>OX463228.1:49919048-51211548 GCA_949820135.1 Sylvilagus floridanus | reverse complement strand
GTGTTGACAAACGTGTGCTTCTGCTTCTGCAGCGGGCCTCCCGTCCCTGCCCTTGAGGGTGCTGAAGCGCTGTGGCGAGGGCTGGGTGGTGAGTGGTGGCTCTGCCCCGGTCAGCGCGCCGTTGCAGAACTGTGTGTGCCAGGCACCTGCAGGGCTGGGGCACACACTCCAGCAGTGTCTCTTCAGTCCCTCGTTCATAAGCTCGTTGGGGAAATACGACAAATGGGGAAAAGCTAAGTGACAGCGAGATGTTCGGACATTGGCTTGTGGAAGAGTAAATTCCAGGCAGAAATCGTTAAGGGAACTGAAGAGGCGGAAAGTCAAGTGATTTAAGAGTTTGCTGCATGAAAACATAGCTGTGGTCCAAAGGCAGTAAAGATCAATAGTGGCTTTCAAACAGTAAGCCTTATAGACTGGTTTTATAAGATTTATATATAGTCTGTCCAGACAATATACTTGGCAAGTAGTAGAAAAAGATAAAAATACGCACTTCTTGATGAATGGTTTAATTGTGACAGTGAATTGGCTTCTGACTGCTTTATCAGTTCTTAGAATAAATACATCGTAAAAGAAAGGTAGGGGACAGCTAATCACCCCTTATAGCCAAAATCAACAGCTTGAGAAATTTTACATTCTTTTAACTTTTTTAAAAAAGATTTATTAGTTGAAAGACAGGTTTACAGAGAGAGAGGGAGAGACAGAGACCTTCCATCCACTGATTCACTCCCCAAATGGCTGTAACAGCTGGAGTTGGGCTGATCCAAGGCCAGGAGCCAGGAGCTTCATCTGTGTCTGCCACACTTGGGCCGTCTGCTACTGGTTTCCCGGGTGCATTGGTGCGGAGCTGGATTGGAAGTTGAACAGCCAAGACTTGAACCAGCACCCATGGGGGTTGCCGGAGCTGCAGGTGACAGTCTAGCCCACTACAACACAATGCCAGCCCCAGTTTTAAACTTTTTTAAAATTTTAAAATTCAGTGGCATTAACTGCATTCATAATGTGATGTAGCCGTCACCACTGTGTGTTTCTCAAACTTTCACCAGCCCAGACAGAAGTCTACATTACGTAGAAACTCCTTATTCCCACCCACATTGCCTGATTGTGATTTGGCGTTTTCTTATGGGTGTGGGTCCAAGGGGTGGCTTCCTAGTTATTCTAGTGGTGTGATAGGATGGGTAGAAGTCCTTGACTTTAATGAAGTCTGATTCATCAGTTTTATGTTTAAAAGATAGTGTTTTTTATATCCTTCGTAAGGCCTCGTGGTTCGGATGCTCGTATGCCACAGGAGAGTAGTTGGGTTGGAGTCCCAGCCCTGGCTTCTGCTCCAGCTTCTTACTGATGCGGATCCTGGCAGGCAGCAGTAATTGGTTCCCTACCTCCTGTGTGGGATCTGTGGATTGTGTTCCAGCTTCTGGCTTCAGCCCTGGCCCAGTCCAAGCCCTTGCAGGCATTTGGGGAGTGAGCCAAGGGGTGGGAGCTTGCTCTCTCTCTCTCTCTCTCTCTCTCTGTGCCTCTCAGAAACAAGCAGGCAGTCCTTAGGTTCTCGGCTGAGAGTATTTTATTTTGGGAGATACCTGTAGTTTTGGCTGTCCAGGCTGGACCAGTGAGGCGCAGGACAGCCATCCCACTCCCCCCAAACAAAAAACTATCAGGCTGGAGCTGGTACCCTTGCCTGGCCTGAGATTGTGAAGGCGTTGCTGCTGTTCGCCTTTAGATGCATCTTGCTTTGCTTTTCGCAGCTGTAGCTGTGATCCATCTCTCCTTAATCCTCGTGGACGTGATGAGAATGCCGTGGAAATCGTGGTCATTCCACATCTGTGCTCCTAGCCTTTTATTGAGAACAAAACTCACTACATTAATTACCAGGAGCTTTACATGGGATATATTAACATATGGAATAAGGTCTTGTTATTTGGTGGTTTAAAAGCCATGTTTGAAGCATGAATATAAATGGGCTGGCTTCTGCTGAAGACAGATTCTCCCCCTCCCTTCCAGTCTGACCGTGAGAGCTCGATGCAGAGTTTCTGTTGTGATCGCTTTGCAAACTTTCAGGTTACAGCCTCAGAGGGAACCGAAACCCCGGCTTTGCCCCTGCACAGAAGACTCAGCTTCAGAGAGCGAGTTGGCTCTAAGGCGTTCTGTTGGTTCTGTCGGTTCTGTCCGGACTGTTGCCCAGTTCTTTGCACACAGGTCATGGTTAGCTGGACACTGGTCAGACGGAAGGGGGTTTGTCTTCCACGTTTTCACTGCAGGCCAGCTGTCCCACCTGTCCAGTCTTCTGGAAAGCTGCCCGTTTCAATGCAAAGGTCTTAGGAAGGTGGTTGTGCATTTGGGCTCATTAGGGGAGGCGGAACTTAGGAAGCAAGTTCGTGCCTGTGGACAGCTGTTACTGAGAGGGAAGGTGACATTTTCCTTTTTTAAAAAAATTTTTAGAACTCCTCATTGAGTATTAGATGTGCTGCATTCGTGTAGAGATAGATACAGATGGTGTGGTTAGGTGAAGGGATTCAGGATCTTCTTCACTTACCAGCTGGGTAACCCGGGGAAAGTTTTTCTGAGCCTTAGTTTACCTGTCAAATGGAGGTGAGAGTCGTACCTTACCAGGGTTACTGTGAGGTTTGAGTTTGTTGACATGCAGCAAATATTTGCAATATTTTATGTGTCCAGACCATAGCAGGCATTCAGTAAATGTTAATGTTTACTTGTATTATTTTTTAAAGATTTATTTTACTTACTTGAAGAGCAGAGTTACAGAGAAAGAGAGAGAGAGAGGGAGGGAGGGAGGGAAAGAGATCTTCCATCCGCTGGTTCACTCCCCAAATGGCCTCAACGGCCAGAGCTGAGCCAGGCTGAAACCAAGAACCAGGAATTCCTGGTCTCCCATGTGGGTGCAGGGGCCCAAGCACTTGGGCCATCTTCCACTGCTTTCCCAGGCCATCAGTAGGGAGTTGGCATGGAAGTGGAGCAGTCGGGACTCAAACTGGCACCCATATGGGGTGCCAGCATTGTAGGCAGCAGCTTGACCCGCTATGCTGCTATGCCATCCTCAGGGTTTATTTTTTAATGAGCTGCTATAGACAGAGGTGAAATTCAGGCACACAGGCAGGTTTGGGCCGCTGGCACTGGGAGGTGAAGCAGGCATGCTGTGTGTGTGTGTGGGGGGGGTGATGCTGGGGGTAGCATGTCCAGGAGCTTGGACCTCAGAGACGTCTGTTGAAGACGTGTGCGTAGGTCAGGCCAAGGGAGAGCAGTTAGCCAGGACCTCTGGCATTGGTTCCAGGGACCTTTCTGACTGCCACCACCCCTTTTTAAAAAATTACAAGATACAGTGCGTACAGTAGAAGTGTGAGACAGTGCCAGCTAGCTGAAGGAGGAGCGTGGGAGTTTGATTCGCTTCATTTCACAGGGTTTCGGTAATGCAGAACCTCACGTGGGCAAATCTGGACATAGGGGTCAGAGACCCCAGCTTTCCCCAGCCTCCCTTGGCCACCACGCGCCTGCGTGTGCCCTGTCCCCGTGGGCTGGAGCCTTAGTCGGAGAGCAGACGTTTCTACTGTTGGCCTCCGTGGTGGCAGCCAGCAGTTCCTGTGCCTGCATTCAGCTCAGGTGAGCTGAAGTCACCTGGGAATCGTGCAGGAGCAGTGTTTCCTGGGCGCCCCCCAGGGCCTGCAGGTCTGGGCCAAAGGCCGGGCTGCGTCACAAGACAGCATTGTCCTGCTCAGGCCGGCACCGAGCGAGGGCTTGTGCTGGAGCCGCTCCAGGAGAGCTTACCGTTTACTTTAGCTTCACGGCGTTCATCTGTTTCGGAGAAGGGAAGCAGGTGTGTGGAATTGAGGGGACCGAAATAGATCCTTCAGTGTGGCAGGTAGGCCTTACGGAGGCCTCAGATTGCCCGATTTTCCTAAGTGGTGGGAGGTGAAGAGGTCCCGCTGGGTTCCTGTGCTGGCCCTGGTTCTGGTGAGGCCGCGTGGAAACGTCCCTCGTCAGTTTCACTAGTGTATTCTTGTTCAGAGAACTTGGCCATGTCCACAGTGACTATGGCAGTGTCCCGCCTGAGTGGGGACAGCAGGGACGAGCAGTTGTGTCACCTGCCGCTGTCTGACCACATCCCTGTGCCTCTGTCTCCAGGCTGCTTCCCGTCCCCTCTCAGCTGCCCTGTGCCCCGTCCCTCTGTCCCTCCTGCTGGACTGCCCCGCCTCTTCTTCCTGCACACGCATTCAGCAGTAGGAAGGTAGAAACTCGCATCTGCCGAGTCGCCGGCCACAGGGCAGAGGCACAGCCAGCCCGCCGTGAGCGTGCCGTGGGGGAGAAGCAGCGTGCAGGCGATTCAGAGCCCAGAAGTTCATAGTGTCTAAACACTTGTTTCTTAGAGGTTTCGTGACACACGTTGATGATCTCGGTCTCTCTGGGCCAGGATCCAGGCCTGTCTCGCCGAGCCTCCCGCCCAGGGTCTTACAAGCTTCGGTCGAGGTGTGGCTGGCTGGAAGGTGCAGCCAGGAAGATCTGCTTCCAGGTCAGGGTTGGCCGCAGCGCTCCGTTGGACAGGCCCAGTTCCAGGCCGGCCGCTGACCAGGCTGGTCTGGGTTCTTAGCCATTTCAGGCGTGTGGTGTTTACCACACTCTCACCCCCTCCCGGCCCTTGCCCTCCCCTCATCCTATGTGGTTACTGTTCATGGTCACTTTTGCTGCAGATAGCACCGCCGTTCCCAGGAGTGTGTCCTGCCAGGACGCTCACGGCCTCTCTGCTGCCAGGGAGCTCGGCGTGGGTTTTGCATGCTGCTGCTCGGGGCCCCTGCTGTGGCTCTGCACCCCCGTCAGGGGCCTGTCCTCGGGTGCCCTCAGCTTTGTGCTTTTTCGCCTGTTATTGTGGTTGGGACTCTCTCGACTGCTGCCTCTCGGCTTCCCTGCGTGAGCCCTTCCTTCTGGCCCTTGCTGTGCCTTGGCGTTTTCCTTTCCTCCGTGGAAAAGGGCTGCCCGTCTTTGAACCTGGCCTGCGTGACGCCTCCTCGTGGGTCATTGCCAGGTGCACTCTCCCCAGCAGCACCTGAGCCTCTCCCCGCGACGGCTGTACACGCTGTGTATCCTGGAGTGATATTTTGCCATCTGGACTCCTGCTGCAGTGTCACAGCTTCTTGAGAGTAGGGAGCTCATCTCACACAGCAGACACTTAGTGGTGGTTTGGTGAGTGGAGGAGGGAGCTTTGTTGGGAAGCTGTGGGGTCCTTGGGGCCGGCATGGGGTGCCGTTGGGGGAAGCCACTGCCTGTGATGCTGGCATCTCAGCTGAGTGCTGGTTCAAGTCCTGGCTGCTTTACTTCTGATCCAGCTCCCTGCTAATGCTCCTGGAAGACAACCCAAGTGCTTGGGCCCCTGTACCCATCCTGGGAGACCAGGATGGAGTTCCAGGATCCTGGCCCGGCCCCAGTCATTGTAGCCATTTGGGGAGTGAAACAGTGGTTGGAAGATCTCTTTCTCTGTAACTCTGCCATTTGAAAAAATAAATAATTTTTTTAAAGGAAGCTTTGGGTTCCATTGAAGGGGCCAGTGTTATGGTGCAATGAGTTCAGTTACCGCCTGTGAGGCTGGCATCCCGTGTGTGCACTAGTTCAAATCCTAGGCGCTCAGTTCCAACCCAGCTTCCTGCTACTGTGCCTGGGAAGGTGATGGGAGATGAGTGTTTGGGTGCCTGCCAGTCACATGGGAGACCTGGATGGGATTCCAGGCTCCTGGCTTCCGCCTGGCTCAGTCCCAGCCATTATGGCCATCTGGGGAGTGAACCAGTGGACGGAAGATCTGTCTCTCTCTCTCTGTAACTCTGCCTTTCAAATAAAATAAAGTTAAAAAAAAATAGTAGCATTGAAGATGCAGACATGCTTTAGTGCGTCTAGGATAAAATCAGCATTTTTATGACATCACCTCCTTTGTTATTTGAAAGTTTTTAACACTTGTTCCTTTTCCTACTTACAGTTGCATGTTTACTTGCTCTCACAAGAATGTAACAGCAGTGCCACTTTTATTTCATTATGCCTTTTTTTTTTTAAAAAGATTTATTTGAAAGAGTTACACAGAGAGAGGAGAGGCAGAGAGCGAGCGAGCGAGAGGTCCTCCATCCGCTGGTTCACTCCCCAATTGGCCACAACAGCTGGAGCTGCACCGATCTGAAGCCAGGAGCCAGGAGCTTCTTCCAGGTCTCCCATGGGGTGCAGGGGCCCAAGCACTTGGGCCATCTTCCACTGCTTTCCCAGGCCACAGCAGGGAGCTGGATCGGAATGGAGCAGCCGGGACCGTATGGGATGCCGGTTCTTCAGGCTAGGGCATTAACCCGCTGCGCCACAGTGCTGGCTCCTATGCCTTTTTTTAAAAAAAGCTTATTTATTTGAAAGAGTTACAGAGGGAGGGAGGAAGAGAGAGAGAGAGATCTTCCATCCTCTGGTTCACTCCGCACATGGCCACAACAGCCAGAGCTCGTCCAGGTCTCTCACATGAGTACAGGGTTCCAAGCACTTGGGCCATCCTCTGCTCTTTCCCAGGCTCAATAACAGAGTTGGATCAGAAGTGACGCAACCAGGACGTGGACCAGAACCCACATGAGATGCCAGCATCATAGGTGGCAGTTGGCACCTGCTGCGCTAAGTGTCGGCCCCAGTGGTGAGCGTTTTGAAAACGGGCCTGCGTCCTGAGCGGTTAGATGGCATTGGTGATGCTTAGGTGAGCGCCTGCCTGTCACTGGAAGTCTGTGGGCAGTTTCAGATCCCGCGGAGCAGTCACCTGCTCCTCAGGCAAGGGTACGTTTTCATCGTCAGCACTGTGTGTACCATTGACTTAATGTAAAAATTCTGAAGGACTCAGCTTTGCTTTTCACAGTGAAAGGTTAATTTGTGGAACCACCACACGTGGGCAAGTTAACATAGACGGTCAAGGAGCATGGCTGGGGAGTGTGCAGTCAGGACCACACATCACAGCTGCTCCTGCCTGCGGCCCCTGCTGCGGTCACTGATGGGCTTGCCCGTGTGTGCCAGGGAGAGCGTGTCAACTGAAAGCAGAGCGTCCGTCTGCCGTGACTGCGCCCTGGGGGCCTGGGTGGCCTCGAGTGCCGGGGCCGCTTGCCTGCGGCGCTCTCCTAGCGTTGATTGAAACCTGCTCCTTCCTTCGAGTTTTTTTTTGAAAGACTTTATTTATTTATTTGATAGTTACAGACAGAAAGGAAGAGACAGAGAAGTCGTCCATCCGCTGGTTCACTCCCCAAAAGGCTATGACAGCCGGAGCTGAGCTGATCCAAAGCCAGGAGCCAGGAGCTTCTTCCGGGTCTCCCACATGGGTGCAGGGGCCCAAGGACTTGGACCATCTTCCACTGTTTTGCCAGGCCATTTGCAGGGAGCTGGATCGGAAGAGGAGCATCCCACCTAGCCATGTGGGATGCCGGTGCCACAGGCAGAGGCTTAGCCTCCTATGCCACAGCACACACACACCCCACCCCCAACCCAGCCTTTTTTAAAATTAAGGATGAAGCGTTTAAAGAAGAATTTAAAAAGCAATTTACACATTGGTCAGTAATTACCGCAAGACGGATAGACAGTCTCTTCCTTTTCCTCCGAGCTGAGCTTCCGGCTTCTGGGAAGAGGGAGTGGGGTGAACATGGGAACGTGGGTTGTGTCTGATTTCCCGGCGCCTGTGCTCGGGCCCAGCTGGAGGCCTCTGCCGGGCCCTGCTTCACCCTGGCTCAGCTCTCAGCCTCAGCGTTTGTTCCAGACCTGTCCCCGGTTGCCTGTTCTCTGTTGCTGTCGTCCATTTGTGTGTGCCAGTGTGTGGCATCCACCAGACACAGGCGGCAGCCAGCTCTGTCCTGCTGTCTCTTGTCCACTTCACTTCGAAGGGCGTGAGTGAGTGCCTTGCCCTGTGAACGAGGGGCAGCGTGGAGGCCCCCGCAGGTCGTGAGACGGTTTACAGGACGGGGGTCTTCAGCCGCGTCTCGCCCGCAGATCAGCGGGAAGGGGGACGTTACTCCAGTCAGGGTTTTTTAGAGACAAATAATTTCAGATTCTTTACAGATTGTGCAGCCTTTTCTTTTTAGAAAGTAAGAGGTGACTAGAAAATACAGTGGTCATTTTGCTGAGCGTGGAGTCTTAATTGACAAAACTAATGATGTAGAAAAACCTATGTTGGAAATGTCACTGTGCTGTGTGTCTGGAAGGGCAGATGGGGAACAGATTTTTCCCTTTCACAGAAGATTCATTAAGTGCCTCAGAAGAGGTTTCTTTTCTGCACCATCTTCTGCAGCCTGAGTGATTTGAGGCGACATCTAAACCCCACATTTTCTTGCGTCTCCTGCACAAGAGGCAACTGGGCTGCTGTTGACCAGCCCTGAGACTGAGGTCACCTTGGCCTGAAGCAGGGCACCCGCTGGCCGTGGTCAGAGGCGAATGACCCCCTCTGCACCTGCCACGGACAAAGCCAGTGTGGTGAGAGCTGAGGATGAGCAAGTGCTGACACAGGACGAGCGCCTGCTCTTTGCTAAGAAGCTCTGCAGAGCGCCGCAGGCCCGGGCACTTGGCTCCAGGTCGTCCGCACTCAAAGCTGGTGCCAGCGTTGCACTGCAACGGGCTGGACGTGGGGCTGGGGCTCAAGCTGCAGGCTCTGTCGGGACAGCCAGCAGCTCCTCAGCTCACGTGTAGGCCTGTCTTGCTGACATACTGTACTGGGCCCCTGTGGCTCCTGCCCCCGGAGGGCGCACGCTGCTCGCCATTGCCAACCTTTCACTGTGTACAGTGGGACTCCAGTTCAGCAAGCTGAGTGTTACTGCCTGTGGTCTGCAGGTTGGCGTCCACACAGGGGCTCTGGGTGGTCGTGGCTCCCCTGCCCTTCGTGGCACTGTGGCGCAGCCCCCTGCAGCATTCCCCGTTGTTTCACCATGGACTTGGCTACGTGGGAGATCATGGTCACCCGGTGCCCCGGCTCCTGCCCTGGGCTCTTGTCACCGGCACATCCCGGGCATTGTTTCTGAGTCTCTGCAGCTCAGCTGCTCCGCTGAGAAAGCAAAGGCCATGTGACAGGAGCTTCTCCCAACCTCCCGTCTCCGCCTCTCTGCCTTCCCTGGGAGGCTCACCTGGCGCCTGGGGTGGCGGGTCGGAAGCCTGGTGACTTTGTGGGCACGGTCCCCTTCCATCTTTTTTGTTTTTCCCTCTGTCCTGGCTTTCTGCCCCTGGTTCATAGTCTGTTCCTCTGTCTGCGTGCTGTCTTTGTCCCAGCACTGGTCAAGAATATTCTACGCTGGCGAGTTCTGGCAGCTCCCCGGCCTCCGCGTCACCAGCATCTCCTCCTCCCCCTCCCTCCACAGGTCTCCAGGGACCCCCAGCTCACTGGTGTCGTGGCTTTTCCCACAGCCCAGCGTCCATGCTTCCCTGGGCTCCCCTGAATGTGGGTGCTCCCCGACTTCCAGGGCCTTGGCTTAGGAGCCAGCGGGCCTGGTTTTCCAAACGTGACTCTTGAGCATTTTCTCATCTATAGCCAAACAGCATTTTCTGTCTAGAAACAGCTGATGTGTTGGATGTCTTGCTTGCAGTTCCAAGTGAACAGTCTCTGTTCTTTAGATGGTGCTTCAGAGATGCGCACGGACGCAACTGTTCTTTCCTTGGAGGTCGGTCTGCAGAAACGGGCAGTTCGGCAGAACGGCCTTGCTCTTAGACGTCGGTGGCGTTTCTGCTGAGAAGCCTGAGCGTGAGCCCCGCTCGTGACTGTCCATCGTGAAGCGCTCAGAGGCGGCAGTGCGAGGCAGAGCAGGAAGTAGTTTGACGCGCATCTGTCTCCTCCAGGGAAGGCCTGGTGCGGTCCTCTCTCCGGGGTCCCGGGCCTCTGTTGTTTCGAAGCACAGTCGGTCTGCAGCGGTGCTTAACACAAGCATTTTTCTTCGTGGTTTTTTCCTCAGGAATTTAGATGCTAATGGAAAACAAGCAGCAAGTGCTGGCGGTAGCCTAGAGCCTTTGTGCACGTGTGTGCCTGCGTGTGTGCATGCGTGTGCGTGATGTGTGTACATGCGCGTGTGCCGTCAAACACTGCTTTGGAGAGTGCTGGTGCCTGTCTTGAACTCTTAATGAAATGAGAGTGGGACTTTGTCTTAACCTAAGAAGAATCTAGAATAATTTTGCTCGATGGAGAAGAAAGCGCTGAGCTGCCTCACCCCAAGGCCTGGGCGTCTGGTTGACACTCAGGCCCTCGGAGCAGCTGCCGCAGGGACGTACTCACAGATCCGCACCCTGTGAGTCCGTGCATCAGTCTTCAAGGAGGCATTGATCGTAGTGCTAAGATTGTCTGAGTTGTCTGATCTGAGGTAATGTATTCAAAAGGTACAAAAAGGGTTATTTAGACTTTTCAGGACTATAGCTCTTAAAAAAAAATTGCAGGCTGAGTTAGAGAAGGGGAGAGAGAGATTGATCTTCCATCTGCTGGTTCACTCCCCAGCCAGGGCTGGGCCAGGCTGGAGCCTGGAGCCGGGAACTCCATCCACATCTCCCACTCGTCTGGCAGGGCCAGGTGCTTGGGCCTCCTTTTGCTGCATACCCAGGCACATTAGTAGGGAGCTGGATGAGAAGTGGAGCAGGCGGCACCTGAGCGGGCGCTCATATGGGACGTGGGTGTTGCAGGAGGTGGCAGTCCCCAGAACTATAGCTCCTTATCAGTGACTTTGTATTACAGTTGTGTTGCACCTTGCTCAGAAGTCTGGACGTCTGTGTCCTCTAGGTGAGAATGCTTGTAATCTTGCTGTCTGCGATGACAGTGTTGGGGATTCCTGTGACGCGTGCCTCTTGAACACTCTTGAAGCAGGAGAAGAGGAGGGTGTGTGAGTAACCAGTGGTCGCTTTGCCTGGTGCCACCGGGCTCATGGGCTGTGCATGGCGTCCTTTCTGGGGAGCGAGGCCCCGGGCTGTGTCCTCACCCTGCCTCGAGTGACCAGCAGCACCTTTCCCTGGAGCGTTGTTATCAGTGGGATTCGCCAGAGTAAACACAGGGCAGCTGGTGACAGGAGTGTGGGTGGGGTGTGGAGCCGGCTGCTTGCCCAGTTGTGGCAGCCTGCTGGGCGGTGGGATGCGAGTGTTAGTGAGAAGCCCAGCAGTGCCGTGCCTCCCGGCTCTCAGGTCTGTGGTGTGCTCCAGGGTTCCTTTCTCACCAGCTACTCATCAACTTCTACTTCTTCTAGCTCTAAAGGCTGAATGTTCTAGGGGCCAAAGGTCATTTCCCTAACAGCATGACAACCAGCAGAGTTGAAAGTGGCCTAAAAGATAGTGCAGCGCAGACCTTGGAGATACGCTGGTTTAATGATTGAAAGGCGTGGGTGTCTTAGGGACATTTGGAGTTATCATGAAATGATAGGAACCTCAGATAATGGAATATTGGCTGTGACTGGGACGCCAGTCATGGGGCATGCCTCCAGAGAAGAAAGTACCAGAAAGTGAGTTGGTCTGTGGCCTCTGTGTTCAAGGTGTGGTTGAGGCAGGGAGTGCGCGTTCTGCAGGCGTCTGGCAGGTGCTTGAGGATGTTTCCAGACACAGTTCTCGTGTGTGCAGGAGAGGGAGCCGGGCCGCGCCTGCAGGACGCCTTCCAGCTGGAGATGAAGACACAGGCCTGCGTGCGGTGCTTTGGGAAATAACAAGTAAACCTCAGTCTCAGCTTTGCTGGTGCTGTTGGTCTCTCAGCTTACGGTGCTCGAGCAGTATCTCTTCAGTGGCTTTTAAATGAGGGCAGCATTTCCCAGGCATTTTTGTAGACTCTCAGCAAGACTATGTACCGTGTTAGAACACACAGGCTTTACTGAGGGAAAAGTGGGGCAACTTTGCCTGCACTGCAGAGAGGTCTGTCCCAGCCTGCTCGTCTGTGAGCCGGGGGACTCGAGCAGGCCGGCAACGTCTGTGCCCCTCTCAGAGGCCCGTTTTTAATAGCCCGTCTCCCCTCTTGCTTTCTCTCTGGAGACACAACATGCTCTCGGGTGTGGAGCATGCTCATTCCTGTTCCGTGGGGGTGGGAAGTGTGCTCCTTCTATACCCTGGTGTGGAGCATGCTCGTTCCTGTTCCGTGGAGGGTAACTGTGCTCCGTCTATACCCTGGTGTGGAGCACGCTCATTCCTGTTCTTTGGAGGGGGAAGTGTGCTCCGTCTATACCCTGGTGTGAAGCACGCTCATTCCTGTTCCGTGGAGGGTAACTGTGCTCCGTCTATACCCTGGTGTGGAGCACGCTCATTCCTGTTCTGTAGGGGGAAGTGTGCTCCGTCTATACCCTGGTGTGGAGCACGCTCATTCCTGTTCTTTGGAGGGGGAAGTGTGCTCCGTCTATACCCCTGGTGTGGAGCACTCTCATTCCTGTTCCGTGGGGGGAAGTGTTCTCCGTCTGTACCCCTGGTGTGGAGCACGCTCATTCCTGTTCTGTGGGGGGGAAGTGTTCTCCGTCTGTACCCCTGGTGTGGAGCACGCTCATTCCTGTCCGGGGAGGGAAGTGCGTTCCGTCTATACCCTGGTGTGCAGCACGCTCATTCCTGTTCTGTGTGGGGGGAAGTGTGCTCCGTCTATACCCTAGTGTGGAACACGCTCATTCCTGTTCTGTGGGGGGGGAAGTGTGCTCCGTCTATACTCTGGTGTGGAGCACACTCGTTCCTGTTCTGTGGGGGGAAGTGTGCTCCGTCTATACCCCTGGTGTGGAGCACGCTCATTCCTGTTCTGTGGGGGGAAGTGTGCTCCGTCTATACCCTGGTGTGGAGCACGCTCATTCCTGTTCTGTGGGGGGAAGTGTGCTCCGTCTATACCCTGGTGTGGAGCACGCTCATTCCTGTTCCGGGGAGGGGGAAGTGTGCTCCGTCTATACCCCTGGTGTGGAGCACGCTCATTCCTGTTCTGTGGAGGGGGAAGTGTGCTCCGTCTATACCCTAGTGTGGAACACGCTCATTCCTGTTCTGTGGGGGGGAAGTGTGCTCTGTCTGTACCCCTGGTGTGCAGCACGCTCATTCCTGTTCTGTGGGGGGAAGTGTGCTCCGTCTATACCCTAGTGTGGAGCACGCTCATTCCTGTTCCGGGGAGGGGGAAGTGTGCTCCGTCTATACCCCTGGTGTGGAGCACGCTCATTCCTGTTCTGTGTGGGGGGAAGTGTGCTCCGTCTATACCCTAGTGTGCAGCACGCTCATTCCTGTTCCGTGGGGGGAAGTGTGCTCCGTCTATACTCTGGTGTGGAGCACACTCGTTCCTGTTCTGTGGAGGAGGAAGTGTGCTCCGTCTATACTCTGGTGTGGAGCACGCTCATTCCTGTTCTGTGGGGGGAAGTGTGCTCCGTCTATACTCTGGTGTGGAGCACACTCGTTCCTGTTCTGTAGGGGGGGAAGTGTGCTCTGTCTGTACCCCTGGTGTGCAGCACGCTCATTCCTGTTCCGTGGGGGGAAGTGTGCTCCGTCTATACCCTGGTGTGGAGCACGCTCATTCCTGTTCCGGGGAGGGGGAAGTGTGCTCTGTCTATACCCTGGTGTGCAGCACGCTCATTCCTGTTCCGTGGGGGGAAGTGTGCTCCGTCTATACCCTGGTGTGGAGCACGCTCATTCCTGTTCCGGGGAGGGGGAAGTGTGCTCTGTCTATACCCTGGTGTGGAGCACGCTCATTCCTGTTCTGTGGGGGGAAGTGTGCTCCGTCTGTACTCTGGTGTGGAGCACACTCGTTCCTGTTCTGTGGAGGAGGAAGTGTGCTCCGTCTATACTCTGGTGTGGAGCACGCTCATTCCTGTTCTGTGGGGGGAAGTGTGCTCCGTCTATACTCTGGTGTGGAGCACACTCGTTCCTGTTCTGTAGGGGGGGAAGTGTGCTCTGTCTGTACCCCTGGTGTGCAGCACGCTCATTCCTGTTCCGTGGGGGGAAGTGTGCTCCGTCTATACCCTGGTGTGGAGCACGCTCATTCCTGTTCCGGGGAGGGGGAAGTGTGCTCTGTCTATACCCTGGTGTGCAGCACGCTCATTCCTGTTCCGTGGGGGGAAGTGTGCTCCGTCTATACCCTGGTGTGGAGCACGCTCATTCCTGTTCCGGGGAGGGGGAAGTGTGCTCCGTCTATACCCTGGTGTGGAGCACGCTCATTCCTGTTCCGGGGAGGGGGAAGTGTGCTCTGTCTATACCCTGGTGTGCAGCACGCTCATTCCTGTTCCGTGGGGGGAAGTGTGCTCCGTCTATACCCTGGTGTGGAGCACGCTCATTCCTGTTCCGGGGAGGGGGAAGTGTGCTCTGTCTATACCCTGGTGTGCAGCACGCTCATTCCTGTTCCGTGGGGGGAAGTGTGCTCCGTCTATACCCTGGTGTGGAGCACGCTCATTCCTGTTCCGTGGGGGGAAGTGTGCTCCGTCTATACCCTGGTGTGGAGCATGCTCATTCCTGTTCCGGGGAGGGGGAAGTGTGCTCCGTCTATACCCTGGTGTGGAGCACGCTCATTCCTGTTCTGTGGAGGGGGAAGTGTGCTCTGTCTGTACCCCTGGTGTGGAGCACGCTCATTCCTGTTCTGTGGGGGGAAGTGTGCTCTGTCTATACCTTGGTGTGGAGCTCTGCATTGCAGTGGTTGAAATGCTCTTTCCGGATGAACAGCTGCGAGGCGTGACTGGTTCAAGCAGGGAGCCATGAATTTCTCCTGCATCTGGAAACTGAAACAGCTGGAGTGAAAATACAGCAGGAATAACGCAGTGCAGTGCGCGGCCGATGAGCGGTTCTCAGCCTGCTTTTGGGTGCAGATACGCTGCAGTGACTGCTCTTACCGTCCTGTTTGTTTCTAGATGGAGGAGCTGCAAGGAAGCTGGTTGTGCAGTCGAGCCTTGGTCTAGTGTAGCGTCCTGAGGTCGTGGCCTGAGCTGTTGGTGCAGGCGTGTGTGAACGCAGGACTCGGGGCCTCCAGGAGGCTACAAGTAGCTTGTCTGACCCCTTTTCCAGTGCGGGAACTGGGCACATGCAGGAAGGTCCCGGGCTTTTTGAAGGCGAGTGCAGGCTGCCTGGGGTGAGTGGGAGTGTGATGGGCGGGGTCTGGGGACCACTTGGTTCCGAGAGTGGGGAGTTCCGTTTCCTCTGCCAGTCACGGGCACCTAACAGAGGCGCTCAGTAAACAGGGAGTTTGTCAGTGAATTATGTTTCTAAGTGTTAAACTGTCTTCAGCTTTGCTCCAAGTCAGTAGGTGCTTGTTGAGTGACTATGTGATGGGTGGAAATGCTGGCTGTGACTGACTTCGGTTAACAGTTGTTTATGTGTCTTCAGGGTGTATACGTGGTAACTAGTGAAATAATTGTTACCGGGTTTCAACAATTTCCAGTTAAATTCAAAATTCAAGTAGGTTGTAGCTTCAGGCCTTCCAATGGGGAAAAAACCCAATTCATCCATCTTAAAGTCATTCCGTAGATTTGTTGAACAATGTTATTTCTCCACTAATCTCATCTTCTTATTCTAATTGTAGGGTAAAACATAGTTGCTATTGAAAAATTACATATACAAGTGAACAGCAGAAAATCCTAATTGAATGTGTATTGATGCAATTAAATTTTTATTTGGTCCTATTGAGTGAATTCAAAGAACTTTGTGATGAAAAATTCCCCAAAGAATTGGCTGTAATCTGTGTTTAAAAATAAAAGTCTTCACAATTGGTTTTTCTCCCTCAAGAGCCGAGTCTGTGAACCGTGCCTTGGTTCTGGTTCACGGTCATCGCAGCTGCCCCAGCTGCACTGGATGCTGTGCCGTTGGTGGGTGTGTTGAGCTGTGCTGCGTCCACTGGGAAAACAGACAGGCAGCGAGGACTGGGCCGTCCTGCTCGCTGCTCCCGATTCACCTTCATCCGGGAAACCTGCCGGTGCCGGGCGCGGGTCTCCTGGCGCGGGTCTCCTGGCTCCCTCCGTGCTGCTCAGCTTTCTCCTTCCCACTCCCAGTTCTTCCTGCTGCTTCCCTGCGGAACCTCCCTTTCCTTCTTCCCTTCCCTGCGAGGGGAGTACTGCTGGGGGGAAGGGGGTCAGGAGAGCTGCGTGCTGCCTCTTTTCCTCCTGCCCGGTGCTCTCGGGGGCAGGGGGCCATGTCTCCGCAGTGCACCCCAGATGTAGCACGCACGGGTCTGTGGCTGAGCCCATGGCCGGAGGAATCGGCGAGATGCAGCCGTCACTGGAGTTGATGTCTGTCCACAGCTGCTCAGCCCCCACTGGTCTGTTCTCAGAGGTGCTTACGGAGTAAAGCACAGTGTTAGAGTGGCTGCAGGACAAGCCAGGTACAGCTGCAGCTTCTGTTTGGCTGTGTCTATGGATTTGAAATTAATCCTCAATGCTGTGCCGGGGCGGAGGATAAATTCTTTAAAAACACAATGTCTAGGATCTTGTGACCTGCACGAGCTCTCCATCAGGATGTGTGGAGGCGTGATGTGGTGTGCCCGCCCGGGTCCGGTGGGGGGCCTGGTCCTGAGGACGCCCAGGGCTCGGAGGCCATTTTGCACCCCAAGCCGTCTGTCCCTGCTGGAGTTTCAGGAGCTGCCTCTCCATGTCAGAGCGTAACTCAGGGAGGTTCATGGAGAAGGATTTAAAAGATAAGTTTTATTTTGGTGCAAGAGAATTTTGAGCTCCAGGCATAGTTTTTTCATAGTGCACCTTTCCGGGAACTTTTTGAAGACCCCTCGTATGCACAGATTCCAAGATTTTTTTGCACCCAAATAAACTTCTCTTTTTATTCCATTTCCCATGAACATTTTGAAACACCCACGTATTTGTGGTAGCACTTCTTACCTTTATTTTATTTTAAAAATGCTTATTGTTTTTAAATGTTAAAACAAGCCCTTTGCTCACATGTATTTAGTTCCTATGCAGAGCTGTGGATGTTTTAAAGCCGTTTCACCTCCTAGATTTTTCCGAGTTAGGGACCCGTGTAATAGTGAATTCTCTTTATTTCGGTTCTTTACAAAGGTGTGTTGTATGAGCTTGAGATAAGACTCACGTAGCACATATTAACTGTTTGTTTAGTTTGAGTGCGCGTCTGTATCTCCTGTTTCTGATCAGCCTGAAAAATTTGCATGCCACGCTGCCGTCGTCTTCTCTTATACTTTATTAAATATCTGTCAATTATAAATATCAAGGTTTTACATTAATGTCAAGATAGTACATCAAAAATTCATGGAATATGTGACTTTTTCCAAGGGTATTTAATACTTAATGCATTTGTGTCATTTTTCTTTCCAGAGATATTGACAGGTTTTATTAAGTGTTTGTTAGGGAGATTTCATTTTTATCAAGGGACTATAAAGAGAAGCTGCATGCTAAATCAATTTTTTAGAGCCAGAATATTGTTCATTTTTTCATCTTCAAACACTTATAATCCATAGGTTTTATTTAAATTTCTTCTTGGTTTATTTTTGTTTCATTTGAGTGATAGTTCAAGACAGAACTTTAATAAGGATCAAATATGCTGACTCTTGTGGTTTTTAATTTCCTTAAGCATAGCTACCAGACCCATGCAATATGGTAAATTCTTCAAAATGTCATACTTACATATTTAGCAATATTGCTCCTTTTTATTGAAGCCAAACAAACAATTTTAGTTCTTAATCTTGCCCAAACATGGAGATCATTGTGCGTGAGCTGCAGCGTTGCTGCCTCGCGTGGCGTGCCTGCTTCTGAGGGCAGAGCGACTGCAAGCCACGGTCTGCTTTTTAACACACCTTGTGCTTCGGGTCTGGTCATGAGCTGTGGCAGTGGTTTATTTCCTCGACTTTCACTATTTGTTATGCCCAAGAAGGAAAAATATCAGTCATTGTAAATAGTGGCTGTTGTCTAAACCTGTGTGCACCGGGGCCAGGACGCAGGGGGGTGCTCCGTGACCCCTCACCGAGGAGGGAGGGGGTTCCGCCCCATTGTCCGGGGTGGCCACTCACTCAGTCCCCAGGTATCTGTGTCTTAGAAGCATCTACAGCCAAGACCAGTTGGCTGCTCAAGAGTGAATTTTCTGTTTTCATTTTTATATTTTATTTTTTAAGAGGATTTATTTGTTTTGAAAGGCAGAGTCACAGAGAAAGAGAGAGATCTATCTTCTATCCTCTGGTTCACTCCCCAGATGGCCACAACAGCCAGGGCTGGGCCAGGCCAAAGCCAGGAGCCAGGAGCTTCTTCCTGGTCTCCCATGCGGGTGCAGGGGCCCAATCACTTGGGCCGTCCCCCGCTGCCCTTCCCAGGCCATTGGCAGGGAGCTTGATCAGAAGTAAAGCAGCTGGGACATGAACCAGCGCCCACGTGGATTGTTGGCATCGAGGGTGGCCACGTTACTGGCTATGCCGCAGTGCTGGCCTTTAGATTTTATTTTTCAAGTGCGGGGTAGGAATGTCTTCCTGGGGGAAAGCTGCCAGGGTCAACGAGAGCTCTCCAAGAGTGTCAACGAGAGCTCTCCAAGAGTGTGCCCTGCAAGGGACGCGAGGCCCGCTTGTCTGCTGCGTAAAGTCAGCTGAAGGCCTTTCCTCCCAGGGTGTCTTAGGAGCGCTGAGACAACTCCAGAGAGTGTGTGCAAGACGGGGTCTCAAACCATGATTTGGTCAACAGGAGAAAGGCTTGGTGTCTTTTCCAAAACAAATCTGCTCTGGGCTTTTGGGTGAAAGTTGTGTGGCGTGGACATTTGTCTTATCCTTTTTCATCGTTTTAGAATGAGTGAAAACATTTGTTTTCAAATTTAACTTTTCACATTCAGATCATTTTTGTTGAGTGTTTCGAGGTCCTTGTTATGCTGCTGTGCAATGCCAGCACCCAGTATCAGAGTGCCGGTTTGAGAACATGAAAGCCATCATTGCAGTAAACTTAGAGGTGGATCAGGCTGCTTGCTTCTTTCTTTAAGATGCCGTGAAGCTGAGCAGAAGCCGGTTTCTCATAAACCCGGCTTGGGTCTGCGCGGAATTGCTGCACAGGCCTTGCCCTGGGAACCGACTGCCGAGCTCCGCCCGGGGCCAGCAGGCGGCGCTGGTGCCACGGCAGTGAGAGCCGGTAGCCGGGCCTGGCTTGCCTTGCAGAGCTGCGTGTGGGCCCCGTGCCGGTGTCAGTGGCAGGACAGCACGCGCACCCTGTTTTTACAATAAGAACAACCATTTCTAACAGAGTCTAGAATATTAGATAACCAAACAGCCCAGGCAGTCTTCAGAATTAATCTCTCTTTTGAGTTTTTTTTTAATGACTTACTCGGGACCGTGAGTGTGAACTTCCATGTTGGGTAAGAAATGTGCACAGATGTGAGAGAGCAGGCTCCCCTGAGGAGGTCCCGAGTGGGTGAGGTGGGGCCCTCGGCCGTTCCCAAAGGTTCCAGTGTCGGAGCCATGCCAAGATTCGACATTTCCAGTTGAAAATTGTCATCTTTTCTGTATTTCTAATAAGTCCAACTTTTTTGGGGGTATGTGTTTGATATTTAGTGCTTGTGGGATTTAGCATTAGAATTTACTGACTTTCAAATACCATGGTAAATTCCATAGTTTAGATGGATTGAAATACTTGAAAATAGCAGAAATGCCTTCGTGCCTCCTAGGGTTTGAAGAGCGCGGGTTCGCCACGCTCCCGGTCGGTCAGTCTCACAGTGCAGTTCTGTTTTATTATAGTGGAAGGCAATTCTTAGCAGAATTCCCTTTCTTTATAATCTCGAGGTTTTTCCGCGGTGCGGCCTCCCATGCTTAGCTGTGGGGGAGGAGTGGTACCTGCTGATTTGTACTTTCTCAGGAAAAGCCAAGCACTGTTGAGGCTAAGCCTCATATTTGCATGGAAGATGGAACAAAGCTTTGTCTTCCTGCCTACCAGGCAGGGAGAAAAGCCCCTGCAGGTGGGTGATTCCTCACTGCCCTTGGCCATACTGTCCACGCCCATCCCCCTAGGGGAGTTCCTGGCAGACATCGCTTTGAACTGAATCTCCTCTAATTTCACTTTTGGTATCACAGATGCATGCTTGAAAAATTAGCATGAATATATATTTGTGTTTTGAATTTCCTTCCAAAGGGTTAAAACGTGGCTAAAGACCAGAGGGGGGAGTGGGCCCTAGGCGCCAGCGCCCAATGGCGGCCTTTTGTAGTGTATGATTTGCCTAAAATTGCCCACTGAGCACAAGCTTTTGTTTCCTAATTGATTTACGGCCTGAGCCACTTCTACCTCATCCCCTACTGTCCCGCGTGCCGTGCCAGCGCGTGCGTTACAGTGAGCGATGATGAATTGCCCGCGCGTCCAGAGGAAGAGCCGGCTGCCCGCAGCTGCGTGCATTAGCCGCCGTGGGACGCCTTCCTGCCGCCGCTCGCCGCGGTCTCTCTCTGACACTGTCATTGAAACCCAAGATTAACACTGCGCTGTTAGAGCAGCTTTGGATTGCTTAATTGAGACAAATTTTTAAGTGATTGAGGAGTCAGGGCGGGGTTGGGGGCAGCTGTGAAGACAGAAGGGGAATGCATACAGTTTTCTCAGTAGTGTGAAGTTTGGGATGTTTTTACCAAGTGTTCATCCGTGCGGTTAAGGGAAGGTGGCGTGTAGACCTGCTGGTGGCTTTGTGTCTCACCTGTCTGTCAGATGTGTCATGACCCCGCTGAACTGCGCTTGCCTCCATCCCCAGCTTGCACGGCAGGCGCCGACTCCCTTCAGATGGTTTCAGTCCGATATAAACGAGAACTTCCGGTTGGTTAGCGGTTGGTTAGCGTTCCTTTTACTGGTAGGAGAAGAGGTCGGGAATGTTTTCAGGGGGCCAGGACCCGCCCCTGACTTGGGGGCTCTGCGCTACTGCTTAGGTCAGGCGCTCTTAGCGCGGGCCTTTGAAAAGGCAGTCCACCTTAAATTTTATTTTGCACGGTGTCTCTGGGTTCCAGAATCGAAATATGAAGGAGCAGATTTATGGCGGCTGCTGGGCACAACAAATTAAGTTGACAGTGATGTATGAGAGCGTAATAGCAAGATGATCCCCGCGCACGGCTGGGCGCCGCCCGCTTCATTCAGCTCTCGTTAGGATCTCTTAGGCAGCTGAATAATGAAATTCTGCTGGCTGATTTCTCTTTCCCCTTCTCTCTTTGCACCTCTGCGTTCTAAAACTTCTGACTCCCAGACCCACCCTCACGCCAGCAAGCTGCCACTGAAGGACTCCTTCACCTACGAGGACTACAGGTGAGTGTGGGAGATCTTTGGGGAGTGGGTTCTAAGTGAATGTGGGACCCTGGCTGTGTGTGGGGGTGGGTTCTAAGTGAATGTGGGACCCTGGCTGTGTGTGTGGGGGTGGGTTCTAAGTGAATATGGGACCCTGGCTGTGTGTGGGGGTGGGTTCTAAGTGAATGTGGGACCCTGGCTGTGTGTGTGGGGGTGGGTTCTAAGTGAATGTGGGACCCTGGCTGTGCGGGAAATTCTTCAACAAGAGAGAACTGCTGTGACCTCTCACCGCATCTGGACGGAGCCGGGGTCTTTAAGAAGCTGCGGCGAGCGTCTTAGTAGCCACTAACCTGCAGTGGCGGGGGCTCGCTGGAGCAGCCAGCGACCCTGGATATGAGCAGCAGTGCTGAATGGTCCTAGGGTAGTTTGTCTTTTTCAATGGACTGGGTTGGTGTCAAGTGGGGGCTTGCTCTTTTTGAACAAACAGGTTTAATCCACTTTACAATGTGATTTTAAAAATCACATTCCACATTTTGTAGGATTCTTTGAGGTTTTCTGACCAGAAAGGAGTTACATCATTTGCTTTCCATTGACGCCTAAAGTAGGCGCAGAGTCAGTATTGGGGTAAAAAGAGGGTGGGATGGCCTGGGAAGAGGAGGATTTGCGACTGCTGCTGTCCCACCAGAGGCCTGGACACGGCCACCCCACCTCTGGCCTCCCGAGTCCTTGTCAGTAGTGAGTGACCGGTGGTGATGAGGGCGGCCAGCCTGTGGCGTGTGGGAGAAGGGTGGCGGTTCTCTTGAGAGGTTGGATGATGCTGAGCTCCTGCCGTCGACTGTAATTCACTGTTTTCTGGTGGCCGTAGGTGGGCAGTCTCTTCTGTTATGACGCGACAAAACCAGATCCCCACGGAGGACGGCTCCCGCGTAACCCTGGCTCTGATTCCTCTCTGGGACATGTGCAATCACACCAATGGCCTGGTAAGCTGCTCCTCTCTGTGTTCCGCCTCCCTCCGCCCCGCTGCAGGAGCAGGCAGCAGCCGAGCCTGCCACCCACGCGTGGAGGCTGGGGTTGCCGCGCCACTGTGTGAGCTCTGAGCTGGGAGCTGCATCTCACACCACTTTCAGAAACCACAGTGGACGCCATTTATTTGCTAAGCCATAATTCCAGCCCACACATTCATTTTCTTATCTTACTGCACCACAGACTAGACCAACATTTCTTTTTCATATTACTTTAGAAATTCTGATGTATTTGAAGAAAATCTGCCTTCTTTCTCATGTTCCCTTTCGTGATCGTCTCTGTCTTCACCGGGCCTGCCTCTCTGATTCTTTCCCGTGGACAGATCCGGGGCTGCACTGACCCCCTTGCTCTTGCTGCCCACAGGCCCTGGGGGTTGGAGAGTGCGTGTGCACGTCGCTCTCGGCCCCTGCGTGTGGGGTCAGTGGCATTGTCAGAGGTGGGAGTGCTGGGTAGAAGCAAGAAGTGCATGGCCACTGCTAACTTCCGCCGGGGAGGGGCGCCGGGCGCGTCGCAGATGCCCTGGAGTCTGTGCCGAGATCCCTGACGATTGTGGGTGGGAATAGGGCGACTTCCGGTGACTTTGAGTTTTTAACATATCCTAGCGCATACGGGGTTGGCTGTTTTTGTTCATCCTTTCACAGTGTGAGTTTTCTTTGTTGTAATTAGTAGTGTTGTAAATAGAATATAAAGAAATGCGATAAATGAGTACTTTATGTCTGATTTCGTAAGTGGCCAGAACACACGTTCTGGTTGCCAGATACTTAAGATAGAAGATAGAACATCTCCTGCTAATTTGGGAAGGTTTAGCAACAAGTGTGTTCTTGAATCGTAAGAGTGTTTAAATCGTAGCAAGAAAGAATAGTTCTACTTTTCTAATTATGTCTTTACCTTAATTTAGATTTGCTTAATTTAATTAGGGATTCTGAGAAATAGTGGCATGTTTTATGATTTGTTTTCGTTAATGAGTATAATTTTACATCCTTTGTTCTTTTTTTTCCTTCAGAGATATTTTAATAAGATTTGGTAATAAGCCTGAGATTAAAAAGAAATTTTGAAATCGCTTTTCTGACTTAACATTCTTCTATTTGTGTGGATTTGATCATTGGTTCCCAACTTGATTGGTCATTACAGTCTTTTTTATTATTATTCTTTCTTTTAAAATTTAAAAAAAATGCATGCTCTGTTGTAAATCAGTTCTTAGTCTCTAGTAAAACCCTAAGCCCCTGCCAGGCCCGCGTCTGTGCTTGTCACTCTCGCGTGCCCGTGGACTCTCAGCTGTTGCCTCCGTGGTACTGGGTAAGACTGTAAAGATTTCCCCCTAAAAAAGAAACAAAAAGTGTATCTTCGAATAAAAACCAGGAATTGATGACTCGTGCTGCATTTTCTGTTTCCTGCTCACACGCTGCTGGCTGAGCTTTGCTGATCCGGGGAAGCTCTGTGCGAGGGGCCGGCCTGCTGCTCGCGCCACGGGCTTCACTGCCGCCCGTGGGGGGTCCTCCTCTCGTGACTGTAAGGGCTCCCGGGAAACCGAGCACGCTGGATCGGCAGATCCTGTACGGACGCTTCTAGGAGCTTGTGGGTGCTTGAAATCCACGCAGCTTTTTCATGATGTGCATTTTCCACGGAGGCTTGGGAGACCCCTGCTCAGTCACTGTTGCTGGGGAAGAGCCAGAGGCCGGCTTCTCCGAGGAGAGGTTTCCTTCTGCGTGTGCCTCTGCCTGTCGCTGAGGGAGGAGGCCGCAGAGTGTAACCCAGCAACGACAGCGTCCCAGAAGCCCGCCGTGGCAGCAGAGACGAGAATCGAGCTGGAAACAGGAATTCCAGACCGCAAGCAGCCAGGAGATGCAGCGGCAGAGGCTGGATGGGCCCCTGGGCTCGAGCTGCTGGCAAACGTGAACTGACTTCCCAGCCCCTTAGAGAAACAAATTCAGGGGCGATTATCGGAGGCAGTGCTGAGCTGTAAGAAATAGTCTAGTGAAGCCTTGTGTGGTTTGTCTGCAGTTCCGTCTCCTTGCTCGAGGCTCACGCCTGGGCAGCGCACAGGCCTCTGCTGTAGCCCCTGCGGAGGGGGTGGGGCGTCTCTGTTTCTCTCTGCGGGATGGAGACTCCCACAGCCCTCCTGCCCCAGGAACCCGCGCTCCCCTCTGACGGTCCCTCCTGGTCTGTGCCGGGTTTCTTCCTGCACTTTTGTGCATCATAGTTCCCCCTCCACCTATTAGAATGGAAGGTCCTTGAAGGTGGGGCCATTGTTTGTCCATTTTATTCATATCCCAAATGCATGGTATTTTCTCAGTGAATAAGTTAATGTGCAACATGAACATGCATGTCTGTGAAAAAGGCCAGAAAGAAATACACCAAAATGATCGTGTATTGTGATCTTTCTCTTCTTTATATTGGGGGGGGGGTGCATATTTTGCTGTTCCTCCTGCATTATTTTTTTAAAGACTTACTTATTTATTGAAAAGGCAGCGAGACAGGGGGAATCTTTAATCTGCTGGTTCACTCCCCAAATGGCCACAATGGCCAGGGCTGTGCCAGGCTGAAGCCAGGAGCTTCTTCCAGGTCTCCCACATGGGTGCAGGGGTCCAAGTACTCAGGCCACCTTCCAGGGCTTTCCTAGGCATGTTAGCAGGGAGCTGGATCAGAAGTGGAGCAAGTAGGGACCGGAACCAGCACCCACATGGGTTGTCAGCATCACAGGCAGTGGCTTAGCCACCTCTGCCACAGACTTGGCCGCCTGAATTACTTCTTCACATGTAACTTAAGCTCGAAGTCAACAGTGGGTCTGGCCACAGAAGAGAGGACGGGGCCTACAAGTTGGCTGAGGCCCCGTGTAGCTGGAGGAGGCCAAGCTGCCTACCGGCCCCCTGCTGTGACTGCTGTGCCCCTCCCCCAGAATTGACAGTGGCTCCACCCTCTGCTCTGCCCCTGTACCAGGTACTTGAGGCCCCAGGGGGCTGTCCCAGCGGCATCTGTACTGTTACACTCTGATCCCATGTTCTTTCCCCACTGCCCTCTTGGAACCTGGCCTCCCATGGGCATTTGGCAGCTGTGGAGCCCAGCGGTTGCGGTGGGGCGTGTCTCTGGGCTGGGCGAGGAGGGTTGGAAGGATGGCGGTCAGCAGTGTCCTGGGCTGCCCCCTCCCCGAGTCTGGGCCCCGTGGCCGCCACTCCCCACGGCAGGCCGTCATCTCCCTGGTTTCTGCAGAGCTCCTTTCCCGAGCACAGGGTCCTCAGGTCCTCAGGACAGCCTCCGGGGGCCTTGCCCGTCCTCCTGTGAGCATCAGCAAGAGTGGGAACTGAGCCCAGGGCCCCAGCACTGCTCTCCGGGAGTGCCCCGGAAGCCGGCCTCACGGGGCCACTGTGGTCTGCCCCCTTGCGAGGTGCATTTCACAAGGAATTAGGCACTGGTCCCTCCAGATGTCTGGTCTGCTCTGAAGAGGAGGGGTCACTGGCCAGGCCCCACCTCTGAAACCCGGAGGGCTCCTGTGAGTGGGTGGCACCGACACTCCCCGGCCCCCCGGGTCTTTTCCTTTCTCTCTGTTACCTGGTTACCAAGGTGATATTTTGGGGTCAGCTTTTGAACAGCGAATCAGTTGTTGGGCAGAAACTGATCTGAACCGAGTGACAGCGTCCTGGGCTTCTTTGCCTTCTCCTTGTTCTCGTGCTTCTCGTCGGGGCTTGTGGAGTAGAAGGGTAGAGGACTTCTGGGCGTGTGGTTAACGAACTGTTGCTCTGGGGACATTGGGTTTGTTTTTTATTTATTTAAATTGTTTATAAGATTTAGTTTTATTTATTTGAAAGGCAGAGTTACAGAGAGAGGGATCTTCTGTCTGCTGGTGCACTTCCCAAATGGCCACAGTGGCCAGGGCTGTGCCAGGCAGAAGCCAGGACAGGTCTCCCATGTGGGTGCAGGGGCCCAGGCACTTGTGTCATCTTCCTCTGCCGTCTCAGGCACACGAGCAGGGAGCTGGATCAGAAGTGGAGCAGCCAGGTTTGGAACAGCATACCTGTGGGATGTTAGTGGTGGTGCTACGCCACAACGCTGGCTCCACTGCAGCACATTGGGTGTACAGATGAGTATTGGATAGCCTGTTCCTAAATGTCGTTCCCCAGGCCAAAGTCACCTTCTGGGTTACAGCAGTTGATGTCTCACTAGGAAGTAGCTAGCACTGTGGCTGTCCTGAATCTGTGATACTCCAGCACGAACGAGTAGGTCGGAAAGTGAGCAGGGGCATTTACAGGCCGGTTGGGCGACACGGGGCCGCCGAGAAGGCGCCACTCCTATCAGGTAGAAAGCAAGGGCTCACCAAGTGTTTGCAGAGGCAGCGTGAGCTCTTAGGTGCTATGTGCCAAGCACCGGAACGCAGGCTTACAGGAGTCCTGGCCCTGTGACGTAACAGGGAGGGGCAGGAGCACAGTGATGGTGGCAGGCTGGGGAAGGGAAGCCGGGGGCCTCGGGCACTCGCAGGGGGCTTCTCCAGAGAGACAGAGCAGGGGTAGAAGGGAGTCCAGGCAGCGGCCAGGTCTGGCAGGTGCCCTGAAGGCCTGAGTTGAGGGAGGTGTGGGCCTCTTGGAGTCTGGCTTCCTTCTGAAGGCAGAGCGGAGAGATTTCACAGGAAGGGGACATGGTGCAGTTAGCAGTGAGTCTGGTTGGAAGGTTTGTGCAGCATGGTACATGCAGCAAGAACAAGTGAGGCCCTTAACCACGCCAGGGAGTGGGGAGGCCAAAGGTGTCGGGAACCTGGGTGCCTGTGGCCCCCGCTGTAACAGGAGGGCTTGGGAGAGGCAGCCTTGGGGTGTAGTTCGAGGATTTCCGTTTCTTTGTGGTGGGTTTAGGAACTGGTGTCTCTCAGCTGGACGAAAGGAAATAATGACTGTATTTCGGCATTTGCTTACCTGGGAGTGAATTCCTCTAACTTCAGGGCGGAATGTGTGCTCGACGCAGAAGCAGTTTTCAGGGGCACGTGTGTGGTGAGGTGATGAAGATGCTACTTGGCTGGGCCTCGGGCGTCCCAGGGCCTTCTCTCCTCTGCCCTCTCCTCCTCCTCCCCCACCCCCACTCTCCCCTGGTTCTTTCCTTCCTTTGATTGATTGATGTGAAAGGCAGGGTCCCCGAAAAAGAGGAGAGCAGGTACTGCAGGTGCTGATGGTCCTCAGGGGCTGCACCACCCCCGAGCCAGGATCCTGAAACTCCATCCAGGTCTCCCACGTGGGTGACGGCGGCTCAAGGACGTCGGCCACCGTCTGCTGCCTTCCCAGGTCCATTAGCAGGGAGCTGCATTGGAAGCGGAGCAGCTGGGACTGGAACCGGCATTCCCATGTGGGATGCTGGCATTGCAGCTGGTGGCTTGACCTGATGTGCCGCAAGCGCAGTCCAGTTTCCTGTTGCTGCAGACCCTGGGAGGCAGTGGGGGGGGGAGCTTAAGTAGCTGGGTCCCTGCCACCCACATGGGAGGCCTGGACTGAGCTCCTGGCTCCACGGCCTCCCCTGGCCCAGCCCTGACTGCTGTGGGCGCCTGGGGGTGGCGAACCAGCAGATGGCAGATGTCCTTTTCTGTCTGCCTTTCCAATAGCAGGAAAAGAAATAAATAATAAAAAATTCATTTAACAAAAGAAATAGGGCCCTTTTTCTCCTTTTGCTCTGTGTATCCAGTGGAAACCCCACTTTGAGTTCTCAGCGGGCAAACACCAGATGAGGATAATGCTCGCAAGCACCGGAGAGCCTTGGGAGACCCTGCCTCCTGGAGCGCCAGTCAGGGCTGTGGGCCGGGCCTGTGGGCTCGCTGCGGGGCCGTAACTTTACAGTAAGACACCGGGTTTGGTTGGGACTGACAAGCCTGTACAGTATCATTTCTCTGAGAGCACCTCCTTTATCTTGGGCACGTAATTCTCCCTGATAGTCTCTGGTGAAAATAGAACTCACTGAAGCAGTTTTTTTGTTTTTTGTTTTTTTTTTTGGCGCGGCTTTAAGAAGCCTGCCGATGCACCGGCTCGAGGTCTCCCGAGCCTTGGTGCAGGGGTGCGTGTGCACGCGTCCGCCTCCTTCCTGACCTGTGTCTCCCCGCCCGCAGATCACCACAGGCTACAACCTGGAGGACGACCGCTGTGAGTGCGTGGCTCTGCGGGACTTCCACGCCGGGGAGCAGGTAGGCCTGCCGCGGCCTGTGCCGTGCAGGGCACTGGGGCAGAGGGCGATGGTGCTCGGGGAGCAAGTGGTAGGACCTGTCTGTAAGGGGGCTTGTTTTCCGGAACACGTCCTGAGACCCCCAGACTGGCACGAGTCATGCTTGGGTCCGCAAAGGCACCAGGTTTCAGTGCACAGTCAGCCTAATACCTGTGGCACTGTTAGCTGGCAGTACAGGGGCTCAGGCCACAGCTCCTTTTTTGTGTTTTTTTCTTTTTTTTTTTTACTCCATAAACTGTGTTGCTTTAGTTTCTTTTTCTGTTGATTGAAACATTCCTTACAAAGAGGCAGTATTTAAATGGCAAAAAAAAAGGGGGGATCAGGCGCATACGCTGTCTTGTACTTTCGCTTTGATCTGTGATATTTAATCTAATAACGTGGGTGGGGGCAGGGTTCAGCTTCTGAGCAAGATAGGGAATGTGTGCCTGTAAGTACCCGCCTCTGTCTGGGAGCCCCGCAGCCAGGCAGACGGGAGGCAGACGCAGCCGAGGCGGCCATGCCCTTCCGGTTGAGACAGGATGGCAGTCGGCCTAAGGAAACTTGGTCTGCTGCGTGGTGCAGGACTGCCCGGGCAGCAGGAGGCGCTCGCTCCCAGGGCCGCTGCTGTGGGGGCAGGAGAGCGGCCTGGCCATCCCTTGGAAGGAGCGGGGGCTCAGGGGGCGGCAGTTTGTGGAGTAGCAAGGCCCTGGGCCGGCACCGGCCCGGTCGGCCCGTCACCCTCACTCGCAGGCTGTCAGCCGTCCCTTCGAGCTGTCCTGTGTCGGCCCCGCCGAGCGGCCGGGGGTGGGGGAGTTTGCCTTGATGCTGAGTGTGTTTCATGTCCCTTTATTTTTTCTTTACTGCATCTCAGATTTACATTTTTTATGGCACGCGGTCAAATGCAGAGTTTGTGATCCACAGTGGTTTTTTCTTTGACAATAATTCACACGACAGAGTGAAAATAAAGCTTGGAGTGAGTAAAAGCGACAGGCTGTACGCCATGAAGGCCGAGGTCCTGGCCCGCGCCGGCATCCCCACGTACGTAGACACAGTGGTCAGCTCGCGCCGCGGTGCTGGGGAGGGGGCTTAGGTGCTGTATCACAGAACTTGGCTCTGGCCCCCTGCCCCCGGCGCTGTTTGCTCACGCCCCAGGGTGTGGCCTGCCGTCCATGGGTGTCATTCATGTCTTGGCCTGGATCGGTTTCCTCCACCGCTCTTCGCTGCCCTTAGTTTTGCTGGTGAAGTCGTGATCCTCAGGGAATTCAGGAATTCCAGTGAAATTCTGAGTTTCTTGCATTTGAGGAGTAAAGTGATAAAGACGACGGGAGTTCTGATTTATTGGTTCTCAGGGGATGGAGGAACCATTCTTAATAAAAATGGATTATCCAGACCTTTTTTAATTGAACTTGTCAATATTTGATTAACGATTAAAGGGTGAACGCCGCATAAATTATTGTTAATGCTTTTTAAGAACTGTGGGCGTGTAGAATTCTCGGTGTTGGACACACCCGAGGTGAAGGCTGTGGGAAGGTGAGCTCGCCGCTGGCGAGGCCCCCGGCCCGCAGCAGAGCTGGAGGGGAGTGACCCAGCCCCGCGCAGCCTCCTCGCGACCCCCGCGCTGCCTACGTGGAGGGCTTTGTTCCACAGCCAGGGTCACTGATCTCGCTCCTGCTTTTGCCAGGTCCAGTGTTTTCGCTTTGCATTTTACGGAACCTCCCATCTCTGCCCAACTCCTGGCTTTTCTCCGAGTATTCTGCATGACTGAAGGTAAAAAGATGTTCTCTTTACATTCACTGGCGTGTAAAGAAAGCCTAGGGATTCGAATCCAAGAGATGAGGGCTTGAAACCAAAGCCCATTTGGGAAGAGGGAGGAAACTGATGGGTTTCACCACGGGGCTGTTTGGGGCCGGGCAGAGTGAGTGGCAGTGGGAACAGAGTCTGCACGGAACACAGTGTTCCTGGCGGCTGCCGCCTCTGAATCCAGTCCCTGAAAGAGTTAAATGTGTGGTAGGTACCTGCGGTGCGGCTGACGCTGACACTTGTCCACCACCGGTCGGTCGTGGCTGTGTTTCTGCTTTTTATCCTAAATGCGTGCTTAGGTTCTGAGTTTTGTTTGTGATGTGTGTGTGTGTGCATGTTTGTTGTGTGTGTGTGTGTTGCTGTTGTTTGAGACTGTCCCCAGCCCTCTGCAGAGCAGGCCGGGCAGGAGCAGCTGAATGAGAGAAAATGAGTTAAATGACTGGGCAGACCAGCACCTGACTGAGCTCTGCGGAGGGGCAGTGCTGGGACAGCCTTGGCCCCGGCTCCGCCTCGGCTGGGGCAGACAGGAAGTGCCACGTGAGCCCGGGGCCTGCCGGCGCTGTGGTCGTCATGCTGCGGGTAGCAGAGACGTAGTGCCCAACCCTGGGGGCCCCTCAGCCTCCAGCTCCAGAACACAGCGTGAGCCGTGGAGTTGTCCCTTGTGAGCACCTTACTGCTGAAAATTCACGTGGTGTTTGCACTTTGATGGGGGCTCCTCTGTCCTGTGTAAGGAGCGAGAGTTGGGCGTCTCTCGTGTATACAGGGGTACAGGATGCCGCGTCTCCGTTCCTGTCCTCAAGGAACGTACGATGGTGAGGAGGCACTCACCGCTTGTAACGCTGATGCTAATACAGCTCAGGCTTTACCCGCAGCAGCCTTGCGAGCTGAGATGTTCCCGTTCTGATGTAGAAAGTCAAGTTCAAAGAGGCTGAGTACTCGGGCCCAGGTCACTCTGCGACCAGACGCAGAACTCGGCTCTGTTAACACCAGAGCCTGTGCCTCCAACCCCACAGCTCGTTCCTGCTGGCTGACAGGCGGCATCGTCTGTGGAAGAAGTTTGTGGTCCGCCGGGGGTCTGGAGGAAAGGTGTCTGAATCAGACCTCGGAGAGCGATTGACGCTGGGCTCGGAGGAGGAGGGGGCTCGTGGGATGGCTGAGCACTGAGGGGCTTGCTCATGGACCCAGGGGGCACTGGCCCTGACCGCCCTCCAGGGAACCCGACCCTGGCCACCGTCCTGACCGGAGTGAAACTGCGGAGCCCACTGAAGGTGCGGCTGGCTGGGGCGCCCTGGGAATCCCCAGTGGGTCTGAGCAGAAGGCAGCCTGCTGAAGAAGCCTTCGCTCGCGTCCCCTCGTCCAGGAGGTCGGGTTGGCGCTGTCTCGTCTCCTGGGCGTGGGCCTCGTATGTCCAGCATGTGACCTGTGTCATCTCACTGTTAGAGCAGGGGAGAAGGCTCCGCTCCAGCCCGTCAGCCTTCCTCGGGCAGAGAGGTGTGGGCAGAGAGAGGAGTGGGCAGAGAGAGGAGTGGGCAGAGAGAGGAGTGGGCAGAGAGAGGTGCGGGCAGAGAGAGGTGCGGGCAGAGAGAGGAGTGGGCAGAGAGAGGAGTGGGCAGAGAGAGGTGCGGGCAGAGAGAGGTGTGGGCAGAGAGAGGAGTGGGCAGAGAGAGGAGTGGGCAGAGAGAGATGCGGGCAGAGAGAGGTGCGGGCAGAGAGAGGTGCGGGCAGAGGGAGGTGCGGGCAGAGGGAGGTGCGGGCAGAGAGAGGAGTGGGCAGAGAGAGGTGCGGGCAGAGAGAGGTGCGGGCAGAGAGAGGTGCGGGCAGAGAGAGGAGTGGGCAGAGAGAGGAGTGGGCAGAGAGAGGTGCGGGCAGAGAGAGGTGCGGGCAGAGAGAGGTGCGGGCAGAGAGAGGTGCGGGCAGAGGGAGGTGCGGGCAGAGAGAGGTGCGGGCAGAGAGAGGTGCGGGCAGAGAGAGGTGCGGGCAGAGAGAGGAGTGGGCAGAGAGAGGTGTGGGCAGAGAGAGGAGTGGGCAGAGAGAGGTGTGGGCAGAGAGAGGAGTGGGCAGAGAGAGGTGTGGGCAGAGAGAGGTGCGGGCAGAGGGAGGTGCGGGCAGAGGGAGGTGCGGGCAGAGAGAGGAGTGGGCAGAGAGAGGAGTGGGCAGAGAGAGGTGCGGGCAGAGAGAGGTGCGGGCAGAGAGAGGTGCGGGCAGAGAGAGGTGCGGGCAGAGAGAGGTGCGGGCAGAGAGAGGAGTGGGCAGAGAGAGGTGCGGGCAGAGAGAGGTGCGGGCAGAGAGAGGAGTGGGCAGAGAGAGGTGTGGGCAGGTGAAGTGGGAACTCGGTGTTGGCGCGGCCTCGGGGCAGGAGTTGGTGGCACCGCGGCCTGGTCTCTCTTCACCACTTTATACAAACGGCAGAAACCAGAAAACCAGAAGCCCAAAGCTCCTGACTCCTCCCTTGACCTATACAATGTAATACATTTCTCTCTGAACACTGGAAGACTTCTATTCTCTTAAAAACAAAACCAGAGGTGTGGGAGTCAGTTTGGTTTCTCTGTGTTCCTCGAGTGACCCCAGCCACGACAGCAGCGTTGTGCTGGGGGTCGAGGCCTGGGGTTGCCTGAGCGTGAGAGGCGCTGGCGTGGGCTCCTGGAGACCACGTGCAGCCGCGTGCTGAGTGCGACCGAGGTGTTCACTTGTGGGGATTTATAATTCCTGTTCAACTCCCAACAAGCGGCAGCTGTGGAGCCTTTTCATCAAGACTTGCCTAGTCCATTGGCTGTTCTCTGGTTTGGGGCTTACTGGTGCGAGCTGGCACGAAGGGCTGCCCACCCAACCTCCGTTCAGGAGGCTCACCGGGCTGTGTGCCGTGTTCAGGGCACTGCCTTTTGGAGCAGCCTGCGTGCCCGAGTGCCTGGCCTGGGACAGACTGCAGGGCTGTGCATGCTCTGTGAGTCTCGTGAAACTGTCCAGGGGCTCCCGGGCCCCTCACGAATCCACGAAAGGTGGGGCTGCACCGAGGCTGGCTGCGGGTCCCACATGAGCCAACCCTGACCTCTGCCCCCACCCCGGAGCTCAGCCCTGACTCTGCCCCGGGAAGCCTGGAGCAGCCTGGCTGCTAGCCGAGAGGCTTTTAGCCACGGGCAGGCGGCGTTGCCGGCTGCGTGCCGGGAGTCGTGCTGCTCTCTCTGACCCGGTGCCGTCTGGTTCTCGCAGAGGAGCTGAGGGAGCACCTGCTGGGCGACGGGGCCATCGACAGGATCTTCACCCTGGGCAACTCCGAGTTCCCCGTCAGCTGGGACAATGAGGTCAAACTGTGGACGTTTCTCGAAGACAGAGCCTCCCTTCTTCTAAAAACGTATAAAACCACCATTGAGGTAAGCACGCTGAGTGGCGAGGGGGCGCACGTTGCTTTTGGAGAGGTTCATTGGAGTGCTCCCTGCGTGGGGACCGCTGTGTGTCACATGCTTATACTTACAAAGAATCATGAAGAGGCATTGCTAGGTACAAGATAAGGATTGTTTTTTGTTTTGTTTTGTTTTGTTATAAGATTGATTTATGGGGCCGGCGCTGTGGCACAGCAGGTTAACACCCTGGTCTGAAGCGCTGGCATCCCATATGGGCGCCAGTTCAAGACTCAGCTGCTCCACTTCCGATCCAGCTCTCTGCTTTGGCCTGGGAAAGCAGTGGAAGATGGCCCAAGTGCTTGGGCCCCTGCGCCCGCGTGGGAGACCCGGAAGAAGCTCCTGACTTTGGATCAGCCCAGCTTCAGTCGTTGCAGCCAATTGGAGAGTAAACCAGCAGATAGAAGACCCCCCCCCCACTCTCTCTCTCTCTGCCTCTCCTCTGTCTCTATGTAACCCTTTCAAATAAATAAATAAATATTTTTTTAAAAATCTATTTATTTATTTGAACGAGTTACACAGAGAAGGAGAGGCAGAAAGAGAGGGAGAGAGAGGATTTCCACCCGCTGGTTTACTCCCCAATTGGCTGTAATGGAAGTTATTTTTTTTTAAATTTGTTTTGTTTTGAGAGGCAGAGTTGTAGAGAGAGAGAGGGAGAGACAGAAAGTTCTTCCATCCGCTGGTTCACCCCGAAATGAGAACAGTTTTGGAGCTGGGCCATTCCAGAGCCAGGAGCCAGGAGCTTCATCTGGGTCTGCCACATGGGTGCAGAGGCCCAAGCACTTGGGCCATCTTATGCTGCTTTCCCAGGCCATAGCAGGGTGCTTGATTGGAAGTAGAGCAGCCGGGACTCGAACCGGCACCTATATGGGATGCCCGCAGTGCAAGCAGCGGCTTTACCAGCTATGCCACAGCGCCGGCCCCAAAGGGTGCTTCTTTAAAAGCGCCGTGTGAGGACAGGCACTTAGCCTAGCAGTTGAGAGCACGTGTCCCACATTGGAGCGCCCGACTCCCGGCTCTGGCTCCCGCTGTAGGTTCCTGCCTCTCTCCCTTCACGCTGGAAGCTGTGGACGAGAGCTTCCTGTGTCCTCCTGGGACGCAGCGATGGTCGCTCAGGTGACTGGCCGCCTGCCACCCACGAGGGAGACCTGGATCCAGGCCCTGGCTGCCACCTTGGCTTGGCCCCACCCAGGCCATTCCAGGCACTGGGGAGTGAAACAGCACGTGGGCACTGTCTTTCTGTCTCTCAAACATGTGAGCACATTTTTTTAAAGAAGACGACCAAAACTAGGTCAAGTCCTCTGTCGGACGTGTTCACACCATTTAATTCAGTCTCTCGATTGTTTTTGCAAAAACAAAAGCCTTTTTTGTTTTACAACAGTTCTATTTTTTTTAAAGATGTATTTATTTGAAAGGCAATCAGAGGGAGGTGTTCCATCTGCTGGTCAGTCCCCAGATGGCCACAACGGCCAGGGCAGGGCCAGGCCAAAGCCAGGAGCCCGGAGCCTCTTTTGGGTCTCAGGTGTGCGGCAGGGCCACGCGTTGGCCGTCTCCACTGCTTTCCCAGGCCGCTAGGCGGGAGCGGGGCCGGAAGCGGAGCAGCGGGGCCTGTGCGGGCGTCGCTGGCCTTGGCCTACCTGCTCCAGAACAGTGATGGAGGTGTGCAGTTCAGCATGTTGTGAAAAACTCACACTTCTACAGCAGACGTGTGTGTGTAAAATTCACACTTCCTCAGCTTACATTTTGGGCTTTCACTGTGCAGTAAGTTAGTCCTCTGCCTAAGGCGCCGGCATTCCATCTGGGTGCTGGTTCGAGTCCCGGTTGCTCCACTTCCAATCCAGCTCTCTGCTGTGGCCGGGGAAAGCAGCAGAGGATGGCCCAAGTGCTTGGGCCCCATGTGGGAGACCTGGAGGAAGCTCCTGGCTCCTGGCTTTGGAGCAGCCCAGCTCCGGCTGTTGTGGCCGTTTGTAAATAAAATCTTTTTAAAAAGAAAAAGAGAAGAACGTTTTGATGGAAGTGCCTGGTGCTGCCGTGTGCCTGCGCAGCGAGCTTCAGCCGCGTCCTTCAGCCCACAGCCCTCCTGCCCCTCCGGCAGCAGGGATCCGCCTCTGGTCATTGGGCGCTGGCCCAGACTGCTGTCGCCCAGTGCTCAGGGTGCTGTTCTGTCTCCCAGGAAGATAAGGCTGTCCTGCGGAACCCCGCCCTCTCGGCCCGGGCGGCCATGGCCGTGAAGCTGCGCCTGGGTGAGAAGGAGATCCTGGAGAAGGCGGTGCGGAGCGCGGCCGCGAGCCGGGAGCACTGCCGCCGGCAGATGGAGGAGGGGGCACCGCTGCCCAGGTACGAGGAGGGCAGCCTGGGGCTGCTGGAGGGCAGCGCGGGGGACGCCCGGCTCCCCCTGGTCTTGAGAGACCTCGAGGACGAGGCTGGGGTGCGCGAGGCCTTGAGCCTCAAGGAGGCCGCTAGCAAAGCCACGGCTGCCGAGAACGGGCTCATGAACGGCGCAAACCCCATCCCCAACGGGCCTAGGCCCACGAGTGAGAGCCTGAACCCGGAGGGAAGCAGAAGAGCCACGGAGGGCGCCAGGGAATCTGCCGCCAGCAGCCAGGACGTGAAGGCGAAGCCATGAGGGCGGCGCGCAGGCCCGGGAGCAGCGCCGCCGCGGACGGCCGTTCCCCTCGCTGTTCCCTGGTCACCTGCTTCTTTCTGCAGAGAGGAAGATGTGTTTTTGCTGCTTTATATAAAAATGATTTTTAAGTTATTTTAAAGAGTACTCGCTTCCCGTTTTGATCGAGGTTGCCATCTTGCTTCTGGCGGAGCAGCGCGGCTGGCACGGCCCCGCGGGGAGCTGCCCTCGGCGGGGTTGGCCGGCCCGCGGCGGGCGGACGTGTTTTCTTCCTGGGGAAGAGTCCAGCTCCTCCTCAGCTCTGCCTTGTGCTCCCGGGGGCCCTGAACGCCGGGGCCGAGGGCCAGGCACTCTCGTCTGGGCAGAATCTTTTTGTTTTCCTGCTTTAAACAGTGACACCCAGTACCAAGAGGAGAGGAGAGGCGGCAGGCTTATTTTTAATAGTTTTGAATGTTGATACTCCTAATTATATAAATATGCACACAGCTGTATCTAGTGATTTCTAAGGATTTGTTTACTTTCTGTGTTTGGTTTCACTGTACTAAGAACTTGACCTCACTCCCGGACGGGCACAGGGCGCGGCGCCTGCCCCGGTGCGGAGTTCGCCTCCGCAGCTCCTGGGGCAGAATCGAGAGTGAGACGGCTCCTGGTTCTTCTTGGTTTTCACACAAGCTAGAAATTTTCAAAGCTACACTTTTGAGTAAAAACCCTTATTAAAAGGAGACTATGATTAATATTTCTGTCTGTTCTTCTTCTTTGGAGTGGGTCGGGCCTGTTGGGCCCCATTGCAGTGTCCCGCTCCTCCCACGGTTGTTTTGCACCTTGACTTGGACCTGTGTGGTGGACCGTGCTCATCCTGGCGAGCCAAGATGTACAGGAGCGCTGGCGGGTGCAGGGTCAGGGCACGAGGCCACGGGCTCCCGGGGAAAGGAGCCTGTAGGTTTTGGGGTCAGGAAGGTTGGAGCAGGGTCCTGCGGGGGGAGTGGGGTCTCCCCAGAAAGCCCCCGGGCTGCAGGCTGACTGCCCAGGTCCCTTTGCCAAACCCCTTTCCGCCCGGTCTCCGATGTCCTGACCGCCACGGAAGCGTGCTGTCGGCTCACCTCCGAGAAGGCGCCGCTCTGCCTGGTGTCGAGGGAACGGCGCCGTGGCTCCGCAGGTGCCGCCGGCCTGCTGCCTTGGATGCTGCTGGCAGGTTTCACCTGGAGCCGGTTGGCATTGCCCGCTGTTGGCGTCTGGAGCCGACGCGCCCGCAGTCTGAAGGGAGAGTAAGAGGCCGCGCGTGCACAGCGGCTCCCCTGCAGCGGTGCACCGAGACCCCCGAAACCTCACTCGCCTGCAGAGCTGGGGTGGAGTTCTCGAGCTGGGTAAGAGCCCCGAGGCCAGACCTTCGTGACTGGTTGGTCTGCAGGTGTGCTTCCTCGTGCACCTGCAGACACACAATTCGAGTGTACAGTGGCGCCGTGAGAAGGGGGAGTTCCCAGAATCTTCCCTCGCAGCACAAAGAAGGCGGGGCCCTGCCGCAGGTGTCCCCGTGCGTTCCTGGGCCCTGGGTCTTTGTCTTCTCGTGGGTGAGAGGATGCTACTAACCTCCGTGAAGCTTCGCAGACCCACCTACTCTGTCAGCTCTCCGGGGACAGAGCCTGTGCAGAGCACGTGCGTTAGGCTAGGTGGATGCAGGAGCAGGGCTCGATCCGGGTCAGGGGACGGCGGCTGCCCTGGCTTGGGTACCGGTGCCCTAGAGCGGCCCTTCGAGGCAGGCAGGGAACACGCTCATCGCCCCCTTGCAGGGACACCTGGAGCTACCGCTTACCCACTGGAAAGTGAGAGAGAGTGATGACGTTGGCATTGAAGAAGCCTCGTGGCCACCTGCCGTGAAACGGACCTTTCTCTCAAGTGTTTGAAACGGGAGCGGCTTGGGCGGCCGTTGGAGAGACGCCAGCCGTGCTCCTGTTGGTGTAGACAGCTAGCAGTGCGATTTCACCAGCCTGGAAAAGCCACCCAGTTTTTCATACAAACCGGCAATTGTAGGCGGTCCCCTCTCCTGCCTCTCATACTTTCTAGATTAGGCTCACTGAAAGTCTGTTTAATTTATTTTTGAGGGGCCAGCACTGTGGTGCAGTGGGTTAACACCCTGGCCTAAAGCGCTGGCATCCCATATGGGCGCTGGTTCTAGTCCCAGCTGCTCCACTTTCGATCCAGCTCTCTGCTTTGGCCTGGGAAAGCAGTGCAAGATGGCCCAAGTGTTTGGGCCCCTGCACCTGCGTGGGAGACCCGGAAGAAGCTCCTGGCTCCTGGCTCCCGATCAGCAGAGCTCTGGCTGTTGCGGCCAATTGGGGAATGAACCATCAGATGGAAGACCTTAAGACATTAAGACCTTAAGACATTAAAATATATCCCCAAGTCCTCATCGTATTTGGGTTCTGCAGAATTAAACCTTCACTTAAAAGGGAATTTGTTTTGTGTAAATCATCATTTTTTGGTTTTTGTCCTTGATACATGCATGTTGGAGTGAAACAATGAAAAAGCCAAGCTGAAGGAAGACGACTCAGCTTAAATGGCACCGACTACGCAGAAAACGGGTGGCTGCCGCGGTGACACCAGTGTCCCGTAGCGGATGCCGGGCCGAGTGCTGGCTGTTCCGCTTCTGACCCGGCTCCCTGCTGATGCGCTTGGGACGGCTCAGGTGGCACCCACGTGGGCCACCCAGATGGCGTCCCTGGCTCCTGGCTCCAGCCTGGCCCCGCCCCTGTGGTGTGGCACTTTGAGGCGCAAGCCAGCCCATGGGAGATCTTGATCTCTCTCCCTCCATCTCCATTGCTCTGCCTTTCAAGTAAATAACCCAACTTTAGAATCATGGTTACGGTGACTGGTGCGGGGTGTGCGTCTGGAGAGCTGCAAGCGTCAAGTGTGACCATGACCGGGGCCTCGGTGAGCAGCCTTTTAGCTGATGCACTGCGCTGTGCCCTGTTCGTTAACTGACCTGGCAGAATAGATGCGTGGACAGGGTCTGACTGAGACCCTGACCCCAGAATTGGGCTCACTTTTTTTTTAATGTCACTCTGAGGTGAGGATAACCTCATTTAGGGTCACCCTAGCGTTTTAATCAGCAGCACCTTACATAATGTATTCCTGAAATCCCCTGCGTAAATGGAATTTGAGTAACCCGAATTGTATTTAAATGCACCGGCGAATTTGTTATTTAGATGAAGCCACCCTGCTCATCTGGGGAGGAAGCCGGTGGGGACGCCGTCTCCCTGTCTGCACAGATTTGACGACCTGTCGCTGAAGCAGGGGTCCCACCTGCTCGGGTCTGCACGAGGCGCAGCCGGGGTCGGCCTGGGCTTGGGACGGCAGATCCGCCTGAGCACAGGGCGCTCGCTCAATGGCTGCCAGGACAGGGCTGGCACTCGCTGCGCCGGCCATCGGAGTGTCCGGGAGGCAGAGGCCGGGGGCTCAGAGCACAGACCCGGGTCTGGACGCGGCCCTGCTTCCCCGACATGTCTACAGCCTCCCTCAGGGGACCTTAGAGAATGCCGGGAGGACCCCCTGAGAGGGCCAGGGCCGGCTTGTGGCACAGTCTACCGGATGTTGTCCTTGGCTGTTTTCCAAGCCTGAGCCCCTTGGTAGGGGCAAACATGCCCTGGCCCCTGCCCTTCCGGGGAGCAGTGTGCCATCCATCCACTGACAGCAGCTTCGGCCCCGGGCGGAGCAGCAGTTACCGGTGCCATGCCAGGGTCCGTGGCAGTCGGGAGATGCGTGAGGCCCCTTCCTGTCCCCAGAGAGACGGGGGGCCTTGGGCTGCGGCACTTATGGAAGAAGCATGGAGGCAGCCTGGAGGGGCTCATCGGAGGACACGTGGGGTGGGGTGGGGCCAGGTGTGTCCAAGAGGGGTGGAGAAGTTGAGGCCTGGGCAAGGAGTCCGGCTGGAGCCATGGGCGGAGGGGCCGTGTGGATTGCACGAGTCTGCATGGAGAAATGTGGGGTCTGCGGCCCCCCGACAGCATAGGTGCTGCCCCCGGGAGCAGGGAGGTGCAGGGGAGCCGTGCTCAGGGGTCTGGGCACGCTCCCGGAGCTGGTTGTCACCTGACCTTGATACCCTCTCTCTCAGGCATACCGTGTCCGTGTGTGTCCATACACGCCGAGGATCACACACACGCATGTACGTGCAAACACACATGTGCAGATACATTGTGCGCATAAAACTTGACCAAAGCTCATTTTTCTTCCCCTTTCGGGCAGCAGAGAGGCTGGTCGGCCTGCTTTAGGCCAAGCTGACGTCACATCGAGTGTGAACGCGGGGCCGTGACGGGGTCCCCAGTGCCCGGCACAGCACCCTGCCCCGCCGAACGTCCCAGCCGTGTCCCGCGGTGGACAGGCTCCTCGGCAGAGTTCCCGGTTGGCCAAGCGCCTGCTGCTCCGCCGCTCCATCCTCTCCTCGCTCTCACTGCTGCTTCGTGGGCCCTGACCCCCCAGGAGCGTCCCAGTACAAACGGTCACCCCGAGGCTTGACCCGCAAAGGTCTTTTTCCGTCCCACCAAGGCGCGGTGCCGGAGGAGCACCAGATCCCCCACAGCGCCCGGTGCCCCTCCCTGCGGCAGTGTCTGCGTCGCCTCGGTGGCTTCTGGGAGGACCCGGTGGACACCTCCCCAGCCTGGCGTGGGCCACAGGCGAGGACTCAGCGGTCGGTCCTTTGAGGCCGCTTGCGTTCTGGCCCCTGAGCAAGGTGTTAGGTCAGAACTGACAGCAGGAAGCTGGGGGACTGAAGCCAGCAGGTCCTGTGCAGCCGGTGCCTTGTTCCGCCAGTCCTGCGGCCGCAGACATGGACCTCAGGTCGGCACGCCAATGTCACACTCGCCACGCCTTACCCAGACGCAGCAGATACCACCAACCAGATACCTAACGAATGATCAACCACCCAGCAGGTGCCTTTGAGTATAACGGGCTTTAAGTTTTTGAACAAATCTTCCAAGAAAATGCAAAACAGACCCTTCCCTAAACGCAGATGCAAATGACAATCGGCCCTGCAGCGGCCACCCCCCCCCCCCCCCCCCCCCGAGATGCACCTGGAGAGGTGGCTACTGCTCTTTGGCTTTATTCTGGCCATCGGCAACTGTCACAAAACCCAGCTTGGGGCTCGTGGTCCTGAACGATGTAAGCAGTGACACCATGAAGGGGGCAGCATAATCACAGTGAGGACAGGCGGCTGTCGCCCTCCGTGGATGCTAAAGGGACATATGTGGATGGAGTTTGGAGGAATGTTGGATCAGGAGAAAGCCCTGCCAGAGCAGAGCAGATCGGGGGCACCCTCACCGCCCACACCCTCCGTCTCCCCAGAAGCAGGTGCAGCGACAGAAGCGCGACTCCCTCAGCTGGGCTCTGGCAAAGGTGCTGTTCCGCGTTCAAAGCTGCGCAGTGTTATTTTGGGAAGGTTTGAGCTCTGGTTACGGCGAGCAGAGTGCAGCCGGCTCCGTGCTTCCTCGCGGAGAGGCCGCAGGAGCTCGTGCCGCTGGTGCCACGGGCGTGAGCAAGCGCTCCTGACACACAGCGGCCTGTCCTGGCGGGGCCTGGCTCTGCAGCACTCCAGGGCTCAGCGACACTGGGCTTGCAGCTTTTCAGAGGGGTCCCCTCCAGGTCCCCACTTCCCGCCCTCGGAGCCGAAGGCAAGAGAGGAGAGAGGCATTCCCATCACAGCTTGGACGCCGCGCTGGTGCCAAGACCCCCGGGGCACGTGCTCCTCTTCCTCACGGCTGCCCACGCAAAAGCCCTGTCCCCGTAGGTTGACCAATGGGAAGGTGGATAAGTGCCCACGTGATCTCAGCCCTTTCTTCCTGAATATTCTGTGAGTCACCCATCAGCGCAGGCTGCACGAGACCCACCCTGCCGACAAGCACCCCCGGGGGCCTCGGGGGGCCTCGGGGACCCTCCGTGGGCCTTCCAGGGCCGCTGCACCCGGCTGGGTTCTCAGCGCGCTCGGCTTCTCTGTTCGCTGGACAGAAGCCAGGCAGAGCGGCCAGCTCCCCAGCGTGCGCATGCGTAGGGCGCCTGTGTGTTCGTCCTGCTTGGACGTTTATTTCCGTGACCGGCGACACGGGATCATCTTCATGTTTTCAGATACTTCCTGATATTCTAGCATCTTCCAAGAGAGGGCCCGGGTCGCGCGGCCTTGGGGTGACCTGGGGAAGACAGCGAGGTCGCTAGCGGAAGTGGGCACCTGCTGTGAGGTAGTCCCGCTCCCCCAGCACTGGTCTGCGAACCCCCAGCGGGTGGCATTTAAAAAAGCCACCTCCCAGCCCCATCTGGCGTCCCCCCGAGGGTCACCACGCACGGAACCGTCGCGCAGTGCACAGGGAACAGGAGAGGAGAAGGTCCGTGTGGCCGTGGCAGCCGGGGTCTCAGTGCCGGAGCGTTCCAGTGTCCAGCAGCCCGAGCGAGCCAGCGCGGCTGCCCGGCACAGGCCCGGAGCGAGGCTGCGAGGGAGCCGGAGCCGGCAGAGCAATTAAACGTGTGATTGGGTGCAGGGCGGACTTCATAATTGTTCACAGGCAGCAACTTATTAGGCTCGTGTAACTTACGACATGTGTCAGAAAGGTCAAAGTTTACACTTCCTTGGACATTAACCTACTCCTTGAAACTCCAGAAGATACACTTTTTGGTCATTAATTTTTTTACAAGCAGAGATTTTTGACAATTAACCCAGTTAATAAAGGTCAAATTTCAATTTTTTTCCAATTTCTGGAGCATTTAACTTATTCCTTTTTTGAAAATGGGAAGACAGAGGATGATAAATAGTTATTAAATGAGTACAAGGATGTGGCTCTGCTGTCAGGGTGATGATTATGAAACAGCTGATGCTGGAAGAGTGGAGTCGCCGTGTGTCTGATGGGAAGGAAAGTAGATTACAAGGCGAGGAAATAGAAGAATTAAGCCCAAACAACGTGTGCCGTTAGCAGGGTAACGCGAGTGCGCACTTGTTAAATCGTCTCAGGATCCCAGTCATTCAGTTATGTCGACTTCAGGCTTCCACGGGTGAATCTGCACATTTCAAAGCAAGTAATGTCTGCAGACTTGCAGCAAAGTACAACTTGGGTTAAGAACGAAAATGCCACCCGCCAGGCCGCGTCCCAGTGAACCCACTGGCAGCTGGGCGGACAGACGTCCGTGCAGCCTGCGCCCGGTGACCGCAGGCGAGGGTGAGCCCCAGCACAGCACGGTCTGTGGATATTCTGACATCTTCCAGACAGGTGAGTGCAGTTCCAGAGGGGACCCGAGGAGAGCGGCTTTGGGGTGACTCCGGAAACAGTGAGACCGCTTGTGGAGATGGAAACCCACTGTGAGGCAGTCCCACTCCCCCAGTACTGGTCCACAGGCATCCATTTTCTCAATCGATGGCTTTAACAAAAACCGCCTCACGTGCAAGCAGCAGCTCCCAGCCTGGACCACAGCAGGTGCACACGAGGACAGGATCTCAGACCTGCGGGGGGAAATGAAGTCCCCACGCCCCGGTCGCCCCACAAGGAAAACCAAACCTCCCTTTCCACCCTGGTCGAAACCAAATGACCCATGCTCCCTCCCTGGATCCGTGGGGGAGCTCCCCCTGGCGGTCCCCCATCCCCATGCTTGTCCAAATCCACAGTGACACCGTCAGCTGGAACGACAGGCCAGCCAGGACGCTGTCGGGAGACCCGGAGCAGAGATCTCCCATCCCGTGGTCCCGCGAGCAGGCACCAGCCCAGCCCAGCTGGGAGCCTCAGACAAGAGGTGGCTTCTGTTGGCCTTGGGTGCTGCCGGGCCGTGCAGACGTGCAGTGTGTACAGTAACCCACAGGTTAAGAAAATGTCCGGGCGTAGGCATTTAGCCTAGCGGTTAAGATGCCACGGGGACACCCACATCCTACGTAAGAGCGCCTGGGCTTGAGTCCCAGCCCCACTCCTGACTGCGGCTTCCTGCTAACGTCACCCTGGGAGTCAGCAGGCGAGGGCTCAAGCATCTGGGTCCCTGCCACCATGACCCACATGGAGTTTCTGGCTTCAGCCCTGGCCCAGCCCCAGCTGTTGTGAACTTTTGGGGAGAGAACCAAGGGAGGGGAGTCCTCTCTGTCTGTCTCTGCCTCTCAGATTTAAACCCAATAGGAACACCAGTATCCACTGCCTGTTTTTATCCATCTGATGCGCAGGGCGTATCAGGAGCCGCACCTTCCTCTTCCGCCTGTGCCCTCTGACCCCGGCTGGCTTCCCGGCCAGCTCCTCTGTGCTGGGCTGCACCTAGAGGCACCCTGCTGGGGCCGTTCCACTTTGCAGCTCACGCCTGAGCCCTGTCTCTTGCCAGGGCAAGGGCCAGCCCAGCTCTGTGTCCTCACTGCCCCGGCACGCGGGAGTGACCTGGAAGACGCCAGCGAAGAACACACGTCCAAGCTCTCCGAACCGCCTCCCCTCCCCCAGATCAGCCCTCACAGAACCAGCGCTTCAGAATAAAGGAGGCAGTATCGTTCCCAGCATCCAGCAGCGGTGCACACGAGAACAAGCGTGGACAGATGCGCCGACGAACGGGAACCCGGGCTGGTCCCCTACTGGTCAGCAGGACAGGTCACTTCACCAAGGACCCGCGGTCGGGTACAGGAACGTGATTCGGCGTACAGCGCGCAGTAAGCAGCTCGTCCCGGGGAATTCCTGCAGTCGCTGCCAGTGCCACCTGCTCCAGGAGACCCTGGAGAGAGAGCTGGGGGCGGGTGTGTGTGTGTGTGGGGGGGGCACAGAGCAGCACCTGCAGGCCCGAAATATCCCCGGAGCCTGGAGACCTGTGTGCAACCTGAGCACACCGGACCCTGGTGCTGCAGCTAGGAACTGTTGGACAGGGGACTTTGACCTTGGGTTTCCCTTCCTCCTGGTTGCCGCCCTTCCTCTGGGATGTGCCGCCCCCGGTCTGCCTGTCTTCCCAGCCTCCTGCCTGTCTCCTCCCCGCTCTCTGTCTCCCACCTGCCCCAGCCTGCCCCTCCTCTCCCCACCCATCTCCAGCAAGGCCGCTGTGTGGCCCTTTGCCTCATTAGACTGCTTCCGAGGTTTCTGTTGTTGCGACATTTTGCTCGGAATGTCTGTGGGGCCACACTCCCGCGAGTGGACGGGGTCGGGCTGTCCTGGGCACATCACAGGGACAGGTGCCTCCCCTGAGGGCTGCCAGAGGAGGTGGCAGGAGAGCCCGGCCCCAGTGAGCCAGGAGCTGGGGTGGTGCCTCGCTGTTGCAGGGCTGGGCTCATGTGGAGGAGGGAGCTTGCGGAGGGGCCTGGGCCTGGGGTGGTCTCCCACACCCGGCGGAAGCTTGGCTCTTTCCTCCAGAGGCAGGGGCTCCCCGAGTTTCCTCACGACCCCTGGGGGCCTACGTAGTAAGTTGGGGAGACTTAGGCTGGGGTGGGGGTGCACCCTGCAGGCTGCAGCAGCAGATGCTAAGGACGGGCAGTGGGGGGAGAAGGAGAGCAGATCTGGAAGGCATGCCGGAGGGGCCATGCGGGGTCCAGCTGGGGGCTGGGGAGGCCGTGACCTAAGCCCCTCGAGGCCAGGGAGCAGGTCTCCCCCGGGGAAGACACAGCACCTCCGGCCCTGCCGAGCCAGCAGCAGGCTACAGTGACAGGTGTGTCCCTGAAGGAAGATGGCCCCCCGCCAGCTCTTCCTGCACTGGCTCTCTGATCTTTGCAGGGGTGTTTGACGGAGCTTTCTTTCCCCATCGGCAGGAGCAAGGACCTAGTCTACTCGTGGCTCCTTCCCTCTTCCCTGGCCGTTAGGTGTTCAGCTAACTGTTGGCAAATTACCCACACTGAAACGTCCGGGCTCACTGCTTCCATGCCCCTGCCCCTGCCACCCTGAACCCCACCGGCCTGGGTTCAAGAGCTGCCTCTGCGGGTCCGGTGGTTGGTGCCGCAGTCCTGGGTTCGAGTCCCAGCTCCCTGCTACTGGGCGCCCTGGGAGGCAGCAGACGATGGCTTGAGTGCTAGGGCCCCTGCCGCCCACGTGGGTGACCCTGATGGAGTCCCAGGCTCCTGGCCCAGCCCCAGCTGGCGTGGGTATTGAGTGTCAATCAATGATAGAAGACCTTTCTCTGTCTCTCCAATAAAATGAAAATTGAATTAAATTAAAAAGTCAGACCTGCGCTCAGGTGTGACTCCGGCCGCAGTCCCTGACACCCCAGGGCAGTGAGACACGGAGACGCTGGACTAAGTCGTTTCTGCCTGACAAAGAACAAACATCAGCAGCAAAGGTTTCCCCGCGGTGAGCTGGGAGGAAACAGGACAGCAACCAAGACCGAGGGCCAATGTCTCTGCTAGGTAAGGACCTTGTAAAGACGGAGGAGCCGAGGACCAAAAACGGGAAGGAAAAATGGGGGAAAGATGATGCGGGCACACCGAAGTCCAGTTCTCTCATCGCTGAGTCTGCAACTTAAAGACTCGGTTTGCTGCCCTGCAGATTAGCAACAAGGAACCCAGGGCCACACATTTACTCCGGAGGGGACAGGACTCCCCCACGCTGCTGGCGGGAAGGCAGTCCCAGGCTCCAGAAAGAGCAGTGCGGACCCAAATGACACAGGCACGGACGCCCCAGCGCCCCGAGTCCCGAAGACTCGCCTGCCCCCAAAATGGACGCACTCAGATGATTCACCGCGGCGGTGGGTGATTTCGAAATGTCAGAAGCACTCAAAGGGCGCCTTGGAGAAGGGGCAGTGGCGCCCTGTCCACGCAGCTGTGGGAGAGGCCGCGAGGCCCAGGGCGCAGGGCTCCGTGACGCATGTGCCACGTTGGGGTTCTGTAACCGGTTTCCCTGCAGGGAGACACGGAGGAGGAGAGTGGCTTGCATGTGTGCAGGCAACACAGGGAGACGCTGAAGACCTGAGCCCCAGGGGAGTGAGGGGCGGTGCTCTGAGCGCGACCTTGAACTCTGCCCTGCTCACTGCTGGGAAAAGCAGTTGCCAGCCAGAAGGGCCGAGCTGAGCGAGGTGGTGTGGGGCAGGAAGCCCTCAGCCCGTGAGTCTATGGTGATGACGCTCCAGGCAGAGAGAGGACCAGAAAAATGGACGAGTGCCCTGGGGCTCAGAACACGCATGGCCCAAGTGCTCCCAGCTCTACCTGCCAAGCGGGCCTGGAGCCGTGGCAGCCCCGGGGAGGTGGGCTTACTGCACATCCAGTTTCGGTTTACAGCCGCTGTCCTCCAATCACAGCTCCTTGGGGGCAGGGTTTTAAGACATGGCCAGTGGCACAGCGTCCCATGTGGGCGGTTTGAGTCCCACCTGCTCCACTTCTCCACACCCTGCGGATGTGCCTGGGAAATCAGCAGTGACGGCCCAAGTGCTGGGGCCCCTGCACCCATGTGGGAGTTCTGGGCTCCTGGCTGCAGCCTGGCCCAGCCCGGGCCATTGTAGCCATTTGGGGAGTGAACCAGAAGATGGAAGATAGATCTCTCTCTCTCTCTCTCTCTCTCTCTCTGCTGTTTTTAATGAATGAATTTCTTCAACAAAAAAAAAAAAAAGAGAGAAGAAGAAGATGATGACAGGCAGTGAGACACCCTGCGGTGCCAGCAGGTGAGGCTGTGCCAGAACGGTCCTTGTGGGTGCTCATCGAGAGGACCCAGGAGCCAAAGGGAGACGCTCCCGACAGACCAGAATGCTTTGTGCGCAGAATAAGTGATGATGGTGTGGATTATAGCGCACAGGATAGAATAAACCCCACGGGTCTGTCCTGGTCCAGATGCATGGACACGGGGCCATGTGAACAGAGCGAGGACATTAGGGAGCTGTTGTGGCAGTAACCGTGCAGACGGGGTGCCCTGGCAGAGCCAGGCTTAGAGGGCAGAGAGAGGAGAGAGCAGAAAGACAGGAGAACAGGGCTTGAGTGGCCACTTCGCAGGGCGGGAGCCCGGCCTTCGTGCCTCTGACCAAGCAGCGCAGTCAGCAGCGCCCTGGGGTGGCACCTCAGCACCGTGGACCCGATTGCAGGCTCCACGGGCACAGCACCACCTCGGTGGGATTGTGGCCAAGAATGCACAGCCCCAGAACCCACCAAAACGTCGGCAAACCTAAAAGGCAGGGCATCAGAGACACCCGCTCTCATCGGAGCTCTCCCAGGGATGGAGGGGACTTGGACGCCCACCAACGACAGCCACGCAAGACCCTGGAAGGGACAAAGGGCATCGGTGGGGAACGTGGCATCGCCTGGTGGGCCATGTTGCCCGGCGCTCCCGTCTTGGGCTTGTGCCGGTGCCCACCAGAGGGGCGGGGCAGGAGGGATGCGGACACTTCTGTCCTGTTAGTTGTTTTTGCTGCATCTGAAGTCAGCTCGAAAACCAAACTGAAGCCAAGCTGAGTGTGGACGCCCCTGCGCGTCAGGGCCCCACCTGCGGGAGGGAGGGCTTGCGTGGGAGCCCGGGCAGCACCCCAGGCTGGGGGAGGAGGAGAGGGGACCGGCTGCAGCCTGCCGCGGAGGTCTTCGGTTTCCTATTCACAAGTACAGCAAGAGCTGCAGACCGATCTGTAGCAGCACAGAAGGGTCCAAGTGCTGCTTTGTTTTTCCAGTGAAATACGGAGAGACTGGCAGACCACACAGAGGAACAGGACAGGGTTTTCCAGTCAATCTGTGAACCTCCGCCAACGGCAACACAGGCACAGGCCGGTGCTGCTCTGCGGGAGGGGAGGCCCGCGGCCCGCGGCTGTGTGCGCCCTGGGCCTCCCGGGCGCCAGCCCCTGCTCCCAGCCAGGACAGCCAGTGGCCACTCCCCTCCCGGCCCCCCTCCCACGGCCCCACCTGCCCGACCTCCTCCTCTCTGTCCCACCCTGGCTGCTGCCACCAGCTGGGGGGCTCTCGTCGTCACTCCCTGCTGTGCCTTGGCCCACTGTGTCCCCCATCGCACCCCACGTTTGACCCCACCTCGGTGCTGGCCTTGCACTCTCTCAGAGCCCCCTGGTGGAGACAGCAGGAGGCAGCCGTGGGATGCATTTCCGGGGCACATGCCAGGACGAGCCCTGCGCCAAGCAGCTCCTCAGACATGGCTTCTGCTTCTGCCTGGCTGATCAGGACGCTGAGGCCCGACAAGGTCAGTGCGTGAGTGTGCAAGGATATGCACCTGCAAATGTGTGCATGTGTGTGCGTGAGTGCATGTGTGAACATGTGTGTGCAGAGGGGGGTAAGAATGCACATGGATCAATGCATGGGAGAGCGTGTGTGCATGTGAGGGATAAGAACACACATGGATAAGTGCATGTGTGTGCATGTAAATGCATATGTGTGAGTGTGGGGATAACAATATCCACGGATCAATGCGTGTGTGTGAACACGTATGTGTGAGTGCATGTGTGGGACTGTGAGGATAAGAACACATGGATCAATGCATGTGTGTGAGCATGTGTGTGATTGTGAGGATAAGAATGCACATGGATCATGTGTGTATGTGAACATGTGTATGTGAGTGCATGTGTGGGACTGTGAGGATAACGCACATGGATCGATACATATATGTGAACATGTGTGTGATTGTGAGGATAAGAATGCACATGGATCATGTGTGTATGTGAACATGTGTGTGGAACTGTGAGGATAAGAACACACAAGGATTGATGCGTATATGTGAACATCTGTGTGTGAATGTGAGAATAAGAACACACATGGATCGATGCATGTATGTGAACACATGTCTGGGACTGTGAGGATAAGAACGCACATGGATCATGCGTGTGTGTGTGTGACACTTCTCGTCACGCGTCTGCACAGCTCCTGTCCTGACCGGGCCCCGTCACCTGTTCTCCCTGCCCTGCCAGCTCCTCACCAGCAGACAGCAATCACGATGCTAAGGACGCGTGCTCTGGGTGCCAGGACAGAGATCCGTGCTTCTCAGTCGCCGTGAGGGTGTGGCTGTGAGGGACGTGGGGGCTCCGCCTCCCCACCGCAGGTGGGGCTGGGCTGTGAGGGGCAGGGCCCCTGAGCTGCTGGGTAACCACCTTCGCCCTGGTACGGGGCAGCTCGTCCCTGGGCTGAGGAGGGCACAGGCCAGGACGGCTGGGCCCTGGTGGCATGCGCAGAGGGTCCCAGCTGCTACTGGTTTTTGTGGGGAGAGGGACTCTGAGCTGCCCACTGTGACCCCCACTCCCTCAGAAAGTGTCAGCCGAGCAGTGCGCCCTCCGGGGGAGGGGCTGGGGTCCTGCGTCCTCACGGTGCAAGGAGCGGGCTGTGCCTCAGTCAAGCCCACGGCCAGTGCCCGTAGGACTGCGGCAGGGCACGGCGGTACCAGGCTGCCCGGGTGAGGGTTGGCGGAGAAGAGCGGGGGCTCAGACTGGAATCCGGCAGTGCCTGTGGCCGTCACTCTGGGCGTGGCCAGGTGAGGGGTGGGGTCTCCAGGGAGCCCAGTCCTGCCCTTCCTCCCCAGGGCACCCAGGGTGCCGAAGGCAGCAAACAGAGCGGGCAGCTCTGTAACAACCACGCGAGGTGCAGAACAAGCTCTCCTGAAAGGTCACAGAGAGGAAATCTCCCCTTCTCCTGGGGGCTGTCAGCTTTGCCTTTAATTAACATCACACGCTGCACTCCTGGCAGAGGCTTCACGTGTTCCGGTGGACTTGCTCTGACTTTTTTTTAATGTGGGGGTAGGAATCCTCCTGGGCTAATAATGCAAGGCTTGGGTGCCCCCAGAGCCTTCTCCGTCCTATGGAGCCTTGGTGGCCAACAGGTGCCAGCGGCCGAGCTCAGAGTTCTTGTGGCCTAGAGAACAGCCAGCAGGGCACGTGGGCAGGAACACCTCCCTGGCTTATGCAGTCCCTCCCTCCCCCTCGCCCTCCCCCTCCCTCCCTCCCCCTCCCTTTCCTCCCCCTCCTTCCCTTTCCTCCCCCTCCTTCCCCTCCTTCCCCTTCCTCTCCCTCCATCCCCCTTTACCCCTCCCCCTTCCCCTCTCCCTCCCTTCCTCCCTCCCTTCCCCCCTCCCTCCCTCCCTCTTCTTCCCTCCCTCTCTCCCCCTCCCTCTCCCTCCCTCCCTTCCTTCTTGGGAAGGTGTCACAGAGGAGCCGTCCAAATGCTATAGCTTTGCCACCAGACCCCCAGGTCAGAGGCAGCCCCGGGCAGCAGGGGAGCACGGCCGCTGCCTTCCAGGACGAGGTGGCCTGGGACTCAGCACGCAGTCTCTGTGCGCTCTCCCTATCAACATCACCGGCTGAGGCTCCATATTCTGCTCCGTTTTAATTCCCCCGTAAATCTATAAATGTCCCACAACCCAATCAAAATGATCAGGATTCTAACGGGACTTGACAAGCTGACTCTGATAGTCAGACGGAGAGTAAATGTTCAAGAATAGCCAAGACAGCTTGAAAAAAGGAAAAAAAAAACAAAGAGGAGAATTTTGCCCGACAAGATGTCAAAGCTTATTAGAAAGTAATTTTAACAAATATAATGTGATATTAGCACATGAATAGCTAAATAGACCCTCGGAACAAAAATAGAAGATCACAAAACCAGGCTCATGTATATACTGGAATTTTGTATATGAATAAAGATGGCATTTCAGACATGCGGAGGGGATTGGATTATCCAGTAAGTGCCGGAACAATCTCCTTATCTGGAAAAGAATTAAATATAACTTGTCCCTTCACGTGGTTAGCAAAAATCAATAGAATAAAGATATAAATATTGCTTCAAAGCTGCAAGAGTAGTAGAAGAAAACAGAAAAACACACTTGTGACCCCAGGCTTTAGGCAGCGTCTGCTGGAACTCAAACTTCATAGTCAACTGCAGAGTTCACACGTCTGGGTGAAGGAAGCAAAAGGCAACAGAAAGTGGCAGATAAAGGGGACAGGTATCTAACAAACACACGTGCGCAGACGCAATGTCTTTTTTTTTGGACAGGCAGAGTGGATAGTGAGAGAGAGAGACAGAGAAAAGTCTTAATTTACCATTAGTTCACCCTCAAATGGCCACTGTGGCCGGTGTGCTGTGGCCGGCGCATCGCACCAATCTGAAGCCAGGAGCCAGGTGCTTCTCCTGGTCTCCCATGGGGTGCAGGGCCCAAGCACCTGGACCATCCTCCACTGCACTCCCGGGCCACAGCAGAGAGCTGGCCTGGAAGAGGAGCAACCAGGACAGAATCCGGCGCCCCGACCGGGACTAGAACCCGGTGTGCCGGTGCGCAGGCGGAGGATTAGCCTAGTGAGCTGCGGCACCGGCCAGATGCAATGTCTTTTTACTATACATCAAGCACACATACAGGGACAGCACATGTATCAAACTCAGGATTGGTGTCCAGAAAATGTAAAGAATTCCTTTGGAAAGAAAATGAGGGGTGGCATTGTGGCACCGCGGGTTAAGCTGATGAATCCCGTGTCAGAATCCTGGATTCAAGTCCTGCTAATTTGTACCCTGGGAAGCAGCAGGTGATGGATCAAGTATTTGGATTCCATGGGAGACCCAGATGGACTTCCAGGCTCCTAACTTTAGCCTGGCCCAGCCTAGCCCTCGAGCCCACTGGGGAGTGAACCAGTGGATGGAACATTCTCTCTCTCTCTCTCTCTCTGCCTTTCAAATAAATGAAAGTAAATAATCTCTAAAAAGAGTTGGGCTGCGACGTCATCATTTAAGAGCGAGAACAGGGAAGGGCTTGAGAAGACAAGATGTAGAACAGAGATGAGGGTTAATAGCAAAGTTGCTCAACTTGTTAGGAAGGGGGGGACGCAAATGCATCCGACAAGTTTTTCCCCACCAGACTGGCAAGAGTGTCAGTGCGCTAACATCAAGTGCTGGTGCGCGTGCAGCCAGAGAGGGTCTGCTGGTGCTCTGCTGAGACCAGCCCTGGGTCGAGGCACCAGGGAGAGGGAGGTGGCAGTCTGCCTGCCCCGTGTCTTCCTGCAGGGTCAGCACAGCCACCGGGTAGGGGCCATGCCTAGCGGGAGGGGCAGGGATGAGAGGGAGTGGGAACAGGACCCTGGGGGGAGGTTTTCTTCTCAGAGAGCCAATGCCTGCACCTCTTCGAGACCAAAATCCTGGGCCGGAAGGACCGATTCCACCTGCCCTCACTCCTGTCACCTGCGGGGTGGTGGCACCGGGATGCAGGCAGGAATCCCCCATCCCCCTCTGAAGGACCTTCCTCGGGGTCCCCGAAGGAGGGGGTGGAGCTGGGGAGAAAGCCCCTTGCTCCTGCCTGGAGGGAGCAGCCGCTGAGCAAGTCTGAGGGAGGGGCTGTACCAGGCATCAAGACCCAGTGGTGGGCACAGGGACAAGGGCAGGGAGGGAGGGCTGTGGGGGGTGAAGGCTTCCTGGGGTCTTGCCCAAGGCTTGTCTGGGCGGGGCCTGTGTGGAACGTGTGAGGGTGGCACAGGCAGGTATGGGGGAACACAGGGGAGGGGAGGGGTGTCCCTGGGGCGGGGCCAAGGAGGAGACCAGTGGACCAGCCCCTGGCCCGGGGGTGTAGCTGAGTCTGCATATTTAAGGGCCAGTGTAATTAATTTCCATGTAGAGTTCAATGTTTATGTTTTTAAAGATTTATTTTATTTATTTAAAAGACAGAATTATAAAGGGAGAGAGAGAGAGAGAGAGAGAGAGAGGGAATCTTCCATCCACTGGTTCACTCCTCAAATGGCCTCAAGGCTTGGGCTGGACCAAGTCAAAGCCAGGAGCCTGGCATTCCACGCAGGTCTCCCACGTGGGTGCAGGGGCCCCAGCACTTGGGTGGTCCTCTGCTGCTTTCCCAGGGGCACTAGCGGGGAGCTGGATCTCAAGTGGAGCAGCCGGGACTAGGGCTGGCGCTCATATGGGATGCCAGCATTGTCCAAGGCAGCAGCTTAACCCGTGGCGCCACAAGGCTGGTTCCGACCTCAGCGTTATCAAAAGACCAGCGGCTAGGGCTCCTGGAAGGCTGCAGGCTGCACTGCTGGCGACTACGGCCATTGTATTTTCTCCCCACCTCGCGTAGAACCCTCACGGGGCGACAACACAGCTTCCTCCAACCAGCGCCCCGTGCGGATGGCCCTCCCCCTCCACCCCTGCCCCCTCCCTACCTCCCCTTGCTCTCCTCACCGCCTTGTCCAATTGCGGCTTGGGGGGACAGCAGACTGTTCAGAGCGGCACCCGTGTAAGCGCATGAGGTCCGGAGAGAGCAGAGGCGCGCAGACCCCCACACTACCCGCCAGGATGGCACGGCGATCTCAGGCCCTCCGTGGGCTCCCCCAGTCCCACGCCCGCCTTCCCTTCTTACTTCAAAGGCTGCCAAAGCCCTTTCTCCTGGCTCACTTGCACCCGCGTGGGAGAAGCTCCTGGCTCCTGGCTTCAGATTGGCACAGCTTCAGCCATTATGGCCATTTGGAGAATGAACCAGCGGATGGAAGACCTCTCTCTTTGTCTCTACCTCTCTCTGTAACTCTTTCAAATAAAAATACAATAAATCTTAAAAAAATAATAATGGTTAATAACCTCTCAAGTCTATTGAAAAGCATTCATCTGCATATCCAGGAAGCTCAAAAACTCAAACCAGAATAAAAGCAAACAGCTCCACAAGCAGACAGCACAACTGAAGTCCGAAAGCCAATGACGAGGACAAAGTCTTGAAAGCGACAAGAGGGAAATAAATGTGCCCTGCGCTGTGGTGTGGCCGCCACTTGCAATGCCGGCATCCCATATGGGCGCCGGTTCGAGACCCGGCTGCTTCACTTCCAATCCAGCTCCCTGCCGATGGCCTGGGAAAGCAGTGGAAGATGCCCAAGTGCTTGGGCCCCTGCACCCACATGGGAGACCTGGAAGAAGCTCCTGGCTCCTGGCTTCAGCTTGGCCCAGCCCTGGCTGTTTCTGCCATCTGGGGAGTGAACCAGCCAAAGAAATATATCTCTCTCTCTCTGTCTCTCCCTCTCTGTAACTCTTTTAATTAAATAAACAAACAAATAAATAAATACTTTTTTTAAAAAAAGAGGAAAACACATCAATAACAAGAAGTCCTAATAAGATTAACAGCTGATGCGGTGAACTCTGTGTGTGTGTGAGAAAATATTCTATTTATAATACCATCAAAAAGAATAAAATATTTAGGAATACATTTCACATAGGGAGCACAAAACGGATGCCCTGAAAGTTACAAGCATGGCTGCAATGAATTAAAGGTCTAAATCCACATCCGTGTGCCTAGACTGGGAGGCTTAACATCATGAAGAGGGCAAGACGCCCTCAATTATCTGCAGGTGCAGATCAGAGAGATAGAGAGAGAAAGAATCGATCTTCCATGTGCTGGTTCACCCCACACATGTCTGCAAAAGACAGGGCTGGGCCAGCTCAAAGCTGGGATCCAGGAACCATATCTGGGTCTCCCAGCCCCGATCAGAATCCCAGTGGGCTTTGGAGACATTTCCAAGAGGATACAGAAGTCCATGTGGATTTTCAAGGGACATGGAATGTCCAGAACATTCTTGGAGATGTGAAATAAAGTTGGAAGACTCGCATGACGTCTAAACGTCCTACAAGACAGCAGCACTGAAGAGCACTTGGTGCTGGCACAGTGATGGACGTGGATCAGTGGGAGAGTCTGGAAACGGCCTTATCCATGCTGAACCGACCGTCAGCAGCGATGCGGAGACTGTTCCTTCCATCGGGAGAGAACAGTCTTTCGGGGTTGAGCTGCCACTTGGGATGTCCCTGTTCCATTTCAGGGTGCCTGGAATTGCGCCTCTGCTCCTGGCCCACCTTCCTGCTAACGCGCCTGGGAGACAGCAGATGATGGCCCGGTACTTGGGTTCCTGCCACCCACGTGGGAGACCCAGATATGGTTCCTGGATCCCGGCTTTGAGCTGGCCCAGCCCCGCCTTTTGCAGACATGTGTGGGGTGAACCAGCACATGGAAGATCGATTCTTTCTCTCTCTCTATCTCTCTGTTTCTCCCTCATTTTTTTTTTATCTCTTTCACTCTGCCTTTCAAATAAATAAATAATACATCTTTTTTTTTTTTTTTTTTTTATTATAAAGAACAGTCTCTTCTACAATTGGTGCTGGGATAACTGGATTCTCACATGCAGAAGAATGAAGTTGGACGCTTGCTTCATACGAAATCCAAAACCAACTCAAACGGACCAAAGACCTAAACTAAATTGAAACACTAGGATTTTTAGAAGAAAACATGGAGGGAGATCTTCATGACTTCAATGAATTTGTAGATGTGAAACCAAAAGCATGAGCAACAAAAAATAGATAAATTGGCCTTAATAAAAATTCAACATTTTTGTGCTTCAAAGAACATTACCAGGAAAATGCAAAGACAACCCACAGGATGATCGAACAATGTTTGCAAATTATATGTCTGATAAGGGACTTGTATCTAGAATATACGAATCACTCACACGAGTCGATAATAAAAGGAATTCTCTCCATTTTATAAAAGCAAAGGGCTTCTCCAGGAAGATACACAAGTAACCACTGCGCACACGAAGAGGTGCTCAACACTGCTGGTCACAACCACGTGGACCCCGCTCCACACCCAACAAAACTGCTTGGTTAAGAAGTCACGTGACAACGAGGCCATGGAGGAAGCAGGACCGGCGCACGTTGCTGGTGGGACTGCTCCGTGGTGCAGCCGGCCACTTCTGAAAACAGTCTGGCAATTCCTCAAATGATTAGACACCAGGTTACCATAGCAATTCTGTTCCTAGCTGTCATCCAAGAGAAGGAAACATCCTTAAAAAAAACCTTGTACCTGGGTGTGTATTGCAGCATTTAAATAGCCAAAAGGCAGATGCAACCCAAATGCCCATTATCTGATGGATGGCTAGGCAGCCCATGGTATATCCTTACGGGGAATATTATGTAGCCATAACAAGGAACGGGAAACTGACATGTGCTGCCCCACGGGTGAACCCTGGAACAGACTGAGAGACGCCGGTCTCCAAACACCACGTGGGATAGGATGCCGCTGACATGAGATGCCCAGGGCAGGCAAGTCAAGAGAGACAGAAACTAGAGCAGAGGTTGCTTAGGGCTGGGGGGATACATACGTGAGTGCTAAGTAGGTAAACTCCAGCTAAATTGATTTATTTGAAAGGCAGAGTGGCAGAGTGGCAGGGGGTGGGGGAAGAGAGAGCGATCTCTCATCTGCTGTTCACTCCCCGAATGCCTGCCGTAGCCTGGGCTGGATCAGACAGAAGTTAGGAGCCAGGAACTCCACCCTGGCCTCCCCCGTGGGTGTCAGGGGCCCAATTACTTGGGCTGGTCTCTGTGGCTGCTCAGGAGCATTAGCCAGGAGCTGCATGGGTCGTGTGGAGCAGCCGGGATGTGAACCGTGCACTGCAACACAGGCTGCGGGCATCTGAGCAACGGCTCACTCCGCTGCACCATGTCGGTCCCTACAGTTTCCTTCTGAGGTCAGGAGAATGTTCTAAACTTGGCTGTGGTGAGACCACACGGTGACTACACTGTTAGCCAGCTGCTCGTCACTACCACACCGCCTCCAAACCATAACATACAAAACCATTGCCATATCTTCCTCCCTCCCTCCCTTCCTTCTCTCTCTCTCTCTCTCTCTCTCTCTCTCTCTCTCTCTCTCTCTCTCTCTCTCTTTTAGATTTATGTATTCATTGGAAAGTTAGAGTTACAGAAAGAGAGAGAGAGAGAGAGAGTGAGAGATCTTCCACCTGCTGGTTCACTCTCTAGATGGCTGCAACAGACAGGGGGAAGCCAGGAGCCAGGAGCTCCATCTGGGTCTCCCACACGGGTAGCAGAGACCCACACACTCGGGCCATCCTCTACTGCTTTCTCAGGCACATTAGCAGGGATCTGGACTGGAAGTGGAGCAACTGGAACTCGAACCGGTGCCCATATGGGATGCTGGAGCTGGCTTTGCCTGCTCTTTAGGTGGGTCATGTGAACAGTATGGGACTTGTATCTCCATGGAGCTGTCTGTCACATTCTGCTAGTATTTATTTACTTGTTTGTTTGTTTTAGTGGCTTGAACACTGTGTGGGCCTGGAGAGACTTGTGTGATGGACGCACCAGTGAGAGAGAGAAGCTAGAGTGTTATGCACTGAAGTGTGCCCCCTGCCCCATTCACACATTCAAGTCCTCATTCCCAGGAGCTCAGAAGTGGGGGTGCTGCGAGGTAATGAAGGTGAGATCGTCCTAGAGTAGGGGCCCCTGATCTGCCGCCCCGGTGATCTTGAAAAGGCCAATTTGCAGACAGATGGACAGACAGACGGGGAGAACACCGTGTGAAGACTGGAGCTTTGCTGCCCCAGGAGCACGGAGAGGCCAGGGACAGGCCCGTCCCACGCGCCTGCAGTGGGAGCTGGGACTTTCGGCTTCCCCAGCTGCGAGATGACGCATTTCTGCTGTGCGCCACCTGTTCTTGCTTCTTGTGATGGTGGCCCTGGGCTGGCGGCCATGACAGACATTGACTTCTGTGCATGGGTATGCACGGGTGTGCTCGGAGCACAGCAAGGCAGACCCTCACTGCTCACCTGGACGGTGCTGGGGTGGGAGACGCTGTTAAGTTTATTAAGTGTGCTTTTATGGCTTGAGCTGTTATAATGAGCAAGTGCTATTTTTTTTTTTTTTTGCATTTAAGAACAAAGGGTTTGGGAGGCGTTAGGCAGAGTGGGTAAGCCACCCCTCAGGATGCCCACACCCCACACTGTTGGGCCTGGGTTCGAGTGCCACCTGCACTTCTGATTCCAGCTTCCTGCTGATGTGTGTCCCGGGAGGCAGCAGGGGATGATTTCAGCCCCCGGGCCTGTGCGGCTCACGTGGGAGACCCAGGTAGAGTCTCCAGCTGCAGCCGGGTCCAGCCATGGCTGTTGCGGGCATTTGTGGATGGGAAAATCTCTCTCTCCTTTCAAACAAAATAAATAACTACATAAAAACAGAAAACAAAGGATTGTAAGCAGGGAGGGGGAGGCAGGGCTTGGGGCTCTCTTGGTTCGTGCTTTGCCTTGCGGGGTTCGGGGTTCCCGTGGTCTTCCCGAGCGTCTGCCCCACGGAGCCCACACTGGGTGACCAGCGTGGTCTCTGAAGCAGCCAGGAGAGAGGCTCACGGTTTCTGCCTGTGGAGTGACGACCGACGGGAGGATGAGGAGGATGGAGCGAGCCCATGCAGCAATTTCCCGCGTGTGCCTCCCCCTTGTCAGCCCGTTCTCCTAATTCGGTCCCGGGCAGGGTATTCAGTTACAGGGTTGGAAGCCGAGGCTCAGCAAGGCTAAGTGGTTTGTGCAGGGAGCAGGATGGAGCCGGGTCTGCCTGGCCCCCACCCTGTCTCCCTCCCTAGTCTCAGGGGCTGGGGGAGGAACAGCGTCCCTCACCCGCTGCCCCACATGTCAGGCCTCCTCCCCCGCCCAAGGAGACCCTCCCGCAATCACGAATGGAGACCCCAGCACGCATTCTCTCCGCAGCCTTGCAGCAGCCCGGGCTGGTTTGCAGCGATGTGGGCGCCTGCATTATTCAAGCCCATGGAATATTCAGGCTGCGGGCAGAGGAACAGAGCCTGTCAGAGCTGGCTCTGCTGCTCCCTCCCAAAAGGCCCCTGTGGGCTGGGGCAGCTGCGGGGCTCCGGGAGGCAGCCTGTGTCTGTCGCTGGGGCAGATGCTCCACCCTGGCCTGACCCAGGCTGGGCGTCCTCAGCTGGGGGATGCATTATTGAGCACATGCTGCCTTCCAACCAGACTCCTGGACACAGTGGTTCAGCTGTGTCCCCACGGGTGCCGGGAGCCCCTCGCCGGAGAATCGGCGTCCAGGTGCAGCAGACTCCATGCACAGGGCCCGTGAGGCCCCAGGGCTGGCGACTCTCTTCCTGCCCTCCTCCTGGGGAGCCGACCACCACGAGAAAGCCTGGTTTCTGCACCTTGGAAACCCTGGGCCTGGGATGGCTGAGGTAAAAGAGGTCCATGTGACCGGGGTCTCCAACTGAGACCTGGATCAGGGCACTTGTTGTCCTTGACCTTTGCCATGGATTCTTGGGTAAGAGTCTTGAGGGCCACAATGCCCGGGGCAGCGTTCTGGAATCCCAGGGTCACTGGCTCCAGAATCCCCGTGGGCAGTTCTGGAACCTCTGGACTGTCAATTGTAGAACCACAGGACCGGTTCTGGAATCTTCCAGAAACCTGCGAGTGTCACTCCTGCGAAGCCCATTCTGCCCCTTCAAGGGCAAAAGCTGGGGTAAGAAACACGGCCCAGGAAGTGAGCACGGCCCAGGAAGTGAGCACCCGGCCGGATGGAGGCAGGAGCCCATGCATTGTCTGAAAGGTACAAGAATCATGACAGACAGACAGACAGACACACACACACACACACACACACACAGAGGTCTTCACACTACGATACAGCCGCCCAGCTGTCAGGACTGACGCTGTTCTGGTCTTCCTGAGCTGACGGGCCTGGGGAGAGAGACCCCGCCCTCCTCCAAGAGGCTAAGAGGCCCCCATTAGGTTCCCTAGAGGATGATCCACTTATCCCCACTTTTTAAAAGTTATTTAAGTATTTATTTATTTATTTTAAAGACAGAGCTACAGAGAGAGAGATTGAGAGAGACTGAGAGTCTCCTTCCACTGGTTCACTCCCCCAATGGCTGCAGCGGCCAGGGTTGGGCCAGGCTGAAGTCAGGAGCCAGGAGCTTTACCTGGGTCTCCCATGTGGGTAGCAGGGGCCCCAGCAGTTGGGCCGTCCTCCACTGCCTTCCCAGGCCATTAGCAGGGAGCTGGATTGGGAGTGGAACAGTCGGGGCCTGAACTGGTGCCCAAATGGGATGCTGGCGTGGCAGGCGGCGGCACCCACTTACCCCTGCTTTACAGAAAAGCAAACAGAGGCTCAGAGAGTTTTAGGAGAGGTTTGAGTTGTGCGGGACCACACACAGTCAGTGCCTGTCTCTCGACTCTACCAGCGGCCTCCCTCCTGCGGGCTGAGATCCTGGACCCCGGGCCTCTCAGCGAGTGTTTATTGAGATCATACTATTCTGAGCGCTGAGAAATGGCCATGGAGCCCCTGTTCAAGTAGGGAGGCCTGTGTGTGGGGTAGGTGTCAGAAGACCCCCAGCTTGGGGTCGGGGTTGAAGGCCCAAAAGCCCCCTCCAGGCTGGGCTGCTGATTCAGTGACACAAGCCACCCAACAGCAGAACCTCTGTTCGTCCGTGGCCCCGCCTGCAGCCCACGGGAGTGGCAGCTGTGGGCCTCTGCTCCACGGCTGGATGTCAGCTTCCCAAGCCCCGGCTGGCCGCCCTGGGCTGCTTTTCCGCTCTCGCATCCGCCCAACTGTGCGCGGGCGAACAGCCTGGCTGCACAGACTCAGACCCCCATAAATTATGCACATCACTGCCGTTTCTAGACGGAGGCGCAGGAGAAATTACAGCTCCCATTAACTGAGGCTGCGCTGTCAGCCCAGCTGTTTCTCCCGGGCTGGAGGGGACGGGCTTGGCCGTGGGGGGCCTGTGAAATCCTCGGCTTCTCAGGGCCTGAATGCTCCGTGCCTCGTCACTCCTTGGCAGAGAGAAGCCTTCTGTCCACAGCAGGCACGGCGTCTCCGTGCAGCTGGGGACCGGCCGCCTCCATGGCGGGGCCCTTCCTCTCCACCCTGCCCTCTCCACCTCCACTCCTGTCCTTGAAGCCCCATGCATGTGGAGAGTGGCTGTCCTTTCCACAAGAGCCAGGAACCAGTCCCTGAGGGTGTGAGTGTGGTGGTCCCAGCAGGGCCAGCAGCAGTTGTCTGGTCCTTGGACCCATTTTCCGGATGAGAAAGGAAGTGACTCACCCATGATCACTGTGGAGTTGCTCATCACGGCAGCTGAGAGGTGGAGCTCCCCCATCATGGGCCACCTGCCAGTGACAGTGCCACACCCACCAGCGGCCCACCTGCTGAGTGGCCCAGAGCTTGGGGGCGGAGCCAAAGACGATCATAGGTGGGTGTGAACTCTGCCCAATAGGAACACCCGATACAGGAGCGTGGCAATCAGCCAATCAGCCTTTCGTGAGGGAAACCTAAAAGCTCGGGAAGGTTGCTTGGTGGGGTTGCCAGGCAGAATCCTGCCAAGCCTGGGAGCAACCCCGTGCCCTCCCTGGCAGCTTCTGGTCCCCAGTCAATGCCCTGGGACTGAACTCCCAGGTGGCGCTGAGTCCCCCAGGTGACAATGCAGGAGGCCCTGAGCCAGGACCAAGGGCGGCTTTCAGCCATTCCCGCCTGTCTGGCGAGTCCCAGTGCCACTGGTTGGCGTCGATATTCATAGAGAGGCAGCTCTGGTGTCGGGTGCCCCTAAGGGTGTGTGTTCTAGGTCAGGGACGTCAGCGCTGAGGGCCCTGAAAATCCAAACGGCCCCCTTCCTGGACCGGAGGGCACGCCCAGGCCGGAGCAGAGCCCAGCTTCCACCCTTCACGTGCTGTTCCCCTGGCATCAGACTGGACTCGGGGCCCTCTCCTTCACCCAATCGCGTTTCCGTGGGAGGCATTGTCAGGGTGCCGGCCAGCACGCAGCGAGTGTGCACCGGGTGCCGGCACCCGCTAGAGGAATGCTCTCTAAAGTGGGCAGAGCTGGAGCAGTGAGTCTCTTCCTCGTCTTCAACAGCAGAGTTTTACCCAAAACCACAGCTCCAGAACGCGGTGCAACAGCGGCCCGCAGCTCAGCCCATTCCCCGGCTCTGGGCGGCCGGTCTGGGGCTAACGCCAGAAGAGGACCTTCACCCTGTGTGTCCTGACTCATCCATTCATCCATTCATTCATCATTCCTCATTCATTCACCTGGTCCTCACTCATCCATCAACCTGGTCCTCAAGCACTCACTCACCTGGTCCTCACTCACTCATTCACCTGGTCCTCTCTCATTCTTTCACCTGGTCCTCACTCACTCACCCACCTGGTCCTCACTCACTCACACACCTGGTCCTCACTCACTCACCTGGTCCTCATTCATTCATTCACCTGGTCCTCATTCATTCACCTGGTCCTCATTCATTCATTCACCTGGTCCTCATTCATTCATTCATTCATACAGTCCTCATTCATTCACCCAGTCCTCACCTGGTCCTCACTCATTCACACAGTCCTCATTCATTCATTCACCCAGTCCTCACTCATTTACAAGGTTCTCATTCATTGACATAGTCCTCACTCATTCAATCTCCTGATCCTCTCTCATTCGTTCACACAGTCCTCACTCTTTCGTTCACCCAGCGCTGGTCCTTTCCCTCTCGGTCCTCATCACCCTCAGGATTTTCTCATTATTTCTTGTTTCTGTGTTTCCCTGGGCCATGAGGTCCGTGCAGGGAGGGACTCCGTTCTATCCCCTGCAGTGTTTCCAGAGCCTAGCACAATGCTGGCCCTCACCAAAGGCTGGCCGACCGTCGAATGAACTACCGGAAATGAAGAAGTGCGGATTCATTTGCTGTTGGGTGAATGTGGGAGCCACCAGTGCTGAATGAGGAACGATGCAGCAGAGCCTCAGTCTCTCTTTTGTAACGTGGGACAGTGCCGCCAGCGGCTGCCAGCTGCCTCCTGTGCTGGGTCCCACGAGCGTACGGAGGCCACGGGGCTGGTCACACGGCACCACGCCCCTCTGGGTGCACAGCTGGCAGGCAGCTCCCTGCCCTGTCTTTGGTTAATGAACTGTGAGTGCAAGTGATGAGATCCCTTCCAGGTTAAAGCTTGGAGAGCCAGTGGGAGAGGAGTGGCCATCTTCCTCCCCCCATGACAGCAGCCATGGCCTCTCTGGTCACCCCATGCCCCTGTCCCCTGGGTTGAATACACAGTCGGGGAGCGATGCGTGGAGGGTCTGGGGTTGTCACTGTAGCGCCTCCAAGCCCACCCTGACGAGTGACGAGTGTGGGTGTCACGCGAGCACAGGGGGCAGCCAGTGAGGTTCTCCTGCCCACCACGAAGGGGGCCTTCTCCTCCCGGAGGCCGGGACTGTGGCGACAGTGCAGACATTTCTCTCCAGCCCTTTCCCAGTTGGCTCTGCTGCAGGAGAGCAAAGACACCCAGACGTGAAGTCACCGCTTGTTTGCGGCGAGAGAGCAGGGAAAAAGCTGCACAGTGCTGTGTTTGCCTTATTAAGGCTCATTTTCTCGTTACAATTTTCCCTCCTAATTGCTAATTTTTCCAGCTTCTCCAAGAGCCATTCTACTTCCGTCTTGTCCCCCAGCCCCCGCTCCAAGAGCGGGTGCTTCGAGAAACTGCCACAGATGGGCAGAAGACAAACACACATGCTTGCTTTTAATTCACTTGAGATCCTCTGCTCCTGCTGCTACCGGGACGGGCTGCAGCCAGGCTCGGGCGCTGAGGACCGGCCCTGTGGGTGGAGGGCCTGGTCCACGCCTCCAGGCCTTCCCAGGCCAGACCTTGACAACAGGGAGCCCTCTCCTGGTCAGGGCTCCTGGGTGGGGCTGCCCGCCAGAGCTGTGCCTCCACCGTCTAGTCGGGAGCGGGAGCGGCCGTCACCCCCACTTCCAGGCGGGGGTGCCGACTTGGAGGCTGGAGGGACCGTGGCGGAGGCTGCGCACGCAGACAGCAGCAGCAAGGCGGGAGTCTGTCTTGTCCAGAGACCCTGTCGGTCTGTCTGTCTGTCCTGCCCCAGAGGCCTGTGCATTCCTCAGGGCTGCCCAGTCCGTGAGGAACCTGCCACAGGCCACAGAAACCGTTCTCCATTCTGCCAGCTGAGCCCTAAGCGGGGTCCATCAGTCCCCAAGGGCGTGGCTAGCTCCCCGCGCAGGGGCAGGAGTGCGTGGGGTGCAGGTCTGGCATGGGGAGTCCAGGGCCCCCAGCCCAGTGAGGGAGGGAACACGCGGCCTACAAATGGCGTGGTTTGGAGCTGTCCCTGGTGGGCACAGCTCTCCCCTCTCTGAGCCTCCACATTAGCCCCTGGGAGATGAAGGGACAACGTCTCCCGCACTGCTGGGGGCTGAAAGAGGAGCCCTTAGCCCTGACACTGACCTTCCTGGGGAGGTAGTCGCTATGCTCTCATCATCCTCTGCGCTGTCGTTGTACAGATTTTTCTAGAATCGGAGGCCACAGCTGCTGTAGACCAAAAGATTCAGCTGGGTGAACTGTTGTTTATGGTGCGGGCAGCCGAGGTCCGGGTAAGGGCAGTGCCCTGCTCCCGCGGCGCCCGCGGAGACCCAACAGTGCTGAGACCAGAGCCCGCAGCCCCCGCTGCCTCCCCTTTACCCCTCCCGCCTCTCCCCTGTGTTTCCTTCTTGTTGGACAAAGAGCACCTGCACAGACTCCTCGGCTCCCCCCAGGTGGCTCTGGCGGGCAGCCCCTGCTGAGTCCTGAGTCGACTTCAGATCCGGAGCCAGGTCCTCCGCTGAGGTGACCAAAGGCCTGGGCAGCAGCAGAGGCCCCCAAAGTTGGGCTCTAGTGGCTCTGCATCTCGGAGCTCTGGACGGGCGCTGATGTCACAGGGCGAGTCAAGGCCCTGCTAAAGACAGCGTCAGGGGGCCATGGCCACCGCTCAGGGCCACACACACCTGCCTCCCTGCTGCCCACCTGACCCACGCCCACTGCTCAGGGCCACATGGACCTGCCTCCCTGCCGCCTACCCGACCCACGCCCACTGCTCAGGGCCACTCGTATGACCCCCTGTCCTCCTCCTCTGTCCCACCTATCTGAGCCCTAATGTATGTTGGGGTATCTGCAGAAGCCGTGTCTCCTGCTGCACTGTACGCTCCATGAAGGCAGGGCTGGCTTCCTGCTGCTGCCCCCACCCCCACCCCCATACTTCCCTGGGACTTGACAGAATGAACGGAAGGGACGGGAGAGCGCTGGGTGGCGTCCTTCACATCGCTTTGCCAGCTTTTACTTTACGAAGCTCCATCGTGTGTGTGGCTCTCACTGCTGCTACAACTTCAGCCTACACATCCCCTGCACGGTCAGGATTCACAGGCCCACTTTATAGATTAGAAAGTTGAGGCTCGGAATTAGAAGCTGGTTGACGGTAGCTTGCAGCCACTTGTAGACATTTGACTAAAGCTGAATACAATGAAATACAATTTACATCACAGTTTCTCATTTCCACACTTGTGTTAGCTGCATTGCAAGTGCTACAAGACACGCGTGGCTGCCATGCAGGATGTCCAGGCTGTAGAAAGCTCTGGAATGTCACTGGTGTGGACGAACAGATGGGAGGCTGCCTGCCTGCTAGCGGGAACCATGATCTCTGACCCCTTGTCCTGGGGGCTCCCAGGGCCCACTGAGGATGGGATTTGGAGCGGGGAGCAGGCTGGGTGCAGCTCTGAGAGCTGCAGACCCAGGGCTTTCCCTCTGCACATGTAGACCTGGGGCACCCGGCTGAAGGCAGGGGCAGAGAGAGGGTGTCTGTCTGCTTCAAGAGCCACTCCCACTGCCAGTCCTGTGCAAAACTGGTAAGAGCTGCTCCCCAGACGGAGCGCAGGCACGGCTGTGTCTCATCACTTTCCTGAGCAAATGGCCAAGTCCCCTCAACAGGCCGTGTGGGCCTTTGGTGCCACTGAGAGCTCTTGGTCCATTGCAAACCAAAGGTCTGACAGGCTCCCCCCACCGCCCATGCTCCCTCCCGGCAGCCCTGGTGTCCATGGGAGCCCACAAGAGCTCCTCTGTCATGGGTGACAGGTGCAGCAGGCAGGTTCCACCCCACGCACCAGCTCCAACCTGGCGGCGTGGCTGCTTGAGCACGGCACGGGGGACTAAATGGGTCAGGAGGCTGGAGCCCGGTCCCACTCCTCAGGCCAGCCAGAAGCGTCTGCCTGGCCCCGGAGGGAAGAATGGTGAGGGTGGATCTTGCCCTCCCCAGCCTGCAGCCAACGCGGCACCGAGGCCTCTCTCGGTCGGCCCCTTCCTCCCACTGTCTCCCTCTCCCCTCCAAGAACGGCTTCCCTGGCTCTCCCACCCCACTGCTCCTCCTGCACAGAAGCCTCTCTCCTCCATGCATCCAGGGCCGCCTCCTCCAGGCAGCGTTGCAGAATCGGTCTCTCCCCTTTGGAGAGCTCACCACTCTTATCTGCAGCTCTCCCTACCCGAACCCTTGGCCGGCTCAGCTGCCCTTTCGTTGTCTCTCCCCCACCCACCGAGGACCGGGCCGTTGGGTGCAGTGACAGTCACCTGTCTGGAGCCACCAGGCAGAGACCCACAGCCACGCAGAACAGCCAGATGGCAGGAAGAGTGGCGATGAGGCAGGGATGGGGGAAGGGGTGGAAGTGGGGACTGAGAGCTCCCGGCTTTCTCTCCATCCTTGATCCCCGCCTCACTGTCTCTGCTGATCACCCTCTTCCAAGGGCAGGAACAAGCTGTGGACTCACCTCTCCCTCTCTCCCTTTCTCCCTCTCTCCCTCCCTCCCTCCCTTCGGAAAATCCCAGGGCAGGGCTCTGCTTGGCCTCCCTGGCTAGCTTTCCACCTGTGGACCGAGCGCTGTGGCCAGGAGCAGGTTACTCAAGAGCAGGGGTAGCCGAGGGACAGGAGAGAAAGTTCCCGGGGAAGGGAGCGGGTGCAGGGCTGGGCGGGTAACAGATGCCAGCTCTGGACCTGCTCCACGCCTGGCCGAGCCTCCTGCTTCTCCAGCGAACGCACAAGGCACAGGTGTGGAGAACAGAGGGGAGGGTGAGGGGTGGGTGGGAGAGGGCGGGGGAGTGAGACTTTCGACCTTGCTGTGGGACAGGTGGGGACGTCTGTCTGTGAGTTCCTGCACGGAATCCTCAGGAGCAGTGGAGACGCTCTGCTCGCCCAAGGTCACAGAGCTCACAAGAATGAGCCGAGCATCGCCGAGCACGGGGCGCAGGCAGCCGACCCTCGGGAACAAACACGGTGTGGATCAGGAAGTCGAGACCCAGAAGTGAAAGTGACTGGCCCATGGTACGCGGTTAACAGGGCCAGGTCTGGACTTGAACCTAGGACAGTCTGACGTCCTGGCCTGAGCCCAAAAGACAGCGGAGCCAAGGGCTGACCCTGGCGGCCCCATGTCCTTCTCGGCTCAGAGGGGTCAGGGCTGGGGGAGCTGGGTGGGACTTTCTCCGAATCCTGAGGTCGTCTTGGAGCAGCCTCCTCACAATTCTTGTTTCTCCTGCCCTGGCGTTTTCTCTGCCTCCGTATGTTCGAAAGAAAGAAAACAATTTAACGACAACAACACAGAAAAACTTAGATCATTTGAAAAAAATACAAAAAAAGTCTGACTTATGTGAAATTTAATTTAATTTATTTTTATACCAGCAGCTGTCAGTTCAAAGAACAACAACAAAGTAGCCATCTGTGCTTAATTTCATCAATCCTCTGTCGATGGTCACGTGAACGTGGCTTTTGGACGGAGGCAGAGCACGTGGCCAGATCTCAGCCTCCCCCTCCCCTGCAATAGGCCCTGTGTCCACGCATGGGGGAGGGGGCTGGTGGCCAGCCTGAGGGGTATGGGAAGCACGGGGCACAGCACCTGGGCATCCGGGGGAGGTCGCCACTCCCGAGGAGACACCTGCAGGGCCCAGCTTCTTCACGCTGGTTCAACCCCCCTCCTCCGGTGGGCTTCTCAGCCCTGCTAACAGATGGGGAAACTGAGTCTCAGAGGGGCTCCCTCGCCCATGCTGATGAATGGATTCAGAGCCTGGCTTGTAGGATCCCAAAGCCATGTTCTCATGTCACCTTGTGTGGCCTCCTGGTCATGAGGCTACTACAAACATGTCCCCTTGCACGGCCAGGAGGCTTGTGTCCGTGGCATCTCACAGTCAGGGAGACTGGGCCCTCCGGGTGGCAGGGCCTTGTCCCGTCTCTCTGGTTGAGCTGCACACACGGCTCCCTGCTCCTAGGGCAGACACCCCTGCACACGAAGAGACAAGATCATGCCCCACGGTGTTTCCTGCTCCCAGGCAGCGGGGTGAGCACCACGGGAGGGGGTGCCGTGGGCAGGTAGTGCTGTCGCCTTCCCTGTGGCACAGCGGATCTGAGGGCCTGCTCAGGGCTTGCAGCGACTCCCCCAGGGCCAGTCACACAGGGTGTGCAAGATCCCCTCCTCAACACCGCCAATCTGTCCACAGGAGCATGGTGCCTGTGCAAACTGCCACAGTCTCTCCAGAAAAACCCTGAGCTGCAGGGCCGACACCCAGGACTCAGGGTAAGCCAGGCCTCCCTAGCTTCTTCAGACAGAGACGTGGGGGCCTGGGGAGCGGAGGGGCCCCTCGGTCACCCAGGGTTGGCTACAGCATCCTCGGGGCCCTGGGTCTCGAAGGCCGGCTGGTCCCTGCCTGTAGCCTGTCCTCTCTGACTTGCGCTGGGCTTGCCCTGTTCTTTTGAGATTCAAGGAACAAATCCTGCCTACACCTTCCCCCAGCAGAGGCAGGGAGGTGTAACCCTGGCCAAGTGCCCCCTCCCCTAAAAAAAAGGACCCCAGCCCCCAAAACCAACGCTGAAGAATCCCCAGCAGGAATTCCTAGGCAAATCACAGCTTTGTTTACTGCAGAATTCAGTAAGAGGGAGCGACTCAATCATTAAAATATGGATCAAGAAAGTCACATTTTTCGATTTGCCATATTAAAGAGAAGGGGGAGAACACTCCATTGGCTTGTCATCGTCTCGTTAAACAACAGATGGCCGCTGAGTCACCGCTCCCGGCAGTCGGGACGCTGCTGGGCTGCTGGCTCCCTCGCCGGCCCAGGCACTCGGGACCGAGGGGCCCGTGGGGCGCAGAGGAGGAGGCAGCCTGGCCACCGCCTCCCCCTCCTCCGTCTGCCCCACGGCACTCCCCACCCCCTGCCTCTGAAGAGTGACAGGGCCTGTGCCCTCCTTCTCTGGCTCCTCCACGTGTCCGGCCTGGTGCTGGGTGAGGGAGGGCACAGCCCCTGTGCCCATGGAGGTGCCAGCCTGGCAGGTGGGGCAGAAAGTGGGCAAGAGTCCACGGGGATTCTGGCAGGGGCTGCGCTTGCTAAGGGCCATGGGGTAGCCCCCCGGAGCCCTCCCACCCCAGAGGGCTGGTCTCTGCCTGGAATCTGATCTTTGGTCCTGGGAGCCCGTCCTCCCCCTTCCCCCAGCACTCTGTCTCCTCCTCTTCCCTCCTCCCCACTTCCACACAAGCCCACTGAGCACGGCCGTCTGCCAGGCCCCGGTGGGCACAGTCCTTCCCTCCAGGAGTGTGTCCCTACTTGCTTTGCAGGTCATCCTTTGCACATCTCTCTCCTTGGCCCCTGGCTGCCTTGGGGACCAAATGCGGACCCCACCGCTGCCTGCCTGTCCTCGTGTGGGCAGTGTGGTCCACAGCCGCCCCCCGGGCTCTTGGTTGTTGACGCCTGCTCTACAGCAGTGCCCCTGGCTGCAGGGGCCCCTGGGTGGTCTTTGAATAGGGTCTTCAGGGAGCAATTTGGGTCCGTTGCGGCATGCACTCCTTGGTGCCTACTTGAGGGTGTCACAGGGTCATCGTGGACCCAGGCCCCACACACTGGGGGTCTCCACTGCACAGCGTGGTGGCAACGCGGCCATCCTAGGGTCTGCGGAGCTCAGAAGGAAACAACAGGCGGTGCTGTTTGCGCAAAACACCCGGGACCTCAGGGTAAGCCAGGCCTCCCTAGCTTCTACAGACAGAGACGTGGGGGCCTGGGGAGGGGAGGGGCCCCTCGGTCACCCAGGGTCGGCTGCAGCACCCTCGGGGCCCTGGGTCCCCAAGGGCGGCCCTCTACCCAACCTCTCGTGGGCCTCAGGGACCCGCTGACCGGGGCTTGGAGGTCCCGACGGGCTTTCACTCGCCGGACACTCACTCTCGAGGCACTGGAGCAGCGAGGACTGGTCTGCAGTGTGAAGGCCAAAGCCTGTGCTGAGGAGGGTCCAGCGAGGCGGTGAGCACGCCCCTCCCTTCACACCGCAGGCCAGGCTCAGGCCTGACTGTGGTGCAGATGACACAGCCTGGAGGGGTTGCCCAGGAGACCTGGCCCTGCCGGCGGGGTGATGGCACTTGCCCTGGCCTGTCGTGGTCAGAGCCTTCATGCCTGATGTGGCACACTCGACACAGCCTGGAGGGGTCACCCAGACCTGGCCAGCAGGGCGGACGAGGCCTGGGCCTTGGCCTGCCTTGACTGTGGGTTTCCAGGTCGCAAGCACCCCGGGTGGGCGTGCTCAGAATGTCTGGGTCTGCAGGCCCCCCCGGAAGCCCCGCCTGCGGCCTTTGGATGCAGGTGGTGCCCGTGCCCCAGGGCCGGGCTCTTGCCCTCCTAGCGGGCGTGTGCTGGCACGTGTCGGACACCACCGGCATGAATTGGTAACGGGTGACGGGCAGTCACGTGAAACCCCCCAGCCTGACGGTTCCTGTCTGCCCTGAAGCTCCAGGCCAGGGGCTCTTCTCGTCTGGGAGAAATGATGAGATTCCTGGCTTTTTTTTTTTTCAGCAACATCTGGTCTTGGGGCTGGCAGCACCTGATGAATGGGTGTCGAGGTCTCTTTCCTGTGTGCCCTCACGGGCTCTCCCCGTCGCCACCTGTTGGAAATCAATATTGTCCAGTGTAACGGGTGACTTGGCCGGTCGCCGTGCTGTTTTGCTCCAGGCAGCTCCGTCGTGCAAATGTGGTCAGCGACGTCAGCTGTGTCTGCAGAATGATTTCCGGACCTCTGGCTGCCCGCAGGGACCAGCGCTGGGCAGTGGGCTTGTGGCTCCCCAGCAGGCTCCCGTACCTGGGGGTCCTGTAGCCACTTAGATTCAGCTGACCCCATCCCACAAACCTGCTCCTCTGGGCTTCCTGCTGTGGACTCACCGCCTGAACACAATCGCAATCCCGCTCTGGTTTTCACGTCCAACCCCTGCTTGCGGTTGGAAGGGTCCTGATGTCCTGCCCCCAGCCTTGGTCCTCGCTGAGCCACGCTCCAGCCCCCTCTTTGGCACAAACAGAAGCGTGCTCTTCCCTTGTGGCTTCCTTTGTCTTCGAGATGAAGCCAGGGTTCCTGAGCCACTGTGCGTGGCCCTCGGGCTCAGGCCAGCTTCCCCGGCTCTGCCTGGCTCCTGAGGGTCCCTCACACCCCACATGGCTGCTGGCTCGCCGAGACTTACAGCTCCCTCTGCTTCCCGTGGCGCCCGTAACCCTGGCCTTCCAGTGGGATGCCGCAGGTGCGCAATTCCAGGCAAGGAGCGAGCGGCCAGCTGGCCAAGCCTGCCCATTGCCTTGGACGACCCCACATACACTGAAGGTGCTGGAGCCCGTGGGGGCAGGGTCTGGGCGTCTGAATCCAGACTTGAGGATGACCACAGACGCATGTGTGGGGCTTTTCATGAGTGGAAGACGAGCTTCAAGCTGCACACTGCTCCTTTGTTTAAAGCGGAAGCTGATGCTACCATCAAGCACAGGCCGGCAAATCACAGCCCATGGCCGCACCTGGCCCTCCACCTACTTGTTGCAAGTTTGTTGCGACATACGCCCATTTCTTTCTCCTTTCCTTCCTTCTGTTTTTCTTTTTCTTTTTGACAGGCAGAGTTAGAAAGAGAGAGAGAGAGAGAGAGAGAGAGAGAGACAAAGGTCTTCCTTCCGTTGGTTCACCCCCAAATGGCCACTACGGCTGGCGCACCGCACTGCTCCGAAGGCAGGGGCCAGGTGCTTCTCCCGGTCTCCCACGGGGTGCAGGGCCCAAGCACTTGGGCCATCCTCCACTGCACACGACCCTCAAAGCTGAAAACGCACTTTCCGCCAGCGTCGCTGCTGGGCAGCTTGACCCACGGCATCGTGACAGCAGCCCCATCTGTGCTTCCACACCGGGCACAGTGTCAGTCCAGGGAGAGAACGGTTCTGAATCCTGCTCAGGTGGCTGTTTGCCAAGCGCGTTGGTGGTGAGCGGTCTCACATGAATGCAGGCTTTGTCCCTTCAGCTGTGGCGAGCTCCAGCCTCCCCCCAGGAGGTGGGGGGGAGGCAGCAGTGAGGTGGAGCAAGCACTTCCTGTCTCCCCCATGCGGGGTTCCAAGAAGCCGCCAGAACACTGCAGGGTCCTCCCCCTCGGAGTAGCAGACGGTATCACCCGGGGCATGCGGGGCTGGCCTGCATGGACAACGGCAGCAGCCAGGTGCTTGGGGGTCTCTCTCGGGGGCTGATGTCAGGCCGATGGCTGCCTGAGGCAGAAAGGCCTGGAACATGAAGGGGGGAGTGGAGACCCCATGGCTGCTGCATACTTGTTCTGCGCGCGAGCCCACATGAGCCACACAGGGAGTCCCTATGTACCGAGCTGGGCTTCTGTGTATGTGTGAGTGGCAGGGTGACCTTCAGGGGGCGGGGGACCCACATCAGGAGATAAATGCAAGCTTGGCAGAACACAGGCCCCACTTCCGTTTGTTAAGTGATTACCAGGGGCACTCAGACTGGATGTCAAGGTCTTGTGTGAGGAGTCTTGGGGTGCAGTGAGGAAGTGGGAGCTCCCTATTGTCTTTTTATTTGACAGGCAGAGTGGACAGTGAGAGAGAAACAGAGAGAAAGGTCTTCCTTCCGTTGGTTCACTCCCCAGATGGCTGCTACGTCTGGCGCACTGCGCCGATCGGAAGCCAGGAGCCAGGTGCTTCTCCTGGTCTCCCATGCAGGTGCAGGGCCCAAGCACCTGGACCATCCTCCACTGCCCTCCCGGCCACAGCAGAGAGCTGGCCTGGAAGAGGGGCAACCGGAACAGAATCCGGCGCCCCGACCGGAACTAGAACCTGGGGTGCCAGTGCCGCAGGCGGAGGATTAGCCTAGTGAACCACGGCACTGGCCCCCTCCCTGCTTTCTTGACCCCACAGCCCGGCAGGGAGGTCGGTGGCTCCTTTTGGCTTGGTGCATCCCCACCCCTACCAGGAACCGCACGGTTTGAGAAAGTCCAATAACTGAACACAGTAAAATTTGAAGGTCGCTGCTGGTGGCCTTCCAATCCTCTGGCTCCCGACACTGGCGCAGAATTCTCTCTCGGCCCCATGGAATATGGAATAACGTCCGGGCCCCACTGTGACCTTCTGGGGGCCTGGTATTGTCAGCCTGACTCACCAGCCACTGTCAAGAGCGGGACAGGTAGCAGGGGGAGGGGCTGAGAGCTGGACTGGACGCCTGGAAGGAGCACACGTGTCAGGCACGTGACCATCCCAAGTGCAGCTCAGGACCCAGATCCGAGTCTGGGTTCTGAATGTTGCTCCCTGCCGCAGTCCCCACTCCCCCCGGGGATAACACTCGCCAGCCCTTCCCACCGGAACCGGGGACCCGCTTTCCTGTGCCCTGTGCTGGGGGCTGTAGCCTCTCCCTCCCTCCTTGCCTTCTACCGTCTCTGCTCAGAGCCCCCGCCCCTGCACCTGCCTCAGCTGCCAGTCTCATCTCCATTCTGCCAACGTGGCACTCGGCATGCCGAGCCCCTCGTATCCACCCCACCCGGGACTTCAGAAAGTTCGTGGGATGAAGGTATGGGGCGGGCACGTGGCCTAGCGCTTAAGATGCACGTGTCCCAAGTGGGAGTGCCTGCATGCAGTCCTGGCCGCACGCCTGGCTCCAGCTCCCTGTCGATGTGCGCCTGGGACTCGGTGGACGCCACCCACGTGGGAGACCAGGATTGTCCCCGCCCAGCCTCGCTGTTGTGGCCATTTGGGGAGTGAACCAGCACGTGGGAGCACTCTTTTCCTGTCTCTCTCTGCCTCTCAAATGTTGAAGAAAAAAAAAGTTATCCATATTGGTGCAAACGTTTTTGAAATCCGCACAGATGAAGGACCTTCAAAAATTCATGGGAATACACATTATTAAAAAAAAACACCTACGCTACATTTTAAATAATATGTTTGAAAGCATTACAGAGTGGGGGAGAGCGAGCCAGTGGCTGAGCAAGATCTTGCATCCGCTGGTTCACTCCTCAAACGGCCCCAACAGCCAGGGCTGCGCCAGGCCGAGGCCAGGAGCCGGGAGTTTCCTCCGGTCTCCCACGCGGGTGCAGGGGTCCAAGCACTTGGGCCATCCCCCACTGCTTTCCCGGCCACAGCAGGATCGGAAGTGGAGCGGCCGGACTCGAACCTGCGGCCACACAGCCGGCTTCTATTTCTCAAACGTTCGCATTCCCAAACCGGGTCTTCCTAGGCCTCCTCCAACGGTTCCCACCTGAGACCCAGCCGCCCCCTCCCCACGTGAGAAACGACTGGCGGCCGGAGCCCTGGAGCCCCCTCGCGCCCCCAGAACCAAATCCACGAGAGGATGCGAGGTGAACACGCCGGGACCCGCGCGCGGCGGCCGGCTGCCCCTTGGAGGAAAACGCACCGACCTCCCGCGCGGGCCAGCCCGGGGACGCGGCCCGGGGACACGGCCCTGCCTCGCAGGCGGCCGCGCGGCTCGGGGCTCCCGGCTTCGCGGCCGCGACGGACCCCGCCCCCGCCCACGAGGTCGGCGAGCCCGGGGCCTCCCGCGCGCTGCGGACACTCGCGGGGGCGGGGGCGTGGCCTGGGCGTGGCCGCGGGGCCTGGGGCGTGGCCGCGGGGCTTGGGGCGGGGCCTGCCGGGCGCGCCCCGGAGCCGCTCCTCCCCCACCCTGGCGCCGGCGGCCGAGGGGCCGAGGGGGAAGGGGCGGCCGAGGGGGCTGACGGTGCTAAGGGCCGAGGGCTGGGGCGGCTGAGGGGCCTGGGGGGCCGAGGAGGAAGGGGCGGCCGAGGGGCTGAGGATGAAGGGGGACCAAGGGGCCGTGGGGGAAGGGGCGGCCGAGGGGCCTGGGGGGCCGAGGGGGAAGGGGCGGCCGAGGGGCTGAGGATGAAGGGGGACCAAGGGGCCGTGGGGGAAGGGGCTGCTGGGGCGGCTGAGGGGCCTGGGGATAAGGGGCGGCTGAGGGGCCTGGGGGGCCGAGGGGGAAGGGGCGGTCGAGGGGGAGGGGCGGCCGAGGGGCCTGGGGGGCCGAGGAGGAAGGGGCGGTCGAGGGGCCGAGGGGGAAGGGGCGGCCGAGGGGGCTGACGGTGCCAAGGGGGCCGAGGGCTGGGGCGGCTGAGGGGCCTGGGGGGCCGAGGAGGAAGGGGCGGCCGAGGGGCTGAGGATGAAGGGGGACCAAGGGGCCGTGGGGGAAGGGGCTGCTGGGGCGGCTGAGGGGCCGAGGGCTGGGGCGGCCGAGGGGCCTGGGGGGCCGAGGAGGAAGGGGCGGTCGAGGGGCCGAGGGGGAAGGGGGACCGAGGGTCCGAGGGGGCCTGGGGGCCTGGGGGCCGGGCGCCCGCTTCCTGCGAGGAGGAGGAGGAGCGCGGGGCGCCCGGGCCGCCCTCCCGTCGGGGTCACGAGACGCGCAGCCCCACGATGGCGCCTCTGGCCCCGCACCCGGGTGCAGCCCACTGCCCCAGGCCCGCGTGCACGGCGCGGGGCCGGCCTCCGAGGGCGGCGCGCGTGTCGGCAGACCCTCGAAGCGGGCGGCCCGGCCTCACGCCCTGCGGGGGCTCGCGGGGAGCAGCCGCGCGCGGGCCCCACGGACGACGCCTCGGCGTGCGCCGACGCCGTGACATCCAGGCGCGTGCCCTGGGCGGGGGTCTACCTCCCCGCGGGGCAGACGCGCCGCCCGCCCGCAGCTCCCCGCGCGGTCGCGGCCGGGGCGTGGGTCCGGCCCTGCTGCGGGGGACGCGGGCGCGCCCCCTGGCGGCCGGAGGTCTTCAGGACGGCCCCGAGGGACGGATGACCCCGCGACTGGACGGGCGGGTCCACTCCAGGCAGTTTCCGTCCACCCTTCTGGGCCTGGGTGTTGGCATCAGAGGCTGTTCCGAAACCCAAGCCACCCGGCGAGAGTCCAGCACGTGTTTCCGCCCCAGAAGTCCCCGGGATGGGCTCCTGCCGGCTGACCACCTCGAGGGCTTCGTCAGCTTGCAGTTAAACAAGACAAGGCTACCTTGCTCATTCCCCTAGCAGCGAACTGGCTGGTTTCTGACCAAGGGAGCATGGGCAAGGATGTCCTGTGAGACTTCGGGGCTGCGGTCAGGGGGGCGGTCATCTCTAAAAAGAAAGAACATGCTCTTCTCCAGCCCTTTCTCGCGTCTGCCACCTGGAACGTGAATGTGGTAGCTGGAGCTGTAGCCGCTACTTTCCATAATGAGGTCACACCTGAGTGACAGCAGAGCCGGAAGTCAGAAAGAGTCCAGGCTCCTGATGGCCCTGTATCAGTGTTGTATTTCCTGCTTCTAGATCTTCTTGATGTGGAGAGAAAGACGTTTCTCCCATGTTAGAGGCTCTGTCCCATGCGGCTGGCCGTGATCCTAACTGGCACACCAGCAAGGCTTGGTTCCTACTGTTTGCAGACTCTGAGTGCCCTCTCCTGCGGCAGCATAGAGCCCGGCTTCCGGCAGGGGACACAGGATCCTTGTGTACCTTGCGTAAGAACACGAGACAATAGTCACCGTCTGCGAGTGCCATCTGTTCCCCATAAGAAGACAAAGTGGTTACATGGTGATGACAGAACTTCTGTGGCTCTCCCACGCCAGGGACGTTGGAGAGGGGACGCAGAGGGACACCGTGCAACCTGCCCACAAGGGGCTGCCGTCTAGCACCGACGGAACTGGTCGCTCTCAACGCCCACTTCATCTCTCAGAACCCCATCAACTGCGGCTGCGCGTTCTCCCAAGGACGTTGTTGGATGGCGACGCCAGACTTGAGCCCTGCGGGGTGGCCCGGCGCAGGGGGTGGGTCTCCCTGGCTCTGATTTGTTCTCGCTCCTCGAGGAGGAGTAGCCCAGCGACTGCGTGTCCAAGACTCTGGGAAAACTCCCAAGTGCTTGCAGTTCACCAACCCGAGGTCATCGAGTCGGTCTTTTGCCCCCTCTCAAAGCTCACTTGTGACGGGCAGATCCCACGGCCGAGTTTAGGGTGGAAAATGTGTCCGTCGTTGGGAAAATGTTGAAGGTCATCGCCTTCCCCAGCAGCAACTATTGCAGAGAAAGGTGGTGGGAGTGCTGGGGAGTTTAGAGGACGGAGCGAGCAGGGGAGGGCTTCCTGGCGGAGGTGAGATGTTAGGCTGATGAGATCGTCACTGGCACTGGCACATCCAGGCGGACAGGACCATCTGAGTGGGAGAAAAGTGTAACCCGCAACATGGGGATGATCTCCAACCTCAAGTTTACAAGGAAAAACTGAGAAATGAGAGAGGGAGGGAGGGAACGTGGGAGGGAGGGGGGGAGAGAGAGAGGAGAGAGAGAGCGAGCGAGCGAGAGCGAGAAGCAGCTCACCCGTATGCTGGTTCACTCCCCAAATGCCTGTGGCATTGAGGCTGGCCGGGTTGGGAGGTGGGAGCTCAGTTCAGATCTCCCACCCGGGTGGCAGGAACCCGATTGCCCCGGCCATCGCCACTGCCTCCCAGGGTGCGCACTGGCAGAGAACTCGAGTCCGGAGCAGGAACCAGGAATGGAACCCAGTGCTCTTCTGTAGGACTTGGCTATCTTAACCGGAGTCTCTACCGCTGGGCTAAAAGCCCACCCCAAGGTCGTTTTGACTGAGTTATCTGGAACATGAGAGGAGCAGGTGTGTGGCCTAGCAGTTAGGATGCCAGTTCAGATGCCTGCATTCCATTTTGGAGTAAGCCGTCGCCTGCAGTGCCCGCGTCCCATACGGGCACTGGTTCAAGACCCGGCTGCTCCACTCCCGATCCAGCTCTCTGCTATGGCCTAGGAAAGCAGTAGAGGATGGCCCAAGTCCTTGGGCCCCTGCACCCAAGTGGGAGACCGGAAAGAAGCTCCTGGCTCCTGGCTTCAGATCGCTGTAGTTCTGGCCATTGCGGCCAATTGGAGAGTGAACCAGCCGATGGAAGACTCTCTCTCCCTCTCTCTCTCTCTCTCCCCCTTCCTGCCCCCCCACCTCTTCTTCTCACTCCTTCTCTGACTTTCAAATAAAAAATATCATAAATCCTAAAAAAAAGAAATGTATCAGTCAAAAAAAAAAAAAGAAACCAAAAACTACCCAAATGAAAAATTAATCTCATCACCAAAAAATCTATGAAAGTTAACTACTTCAAGATAAAATGACTGACTCATCTCACTTAAGGAACACAGATGTAAAAATTCTAAATAAAATACAAGTCAAATTCAATAGCACATTAATGATTCATTAAAGTCCAGTGGACTTTGTCCCAGGAATGTAAGAACGGTTTCATGCTAAGGAAAATCTGTTAGTATAGGAAATCACATCAGTAGTTTACAAGAGAAAAAATACATGATTATCTCAGTAGATATGTCAGTGTGTCCATTTGGCCACAGTGACCACGCATCCCGATCTTAGAAGGCATTACTGCCGGAGCCTTGGCTCACTAGGCTAATCCTCTGCCTTGCGGCGCCAGCACACCAGGTTCTAGTCCCAGTCAGGGCGCCAGATTCTGTCCCGGTTGCCCCTCTTCCAGGCCAGCTCTCTGCTGTGGCCCGGGAGGGCAGTGGAGGATGGCCCAAGTGCTTGGGCCCTGCACCCCATGGGAGACCAGGAGAAGCACCTGGCTCCTGACTTCGGATCAGCGTGGTGCGCCGGCTGCGGCGGCCATTGGAGGGTGAACCAACGTCAAAAGGAAGACCTTTCTCTCTGTCTCTCTCTCTCACTGTCCTCTCTGCATGTCAAAAAATAAAAAAGAAGGCATTATTGACACAGGACCGGTTTCGCGGTGTGCCAGACGCCACACTGAGGACTTGAGGAACGCGTTAGGACATTCACGGCGCAACCTGAACACGTCCTTGTGTGCTTCAGCATCCGTCTCCTCCCGTCTCAGAGACCACAGCACCCCCCGGACTCGCCTTCTCCCGCCTCCTGCATCCGGGTCCTTCCCACCAATACTCATTCATGTACTGTATCTGGAAGGCAGAGCCAGTCAGCAGAGCCTTCCATCTGCTGGTTCACTCCCCAAATGCCCACAATGGTCAGGGCTGATCCAGGCTGAGGCCAGGAGCCCGGAACCCCACCTGGGTGTGCCACACGGGTGGCAGGGATCCAGGTACTTGAACCGTCATCCGCTCGTCCCAGGGTGCACGTTAGCAGGACGCTGGATCGAAAATGAAGCTGGACTTGAACTCAGCAGCCTGGTATGGGATGCGGGTGTCCTATGTGGAGACTTAGCTGCTGCGCCAAGCAGCCTCCTCCCCAGTACTCAAGTAAACTTAAGAACTGTATCGCTCGGGAAACTCTCTCCAGGGCTCGTGCACTGACCTGGGAGGGAGGAGTGCGAGGGGCACGTTGAGTTTGGGGCAGGCTGAGCTGCACCCGGCAAGTCGGCCCCAGATCCCGGAAGATGGCCTGACTGAGCTTCTGCTCCTGGTGGTGACTCAGGGGCCCAGGGTCTTCCTCATCGCGGCCCCTCCTGTCCAGAGGGGTTTCCGTCTCACTGAGCACAGGCCTCTGGGAGCTGGCTGCTGTTTTCCCACGTGTCTCGAGAACAAGATGGGAGCTCAGACGTTCTCTCCAGGCAGAGCGGCCTCACACAGCTGGGGAGAAGGGAGTGGGCCTGGGTGGTGGGTCCCCCAGCTCCAGGGCCCGAGACTGACCCGCGCTGCCTCGGAGGGACGCCTGGACTCGGCTGGCCTCCCTTGCCCAGGCTCGTGACGCTGCTTCCTGTGACCGGGTGGGGGAGCCTGCCAGCAGGTGCTCGCCTTAGCGCGGAGGCTCAGAAAGTTCCCTTGGCTTCTGGAATTCTCTTCCTTCTTCCTGGAGCTTTTCCAGTGGGCCCGGCAGCCCCCTCTGGTTTGCTTTCAGGGTCCTGCCAAGAACCTTTCAAATGTTCCCCAGGAAAAGGCCAGACCTGTTCCCGGGGCTCCTCGCCGGCCAGATACCACCCGCTTCCCCGCAGCGTAGAAGTAAAACACGGGGGTGCCGAGCAGCTTGGAGCAGTGGAAATGTCAGCGCGACACCCTGAATCTCCTCCGAGCATGGAACTCGGCGCTGCTAAAGGTTGCCCAGAAAGCAAACTGTTAGAGGAGCTGAGGGAGGTTCCTCGTCTGGGCTCTCGGAGCCAGGAGGAGCTCCAGAAGAAACGGTTTTGGTGCCAGCAGCCGCCAGGCTCGAAGGCAAGCCTTCAAAAGCGCCAGCCCCGCCCTGCCCCCAGGGCCCCAGCTGGCTGCAGCCACCTGTAGCTCCCGGAAGCTGTCAGAGGCTGTCACTCTCGCCTCCCGCGTCCCCCTCCTCCACGGCCAGGGCAGCCGACTCCAGCCAGCCCGCTTCCCCCAGATCCTGAGAGCCTCAAGAGTGGGCATCACGTCATGGGGTCCCCAGGGCCTGGCCAGCAGCCTGGCACGGGGGAGGGGCAGGAGCCAGGACAGATCCACGAGGGCACTTCACCAAGTTTGTGGGGAAGTGGAGTTGAAAGAGGCGTATTCGGTACCAGACATTTTGAAATCCATGCGCAGTTTTTTCATAATGCACATTTGCCATGCCCGTTTGGGCTACCCCTTGCATGCACGGATTTCATCTTTTTGGAAGTAGCCCCATAATTTTCCAAGAGCAAATGACGCTCCCAGAGCCCAGCAAGCCATTCTGTGCTCTGTCTGCTGGTGGCTGGGAGAAGGGTTGTCCATGTCCGGGAGGCAGAGGCAGGACCGTGGGCTGGCCCAGACAGGACTGCTGCAGGCCGATGGCCATGCAGTTCCTATGCAGACCTACAGGGGGTGGGTGACTGCTAGGGCGCAAATGTGGAGCCTATGACTGCCCCTCCTTCTGCTGGGGGTGTGTGTGTGCTGGGAACCACCTTACCATGGCCTTGCTCAACTTCTCCTTGCTTCCTGATTTTGACTTTGGCTGCTCCCCACCATGTCCACCCAGTTCTCTCCTCCCACCCTTTAGGAGGGACTGGGAGTCGGGGCCCCGAGGCTTGAGCTCCGCCGGCTTCCTAGAAAACCCAGCTGGGAGTCTGTGTGTGCGCGTGTGGCCCAGCTCAGGAGCAGGAGGAGACGTCCTGGTGGGCAGGTGAAGGCTTTGGTAACCAGACAAGCTGCTGGCCTCACTGTTCAGCTCTCCTTTTTCCTGACTGGTGAGTCTCGACCATCACGTCTGGGAACGCTGGAGTGGCAGCGTGTTCTCTGAGCCATAGTGAACTGTGAAAACCATCTGCCCCGCATGGGAGGCGGGGGTGGCTCCTATCTTAGTCCTCTCTGAGACCCCAGATCAAACCCCAGGGTCATGCACACCGGCCCCACAGACGTGCTCGGTAGAGGCGCTTGGCCGAGGCGGCAACTCCAGGGTGGCCAGGCAGCCCGATGAGGAAAGGCTCACAGCTCCGCCTGGACAACTACACCCGGCAAGTTATCCCTTCCTGCTCAGAGATGGAGAAGTGGCTCATGCGTGGTCACCCAGGAGTGGCAACTTGAGCCAGCGAGGGTGCTGACCCGGCAGAGGCAAGTAAGGACCTGTGGACGGCCGCGTAAGGAGATGGTTTTCCCATCAGCTGTGGGAGCCACGTTGGTGCTGCAGCAGGAGAGGACGCACTCTGCGGCATATGCCGGGGAGCTGAACCTGACCACGTGGTGCAGAGTGGAGCGGGTGAGACGGAGGCCGGGCAGATGGCGCCAGGCCCCGGGAGCCTTCCCAGCGGCCAGGTACACAGAGAACACAGGCAGCAAAGCCGGACTCCAGCAAGTGGCCAGGGCCAGGAGGAGGCTTCCGGGCAGAAGAAAGCACGGTGCGAAGTCAGGGAGCCCGGGATGCCACGCGTTCCGGGGTGACCAGAGGTGGTGGCGGTGGAAACCAGGCAGGCCTCAAGAACGGAGAGCCACCGACGCGTGGAGCCGGTCCAGGCTGGGGGTGGGAGACGCTCTGGCTGCGGTGCCGGGGGAGGACGGCCCAGGCACAGAGGGGTCTCTCCAGGTGGGCAGTGGCCAGCAGGCCTGTGCCAGGGGCTAGGTCCCTGACAGGGAGGCAGGCGGTGGGAGGGCTCAGGAGATCTGAAGGGAGGGGGCCTTTATACCTGCTTGTCCCCCTTCCTCACCCCCACCCTCCCCTGTTGCCAAGTCCCTGGATGAGGCTGGGAGGTGCTGGGGGACTTGGAGCACCTAACACGCTGTGGCCCGAGGGCACAGGCGAGGAGACCTGGGAGGCCCCACAAACCAGGTCATGAGCCGGGGAGCCCCCCTCCCCAGAGACCAGGTGCTGGCAGAGCTCTGGGTGGCTCAGGGTCGCATGGGCACGCACTCCTGCCGAGTCCTCCCCAAGGCAGGACTCACTTGCCCATGCTGCTGGCAAGAGAACCATAGACAGACAGTCTGGCTGCTCTGGGGGCTGAAGTTTGGGATGCAGGGCCGGGCAGGGCCGGCTCTTCCCAAGGCTGTCGGGGAACCAACCAGTCCGGGCTCTCTCCTGGCTTCTGGCGGGCTGTGGGCAGCCGTTGCTACTGCTTGACTTGTGGTCACTTCTCTCTGATGTCCACCTTGGCCTCTGTGGACACTGTCCCCGTGGGCTGTGCCCAGATGTCCCCTTTTATAAGGGCCGGTTCTACTGCATCAGGGCCTCCCTGAGCTCCCCATCTTAGTCCCATCATTTTGCGTTCGCTTCATTCTCCCTGAGCCTCTGCCCCGAGCACTCATGGTGTGTACCCTGGGGAGAGGGGCACAGGGCCATGCCCAGTGCTGGGCCCCAGTGGCCAGCAGCCTAGCACGCAGCAGGTGTCACAACCTCTTGTTGGTGGGAGGGTGAAGAATAGATTAGAAGGGGGGCCGGTGCTGTGGCTCATTTGGTTAATCCTCCACCTGCAGCACTGGCATCCCATATGGGTGCTGGGTTCTAGTCCCGGTTGCTCCTCTTCCAGTCCAGCTCTCTGCTGTGGCCCGGGAGTGCTGTGGAGGATGGCCCAAGTGCTTGGGCCCTGCACCCCATGGGAGACCAGGAGAAGGTACCTGGCTCCTGGCTTCGGATCGGTGCAGCGCGCCGGCTGTAGCAGCCATTTGGGGAGTGAACCAACAGAAGGAAGACCTTTCTCTTTGCCTCTCTTTCACTGTCTCTAACTCTACTTGTCAAATAAAAGAGAGAGAGAGAGAGAGAGAGAGAGAGAGAGAGAGAGAATAGATTAGAAGGGGCCGTGCAGGTGTCTGGGAGCCCTGAGGCCACTTACAGAGACAGGGAGGAATTTCCCACTCCCAGGCTCCAGCTCCTTGGGTGCTGACAGATCAAATCCCTGTCTGCCTGGGATGTCCCTCTATCAAGCACAGAGACCTGGGGAGATGCTGGCAGCATGTCAGGGCTTGGCGGGGGGTTCCCGGGCTCCACACACAGCCTGGGTTCCAGAGGCTGCCAGCGCCGCTCCGTGCAGGCTTGGTCTTGGTGTGGAATCTTTCCGTCACCTAACTGTCCTTGTCTTTTTTATTTTCTTTTTTTTTTAAAGCTTTATTTATTTATTTGAAAGAGCTAGAGGAGAGAGAGAGAGATCTTCCATTTGCTGGCTCACTCCCCAAATGGCCACAATGGCTAGTACTGTGCCAGGCCAAAGCCAGGAGCCAGGAGCTTCTTCTAGGTCTCCCACATGGGTGCAGGGGCCCAAGCACTTGGGCCATCTTCCACTGCTTTCCCAGGCCACAGCAGGGAGCTGGAATGGAAGTGGAGCAGCCGGGACTCGAACCAGTGCTCATATGGGGTGATGCTATCGCAGGCAATGGCTTTACCCGCTTTGCCACAACACTGGCCCCTGTGTCCTTGTCTCGGAACCAAGGGAGAGGCCCCTTTGAAGCTGACGTCTGGTGTTGCAGAGCAGTGCCGTTAACATGAGGGGAATGTGAACAGTTAGTGGGGCGTGGAATGAGAAGTTGTGTCTATTTTGGGGCATGCACCTTTTGAAAGCCGTGCCCGACGGACCTCCAGGAACCTCACGGCAAACATGCATTAGGAACACCCCGTGCGCGGATCGCAGGTTTCCTGCACCGTTCCTGGGCAGGGGTCTCGCGCCAGAGCCTCCTGCTGGCTTGGTGGTGAGAGCAGAACTCCGCCCACCATGAACCCAGCAAGTTGCGATCCGCCCCGAGACTCATTCTGCCCCTTGAGAAACACAGGCTGGGACATGGAGCCAAGGCCGTTGCTTAGCGCTCTCCCAGTTTGAGGCTCAGGGCCTGGGTACATCTGATAGCTATGGAGAGATTGACAGGGACTGACTGTCGTCTGTCACCTAGAGGCGAACACGGCAGCGGATGGGGCTGAGCCCGTCAGCGAGGGGGTCTCGTGCCCTTCCTCCCGTCCTGCTTTGGGTCCTGGACATCCAGGCAGGAGACAGAGGCGGGTCAGGTGGCGCCCCATCTCCGCCCTGTGTTCTTCTGCCTCACAACATGAGTAAAAAGACAGCGTGTGCACCTCAGCCAAGGCCAAGTTCTACGGCTCCTTGGCACTCATGGGGGGAGGCATGGCTAATATCCACTCCACTGTCAGCGCCCCTGAACCGGCACCCCTGAAGGTCGGCATTTGGGAGCGTTTCCAGTGTGTGCGTAAGGTCGCTGTGAGCTCCATCCCGAAGCGGCCTTAACTGTTTGTTGAATGAATGGGTGAGCACTCCATTCTGGCACAGACTGGACTCTTAGCGGAGCCTCTTTCTCTCTCTCTCTCTCTCTCAGCTCAATGCCAGCCGTGTGTGCTGCTTCACCCATGAACAGGGTCGCAGGATTGGGTGGGCAACCCCACTTCAGAGTGACCCCACTTCTCCCATGAGAGAGAGAATCCTCTGTGCCTGTGGCCCTCAGACTGAAGTCCCCCGGGGTTCCAGCCTGCTGAGTCTCCACCGTGAGAGCCGAATCCTGCAGCCACTGTCCCTGCAACAAGCCCCAGGGTGACCAGGAGTTGGCAGCCCACGGTGCAGGGAGGCCCCGTCCCCGGGAGCTCCTCATCTGCCGGTGCTGCCGAGGGCTCTTGGATCCGTGTCAGGAGCAGACTGAGCTTTCGGGAGGAAGTGCCGTGTTCTTACGTCTCCTGGCCCTGGGGGGCACAGATCTGCTCCTTAAAAGCGAGGAAATGTCAGGCTCCAGGAAGGAGGTGGGTGGAGGCGTTTACATGTGCCTCGTCCCCCAGCTGTCAGTCCCACTTGGCCATGGAGCTCTCTTGGGGACCCCGGGAAGCCGGGATCGGTCCTGGGCGTCCCTGGTTAGTTCTCCATGTTCGTGACTGGTCTGCTGTGTGTATCGGTGTGCCCCCCTATCCCGTGGGCAGGTGTGCCAAGGTGTCCACGAGTGCCTGAGCTGCGGGTAGGACCTGACCCTGAAGACTGTGTTCCTGAGAGTGGGCAGCTCATCTCATACGTGGCAGACACTCCGTGGAGGTTTGGTGAGTGGAGGGGGAAGCCTCGGGGCCGGCCTTGTGGTGTGGTGGGTTAAGCTGCCGCCTGAAATGCCGGCATCCCAAATGAGTGCTGGCTCAAGTCCCCGCTGGTCCACTTCCAACCCAGCTCCCTGCCAATGCACCTGGAAAAGGAATGGAAAGTGGCCTGAGTGCTTGGGCCCCTGCACCCACATGGGAGACCCAGATGGAGCTCCAGGCTCCTGGCTTCAGGCTGGCCCGGCCTTGGCCTCTGTGGCCATTTGGGGAGTGAACCCAGTGGACGGAAGATATGCCTGTCCTTCACTGTAACTCTGCATTTGAAATAAAAAAACTTTTTAAAAAAGAAACACTCAGCTATTCAGTGTCAACTAAAAGTGGAATAAAGCATATGTTGAGTGGACAAGCGTTCCACCCTGTAAGTCTGGACTAAGAAGACACTGAGTGGCCGTCCCTGGGCACAGTCAGGCCAGAAGGGCCCTCCAAAGAGTGGGGGTCCGCTTTCCCAGTGGACTTTGCTTTTCACCTGACTCCCATCCCAGTGTTAGGGTCACAGCAGGGCCGTGTCTCGGGGTGTAGCTCTCTCTGCTGCCGGAAACTGACCATCCTATGGGCTCCAGGGCCCTGGGGCCTGCCCCTCTCCTCCTCCCCGGCCCTGGCCCCAGTGCCTCGAGCCATGACTCCCGGGGCTGTGGAGCTGGGTCCCAGAGGTCAACTGTTGGCCCCAGCACCCAGCAGAGGGGTGAGGAAGGCGTGGCCAGGGGGGCTTAGCGCCCTCTTGGGTGCAGTTATGTGTCCTGAGGTGAGAGTCTGCAGGGCGGGGGCCAAGCCCTGCCCTTGCTCAGCTTCCTCGGGGGACCCCTCCCAGCACCCCCAGCTCCCAGACGGATCAGAGCGACAATGATGCTTTAGTCTCTGGCAAGCACACGGTGACGTGGTTTGCTGGAATCCTCGCGGTGACCGCCGTTTTGCAGCTGGTGGTAATGGAGGCTCCGAGGAGTTGAGTCACTGGCTTGGGTCACGAAGTACACACGTGGGGAGCTGGGACTCAAGTCGGGGTCTGAACAAACCCGTGTCCCTCATCATCCTGGCGTGAGCGTGGGACACGGCAAAGCAGGAGATGGGGCAGGGGCTGCCTTCACAAAGGTTCCAGCCAGGGCCTTTGGTCACCGGGAGTGAGGGCCAGGGAGCCGGGGCTCTGAGCTGCGCTGGCCCATGCAGATCTCGAATCCCAGGTCCTGTGACACGCAGGAAGGCCACGCTCAGTCGCAGTGTGCTGACTGACAGGACTGGAACCCCGCCTTGCCCAGACCGATTTTCCAGGTGCTGGGGCCTTAGCCTCTGCCAGGGAGTAGCGGGTCCCGCCCTTGTTTGTGGGGCAGCAGCAATGGGCACATGGGGGCCTGGATCAATCTGAGACGCCACTCACAGAGGCCATGGGGCACATGGCAGGGTCATTCGTGGCAGGCAGGAGCTTGGAGGGGTCCGGGTGCTGTGTGGTCTGCAGGAGGAGGTCAGGAGCGGGCTCGTGTGCAAGTCAGAGGGAGGAGGCAGGCCGGGAACACCTGCCGTGAACTGGCTCCCAGGGCCAGGCCAGGCCAGTGGGCTCTTGCTCAGGCTCCTGCCTCCTCCCAGACCCTCGTTGGAATGCCCCCTCCCTGCAGAGAGCTGGAGGCAGGAACAGGGAGGGAGGGGGAGCCCCCTTCACAGAGTCCCCAGGAAGCGCCCCTCAGGATCCAAGTGAGATGCTTCCTGAGCTGCAAGGAACAGACAGGCACAGAGTCCTGGGGTCGCTGCCAGACACAGAGTTCGCTCCTCGGGCGAATGCGGCAGGAGAGAGCCAAACAGATGGGAGAGGCAGGGGACCCAGTGCCATGCAGAAGTGCCGCCCCCCACTCCCCACGCCTTCATGGGTGCCTGGGGAATCGATGCCTGGCTCCGGGGGGGGTCTCCGGCGCTGGGCGCTGTGATCACGCAGGGAGTCACAGCGAGGAGGGGAAACAGAACCAGTGGGCGACAGGGCGAGGCGACCCGAGGAGAACCAGGGAGGGCTTCCAGGAAGAAGTGCTGTCGTAGTGAATGGAAATCAGAAGCTGGAATAGCAGAGGTGAGGCGTGAACACAAAGCAACTGACCCTCAGACGTGTTGGTGAGCTTTGTCCGACGTCGCAGGCCGTACAGGCAGACAGGGCAGGGGTTAGCGCCCAAGGGATCAGCCCACGGTCAGGGGCCCGTGGAACCACTGTGACCCCGACAAGGCTTCCCTACGACAAGGTCGGGCCCACAAGCGTGGTTGCTGGGAGGACGTGTGTTCACCCACCCTGCACACGGGCTGGGCAGGGGTCTTGGGGCTGAAAGAGGACACAGCTGTGAGTGTGGACATGTGTGCGGCTGTGAGTGAGTGGAGCATGTGCCTGTCTGTGCTCGCACACGTGTGTACATGTGCATGGTTGTGTGTGAATATTGTAACCAGTGTGCGTGTATGTGTGCACACCCCCTCAACAAACCCCAGGTGAGTAACCAAATACCTGAAGGCCAAGGTCCTCAGACCAGCGTCCATGGCGCCCAGGTGCATTTGGGCACAGTCTGCAGGTTCCACCAGGCAGCCATCCTGTGTCCAGGCAGCCAGTCGTGTGTCCAGGCAGCCATCCTGTGTCCAGGCAGTCAGTCATGTGTCCAGGCAGCCATCCTGTGTCCAGGCAGCCAGTCCTATGTCCAGGTAGCCAGTCGTGTGTCCAGGTAGCCAGTCCTGTGTCCAGGCAGCCAGTCGTATGTCCAGGCAGCCAGTCGTGTGTCCAGGCAGCCAGTCGTGTGTCCAGGCAGCCAGTCGTGTGTCCAGGCAGCCAGTCGTGTGTCCAGGCAGCCATCCTGTGTCCAGGCAGCCAGTCCTATGTCCAGGCAGCCAGTCGTGTGTCCAGGCAGCCATCCTGTGTCCAGGCAGCCATCCTGTGTCCAGGCAGCCAGTCCTATGTCCAGGCAGCCAGTCGTGTGTCCAGGCAGCCATCCTGTGTCCAGGCAGCCATCCTGTGTCCAGGCAGCCAGTCCTGTGTCCAGGTAGCCAGTCGTGTGTCCAGGCAGCCAGTCCTGTGTCCAGGCAGCCAGTCGTGTGTCCAGGCAGCCATCCTGTGTCCAGGTAGCCAGTCGTGTGTCCAGGCAGCCAGTCGTGTGTCCAGGCAGCCAGTCCTGTGTCCAGGCAGCCAGTCCTGTGTCCAGGCAGCCAGTCGTGTGTCCAGGCAGCCAGTCCTGTGTCCAGGCAGCCAGTCGTGTGTCCAGGCAGCCATCCTGTGTCCAGGCAGCCAGTCGTGTGTCCAGGCAGCCAGTCCTGTGTCCAGGCAGCCAGTCGTGTGTCCAGGCAGCCAGTCCTGTGTCCAGGCAGCCAGTCGTGTGTCCAGGCAGCCATCCTGTGTCCAGGCAGCCAGTCCTGTGTCCAGGTCTTGGCTGTGGGTTTTGTCCAGCCCCTGCTGAGTACCCATGACAGGTGAGGCTGGCAGCTGGACATCCGTGGTTTGGAAGAGCGGGGTCTTTGGCTGGCTGACTGTGGGGTCCTGAGAGGAGGGGCAGGAGCAGAACTGCAGCACTGAGCGCGGGGCCTGGGGTCTTGGCGGGAGAGGGTCTGGGGAAGGTGCTTGGAGCCTGTTCTCAGAGCCGAGTGCGACCGTGACCTCCTGGTGAACCCTGTCAGAGTGTAGCAGGTGCCTCCGCTCTGCTGGAGGGGCTTGGGGGGAGGGCTATGGGCCCAGGGAAGACCCTCCCAGGCCCTCTGGTACATGTGGTCAGTGCAGGCCTGTCCCGCCCACCCACAACCCCCACCGAGTCCGCCTCTAGGGGCACTGACTGAGGACAGGCCAGGGAGGAAGTGGACGCAGAGGCCCCATGAGTGGGCGGAGGTGAGAGCGAGCCAGCTGATGCTCAGCCCCTGGGCACTTTCTCACCTCCTCTGCCAGGGCCCTGTCCCTGGCAGCCCCGCCTGTGTGGTCAGCCGGCTGGGCAGGCTCTGACTTCTGTGGTCACCCAGCCCCCAGCCCTAGGGGAGGGGCACTCCTTCTGCCAGGCTCCTCGTGCACAGCTCAGCAGGCCACGCCCACGGCTGTTCTGGCCCTGCCTGTGGCCTCCCTGAGAAGCCTCCTGGCCCTCTGGGACTGACCCTTTTTGACCCAGCTGCCACCTCGGTCCATCAACTCAGTGGATGGGGATGGCTTCAGGGAGCCCTCCTGGCGGCCTCCACACCCATCCTGGGGCCTGTACCGCCCACCTGCTCTCGGCACACACAGCCCTGGGTGCCCGGGAGCAGCAGGCCCCCTGTGTGGACCAAGGTCCAAGGTTTACCAGCCAAGGTGGTGCCCCCTTGTGGCAAGAGCTGGGATGCAGTTGGCCACACTTCCCGCTGCAGCACAAAATGCAGCTCACCTGCACGCTGTGTGACCTTGTGCTTAAAAACCACAAGCCCCGGGTTATAGTCTCTCCCTCTCCCCTCCCCCTCCCTCTCCCCCTCCCCCTGCCCCTGCCCCTCCCTCTCCCTCTCCCTCTCCCCTCCCCCTTCCCCTCTCCCTCTCATTGGTCCCAAAAATGTTTCCAGGGTCCCCTGCTATGCAGGCTTTGTCTGGGGGGTGGGGGGACATCCCAGATGCTCTGTGTCCCAATTGTCGGGGACACCAGCCCTGCCCCATGTCCTTCCTCTGGGATAGTCAGGGGATTGTATGAGCTGCTGTTCATGGGGGAGACTGAGGTTCAGAGAGACGCACAGGGGTGTGGAGAGGATGAAATGAGACAATGGGTGTCGCAGTACGGTGCAGTGTTTGACGCGGTGCTCAGACCTCGGAGGCAGGCACAGAACCGCTCTGCACCCCGCGCCTCCGGTCTGGGCTGCGTCGTGCGTCTGCAGCGCCAGGAGCAAAGCCTGTTTCTGGCACCAAGTTTCAACCAGCACAGGACAGGACTCGGAAACCCGTGCAAAGGGGAGGACAGGACAGAGAGGGGGCAGGTGCGGGGCAGGCAGAGCGCCCACCCGCCCTTCCTCTGCTCAAAGCTCTGCTGGTTAGACTGGGACACTGTGCTCTAAGATTTTCACACCCTGCAGTCTAGACCCAGGGGACCTGGCCCTCAGCAGCAGCTGCGGGGGGTTGCCGAGCAGTCCCGGGGGGGGGCGGCCCCAGACTCAACAGTTCTACTTCCCCCCTCGCTGCCCCCACCTGCCCTGCGTCCCACCTCTCATAGCTCATTTCACCCCGTGGCCCCTTGGACAAGCCCAGAGCAGCTGAAGTCCCTGTCTTACGCCCAGATCATGGCCTCCCTTCCATGGAGGACTTGATGTCCCCTGGGCGGCAGGTGCTGTCATGACTCCCATGGGGTGTGTGTGCCTGCACGCCCCACCCCGTGCACAGCTGCCTGGCAGGGGACAGCCGGCTTTGTTCAGCCTTGTCCGGCCCGGCAGCTGGCCCTGGCAGCAGGTCATGCTGCAGCCTCTGGCTGCCGGCCAGCGTCCCCTCTCCTCCGGGCAGCTGTTCTGGGCAGGGAGGCAGCAGGGGCACTGAGACCCCATAGCCCTGTGCTGCATTCTCTTGTCTGCCACTGTCTGTGCCTTCTCTTGTCCCGTTGCCCGCTCCCTAGAGACGCCCATCTGGAGCACGTCACAAAGTCCACTTTCTAGAGAGAGGACCAGGGGAGAGGGCAGCCCACTCCCGGGCCTGTGAGCAGATCCAGGGGGAGTCACCCCTTCCTCCTGGCACTGTGTCTCAGTAATGCCTGCTGCTGCCCGGAGGGCGGTGGGAGGCTGGGGCCAAAGGAACTGGACTGTCCCCCGTCTCTGGGCCTCCCTGGGGGAGGGCTCTGGTCCTCACTACCGTGTCAGGGTCCTGCAGTTCATGGAGCCCCGTGCAAGAGGAGAGTGCAGCTCAGGGACTGTATCTGGAAGTGTGAGAAGAGTTAGAGGCGCCAACAGGTGTTGCTGCAGCCAGGGGCCACCACAGTGGGAAGCCGTGAGCCCCCAGCTGGAGGGGGCAGGAGCCCTGGTGGGAGCAGGAGCTGCTGAGGGAGCCGCCTGGCCAAGGTTTGGATCATGGCAGGGCCGAAGAGGAAACACCTAGACCTCCACTTATCTGTCTGCAGTCTGGGCTTCCTATTGGCTGGACCCAGCCGGAGGGCAGAAGGCAGAGCGCAGTGAGGCCAGGCCGGGAGCAGGACAGAGGAGGACAGAGAGGGGATTGTGGGGCACAGGAGCAAGCCCCAGGTGGGCTGCTGCCCCCAGGGCCTCAGGAAGAGCCCCTGACATTCCTGCGTGTTCCAGAAGCAGACGTGAGGACCCCGAGGGGCTCAGCCCGTGGCTGGGAGCGGCCCCGAGGAGGCCAGGCCTTGGCCTTGTCAGGAGTGCGGTGATGGATTTGCGAGCACAGCCGGGGCCGGGCCTTGGGTCACAGGGCCCCTGGGGGCTGCAGGCATCCTCAGGGCCTAGGTGGCCAGACAGCTCGCAGGCCTGTTGCAAAGACTGCGATGAGCAGTCACAACAGTTTCCACTTACTGTGCACCTACTATGTGCCAAGGGCTATTTCGGATGCTAATTTTTTTAATAAGTTCTTTATAAAGAGGCCCAGGGCACCCGTCACGCAGCACGTGGCTGCTCCCCTTCCCAGAGATGTTTTATGCCACAAAGAAGAACGAACCCCTGACAGCCTGCCCTGGCCTGGACCGTCACCCCACCCCCTGCACCTGGACAGAGGCTGTGCTGGCCTGCAAGGGGCCCCACTTCCCAGGAGACACCCGATTCCTGTTGCCTCCCCCGCCCACCTGCACTGGCAGAGCCCTGCCGGGCGCCCAGCCTGCCCGCCTCTGCCCCCAGGCCGCACCGTCCCGTGGCGTGGTTCCCAGTGGGGCCAGCATAGCTGTCGTTTCTGAGGGCAGCGTGGACTCTGGATGATCATTTACAGATGCGGAGGGTGAGATAAGGCTCTCGCCACTGCCTGTTTGCGTGCCCTCTGTGGTCCTGATGAGATGGCACCGCCAGGGGCTGTGCGCCCATCCCGGCACCCCCACTCTCCCTTTCTGCCTATCTTTTATTGTCCACTCTTATCTTCCTCCCTCCCCACGCCCCACCCTGGTGCAGATCCCCAGACCATAACCTTCTTCCAACGGCTGCAGGCTTTTCCTGACCTTCTGCCCCAGGCACGGAAGGTAACTTTATCAGCAGGCTGGCGAGGGTTTGGCTGGGGCCCCAGCCCTGGGTGGCCAGAAAGAAGGCGGAGGTGGGGGGAGTCCTGCCTCCGTGGCGGAGACCTGGAGCTGCCCAGCTCTGTGGAGGAAAGGCCTGGTACGGAGCCAGCTGGATCCGACCGACGACATCCTTCTTGGCCTCCAGCTCCGCCCCCACCTGCAAGCCCCTGCCCCACAGAAGGTGGGCGTGGGGGTGCCTCTGGCCCATTTCTCCTGGTCTGTTACTGCTCTGCATGGTGACAACCCCTCCCATCAAACAGCGAAGGAAGCAGCTGACGCGGAGAGGGCTGACAGTCCCCGGGGCCTCTCTGTCTTTGCACCGTAGGACAGATTCCATGTTGCAACCTTCTCATGCTGGTGCCACGCTTAGGCACCCCATGGGCATGCACATCAGGTCGAGAGGCAGCAAGACGTGGGTCCCGGGATCAAATGACTCGGGCTCCGGCCAGCGCGCTCCAGCCTCACAGCGGCTGAGCCTCGGCATTGTCGTCTGCCCGGTGGAGCCACGATCCCTGACTCACGGCCGCGGGGGGTAGAATGGGCACCTGTCTGTAGAGGGGCTCTGCATACGCAGCCGACTGGAAAGATGACAGCTTTGCAGTCACGGGTACTTGGCTGCACATCACGGCATTGTGGGCAGGTCCACTTCTTCCTGTTTGCCCGGTGGGCGCCGTGAGGCCCGTTTCTCGGGCGCACGTCGGGTGGGAGGGCACGGCCGGGGTGGAGGGAAAACTGGCTCCCTTGAGTCACTCGTCTCTGGTGCCCAGCCCATGTTTGCTTTGTCTTTCTGAGCTTTCAGCCCTTTGGCCAGTGGAGGTTAAAGATTACTGAGGCAGCTGACAATAAAAGTGCCCGGCGCGCTGGCCTTTGACCGCCCATCGGAAGGCAATGGGGTCGCGTTCTGCACAACCGCCACCACGGGGAGGGAGGCGAGGGTGTGCGCCCGGGCGCGCCCTCCTTGTATTAATATTAAGAGGACAGTGGCTCTCGCCTGGGCCCTTGGGCCAAGTTTCTCTTTTATCTGAAGCCAGGGCACAATGTGGGCATTGTTCTCCGTCTCAAAGGCCACCGGGCGGCCCCAGAGTGGACCCGGGATGGACTCCACCTGGAAGAGTAAACACCCACCCCGAGGTGGCCAGTGCAGGGGGAGGAGCTTTGCTGCTCTCCTGGAAGAGAGAATTTCCCTCTGGGTGGGTCTGGGACTCGGAGACCCGCAGATGTTGTCACTGCAGACCTCCCTGGAGCTGAGGGTCCCATCCCGGCTGGGGCGGTTTGCTTCTGTCCCGTGATCCAGGGACGAAGTCTTGGGTTGTCCTAGGCCCCAGGGAAGCCCAAGGACCTCCTTCTGGGATGACGAGATCTTAATGCAGAAAAGGCCAGGACGTTGCAGAGGAACATGGTTATCAAAATATTTAAGCACCAACGTGTGCTGATACCTGTGCCTCCTTCCAATGCAGTAAAAACCATTTCAACTACAATTTCAATGTAGTGAGGGAAGCAGCAAGGTCACAGGCACCCATTTTTTTTTTTTACTGTATTTATTTTCTAAAATATTTTTAGTTGAAATAATTATAGACTCACAAGAAATTACAAAGATGGAGCTGTCCCGTGTATCCATCCCTAGCTGTCCCAGGCAGTGACATCGTACGAGCTGTGTACATTTTGAAACCAGGACACTGACTGGCGCAATGCAATGCATCAGGCTGCAGGCCCTACCTGCGGGTCCACACGCTTCCCGTGGCGTCTCCTGGTCACACACACAGGCGCCGAGAACCCACTGCGAGGGAGAGGCAGAGCTCGTCCTGCAGCACAAGGAGCTGCCTGGAGCTCCCCGTGCAGTGGCACCACCTGCTCCTCACCTCCCCCGACCTGCCGAGCTGCTCTGCACCCCATGCGCATGGCAACAGTGAACCGGCGTTCCAAACAGGCTCCGAAGAGGTAAAAACTGGGTGCAGAGAAGTTGAGGAATCCCTGTGGTCCCCCGGCAGTCACTGGCAGGATGGACACCACCAGTCTGTTCTCTCTCAGCCACGGAGCTCACGGTCTCCAGGAGAAGCCATCCCAGGTGTGTCAGGAAGGAGGGCTCGGCTTCCAGTGTTGTCACCTGTGTGGGTGGGTCATGCGCTGAGCCACTCGGACGCTGGTGTCTGCACCTGTAAGGCGAGGGTCTCCGTGAGGAGCAGGGTGATGTGCCCACCCGCGGGAAATGCGTTCCAGGTGGACTTGGGGCAGACTGGCCTCTCACTAGTGCTGGAGCTCCCGGTGTTCCCGCTGGGTGAGGTGCTTCTGCCCAGGCGGAGTGTGTGTGCATGTGTGTGTGCGTGTGTGCATGTGTGTGTGTGTGCGTGTCTGTGTGTGTGTAGACCCAGTGTCAACACAGCTGGGCAGCTCCTCACACACTCATGCAGTGCCTGTGGACAGAGTCCCCTTCCCCATCGTCTGCTTGGTGTCCAGAGCCCCTCCCCAGAGGTCCTGAGAGCCACAGGCGGCTGGGAAGGGGCAGGTGGAGACGGTTTCTGCCGAAGTTCTGTGCCGGGGAACTGGCAGGAAGATGTCTGCATTTCCTCTACCACTGTTTGGAAAACAAACGAACGCATGAACAAACACGTGCACGGTAGCACCCTGCAGTTTTCTGAATGAGCTGAAACCCTCTTGATGCAAACGGTAGGATCCCAGGTTAACTGGGCTTTCGTGGGAAAAGAGTTTGATTTGGCTCAGGTCATAGGACATCCTCTGGGGGTTGTTCTCAGGACACATGGACACGGGGCCTTGGACAACACTGCACCTTTGTCTCTCTCTCCCTCTCCCCCCTCCCTCCCCTCCCCCCTCTCCCTCCTCTCTCCCTCTCTCCATCCCTTTATGCCTGTTCCTTTCTGCATGCTTCCTTCATATGTGCTGTAGGCTGGGCAGGAATCGATGGCCACTGGTGATTCCAGAATCTCAGCCTGGAGCTCCGTGACCTGAGAGGGAAGATGGCTCTTCTCCACTGGCTCCATCCAAAAAACACCTTGGGAAGGACCTGGCTGGCTGACTCGGATCCCATGGCCATGACCTGGACCATGACCATGACCAGAAGGCTCAGTGTGAATCATGAGCTCAGCAGTCCTGGTGGGCAGGCTGTGCTGGTCCTGAACCGGCGGTGGCTGGACGTCCTTGTGAAAGCCCGGAGCCTCTGTGGAAGGAAGGGCCTCTGGGAACGCGAGTGAGTGGCCAGCAACTGCATGGGTGACTCAGGGACTCTCCAAATGAATGCCTGGATTTTTAGAATGAAAATTGCCAATAAATTAAATCATACTATATAATTGTATATAATAACATGATCACTAAATGTCTTGTCCTTACAAGCTGGCCTAGACATAGTGTCTGGTGCCTGCATTTAAAGGGGCCAGGTCAGTAGGCTTCATTCATTCACTCAGTGTTGGTTAAGTACTTCCAGTGAGCTCGGTGTTGGGTATGAAGTCTCTGTCTCGACTTGCTGATTGTGTCCCTCCCACACCCACGACCTTCGGGGGCTCCCATGTGGCTCCATACCTGTGGTGATACCAGGTATTTGACAGTAGAGAACACAGATTCTCTCTGTTGGAAGCCACTTCCGCTCAAAGCTTCAAAAGCCTTCCACAGTTAAGCTTCATGGAAAATGAGGAATTCCTGTGTAAACCCCACCAGACAAACAGGGACATCAGGTGGGCTGGGGGCAGCGAGCAGAATGAGATGCTACATAATCAGACTTCCAAAAACTCCAGATATTAGGATTTCTACACACAGAATGCAAAAAGTTCTTAATATGTTTAAGAAACAAGAGAAGGTTTAAAATGGATAAGGTACAAGGAGATTATGAACTCCTGTAAGTGAAAAAATGTAATAATTGGAGTTTAGGACATAGGACATTTAGAACAAGTTAAGAGAGAATTAGTGAATGTGAATGTAAGAATAAGGAAATCATTGAAAATCAGCCTGCAGAGACAAGGGTACGGAAAAGAAGAGGCCTAAGGGTAGAGTGGAGGTTCAAGCACTGTTGACTCAAAGCTGCAGAGGGAGGCAAGAGGAGAGAAGCAGAGACGAGAGGGAGGGGGAGATGGAGTGGAGACACAGAGAGAGAGATGCTAGGGCAGCGTCACCAGTGTGAACGCACAATGGCCAAGAACTCTCCAGAATTAGGGGCAGAAAAATCCTCAGAATCACAAGCAAGTTAAATGGAAAGAAAAACACATTGAGACTGTAGGCACCAGAAAACAAAGAAAATATCATATGAGCAGGAGAGAAAGAGATGGCAATACCCAAAGGAGAGACAGCTGACTTCTCACCAGAAACAATCAGAGCCAGAAGACGGTGGAAAGATATCCTAAATGTGCTGAGAAAAAAGTGATTGTCAATCTGGAATCCAAACTCAGTGGAAACATCTTTCAACAGCAAAGATTAAATACAGTCATTTTATATAAACAAAATTTCCCACCAATAGAGCCCCACTAAAGGAATTCTTATTAACATATTTTGGGCAGATGGAAAATGACCCTAGATGAACGATCTGAGGTGTAGGAATAAATGAATTAAGAAAGCTGTAGGTGGCTGGCATTGTGGCGTAGCTGGGTAAGCTGCTGCCTGCAGTGCTGGCATCCCATATGGGCACTAGTTTGAGTCCTGGCTGCTCCGCTTCTGATCCAGCTCCCTGCTAATGCACCTGGGAAAGCAGCGGAGGATGGCCCAGGTGCTTGGGCCCCTGAACCCACGTAGGAGACCTGGAAGAAGCTCCTGGTTCCTGGCTTTGGTGTGGCCCAGCCCCAGTCGTTGCGACCATTTGAATAGTAAACCAGTGGATGGAAGGCCTCTCTCTGTCTCTTCCTCTCTTTCTTTCTTTCTTTTTTTTTTTTTTTAAAAGATTTATTTAGTAAACCAGTGGATGGAAGGCCTCTCTCTGTCTCTTCCTCTCTTTCTTTCTTTCTTTCTTTTTTTTTTTTTAAGATTTATTTAGTAAACCAGTGGATGGAAGGCCTCTCTCTGTCTCTTCCTCTCTTTCTTTCTTTTTTTTTTTTAAGATTTATTTATTTTTTACTTGAGAGTCAGAGTTACACAGAGAGAGGAGAGGCAGAGAGAGAGAGAGAGAGAGAGAGAGAGAGAGGTCTTCCATCCACTGGTTTGCTCCCCAACTGGCCGCAACGGCCAGAACTGGGCCGATCCAAAACCAGGAGCCAGGAGCTTCTTCTGGGTCTCCCACGTGGGTGCAGGGGCCCAGGGACTTGGGCCATTTTCTACTGCTTTCCCAGGCCACAGCAGAGAGCTGGATTGGAAGTGGAGCAGCCAGGACTAGAACCAGTGCCTGTATGGGATGCTGGCGCTTCAGGCCAGGGTGTTAACCCGCTGTGCCACAGCGCCGGCCCCTCTCCCTCTCTTTCTGTAACTCTCCTTTCAAATAAATAAAATAAGTCATTTTAAAAAAGAAAGTGGTAAATATATGGGTAAATTATTTTATATTAATTATATAAAGGCAAGTGTGTGATTGCTTGCCACACATACTGAGTAGATTGGGGCTCAGTGATGATGATGATGGTGATGATGGATGATGACAAAGATGTCCGCAAATGATGGTCTCGCAGGCAAGTGACATGGAAAGAGTGCAAGAGTAACATCAAACAAACGTAAATTGGATCCTAAAGCTTCTTATTGGGGCCAGCGTTGTGGCAGAAGGGGTAAAGCTGCCTCATGCAATGCCAGCGTCCCACGCGGGCACCAGTTTGTAAATTTTGTCTCAGTTGCTCCGCTTTCAATTTAACTCTCCGCTAACGGCTTGGGAACACAGCAGATAGACGGCCAAGTGTCTGGGAGAGCTGGGAAGCTCCTGGCTTTAGCCTTGACCAGCCCTTGCCATTGCAGCCACAGCGGCACAAACGAGCAGATGGAAAGTCTCTCTGTCTCTCCTCTCCCTCTGCAAATCTGACCTTCTATGTATTAGCTAATGGAGTTGGAGAATATAGCTTCAACTCTCTGAATGTAGTTTTATGACATGTTAAGTGGGGGTAAAAATAGTGCTCGTAGGGTTTTGAGAGAGATAACTTAGGTAACATTTTAAAAAGATTTATTTATTTATTTGAAAGTCAGAGTTACACAGAGAGAGGAGAGGTAGAGAGACAGAGAGAGGTCTTCCATCCGCTGGTTCACTCCCAAGATGGCCGCAATCGGCAGAGCTGCACGGATCCAAAGCCAGGAGCCAGGAGCTTCTTCCAGGTCTTCCATGCGGGTGCAGGGGCCCAAGCACTTGGGCCGTCTTCTACTGCTTTCCCAGGCCACAGCAGAGAGCTGGATCGGAAGTGGAGCAGCCGGGTCTCAAACTGGCACCCATATGGGACGCCGGCACTGCAAGCGGCGGCTTCACCCACCACGCCACAGTGCCGGCCCCTAGATAACATTTTTTTAAAAAGATGTATTTATTTATTTGAAAGTTAGAGTTACACACAGAGAGAAGGAGAGACAGAGAGGAGAGGCAGAGAGAGAGAGAGAGAGGGAGAAAGAGAGAGAGAGAAAGCACTAATAACAAAGGGTATGGTGCACTGAGTATCTAGAATACGTGAGGCACTAAGCTGTGGAATTTATATTTATTTCCTTGTTTAATTCTTACGATATCTCTGTGAATTAGGCAGTGGCATGCCAGTGTATTCAGCACCTGAAGGAGATCATTTTTAAGGCTTTCCCTTCGGAATAAAACAAAATTATTTTCCACAACAATCATGCAATAATCAGTAGTAATCATTATTTTATTGGCTTTGTAGCTCTAAAAGTTAATTAAAAATAAATTGCAACGTTGAAACTATTTACATTTGGTAAAATCCTTTATTTACGAAGTAGAATTTTCGCTTTCCAGACAGTCACGCTGCTCTCCTCAGCTCGTACCCTTGCAGGGTTTCCCGCCGTTGTGAACTTCCTCGCTAAACGGACACCTGTAACGGAGTTCCCATGTGCTGGAAGTTCTTTGGATTGACCTCCATATAGGATACAGTACTTAGCAAAAGGTAAGAAATAAAAACATGTTAATTTGAAGCTTACATGCATATTATTAAAATACCTCTCTCTGTAACTCTGCTTTTCAAGTAAATAAATGAATTAAAAAATACAACAGTGATAATAGCAACTATTTACAACTGTGCCCAACAAAAGATTTTGGTCTGGGAAGCGTGTTTTATCGCTGGCATCATTTAGAACGGCCAACTCCTGGCATTAATAAGATGCGGATCACCTTTCAGTTGGTTTTATGGTTCAAAAATCACCTGTGTAGAGCCAGGTCGTGGCGCAGTGAGTTAAGCTGCGGCTTGCGACTCGGGCGTCCCAGATTGGAACCCGGTTCCAGTCCTGGTGGCCTTGCTTCTGATCCAACTCCCTGCCTAAGGTGCCTGGGAAGGAAACAGAGCATGGTCCATGCGCTTGGGCCGCTGCAACCCATGTAGGAGACTCAGATGGAGCTCCACACTCCTGGCCTTGGCCTGGCCCAGCCCTGGCTGTTGTGGGCACTTGGGGAGTGGACCAAACTAATGAATCTCTCTCTCTCTCTCTCTCTCTCTCTCTCTCTGTGTGTGTGTGTGTGTGTGTGTGTGTGTGAGTGTGCCTTCAAATAAATAAATCTTAAACAAAACAGAACCATCTACACACAATTTCATGCTCACAGGACGAACCCTTCTCCAGGGCCTGCCTGGATACGCACAGCTTAGAGCCTTAAAAATTTTCATCTTGCTCAGAACTCTCACTTTTGAATTTCAAATTTGTTATATCTTGATGCTTCGTTCAAAGCTATTAACTTAATATCTATCTTTCTATCTGTGCATCCATCTATCTCAAATGTATGCTATCTTCTCTCTTAACTGTGTTATAAATAGACCATTTTAAATTTTAATATCACGTTATAGGATTTTTTGTTTTTTTTTTTTCTCTCAAAATGGTTTAAAGAGATGTTCAAATTAGTACATATGGGCAGTTATCATATTAAAATAGTCATATGGTCTTTTATAATGCAAATGTATCATTTTTTAAAAGCAGCATAAAAATTGAAATGTAACACGTATAGAAAACACGCAGAACCACTGAGTGCGGCTTACAGGATTTCTGGAGAGACCACAGGCTGGCGAAAGCGCCACACCTCTCAATGAGCAGGAAGCTATCAGGCCCGCCGGGCACCGCTCTCCGGTGCACGTCTCCTCTCTGGGGACTTCTGCCCCCGTGGCTTGTTGTGCTCGCCTCTGACTGTTCAGGGACTCACGCAGTCTGTAGGTGTCGTGGGCTGCACCCCGTGGCTGCCCTCGAAGTGGCACATTTCTTCTCCTCCCTCCATTGTGTCCCTCGGAGTGACCACACCTCTGTGTCTGCACCTGCTTTATCATGGACAGACATTTGACTTGTCTCGGTATCAGGAGTAACGGCCGTGCACCGCCTTCTGTGGGCTTTCTGGTGCCCACCTACCCACACTTCTGCAGGGGAGCAGTGAGCGACAGGGGCCGAACGTGCGTGGTCAGTGCGGGTCAGCAGTCTCGCTCGCTCCCCCCTTGGGGGAAAGCAGTCTCTCCCCAGCACGTGTGGAGCTAACAGTGTTCTGTGTATTTGCCTCAGTAGGACGAGGAAGGTTCCTTCCATTTCAAATTTGCCAAGTCTTGACTCGTGATGGGTATTTGATCCCACTGCGTGCTCTGCACTTGTTGAGATGAATCTAATGGATTGTCTGCATTCTCTTGATATGATCAACTGCATTGTTTTATTTTCAAATCTGAAACCAACCCATCATTTCTGGAATAAGCCCCATTTGGTTACGATATGTTATTATTTTTATGAACTGCCAGATTTGATTAGCTAATATTTATTCAGAATTTTATGTGTTTTTCTAAGAAATTTGGTTTATAGCTTTTATTTATTTATTTATTTTTTATTTTTTGACAGGCAGAGTGGACAGTGAGAGAGAGAGAGACAGAGAGAAAGGTCTTCCTTTGCCGTTGGTTCACCCTCCAATGGCCGCCGCGGTCGGTGCACTGCACTGATCCGAAGCCAGGAGCCGGGTGCTTCCTCCTGGTCTCCCATGCAGGTGCAGGGCCCAAGCACCTGGGCCATCCTCCACTGCACTCCCGGGCCACAGCAGAGAGCTGGCCTGGAAGAGGAGCGACCAGGACAGAATCCAGCACCCCGACCCGGACTAGAACCCCGTGTGCCAGCACCACAGGTGGAGGATTAGCCTGTTGAGCCACAGCGCCTGCCTATAGCTTTTAAAAATATATATAATTAATTATCGGATTTTGGCATCGAGGCCTCAGAAATCAGTCATGCGTTTCCCTCCTTCTGATTTTTCCAAAAAGTGTGTAGGCCCGGTGATGCTCGTGGCTCAGCGGGGGAAGCTGCCGCCCGTGACACTGGCATCCTGTAAGAGCGTCAGTCCAAGTCCCGGCTGCTCCGTTTCCTCTCCAGCTCCCTGCTAATGCCCCTGGAACAGCAGCAGAAGATGGCTCAAGTCCCTGGGCCCTGCCACCCACGTCGGAGGCCCAGATGGAGCCCCAGGCTCCCGGCTTCTGCCTGGCTCAGCCCCAGCCATTGTGGCCGTTTGAGGAGTGAACCAGTGGATGGAAGACCTCTTTCTCCCCTCCCCCTCTGCCACTCTGCCTTTCAAATAAAATCTTAAAAACAGAAAGACCAAGGACAGGAAGAGTAACTTAAAAAAAGTTTGATGAAAATCAACAGTGAAGTCTCCTTTACTTGAGCATCAGTGTTTTTGTTAAAGGTTTTCATGTTAGAAATGCAATTCCCTTGGCAGACAGTGGGCTACTTGTAGCGTACGTCTTACTGAGCTGGTTTCGTGAATCCCTGTTTTCACAGCCTGATTGCCTGTGTCTCCCAGGTTCATGGGCAGGGCCCTCACCTCCAGTGGAGGTCAAGGGCAGGGACTCTGAGATGGGATTCCTGTCCTTACGGGAAGGGGGATTCAGACCAGAGTTCACTCTCCACCATGTGCACCTGGTGGGGAAGAGGCCTCAGCAGGACCCAGCCCCCAGCCGGCTGCCTCTGGCCTTGGCCCTCACAGCCTCCGGAGCTGAGAGGCAGAGACGCCCCCACTGCTGCGGCACCCGCTCCTCCGTCCACGGCGCTCTGCCGGAGCAGCCTGAGCTGGCGCAGACTCGACCTTCAGAATGTTTGTCTCAGCACGTTGCTGGCGTGATTGGTGTGAAGTTATTAGGGTATTTTGTGAGGATTTTGGTGTCAAAGCCAGATCGCCGTCTCCCAGAGGTCAGGATGAGGTCCCCTAACCTGGTGTTCAGTGAGGTCTCAGGAGTGACAGCCCGGCGTGTCAAGCACACCTGCCAATCGGAGCTTTCCCGTGCCACAGGGCCTGTGGCGGCCCTGGGCGCCGTGGGACCGGAGGCTGCACCTGCTCTTCTGTTCGCGAGGCTGTCACTCCTCGGTTATTCTAGCCGGAAATTCACCAGTTTTATTGACTTTTTCCCAAGAGCCAGGTGGTGGTCACTTATTTTCTGTTGTGTCTGTTTTGTTTCAGTAACTTCTGTCTCTGCTATCTGTCTCTGTCTTCTGCTTACTTGTGTTTGTTTTTCACGTTTAGCTTACAGATGGGTTTTAGATCTCTCTTCTCTCTCACAGACCCTTTTAAAACTGGAACTTTTTGTCTTAACCTCGCTCTACACGCGGCTCACGTTTTCATGGGTTTTTGCTGTCACTCGGTTACAATGTTTTCGATTTTGATTGCAATTTTCTTGGACCCATGGGCGATTTACAAGAACGTGGTTCAATTTCCCAATGCTTGAGATTATCTGTGCACCCCCAATATTATTGATAACTGATTCAATTCCCTAAGTAGCTTCAATTTGGCCAGAAGATGTACTCCTTTAAAAACGACTGAAGCCTACTTCCAGGTCTGGAAGAACGGTCCACAGCCACGTGGGAAGGGTGTGCATCCCGCAGCGTTGGGCGTGCTGTGCCACCACGGTCAGGGAGTTAACACGCGTGGGAGTGGTCTCACATCTTCCACAGCCTGAAGGATTTTTTTCCTATTTGTGCTGTCAATGATTTTTTTTAATCTTAAAATCTCCAACAGTGATTGCTGACTTGTCTCTTTCTGCCTTTAACTCACCACTTTCCGTTGTTACAGGCACAGGAGTTTTTCATGTTAGCTTTCTTCCTACTTGACTCATTCTCTCGTCTCTCTGCGTAGTGCTTCTTTGCTGAAGTCTGTTTGTCGAGGATCAGTACAGCTGCTCCACCTTTCTTACACCTCCCGTATCATTTTACTTTCCAATCTCTGTGTCTTTGGGTTTCAGTGTTTCTCCTGGAGAGAGCAGTTGGCTGGGTTTATGCTTTTAACTGCTCTGCCTTTGGGTTTCAGTGTGCGGGCCACTGATTTTCACCTATGTATCGGTTTGTTAGGATTTAGGTCTATCAGTTTGCTATTTTTCTGTACGCTTCTCTCTCTCTCTCTCTCTCTCTCGCTCTCTCTTTTTTTGAATTGGTCTTCTGTCTCTCTTCTTCTTTCTTGGTGTTCTATTTCAATTCCATTCTTGGCTTTGTAGCTGTAGACATTGGCATTATTTAGTTGTCTAGATATTGTAATAGGCATCTTCTAGTTATCACAGTCTATTTTCATACTGAAACACTGCATTTATAGTATATATATTTTTAAATATTTATTTATTTATTCATTTGAAAATCAGAGTTACACAGAGAGAGGAGAGGCAGAGAGAGAAAGAGAGAGAGAGAGAGAGAGGTCTTCCATCCGTTGGTTCACCCCAAGATGGCCCCAAAGGCTGGAGCTGCGCCGATCCGAAGCCAGGAGCCAGGAGCTTCTTCCGGGTCTCCCACGCGGGTGCAGAGGCCCAAGGACTTGGGCCATCCTCCATTGCTTTCCCAGGCCACAGCAGAGAGCTGGATCGGAAGCGGAGCAGCCGGGACGAGAACTGGCGCCCATTTGAGATGCCGGCACGGCAGGTGGCAGCTTTTCCTGCTTCGCCACAGTACTGGCCCCCACTTTCATTTCTGAACTATTTTTGCCACATACGGAATTTTTGGTCAACAAGACTCTCAGAGTCTGAGAATGTGCAGTTTCATTATTTCGCTTAATCATTTTACTTTGAGTTCTCTTGTTACTCTTCTTATTTTTGGCTACTGTCCAGGATTTTTCTCTAGTTTTAGCCTTTTGACTATGGGGTTCCCAGCTAGCATATTCTGTGTGTTTATACCTGCTCAGGGGTTCCAGCGTCTTGATCTGTAAGTTCACATTTTTCACCAAAAGTAAGAAGTTTAGGCCATTATTTCCTCACGTACGTTTCCGGTTCTTTTCTCTTTGCTCTCATTCTCGAACTCCAGTTGCACCTATGTGGGAGCCCCTGGCACTTCCCACAGTTCTCTGACGTTCATTTTCCTTCGGTCTTTCTCTCTGCCGTGGCTGGGCACGTCCATGTCTCCCAGGGCGCCGTTTCCCTCCGCCTCCTCCAGCCTGTGTCGAGACCTTCCATTCGAATGGGCAAAGCTGTGTACGTTTCAGCAGCAGTGTTCAGCTATTTTTCTCACTTTTGTTTCCTCTGTTAGAACGTCCTATTGGCTCACTCATTAGGAACACATTTTCATTTAATCTTCTAAATACTTCTAAGAGCTGCCTGAAGTCTGTTAGCCAACTCTGCTTCTGTGCTATTAGGGGTCTGTTTCTTTTGGCTGCGTTTGCCTTGTGTATCCGTCCCATTTTCCTGTCTAGTTGCATGTCTAGGATTTTTTTGTTGAAAACTAGACATTGTGGATAAGATGCTGCAGTGACTTTAGATTCCGTTCTGCTCCTCTAAGGACTATTGGATTTTGTCCCAGTGGAGGTTCACTTGCCAGGATTTAATCTCCAAACACCGCCTTTTCTTTTCCATGTTCAGTGTTTTCAACCTTTGGCTGCTCTGTGGTCAGCTTGGCTCCCTGGAGGCTGCCCTGCCACAACACTGGGCTGGTGTCTGCCAAGGATTTGGGCAGGGGTTTCAGCCCCATTTCTCCTTTCTGTGACTTTCCTGAGCCTGTGGGTTCTCTCTTAATTTTTTAAAAAGATTTATTTATTTATTTGAAAGGCAGAGCTGCAGAGAGGCAGAGGCAGAGACAGAGCGAGAGAAAGTGGAATCTTCCATCCGCTGGATCACTCCCCAAAATTGACGCAAGGGCCAGAGCAGGGCTGATCTGAAGCCAGGAGCCAGGAGCTTCTTCTGGGTGTCCTGCACAGGTGCAGAGCCCCAAGCGCTTGGCCACCTTCTGCTGCTCTCCCAGGCACATTAGCAGGGAGTTGGATGGGAAGTGGAGCAGCTGGGACTTGAACCAGTGCCCATACGGGATGCCGGCACTGCAGCAGCCATGCAGTGTTGGCCCCTCTCTCTTAAATGTCTAGCCTCTCCACCCGTCGTAAACTCTGACCTGTAACACCTCAAGCCAGTGAGGATCCAGCCCGCGGCTGCCCGAGGCCTGGGTGTGGGAGAATGCCCTGAGTGAAACGCACAGCAAGTTCACAAATCTCCCAGGACAGATGCTGCTCTGAACCTGCTGCTTTCTCACTGGGCTCCCTGGGCTCTGTCCCAAGCATGTGCAAATTAGCAACCAGCTCATGATACCCCCGGGTTTGGGAATCAGGTTTTTGAACCTTCAGCCACTGCCTGCATCCTACTTGGGCACTGATTCAAGTCCTGGCTGCTCTGCTTCCGACCCAGCCTGGCTCAGTCCTGGCTGCTGTGGCCATTTGGGGAGTGAACCAGCAGATGGAAGATATCTCTGTCTCTCTCTCTGTCTGGCTTTCTGTCTGTCCCTCTGTCTTTGTACTATGACTTTCAAATAAATAAATAAATAAATGCTTTTAAAAGTGCCAGCTAATCTGCTAGCCCAATCTCTCTCTTCTACCTCCTCACGTGTCTACGGATGGATTTTTTCCAAAGGACTCCTGAGGGTCTGAGGTCACCACCAGGCACTGCATGGGAGAAAGCCACCTGCTAGCAGGGGACATCGCGTGGCACTAGTCCCCTCGGGTTTCTGCTTTCTTCCGATTATTTTACAACGACCTCAGCTAGTATTTTCTGTGATAAATTCTCTCCAGATTTGATGACTGTCCTCTTTGAATGCATTTCCCTGGCCGATGCCGCCGTTACAGCCAGCCAGAATTCTAAACGGTATCATTTTCGACAACTCGCTTTCCGATTGTTTGTTGCTGTTCTAGAAAAATAAGAGTGACTTTTGCTATTGATGTCCTAGCTAGCTTTTTGGCCAAACTCACCTATTAATTCAAATGCTCTGGGCTTTTTACACACGTTGCTATGTTGTTTGAGAAAATGACAGTTTCATTAAATCATTTCCAGTTCTTACACCTTTCTTTTATTTATTTATTATTCTTCCTTGCACTGTCTAGGATCTTTAGAACAATGTTGAAATAAACAGAGGTGGAGGGAAACCTCGTCTTCTTTTCCATACCAAGGAGAAAACACGGGGATGACGACCACTGTGGGACTTTCAGGAGCTGCTCCACACAAGAGCAGGGAGCTCATCTCTCTGCTGACTGCTCATAGCAGTTTTTTTAATTAGGAAGAGATGTTGGGTTTCATCAAATGCTTCTGTATCTGTTGAGATGATAATATGATTTTCTGAGAATGTTGGGAATTAAATCAGTTGATTTTCAAATATTAAAAGAGACGTATGTGTCCCGATGTTTGATTCTTTTTTTTAAAATCACTGAATTCAATTTGCTTCTATTTTGCTTAGGATTTTAGCATTTATGTTTAGGAGAGAGACAGATCTGGAGTTTTCCGGTTTTTGATGTCGCTATTAGAATTTTAACATCAAGGTCGTGCTGGTCCTCACACCAGCAGGCAAGTAGTCGCTCCTCTTCTGTTTTCTGGACGTTCGTGCAGTATTTTGCCATCGCTTCTGCCGTCAATGCTTGAAAGACTCCCCTCGGCAGTTCTTTTTTGGGGGAAGATTTTAAATTATGAACTAATTTTTAAGTGTTGATATGCTCGTCATGTCTTCTAGATCTTCTTGTGTCAGTTTGGAAAAGTTGTTCTTTCCTGGACTCTGCATGAGATCCGGGAGGCAGCGGTCCGCGGCGCAGCGCGTCGGCAGCGATGTTCACGTTCTGTTTCTGTGTGCGCCTCTTTTTCTTGGTTGGCTTTGCTGGGTGTTTATCAGCTTCATTCTCTTTTCCCTAGGAATGGCGTTTGTGCTGGTCTTCTCTGTTGTGTGTGTTTTCTGCCCTCGCCCCTCATTTCTGGTCTCTGCGCTACTGTTTCCTGTTTTTGTCTTCCTGTCTTGTTGCTTTCATTTTTCTCAAACTTGATGAGCCCTGGGTTGTTAATTTCAGTCTTTTGTCTTTCCAGGCGATGGATGTATCACTGCTCATAGCCGTGGCTCTAGACCAGGTTTTTGTAGGTTGAATTTTTAGTTTCATTTCATTCAGAATCTTTTCTATTTTGATTTGCTCTTTGGCCAGTTGGTTGTCTGCAGGTGTTCTGATTCCTTAAACACGTGTGGATTTTTTTTTCCCTGTGGTTAATTTTCGTCTTAATCACCCCAGGGTCCCAGAACAGTTTCTGAAGTTTCAGTCTTTCCAGACTTGTTGTGAATCACTTGATGGCCCAGACTCTGGCCTTTATGTTTTCAAAAACACTTTTAAACACTGTGTCCGATCTTCTAGTTTGTTAACAGACTCACCGGTGTCCTCTAAGCTACTCCATAGGAGCTGAGGGCATGAGTTTCCCACCATCAAAACTTAACAACTCACTCCCCTATTGGCAGACACGAAGCCCACAGTCCGCCTTGAGATGTCTGGCCTCCTTGTGGCTGCTTCTCTGTCTTTGTATAGTGTAGGGGTTCAGGGCGGGTCCCCCAGCAAGCTTCAAAGATTGAAACCTTGTTAAAAGCGCAGAACCTCAGATGCGCTGAGTCAGTTTCTCAGCTGAGTTTTATGATCTTATAAGCTGGGGAACTACTGCTCTAAAGTAAGGCACAGGAACGATCAGGAGACAGGGACCGCGTGGCTGCAACGCTGCCGCTGATGGGAGGCCGTGGCTGGAGGAGGAGGGGGACAGGCACTTTCTCTGTTGCTTTTTTTTTTTTTTTAAGATGTTATTTATTTGAAAGTCAGAGTTACGGAGGGAGAGAGAGGGAGAAACAGAGAGAGAGCAAGAGATCTTTCATTTGCTGGTTCTCTCCCCAAAAGGCCACAGTGGCCAGAGATGGGGCCGGCCAAAGCCAGGAGCCAGGAGCTTCCTCTGGGTCTCTGTGTGAGTGGCGAGGGGTACAAGAGCTTGTACCACCTTCTACTGCTTTGCTTAGGCTAGAGGCAGGGAGCTGGATCGGAAGTGGAGCGGCCAGGACACAAACTGGCGCCCATCTGTATGCCAGTGCCCCAGGCGGTGCTCAATCCACTGCACCGCAGTGCCGGACCCCTCGGCTGTTTTCATGCCCTGGGGTTCCTTTGCTGCTTCCACTGGTTCCCAAACGTGTGTCACCAACCAAGCATTTTGGATCGTCCTTTGCCCTCGGTCTGGCCTGCGAGGAGAGGAGCTGAATCAGATAATCCTCGGGCAGGACTGACTCCCAGCCATGGGGTGCTGACCGGATCTGGGTGGCTGCTGGCGGCTGCTGGAGAATTCGGGGCTGAGGAGGACCAGGTATTTCTCTTGGGGTCAGGCCATGAGCAGCCCCCGTCCTGGGGAGAGGGAGCGGACTCCTCAGAGGCATCACAGCACAGTCAGCCCCAAGAATGGCTCTGGAAGCTCTGTGCACCCCACTAGGCGCCGCCTGCGGCATCCACGCGGATGCGTCTCTGACTAGGGAAGAGCTCGTCTTGCAGACCCAGCTTAACTCATTTCCTCCCGGCTCACTCACTCGTTCATTCAACAGATGCCTCTGTGCACAGCTCTGGGAAAACCATTTATTTAACAAATACTACTAAACTGGTGTGGCAACAATTGTTCTGGTTGCTAGGGACGCAGCTAGGAATAAAGTAGACACAACTCTGCCTTTTTGGAGCTTACATTCTGGTGGATGAAGACAGTCAGCAAACAAAGTGTTGAATTTATAGGACGATAACGGCTACAGAGAAGGGTGAGGCACGGGAGACAGGACGGGCCAGGAATGGTGCTGCAAGGGTACTAACTACATGGATCAATTCCTTTCTGGGCATCATTTCAGACTGCAGCTATTTTGGGAGGGTGAACCAGCTGGTGGAAGATCTCTCTCTCTGCCTCTCTCTCTCTCTCTCTCTCTCTCTCTCTGTAATCTGCCTTTCAAATAAGTAAATAAATCTTTTAAAAAGAGAGAGACATGATTAAAGTAAAATGAGGTCACACGAGTGGGCTGTAATCCACTCCACTGCGTGTCTTTGTGGGAAGAGGAGGTTCTAAGACACATGCAATGAAGCCAGGAGCCAGAGCTTCTTCCGGGTCTCCCATGTGGGTGCAGGGGCCCGAGGAGTTAGGCCATCTTTGCTGCTTTCCCAGGTGCATTAGCAGGGAGCCGGACGGGAAGCGGAGCAGCCGGGACTGACCTGGAGCCCATGTGGACGCCGGCACCAGAGGCAGTGGCTTAACCTGCTGCTCACAACGCTGGCCCCTTCCTTCTCCCTCCCTGTCTCTCCAGATTGACACCCAAGAGCTTGTCTCCTACTGCCCAGAGTGCATCAGTGCTGAATGCGCACCAGCCACGCGCTCCGGAACGAACCCCACAGCCCGTAGGCCGCGCCGAGTGCATCGCCTCATTCAGCTTTCTCCTGATTTCTTCGGGATTGTCACCAACGACAAAGGCCTGGCGTTTCCTTTTCTGGAAACGTCCTGGGCGGCTCCTGGTGTCAGGCTGGTCCGTCCTCATGTGAGGTGGGCAGAGATGTCTCTGCATGTTCGGAAAGCGTGTGTGTCACATGGGGATTTCTTCTCTAGATGTTTGGAAGAATTTCCCCAGTGAAGTCATCTGGGATGGAGGCGTGGGAGGGGCCGGGTTTAAGTCACAGATTCAGGTTTTGATACAAATGACTCAGCATTTTTTGTTTCTTCTTATGTCAGTGGCCGTAGTGGTGTTTTTCAAGGATTCGTCCATGTCCCGTGGGCCGTCAGTGTTCCGGGAAGAATCAGGCGGGATGGGGAGGACAGAGGATGGAAGACGCACAAGCCGGGTGCCCGCAGACCCGCGAGCAGCTGGGAGAGCGGTGATGGAGGTGAGCTCAGCGCGGGGTGCGGCTGGGTCCCCAGGACGCTGGGGGCCATGGCAGGCCTCTCGCTTTCACGCTGAGCTTTGAGCAGAGTGCTGGGATGTGACTTGTGCGGCAAGGGCAGCCTGGCCGCCCAAGACACAGAAAGGAGGCCCCTGGTCCCAGGAGTGGCCATGGCAGTGAGAAGTGGTCGTGCGGTGGGCAGGCAGGACCGAGTGCTGGTATGGGTTGGCGGGGGTGTGGGAGGAAGATGAAGGTCAGGGATGGCTCTCAGCGTTTGGGCCTCTGAGCAATGACTGAGTTGGAGAGCATCGTGGGAGGGGCGGATCTGGGGAGGGGAGCTCAGATCTCAGCCTGGGGCAGGTGAGTGCGGGGTGCCTGTTCACCCCCCAGTGAGGGTAGGGCGGCTGGTTGGATGCATGGAGGCCCTGACGGGGTGGACATCTGGGATGCACTGGACATACAGATGGCACTGGCAGCCACGGGGAGGTGTTGCCGCGGCCAAGGCAGTGGCAGGGAGATGAGACGGGGCCAAGGCCAGAGTCGGGAGGAGACCAAGGCCGCGTGGCCGCCCTGAAGCCCAGGGAAGGGCAGAGAATGACGCCCCACGCGTGGGCTGCTGACGGCCCGAGGCTGAGATGTCGGCTGGCCGCTGGCCGCACAGAGGTCACCGGCCACCCTAGCGAGAGTGACCCACGGTGGGGCTTGAAGGTCACATCGGCCGGAGCAGCTTCAAGGGCGACTGGGAAGGCTGCGCCTTGCACGCATTTGCTTTTCCTGGAGCCACGGGAAGGCGCCCGGGGCAGCTGCGGCCTGAGCACAGCCCGTCAACAGGGCAGCCAGTGGTCTGGGCGCGAGGCCCGCGGCGGTTCCACTTCCGGGTCACGGTGGGGTCACAGAGGCGGGGAAGAGCCAGGGCCGTGCGACAGGATGTGCCGCGAAGGACAAAGCCCACCCAGGGGTCACGCCGCAGGGAGGACCAGGGCTCTGCTTAGAGTGAATTCCGCAGGCTGGGCACGAGGGCGGCTCAGGGCCGCGGGGCAGGACACGAGCGCGCGGGGCGGGACACGAACACGCGGGACGGGACACGAGCGCGCGGGGCGGGACACGAACACGCGGGACGGGACACGAACGCGCGGGACGGGACACGGGCGCGCGGGACGGGACACGAACACGCGGGACGGAACACGGGCGCGCGGGACGGGACACGAACACGCGGAACGGGACACGGGCACGCGGAACGGGACACGGGCGCGCGGGGCGGGACACGAGCGCGCGGGGCGGGACACGGGCGCGCGGGACGGGACACGGGCACGCGGGACGGGACACGAACACGCGGGACGGAACACGGGCGCGCGGGACGGGACACGAACACGCGGGACGGGACACGGGCGCGCGGGGCGGGACACGAGCACGCGGGGCTTGGTGCTGCCCGCGGCTGCCCATGGGCCCGGCCGCCGGACCCGCTTGCAGGCGCCTGTGTGGCGCGGCCGAGGCGGCATCAGGCTCGCTGGAGACTGGAGAGAGGCCCGGGGCTCCCCAGGCGCCCCTTTCTCTCCCGATGGGCAAGGGAGCGGGAGTGGGCTGAGTCCCAGCCGGAAGGCAGGCCCGCCCGCTCTGCACTCCCCAGTGACAGGGCCCCCACCCCCAAGGTAGGTGGACTGCATTAGCTCTTGGTTCCTTCCAGCTTAAAAATTCTGTGTTCTAAATCTGTCCATCAAACCCTATTTTGAGGGCTTTGAAGTGAGGCCCGGGTGCTTCTACGTGATCCCACACACCTCCTCGCACCTTCCAAACTTCTGACGGCTCCTGTGATTGGCACAAGATGGACACATTTCTGGCCTGAAGGGGCCCTGGCGTGAGGCGGGGAGCCAGCGGCTGACCCCGGGTCTGTAGGTTGGTTTGCTGCTGATGGGGAATGGCTGGTGAGGACCAAGGAGACCGCCGAGTCACCGGGAAGGCCTTGCCCGTGGCCCAGGTCCACGTGATGGGGCAGGCATGGTGACAGGTGGACAGGGACACCTGAGGGAGGGGAAGTGTCACCACAGAGCAGGATCTCGTGACCAATCCAGGCAGGCTGCCACCTGTGTAGTGCCGCTGCCCAGGCTACAGCCCGTGTCTGGCTGAGCCCCGCTGGGCATCTGTCAGCACTCGCTGGACGCCCAGCCCTGCTGCGTAGGCCACGGCTCTTAGCTCCCCTTGCACTTGGCTTGGGTCACGTGACGAGTGCCAGTGCCGGCCAACAGGGTGTGAGCGGAAGTTCTGGGGACAGCTGTGGGCTGAAGCCCTAAGATCCTGTGGTCGCCCCATCCCCTTCTTCCCTGCCGTGGTAGCCTTGGGCTGCCCACAGGCTCAAGGTGCAAGTGACAGAGTGAGCATCCAGACACACAGCTGGGCGCGTCCTGCCCGACCTGAGTGAGGACGTGAACCAGGAGGGTCCTTGCGCCGTCGGACGCCTGCCTGTGGCTCCTGGCTCGGCCGCTGCGGGCTGTGCGGCTGGGGCAGGCTGCACTCCTCGGCCTCCCCCTGTGAACCGGGGTGCCAGTGCCTGCATGGAGGTGTGCTGTAGTGCGCAGGAGCGCCGATGTCCAGCCGGTGCCTGGCACACAGTAGGGGCACAGCCTGAGTCAGCTCCAGTCTCTGGCCCTGGCCCTGGGACTCCAGTCTCGGAGGATCACACAGAACCAGGAGAGGGTCCCAGGGCTTCCAGCCGCCTGCACACACACACACACACACATACACACACACCCGCGGCTGCTGCAGACCCAGCACTTCTCAGAAGCGTGTGTTCCCCACGGGGGTGCACACGGAGCCGGGCCTGCCCTGCCCGCGGTTTCTGCAGAGGTTGCTCGGGGCAGAAGGGTCAAGAGGTCAAGAGAGTCTTTCTGCTCTTCCTCCTGCAGGAGCAGGGCGGGGGGGGGGGGGAGGTGGTGGTGTCTTTGCCTGAATGTTTTGGGAGCAGAGACGACAAAAATGGTGTTTGGTAAAAACCAAAGAGATGTGTCTTTTATCCCAGCTCCGTTTTCCCTAGCCCCGCTGGTAACTGAGTCCTCTGTTCTTTGTTTATTAGTCACAGAAGCAAAAGGGAAACCAGCCAACCACAGGCCTCGCTCGCACCTCGCCCGGCTGCCGCTGCAGCCTCTTGCTCCGTGGCTGAGCTGTGGCCACCGCAGGGGAGCGTGCAGGGCGCCGCTGAGGTCCTTCAGCCCCCAGTGCACCGTGTGCCTGGAGCTGGGAGCCGGGACAGGGCTGAGGGCTGAGGGATGGGACAGGGGTGAGGGATGGACCCGTCACATCCTCACCCTCACCCTCACCCCCTCATGGCACAGGGTGCCTGCAGCCCGCTCATTGCCGCTCTTAGCAGGGTGGCCCAGGAGGGCTCGGCCAACTGTCCCAGTCACAGTACTGCCCTTGCAGGGACGAAATGCGACAGGAAGTTGTCACAGGGCCGACAGGATCGCCGTCAGTGTTGTTGGCTCTGGGCCCTGAGCCTTGTGTGTTGTCCACCTGTGGTGGCTGTGACGAAGCAGATCGTCACATTTGCCATCTCAGATCTGGAGGGCAGAGGTCTGAAATGAGGGCTCAGAGACCCTGAGCCCCCGGCAGGCTCCAAGGGAGGGGCCTGCCTACCTCCTGCTGCTGTGTCTGCGCCGCACGACGGCCCAGTCTGCCTCCCTTGTCACCTGATACTCTGTGTCTTTGTGTTCAGGGGGTGGCCTTATGGGGACACGGCCACCCTAATGCAGTGTCGCTGCTTTGGCCGGTTGTATCTGCAGAGCCCTGCTTCCATGTGAGGCCCCGTGCACAGGCACAGTCCCCCGGGGCGAGGGAGATGCTGGGGGCTCACGCGAGAAGGGGCTCAGCGAGGAGGGCTTTGCGTTTCAGGTGTGTGTTTACCCACACACCAGGGAGCTGTGTCAGAGAGGCGTGGCGTTCACCCAGCTCACTGCTCTGCCGAGGCCCGGAGTCCTCCTCTGCCAGGGCCGCTGGACACTTGCTGGCCTTTCCCGTGCCCATGCACTCAGTGGCTGCGGTGAGACCAGATCCTGTGCCGATGAGACAGGTCCTGCTCCCAGGGAGCTCCTGGCCACAGAGGAGCAGGCTATGAAGGTGACGCTCTTGTTGCTGTAGGCTGGTGGGTGTGATCCAGAGTGCTGGGGACCATGGGGGAAAGCAGGGCAGAGCACGACTTTAAACCCGCCTGCCTTGTACATGCGTGTGCGCGCACACACATACACACATCTCCCGTCAGCTTGTTCACTCCCCAAATGCCTGCAACAGCCGGGGCTCTCAGGCCAAAGCCAGCAGCCGGCAACTCCTCCTGGGTCTCCCATGCGGGTGGCAGGGACCCAAGCACTTGAGTCGTCACCTGCTGCCTCCCAGTGTGTATTAGCAGGAAGCTGGGATGCAAAATGGAGCCAGGTCTCAAACGCAGTCACCCCAATGTGGGATGTGGGTGTCCTAAGGGCAGGCTTCACCCCGGGCCACAGGCCCGCCCCTTCGCCTCGAGGTTTGGACTTTTATCTAAGTCAGGAGCCCCGGTCTGCAGAATCTTTGGCCTCGCAGGTGGTGGGGGAAACCCCGGCTGAGGTCAAGGTCGTTGGCAGACACGGGTGCGTCCGTGCCCCGGCTCCGGCTGGCAGTGAAGGTGCCAGGGGGACGTCCCCTGCAGCAAGAACACGAGCCGTTCTCAGCCTTCCCTGTTCCAGAAGGCTCCGTGGTGAATGCATAATTAAGCCCTCTGTAATTACCAGTTTGAGTCTGCCTAGGACACTAGGGCTCCCACCCCCTAATTTACCTTATAAATTTATTCTGCTAAAAAAGTCAAAAACGTCAGTCTTCTGTGAAGCTGCATAAATGAATTATCTCCCCGGATGACAGAAGGTGGGAAGGGGGAGGCAGCGTCAGAGGACATTCTTCATTGTGAGCGTCTGTGAGAACCCCGCACTTAGCATGCACCCAGCCGACAGCCCGGTGGGAAGCCCCAGTGCCGCCGGCTTCCGCGTGGTGTCCCCAGCGTGGGGACGCGCCGTGGCGTGGAGAGCCAGCCTGTGTGGACTCTGCTGAGATCGGTGGTGACCGGCTGCTGCCTGCGTGTGCAGAGGGGAAAGGAAGGTAGCTCCTTCCCTGCGGCCCCGCCCCCCTCCCTCCTGCGCCCCCAGTGGTCTCACACCAGCGCAGCGACCCCCGTGGACCAAACCCCGAGGCTGGCACCACAGGAAACTGCCTCCTCGCGCGGCACTCAGATTCTTCTGCAGAGACGAGTTTGACAAAACTGTTTGTAAAGATGTACAGCAAGCCTGTAACGACACCTTAGGAGGTTCGGGAAATGAACTTCCTCTAAAAGTCCCTCTAATCCCGTAATCCTAACACGATAGCAGCCGTCACTCCTGAATCTCCTTCTAGTCTTTTTTTTTAATTTTTCCATATTGATCTGTTTGTTGTTGTTGCTTCTCCCTGCACAGTTAGGCAGAAGGCTCAGCGCGGCACCTTCTAATTTCGGATTTTGGGGGATGGATTATAAAACCATACATGTGGATTGTGGGGTACCTGGGGGACTAAGAGAGAAGAGCGAGCGATGAGGCCCCCACCTCCTCCCCCTCCAGGCTGACTCCTTCCAAAGGGCTTCTCCCGCCTTGTTCTGTGGGCACGGCTCGTGGCTCGCAGAGCGCCACCTGCTCGGAGACCTGCACGCGCCACCGTGTGCCCGTCAGCGGCAGCGGAGACAAAGCCGTCTCGGTGGTTGGCCTGGAGCCTCCCAGCTTCGTGTGGGGCTGAGTTCCCGCTCCGGTGGTGGCTCGGGTGGGGCCTACATCCCGAGCTGGGTGCCTGGAGTTGCCGCTCTGTCCACAGCTCTCAGCTGCTGTGCACCTGGGAGGCAGCAGCTGGTGGCGCACGTGGTTGCCCACGTGGGAGGCCCAGACTGAGTTCCTGCTGTGGCTTTGGCCTGGCCCAGCCCTGGCTCCTGTGGCCACTTAGAGGGTAAACCAGTCGATGGAAAGACACCTCTTTTCTGTCTTCTCTCTCTCTCCCTCTGCCTTTCAAATAAAAGTAAATAAATAAGTGAATAACTACAATGTTCAAAAGACCTGGGGCCTTTGAGGAGGTGATCGAGCCCCGGGCTCTGCCTCGTGGTTGGGCTGGGCCTTATGAAGAGGTGGAGGGGACGAGCTGGGTCCCTGCTGATTTTCTCTGCCCGAGGACAGAGTGTTCGTCCCCTCTGGAGGACGCTGCCCGGGAGCCGTCTTGAAGGCAGAGAGAGAGCGACTCTTCCCGGACACCAAACCTGCGGCCGCTTTGGTCTTGGACTTCCTAGAGTCCAGAGCTAGGCAAACTACATTTGCATTGTGTTACCCAGTCTTGGGTATTAAAATATTAATTTTTTTATTTAAAAGGCAAAGTGACACACAGGGAGAGACAGAGAGAGAGAGCGAGCGAGCATTCATCTGCTGGCTCACTCCCCAGGTGGCCGCAAGGGCAGGGGCTGGGCCGGACCGGAGCCAGGAGCCAGGAGCTGGAACTCTGCCTGGGTCTTTGCGAGGTTGGCAGGCCCAGTTCTTGGGCCACCTGCTGCCGCTGTCCCGGGCACTGCAGCGGGCAGCTGCACAGAAGCACAGCATCCGGTACGGGATGGCAGCGGCGCAGGCGGTTAACCCGTTGTGCCGTGTTGGCCCTCGAGCAGATGTCTGTCTTTTTCTATAGAAGCACAAATGAACCAAGACAGAATCTTCCATCAGTGTTATTTATGTTCACACATGAAGTCTGGGGACAGTTTTTCTTTGCACTCCTGAGGTGAAACCGAGTGTGTGCCGCGGACTGAGTGGGACGTGATGCCCATTTGCAGCAGATGAAATGCCTACTGTGTGCCAGGCCTCGGGCTGGGGGCTTTCTGATGGGGGACTTGGTGTGATCCACACATTGGGTACATTTTTAAATTTTTTTAAAAGATTTAGTTGAAAGTCAGAATTACAGACAGAGAGAGGGAGATCTTCCATCTGCTAATTCACTCCCCAGGTGGCCGCAATGGCCAGTGTTGGGCCGATCCAAAGCCAGGAGCCAGGAGCTGCTTCTGCGTCTGTCACGTGGATGGCAGGGGCCCTAACACTTGGGCCATCTTTTGCAGCTTTTCCCGGACCATTAGCAGGCAGCTGGATCAAGAGTGCCGCAGCTGGAACTCAAACTGGCGCCCGTGTGGGATGCCGGCATCGAAGGTGGTGGCTTTACCTGCTAAGCCACAGTGCCGGCCCCTCCAGGTCTCTTAAATCTTTCCTCTTTTGCCCTGTTTCTCTCTGCCTCAGCAGCTCCTTGGCGTCGTGGCTGGCGTCCTGGCTTCCTGGCTGTCCCTGTCTTCCTTGTGCTAGTCCGGCGTGCCCTGCCTGCTGGGTTCAGACCTTGCTCCTCTTCACGGTGTTCTCTTCCTGCCCCACGTCCTGGTCCGGCTCCGACTTCGCGTTTGCTGTCCTGGCTGCACCTCCAGGGATGCCCAGCTTCCTGGAGCGGGTTTGCAGGGTGGCTGGGCCGGGATCCAGGCGGAGAGCGGTGTAGGGGTTACACAGAGGGACCAACCTGCGGCAGTCTCTCTGCCAGTTCGTGCCTGGCCTTGAGCGTCCTGTGGGAGGGGCGGATTCGGTAAGATGAGCTTCCTGACCAGGTAATTAGGGGTTCTCTTTGGCTTGCAGGCCTGAGGGTCTGGGAGGATTTTATAACTGTGATCTGGACCCCTGGCCCCTGCCCCTGTACTCCCATGGCACCTGGGGTGCACCGCGTGAGTGTGCCTGGTGGGCTGTCCTAGCCCCGTTCCAGGACCGTCGTGTGTCACATGTCACTTTGGGACAGGGCGCAGCCTGAGTAGCATGTCCTTAGGTGGCTCTGTCACCGTGTGGCCAGCACACCCACCCGGGGCCTCTTGGTGCAACCAGCGAGGGGCGGGCTGCGGCCGGCCTCACACAGCGCACTGTCTTGCAGGCGACGTATTTCTCGGGAGCAGGAGAGTCCGTTCTAAAACAGTGGGAAGAAGGAGCATGTCACTTGTTACTTCTGCTGACAGCAGTGTAGCCGGGGCGTGTGCAGTGGCCGCGCCACGTGCATGTGTGCTCTGCGGTCTGCTTTGGCATCGGGATGGCTTCAGCGTCGCCAGACTGTAGGAATCCTCCTGCTGGCTGCAGTGGGACAAGTCCACTATGGGCAGAGGACAGCTGTCAGCAGGCCTCCCTTCCGTGTGTGTGGTTCAAGGAATGAACCACACAGAGATGCTGGTAACGGAACCACTAAGTGGCAGAGACCTGGCCAGGGGTGTGACGTAGGTGCACCTGCCAGGTACTCTGAAGGCCCGTGTACCAGGGGAGATGAATGGAAGGAATGCCCCTTCCTAGGCCACCCAGCCAGCGGGTACCTTCCATGTGGCCTGAGCCTAGGGCTCTGCACCCTGGCAGCAGGCAGCCCTCGTGCCGGGCAGGGAGGCGGCTGGCGGCAGGCCTGGCCATCCCTCCTGGCAGGTGGGTTTCACTAGAGGATGCCTCTTCCCGCAGCCTCCATTTTTCATTTCGAGAAAGCCCTTGATGGCTGCGATGGCAGCGGCAGAGGCTAATTGCACAGGGCTGCGAGTTGATGCAGCCGCTGCAGTTCCTGTCACCTTCTAACAACCCGGGAGGAGCGTCGGGCACGGGGCGCAGGGCTGTGTGCGTCAGTTGTAGGTGTCACTGTCAGAGGCCGGGCAGGGCGCCAGAGTCGGGGAGGAAGGCAGCTCCGCCTGGCCCGGCCTTTAATTAAGGCAGGAACGATGTCAGAGCCTGCATGACCAGCGTGCACCCTAACGGGCCCTCCCCTTCTCGGCGAGAGGTTTACGGGCAAGGAGGGGGATCAGCCGCTCAGCGAGAGCATTGCCCGCGTCGGGAGAACGAGGGTCCCCGTGCTCGTGGGGAGACAGGCCAGGTGCTGCGGGTGTTCCAGCCCTCGGGGTCCCCGTGTGGCCGCCTCCGGCCGTCGGGGGCTCACCTGCGTTTGCCCCGTGCCTGGGAACTGTAACCCTGTGAGATCAGAGGGATGTGGGAATGAGACAATGCAATAAAGTCACAATAAAACATCCAAAGCCTTTCATACTTCTTCACTTTCTTTAACTCAATTTATTTTTCATTTTGTGGACAGAGATTTAGTCCGGGTATTAGTTTATGATTTTTACTGAAGGAATTACTCAACACACACACATATAAAAAGGAAATATTATTTTTATCATTTATTTTGTGCCATGTATACCATAGGAGAAAAAAATGGAGCGAAATCACTTCAGTACCGCTGTGTTTTTCATTACAAAGTTATTACATATAGAAATTACTCCAAATTATCTGAAATGAATGGAAATTATGAGGTTTAAATTCCCCAGGTTACAGCAGGCATAGCTCTGAAAATTTATTTTGTCATCTTGCTGAACATAATTGCTACAACAAAATTTCTTCCATTTTACAACTGCAGCATAACTTATTTATACCGGTGTAGCTGTAATTTTACATCAATAAGCTGCATGGGAAGGAATACACAGGTGGTAATTGAAAACAATAATTTGTGCTGAGGTCCAGGTGGAATGGTTGGCTCAGGAAAAGACTCCGGCTACTGTCGGCAGCAGCGTCGTGGCACGGTAGCCTCTTCCCATCCCCTCAGCCAGCGCCGGTCACAGCATCCAGGCACCCTCCATCACGTCCCCACGGCTGCTGCGGGCGAGTCACAACTTGTGTGACTTTGCGCCATGGCCCCTTCATCCTGGCCTGCAACCTGAGGCCCCGGGGCCCTGGGGCGGCCCCTGCGCCAGCCCCTGCCCTGCCCGGCGTCTGCTCTCCAGCCTGCCTCTGGGTTGGGTGCATTTAGGTACCCGGAGCTAATTAAGGTGTTTGATAGATTTGAGTTGGAGGATGCGTTCCTGCCAGAAACATCAACAATTCGATTCCCCAAGCACGGCGCAGTGTTACATCCACTAATGCTTTATACATTACTGTGTTCTTCCCAGCCGGAATGTGTGGTCTGGGTACAATACCAAACCCATCCCCACACAGGCATTCTCAGCCTTCGGTTCCCTAATTGTTCCTGTTAAGCAGATACAAATAATGAAACTGCAGATGCCTGTGCTAAATCCCAACAGCTGATGAATCCACCCGTTTTAATCCTGAGGTCCAAACACAGATTTGCAACAGTTGGCCATACATCTGCCCAATTTGGGATCCGGATCTCCAGATCCAGGGTGGCCTGGAGACAGGTCAGAGGTGAGCATCTTTGCTCGGCCTGGTGTTCCAGTTCATGGTCCACGTGGGAGGGACAGGCAGAGGGGCTCTGTCACACGTTCCCGTGGGAGATGTTATTGCCACATCCGTATTTTAGAAGCCATTGTAGTTACAGTCATCCCGAAGGCTTAAAATCCATTGAAATCATTTTTTTTTTTTTCAAAAAAGGATCCAGATTCCACTGATGTCAGAATGCACAGAGATCCAGCATCTCGGTTTTCCCTGGGTGGCATTAATGGTCTTTTGTTGTAGCAAACTGTCTGCCTGGTATACTGAGCTGGAAGTTCACGTTCACGCAGATGCAATGTGTTAATACGTCCTTAGCGGAACAACTTTCCATAACTTCCGCGCACTGCAGAGACACCATCCTGTCTTCAGCAGTGCACCTGCGGTTAAGACTTTGTGCTGCAGAGCCTGGCTGGTTTGGCAGTTCGCAGCCTCCACCTTTCTCTGAAAGACAGAGGGGAAGCCACTCTGGGTTCTCTAGGATACTAACGACCTCTGCCGAATTCATTCGAAAGTGCGCGTGACGGTTTCTAAAACTACAAACCAACAGACGCGCTCTCCCGGGGCTCTTTTTTCTTTCTGGCTCTGGAAGGGCGTCTCTGCGCCCAGGTGTGGCCGGGTTTTATTTTTATTTTTTGGTAAGCGCCCTCTTGCACATCCTCATTAGCGGTGCCTCTGGGAGGCAGGCTGGCCTGACTCACGCCTCTCCCCGCATCGTCTTCCAGAAGCCAGTCTCCCCCTCACTTCCTTCCAAGTGCAGCACAGCGCAGACAGCATTCTGAGGCTGGCGTGGGGGGTGGGGGACAGCTCTCCACTGAGTCAGACTTGTCTGCAACTCCCGCTTCGCACTTGGGGCAGCTTCCTCTTTCTCAAACTAATTAATCCTGCAGCCGCACACACCCTGGCGCAGAAGGTGGAAGGTGGAAGGTGGAAGGTGGCAGGTGGAAGGTGGAAGGTGGAAGGTGGCAGGTGGAAGGTGGAAGGTGGAAGGTGGAGGGTGGAAGGTGGAAGGTGGAGGGTGGAAGGTGGAAGGTGGCAGGTGGAAGGTGGAAGGTGGCGGTGCCTGCCTTCCTCTGCAGCCGCTCCCGGGCACCAGACACCTCACTGTGGCTCCAGTTCTCACCCGGCTGACAGCCAGAGTCGGATCAGAAAGTTCCTTCCGAATCCTAACGCTCTCCCCAGACGAGCCATCTCAGCTCTCTTTCCCTTTCTTGTCTGGGCTCTACATAGGGCTGGTTTTCGGTCAGCAGATTAGCGAGTTGAAAGCCTCGGGTGCATATGATGTGTGTGTGTGTGAGCACGCGTGCACGTCTGTGTGCATGCGTGTGCAGACAGAGCTGTTACCCCCTTCAGGAAAACAGTTCCCTTTGCATGTCCACTTGCACACTGGCAGGAGGGCAAGCAGCACGGAGACCATTCTGCACGGCCAGCGTGTGCACCCTGGACTCCAGCCACGCTGCGGGGTGCCGGGGGACCCGGTCATCCTCACCAGTAACATTTCCCCCGAGGCGGCCAACCGGGTGATACCAGTCCCTACCAAATTTGAATTGATGACTCAACTTGAAGAATTAAAATTAGCAAGGCAAGAAAATTCCAAATGAGGTGAGAAAGCTGTAGAAATAGTCCCAGTTCCCCTAGTACCCAGCCATTCAATATCATGTCAGATGACAGGGACAGAGCTAGGAACATTCAATGTGGGTGTGAGTCTTTTTCATATACGGAGAGCTGGGTAAGTATTTTTTTAAGGAAAATAATACATGAATCAGGAACGGTGAATTTAACCCCTTGCAGGCTGCAGACATAAAGGCAGCAGGCAGTGGTGCTTCTTGGTTGTGCCAGAGCCTTCGTGGGCCTTGCACAGTAAGCAATAGCCAAAAACCTACCACTGGATCAAACCCAAGTGTCACTTGCAGACAAAAATAAGGCGCAATGATGTCATAGTTTAACAAACGCAATGTTGCTAAATTCAGTACCTGGTTAAGAACCAACCCAGTAACCGAGGCAGGCGAAGCCTGTTGAGTGCTGACGGCATCCAGGAATGTGCGCGGTGCCGAGACCGCGCCAGCGAACTCAAAAGGCCTCCTCTGCCTCTTGGTGTTTCTGGGATTGATAGCTCCTGAAGATTCCAGAATGGAGGGGAAGGAGAGAAGGAGCCTCTCGGGAGCCTTATTCATTTGTACATAAATCAGATTCGCTTAATCCTTGAATGGCAGTTTCCTTGAAAGTTAGGAAAAGTCGGTCCACGGATCCACCGGTCCACGGATCCACCTATCCACCGATCGCACCACGTCCACGATGCTTAGGGATCTGCAGGGACAGAATCAGCGACATGTTTGCTCCTGAGTTCGCCCTGCGCGGTGACTACGCAGAGCTCTGCTTTCTCTTTGCATTGAGGCTTTTTTTTTTTCTCAGAAAAGCACCTGAAATGAAGCCCAAATTAATGTTGCTGTGCTGTTGAGCTTTCCTATGGCTACGAAGTTATTTGACTACATTTTAGAAGGAGGATCCTTGTTAAAAAGAAAATCCCAAAACAAGTGAAATGTCAGTTTGCTTTCCCCACAAACATCAGGAGTTCCCGTTTCTACCGACACTTCTTATCTGATTCTTTCCAAATTTTTGTAAAGACATGAGAGAAAATATAACAGCTCAGAAGGCAAAGATACCATTGAGAGAGCCCAGCCTCCTCTAGTTAGTGTTGAGGCTCGAAGGATTTTACACGAAAAGCCTGGCTTGTGGGCTGGGTGCATGGGGGGTGGGCCCCCGCTGCTTGGCGTGTTCCCGGTGGCACAGCCGGGGAGCGAGGGCCCCGCGGAGGGTTACTACAATGCACCCCGACTGATGAAGTGACTTCTGAGCTCTCCCTCTACGAAGAAATGTAAGGTGACGCAGAATACGGGGTGGGGGGGTATCTGCTGGAATGCACCAGGAGCTAGGAAGCAAGAGTGGCAGGGCTCGTCTGTGAGTTCAGAAAGCTTTTTTGACATCTGCTCTGTGTGCGTGTGCTGCAGACGGCGCCGAGATGCGGCGGTTCTTCCGTGGGGTTCGTCGGCGCGGGGCGCTCGGTTCCGGCGGCAGGTGCCGCAGACAGGAGCCCGTCTCCTCCCCTGAGCTCAGGGCGCATCTGCACCGCACCTCCCGCTCCCGCCCTCAGGGTCACCACCTGCACCCCCTCTCCGGGGCGGGCAGCTTCAGTGCCAAGGAAGGCGCGGTGGATCTGCGGTGGGGGGCGCGGGTGAAGGTGCAGGGGCCTCTCCAGACAGCCTGGGGGCCCGAGGACCGCGCGGGGTCGAGCGGGAGGTCAAGGTCGGCCGAGCGGCGCTATCGATCCGCCCGGCACGCGAGACAGGGAGCGCAGCGAGACTAAAGGGGGAGCTGTGAGACCAGACATTAACAGCTCGCAGCGCTAATGATGCCCGTGCCAGACGCGCAGGGGAAGAGGAGGAGACGCGAGCGGCAGCTGGGCTCGCTCGCTGCTGCGCCCGGCCGCCTCTCGGGAGAGGAGGAGGGGGCAGAGGAGCAGGCGGCGGCGCAGGGCTGGGGGCCAGCACAGGGCTGGGCAGCCTCTCGCCGGCGGCCGCGAGGTGCGGCGGGCGGCGGCGTGTCCGGCCCTGCGCCTGCCCGCCCTCGCGTCCTCTTCCCGCCGTCGGGGCAGCGCGGGGCCAATGAGGAAGTGCTCCTCGGGTCAGTAGGGGCCCGTGCCCCCTGCCCGCCACTTCCTGCCGGGGGTGGAGCGGGGGTGTCCCCTGCCCGGGCCGGGCCGCGCGTGATGGCGCGCGCGTTGGCAGCGGCAGCTGAGAGCCCCTATCTCCTCCCCCCCCACCGCGCCCTGTGCCTTTGCGTCGCCCTGGGAGGGGCCCCTAGCCTCGGGTGGGGAGCGTCTTCCCGTTCGCCCCAGCCTCTGCCTGGGTACCCCCTCCCTGTAATCAGTCCTTGGAGCGCGAGGGATGCAGACTCGTCCCCGTGCGCTGTGTGTCCTTGGGCAGGGGTCTCACCCTCTCTGGGCGTCAAGTCGCCGGTTCTGAGAGGGAGAGCGAGAGGGCGCCCTGGAAGCACACCTTAGGGAGCCTCGGCCAGTTTATGGATTTTTTAGAGTTTATTAAAGGTGCGTGCGGGCATTTTTTCCTCTCAGGCCACTTTCCTGGAGAGCTTCCTTCGGTGGGACGCGACGGCAGCAGAGGGAGGCGCTTCCAGACCGTGGGACGCGCGGGGGTGCTGGGGCCGCCCGCGCCTGGAGAGGAGGTGCGCGCCCGCTGCCGCCGCGTCCCCACCCGCTGGGCCGCAGACCCAAGCCCAGGGCACGTTTTATGATTCCTTTGGGGGAGGTGGGGCGGGAGGGGGGCTCTTCCCGTCCGCTCTCTTGCGCGCTGTTGGGTATCGGTGCCATCGCTGCACCCGAGACCTTCGGCGGGAACAAAAAACCCCATGCCCCCGAGGCGGGCGGCGCGCGCGGAGCGTCCCGGCCTCGCCACCGGCTCGGGAGAAGCCTGCCGAGCGGGCCCAGGCGCGGGGTGCGCGCGCGGGGGCGGGGGCCAGGGCCTGCCCGCCAAGCCCAGCCCGGGCCAGGCCCCGGCGCGCCCTGGCCGCCACCAGAGGAGCCCTGGGAAGGGACAGGGGCCCAGCCGCGTGGCGCGCCCAGCCCTGGAGGCCGGGTCATCCAGCAGACGAGGTTGGCTGTTGCCGAGGAAGGGCGCGGACGGGGCTGCCCACGGGGGCTTCGGGCCGCGCGCCGCCCCCCACAACTCCGCCGGGCCTCGCCGGCTGCGGATCAAACAGCTGCCGAGGGTGACCGGCGATTTCTAGTCCTCGGGGCCCGCCGTGGGGAGTGGCTTCCAGGGTGCCCGGGGTCACCCCCAGCGGAGGAGCTGCGGCCACACCTCTGCTGGGCCGGCGGGAGTTCCCGTCCCACGTGGGGCGCCCCCAGCTCTGCTCGGACCTCAGCGATAGGAGTGGGGCCGCGTGTGACCCCTGGGAGTCGCTGGGATGAGAGGTGGCGGGGCCAAAATTGGGGAGGAAATCCCTTCCAAAAAGGGCCTCGGAGCGAGGCCCCGGGTACCCCTCCCTCTCACTCACTCTGTGCACCTGGCTCTCCCACGGGGCCCACGCCGGGGCTCCCGAGGAGGCACTTTCTGTGAAGTTTAACCCCAGGTTCCCCACTCCGGCCCCCCAATAAAACAAAAGTAAAAGCAGCCCGGCCACTTTTCCGGGGGGGGCAAGCCACTGAGCCCCCGGCCTCCTGTGGCCCCCTCACCCCCCACCCCCAGCTCCCCAAAAGCTTCTGGGTGGGCGGGTGGGACCGGCCGGCATTCTCTCACTTAGCCGCGCCCCCTTCCCGGGGGTCCTGGCCCCGGGAGAGGAGGGGGGGCTGGGGATTTTTGGGGAAAGCGTCGCCCCCCGGCCCCCGCCCCCCGCCGTCCTCGCGCAGCCGGTGCCGGGGGAGCCGGGAGCGCAGCGGCCCGCGCTCGGCACGTGTGGCCGGCGGGCGGCGGGGCTGCGCGCGGGCGAGCGCGCGCCTGTGTGTGCGGCTTGTTCTCTCGCAGGGTACAATGTTAAAAAGCCACCGCTAGTCGCCCCCAGTGCTCCGACGCGCTGGGTCTTTTTGTCTCTAGTGCAGATTAAACGTCACGTCCGCACTTGAACTTGAATTTTATCCCATTGTACAGAGGCAGCCCCAGCCAGAGAGACCGAGAGCTCCCGCAGAACCCGGACTCCGCCATCTTCACGTTGCAATATAAGCTCCCAGTCCGCGCCCGCACCGACCCAGGCGCCCTGGGCGAGCCGCCCTCAGCCCCGCTGCCCCTGGGCCCGCGGCGCCGGGGCAGCGCCGGGCAGCGCTCGCGGGGACCCGGCAGCCGCTCCGGCCGGCGCCCGCCTGCCAGGTGGACTGGGAGGAGCCGCTCCCGGAGTCCCCCGGAGCCTCGGCAGGGTCAGTCTCCGAGCGGAGCGCGGGCGGCCCGCACGCAGCCCAGACGCGGCCGAGCCGGGGCAGCGCTACCTCGCCGTGCGTTTTTGGAGGGGGCGGGGTGAGAGGGGGACGCGACAAGTCCCCAGGTTTGCTTGGCCTTTTTCTTTCTTTTATTTATTTTTTTTCATTTGTTTGCATTTTTTTTTTCTCCTTTGCCCCTTTCCTGGTAGAAGTGCGCTCTCCATCTACCTACCAGACCCCGAAAGAAAAGTGTCAGGAGCCGGTGCAGAAACCCGGTTCAAGTTCTCCAAGACGCTGGAAGTCCAGGTAGCCGAGCAGTTTGAAGAAGTCTAGGAGATTTTTTTTTACTTCGGAAGAAGATATTTTTAAAGAAACCGGCCAGCGCGCGGCAAGCAGCAGCAGCAGTGGTTTTTATATTTTTTTTTCTCCTTTTTTAGATCGGGAGGTTTTTGGTGTTTTTTTTTTTCCTTCTTTTTCTTCTCTTTTTCTTTTTGCAAACAAGACAAAAAAGAGCCTAGAAGACAGAGCAAAATAAAGAAGAAGAGGAGGAGGAGGAGAGGGCAGCAGAGGAAGGGGAGAAAACACACCAACCCAGGCCGAGGAGGAGGCGCGGCGGCGGCGGCGGCGGCGGCTCGGACCCCACCCGGCCCCCATCGGAGCGGCTCTGCGGGCGATGCCGGAATAGGTGCCGGGGCAATGTCCCGCCGTAAACAGGGCAACCCGCAGCACTGGTCCCAGAGGGAGCTCATCACTCGTAAGTGTCTGCGGCGTGCGCGCCAGGGGCCCGGGGCTGGGGACACCGAGCCGGGCGCAGCCGGGCCGGGCCGGCCGCGAGCGCGGTGGGGAGGGCGGGGCGCCGCGGCAAAGTTTCTCCGCAGCCGGACGCGCCTCGGGCTCGGGGGCCTGCGGGGCCGGCGGCGGGCCGGGGCGGGGGCGCGCGGGCTGCAGGAGGCGGGTGTGCGCGCCGAGCCCGGCTGGACGGTCGCCCCTCCGAGCGGCGTGTGTGGCGGCGGCGCTGGTGGCGGGGCTGGGAGCGGAGGGGGAGGGGGCTGGGGAGCGGAGGGGGAGGGGGCAGCCGGGAAGTGGGGAAAAGTTGGCGAGCGCGTGGGTCCGCGCTGACGGCGCGGGCGGAGGAGCGCGGGGCGCGCCGCGGGCGAGGGGCGGCCGCCGGCTGCGGGTCCCCGGTCGCCGCGCCCGGCCCGGCCCGGCAGGGCGCCGCCGGCCACGCCGGTCGCGGGAGTCCGCAGCCGCCTCTCTCTCTCTCTCCCCTCCTCTGCTGTTGGCAAAAGAATCCAGCTGCGCGGCTGCTAGCCGGGCGCCAGCGCCCCCTCCCCACCTCCGCCTGTCTCCTGGGATGATCTTGTCTGTTTTCCCCCTCTCCTAAAAAAAAAAAAAAAAAAAAGGTGGGGGGATTGGAGTTGGTGAAAAACCCGCGCTGCACAGTGTGTGTGGGGGGGAAGGTTGTCAGGAGTGGGGAGAGACGGATGCGCTTGTAAAATAGCAAAAAAAAAAAAAAAGAGAGAGAGAGAGACCCCCGCCCCCTGCCAGTGTCTGCCCGTCTTCCCCATCCGAGCACGCGAGGCAGGGAGCCGTGCAGACGCGCCGGCTGGGGCCGATGGCTTTCCTGCGCGTGGCGGGGCGCGCACAGTCAGGCCGCTTCGCGCGCCGCGCGGGGTCCGTTCAGGAACCGGCCGAGCGAGCGCGGGCGGCGGGGCTGCGTGCAGGGGCGCCCGCCCGGGCCCCGCCAAGGGCGCCTCGCTCCGCCGCTCCGCCGCCGCGCGCCGAGCTCTCCCGCGTCCGCTCCCGCGCCGCGCCAGGGTCGCCGCGGCTCTCTGTTTTTGTTTTTTAAATTGCAATAGGAATCAACGCCCTCCGGTGCCCCGCAGCCCGCCGCGCACCGCCCCGGGCTGGGGCCGGGCTGCCCGCGCGCGCCTCCGGCAGCCGCGGAAGAAGGCAGCCGCGCGGCCGAGGGCCGAATATTTATGTTACATTTTAAAAAATTTAAATAAATAAATAAATATATCCAGGGGTTCTCCCGTCCTCTGAAATCCCAGCACTGGAGCCATCTGCTCGGAGCAATTGCGTGGCCGCTGCCTCCTTTGTTACACCAGATACGTTAGTATGACTCTGGGAGTTAATTATTGCTAATATTTTGGGAGGAGGAATAGATACTAGGACCGGGTTTGCCTGCCGAGGGGGATGCCGCTTTGGAGGGAAGACGGGCTTTCTTTTTTATTTTTCTTTCTTTTTTCCCCCCACCGGGCAGACATCAAAGACTCACTGGTTGCCTGCAAAACAAAATGTTTTGCAACCGGCTTGAGCCTCCGGTGATCCAGGTCCCTTGCCCCAGCCGACGCTCCGTTCCTTTACGGAAGCCCCCTCCCCCGGCAGGGGCTGGCTATTCAGCCTCTGTACTGGTAGATGCCCAGTTTCTCCAGGAGGCAATTTTGCCCCATGAGCCTCTGTCTAATTGCTAGGGTTGTTTTTGAGGAGGGGGAAGCGTGGGGGAGCCGGGGAAGGGGGGAGTCGCTGGGGGTGCTTTGCCAGGCCGGCAGCAGCGGCGAGCACCAGGAGCCGGCTGCAGTTGTGCGGGAGGGGAAGAAGCAGGTAGGTTCGCCTCGCGCTGGCTCTTCTCTCTCCCGGCAGCGCTGGGGCGTCGGGAGACAGCCCTGGGCACAGGAGGACCGGGCGAGGGGTGCCTGGTGCCTCCTCGCCCACCTTCGTTTGTTCTCCGTCTCCCAGCCTTGCTCCGAGCTGTGCTGGGCAAAGCCAGCTGACACGGGGGCCCTGGCAGGCAGGGGAAAGAGAGACACAGGGCCGGGAGGTGGGGAGAAGGGAGAGGCGATGGAGACCAGGGAGCCGAGGGACTGTGCCCCTGTCTGCTCCTGGCACGGGGAGCCAGGGTCTGTACAGGGATTCAGCAGGGAGGGTGGCCCAACCAGTTTTCAGACAAGGCCATTTATTACCCCGAAGCAGCTGGCTTCCCTCTGTCCTGTGTCACCCGGGAGGTGGAAGCACGCAGGGGGAAGGCGGTTGGGGCTGAAGGCCTCGGTACATGGAGGCGGGAGTCGTGGATTCAGGGTGCCCCGGAGCCCTGGCTACCCAAGAGGGTGCTGGCGGGGGGGGGGGTTCGTGTAGGGGATTTTTAAATGTGAAAGAAAACACCGCAAACACAGTGCATCTTCACTGGTCGGGTGGCAGCCGGGCCTTGGGGCTGCAGCCTCAGGTTCTTAGGGGTGATGCAACGTACAGGCAGGCCCGGGAAGCCAGGAGGGCGCAGACAGCACCCGGCAGGCAGCTTTGTCCCCGGAGGGTGGGGGCTGGCGTTAGGTGGGGGGTGCGATGGGAAGACGGGCTCCCTAATGGGCTAAATTTACCGACAGGGCCAGTGACAAGAGTGTGGGGACAGCTGGAGAGGGAGCCGTGGGCTCTGGTTTGTTTCAGAACGTTTGACCCAGATGGAGATGGCTTTGAAAAACCAGAGGACAGACACGGCTATTAATAAAAACAAACAACACAGCACAGGGACAGCCGGGCAGAGGGGAGGTAGGAGGCCGGCGGCGGACCAGGCACAGGGAGAGGTCGCGGGCCGGCCGTGCCAGCCAGGGCCGAGCCAGGGAAAGTGTTCTCGGGGCGAGGCGGGAGCTTTGACTTCCAGAAGAAGCTGCAGAAAACACCGTGTCCATGGCAGATCCCCGGACCCCAGCCTAGGTGGGTTTTTAGCAGCACAGCCGATTTCCTGGGAAGATTAGTGATCCGAGTGCATCCGCGAGCCTGCAGGACCACCCGAGACTGGATGCGGAAGTTAGGCGAGCTGCATGCCTTCCTCGGTTGCCTCTTGACTTAGGCTTTGCTGTGCCTGTCTGCTCTGAAGGGGCTCCTGCTCTCCATGATCTCCACTCGCCCTGGCCGGCGTGGGGCAGGGCACCTCCAAGGGTCTAGTCCTCTTTGGGAACTGGGCCTCTGATAAATGTCCCGAGATCCTGGGCCCGCGTTTCCCGCTTTTGGTAGCTGGTGCCGGGAGCGAAGTTTGTCTCCGTGCTGCACAGACGGGAGACGTGTGATGGAAATCGGCTGCCTTGATCCCACGGGAGACTACAAATTCGCTCATCCAGGGTGTTGGGCCAGGCTGCTTGTGTTCATTTGTAATTCACACCTGAGAGAAGAATGCCACGAGCATATTTTAACAGTGTCTTCAGAGAGGGTGTTTCCCCCCAACCTGAGGATCACGCACAGACGCGTATTTCTCTTCTGCACCCGGGGCGGGGAGGTCGCTGGCTGCCTGTGCCTTAGCCTTGGTGGCTTGTCTGGCCTTCAACGTCTTTCTGTGACAGAAAAAAACCAGGTGTTGCTGACGTCCCGGAGGGAACACAGCGGCCCTTGCCACCTGGAGGGAGGCGGGGGGTTGGATGGTTGGGCGCCACGCCTTGCTGCCCACTCTGAAGGGCCTAACGGGGCGTCCACCGCCGCGGGCAAGGCCATGTCTGGGTGTGTCTGACGAGGATTAGGATTCTGTCTCAGGTGAGCCAGCGGGATGGAAACCAGTTCCCAGCTTCCGGCTGCGCGGTGCACCCGTTCCTAGTGCTGTCTCACAGCTCAGAGCCCGGCTTGCACCCGCCTGCACTTATCCCCTCCCATCTCCTATCTCGATTGCTTTGCGTTCCATGTTGCTCGTGATAAAATACTTTCCAAAATAAACTTTGGGTTGCATTGCCTTCTGGTGCATGGCAAGCCGGAGAGGCAGCAGCTCGGCGGGCGCCGCTTGGCGGCTAGGGGGCGCTCGGTGCCCGTGTCTTGGCTGCCTGGCGCCTGGGCGAGGATGGCTGGCCGAGGGCTTCCAGCAGCAGTGGCCGGCCTGCAGTTTCCGTGGCCGCAGTGTCTAGGTGTGAAGTTGCAGTATTGATTTTCCTGCAGAGGCTCGTGCAGGACAGTGAGGACGTAAGGCGGAGAGCTCTCTCTTCCGGCGGCCGCTTCACTAGGCCGCGGAGGCTTTTTTCTTTAATCTTTTTTTTTTAATAGCTAGAATTGTTTGGAAGACTTGTGTTTTCCGCAGTCAGTCTGTGGCTTTGCCGTCCTGCAAATCCCCTTATGTTGATCAAGTGATGAGACGGGGGCTTCTGGGGGAGTGTGCCCCCTCTGGGCTGGCTGTACTGTGCTGTATCCCTGGCTTGTCCCTGGCTTGTCCCAGACCCGGGCAGCGGCCAGGAGTCAGGTGCGTAAAAACAGCTTGAGGAGTGAGAAGCCTGTTAGTTCCGACTTGATAGCGCTTGGAGTCTCGATTCCGTTTATTAGGAAGTGTGCCCACTGCCCCATTCCCTAGAGATCTAAACGCCAGCTCCAATAACACGTCAAAGTTTGTCTGGAAGGGGTGTAGGCTTGCCTCCACCCCCCACGGTGCCCGTCACGGGTGGCTTCTGATGAGTCCGTTTCTCCCCTGAACGTGGGATTCAGTGCCCGGTGCCTTGCTCCTTCGCTCTCAGGGTGTCTGGATCCTACCGTCTTCTTAGCCGCATTCAGGAAGCTTGCAGCCAGCGCGGCCACCCCAAGTCTGACGCTGGCGCTCCGTCTCTGAGCCGAGGAGCTTACCCGGCGATAGCAAAGCGTGCCTTCTTGTAACCTGAAAGAGAAATAAATTAGGTCAGACAAAAGCCTCGTGCTGTCATCAGCCAGAGAAAGAGCCTTCACTCTGCAGCGCTGAAGACCAGCAATTTATCTGATGATCTCCCTGCCTCACTGAGTGTTTGCACCGAGCGGGCCGAAAGTGGGTAGCAAGTGCACTGGACAGCTTGGGCACGCAGGGACATGGTCACTCGGAAGCCTCGGGCTGGGCGGCGGCTTCTGGCCGGTGGAAGACCGTTTGAAAAATCAGTTTAGCAATCTGCAACCCTTTGCCTGGAACTTGGTTTCACCGGCTGTAACCAGAGATCACAGAGCTGATGCTGCAGGAAGAGACACATATGTGGGGGAGGGGTGGGGATAGGTGCTCCCCCTCGGGGGCCTCTGCACCTCCTGTGGCTTAGGAAGGGGGCCGGTTAGGCCTCACTGTTGGCTGCCAGTCTGCAAGGACTCTGGCCTCCAAGTCACTGCTGGCGTCACATCTGGGGGGAACAAGGAGAAGCTGGGCATTGCACCCGTGGTCAGGGTCTCCATGCTGGCTGCACGGCCAGGTGTGTCCGGGCGGAGAAGGGGACGGGAGAATGCTGGGAGTGAGTTCTGTGTCATCCAGCTGCTGACGGTGGCTTTGTCACTTCCAGCGTTTCCTTACTCACACGATCCCGTCCTCTGCTCCCCGATCCCACAAATCTCCCTTGCGGGCCCTGGGAGAGCTGCGCGCGTCTCGTTCCTTGGCTCTGCACCCTCGCCCAAGCACTGCCGTGTGTCGTCGGCCGGCCCCGAGCAGTTTCCCGGGGAAGGGTTTCGGAGGGGCCGGGAGCAGGCTGTAGGGAGACGCTCGGAAGCAGAGGCACGCACTTCTGTGCCTCCTGCACAAGCCGAGCAGCGGGAGTGACGCTGGCCCGAGGCTCGGTGAACGGGGCCACGGCCACCAGGACTTGCAGGCAGCATCTTCCCGGCGAAGCGTGCCCTGTGTGGTGGCTGAAATGAAAAGAAACGCGTTCTCTCCCCCTTCCGCAGCAGCTGAGCCTTAGCCTGGGTGTTGCCCTGGCCGGCCCGTGCCGTGTGACTGCAGTGAGATCCCAGACTGCACAAAATGAAGTCCCTTCAGAGTAAAGGAGGGAGAGAGAGAGAAACCCTCTGTTTTACATAACATTTTCTGACCGTCTTCCACTGAAATACAAATAGGTTTGTGAAATGTTCTCGAGAGTTCTCTACCGAAACAAGGCAGGAAGAGGACCCCAGGAAGTTCAGTGTCAGTGTTACCGTGATTGACATGTGCAAAGGACGCAGGGCTGCGAATTAAAATGGGGGGGGGGGTCCTGTTGAAGTTTAGACCTTGGGAACGGGGCTCTGAGCGCGCTGCCGCCGGTTTGCTGTCAGTCTGTGTGACGCTGAGCCGGTCCAGCCCGTGGCCTGCAGTCCAGTGCGTGTCTTTTTTTTTTTTTTCCTTCCCCTTAGCACGTTTGAAGCAGCATAATGTTCAGTAAAACAAAATCTCTTCATTTGGCCACAAAGAGTACTTTCAGATCACAGCACTCCAAGCCCTGCTGTGGCTCCAGGATCCGCGGCATCTGTAGTCTTAAAGGGGCTGCTGATGGTGTTTAGGACTTCTGTAGAGCGGCGAGGCGTTCGCTCTTTCTTCTCTTCAAAGCCACTGTTTTATTTCTCAGAACGTGGGTCCCTCCATTCTTAGGACTTGGCTTTTTAATTTGGGGTCCTTTAGCCACGGCCAGGGTCCGCGAGTGCCCCCCGAGTGCTGTTTTCTTTCTCGATGTGTTCTTTTTCCTGCTCTCGCCTTGGTGGGACCCCGAGCGCAGTTCTGTGGGGTTCTGGAAAGGTGTGTGCCGCGGGGCAGTGGGGAGTGGGGACGAGATCTGTAGATCTGCTGAGCAGGTCTGGGGGAGCTGCTGCAAACCTGCAGCACCCCGAGTCCAGGCTGGAGTTCTGCAGGGCAGTGACACCCCCGCAGGCCCTCTGCCCGCCCGGAGTCTGCCGGCCAGGGCCAGGTGAGCCAGGTCCTCCCTGGTCCTTCCTTCAAGGCCAGGCCTGAACCTTGTGCCGGCTGCCAAGTCAGCTGGGTCCTGGCCTTTTTCTGGGGAAGGGAAGTGCACACTGCTGACATGTTTTTGCACTGGCTCTCTGCTCTGCCCAGATGTCAGAAACGGTGACAATTGCATTTTGCAGCATGTGCTGTGGTTGGCACTGAGCAGACAGGGCCTCGTGGGGTGGTGGCCGCGGTGTGCACACGTCCCTCCAGGGAGGTGTGGGGCTGGACTGCTCCTCCCTTCCTGCAGGTGGGCAGGTGGGCAGCACAGAGAGGGGTCCCCCGGTGATGACGCTGCCTGCTGGGAGCCCTGCCTGGCTGTGTCCTCCCGGGCTCTTAGCTGTGTCCGCTCCTCTGCTGGGTGCTTCATTATCCCCCCTTGAGGAGGACTTCATAAAAGCTCTCCTCGTGCCTTTAAGCATCCTCTGGCCATAGATTATTTTCTGCACCAAGGATTGATTCCAGCTCTCCGCCCCCCACCCCTGTCCTGCCCTCCTCCCCACGGTTGTTATTTTCCCTTGGATCCAATAAATTAAAAATTGATGGCAGCTCAGAAAGTGCTGTGTGTGTTGGTGGCGTGTCGATGTCGTGCGTCTCGCCCCTCCCTGGACGTTCGCCGGCAGGAGAATGAAGAGATCCCCTTGCAGATTGCCCGCGAGCGTGTCTTCGTAGGAAGCAGGTGTCAAGTCTCCAGTCAGATGCAGGGCTGTAGCAGGCGGGCGACTGCCGAACAGTTCTTGTAAACACACATGCAGCTCACCATGGAGGCTGTGACGTCGGTGGCACAGGATTTTAAGAGCCCTGCACTCCTCCCCCACATCCTTTTCCTCCCCCCACCCCCCGACTGAAGCGGTAATTCTGCGTATGTTTCTCCTGGACTGTGGCTCAGCCATTCAAGATCGAGATTTGGATCTGAATCGGTGTGGGAGCATGAGCTCCTGCACTCTGTATGTATGCAGTAACGCACATGTGTGTGTGCGCGGAGCCACGCACAGCTGTGTGCAGCAGGGCCCACATGTGCTGTGTATGCACACGCCCTGGGCTCTGGGCACAGCAGGCGGTTGACCCCTTGGCTGGAATTTTCCAGAGGGCAGGTGCAAGGGCAGTTTTTGGTGAGGGATGGGGACAGATGGGGCCTTGGAGCCGTGCACGTTGGGGCAGCTCCACCAGGTAAGGCCTGGCTGAGCCTCTGCAGCCGCTGGGGCCTTTTCCATCTTCCGTGCCCAGTTCCTCCCCGGCCGAGCTGAGACACGGGGAAGTTGGTGGCAGGATCCAGTGCCTGCCCCTCCGGTTAACGATGATGTCCGTTATTATCTGTGAAGCCTGACTTCATTGCTTCAAATGCATTTACCACCTGGGAGGAGGCTAGCCTTGTAAATAAAATGTGGTTTTGTTGTAAAAGAAATGCTAACTCGTGTGTGTGTGTGTGTGTGTGTGTGTGTGTGTGAATATCTATTTGTTCATGCGTGCACTTCAGGGTTTAACATTTCAGGACTCAGCCTGGTCCTCTGGTGTCTGGCATTTGAACACGTTGCCTGCCGCATCCGTTCATTTCTCCTCTTAATGAGTCAAACATTTTAGCAGGTGCTCGACTTTATCCGGCTCCCCATCTATCGAGAGCAGTGATATTTTGCAGGGCTGCCCGACACTTGGGGAGCTTTTCACAAAAGCACAAACCTCACGTCTGCCTTAGTTTTCGAAGGCCTGAGTTTCCTAGACCAGGCTGTGGGAGGGGGATTGGCAAGGCTGTTTTTTGTCTTTTCTCTCTCTGCTGCTGTCTCGTCTCTGGGTGGCAGCTTGGACCACTGCTGGCGAGAGCAGGGGCCTGGCGCTCAGGTGAGCACAGCGCAGGGCAGGAGCTGTGCTCTGCCTTGGCCGTCTTGGGCTTGGCCAGGGGGCTCTTGCTCCTTCGATTTCTTCAAGTGTTGATGCAATTCTAAGAAGGGGTGCGCGCGCACTCACACACACACACACACACACACCCTCCACCCAGCTCCGTCGCCGCCTGCCAGCGGAAGTGAAACCACAGTGTCTGGGTGTCTCGGAAGGCCCTGAGCGGGCGCTTCCAGGCCCTAGCAGCTGCCCCCCCACCCTAGCCCCCCCAAGGTAGTAGGTTTTGGGGCTCAGGTTGACTCTGCTGCCTGAACCCTGGGGCTGCCCTTGCCACTTTGCTTAGCAGTGTGGCACGCAGGAGGCCGAAGCCCAGAGCCCCAGGGCCTAGGCGGTGGGGAGAGGAAACCCCTTCTTCGGAACGGGCTGGGCGAGCAGGCTGTCATCTTAGGGAGTTTTACTTTCCAGGCTGAAAGTGGGAGGGGAGAGGGAGGTCTTGTTGTTGTTGTTTTTGTTTCTTTCTCGGATCCCCGGGCTGGGACAGGGGACGTGGCCGTGGCTTTGAGAGCCCAGCCCGGAGCCCTGGCTGATCCCAGGGCTGCAGATGGGACGCCGGTGGCTGTGAGAGGCCTGGCTGCAGCTGCAGAGACCGGCGTGGCAGCAGCGTGAGCGGCCTTGGAGATCTCCACGCCGGTTCCCGGGGCTCGCGGGCAGAGGCTGCGGAGAGGAAAGACTACCAGATGTTACCAAAAAGGGGGGGGGGGGGACGTGCTGGCGCAGCGTCTTGGCAATAGAGGGCTGGGGTGGGGGAGGCGTGTGCGACCTCTACAGATCTTTTCATCAGTCCGTGTTTCTTCGGAAGCAGGAATGCGTTTGGAAGGCTGTCGCCTGGACCCTGGGAGCAGCCAGCCAGCCAGGACTCCGTCCCCGGGAGGGCGGATGTGGCCGGGAAAGTTGACGAGAAGCCATCAAAAGTGCACCCAGGATGAAACGGGAAACAAAGGAGCCCCAGAGAGGGGGACCAGGGGCCGCGTGGACCTGCGGACGCCCCGTGGAGGGGGCCGCGCTCCACACCACTTCTCGATTTCGCTTCCGTCCCTTGCTCGTTTCCTTTGTGCCTCTCTGTCCTTTTTTGTGAACAAAACAATATTTTGACACCCCCTCGCGTTTGTTAGCGCCCCTTCCCTGCAAAGGGCGCACAATGCAGCCTTATATTTCTAAAGAACTGTTTTCCCAGCCCTCTGCTTTGGCTCCGAAAACGTATATGTAATTGGTGATTAAAGGTGCGAGCTTTTCAATATCAGCTGCATTGCTCAATGCTAGAGCGTTAGAGCAAAGAGGCACGGAGTAATTCCCTCTTACGTTCTGACACCCGTTCCCGGCCCCGGGCTCCCCCCGTGCCGCCTTCAGCAGCAAGGTGGGGGTTGCATTTTCACCATAGCAAAGCATCTTTTCATAAAATAAATTGGTAAATTAATTATGTAGCATTGTCTTCCAGCTCCTTTCTAAGTAAACTCGGGTTTCTTTTTCAAGTGTAATTAATGGTTTCTGGGAGCGGCTTTGTGAGGGCTGCCTCTACACCTTGTCGGTTCTTTTTGTTGGCGATCTGCACACGGCAGAGCCAGGGCTCCCTCACCCGCCGGTGTTTGCGCTGCCGTGGGGCTGATGTGTTCCTGCCTCGACTTCCCCGAGGGCTCCGTCTCCTTCCCGGGAACCACAGGCACGCCCTCAAGTTGAACCTTCCCTTCTGAGCCAGCCTCTCCCCGGCCATGCACTTGTACATCACGTGTGTCCCGTGTGCCGGCTCGCGGGCCCTGCCGAGGCCCTGAGCAGCGGTTTGCAGGCAGGGCGGGAGAGGCCGCAGGGTTTTCCCGCTGAATTATCCGTTCTTTGGCTGCGGCCTGCGCACAGGATGTGTGTCTCCTCCCTTGCCTGCCTTCTCCGCGCTGTCCCTGTTCCCAGCTCTCACACCGCCGAGGATCCACCTGCATCTGTGGGCTCCTGCGAAGGCCCTGCCTGCCCCTGGTGCTTTCCACGCGGCAGGCTGCTGCCCCCTCCCCCCACTCTGGGAAACTCCAGGCCCCTCCCCCTTTATTTAGGCTGCTGCTCTTTTCCCTTCAGGGGGTTGCCAGTCTTTCATGAGCTTCAAAATATTTGGGTCCTGTGATCCCCACCATAGAACACAAAAAAGGGGAGGATATAGTTGTCTGCTAGAGAAATGCAGACACATCTCTGTAGACGGCGGGCCGTCTGCCCCTACCTGCTGCCTGAGGCTGGAAACAAAGTCCCACCCTCCCACCCCCCTCAAGTGAAAATAAACCCAACCCCGGTGGTGGGGAGTTGATGAGCGCTGGGAGACGCAGAAGTGGGCCAGGGCCGGGCAGGACGGCGGGCTCCTGCTTCTGCAGCCCTGGCGCTACGTGCCTTGTCCCTGGACTCTGGTGCTCACTTGTCGCTTTCCCAGCCGATGGGACGACGCCCCCGTTAGCTGGTGTGCGCCAGGCCTCAGGTGGAGTCCGAGAATGGGGAAGGCAGGGACGTGAATGGAGGTGTCCTGGGGGGAGGGGCGGCGGCTGGCTGGCTGGTGGTCACCTGGAGAGTCTTTCCAGGGGGCGGGTGTTTGGTTCCCAGCGTGACTGGGCTGGGTGGGGTGCTGGGGGGGGGGCTCTCATGTTGGGGAGTTTGAGAGCCGTGTCTGGTAGCAGCTGGGATGTGTGTGCGTGTGCACACGTGTGTATGTGTGCTCTTAGCGTGTGTAGGGGGAGAAATGGCCAGAAAATAAGCTCGGCGGAGGGACATAAGGTCAGCACTGCTTACGTGACAACTTCCGGGAGCCACAGTGGCGCCCCCCGCCCCGGGGAGCACCTGGGGAGCTCTGGCGGCCGAGCGAGCGAGCGGGGGCTGCTTCCTGGTGGGGAGGGGTCGGGCCGGTGCCGGGTGCTTGCGATTGCCTAAGTCCATCTCTGTCTTCTCTGCCCCTCCCCCGTGTCCTTCCTGTCTGCAGCAGAGGCTGACCATGTGGAGGCGGCCATCCTCGAGGAAGACGAGGGTCTGGAGGTAGAGGAGCCGGACAGCCTGGGGCTGCTGGTCGGCGGCCCCGACCCTGACCTGCTCACCTGTGGCCAGTGTCAGATGAACTTCCCCCTGGGGGACATCCTGGTTTTTATAGAGCACAAGAAGAAGCAGTGTGGGGGCGGCCTGGCCGCCTGCTACGACAAAGGCCTGGACAAGGGTAGCCCACCGCGCTCCGAGCTCAGGAAAGTGTCCGAGCCCGTGGAGATCGGGATCCAGGTGACCCCCGACGAAGATGACCACCTGCTGTCGCCCACGAAAGGCATCTGCCCCAAGCAGGAGAACATTGCAGGTATGGGACCACGCGCTCGCCCGGCCGCGGCAGGGCCGCCCCCTCCCACGCTGCACGTGCTGGGGCCACCAGCCAGCCAGCCGGGACCTCTCCCTTTCCGAGGGTCCACCATCCAGGTTCCCTTCCCGAGGGGTCGGGCCTGGGCTTGGGGAGGCCGCACGGACTCCTGCGTGCTTTGTTTCTGGCCAGGGGACTCCTCTCTGCCCTGGGGCCTAACCTAGCGGTGGCCGGGAGCACAGCACGGAGGTTGGGGCGTCTGCTTGGTCCTCTCTTAGCTGGTGGTCTTGGCTTCGTCCCTGGCTGTGCCGCCAGGCAGGCTTGGGTTAGAATCTGCCCTTTGTCACTTGGGCACCTCAGTTTCCCCATCTTTAAAGGGAGCTAAGCTGGGGACAGGGCTGAGAGGGTGTGTGGCGGTCCCTGGAGGCACCCCAAGTGACAGCGCTCCTCCCCGCCCCGTCTGGACTCAGCTTCCCGGCTGTGAAAGGAGGGTTAGGGCCCTCGGTCTCAGGGACTGCTCCTGACACTGCCTGGCCTCGAAGGGGTCCCGGGGAGGGGCTGTGGGAGCTTGCAGTAGCACTGTGCCCCTCCGCATGCGCCTCAGCTGGCCCCCTGGACAGCAGGAAGAGCAGGTGTAGGGTGGGGCCCCAGGCCTGAGCCCGCAGGCTCCATCCGGGCCCCTTGTCACAGAGGTTTGCTCTGCGTCACGGTCGTGGTCATGGTCATGGCCACGGCCGGGTGGTGCTGGACCCTTCTCAGCCACCGCGTCCTCTGCAACCCGGATTGTTGGCTTCTGCGCCCAGGAGGCCTGGGGAGGATGGGGGTGGGGCAGACCCTGGCCAGCCTGTGTTCCCCAGTCAGCAGGGTTCCTGCCAATGAGTGCGGGTCCTGCCGGTGACTTTGGGCCAGTCGTGGGCCGGCGCCTCGGTTTCCTCATCTGTCCCAGGGCGTGGTCAACAGGCCTGGCGTGGGGAGCACACGAGCAGGACAAACTCTTCCCTGCAGCGTGCCGGGGGTGGCTGGCTGGGAAAGCGTGTGTTCCGTGCCCACTGTGTTTCATCCACGGAAGCTCTTGAGGCAGTGGAGGGAGGCTGAGGGCACGGGCAGGGACCCGCCCCCCAGGAGGCAGGCAGGGCAATGCAGCAAGCTGTCTCCCACATGGCAGCTTTGTGACTGTGGGCCTCACTTTGCCCACCTGCGTAATGGGAGCAATGGGGTTCCTACAGGCACATGCGGGGCGGGGAGTGGCCTGGGTGGGCCCTGCCCTCCCGGCGCAGGGGGCACGGAGAGCACGGGCAGCACAGGTGCTTCGGAGCTCAGCGGTCAGTGCCTGGGGTCAGTGCACAGAGACCTTGGCCTCTGTGAGGAGCCGAGGGCCCCATTTGTGTTTCACTGCAAATTCTTGCTACTTTTGCCAAAAACACGCACCGCCTCCTTCCGCGTTGCAGGAATTTCCCACCGCGAGGCTGCAGGCCCCGTGGGTCGGTGTGTTGAAGAAAGAGACTAAATGTGATTTCATAAAAGGCGAAGTGAATCTCCGGGGCAGCTTTGTCCCCCCACCCCGAGTTGTAATAACGCAGCAACCTTCAGCATTTTAGTTTATGTGTGACAAAAGATATTCTGGGGCTTTCTGCTCAGCAACAGGACGAATGGATTTCTTCATTCGAGGAGAAATATGTAAAATAACCCCTTAGAAGTCTAAAGAGATATGTTTGTTCAAAGCATTTAAAATGTTATTTTAATCAAAGGCGCCAAACAGCCCGCGCGCTGTGTCAGCTGAAGGCGACCGTCCGCTCAGCCGCGCGGCGCCGCCCTGACTTTCTAGTCCCCGTTTTCCCGCTTCCCTCCCGACTTTGGCACCAACTTTTCTTCCTTTTTTTATTTAATAAAAAGGAAAGATTAAAGAATAAAACTTCAGTGGCTCAAATGTGTAAAGTAATTTAATATGGTGGGAGCATTAATTATTTTAGCTTAATTGAATTCTGAGGACTGCAGTAGTTGCATTTTGCTAGACAAGCCCTGTTTATTATTTCTCTGTGTAGATTAACAGTAAAGGAAACACAGATAACTTTCAGTTATTTATTGTAAAATAAATGTGTCAATTCATGTGTAAAGCAAGCTGCTCGGAGATAATTGAGTCTTTATATTTTAAGAGGGCTTTCTCCACCCTGGCTTCCGGAAATCCGCACAGCTGCTGCCAGGCCCACGCTGGCCTGGCCCGGGCCCCTGGTGCCCCTGCCCCCTGGCTGTGGATGCACGGGGCTCTTCCAGCCCTTCCACGGCCCCCTGCTGCCCCTCCGGGTGTGCTGGCCCTGGCCAGGCCCTGGCAGGCCGGCAGCTGTTCATCCTTGGGCTCTGCCTCTAGCTCTGGCCACCCAGGCTTGGTCATGTCCAAGTTGAGGTGGCTGTCAGGGTCTCACAGGGCCTAGGACCAGCAGTCTGGGCAGAAAGGTCTCTGGCTTGTTGGGGACCAGAGTGCAGATGGGCAGAGGTAGGGTCTTTGGTCTTGTGTTCTGTCGGGACAGGAGGTCTTGCCTTGTCTTGTCTTTTTTCTTTTCTTTCTTTCTTTCTTGCTTTCAGATTGATTTATTTATTTGAAAGTCAGAGTTACACAGAGGCAGAGAGAGAGAGAGAGAGAAAGGTCTTCCATCTGCTGGTTCACTCCCCAGATGGCCATGACAGCCGGAGCTGCGCCGATCCAAAGGCAGGAGCCAGGAGCTTCTTCCCGGTCTCCCATGTGGGTGCAGGGACCCAAGGACTTAGGCCATCTTCCACTGCTTTCCCAAGTGCATTAGCAGGGAGCTGGATCAGAAGCGGAGCAGCCGGCACTCAAATTGGCGCTCATGTAGGATGCTGGCGTCACAGGTGTGGCTGCTTAACCCGCTGTGCCTCAACACCAGCACCAAGTTCTTTATGTTTCTTAAAACCCCTTCCCATGGCATTCTCTGTGATGGGCTAAAACCCACCCATTGAGAAAGAGACAAGAGCCCACCCGACCCTGGGAAGGGAGGGGAGACACAGAGAGCAGGTGTCCCTGAGCCGTTGCCTGGGAGAGTGTTAAGGGACTTCGGGGTGTTTGGTGTTTGAAGGCCACGAGCAGCCCCCTGCCAGCCGCAGGCACGTGGCCTGACCTTCCAAGAGCCCGGGCCGGCTGATGTTTATGACTTGGGCCCCGGCAAGGTGGGGCAGGGAGGGGCAGGGAGAGGCAGGGAGGGGCAGGGAGGGGCAGGGTGGGCTGGAGATGTTAGCTTTTGCTAGCTGGCACTTTGCTTTCCTTAGTGAGAAGTAGACTGGGTCTCCTGAACTTGGGCTCCCTGCTAGGGCTGGGGAGGAGCCCAGAGTCCCCACTCTGGGGCAGTGTCAGGAGACCTGCCTTGTCACATGGCTGTCACATGGTGGCTTCTCTTTGCTGGGGAGGCCCTGGAAGCTCGGATGTCGAGCGAGTGGGGGGTTTTGCCTCTCTGGGGAACATCCTGCTGGCTGCCTGGTCACTTGGCTTTTCGGGGCCTTAGTTTCTTGTCTGCACCTACCCTTCAGCGTGACGGGATGGGGCGGGGAAAAACTCCCACCCAGCACGGGGTCAGACCTGGACTGGAAGCTTCCAGAAAGCAAGCTCTCCGTAGTCAAAACCGTGAGCGCTCACCTGAGACCCGCTTCTCAGCCGTGCCTCCAGGCCCTGCCTCCGACTGCCACTGGGCAGCTGGGGTGGCGCGGGGTCCAGGCTGTCGGGTTTCTCCTGTTGTCACCCTTGCATCTCTGTAGGAAGCTGTGCAGTCAGCAGTCAGCTGTCACTCACCGGTTTGCCTTCTTGTCCCCGCCCCCAAACCCAGAATGTCAGTTTCCTGCAGTGGTGCAGGGAGCTGGCAGCACGAGGCAGGAGGTGGCAGATGCCCCGGGTTGGGAGGGGCAGGCGGGCTGCGCTTCCACGTAGCTCCTGCTTTATCTGTCTTTGTGTGGGTCCCAGGAGGGCCAGGGATGAGCCTGGGGGTCCCAGGCGGATGGCGTGGGTGGGGGCTTTGTTTGGGGTCCTGGTGACCATCGCTGAGCACAGCGTGCTGGGGAGAAGGCCGCTGGGTTTAAGGCTTTGACGATGTTTGCTTCTGATTTTTTAAAAATAAAGTAAATGTGAAAAAAAAATAGTAGCTTGGCCAGTGGGAGAAACGAAAGGACTGGGCTGTGTGCTGGGAAGTGGAGATAAACCCCTCACAGGTTGTCTTAAAAAACCTGTATCTGATCTTCTTAGAGTTGTGATTTTTCCCTCCAAATTAAGATTAGTGGAATCCGTGTGCATTGTGGCGTGGATTATCTTTTTTGCTGTTATTAAATCGTGGCTGCTAATTACTAGTTCTGTGTGCACCGAGGCATGATGCGGTGTTCTGGGCTTGGGCTGGGGGCCTGGCCGTGTGCACTGGGCTGACCCCAGAGCTTGGGCACGGCTGTAGGGTGCAGGGGAACCGGCCAGTACCCGGTGCGGCTCACTGTGCAAGGTGCTCGTCCTGAGTTTTAGCCAACTTCACTCTTTAACCTTGGAATGGACATTTCCGGCTCACTTTGAGCTGGGGCTCAGAGAGGTTGAGGGACTTGCCCGAGGTCACGCAGCAAAGTAGAGTTGGCCGTGGGTCTGCCTGGCTTCCTCTGGCGGCTTCTAGGGACAGGTGCTCTTTACTCTGCCTGGCTGGTGGGGGGCCCTGGAGGTAGGCACTAGTGGGACCCCAACCCAGGTGGTCTTTGAAGCCTCCCCTGGATCTGACCTTTGTGGGGACGGCCCAGAGGGCTGGACCCACCACCTGTGGCACCCTCCTCTACTTTCTTACCGGTGGAGATTTGGGGAGGTGCAGTTGAACGTGAACTCAGATGGGCCTGGCCCGGTATATACGTACGGACTTTTTTGCTGTATTTCGTATCTGTTGTTGCGTTGTTTGGCTCCCCTTGCATGCAAACACTTTGCTGTGTTTTGTGGGACTTTGGTTTTGCCACAGACTTTGCTGTGTGACCGTCGCCTCCTCAGTCTCAGCTTCCTATCAGACGAGAGAACGTTCCTCTTCTAGGCTTGTCGTAGGTTGATCCTGACAGTGTGGAGAAAAGGAGAGAAGACCCGTTAATTTTGGTGCAGCGTTGGAAATGCGTGCGCCATTTCATGATGCCTCTCTCTGACCTTCCAGAAACCCCCTGGCCTAACTGGATCCCAAGGCTCATGACCTGCTCCTATGCACTGGGAGGCCTTGCTGGGATCCACAGGCAGGTTCTGGCCTCCTGGGCCAGGCTGGGAGAATCTTGCTGCCAGCCCCTCCCGGTCTTAGCTGTTCAGGGCCTGGCGGAGCCTGTGGCACTCAGCACTGGCAGAGCCAGCTCAGGACTGGTGACCTTCTTGGGGCGTCCCCGTCTCCTCTGCGGTCCAGGGAAGTGAGCGAGGTATTCCTGTCCTGCTGGCCTCCCAGGGAGGCCGGGGACGGAGCCTCCGTGTGAACCGGGAGCACCGTGTCGGCGGTTACACCCCGTGATGCCTTGCTGAGCTGTGGTTATGGGGTTTAACAAGAACAACAAGACCAAAAAAAACCAAAAAACTGGTCAACAAAACGGGGCGCTTCTCCCTTGGTGGGGTTGGGGCCTTCCTCGCTGCCTCCCTGCTTCTGGGGCGATGCGGGCCAGAGGTTGGAGACGTGGGCATTCTCATCGTTGGGTTTTTATTTGACAGTAAATCGTTAGCAGTTGACTTAAGTTTTTTATTAGGCATTTGACAGGTTTTTTTGTTGTTGTTATTGTTGTTGCTAATTTTCATGCCTGACTAATGCATAACCAGCAGCTCCGGGATCTGTTCCGAGTGGGCTCCGGGTCGCTCATCGACCTGAGTGGGGCAGCCTGGCCGTCGCCCCCGTGCCCTGGGTCCGCCTTTGACGGTAACCCCTGCTAAGGAGGCCTCACATATGTGACGGCCACTGTTCTCTGGTGACTGGAGGTGGGGACCTGAAGCACAGTGCGTTTGGTTCTTGGCCCGAGGTCGCATGGCGGTGGGCCGGGGGCCTCGGGTCTCAGCCTGGACAGTCCTGGCGTTTACCCTGCCGACCGGGGCTGCTGTGGTCGCGGTTCATCCTAGGTTTCCATCTACCGTCTCCACTCCATGGGGCCGGGACACCACGTGCTGGTTTCATCTGGGGCTGGGGGTGCAGCTGAGTCACACAGGTTCGGTCCCTGCACAGTCACCTCGAGAGTCGGCAGCTGGGCTGTGCCCGGACTTCCCACGGAGGCACTGGGTCAAGTCCGTGGGAGCCCAGGCCCCCTGGGAATGGGGAGGCCTTTTATTTTTATTTATTTATTAGAGAAGTGGAGACAGAGAGAGCCCCCACCTGCTGGTTCACTCCCCAAATGTGTGCAAGGTCTGGAGCCTGGAGCTCCATCCGGGTCTCCCACGTGGGTGGCAGGGACCCAAGCACCTGCTGTCTCCCAGGGAGCACGCCGGCAGGAAGCTGGAGGCGGGCTCCAGAGCTGGGAATTGAACCCTGCTCCCCCCATTTGGGATACAGCGGTCTTCATGGCTACACCCAGCACCTGTCCCCGACTGCACGGTCTTTCTGTTGTTGGCCAGGCCATCAGTGGTGTCCACACCAAGGAGGAACCTCCACGGGGGAGCTGGGGGGGGACCAGGACAGGGCCTCACCCTCCCCCCACACCTGTGGATTGGGCATTGACTGCCGCCTGCTTCCCACCCTGCAGCCCTGGTGTTTCAACCGTTTCTTTCATTTTTTTTAAAAAAATATTTTATTTATTTGAGAGGTAGCGTTACAGACAGTGGGAGAGAGAGAGAGGTCTTCCATCCGCTGGGTCACTCCCCAAGTGACTGCAACGGCCGGAGCTGTGCCGATCTGAAGCCAGGATCCAGGAACTTCTTCGTGTCTTCCACGCAGGTGCAGGGGCCCAAGCACTTAGACCACCTTCTACTGCCTCCCCAGGCCGTAGCAGAGAGGTGGGTCAGAAGAGCAGCTGGGACTAGAACCGGCGCCCACATGGGATGCTGGTGCCGCAGGTGGAGGCTTAACCTACTGCACCACAGCGCCGGCTCCTCGACTGTTTCGTGTGCATTGGGCCTAGGAAGTGAGTTTTCTACTAAAACATCAGCCGAGGTCTTGTGCTCGAGGGTGATGGTTCTGAGAGGGTAACAGGGTTGACGCGTAGGGTCTCTGCGGGGCCCAGGCCCTGACCCTGAAGTTGGAGCAGACGGTTTGGTAATTGTCCCCCCCCCCCCCAGTTCTGAAAACCCAAGGCCCCACGCGATCGGGCCCCACCCTGGCCCCACACCTGTCACGGGGAGGGGAGCCTGCACGGCTGCACGGCTGCACCGGCCTCCTTTCATTTGTTTTAAAGTGGGTTTCCTGGGGGCCTGCTGCTGGTTTTCATCTGGAGTGGCTCAGGAGGAGGAGCCTGTGCAGAGGGGCTGGGAGCCCACGGGGGTGGGGGTGCGGGGGGGCTGGAAGGAGTGGGGTGGGACTACTCCTTACCTGGCCACTGCCTGGGGACACTGCCGCCTGCTGCGCCGGAGCTGGGAGTCTGGGCGCTCCGCACAATGGCGTCTGTGGCAGGTGAAAAGTCAGTGGCTCTGCCGGCGCTGGCCACACAGACTGCAGCCCCCTCCCCAAGGGTAACCCTCCGGGCCCAGGACCACACTGGGTCACTGCAGATGTTTGGTCCAGGAGCAGTGCCTGGCAGCTTCCCCGGGCCCTGGGGTTCCTGGTGTGGATCACCCTGCACCCAGGAGGACTCCCCAGCACCTGCGGCTGGAACCCCTCCCCCACGTCCAGTCCAGGAAGCCCGGATGCCCTCCTAAATTCAGGAGCCAAAGGCACCCTCAGAGGCAGAGCAGCGGCTTTGTAGACAGTGAGGGGAGCCCTGCCTTATGTGGCCGGGGTCCTTCCTTGGGGCCGGGGGCCAGGGGCTGCCTGTCCTGGGCTCCGTGGCACCATCCGGTCTGGGTTCTCCTTAAGGAGAAAGTCAGCCCTTCCATGACCCCTCTACCTACGGGCAGCGGGGCTGGGAGCGCTGGGGGGGCCGAGACCCCACAAAGCCAAGTTCTCCAGGGCCGTGTCGGGCGCTCCCCTTCCAGAGCCGGCCGAGGAAGGCGCCCGACAGCGCGGTTTTCCTCGGGTGCTCGGCCCACGCGGCGACTGTATCCATGGGTACAAAGGACTATGGTCGTGTCCCGACCTGGCCCCTGTCTGGGGGGCGAGGGGACCGGGAGGATGAAGTGCAGAAACGGTGCTCCGAGCGCGCACGGTGGGCGGCAGCGAGGTTCGAGAATGGCGGGGAGCGCGCGGGCGGGTCGTTGTCTGGGGGCGGTAGCCCACGCCTCCATCTCTGTGCCCCGGCCTGTGCTCCGGCTGCACAAAGCCGGGCGCCCCTGCCTTCCCACCAGTGCCAAGCCTCACCGGCCGCAGCGATGCCGCCCGGGGCCTCCTCTCATCCCCTCCTCCACCCCCTGGCAGGGGACCTCAGCTCCTCTGGCCCAGCCGGCAGGGGACCTCCAGGTGCTCCCGCATCGCCAAGCCCGGGCGCACAATGGCCTTCCCGGAGGCTGGCGGCGCCGACCCGGCCCCGGCGCGGCGCTAGACGAGGGGAGCTTCCACCCTGCGTGGGCCTGGGCCCGCTCGCGGCCCGCGGCGCTTCTCCACCGCCTCTGAGCCTGGCCTGCGCCCGCGGCCTCCAGCCTGCGTCCGGGGCGCGCAGCCCGACGCCCACCGGCCACCTCTTTTCCTGCCCTCCGGGACCAGCGGCCGCCGCCTCGCTGATTGCGCCTCCCCGGGGCGGGAGGGCAGAGGGGGCTCCGGGCCCATGCATAATTCGAGGGCTTAATGGGCCAGCTGCCCGAGCGGACGGAGGCGCAGCTGACCCTGCCCGCGTCTGGCCTCGGCCGCGCGGCGCGCCCCTTTCTTCCTCCTCTGACAGCTCCCCTCCCCCTAGGCCCGGGTCCGAGGAAGGCGGGGATGGGGGTGGGGGCGAGTCGAGGGGCCAGCCGGGGCGGGCGGGAGGGAGGGGGCTGCCTCCGCGGAACTTTTGCTTTGGGGGCGGGGGCGTGCAGCGAATCGGAGCCACAGAGGCCCCGGCTCGCCGCGGAGTTGGAATGCAGGTCTCCGGAGCAGTGTGCAGCCCTCGAGTCTTTCTCCTGAACCCCTTCCCCCCAGCTCCCCCGGCGGCCCCCTGGCGGCCCCCAGCCTGGCAGCATCCCGGCGAGCACGCCCCTGGCCCGGGGCCAGCCCCCTTCCCTGGCAGCGGCGGAGATGGATGGAGGCGGAGACCCAAGGTCAAGGGCGGGGAGCCCGCCCCGGGCCCCTTTGTGCTCTGGGGCCGCCCCTCCCCCGCCGGCCCCACTCGCCCTGCCGGGTGTCTGGGCGCGCACGCCGGCGAAGGACCTTCCCTGGCTTCGGGGTTGCACTCCCGGACCCCTGGAAAGCCCCGCCCGGGGCCTCAGGCCAGGGGCGGCTCCTCTCTCCTCCTCGGTGCTGAGTCCTGAGTCCTCCCCGCCACCGCCATTGTCCTGGAGGCGCCCACTGACCTGGGCGCGCCGGGCAGGAGGGTGCTGTGCTGAGTCCCCTTGCATATCCTGTGGCCCCTGGGGAGACAGGCCTGGCCGGAAGGGGGTGTCTGGCATGCGCTCAGCCCGCCTTGGGAGAAGGAGGAGCTGGGTTTTGCTGAGGGACATCCCTGGGGCTGGGATTTAAACCCCTGGGGGCGCCAGCGCTTGCCAGGCTGTGTGGGGACGGCACCCTCCATAGAGCAGGACACAGCACCAGGAACCTCTCTGGGCGGAGAACTGGCCTGCACGGGGTCACCTTGCTAGCACCCTCTCTGTTTACAGCTCCCAATAAGCCCCTTCCTCAGGGACCCCACGAGGCAGGCCTTGCACCCCCAGTGCACCCACCTTCAGGGAAGCAGCATTTTCCCAAAGCTGTCCCTCCGGAAATGCAAACGCACGCTGCTTGCCTGTGGAAGATTTAAAAAAAAGTTTGCCTTTGCGGTGACAGCTTTTCTCAGCCAGGATGGGAGCCACAGCTCTATTTGCCATTACTGGGAACTAAGTCTGAGCCACACAGAATAGATTTGCTGTAACAGCAGTTAAAAAATCTGTGTACACATATACATATATAATTATGATTTGGGTCAGAAACGCACATTCTGTGCTCTTCCTTCCAAGGTACCGTGCAAACAATGCCTCCACGGCGTTTTGAGTGAGGGTTGTTAAAAAAAACCTCAGGTTGGGCGAACCTGAACTTTGAGCTTCTCTGGTGGAGGAGTCTGGAGGTATTTGTCAACTTACTTTCTGAAAGCCCTAAAGGAAGGGTAACCGTTCAACACTTGAGAACTCAGAGCGACTGCCGGTCGTGGGCAGGGAGGGTTCCTCTCTGCCTGAACGTGCCGTTGGGTCTCTCAGCTGTCCACTTAGGACAGTTCCAACAAGACGGAATCCGCCTCTGAGGCGGTGAGTGTGGGTGAAGACCACGCCGGGGCGTTCGTGCTGGGCCAAGACCCAAAGGCAGGTTCTCGTGTGTGATCCCGTTTATGTTCCTGGAGTCCTTTGCAGAGACAATGTGTGTGTGTGTGTCTCAGTGTGTCAGACGCTCCCCCTGGGTCTGTGCAGTTCCTTACAGAGAGGCACATTGTGGAGGTTTTTGGAGACAAGGTGTGTGTGTGTGTGTGTGTGTGTGTGTGCACACGCGTGTGCATGCGTGTGCATGTGCGGGGTAACTGCTCATGCTTTGCTTGAAGGCGCGGTGCCTGTGGTTGGCGGACTTGCTGGCTGCTGCATTGAGAGGAGGCGGGCTGTCGTCTGTGTTCTCCCTATCTTGACGACCTGACGGTGGCGTGGATCCCGTGGATCCCGTGGGCTGGCCTGGGGCAGAGTGGTGGAAGGCTCTTCTCCAGGTCCCTCCTGGAGGGAGGCGGCAGGGTGGGCTGCCCTGAGACCCCTGGGCAGGGCCAAGGCCTGGGAGAGATGTGCTTTGAAATGGGGGTGGGGGAGGGGCTGTTGAAGTCCCAGGGGCCTTTGGAGCTTCCGGAACCTTGCTCGGACTGTCCAGGTTTTCTTACGGGATTCTCTCCGGGGGCAGCGCCTGGGTGCCAGTCGGCAGGTCGGTGAACACCGGCCGTTGCTTGGAGCGGCCAGGGCCATCCAGCGTGGGGCCGCCGCACTGCCCGGCCTTGACCGTGTGCGCCTAAGCAGCCCTGGGCGCGCTGGTGGCTGCTCCTAGGAAGTGGCAGGAAGGCAGGAGGGAGCAGTGAGGGATTTCAGAGCCATCAGAATGGGGAGACAGTTGCTGGGGGTGGCGTGGGGGCGGGGCGGGCAGCTGACTCCCAGAAGGGAAGGGATCAAATGGCTGCTGGGATAGGATGTCCTTTTTAATGCAAGAGAGGAAGAATTAGGGGCTGGGGGGGGGGGCAGGCTAAGTGGGGAGGACTTGGGTTTTCAGTTTGGAAACCCAACACCAACAGGAAAGCCTCCTCTGTGGAGCCCATTCATGGTGGAGGTACTACAGCGTGGGGGGGGGTCAGTGGTGGGCAAGGTCACATGATGCGGAATCCCGCGTGGTGTCCTTGCCCTTGACCTGTGCGCACAGTAAGAGGTGTGTTCCTGATCCTGGGACCCTGGCCCCAGCAGCGCCGGCGTGTAGTCTCAGACCGGGGAGGATTCGCACTGTGTGGCTGGTGCAGGTGAGGGAATTCTCCCTTCCCTTTTGCTGCCGGCTCGGAAAGTTCCTGAAGCCCGGCAGTGCTGCCCCCGGAGCGCACAGCTGCCTGCCGAGGATCGGGCACCCGCGCCGGGGAATTGGCAGGCCGCCGGCGGGCTGTTTTCCTTCCAAGAGGCTCGGGAGCTTTTGTCTGGCAAATGCTGGGTGACCTGCATTAGATTTGTGATAGGGGTCGCCTCTGACAGGGCCCCAAGTCTCTGCTACTTAGGGAATAAGGACGCTGGCCTGATGCCTGGGGGGGGGGGTTTGTCTCCGCCTCCCCTCCCAGGGCCGGGCCAAGACCTGGGGCGGGCGTAGGGGAGTGTGCCTTCTCCCTGCGCCACGGGGGGCCTTGTTCCCTGGCACGGGCGCTGGAGTGAGGAGGTTGAGGGATGGCAGCCGTCTGGCGCTCCTTAATTGAATACAGGTCTGAGTGTACTCTGCGTGGGCATGCTAGGGTGGGCCGGGAAGCCGGTGATATTTACCCCCTGGCTCCCGGTGGCAGCTGCAAACCTCCCAGCCGACCGGCCGGCTGCTCCTCCGTCCCTCCTCCCGGCCCACGTGGTTTGCAAAAACAGGTAGGGAAGTGGGCTCCGAGGTCTCAGGACTCCCATGTAAACAGCGCGTGTGTGAGCTGGGGTTCCATCTTTTGTTCGCAGCAGCTCGTTAATTAACCAGCAGATTAGGGCTGCCTGCTCTGACACGTGCGTGCGTTCTGGGGCCGAAGATTCTCGGTCTCCTGGAGCTCCGAACCGAACCAGGCCCAAGGCCTCCCGAGGCTCCCGCCACCCTCCCCTTGGGCCCCAGTGGGCTTCAAGTTGCGCGGAGGACAGCCACGTTAAACACAGCTAAATAAATCATGTTTACGCTTGGCATTCGTGCTAGTGAAAAATCTGTTGGCTGTTTTTACTTCCTTATTTCTCAGCATTTGTTTCCTACCTGTTTTTGAGCACATGCCCAGAAGTAGTAGTTTTGTCAAATGAGGGGATAATGCCAGCCAGCCGAGCTGGCTGCCAAGGAAGCTGCTGGATTTTGCAAAACAGAGTGACGTTTTTTTAGTGACACTGATGTTTTTTTCAAAGAAATTAGGATGTAGAATAAGGGTATTAAAATGCACTTCGGGGGAGGGGGAAGAAAAGCTCCCCCGGTCATGCTCACAGCACAGGGCCACGGAGCAGGCAGGAGAGCAGGTCTGATCGCACGTGGCCGCTCAGGGGCTGCGGGAGGCAGAGGCGCTGCTCTGGGCCCGGGAGCTGAGCCCAGGTCCCTTCGTCTCCGTCCCGAGGCTTCCTTTGCTCTGCTGTTTTGGGTTTGGGCTGCGACTGACGGTTTTTCGGCTTCGGCCTCTGTTCCGTTGCTCAGCCTCCTTCTAGAGGCCGCAGCCCCGAGCCTTGCCCTTACCTGGGCTCGGCGGCTGCACCGGCGCTGTCCGTGCAGAGGCCTCCATCCCCTGGGGTGCTTGTGGCCCACCAGGTTTTGGGGGGAGGGGCCTGTGAAAAGTCGTTGTCATAATGGAGGGCTGCTTGTTGGGCAGAGAACTCCTTGGTAATCACAGATGAAGGCAGAAGGTTAGAAAAAAAAAAAAAAAACAGTTCCAAAAACCAGTAAGTGGCTGATAAACAGTGGGCACCGCTGGAGTGAGACCAGGCCTGTGTGGCCATGGCACCCTCGACAACAAAAACCCAAATCAAAGTCGGAGCTGCGATCCCCCCAGGTTCTGGTGGGAATATCCCGCTGTGCTGCCGGTTGCTTTAATTACATTAAATACTCGTGGCGGCACCAGCCTCTGCCGAATGTGCACCGGGTGCAGAGGCGCTGGGCGCGTGGCTGCCTGGAGTGGCGAGGAGCAGCGTCACTGGTGTTCCTGCGCGCCCAGTCTATTAAATCAATGCCGCGAAGTGTTAATTTTTACAGATTTTGTTGTGCACACACAGCGCACGGCACCTCTGGCGTGGGCCGGGATGGAAATGGATTTCACTTCAAAAGCCGAGTTAAGGGGGCGCTCAGACGGCCTCCCCAGAAGGAAAGCCCGGATGCGCTCACTGTCAGATGCTGCCCGTGCTTGCAACGTGTGCATTAAATGCCATCTACGTACGGAAAGCTCAGTTAAGGAGCTACTTAGTTGAGAGTAATTACAGGCCTGCTCCATTTTTCAGGCAGTGACATTTGAGACTGGGCTGAGACACATAAAGGGGCCATAGAAGGATTTTGTTCCTACGTGATGCAGAGCAGTGCGCCTCGCTGTTCTAGAATGTCCATTAGGAGAAGGTAAAAAGGAATGGGGGGCGAGGGCTGCAGGATTCGGTCATCAACAAAACCCAGGGAGAGCTGGATTTTTTTTTTTATTACAATAGCAGAGATCTATTGCTCGTTGTGAAAACAAGAGACACATTTCAATTATAGCAGGAGTCCCCTTTTTTTGCAATTTGATTTTTCTTTCTTTTTTAACGTCTCCTCACCAAGTTTATTTCCGTTCCATCTAAAACCAGAAACCCTGCTGGCCCTGCGGTCGCCTGTTCCTCTCCTGCCCAGATGGAATTTTATGGTCTGATCTTAAGAGGGTGGCACACGCTTAACATTCTTCAGATCCGCACCTGACACCTCGGCCGCCTGCTCTGCCCCGGGCGAGCCGTCACGTCACCGGCACCTCCATCCCCTCCTCGCTGGGCACTCCATTTTCTTTACTTTCTTTTCATTGGCTGGGCCGTGTTGTTTTCATTCCTGATTCCCTGGGATTCTCACAGGCCAGACTGCCGCTTGTATTGATCGCGTCACGCCATCTGCACGTGGCCGCCGAGCAGAAGCCGGGGTTGGAGTTTGTGGGACCGCAGCTTCCTGAACGCGCCAGTGCGTATGCACGCTTTTCACGCGCGATGCCGGGTACAGTGGGTGCCGAGAGGCCAGGAAAAGGCACGCCTTCTTTGCCGCGCGGTGTAGGCGCCCATCTGAAGGCGCGTTTCCCGGGTTAGACTCTGCACGTGATCTGTGACTTCTGTGTTGACTGTGGATTCCCGGCTTTGAGTTCATGGAGACACGGGGACGTGGGTACGGCGTGGCTGGCCAAGCTTGTCACTGCGGCGTGGCCACTGAGTCCTGTCTGGAAGAGGCCTGCAGGGTCCTCGCCCGCATCCAGGTTCCTTGTGCTTGGAATCCAGAGGGCTGCAGCCATCTTTCTCTTTGTGCTTGTAGACTGCATGGCTCCCGTCCGCCCCGCTGTTTTGTGCAGAGCCATGGAGCACGCTGTTTGCACCCCAGACGCCCCGGAAGACAGAAAGGACAGCAGGATGTTGGAGGAGTTCTGAGGGCAGAGGGTGCACAGGGCAGAATTAGCTTCTAAGAGGAGGCCTAAACAGCGAGGAAGGGGGACCTTCCCCTGCTGGGTGTCCGTTAGCTGCCCACTGCTGTTTGCTGGGCCGCACCTGGCCGTGTGGTTGATAGGTGTGGGTGTGCGTGTATCCGAGTGGGGAGATACAGTCTTGCTCTAAGAGATGTGCACGCTCACGTTTTTCTGACTAGTCAAGCACATGACTTCCCCTTCTGTTGTCCCAGGCCTGGCCGTTCCTGGATCCCAGGTCCCAGCACGGCGGGTCTTGCCTGCCAAGGTCTCCCCAGAGGACTGGGGTTCATTTTTCCGAGCATCCTGAAGCTGCTGCAAGTGGTGTGGTTTATCTGCCTCCCAGCAGTGGAGAGAGCTCCAGGGGCCCCCCAGGAGAGAAGCGAAAGCAAGAGCCAGGTACCCGGCGTGTGCCCCTGCGGATGCCTGCTCATGGGTTGGAATGCTCAGCCCTGTCCACTTTACCCTGAGTGGTTCTCCCATGTGAAATGAGTCTGGGGTACCCCCTCCCCAGGAGCACCTGACAGTCCCCCGTGCTCTCCCTCTGAAGGGCCACGCAAGGCCTGGACACGGGTGGTGTCAGCTCACCCACTGATCCCTGGCTGGTGTGCAGAAGGGGGAGCTGGTGCCTCTCAGCCGCGTCTTGGGGAACTTGGGCTTGGCTGGCAGGGACCAGGTGCTCTCCGAGCCAGTGGCAGGGCATGCCTGCTCCGGCTCCTGATTGCAACATGTCCCGTGCGCGAGGAACGCAGATTTTCGTCGTGGTTGTGGGGATGGCCCTTCCCCTGCTGGGGTGGGGGCAGTGGCCGAGCGTCTGCAGTGACCGCGGTGCTGGTGAGACGGTGTCAGGAGGGCACAGCTCAGCGCGCTCTCAGACAGGGGCTTCTTGTCTCTTCTTTGCGGCCAACCTCCTTGCAGTGGGTGTGGGGGATGCCCAAGTGTCTGCACGGGGCCCTGGGGGGTGGCCGGGGGTGGGGATGGGGGAGGGTTGTTTGGAGAGGTGGCTCAAGTCCAGAGATGTGCGTTGCCTGTGTTCCGGGGTGCCCCTGGCCACCCCCTGCCCCCTGGTGCCTGGCACTCCACCGGGTCCCTCTGTGGGTCTGGTAGGGCCCAGCTGGCTGTTGAGGGAATCGAGGGGGGCTCTTACACCCGCGTCCTAGTCCTTCCCTCCCCAGCCAGCTGCTCCTGAGCAGAGCCCGGCAAGCCCTTATGAGACCTCGTTTTCCCTTTGGGTTGCTCTATCGAAGGACACTTGGGCAGTCGTCCCCAGACCAGCAAGGACTTGGGGACCCAAGATGGCGGCTGGGTCTGGCACGAGACGCTCAGGTCTGAGGATGGGGATCCAGAAGCAGGAAGTGGCCTGGGGTGTCCTAGCTCCTGCTTAGACTTTCTGGGTGTCCCAGGGCTCTAGCCAGGCCACACACCCACTGCCTCTGCGGTCCTGGCTTGGGGACTCTCCTGTACGTAGGCTTTCATGGCAGTTCATGGTTTATTGCACGTGAACGCTTGGGTTTTGCTTTCTGCTTCGTGTTATTATTATTACTATTGATTTTTTATGATGACTTGAACGGCGAGTTCCAGTCTCCGCTGGTTCCCAGGTCCTGAGAGTTAAACCTGAGAAAAGGAAGTCACACCTGCCCAGTGAAGGAATCATTTCTGAGGTCCCCCAGCCCTGCCTGGCTCTGAGACTGGGCCACAGGAGGGCCCCTGGGCACCGGTCTGCAAGGAGACCCAGGTGGGAGGGCCGGGCGTCCTGGTGAGTCTGGCTTAAGGTGGCGTCCACGTCTTCCGTGGCTGTCACCGGCGGCGAATGAGCTGTGCTTTAACAGCAGGCTGCTTTACCAGCTAAGACTGTTCTGTGGGCTTCGGTGTGAACCTGTGGCAGAGCTGTGAAGACAGGAGCGGGGGGCCCGAGCAGACAGTGATGGAGCCTGCGGGTTGGTGGGGGCGCCCCTTCTCAGTGGCAGGGGGGGTCCTCTCCTTTCCTGGTACCACCTTCCTTAGGCGAGCAGAGTGGGGTTGGGGGCTGGGTTCCCAGACTGAGGTCCCTAGTGGTCCCCCCCCCCCCCCCCCCCCGCCTTTAGGCCTCTGGACCGGTGACCACACGCTCGGTCCGTGCCTGCCCAGGCAGCGTCACGGCTCCCTAGCGCCCTGAACAGGCAGGCTCGGATCTCATGCCCTGGGGTTTGCAGGCTGAGCCGGCTTCCCCTCCATCTTCTCTCCAGCAGACCGGAAAAAGAACCCTAATTTCCCGTCGGGGCAGGCGGGGGTGGGCTGGGCTGGGGCGAGGATTCTTGCCTGGGAGCACCGTGTTTCGCTTCGTGTCCCCCCCCCATCCATAGCATTTTTATCATCCTTAAGACAAAGTAGCTGGCAAAATATTTAAGCGATCAGAAAGAAATGTTTTTATTTGCCCGTGTGCGAGCTGGGTTATCTGCCTATCTTGTTTATGAAATTTGGGGCTGCCTTTCCCGCACAGAGTGTTCGCCTCTCAAATCTTCCCAGCTCCCATTTCCATATTTCTGCGCGCTTGTTCTTTGTTAATCACTTGGCAAGCGCTTATTTGAATATTAAAAATTTCTTTAATCATCAAAGGCAGGAGCGCAGTCTCATGAATATTCATATTTTCCCCCTCCTCAGACTGGATTCTAGTTCATTACCCTGCAGTAAAAGCCAAACAGCCATCAATCGCCCTCATTACAGGCTCTGGCGTTTTGATTGGCTGCCTGCTGCCCAGAGCTTTTATTTATTTATTTTTAAAAATTTTTTTCCCTTCTCCTATGAGCTGTCTGCTACCTGCCAACAACACTCGCCCCCCCCGCCCAAATCAACAATGCAAGAATAAATTTCTCTGGTTGAAAAACAACTTTGCAAACTTGTCCAGCCCAGCTCGCCGCTGGCCGCTGCCTTAGTGGCCGCCAAAGCCAGCCCCCCTCCGCTGTCCCCACCCCCACCCCCACCAACCCGGGAAAAGAAGGGGGGAGGGAAGAGCGAGAAAATTAAATAAATAAATAAAGAGGGAGAAACTTGAGCCTCAGAGATGAATATTTGTCAAGAGAGTTGACGTAAGTTTCATTTGCATAATGACTTTGTACTTCTGCATTAATAAAATTTGCATATGAAGCCATGTTAATTACTCCTGATCATGCTTTTTGCATTCATGCATAGTAATTTTCTCCGACTTGTGAGAATTAATGTCTTGGCATGGGAGGAGGGGCGCGGGGACTGTCAGGTTTGCATGCCAGTGTCCCGCACTCGCGGGCGCTGGCCCCGTCTGTCCCCGGCCTTGATCTGTGACTCATTTCTGCACCATCAGAAATGGATCCAGGACAGCACCCGCAGCCGGGAAGACGCCCCTCCCGCGCGCGTGCGGGGCGCGCAGTCTGTCCCGCCCCCGCCCCCGCTCCGTTTGGGCGGAGACGCCCCCCGGGCCCGGCGGTGGCGGAGCCGGCGGGGGCTCTGGCGCGCGGTGTGTGCAGCAGCGCGCATGTGTGAGCCGCGGAGCCGCGCATCTGCGGGCTGCGAGGGAGGGGAGGTGGGTCTGCGAGGGAGGGGAGGTGGGTCTGCGAGGGAGGGGAGGTGGGTCGCAGGCCGGGCGGAGGCTCGGCGGAGGCTTGGCGCGGGAATCGGCCCCGGGGTCCCTAGTCGCAGGTGCATTTCGGGGTTGTCCTGGAGGTACCCCCCGTGTCCGCGGCAGGGGCGTGGAGCCAGGAGGCGGAGCTGAGCTGGGCCTCCCTGTCCCAGGATAGGTGTGAAGTGTTGAATAATACTTGGCTTTTTTCTGAATTAAAGCAGCCTCCAGTCTTCTGCGAGGGGCAGCAAGGCAGCCAGGGGCTCCCCCATCCCAGGCCAAGCCGGGAGGGGGGGTCCCTAAGCCTTGCCCTCGGCACACACAGGTTTGCGGGGGCTGCAGAATCTTTTTATCAAACCCTGCACAATAAGATTTTTTTAAAAATAATATTTACTTATTTGAAAGGCAGAGTTAGAGATCTTCATCTCTGGTTCACTCCCCAAATGGCTGCAATGGACAGGGCTGTGCCAGGCAGAAGCCAGGAGCCAGGAGCTTCATCCGAGTCTCCCATGTGGGTGCAGGACCCAAGCACTTGGGCCATCTTCTGCTGTTTTCCCAGGCGCATTAGCAGGGAGCTGGATTAGAAGTGGAGCAGCCAGGACTTGAACCAGTGTCCGAATGGAGTGCCGGTGCCTCAGGCAGAGGCTGAGGTGGCTGTGCCACGGTGCAGCCCCCAGAAGGCTTCTTCAGACTCCCCCGGGGGCTTTTGAGGCTCATCTGTGCTCTGGGCTTTTGTCCACCAGGCAAGGCCCATGGCGAGTGTTAGGAGGCCCAAAACTGGACACCAATGCATAGATGATGGAGACCGTTTCCTGAGGTGCCTGGCTCTGGTCGGGGCTGCCCTGAACCTGCCATAGGTGTAGGAACTGAGGCCCGGAGCCCGTGGCTGACCTTGGCTCCCAAGCCCAGGGCCAGGCAGAGGAGCAGTGGGAAGCTGGTCTCTCCATCTGCAGGCTGAGTTGTCTCCCAGCCCCATGGCTTCCTCGGGCATGTCTGGTGCTGTTTTGTGTTCTGGATTTCCTGGTTGTACTTTTAAACGCTTCGGGGTGGGGCTGGCACTGTGGCATAACAGATAAAGCCACCGTATGCAATGCTGGCATCCCATATGGGCGTCAGTTCCAGTCCTGGCTGCTCCACTTCCTATCCAGCTCCCTGCTAATGCGCCTGGGAAAGCAGTGGAAGATGGCCCTGGTTCTTGGGTCCCTGCACCCATATGGGAGACCTGGAAGAAGCTCCTGGCCCCTGGCTTCCGCCTGGCCCAGCCCTGGCCATTGTAGCCACTTGGGGAGTGAACTAACTGATGGAAGACCTCACTCTCTCTGTAACTGGCACGCAGCCTAGAGACACGTGCTCACGTAACGTGTTTACAGTGTGCCGCCAGGGTTTTCAGTCTGCGCACTGCTGCTTCCAGAACGTTCTCACTGCTCCCAGAGAAAACCTGTCCTCACCTCTCCACTCCCCCGCTCCGGCCCCATCCCTGGCCACCGCTGCTTTCCTGTGTCCATGGCTTTGCCTGCTCTGAACATGTGCGAGCCACAGAATGATGCGTGTGTGGCTTCCCTCCTCACCTGAGTTTCAGTTTCTGCAGCAGCCTGAGCTGTGGGTTTTTTGAGTTGCACCTCTTAGCAGGTCTCTGGGTTAAAGCCGCCCCTCCCCTGCAGGTGGACAGCCACAGGTCAGAATCCCGAAGCGGCGTGTCCGCAGGGTATGCTTGACCCCGACACGGCGGGCGAGCCCCCCTGGACAGACTCTGGCTTGGGCACCCCCGCCCCCGACTTTTCGGGAAGGAGAAGGCTGTGGCTGGACAGGTGTGTCTTTCTTGCCCTTAACTCCTCCTCCTGCACACCCGTGGTCAGCTGCCTTCGCTGGACCAGCCATGACCAGCCTGTGAGTTGTTTTTGTTGGCTTCTCGGCCGTGTCCATGGTGCTGCCTCTGTCCTGGCTCACCCAGAACCCAGGAGCCAGAGGCGGGATTTGGCCACCGATGGAGTGGAGCCCGAGGCCCCTCAGGCCTCCCCCACCCCACTTGGTCGTTGTGCGCAGGACCTGGGCACCCTGCTAACCCCACCTTACCAGCCCTGGAGGGCAGTGGAACACAGCCGGAGCTTCCACTTTCAGAGCCCCCCCCCCCCCCCCCCCCCCGGAAGGGACGAGGGCTTTCCTGCTGAGCACGATGGCCGGGTGTCCCCAGCACGAATCCACTGTCGGTTACAGGTGGCCCGTGTGAAGGGGGCCCTAAGAAGGATTCGAGACCAGTCTTAGACAGGGTCGAATGCCGGCTGCTGGGGGTGGGGGGCGGGTGGTTCAGGCAGGGACTGGCCAGGGCAGGCTTCTGGAGGGAGGTAGCAACACTGGCCATGGGTGCTCGCCTTCCCTGCTGGGGGGGAGGGGAGGCCCTGCTGAATCTGGGGCTGGCCCTGCTCAAGGCTCCTTGGCCACGCCCTTCCGGGGCTGTGCCTCATAAACGCTCCTGGCCCTGGGCCCAGCCTAGAGCAGTCTTCCTTGGCTCAGACATGCTTGAACAATGTCCATGTTAGCTTTGGCCCAAGTCCCACGCCGGGGGTCTTCCCCAGTGCCCTGATGCCTCCAATCCTGGATAACATGTATTTGAGAAAACGTAGCCCTGATTCAGGAGCCAGGCACCCCGGGTTTTGAAGGGTCTGGCTGCTAGGGTCTGCGGTTTCCTGCTGTCCTGGCCTCAATTTTCAGGTCTGTGCAGTGGGTGCCTGCCTGGGTGGGCATGCTAGGAAGCTCCGTGGCGTTCTGACTCGAGGCAGGCATGCAGAGGCCTGGCTTGTCCTGGGAGGGGGCGGTTTGCGCTGAGCGGTGGGGGGGGGGCACAGGGTGGGCAGACCCCCGCCCTGGCGGACCTGTGCTGGGAGGTGAGGCCTCCCTGGTGCAGCGGGCCGGGCCCAGCTGCCCGTCACCCTGTTGATGTTCTCTCTGTCTCTCTGATGCTTCCACGCTCAATTATTTACCCGGGGAATTTGGGCTTCTTCACTTGTGGTTTTGGCAACGGCTTCACACAAATGTTTTGCCCTGGTGGTCTCTCAGCCATTTAAGATAAACGGCCAAAGCAAACGCAGGCCTGCTGGCCCGGGAGCCCAGGCGAGCCCCGGCCCGGGCCCCGGCTCTGCGGTTGCTGCCAGGCGGGCAGGCCACCCAGGCCAAGGCTGAGACCTTAGGAGGGGTGTGGGCAGTGCTGGTCTTCTCGGGGAGGGGGTGGGGGCATCGAAGCCTTCTGGAAACCTTGGGGTTGGGGTGCTGTGTGCTGGGGCCTGGGGGCTGGAAAGAAGCCCTCTCCCCCCACCTCGGCTGGTGGTCAGCCAGTGAGCAGACCCTCCCAGGCCACTTGAGGCACCCCAGTCCTGTCCAAACAGCCATGGCTTTGAGCTTCCTGGCTCTCGCAGGGAGGGGTGGCCCAGATCTGGGGGGAGTGAATCCCCAAAGGGAGCCTGCTCCAGTTTGCTCCGGAATCCCTCCCTGGGGTCCCTCCCCGACGGCCCAACCTGGCAGCTGTGGTCCTGGGCCTCTCCCCAGCGCCGCTCCCACCCTAAGGGCTGGCTGCAGCCCCTGGCCCGGCCCCGCCCCGCGCCCCCCGTGCAGCCCACAGCCCGCAGCCCGACTGACCAGCTTTTTCTATTGTTTTTTCTCCAGGGCCGTGCAGGCCTGCCCAGCTGCCAGCGATGGCCCCCATAGCTGCCTCCTCCTCCCACCCTCACACATCCGTGATTACTTCACCTCTGCGTGCCCTGGGCGCTCTCCCGCCCTGCTTCCCCGTGCCGTGCTGCAGCGCGCGCCCCGGCTCGGGCGACGGGCCTCAGGGTGAGGGTCAGACGGAGGCTCCCTTTGGATGCCAGTGTCAGTGGTCAGGTAATAGACGCCGCCGCGGGGGTCGGGCGGGCTCCCGGGGATGGCGGGATGTGCCGTGGGCTGAGCCGGGGCGAGGTGGGGCCCCCAGCCCGGGGGCGGCTTTGGGGGTGCCAGAGGAAGCGGTGAAGGCTGTGGGCAAGAGCTGCAGACCCCCGGTCCCGGACCCCTGGTCAGGCCATCCCCGCACCTTCCCGGGTCCCCACCGGTTCTGAGTCTCCCTCCAGCCTGCACTGCCCAGGCTCCAGAGCGCATCTCTGTTTAGCCAGCGCTTAATTGGATAACGCTTAACATCTGAGGCTCGCCTCTGCCGCCCCCACCCCCAGCAAGGCAAGGCTGAGACACCCCCCCCCCCCCAGTTGTCTCTGCACATCCCCGAAGCCGTCCAAAACCCCGGTTCTTTACAGGACAATGTGTTGCCCATTAACTTGGAAGGAAAAAAAAAAAAAAACCCAATCGCTCAAAAAGGAGACTTTAAAAAAAAAATTGGCCCCAGGCGGGCATGAAAGGCTGTGGGGTGTGTGGGCCTCTGGGCAAGGCTGAATACCTACTGTGCACCAGTCCTGGACAGACCCCAGAGCCCTACGTCTGGGCGGTGGCCCCCAGCTGGCCTCCAGTCCCCTCCCCCTCCCCCTCTGAAAGCCAAAGCCTGGTCCCTGGGGACATGCAGGCAGCGGGCTCCTTGCAGCCTGCTGGTGGGGCCTGGTGTGAAATGCTCTGTGGCCGCCCGGGGCCAGGATGCTGACACAGACACACGTGGCAAGCGGCTGTGGCCTGGTTTCCGTGGCTGGGGCCAGGAGAGGGTGGGTGCAGATTCAGCGTGTCCCTGCGTTGTCACCAGGCGTGTTGCAGGCGTTAGGAGAACTATTTCTATGGGGCAACGTTTTTCTTTCCATTGAAGCTGTCCCAGGGGACGGTCTTTGTGGGAGCCACCACTCTGCAGAGGGCCTCTGGCGGTCAGGAGTCCTGGGGCCTTGCTGCTGGGAGGGGGCGGGGGTTGGCCTTCAGAGCCCTGGCCTCTTACTGGGCTTGTGCTGCAGTGCACAAAGCAAAGACAGCAGTCACCTGGGAAGGATTTGCAGAGAAGTCAGCGGCCTGTCCTGGCTGCGGCTGTCCCCAGGGCCCCTCCCACGGGAGGGAGGCGGGGAGCCTCCCCTGTCCTGCCTTCTCCCTGGCGGTGCCACACGCAGTGTTTACGTCTGGACTCGATCAAGCTGTGCATCCAGAGAAGTGATCCGCTCACCTCCTTACGCTGCTCTTGGCTCTGGCCCTGCTTAGCAGTAGATGAGACGCAGCCGGGGGACCCAGCCCCTCCCGGCGGCGGGCCGGGTCCTGTCGGGGTCTTTCTGTGCACAGTGCAGAGCGGCAGCTGCCACCTGCCCACTTTGCACGTGGGGAGCGAAGGCTCCGAGGATGAAGGCCACGGCCAAGGTTGTCGAGCTGGGATTGTCCTGAGGAGCCGCACTGCCTCTGTCCTCATCGGTGGAGGACAAGCGAGCTTCCCCCTGCTTCTGCGCCAGCAGGTCCTGCCCTCTGGCTGGTTCCTTGGAAGGACCGAGGATGGTGGGGCTGCTGCGCGTGCATTGTGCCGGCCGCTGTGCGTGCAGTCCTGTGAAAAGTGTTCATTCATTCATTTTATCTGAAAGGCAGTGGGCCTGGGTGGGGGTGGGGGGGGGTTGGGACGGGGGAATGGGGAAGAGAGAGAGAGAGAAAGAGAGAGAGAGAAAGAGAGATCTCCCCCCTGTTGGTTTACTCCTCAAGTGCCCACAGCCACTGGCTGGGTGGTGCCGCAGCCAGGAGCCAGGAACTCAGTTCAGGTTCCCCCCATGGCCACGTGGTGGGAGCTCAACCACTGGGGTGCCTCCCAGGGTGCAGAGTAGCAGGAAGCTGGATCAGACGCAGCCACTGCAGCCTGGGACGCGAGTGCCACCCACAGCATCGTTACCACTGTGCTGACGCCCGCCCCTGTGTGTGCACCCGTGAGTCTGGGGTTCTGCTGCACCCCACAGAGAGACTGAGGTCTCATGGCTGACAGGCCTCCTTGCATTGTTCGCTCCTTCATTCTTTAGCTCAGAGCCGCTTCCCAGCCCCTGGTGTGTGGGAAGCCTGCAGAAGGGAAGAGCCAGGCCTGTGGGTTCCCTGCCTGCAGTGCAGGGGTTGTGGAGAGCGAATGGGGTCCCTGGGGAGTGAGGGGAGAGGAGGTGGTGGAGGCGGGATGGGGCCCTGGGCTCCTCACCTGGCCCCGGCCTCATCTGGGTGTTTGTTGGCTCAGAGGCTTCCTTGGACTTCAGGTCTGGAGACCGTGAGCACTTGACTGGTGTGCGGGGAGGGGTGCGAGGCAGGACGCCCCGTTCCCGGGTGGGGAGGCCCTCCTGGGGGCCTGCTCTTGCCTCCAGCCCTCTGCCCCGATGGCCAGCTCTGCCCGCTTCCTTCGCCGGGCCCCACCCGTGAGTCTGCAGCCAGGTTCCGCCAGCGTATTTTCTGATCACTTGTGATGCCCGAAACATGTCCTGTTCCAGTAGTTTTTGTCCCTTTGTGGTTTTGGTCTCTGGCACTGGGCCGTTCACTTAAGTGTTTTTAGTGCCTGTTTAATTAGTAGTTGGGATAGAGACATTAAATTCCCAGGATCCGTTAGGAAGCCGCCGTCGGCCGCAACCATGGAATGGCCCGCGACTGACGTTGTTTTGCCCCTCTGGGTCGGACGCATTGAACCCAAGAATCCCGGTGAATAGGGAGCGCCCCAGTGCACGCGTGCTCGCGCCTCAGAGGCCCCAGGCCTGGGTGTCTGTGGCCCTCCGGACCCCAGCCCCGGCCTCCCGAGGGTCACCATGGGGAGAGGGGACTTGGACTCTGCCGAAAGGTTGCTTTGCCTCCGAGGAGTCCACGGCAGCGTGGCCGTGGGTAGGGGTCCGTGGCTCGTGGCCTCAAACAAGTCCTTGCCCCTCTTTGAGCCTCATAGCCCCACCCCTTTTAAACACACACACACACACACATACACACCAACACAAAAGTTTCTGAGTAATTTGTGAGGACTGGAGTTAGAAAACAGTGTTATTTGGGTGCAGATTTTGAACTCCAGTTCATACAAGAGTTCATTGAAACTGAACTCTTAGTTCCGTGTCCCTACAAACTTCTTGTGTGCATGCGTATGTGTTTGTAATGTTTAGAAATGAGGTCCTGGGGGTTCCGCTGCTGCCTGCGACGCTGGCATCCCATATGGGCACTGGTTCGAGTCCCGGCTGCTCTACTTCCGATCCAGCTCCCCTCTAGTGGCCTGGGAAAGCAAGGGAAGATGGCCCAAGTCCTTGGGTCCCTGCCACCCATGTGGGAGTCCTGGATGAAGTTCCGGGCTTTGGCCTGGCCCAGCTTTGTGGCCATCTGGGGAGTGAACCAGAGGATGGAAGACCTCTCTCTCCTCCCTCTCCTCTCTCTCCCTCTCTCTGTAATTCTGACTTTCAAATAAAAAAAAAAATAAGAAAAAGAAATAAGGCCTTCGTGTTGATCTCTGAGACAGATCAGCCTGGGCCTAGCTGGAGTTCCCAGAGCAGGGGTGGGGTGTTCAGAAGGCAAATGAGAGCCACAGGGCTTTGCCACACCCCTCCCCCTTGCCTGCTGTGAGCTTTCTGTGATCAAGAGGAATCAGCCCGCTGTGGGTGAAGCTCTGTGGCCTCAGGGGATGTGTTTCCCCTCCTGACTCCTCAGTCTCCCCACCTGAAGAATGGGCTAATGACAGCCCATGCCCCCAAGCGTGGTTCTCAGGGTTGCATGAGCTCAGACGGGCCAGGGGCTGACAACGGTGCCTCGTACCGTGTGTGCTGGAGCAGTTGTGACTCATGGGCTCATGCAGCAGCAGGAGGGGCCTCACCTCCGGCCATGGTTAGTGTCCGTCCCTGTTTCCAGGCCTTTGCCGCTTGCCTGGCTCGATGGTGTGCCAGCGTCCCAGGTGGGAGGGGGCCGAGACACCCCACCGCATATTTCAAAGCTGCGAATGGTCTTCAGCCACTGTGAGGTTCAAGGTCTCCCATAGAACACACAGGATTCCAGCGCGGGGAAGTGGATGTGTTTGGGTTTAATAGAGGGAGTCAGTTGCAGTCATTAGTCTATGCTGAAATCACAGGGCAATCTTGTAAAGTTAAATTCAATTTACTTTTCTACTGAAATGGTGCTCGCTGTGTTATTTAGCTAGTCTGGGGTTTCTTGGCATGGGTTAAAGGGACAATAAAGATAAAAGAATACCTGTAAGTAAATGGTAGGGTTTAACAGTGGAATCGGCCGTTTTCCCCTCCTTCAATTATATCCCGGTGTTCGTTCTGTGTTGGTTTTATAACCGGAGCCGTCCAATGGGACGCTGTGGATTAGACCACCCTAGCTGTGAAGGCTTGATGCAATTAATACAGTCTGTCTGGAAAGTGGCCTTATTTCTGGAAGTTTTATGTTAATGATATGGTTTGTGCTTTGCACATCACATACCAGAGCGAGCAGCGAGCTGTAGTTTCATTCTGGACTGGGTTTGATTAACACCGGAGGATCAATGAGCAGCGGACTGAGATGGACACACCGGCCAGGCCCCGCCCAGGCCCCGCCTCAGTGCTGGGGCAGGGGTGCCCCAGGGGACCCCAGGAGGGCTTTGGAGCCTCCGTGGAGACTCTGGAGGGAGGGAGGGTGAGTACGGGGCTTGCTCCGGGCTGCCCTTGGGGACTCTCACCTGTCCCAGTGTCAGTGGGGGTTGGCGCGCGGTGGGGGCGGGGCTTTTAGGGGAGGTGCAGGAAACCATAGGCAGCTGTAGCCCTGGGAAGGGGCTGTGGTCCCCGCACAGATCACCGGGCGCCCACTGCGGTGACCAGCTTGGGCTGTGCATCCCAGCTCTGTGGGTTCCCCTCTGCTGTTTGCCCGTGGGTGGGGATCACACCCCAAAGAGGCTGCCATCGCCACCTCCCTCTGTGACTGCAGGAAGTGCCCCAGAGGCCCGTGAGGGTTACATGGTCCCCGGGGCTGGAGCAGGCGGCTTCTCCAGGGTGGTGGAGGTGGCCGAGGCTGGCAGCAGAGTGCCCGTCCCCAACATCTGCATCTCCGGGAAGTCAAATCCAATCCCCTCTGGCACCACTGGAAACCCACAGGAACCGGGCAGGGGCTGTGCCGCCTGGCCGGGGCACCTACCCGTGTGACTGTCCTCAGATAAGAGGGGTCCGAGGCGCGGGCGCCACTGCAGCCCTGCCAAGGCCCGTGTCCCTCTGCGAGTCGGCCCTTCAGACCTTTGAAGGCAGAGCTAAATCAAAGAATTCTGTTCAAATCCGTACAAGATGTTGCTGTTCTCTGCTCTGACAGGAGAGGCCGTTGGAAGTGCAGCTCCTTCCTTCCTTTCTTCTTCTTCTTCTTCTTTTTTTTTTATAGCTGTCTTAAAAAGGAGGTTGGCTGTTTAGCACAGCTGGTGCTCATTACATTATGCACTGGCAATAAAATAGCATGTGTAATTAATTTTTAATGCAGCGCTGGGTGCAGAGCTTTCAAGCAGTTAGTGGATGCGAAGAAGCAGCGCCGGCCACCGACAGCAGAGACCTCAGCCCAAGGCGGCCGCCTGCTCTTTCGGGCCGGTGGCAGGGGAGGTCTGGTGCCCTGCTCCGCGTGGACACCAGGGGTCTGGCCAGAGCCCACCTTGGGGACGGCCTGAGGCCCGAGTTCATCCTTGATTATCCAGGAAGGGAGGGGGGGTGGACCTGAGAGATTATTTCCTCTGATATGGATGGAGAGACTGAGGCAGAGCGTGGGGAGAGTGGCCACAGGATGTGAGCCCGGAGCTGGGTGCTCGGTCCCTGTCTGCCGGGCCACAGTGTCCTTCTTGAGTTCCTATGGAAACCAGAAAAGGATGCTTGTCACCCAGGAGAAGCCGCTTAAGAATTCTGCAGCAAGCACGCAGTTTGATTCGGCGGCAGGTTTGACTTTGAGGGGCCGCCTGGACCCTCGGTTTTGCCACCTGCGGTGGGATCGATCCTTTGTGCATGCGCTTCTGGGCTGTGCCTCTGTGGCCGGGTGCCCATCTCCCCAGAGCTCCGAGGTCTGGCTTTGTATGTGAGCTAAGCTCAGCAGAATGGCTGCAGGCCCTTGGGAAGCTTCGGGGACAGGCCTCCCTGGGACCCTTTCCCAAAGTGAGGGACGTATGTGAACCCAGGACCCAGGCTGGCCGGTTGCTCTGTGCCTCTGTTTCTTTACCTGTAAAATGGGTCCCCCGCGTCCCTGTGAAAATGCCGACACACTGCGGTACCATGGCCCTGGGGGCCCGCGTCCCCGTGATCACTCATCTGCTGCTGTCCCAGAGTGTCTCTTAGTGTGGGGACAGGGAGGGAGGGCCACTGTCACTCACATCCCTAGGGCTGGCTGCTGTCCAGCGGGCTCACTGTGTACAGCAGACTGACCTGAGCACCCCATCCTTATAATGCCCCTAAGAAGAGGCAGCCCCCCACCCTTCTGCTCAGGATTCTCGGGCCCAGGGAGACCAGACCACACACTTGGGGTCGTACAGCTGAGGTTCGGACTCGGTCTGGCCGGTCTCGAAGCTGTGAGGTTCGCTGTCCCCTCTGGCTTCCTGCCGGGTGTGGGCCCCGGAGGTGGAGCTCGCCGGTGGAAACCAGAGCAAGCTGCCATCTCCCGGGGTCATCCCTCAGTCCCTGTGCAGGGTGACACCGGGGAGCTCGGCCAGGCTCTAGAAGGTGGCACGGTGGGCGGGGCACCCCCCAGAAAGCCCTCTCGCACTGGGTTTTCGGGAGCTGGTAGGGCTGCAGGGGTCAGCTGGGTGGGGAGGGCTTTTTCCTGTCCAGCACGGTCTCTAACAGGTGTGGATGTGGGCCTCCCCCAGGAGCCGCCTGCAGCGCTGGCTGGACTCAGGCCGTCACTGACCCTCAGGCCACCAGAGGGAAGCATTGATGTGGAAGAGGACTGGAGCCTGGACAAGATTTTCCCATCAAATCCCCCTCAGGCCCGGTTTCTGGGGCCTGCCTGGGTGGGTGTGTCACCTGACCCCTGACGCCAGCCTTCACAGGCCAGCTCCTGTGCCCAGCTGCAGTGCTGGGGGTGGGCCCGGCCCCCTGGGGCACAGCGATGACCCAGCTCAGGGTCTGTCCACGGGGTCCAGAGGGCAGAGGACCGAGTGTGGGGTCCCGTGGAGTCGACTTCTCTTCCTTTTAGGAGCATGGGGGGTTCTTTCTTGTGTCTTTGGTGGGGGGGGGGTGAAATGCCCTTGACTTCAGTCCCCAGGGCGCGCTCAGGACTCAGGGTTGTGTGCTGTGCATATCACAGCCAAATCAAAATCGTGGAAGCTGTGAAATACGGTTTATCCAAACGCAGCCCAGGCTCACGAGTTCAGTCCCATGAGCAGCCAGAAGAAGCTGCTGGCGGGAGGGGTCCCCGTGGGGGGGGTTCTTGGCTACATGTCAGCGCTTAGGGACCCGTGCCTGCCCGTTCCTAAAGCCCCTCCTTGGGCCTTGTTTCATGGTGACCTAGAGGCGGACTTGGCCTGCGCCCTGCCGTGTGGTCAGTGGTGGTGGAAGCAACAAACGTGGCTGGCTTCCCCGTGGGGTCTCTCGGCAGTGGGACCACCAGGTCAGGTTCAGCCGGCCCCGCTGTGCGTCAGGCCCCCTGCAGGAGTCTCCCCAGCCCGCATTTGGGACTCTGCGCCCCTCCTCTGCAGGGGTGGCATCTCCCATGGTTCACGGGCAGGGGGTGACGTGGCTTGCTTGAAATTGCTCATCTGGCAGACATGGTGGTGGGATTTGAACCCAGGTCTCCTTGAGTCTGGGGCCTGCCCCTCCTTGCTTCCTGGCTCCCAGGCTGCCCCTGTCCTGCAGGCTGGCCGGAGCCTGTGTGTTATGATTGCCACGGAGAGGGTTGGAGGTTAATGCCGAAGCAGAGTCGCCCCTTCTGGAACCTGCCGGAACCTGCTGGAACCTGCCGGAACTGGGGCAGTTGGCGTTTTGTCTTCGATTGTTCTCTTGTTCCTGAAGGCGAGCCCCGCCAGTGCTCGGGTCTGCTCTTGGCGTTGTCTTGGGCGGCGTTCTTTGCTTCAGGCTCCACTGTGCTTTGTTGACGGGTTAGCCCCTGTGTCCTGGGGTGGTCACAGGCCACTGAGCAAGGCCCATTTTGCCTGCGTTGGTCCGAAGCTAAGACCGTGAGAAGCTTCTGAGCTGTGGCGACACAGACACATGCACACGCATGCACACTCACGCACACACACGTGCGCACACGCACATACACATGCACACACACGCACACGTGCACACGGGATGGCCCGTTCTAGGCAGATTTAGGCCTGCGCCTCAGTGGCATTCATGTGTTGTGCAGCTGTCACCATGAAACTTCGTCATCCTAAAGTGAACCTATGCTGGTCCAACGCTGACTCCCCCTCCCCCTGCCCCAGCCCTGGTCTCTCTGAACCCACCGACACGCCTAAGGCAGGTGCCTGGCCTTTTGTGTCTGCCTCATGTCTCCAAGCGTGGTGTCACCTCGGCTCATCCGCAGGTGTCAATCCCCTTCGTTTCCAAGGCTGAGTAGTAGTCTGTGGTGTGCGGACGAGCGCCTGGCCACTTCCCCCTCTGGGCTGTGGGGAATCACGCAGCTGGGGCTGGGAGTGGACACACCCAGGCGTGGGACCGCAGTCAGCCATCGTCCTGTGTCTAGGGTTTGAAGAGCTGCTCGGCTGTTTCCCACTGCGACTGTGTTGTCCGTTCCCACCAGCGGGGCAGTGCTGGGGGTGGGCCCGGCCCCCTGGGGCACAGCGATGACCCAGCTCAGGGTCTGTCCACAGGGTCGAGAGGGGAGAGGACTGAGTGAGGGGTCCCGGGAAGTCGACTTCTCTTCCTTTTAGGAGCGCGGGGGTCCTTTCTTGTGTCTTTGGTGGGGGGGAGATGAAATGCTGGAAGTCGCGTCTCAGGGACAGGCCCGGGACCCGCGTGGGCGGGAGCCGGCTGCTCCTGCCCCGGGCTTGCTGTCTGAAGCCCCTTTGCTGGGCTGCCCCCACCTGGATGTCCTGCCGTTCTCCTGTGCCGGTCCCCCAGGACGTGAGCCGTCAGCTGAGCACCTCGCTGGCTCGGGGCTGGGGACAGTTGCACAGTGGATGATCACAGTGCCGCTGTCTGCTGTGTCCACAAGGCTCCGACTTGCGGGTGACTCTGCAGAAAGAGCCCCGCATTTGGGTGGGGCTCTCTGAGTGTCCCGGGCAAGCCCTGGCTCTCCCTGGTGTGGGCCCTGCTGGCCTGGTCTCCTTGCTGCACAGGGAGGGGCCTGGTGGGGGGACCCTGGGTGAGGGGCTTGTGCTTCGAGGCTGTGGCGAGGGTGTCGCCTGGGGGCTGTGATTTCCCTGTGGCAGGTGACTGGGAACTGGGCGACCTGAAGCCGCTGACGTCCACTCCCGCGTTCACCTGGGTGATCCTGGATCCTTAATTCTCAGTTGGGTCTGCAGGGACCATTTCCAGATGAGGCCATGTTCTCCGTTCCAGGGGTTTGGTTGTGGACCGAGCACACCAGGGGCCCATTCAAGCCTCTCTCTGCCCCTGCCGGGGTCGTGGGCCCCTGGAACCCAGGCTTAGTGTCCTCCATGAGCTCTCACACTTGGGCAGATCCGAGCTGCGTGTGTCTCAGTGTGTCCCCTGTGGGACCGGAGCCGGTCTCTGATGTGGTGGCCATGTTCCTTCTCCCTTGGGAACGTGCTGCTCTCCCAAGACTGGGCACCCCTGGCGGGTAGGCAGGCGAGCCGTGGTGGCCGTAGGAGGCCGTGGGGGCCGTGGGAGGCCGTGGTGGCCGTAGGAGGCCCTGGGGGCCGTGGGAGGCCGTGGTGGCCGTAGGAGGCCGTGGGGGCTGTAGGAGGCCGTGGGGGCCGTAGGAGGCCGTGGGGGCTGTAAGGAGGCTGTGGTGGCCGTAGGAGGCCGTGGGGGCTGCAGGAGGCCGTGGGGGCCGTAGGAGGCCGTGGGGGCTGCAGGAGGCCGTGGTGGCTGTAAGGAGGCCGTGGTGGCCTGGGAGGCCCTGGTGGGCGTAGGAGGCCCTGGTGGCCGTGGGAGGCCATGGTGGCCGTGGGAGGCCGTGGGGGCCGTAGGAGGCCGTGGTGGCTGTAAGGAGGCCGTGGTGGCCGTGGGAGGCCGTGGTGGCTGTGGGAGGCCCTGGGGGCCGTGGGAGGCCGTGGGGGCCGTAGGAGGCCGTGGTGGCTGTAAGGAGGCCGTGGTGGCTGTGGGAGGCCGTGGGGGCCGTAGGAGGCCGTGGTGGCTGTGGGAGGCCCTGGGGGCTGTAGGAGGCCGTGTGGTCACTTCTGGCGCCCCCGCCCTGCCCACCGGCCCAGTCAGGAGGGAGTGCCTCACGCAAAGTCCGCAGTGATCATTTTGAGGGGAAATTAACAGAGTTGAATAGGAGCTAAAAATAGCTGGACACAGACTCGCCTAAAATCCACTTTTCTTTAAGAAAGCATCATTATTTTTGTAGCCTGGCTCTGGGAAGCGGAGTGTTTCCAGTCTGCGTCTTCTAAGACATTGTGCAGCTTTTAGGAAGAGCAGCGTGGTGATGTCACCGCCCGGCCGGGACCTGTGGGAGTGGGTGGGGCAGGAGGCAGGGTCAGAGGTTAAGGAGCCTGGTCCTCAGCCCCAGGTGAATTGGCTGTGTGGACTGTCTGGCAGGAACCTGACTGTGGCCTGACTGTGGCTTCCCTGGGCACCTGTAGGCTGGGGCGTCCTGGCCGTACCTGGACAGTAGCTGGTGATCCTGGGCTCGGGCGAGGCCGACCGGCCCAGCTGCCCTGCAATCTCCAATCTGAGCCGACCTGCGAGAAGTGGCCGCGGCGGGAGGGAGAGCATTCCTGGCTCTCTCACTGCAGCCAAACGTTGCCTCATGTAATTTTCTCCCGGCTTTTCCCATTGCCTCTGCCAGGGTCCTTGGGCCTGGCACAGACCCTGTAATAAAAAGCCCTGTGTGTGTTTGCATGTGTGCACGTGTGTGAGTGTATGTGTGCACGTGTGTACATGTGTGAGTGTGCACAGGGGTTTGTGCACCTAAATGTATATGCACGTGAGTGTGAGTTTGTACGTGTGTGAGTGTATGCATGTGTACATGTGTGAGTGTACACAGGGGTTTGTGCACCTAAATGTGTATACATGTGAGTGTGAGTTTATGTGTACGTGTGTGAGTGTATGCATGTGTTTGTGTGCACATGTGTGCATACATGTGTGAGTGTGCACAGGGGTTTGTGCGCCCGCATAGGTGTACACATCAGCGTGTGTGGGTGGGGGGAGCTGTGGGCACAGGTCCCGCCCCCTGCCTGCTGCCCCGCGTGCCTCCTGCACGTGTGGTTCCTCCTGGCTGGGACTGTGTGCCTGTCGCCCTCCAGCACCAGGGTCTGCCGAGGTCCCTGGAGATAGAACCCCTCCTCAAGATCTGGGTGGGGCTGAGCCCCCGCGGCCCCTCCCCACAGCCCTGGAACCCGCGGGAGTGTGTGCAGGGGGGCCGAGGGCTTTGGAGCCGGGTTCCCATGGCGCCTGACGTTCCTGGGGCAGGCGGCCTCGCCTCTGGGCAGCCCCACCCCACCCCGTTCCTCAGCTGTAGATCAGGTGGTTGGTGGGGGCGGGGCACACGCAGGGTGTCTGTGGTGGGCTTCGGGCGCAGGTCCCTCAGGGGAGGAAGCCGAGCGGTCTGACCCCGGAGGCCTTCCCCGCTCCGTCCTCCCTGCTGAGGGCAGGCACCTCGCGCAGCGGCTGGGCGTGCAGCGTGGTGAACAGTAGCAGTTATTACTATTGTATTTTATTGTTGTTATAACTGTAATTATTGTCATCACAGTCATTATCCTCGCCGTGCCCCGGGCGGAGGCGCGAGTGCCAGCGTCCCTGTGGTCCGCTCCTCCACTGTGACCCCTCCCCCCTCGGCCCCCACCTCCGTGTCTGATTAGGGTCGAGGGCCACGTGAGTTCTGCTGGAATTCGTACCTTCGGTCTCTCAGCTGCCTGGCTCTCCGTCCCCCATTCTGGGTTTGTGTGTGTTTGAGGTCTCGGAGAGTCTCTGCTCTGATTGAGATAATGAACACAGTATTTCCAGAGCCACAGAGTCAAGTGCAAAGTGATGGCTTTCATTTGCTGTTCTCCCTCTTAGCATACGTCTCTCTACGCCGGGATTGGCTGGAAGCAAACAGCTAATAACCTGTGGACTTATGGAGCCAATGCCAGCCGGCTTCCTGAGCCGCTTTTACCTGGAATCAGTGTTCTGTCTCTTTAAGTGGAGTCTCCAACTCGCCTTGGTATTTTACAGTGCCTGGTTCCATTTATGCTGGAGCCAGACTTACTATGTGAGAGCCGTCCGCATGCTGGAATTAGTCTTAAGCTTGCTTCTGTGGCGTTGCCAAATTCCATGTTTGTGTTTTATTTAGAATTCTTTTCACGGCCAGCCGGTTCTGTGCCGGCACACATAGGCACCGCTGCACCCCGCGGAGAAAATAAGCAAGCTTGCGTTTTCTTTGGCAGGGCCATGGCCACAATAGACTGCGGTCTCGGAGACATTTTTTAAAAGCTATTTTAACCCATAACAGATGCATAAAGTCGGTTCAGGCATGCCAGTTTTCTTAGTTTTAATTAAAAAATAATTACAGTCTAATGGGATGTTAGTGACACATTTGGATGAATGGTGGGTGACATTATCTGTGACTTATAAATTAGTGCCTCTCCCCTGGCCAGGCGGGGGGGTGGGGGGACTGTTGGGAAAGGAAAATTGGGGTATCTGTTCTTCATTGCAAGGTGGGGCTTTGGGGGTGGGAGGGGCCCTCCGGGCATCGTGGGGACCCGGGGAGATCTCGGTGCAGGATTGGCAGTGCCTAGAGGGACCTGTGGCTACCCAGGTGACAGGAATCTCGGAGCGGCCTCTGCTGCTGCAGCGCAATCCGTGGGAAGCCCCCTGTGAAGTTCTTCAGGTGTGGGGTGCAGGTGCCTGGGTGTCCCTGGCTCGAGCCGGCTCTTGCTACCGGGCCCTCAAGTGTCACTTCCCCCCCTCACGTGCCGCCCCTGCGCTGAAGGACCCAGCACGGGCACCTGCTGGGGGCCACGTAAGTTAGAAGGGGGGGGCCGGGTGCCCACGCCTGCAGGAAGTCTTCACCCCAGACGCCCAGCCCGAGTTCAGGTTTATGTAAAACTGCACTCCTAGGGGTGAGGAGAGGAGGCGGGGATTCTGCAGAGGTTCGGGAGGAGGCAGTGGCAGGGACCAGGCGTGCCCGCTGCGCCGGGGGCTGAGTGGCACGGGTTTTCTGACAGCTGCCGTTCTGGTTGGGGGATCTGAGGTCAAGGAGGCGTGGGGGTCCTTAGCCTCAGCCTCCTGGTCCCGTGCCCTTCCAGCCAGCTCTGCTGGGAGCAGGGGCGTTGGAGGGTCTGGAGGCTCAGGCCCTCTCTCCAGCAGGCACTGGCGCCTGTGTCTCCTGGCCCTTTCTGGGATCAGGAGCACGGTGCTGTCCCTGCTGTGTCCTTGGGCCCAGCCACACCGGGCAGCGCCTTGGGGACCACGCCAGGGCCCTGTGTTTTGTTGCCAAGCGCCCTTCGGGGACGAGGCCTCAGCAGTGCCCTGCAGGCGGCTGCGCCTTGCTCGGGGCACCATGCCGAGCCGGGGCTCTCTGTGGGTCTGGGAGACCTTTGTTCCCCTTGGGGCCAAGCTTGCTGTGGTCCCAGCGAGGCGAGTGTTTCTTAGACAATGTTTCCCCGAGCCCAGATTCCTCAGAAGTGGAAATTAAGTTCTTCTATTAAAAACATGAGTCATCCCCGGCCAGAGGAGAGCCGTTCTGGCGTTCCTGGAATTTTTGGAAGGGAGAGCTCGCGATCATGTTAATTCTTGCAATTATACCTCGGCACTGGCTAATCCGCCGGGCACCAGGGATTGCGGTCCTCTGCCATCTGATGACGGTCAGGGCTGTGGGCGGCACAGAGGGGCAGGCATGGGGCTTCCTGCCCTGCCCTGCCCTTCCCCTCTCCGTGGGCGGCCGAGCCTCTCCCGTTCCCAGGGCTCCTCAGTCGGGGTCCCAGGGAATCCAGCTTCTGCAGATGTGGCTGGAAGGTTCCTGTTTGTGAGCTCAGGTGAATTCTGGGCAGGTACCAGGATCCTGGCACGGGGTCTGGTCCCCCGGCCCCGGTGGGCGTCCTGCTCAGCCGAGGGTGCAGGCAGCCTTGTTTGTCCTTCTGACCAGGTTTGCCCATTGGGCGCTTAGGGCCTCCTGGAAGCTCCAGTGACCGAGATGGGGACCAGTGCAGGAAGTGTCTCTGAGGCCTGCATCATGCTTTGGGGAAAAGCAGCCAGGCAGGTGTGGAGCACACACAGCACCCCCTGATGGGCTGCCCTGGGCCGTCTGCCTCTGTCCCCTCGGGCCTGGTTCACAGACGGGTGGGCCTTCGCTGCTCCTGGGGCGGGGAGTGTTCTCTGGACGTCTCCACTGATGCTGGGCCTCAGGGGTCACCTCTGCCTCCGTGCACTTCCCCCAGTGACACCTGTCGCAGGGCCTGTGACGTTGTTGTGGACCAGGCTGGGGGCTAGTCTGGGTCTCCCTTGTTCCTGGCCGTGGTCTGGCTCCCAGGAGGCTGTTGAGCCCAAACAGAACGAGGAGAACCGAGCACAGGTGGCAGGACAGGTGCATCTGGGGGCCTTGGTCTCTTGCAAGGTGCAGGGACGACTGTACACTTGCGCAGCAGTCAGGCCCTCTGGGACTCTGTCTCCCCGGCACTGGGTGGGTGCACCATTTGAGTTTTGGTGATTACTGGAAATTGGGGGAGGGGTGTCTGTTCCGCTTTTGCTTACTTGGGCCGCTCGCTGTGACCCACCTACTGCTCAGGTGAGTCCCTGGGCCGGCGGCACCTCTTAGAAAGGTGCAGGATGACGGGGGGTGGGGGTGAGGGGACGGCGGCGGGCAGGGCCGAGTGGGCTTGGTGTTTGGAACCTGACACAAGTGGAGTTTGGAGCTAAGGCTTCTCATTGAGGATGCCTGGGCGGGTGTGGGTCAGGGCAGGGGCTCAAGTTCACTTCCTCGCGTGGAGTCGAAGTTTGCTCTTTATGAGTAAAGGAGAAAGTTCGTGTAGATGAGGAGCTCCGGCTGGAGGAGCAGTTTGTCTGCTCGTTAAATTTCCCATAAAATGAGCAGAGGCTCCGAGGGGGAGGAGCTGGCGCAGGAAGGGGGCTGGCAGGTCAGAGCGTGTGTTGGTGCGTTGGTGTGAAAGAGGTTGGGTGCAGCCCTGGGAGACAAGGACAAGGCACTCAGGTGGCCACAGGAGACGTGTGTGTGCATGTATGTGAACACGTGGGGATGCACATGTGAGCATGTGCTTCTGCATGCACATGTGTGCGCGTGCTTTGAGTGCACACGAGGGAGCGTGAGCGTGTCCCCGTGTGCACACCTGCATGCCTTCATGTGCGTGTGCATGTATGCGTGTGCATGTGTGTGTGCGTGTGTGAAATGTGCCTTCTACCTTCTGCCCGAGGACTGTGCTCTGTGATGCCCTGAGAAGGAAGAGCCGCAGGACCAGGAGGGAGTGCGGGCAGAAGCAGCCCCTGAGTGTGTGACTGGCCCCGCTGTGGGCGCACAGGGCTGGGGAGGGTGCTCACCCCTCTGCCGCCCTCCCGGTGCCTTCTGATGCAGGGTGGGGCAGGGAGCCCAGCGTGGAGTGAGCAGGCCTGCACCTGCCCCGCCTGCCCCCGCGGCCCTGGGTGCCTGTGGCTCTCGGCTGCCGTCTTCCAGCCTCAGTTCCCTCCCTCCCTGAGAGGAGGGCACCGTGGCTCGGGGTCATGGGTGTGCGTACGGCTGTGGCTGCAGGGCTGGCACGAGGCAGCCTCAGCAGTGCCCACGGTCTGGTGGTTGTCGTTGTCGCTGTGTGGAGAGCGCTCCCATGGGAGGTGCCTGTGGGACCCCATGTGCATGGCTGAGCTGAGGGCTGGCGGGAGTTGGGCCCCTGCCCTGGGGTCCATGGCACGGAGTAGGCACAGAGGCCCTGACACCAGTGTGGGCTCCCTGCTCATCTGCATCCCACGGTGGGGACATCCTGTCCCCCAGCGGGAACCCTTCCCTCCGTCTCACCCTTCCGGCTGTGGGGAGCCCCCGCCAGCTTCCGGACTGCGCCGGCCATGTCTTTGTGTGTGGCCCTCACACCCAGGCGGGGAGCATCCTCGCTGAGGACCTCAGCTGCTCCGTTCTGTGAGAGAGCTTGGGCTTCTTGGGGAGGCTGCCGCAGGCCTGGGACAGAGGCTGGAGCTGGGGTGGTGGCCGGCAGGGCAGGGAGAGCTGTGCTCTGTGCCGTCCCTGGAGAACAGCTTCCTCACCCCACCTGTGGGTGGGGTGGGCAGGGACGCCTGTGACTGCTGGCGCTCAGCTGTGGTGCCCAGCGACTGGGGGGCATCCAGGCGCCTCTTCCTCCTCGGCTCCCCCGTTCCCACCATCCTCTTGCACCAACTCTCCCAGGTTTCGTTTCCTGAAATCCTTTTCCTGTCTGCTTTCGTTGCTTCTGGAAGGGACAGAGACGCACTGCGGTCAGACGTGTGCCTCCATGGCTCCCTGCTGTGCCGGGGCAGACATCACTTGCCAATCACAGCTCCTCTTTTCCCTGGGCCTGCGCGGCTCTAGCCGATAGGCCAGCAGCCACGCCTAACCGGCCCAGGAGTAGAATCTGCGTCTTCTTCCTGGCCGGGCTTTGCTCCGAGGGACGGCTGGGAGGGGACCCTGCCGCACACCGTGTCCTCAGCCCTGCAGGAGAGCCTGGTGGCTCGGGGTGTTCCCTGGACACTGAACTGCCAAGGAGACTGGGGTGGTGGAGGACACCGTGGCCACCCTCTTGGGGGCCAGGAGGGCCCAGCGGACGTCCTGGGCAGGCCGCATTTTCTGGTTTTGCAGTCAAGTGCAGAGAGGGGACAGCTTGGCCTGGGGGCCTAGACTTAAAAACAGCCATGGAGGAGAGTGGACCCGGCCGGTCCACCCCAGAGCTCTCACTTTGTCCTGGCCCCAGCCTCCCCCTCCCGGGCCTCTTGGCTGCCAGGGCAGAGGGTGCTGGCCCAGCCCAGGCCCAGGCTCCTCTTTGCTGAGCCGTGGCTCGGTGCGGCCTCCCCTGCAGCACGGCTGTACCAGCGCTGCCCCTGCCCGGTCGGCCCTCGCGCTGCCCACATCCCAGCCCTGGACGTGGCTTCTTCTCATGGCCTCCTGTGATCTCCCTGGTCTCCACGCTGGCCAAGAAGTCCCCGCTGATGTCCGTGCAGGCCATGTGTTTGATCAACAAAACATGGTGTTTGGGGGCTCAGGATGGGAGTCGGGAGAGAGGGCGGGTGCTCCCCCACATGTCCCATCTTTCCCCCGGTGGCCTTAATTCTCATGGGGTGCTCTGAGACGGGGTGGCTGCACCCATCTTCCAGAGGAAGAGACTGAGGCTCAGAGGGGCCAAGCCCGTGCTGCAGGACCACACGGCCGCACAGGGTCCCAGTTAGGGCAACGTGCTCCCCTCCCGCTTAGTGAACCTGCTCTGCTTCCTGCGCTGTGCCCCACCCCTGCACCTCGTGGGCGTGGAGGTCCCGTATCCATGCTGCCCTTGGCCTGCCTGGGTGTCTGGACCCCACCGTGGCTGAGGGCAGGAGCCACGAGACCAGCATGGCGCTGGGCTCCGATGAGCGCATCTAGGTGTCTTGGGCCAGGAATGCCGTGCCCTGCCCCCAGTCCCCCTGGACCAGCTGGAAGCGGCCACTGTGAACCAGCGCAGCGCGGGGTCTTGCTGGGACCCCTTCCCGTCTCTGTGAGCCAGGAGCGATGGCCCTTTTATTACTTGAGCCGCAGGAGCCCTCGAGAAGCTGCATGTGAATCCTGGGGGCCTCCGGCAGCCAGTGGCAGCGACTGCCTAATCAAGTGCAAGCAGATAACGAGGTGATCAGCTGGCAGCCGTCCTGGAGCCCTGGCCTCCCTGTCCATGGGGGCACGGGGCCTGCACGAGGCTGTCCGGTTCAGGCTGGTAGGGACCTGAACCCACCCTGGGGCACTGGGGTGCCCCCATGGGCAGGCCAGCTCCTCCTCCCGGTCTTTGCAACCCCCTGGATCCCCCGGGCTCACCACCAGTGCTGCCCTGTGCACTCCACTACCCTTGCCAGCGCCGGGCCTGGGTGCATCAGTGATCTGAGTCCCTAACAACGCCGTGGTGCTGCTGGTGGGAGACCGGGACTTGGAGCCCCTGCTGGCTCAGGTTGCCCCATGCAGCCACTGGCTGCTCTGGGCTGGAACTGCCGCTCGGGGCTATTGTGGGACAGCAGAGCTCTGTTCTTTGGACTCCTCTGTGCTTTGGCCTGGCCAGACTCTGCCCAGCAAGCCCCCTGGCCTCTCTGGGCAGCCGAGGGAGCTTGTTTATCCAAGAGCCAGCTCCCTGCACAGCCTGCGCTTGGTGCACACGGCTGGGTCAGGCTGCTTACCGCATCGCGTCTCCGGGGTGCGGATCCCGTCCTGTGCTTGCCTCTGGGTCCCCTTGTGCAGGGCAGGTGGATGAGGGTCCGAGTCGGGGAGGGACATCTTTAGAGCTCTCTGGCCCATCGGAAGTGGGAAGGCCACTGCAGGTGGCCACAGCGAGTGACCAAAGCTTTCCAGCTTCCTGTGGGAATTCCTAGGCAGGAGCACCCAGGAGCAGGTTGAGATGGGAAGGGAGGGATGAGGCGCCCTTGGCCAGGTGAGTTCTGAGTCGGGGCCTGCAGAGGCTTATCCTGGTGCAGGGGGGACCCCGAGTCAGAGCCGCCACCCTGCACTCACGCCTTTATCTTATCCTTCTGCCTTTACCTTTTGTGCCGCAGCTGCTTCATAACCAGAGGACTTTGGGGCTCCGTGCTTTAAGGAGCATTAAAATGGTGGTGGAATAACGGGAATCCTACAGTTGGCAGTGCAGGTTGTCCCCGTAACCTGCACCGTAACGGAGGGCAAAGCGCCCAGGCAGCCTTGGCAAAGGGAAGTGTTGTGAGTTGATTTGCTTGTGGAGATAAAGAGTAGCAGCTCAGGGTAGGGAGGTAGGGAGGTGCTGGGATAGTCTCAAACCCATTTGACTGACTGGAGACGGAGCTTTTGTCTAAGCTACAGGCCAGATGAACACTTCCGGGGCCCAGTGGCCTCTGGGGAGACCATCAGCCCCGCCACTGCAGTGTGGGGGCAGCCGTGGGCAAGGCACAGATGGGCGTGGCTGTCATTTAAGAAAACTCTGCAAGAACAGGCAGCTGGCCGCTGGCCCTGGTTTACGGACCCCTGAGAGCGAGGATGTCCACCTGGCCGATGGCCTTGAGGTTTCTCGCAGAGCCGCCTTCATGTCCTCCGTGGCCCTGTTGCCAGATGAGGCAGGACGTGAAGTGGCCGGGCTGGCAGGATGGAGGGGTCCCCGGCTGTGGGGTTGGCTCCCCTGGGCACCGCGATCCCTCGGGGAAGGACACTGGGGGCGGCCCCGGGACTGCGCGGTGGCTCAGAGCCACCTTCTCGGGGGACCGGGAGGCGTGCTGGCATTTTCTGATTGCTGGGGAGAGAGCATGGGCACCCCCGTTCTGACTTCTGCTCCCTAACGCGTGCCTCCGTTTGTTTTTTGACTTTTTCCTGACCTCACCCGCCAGGGGCGGTGTCTGAGCTGCTTTCTCTCCTTTGGAAAACGGAGCTCATCGCTGGTCACTGTGTGGTTTAAGGAGTGGCCAGCCCAGGGCCTGGCGCCAGGGAGGGCTCTGAATCGGGCCTCCCTTCCCTGGGATGCCAGCGTGGCCGACACCTGGCTGTTGGCTGTGTTGAATTAATAGTTGCTGGAGTGGGAGAAGCAGCCTTTTGGAGAGCCCCTGAGTTTTCCCAAACTATAAAACCTGGGCCTGGCTGGCCGGGGCTGTCTGGGTCAGGGGTGTCCCAGGAAGCTTGGTTGAGGCCCTCCTCTGGCCACACCAGCATGAAGACATGGCCAAGGAGAGAAGCACTATTGCTGCCAGTTCTCAACTTTTCTCCCGACTGCCGGGGGGTCCCTGAGGGCCTGCTTTATCCACCCCGTCCCTTCCCGCCACTGTGAATGGTGGCATTTCCAGCATCGCTCTGTCCCCCCTGTGAGAGTAACATAAATGGAGGTGCATGCTGTGGACACTAGCCCTGGTGGTCCGACCCCAGCCCACCTGTCCTGCCCCAGCAACCTCTCAGTGACGAGCAAGGGACAGACGGGGGCCGGGGTGTCACAGGTGTCTTGGGTGCTCTGTACCGACCCCAGCGAGATGGATGCCTCTGTTCCATAGCCCACGAAGAGCCGGCCGCACAGTTCAGCTGCCCGCTCGGCTGACACCCCAGGCAGCCCAGGGCTTAGCTCCCCCTGCGTGGGGTCCTAGATGTCTGTGCTTTGGAAATTGGGCAGAGCCTGGAAGGCCGGGGCAGGGGCAGCGGCCTGGGAGAACGATTTGGGCTGCTTCTGTCTGTCGTCCAGCTCTCTGTCCCTGCTATGATAAAGGCCTCCCTGTAACAGGGCCCGCAGGTGTCGTGGGTGTGGCTCCTGACCATGTGCCCCTCCGTCCAGGCTCCCCTGCGCAGTGTGAGAACGAGGGAGGAGTGAATGAGTGAGCTCCTCTAGGGCAGGGGCCTCGTCCCAGGGCCCCAGGGCCCCTGCACATAGTAGGTGCTTTAGGGGATGCCTGTTCAGTGGTGAAGCCGTGAGGACCTGGCTTTCCCTTTCCCTCTGCCGCCCCCGTTGATGGGGCTTGGGCACTTCTTACATGGAACCCTGGGAGCAAGGGATGGGATGGACTCGGCGTCAATGTTCTCTTTGCCCCCCCTCTCCATGCACACACGCAGGTCAGTGCCCTCCACTTACAAGCTGGTCGAGGGCACTCTTCTCACTGGCGGGACCTTCTTGCTGTCCTGGGTACACGTGTGCTGTTTCTGCCCTTGGCAGTGGGGTTTGTGGGTGCTGCCCGAGTCGGGCAGGGACCCCCTGGTGCTGGCTCAGGCAGCCGCTGTGACCCGCTTTGCCCACCGAGGCCACAGGGGACAAGCCCGGGCCCAGGAGGGGAGTGGAGGGGCACAGTTTCCTTCTGGGAGGCGGGGGCTAATGGAGACACGGTGGGGAAGGGGCCTGGTGGGGAAGGGGCCTCGTCTGCCTGCGCACAGCGGGGGCTTGGGAAAGGCAGCAGCCATTGACTCTGCCACAGGGGGCAGCGGGCAGCAAGGCGCCGAGGATGGGCAGCCAGGAGACCCGGGCTTTCACGGCCACCCCTTTTCCCAGGGCGCTGGAGCTGTGAGGCCGTGGGTTCTCAACAGTGGGTTTGAACTGATGCTGGCTGGCCTGGACCCCTGCCCTGACCAGAGCCCCAGGCCCCTGCCCTGACCAGAGCCCCAGGCCCAGAGAGGGAAGGACTGGTCCCAGCTCGCCCAGCATGGCCGGAACCACCTGAGACCCAGGTCCGCCTTGCTGACCAACATGAGCCGGCCTGAGCGAGGCTGGGCCAGGGAGGGCCCTTGCTATTGGCCTTGAGCTGGGGGGGCCAGCGGGTGGCTTCTCCTGCCTCCCAGGGCTGTGTTGTGGCCAGGGAGGGAGCCTGGAGGGGGCCGGGGTACACCCTGTGAGTGGCCAGGGGTTCCAGCAGGAGCAGGTGTGCCCGGCGCCTGTCCTGCCTGGGGGCAGACCATCTGGGATTTGTTCTTGGCTCTCCCTGGACTGTCCCCCAGCACTTTCTCTTGTCCAGCTGATGGGGCGATGCCTCTACTCTTTTTCCTCTTGGGGGGGATCTGTTAAAAGAGAAGGAAAGACACCTCCTCCGCACCCCCCTCCCTGCTGTGTGACACACTGCCCCTCCCAGGCTCCCACTGTGTAGGAAGCTGACACAAGGACAGGCAGGTGGCTCCGGGCTGGGCTGTGTGGCGACACCCTCGCCTCCTTTCTGCTTGGCTTGTGTGTGCAGTTCCGCGTTGTCCCGGGCACCGGCAATGCAGAGACCAAGCGTGCTGCCCCGAGGGGCGCCCAGGGAGGCAGGGCTCGGGGAGGGAGGCTGAGCCCAGGCTCGGGGGAGGCAAAGGCGCTGTGCAGCGGGCTTGGCGACTGGGAGATGAGGTCGAGGGGACACCAGCGCACGGGCTGAGGGAGGACACTCCAGGGGCCCGACAGTGGCCAGTGTTAGCCCAGCACTAGGGTGCTTGGGACAGGGGGCAGAGAGAAAGCCGAGGGGGCTGTGGGGAGCAGATCAAGGTGGACCCAGCCCAGGAGGCGTCTGCAGCTTCCCCAGGGAGCTGTCACCGGACACAGGCACTCTGCTCTGTGACTCTGGATGCGTCACTCCACCTCTCTGTGCTGTGGGTTCCTCACGGGGGCTGATGGTGATGGTGATGCCTGCAAGGCCCGGGTCGGGGCCTGGGTGTGCGCTCGCCTCATCCGTGGTTGGCCTGTCACCGTTTGCGCCCTTCCTTTAAAAACGTATTCGAAGTGTCACTTGTGTGTGACAGCTTGACTCCCTGTCCGTTTTCTGCAGTTAACGTCCGATTTGTCTCCGTGGCGTCGAGGTTTGGCTGCAGGGATGAAATCCTGGCCAGAGTAGCTGCTCTGCACGGCTACAGCCGCAGCCCTGGGGAGCTGGGCTCTGGGAAAGTGCCAAGCCGGGGGGTTGGCGTGGCCACATGGCCGCGTGTCCAGTCTCTGACCTGGCTTCTCCCAGCCTTGAAGGGTCTGGCTGTATCCACGGCCTGAGGCCAGGAGCTCCTGGATGGGGCAGAAAAGGAGGAGGAGGCTGGGCTCCTGCTGGCTCCCGCTGGGTCAGGAAACACTGATGGGGGCGGTGCTCTGTGCCAGGCCGCAGGGAAGGCCCTGGGCTCTGGAGGTGAAGCCGCAGGTGCACCGAGCCCTCTGCCCGGTCCTTGTGCAGGACTGGCTGCTTCCTGGCTGACCTGGGTTAGGCCCAGCAGTGGCTGTGCCAGCTTTCTGCCTGATGCCAGGCATGTGTGGCCACGGAAGGGCTGTGGCAGGGGCCCTGGGGCAAGGCACTGCAGGGGGTCCCTGACCGTGGCCGCAGGGGAGGGCTGTGGGGTGGTAATAATACAGATGCTCCCACCTCATCCTCTCTGGAGTGAGGTGGCTCCCCTGGGCCTGGGCAGGGGTTTAGACCCCACCCCTGGAAGGAGGCAGACCTGGGAGGGCTTCTGGATGTCAGTGCCTGAGCCCCACCCTCTGCCCCTGCACGTCCCACTCGCTTGTGCGCGAGCCCTCGGGCACTGCCATGGCCTCTGGCTGTGCGTCCCAGCCTCTCAGCACCAGGCGCTGGCACTCTGAGCGGGGCCCACCGAGCTCCCAGTGGGGTTTCAGCCAGGTCCCCTCCCCTGCACCACCGCGCCCCAGGGCCACCAGCCTGGCCTGGCCACGGTGCCAAGGCAGCGGGCTCTGACCTCCACAGCATCCAGGCTCCCCACTCCCCTCCTGGCAGGGACTCCTAGCTCGCCCGTGATGCCTGTTCATCAGGTCATTTTTAAGAAAAGAAGACCCGAGTCCCCGTCGGCGCTGGGACGTGGCGGCTTTGGAAGGCGCGGGATGGCGAAGTCAGGGGGAGCTCTTTCACCAGAAATCGACTCTCCTAGCTTGGTGCTGGGGAAGCAGGGCTGGTGAGGGGTTTCTGCCTTCCCGGGCACTCCGTATTATTAAGACACTCAGTCTTGTAAGGGATGTTGGATAATTAATCCTGTGGCGAGGCAATAGAAACAAGCGTGGGAATATATTTAAATAATGAGGAAGTTCTTTAATGTGGACTCATAAAATAATTGTGGGCCAGTGGCATGAAAGAGGGAGGGTCTGTGTTTATTGAAATGTACTTTTTCCCTCCAGACGACGGGGGCTTTTCCTTTTGTGCACACACACGCGTGCTCGCACGCTCGGGCACACACGCACGCACGCACGGCAGCTAGCCAGATCCCCAGCTATGCCTTCTCCCTCTCCAGGGGAGAAGAATCAATTATGCCCAGTGGTCGATGTCCAACATCCACTTGTGATGGCGTGGTTTCGTTGCAGTCGGAGCGCTCTCCCCACGTGTCGGGGCGCTGGCGCAGGTCCTCTGCCCCTGAGAATATTGACAGCCGTCAGAATTCGCGGCTGCGCAAACTGCACTTCTAATTGAACTGGGAAAGGTACACCCAGATTCAGGGCTCTGCACGCCGTAATTGCAATAATTTAATTTAGCTATTTAACCTGTAATTCAGTGGTATTTATTAAGGAGCATGGGAGAAAATGAGGCCATTAGGAGCCAGAGATGAATACATTGAAATGAAAATGAACACTTCTAACTGCCAGTTGACCTTCGGTTTGTAGCCGTTTTTATTAGGCCGGTCACGGTAATTACCAGGACGTGAATCAGGGAGGAAAAGTGAATAATTCAGTAATGAACATTTTTATTCATTATCTCACGTTTTCAGGAAGCAGACAAGTCGCGCAAAAGTACCAGCAACGCTCTCTTTCTGTTTGTTTTTTTTTTAAATGATTGTTTGTGGACAACGGCCCCGTGCATGCGCAGCCTCATTCTGTTGTGTCCAGGGAGTAGGAGGGAGGTGCCACCGCGTGCCCCGGGTGCTGCTGGGAGTGTGGCTGGGGTACCCGCGGGGACCCGCCTGCCAGTATGGGCGGAGCCAGGAGGGGCGTGCCTGCCAGCGCCCAGCTGGGGAGGTCTTTCCAAGATTACTGATTCCGTAGAAGGGTTGTTTTTCTGATGTGGCGTCCCCCAGCTACTTTTCTGCTGTTCGGGTGGGTGTGGAATGGTGCAGTGTTCCCAGGGCTGGGTGCATCGCCGGGAGTTTGTGGGAAGAGCGCCCCCGCCCTCTGACCCTGGCGCTCCACTCCCAGGATGCCAGCGAGAAGACAGAGCAGAGAGGCCAGCCCACCAGCTGCAGCATCCGTGTCGCAGCAGGGACTGGAAACAAGTCGAGTCCAACTGGGAGGACAGGGACAGCTACCTGGCTGCTGAGGGAGGGGCCGTTGCGGGGCAGTGAAAAGCGTGGGTGTCACAGCAGAAAGCAAATCCAGACCAGCAGGGCAGCACTCCCTAGGGAGACGGCCGTGTGCACCTGTCGAAGCCCCTAGGGAAAAGGACCCAGAGTTTGCACGGCTGTTCCCCTGCTAGTCCGCGTTTTCTCCCGCATCCTTGCCTGTGTCTCTGAAGTCTCCTACCCGAAGTGAGTGACCCTCAAAGATCAGAAATGCGGCGACGTGGATCTTCGAGTTGCAGTGACTTTGGCCAAATGGGAAGAGGAGTTGCTCGCTGGGCCCCCTCTGCCAAGCCTGTGGTTTCCTTCGCTCCTCCCTCCACTTCCCAGAAAACCATTCTGCCCTTTGAGGTAGCGGGGGATGTGAGCTAAACACACAGTGTCAGCCTGGCCGTGATGGATGGCTCCCCAGCCCCGCGCGGCCCCTCCCTGCCTTCGGAGCCCCCTTCTCTCTGCGGGCATCGCGTCTCTACCCTGCGCGTGGCTCCAGACTGGGAGTCCGGGGTCTGGATGGCACCCGGCCTCTTCTCTTCTGTCCCCAAGCAGGGACACTCCGCCCAGCTGTTGCCCGGATGGCCCTGGTCAGCAGCCGTCACCCAGCACCTAGCTGTGGTCATTTCCATTCAGACAGAGACGTCAGAAATAATCAGATTCTATTCATGCAGCCGGGAAGCACGCAAGTGGCCTGTGTGTCTCTGATGTCAGAAGCAGCTTATTAGATGCGCGGGGACTTCTGCCTTCATTTCCTCCCTGGAGCGCCCCCACCACTGCCACCCCCCGACACCCGCAGGAGCTGGAGGCTTGCCGCGTGAGGGAACAAACCCACCCTTTCCGATTTTCCATTTTCCAACTTCACTCATTTGCTTTATGGATGTTGGGGAGAAAGACAGAGTGACAGCTCCGCACTACGTTCTGAGCAGGGGCCCCTGCTTCCCAAAGGGACTTTGCTGACTGGCGAGAGAGGGCTGGGGGGGTCCTTCTCGGCGCCGGGTGGTGCCTGGCATACGCTGGGCCCCTGCACATGTGCCTTCGGCCTGTGGTCCTCTCTTCACACCTGCTCATCCCACCTGACCCATTGCCACCAACCGCGCCTCCTGAAATGAACTGACTGTTGGCAAAGAGCTCCGTCGTGCGGGCCGAGAAGGGCCGGGCCAGGCAGGCACGAAGCTCTTGGGCCTCAGTTTCTGCGTCTGAAAAAAAAATAGTGCACCCCGAGGCCCGAGAGCGTGTTCTTGAGACCTTCAGGCCAAGTTCTAGCACGTGGTGTGTTCCTGGTCACAACCCCTGTCCCTTCTGCAGCCTCCAGTCGCCTGATCCAGGGCCCGCCTCACAGGGGAGGACAAAACCCCCAGTGCTCACCCGAGCACTCGGCTCTCGGGGCATCTCCTGCAGCCTTGGACGGTGCTGTGAGCTCCGACAGCAGATGGATGCACCTGCTGGCTCACGGCACCCAGAGCTTCCGTCTCCCAGGGGCACAGGGCACTCCCACCGCCGGGAGGCAGACATTTCCTCCATGCGCAGCTGACCAGGTTGGGCCCCGGGCTTTGGGTCCCTGGATTTGGGGAGCATCTGTCAAGACAGCTGCAGACCGGGAATAGTCGGGGAGGCTGAGCAGAGGGCGAGCTGTTCCGGAAGGTCCGTGGCCCGGGACCTTCGGGAGCCAGCATCGACCGACCGTCGTTGTGGCTGGGAGGGACATGGCGCCGGCCGGGGCCGGGGAGGGCGAATGCCAGGACCTTCAGGTCTTGGTGCTGTAGGAATGGCTTGTGCGTAGCCCCTGCCCCACCTAAGGAGGGCATCACAGGCAGAACACGGCCGTCCTGGCTTCTGTGCAGGAACTTGGGAGCCTTTCCCTCCCCTGGTTGCCTGGTTACGAGATCGTCTGTCACGTGTTCCCCCCAGGAGGGGGCTTGGCGGGGGCGGCGTGGTGGGGGCGGGGGCGCTGGGCGGTGGTGTCTGGTGTTAGGAATGCACCAGGACGTTCGATCGTATCTAATTCCCATTTATATCGCGCCGGACGGCCCCACTGCCCAGCTGCCCTCTCGAAGCCTCGGACCGCTGGGGTTTTCTTGATGCATGAATGAAGACTGGGAACTGGGCCAGGACTTGGCTCCTGGGCTTCTTCATCATTTATTAGCTTCTAGTTTTAATTGTTTCCCGACCTCTTTCCAGATATTTATCTAGGAAGAATTGTCAGTTCTCGCTGCGCCGTGCAGACGCTCGGGGCGGGCGCCGACTGCAGAATGTTCACGGCTCTCTTGGGCAGCAGGCAGGAGGGCCGTTCCGGTGGAGTCCAGCAGGTGTTGGCTGAGCACCTATTGCGCGTCACGTGGTGCTGTGAAGGGGAGCGGGGGAGAACGGGACAAGGCCCCCCCCCCCCCACTCTGGAGACCCCTGGCATCCCCGGGGGCAGGAGCCATTGCAAGGAAACTCACCTGTGTTTGATTTTGAACCACACCTGCGCTGCAGGCCCTGGGCTGGGTGGGAGCTGTGTGGCCTCAGGCAGGCTGCGTTGCCTCTCTGAGCCTTGCAGCCTTCATCTGTTATCTGAAAGGGTTAGGGAAGATAGGCTGAGCCCAGGGAGGTGTCGTGTGGGGTTTCCTGTGTTCTGGGCTCATCTGTGGAAATCAGGGAGTCAGGGGTCCCTCTGGGGGGAGGAGTGCTGGGTTTGTGGGCTGTGGCTCGGAACAGCAGGCAGATCCGCACTGAGCGGCTGTCTGGGCTGTGCTGTGGCTGTTTGGGCCTCCGGTCTCCTGGGCTGCATAGCAGCTGAAGACCCAGGCCCTCGTCCTGCTCGGGCTGGGGGGGGGTCCCCGCTGCAGCCTCAGCTTCCCCTTCTCTGACTCCGCATGCCTGGGTGCCGTCCTGGGGGAGAGGCCAAGCTCGGCCAACGTTGGGCCACCCCGGCAGCTGCCTTTCCTTGCCTGGGGCTTCACTGTGCCGCCTCTGGCTCCTCCCGTGGGAGCTGCAGGGCACAGGGGCTGCTGTGAGGGCGGAGCAAGGGGCGGTGGGGCTGTGGCTCGTCCAGCCTTGCTAAGGCTTCTGGGTAGGGAGGCAGTCCTCCGTGCAAGCCCTGCAGGCCCGGGCCTGCTGCTTCCCTCCCGCAGGGTCAGCGGCTAGAGCCTTGGACTGTCTTATCCCCTGTATGGCAGGCAGGGGGTAGCACGCCGTGGGCAGTGGGGGCGGATTTGCGCAAGTTCAGCACCTCGCCCTGGTCTCCCAGCTCATAACTGTGGAGTGGAGGCCACTTTGGAATGGAAGCCCTGGGTTCGAGTCCTGTGCCCAAGACACGTGGAGCAGCACGGGACGAGGGTCTCCCTGGCGGGAGGGCAGCAGCCAGGGAGGCCGCGGCTGTGGCCATGGCCCCCCAGGCCTCCTCCTGGCTTTGCTGCCACCATGGGATGTTTGTCCAGGCACCTGTGCCACCAGACCCGACCGTGTTTTCTGAGTCAGGGCAGTTTAGAGGGATGCTGGGGGCAGACTGGGCTCAGGAGTGTCTGTGCTGAGCTCCTGTGGTTTGGGTCCCCGGGGTGGGGACCCTGGCACTCCCCGTGTGCCTCCTGCTTTTGCTTCCTCTCGTCACATCTGGGGTGGGAGGGTCAACCATGTTGACAACTCATGTGCCTGCAGGTGCACATTTCTCTCTAGACTCGGTTTCCTTGGGAAATTGTTGAAATTTGCGATTTCCTTTGGGGCCATATTGATTGACAGCAACCATCCATCCCCACCCCCAGCCCAGGGCTAAGGTCACGTTGACAAGGACAATGCTGGGGGGGAACTGACCCCCGGGGGGCTTCAGGAAACTGGGAGAAGTAAGAAAATCCTGGGGGTGGGTCAGCTTGCATCTCGAGCAGGTTAAAAGCCCGCGTTGGAAGGGGAGTTTTCACAGACAGATCCCTTCTGAAATCTGGCCAAAAGCGCTCAGAAGCAAAGTGACCTCAGACTTGATGAGAGAGGGGTGACGTCACCCCCCTCCCCATGGCCCCCGGCCGGGACTCCTGATCGCAGTGGAGTCCGAGCGCCTGCCTGCCTGCCTGGCTTCTGTGCCTTCACGTGGTCCCACTTTCCACCCGAGGTTTGGGTTTAATCGTCTGTTTTATCTTTGCAGAAGGGAAACATTTGTACAGGACAGGGTGGTGAGAGGATGGCGGGGAGGTCGGCGCTCTGCAGCCAGGCCCGAGCTCGCCGTGCCAGGTCCACAAATCATGTCCTCTTTGTACGCGCCTTTAACATTCTGCCCTTGGCGTCTGTTCCAGCCATTGTGGACGGACGTAGGCTGTCTTGACAATAGGTTGAAGCAAGCACTTACTGAAACGCATTCTCTACTTAATTACATTTCCTTCTTCTGGAAGCTATTTTAATTTTTTTTATAATCACATGTTAATTGTGTATTAGCGGGGCCTTTCTGATTAGTTGAAAACATAATGAAACCTTTGTAAACAACACAGAGAGAAAGAAAGGGGAGCGTGTGAACACAGTGGCGGGGAGCCCCTTCCCGAGGCCCAGATAGCTGTGCCTCTGCGAGCCCGGGAGGGCGGTCCTGCCTTAGACCGACAGCTCCCAGCCGAGAGTGACCAGTGATGGAGGGCGTTCGCTCCTGGCCGGTCCGTGACCTCCTTGTCCTCCCTGGCCCCCACCTGCTTTCATTCATTCATTCATTTACTCACTGGCTCGTGTTCGTCTTTAGCTTTGAGCAGCTTCTCCTGTTGGGCTCACGTCAGCGTGAGGCCTTCCACGCACAGGCTCTGGTGTCTCCCACCAACCTCGGTACAGGCGTCGTCCCCATTTGTGGGTCAGGGTCAGGACCCCTCCCCCCCATCCCCACCCCCACGCCCATTCATGTTCAGCCACACCTGGAAAGCTGGAGTGTGAGACCTGCCCAGCCCACAGCGCCAGCCCCACGTGGTCGCCGACTGGCCTGCCCCTCCTGACTTCCCGGGGCTGCACACCCCTGGCACCCGGCCTGGTGGCAGGAGAGAGGAAAGAGCTGGCCAGGGCAGGGCCTGTGTGTGTGGCAGGGGGAGGTGGAAGCTGGCGCACCGCTGTCCCGGAACGTGCCGGCATTGTTTTGTTTTCCGCCTTTTTAACGAGAGCCACGTTTCTTGATTGAAAGCACCGGCCCGGTTTACAATCCCTGTTGTGGCGAGCAGGGCCCCAAAAGGGCTGCTCTGTTCCCCATTTAAAGGGCCGGGCTCATAGGGGTTTTGCAGCTCCCAGGCTGTTACTCGGGAAGCGTGGCTCGGCGCGTAGAATGAAAGTGCTACTGTGTGGGAGAGCCAGGTTCACCGTGCGCGCTCCAAGGAAAAGCTGCCAAGACAGTCTTATGAGCAGCCGCCAAGCAAAACACACGCAGGCCGTCCAGTGGAGCCAGCTCACTTCTGCAAATAGAGGAAAAATTGACTTTCTGATTTGGAGGGTTTCTACCACTAAGAAGAATCACTCCAGTGATTGTTCTAAAAATATTCTGGAGGCCTCGGGATTCTGAGCGTCCCTTAATTGTACTTTTTATGTAATCTCTGTGGATCGTGTTTTAAAAAAAAATCAGTTAAGCTTGCGTGGTCATCCCCCCCCCCCCCCCCCCCGCGCCGTGAAAAAGAGCGGCGGACGTATTTTCGTCTCTGCGGCTTCAGGAAGTGCATTTGGGTTTTCAGCCCCTGCAGCCGCGGTTGCAAAGCTCACAGCTGAGCAGCTGAATCTAGGACAGCCCCGAGGTCCCCGCTGGAGCCGCCGGGCTGAGCTCCGGAGGGGCGTCCCTCGCCAGGGACCTCTCTTGGGTACCAGGCTGGGGGGCAGGGCCGATGAACGTGGAGCCCACGCTCCCTCCGCCAGCCCAGGCTGCTGCCCCCTTTACAAGGCACGGAGCTCCCTAGGAGCCCTGGCTCCTGGGCTGCAGGCAGCTCCGGAATTCAAATGATTTCTGCGATGATGAAATTGACTGGGATTCCACAGTGCCTGTGCTGCCAGAAGTGGAGGGTGTGGGCCCCTCCCCCTCCCCGCCTCTCCCCTCTCTCCACCCCCAGCCTCCCCCCCTCCCCGCCTCTCTTCCTCACGTCTGAAGGACAGAGCCCACAGGAAGCCCGTGTTGAAGCCAAAGTCCCAGCCCGGTGCTTCTGAGCCGTGGGGGCTGTCCTGTGCGCTGTGGGGGCTGTCCTGTGTGCTGTGGGGGTGCTTAGCACCTCCCTGGCCCCTGCCCCCTCATGGTTAGGAACACCCTGAGTCCTCACCCCAAAATGCCTCCAGATGTTGCCCAAAGCCCCCCAGTGGGGCCAGCTCAATTGGGAACCTCTGGCCTCACCTGTTTTTCCAAACTGGGGACTTTCAGGATCTATTTTCAGCCTTAAGGATAAGCAGTAATAGCCGCGTGGACTCAAAGGCCTTGGAAAGGGAGAGTGAATCCCCATTGTCCAGCCCCAGAGTGAGTGCTACCAAGAGGCCGAGGACAGCCCTGGGTCGGGAGTTAGAGCGGTGCAGGCGGCGGGCGGTGAGCTGTCCGTCACAGCCGGACCTGCAGGCGGGCAGATGCCCGCCCTTCCTCTGGCAGTGCCCTCGGCCACCTCTGCCGGGCGGAGGCCCCTGGTCGGCTCACTGGGGCATGGACGCCAGTGCAGTGTTAGCGCTCTGGGCCTGTCTCAGCTCTGCCGCCCGCCCTGTTGCTGTTGCAGATGGTTTTGACCTTGTGTTAGGAACCAGGCTGCTCCTAGGCCAGCCTCTGTCTTAACATCACGGTGTCACCATTTACAAGAATCATCGTCGGTGGCTGCACACGTGGACTCACAGCTGGGGTGCCTGGGAGGGTCGGGTGCCGGGTGTCAGCGGCTCCGTCAGCGGAGCCGTCGCCAAGAACTCGAGGATTGGGTGGTCAGCGGCGTTTGCGCTAACTGCGTGGCAGTGGTTCCCTGGGCCCAGCCAAATCCCCGCTTCCTCTGACTGCTGTCCACCGGCTGGCCGGCCAAGCCAGCCTTGTGCTGCTTAGACACTTGGAATCTGTGGGCCTTCGGCTTCTCCAGGGGTCCCTCGTGCAAGCCGGACAGACCAGCCTGGCTGCGGCTCCTCAGCCCCCGCGCCACCTCCTTTGTCACCAGCCCAGACTCCCTGCCTCTGGCACCCTGGAAGACACTTTCGTCCTGTGCTCCGGGGTGGGCAGGCGGTGCTGAGGACCGGCTGGCACAGCCGCTGTGGGTCACAGGCCAGCGCCAGTGCCTGCGTGCATCCAAGCTCCGAGTTGCCCGGCTTTGCTGCTGGGGCTGCCGGCGTTTGGGGAGGGCCCCTGCGTGTGCGTGTGTTCTGTGTGTGCGTGGGGAGGACGCTCGGGCCCTCCCGGCGCAGCCTCTGCGGTGGGGCTTGGCACATCCACGGCCTCTGCTGCTCTCACCTCCGCGGGCAGCTCAGGCGCGCATCCGGGTGCCCGGAAACTTGAGCTCTGCCCGGCTGCGCCTGGCGACGATGACCACGTCCCCGGCTGCCGGCAGCGGGCTGGAGGAAGCTTGGCACTGTGGCAGAGGCAGAGCGCTGCAGAAGTGCCGCAGGTTTTTCATATGGAAATGTGAAATAATGGGGTGATTAAATAGAGCTGTATATTAAAGTACATCTGACATTAGAATTACCATAATGTGCTGTAGCCTTAGGCTGAGTGCTTTATTTGCCATCTGCGTCGGCCCAAAATCCCCCGGGGAAGCGCTAAAATATTCTGAATAAACTCAACCCGAGTCCTTATTGAGAGTAAAATACCATTTGTGGCACGTCGTATTGATTCGTCTTAATTGTGGTGCAGAAAAGAACATTCACTGGCGATGACTTTTGTGCTCCGTGACAAGCTGGCTGGAGTTCGTCTCACACTGCAGTTGGTTAACCTGGGCAGACGGGCGGACGCGGCCAGGCGGGCACCTGGGCTCCAGCCGCGGGAGCTGCGGTGCCTCCCCCGCCCTGCCCCGGCCCCGGCGGACACACAGCTGGGGCTCCCGGCCAGCCCCCTGCTCTCCTGGGTTGAGGGGGGCGAGGCAGAGGAGAGGGGCACCCACGTGAGGGCAGAGGAAACTCTCAAGGTATCATCCCAGGCCGCTTGTCACAGATGCCCTGGCCGGCCGTGCCCAGGGTGCCCTCGCCTCCGCCTCGGCCCTTGGTGGTAGAGAAGCGCTGTGCAGAAGAAGGACGAGGAGGATAAAAGGGCCCGCTCAAGCAGGCAGAGGCAGTGGCCCTGGGCCCCAGGATGGCCCCAGCCCCTCTCCAGGGCGGAGTCGCCAGCAGGAGCAGTCAGGGGGCCCCACGCGGCTCCCCCCTGCCACGCGAGGTCCAGTTTTTACCCCATAATTGCCTATCATTATCCACAATTTAAATATTCAAACATTCCCCACAAACCCTGGGCTGGCGTGTCGTCATTACAAATTCAGAACAAGGGAATAACCTTTAACTTCAGGGACAAATGAGACACATTCACAAGTGCGCCTCTGCCGCTTCCTGTGCTTTATCAATCCCCGCGGACCGGAACACTTTGGCTGTAACACGCTCGGAACAATATCCATATATTACTACTTGTTTGTAGTGTGTGGGTAACGAGTCCCCTCTGCATTGGCTAACCTGCATAACTCGGCATCCAGCCTCTCCATAACGTCAATTATCTCCGCAGAGCTAAACGTACACTCCATTAAAACCAGATTTACTGCCCCTGCCATACTTCTTGGGCTGGAACGTGGAGATTTTTGTGGATTTAAGGAAAGGAAGGATGCTGGCCTGCCTCGCGGAGGAAGTCGTGAATTATGGAGCAGGGAGACTTCCTGTGTTCCTGGGAGGAGGAAGGCCCGCCCCCAGCCGGGCAGGAGGCTCAGGCCGAGTGTGAGCGACACCCGCACGCGCACCTGCGACCGGCTGCTTGCTTTTCTTTTTTCTCTTTTTTTTTTTTTTTTTTTTTTTGCCTGTTTGTTTCCTGATTCACTCCTTCTTTGTCTGCCGCGTGATAAGGAGGGTTGGCTCGGAGCCTCCCTTCCACATGCTGTGCGCGGTTGCCGGCTGCAGGGTTCTAGAACGTTCTCGGAGAAGTCTGGGGGGTCGAGGGGGAGCACAGGCCTCATGGACGCCTCGGCCAGAACCCACTGAAAGGTGAGGGCCCTGCCCGGGAGGTCGACAGAAAGTGGAGGTCAAGGGCATCGGACACCTGGTATTTCCGGCAGATCCGGGTGCTTCGTGCCGCAGCCGAGCCGCCCCGTATGAGAGGGCCGTGTGCGTCCCACCCGGCTCTCCCATCTGACTCACCCACACTGCCGTTCCCACCCTGCACCCACACGTTGCTGAGCGCGGGCTGGGCGGCTGTTTGCTGAGCCCAGAGCTGCGCACCTGGCCTGACCACAGAACTGAGCGGTTGCCGTCGAGGCTGTTCTGGGAAGTGTGGGGCGCGTGGGGCCTGTGGCTGGGGTTCAGCTCTAGGGCCCCCACCCCATTGCACTAAGAGCCCAACCTTGCTGTTCCTGGGAGATCCCCCTGGGACGAGCGCGCTGGCGTGGCCGAGCTGCTCCGCGGAGTGTGGGAGCTGGCACCGCGGGCGCGCCGGTTGGAGGGCTGCTCTCCGAGGGCTCCACCTTCCGCTGCACCCAGGCTGTTGCTCCAGAGGCTTCCTGGCTTTGAGAAGGCTCTGGAAAATGCGCATTTCCCTTCCTGAGGTGGAGTCTCTGCCGCTTGTGAACGCAGCCCAAATGCAGCCGTTGGAACGCGCTCTCTCGGCCATCCGCGGCTCCTAGCAGGTTCTCAGCGCCTGAGTCTCCTGGCGGTTTCACCTTCGGTGTTTCCCAGCTCTGAACTCAGGGTCCCACCTCCGCCTCCATGCCTGTGGTTTCCTCTGCGGGGCAACGCCCTCCCTGCCCCCCAGGACAGACGCCCCCCCCCCGGCCGCCCCCTCTGTCCGTCCGTCTCCCCTCCTCCAGGCCCAGCGTGTGGCAAGGTGGCCTGGCCCATCCTAGACACTGCAGTGCTGGACCGCATCTCCTCTGTGTGCCCCCTGCTCAGCGGCCGTGGCCTGGAGCAGATACTTCTGTGTCTGTGGGGGAGGAGCGATCGCATGGAAGTGCTGAGGGGGTGGCCTGTACCCGGTGGACGCGTGGGCCCTGTGAGCTCCGGCCGGAAGTGGCTGATCTCCCGTTGGCCCTCACGGGCCCTGTCCTTCCTGCAGACAGAAGTGCTGTCTGCCCAGCGTGGCCAGGCAGCCTGTAGCCACCATGTGCTCCCACGTCAGCCCCACCTCGCGGGCCCGCCCTCCTCCCCGGGCTCGTCCAGCTCCGCGTGTTCATCCTGGAGGTCACCTCCACGTGTGCCTCCTCCTGCTTCTGCTGTGTCTTCCCAGCCCCCACCCGGGCCTCTGCCAGCGAGGGGCTCCAGCCTGCTGGCATTTTGTGCAGGCCCGGCAGTCATGGGCAGTGCCGGGGCTCTGTTGGAGGCTGCAGCGAGGGCTGTAGGCCTGGGTCCCTGGGCCCCTCCCCAGCCTTAGGTATGGGCAGGCGAAGCCTGGCGGCTGACCTCGGCTGCATGGATCCCTCCCGATAGATGGGTGGTCATGGAGCCTGGGAGGCTGAGTGAGGCCTCTGCCTGCAGCTGGGGCTTGGCAGGTGCAGGTGGGAAGATGGGGCGTGGCTTTCTGGCAGCCCCGGTGTGAGGGGCAGCCTGCTGTGTGTCCCCGTGCAGCACTGACCCCGGGTTAGGAGGGTGGGATGTGTCCCTGGCTCTGCCACTTACAAACTTTGTGACCTCCACTAGGGACTGGCTGACAGTTTCTTTTCTCTCTCTCTCTCTCTCTCTTTTTTTTTTTTTTAAGAAAATCTGGGTTAAAACCCACTTTCTAAGGTGGCTAGGAGCATCCCCCTGAGAGCAGAGGCCATGACACATACATACAGGCTGTGGGTGAGCGGAGCACACAGAGCTAAGGGCAAACGGTGACCACTGGTGCGAAGCAATCTGGACTGAGTGGCCTGGGCCTTCAGAGGGGCTCAGGTGTGAGCTGGACCTGAGCAGGCAGATGTTCCAGGCAGCAGGAGCAGCCCTGGTCAGGCATGGAGGTGTGACAGTGCATGGCCCTGAGACAGGGGCCCCGGGTGGGGAGTGGCCAGCGCACAGTGAGTGCAGCGGGCTGATTCGGGGAGCTCTGTGATGTGGGGAGACGCTGGTGCTGGGGTGGGCTGTGGCGGAGGCGGCGGGAGATGTCTTGGTTCTGTTTGGTCACCCGGGACGCCGGCACTGCTCGGGGGCTGTATGGCGTCCAGCTGTGGGGAGTCATGGGCAGCGCGGGGGCTCTTCTGCTGCACTCAGCTCTGCCTGGGGCAGCCTGGGGTGGAGGGCACGGAGCTGGGTCTGGCTCACCTGGGGCTGGGCACACGCCCGTGTCCTCGTGCTGATGGCTGTGAACACACGGATTGTAGAGAGTGGCGGGCGCAGGGCATGGGTGCCCCGCCTGTGCACCCAGCACCTGCTGCATGGGGCCCCAGCCTGGGCACTTTGCCACGCTGGATGGTCCCCACACTATGAAGCTCCCCATGAAGGCAGGTGCGTGTCCACCACCCGGATCAGAGCCCAGAGCTCCGTGAGGCCCAGCCCTATGAAGGCAGGTGCATGTCCACCACTCAGATCAGAGCCCGGAGCTCCGTGAGGCTCAGCCCTGTGAAGGCAGGTGCATGTCCACCACCCAGATCAGAGCCCGGAGCTCCGTGAGGCCCAGCTCCTTGGTCCCAGCGTCCCAGCTCCGAAGGGAGCTCCTGCTGGCAGATGGACAAGACTGTCCCACTGTGGGCCGCTGACGGTGCCCAGGGATGTCTGTGGGCATGACTGCCAGGGGCTGGGCCTGCCCAGGGCGGACCCTGCGTAGGGAAAACAAGGCCAAGGCCAGCAGTGTGCCCCTGAGCAGCTTACTTCTCTTCTCTGTTAAGGGGCCGTGGTGTGGGGGCTCATCGGGGTCCTGCAGCCAAGACGCTGGCCTCATGCAGGTTCCAACCCCCCCCCCCCTGAATTTTTCCGTCTCCCAGCACCCTCAGCTTCTCCCCAGCGTCATTCACACTTTTCATTACATCCCTGAGAGGTTATTAGGTGTCCCCCACCCCCACCCCGGAAGGTGAGTGTCTCCCCAGCAGTGACGGGGGCCTGGGTCCTCTCTGTTCAGTGCACCAGGGCTGGGTTGTGGTGCAGCAGGTTAAGCCATTGCTGGCAACTCCAGCATCCGGATCACGGTGCTGGTTGGAGCCTGGCTGCTCCACTTCCGATCCAGGCGGCAGAAGATGGCCCGAGCGTGCAGACTCTAGTTTTGGCCTGGCCCTGGTTGTTGAGGCCATTTGGGGAGTTAACCAGTGGACACACCTTCTCGCTGCTGAGTTTACTCCCGTCCGTGCTGGGCCCCCAGACCCAAGACAGCACAGAGACGGTCAGACTCTCACTGGCAGTGGCTGCCTGGAGCACAGAGCTGCCGAGCACGCTGAGGCCTGGCGCAGGAGTGCGGGGATAGATTGGCAATGTCTGCCATGGGTGCTTGAGTAGGGGCAGTGGCTCTGTTGGACGGAGCAGCCTTTGTCAGCCCATCCTTGCTTGGGGACCGTTTGTTCTTCGTCTGCTGCTTATGGGGCCACCGTGGCCACCAGCAGCACCGACACCCGCCGCAGGCCGCGTGTTTTGAAGACTCTCCTGGGTACACCGCGTCTGTCCGTTCTCGTTGCTGGTTAACGTGGCTTCACCATGTGATTGCGCTTCTAGCCCACTGCAGCATGGCTGACAGCACCCTGGCCGCAGGCGGGAGCAGAGGGTGCGTGTTGCAGGCACACGCGGCCTCCTTCCTCCCACCCCAGCTCCCAGGGCCGGCCTCAGTGTCCACCCGGCTGTGGTCAGTGTGGCGGGAGGTGCCGAGTGCCCTGTGCCTTGGGTGGAACCTTCTCTTCAGTCTTCAGTTTGCTCATCTGTTGAATGGGTTGTCGGGAGCATTGTGTGTGGTCCTCGGGCACTCAGCTCAGAACCTGGCGTGGGTTAGGGTTTTGTAAGGGTCCTCGTTGCCACCACTGTTGTGCCTACTGTCTGGGAGGGGCTGGGGGGCTGCAGCGCGTTGGGAGCAAGCAGGGCTGGCTGTGGATTTTGCAGATGACCCTGCACAGGGAGGATATAAACATGGAACTGACGCCCACCCTGGGGGTGCCCAAATGACGTCCTGCAAAGGAGGGTGGTTTAAATGAGTAGGAGGTCCACATGGCCGAGGGCCCGCGGTGACCGCCTGGCCCGCGTGGCCGGGGGCCCGCGGTGACCGCCTGGTCCGCGTGGCCGGGGGCCCGTGGTGACCACCTGGTCCACATGGCCGAAGGCCCACGGTGACCGCCTGGTCCACACGGCCGAGGGCCCACAGTGACCGCCTGGTCCACACAGCCGAGGGCCCACAGTGACCGCCTGGTCCACACGGCCGAGGGCCCACAGTGACCGCCTGGTCCACACGGTTGAGGGCCAACAGTGGTCATCATTTTGGAACTGTGGGGACAGCATTGCCAGTAGCCATAGATTCAAGAGAGGACCAAGTGGTCAGATGGTGAAACCAGCCCTGTCCTTGGATACTGGACACCCCAGAGTTCTAGCGTCCTGCCCCTGAATTCGGCCACTGTGGCTTCTCACAGCCCCTTGACCAGGCCTCCCAGGTAGCGGGTTGCTGGATCTGGAAATGTCTCCTGTTTTCTGTCCAGGGCGGAGGCCCCTGGCAGACCTGAGCGGGCTCCATCGGAGCATCGTCAGAGTGCTTCCCTCAAGGGACGCGCAGAGGCGTGGGGAGACCCCTTGCCTGGCCGCTTGCTTTGTGGATCAGGCGCTGCCCAGTGCACACAGGAAGACAGATTCCTGCCCCCACCCCCGTGGTGTGGGTGCTCTGTGCTGGGAGGCGGTGGGGGTCCTGCTGGGCTCAGGATGCCCCAGGAGGGGCGGGGCCCTGCCCTTCTGGCCGCGGACGCTGCTCCCAGCTCCTGGTGTGCCGGCAGGGCTGCAGCCTTGCCCGGCCTCGCTCAGAGGCCGCGGTGAGCACTGGTGCAAGCGCCAAGCCGGCTGCAGAATGCTCTGTGGCCGTGGGCTGGCCGTGCCGGAGCCGCACACCGACCCAGCCCCTGCGCAGGGGGCACTCTCCATCGCGGCCTTTTCATTGACTAATCGTTCAGTTAAGGTGTGTTTTTTATTAAATAGCCCCGATACCTTTATTGGTATTATTAGTGCAGCTGGCGTAACGAGGAGGCGCAATCGTTTAAATGCTCGTTAAAGAAAAGCCTGTGGCAGAGAGAGCAGCGTTTAGTGCAGTCCAGTGCCTGCCGCTTCCCGAGCGTCACCATAAAAAATGAGATCTCCGCCTCCCTGGAACCTGGCGGGCATGGGGCCGCTGCGCTGGGATTCCTCCCGGGTTCAGGTCCTGCCGGAGTCCGCCTGACAGGCCCTCCACCAGCACCCAGGGCCAGGTTCAAGGGTGGATAACAACAACCAAAGGGAATCATTTGTAGGGTCAGGATCTCCCTCTCTGAAGGCAGGTGCATTGCTCCCATTCTACTGATGAGAAAATCGAGGCTCGCGGCTGCATTTACTTGACTGGCTTCATCCTTCTGGGAACCTCAAGGCAGAACTGGAACCCAGGCTGCCCTCCAGGGAGCTCCTGAGTGAGGGCTTTCGGGGAGGGGTCTCCAAGGGCGGAGGGGGGAGGGCAGGCGGCAGGCCCTGGTTCCAGCTGCCCACTGTGACTCAGCGAGCAAAACGTGGCTAGGTTTACACTGCTGGCTGAGTTGCTTCGTAGCAACCCAGAACTGGCGCCTTCAGCCAGACCCGGGGCAGCCGCAGCAGTGCGGCGGGCAGGAGACCCTGAGCTCCCGGGGGGAGGGGGGTGGCAGCCAGGCCGAGTGTCACCCGGGGAAGGGGCCGCCCTGCATCCCCAGAAGCCCGCTCCCCGAGCCGTCTGTGACTGTGTCGCGTGCTCAGTCCTCTCAGTGAGTTTTCCGATGGAAGAAGAATGTTCTGGGTGGTTCTCCGAGGTTTCTGACGCTGCTGAGGGTCCTAGGCCAGAGGTAGCTGTGCAGTGCTGACAGGCCAGTGAGTGGAAAAGGGGGAGGGGTGGCGGGAGTCCCCAGGCGGGCCTTTGCGGCCAGGGGGTCTTTCAGGCCCCTCTGCCCAGCCCGGCCCTGAAATCCGACCCCGTGATTGAACACAGTGGCCAGTGACCCTCCCCACGTGCCCCAAGCCAGCCTTCTAGGAGGATGTTTTTCCTGTTAACAAGAAGTGGAAGCATCGTGCTCTTTCAGACTTGTAGTTACATGTTTCCTGGCAGATGCCATTTTGAGTAAAAAAAAAAAATTCTGCCATTTCGGCTGAAGAGCAGGCTTCATTCCTGGCCTGCTTGCGGGTTCTGCGTGTGCCTGATAGCCACATTCCTCCAGCCACAGAACTTTCTAGAAAACGTGTGGCTGCAGATCAAGGGAGAGGAAGGTGGTGAGGAAGAGGCGGGGGAGGAGAGGTGGCCAGAGCAGCGTGGTGGGTGGTAGGGGGGCGGCCCAGGTCAGGGCACAGGCCCACAGCGGCCCAGGTCAGGGCACAGACCCACGGCCCTGCAGGACGGATAGGAAAGGGATCTGTCGTCCTTTTGGTGGTTAATTTATTCTGCTTTGCCCAAGACACGGGAGGAGAGGTGTGAACAGGGCAGCTGGTGGCTCTGCTGTGAGGGTCAGGGCCTGGTGGGCGTCAGGGCGGCCAGGCACATGGGGAACTGGGCAGGCTGAGCAAGATGACCCAGATGCCCTGGGCAGAGACACCCTGCCTGTCGCAATTTCAGGAAAAAACTTCATTTCTGTCCCGCTGCCCATCTCCTGTCATCGTGACAGCAAACACAGGCACAGCATAGGACAGAGCGCGACATGACCCCTGCGTAGCACCAGAGGCGTGGCTGGGTCCCTGGTCCTGGGGGGTGGCTCCAGCCCTTCCTGGGGGGACAGCAGGAAGCCCCCTCTGCTACGCTCCCCCCCCCCAATGTCCTGTGAGGTCCTGGCTCTTCAGAAACTGGGCAGCACGCAGGGCACCTGGTCTTTAAGGCGGCTGTGCACACGGCGGTTTCTGTGCCTCTGAACACCGCTAAGGGGGCAGTTAGTGCACGGACATTGAACACAGCTAGTGCATGGACAACAGAGGACAACAGAGTCTGCACGGGGTCTCAGAGGCCCTGTTTGCCCCCTGGCCCTTCACCTTCCTGGTACGGGGTAGGACGGTCGGTTTGCACGCTGGCCTCACCAGGGAGAGGCCAGTCTTCAGGTCTGGGAACGTTTGGAAAGACAGAAGACTCGGTATCTCGTCCTGGGGCTGAGCCGGGATGCCCGTTCCCTCCCCCGGCTTCCCGGCCGGTGAATCTGGTGCTGGAAGACAGGGCCTGCCCACAGCCGTCTGTCCTGCAGAGCACCGGGAGTGGCTCGGGTTGGAGCAGGTGTCCATCGCCCAGAGTTGAGGAGGGCTGTCGCCAGCAGGGTTCCGGCTGGAATGTTCAGCCTCCATCTGGTGCCTGCCCCACGACGTGCCAGAGGCCGTGACATCCTGGCCGCTCGCCACCCGTGTCCACCGCGATTTGCTGCCAGCGTCACCAGAGCCGGTTTCGAACGCAGCAACATTCGCCGCTGCTCACGGCGCCTGCCTGTCAGACCACACGCATTCTCTCCTTCCTCAGCGACTGGCAGTGCCAGGACCCTCTGCGGGGGGTGAGGGAGGGTGCCTGGGCTGTGTGCAGGACACGGGGTGGGGGCGCCGTCTTCCCCGCAGACCCTGGCCCAGGTTCTGGGGTTTCCCTAGAACATCCTACCGCTGGATTCCCAGCCAAGTCTCACGGAAAAAAGTTCGTGTTTTTGTCAAGCTTCCTCCACTCAGAAGTGGCTCTCAAGGGATGGGATTTTGCCCTGCCCCTTCCGGTGGGGGTGGGGAGCGCTGTTTGGAAATGTCAATGTCCAGCCCTGGTGACCAGGGACAGAGGGTGCTGCTGGCACCCAGCAGGCGCAGGCTGGAGTCCTGCTGTGCATCCCGGGTGGCACGGGACAGCCCCCAGGACTCCACCGGAGGCCCACCCAGTCCATGTGGTCCAAGTGGTTTCAATACACAGGGGCCTGGATGGCTCAGGTGCACCCGCTGGTCTTTTAGACCGGGTCAGGCGCCTCCCAGACACCCAGAGGATGCAAGGCCCCCACCTGGAAGGAGCTAGGCCCAGGCGTAGCCGGCAGGCGGCCTGCGTGCCAGGTGAGGACCGGCCCCGCCCGCCCGCCCACCTGCGCACTCTCGGCCCTCTCTCACCTCTCTCTCCGTGTGTCTCCCCAGGGAAAGATGAGCCTTCCAGCTACATTTGCACAACATGCAAGCAGCCCTTCACCAGCGCGTGGTTCCTGCTGCAGCACGCGCAGAACACGCACGGCTTCCGCATCTACCTGGAGCCCGGGCCGGCCAGCAGCTCGCTCACGCCGCGGCTCACCATCCCGCCGCCGCTGGGGCCCGAGGCCGTGGCGCAGTCGCCCCTCATGAATTTCCTGGGCGACAGCAACCCCTTCAACCTGCTGCGCATGACCGGCCCCATCCTGCGGGAGCACCCGGGCTTCGGCGAGGGCCGCCTGCCCGGCACGCCGCCGCTCTTCAGCCCGCCGCCGCGCCACCACCTGGACGCGCACCGCCTGAGCGCCGAGGAGATGGGGCTCGTCGCCCAGCACCCCAGTGCCTTCGACCGAGTCATGCGCCTGAACCCCATGGCCATCGACTCGCCCGCCATGGACTTCTCGCGGCGGCTGCGCGAGCTGGCGGGCAACAGCTCCACGCCGCCACCCGTGTCGCCAGGCCGCGGCAACCCTATGCACCGGCTCCTGAACCCCTTCCAGCCCGGCCCCAAGTCCCCGTTCCTCGGCACGCCGCCGCTGCCGCCCATGCCCCCCGGCGGCACGCCCCCGCCGCAGCCGCCGGCCAAGAGCAAGTCGTGCGAGTTCTGCGGCAAGACCTTCAAGTTCCAGAGCAATCTCATCGTGCACCGGCGCAGCCACACGGGCGAGAAGCCCTACAAGTGCCAGCTGTGCGACCACGCGTGCTCGCAGGCGAGCAAGCTCAAGCGCCACATGAAGACGCACATGCACAAGGCCGGCTCGCTGGCCGGGCGCTCGGACGACGGGCTGTCGGCCGCCAGCTCGCCCGAGCCCGGCACCAGCGAGCTGGCGGGCGACGCGCTCAAGGCGGCCGACGGCGACTTCCGCCACCACGAGAGCGACCCGTCGCTGGGCCCCGAGCCCGAGGAGGAGGACGAGGAGGAGGAGGAGGAGGAGGAGGAGCTGCTGCTGGAGAACGAGAGCCGGCCCGAGTCGAGCTTCAGCATGGACTCGGAGCTGAGCCGCAACCGTGAGAACGGCGGCGGCGGCGGCGCGCTGGGCGCGGGGCTGGGCGCGGGGCTGGGCGCGGGCGCGGGCGGCGGGCCCGGGCTGCCGGGCGCGGGCGGCGCGGCCAAGGCGCTGGCCGACGAGAAGGCGCTGGTGCTGGGCAAGGTCATGGAGAACGTGGGCCTGGGCGCGCTGCCGCCGCCCTACGGGGAGCTGCTGGCCGACAAGCAGAAGCGCGGCGCCTTCCTCAAGCGCGCGGTGGGCGCGGGCGGCGACCCGGGCGGCGGCGGCGGCGGCGGCGACGACGACGCGGGCGACGCGGGCGCGGGCGGCGCGGTCAACGGGCGCGGGGGCGGCTTCGCGCCGGCCGCCGCCGAGCCCTTCCCGGGGCTCTTCCCGCGCAAGCCCGCGCCGCTGCCCAGCCCCGGGCTCAACAGCGCGGCCAAGCGCATCAAGGTGGAGAAGGACCTGGAGCTGCCGCCCGCCGCGCTCATCCCCTCCGAGAACGTGTACTCGCAGTGGCTCGTGGGCTACGCCGCGTCGCGCCACTTCATGAAGGACCCCTTCCTGGGCTTCACCGACGCGCGCCAGTCGCCCTTCGCCACGTCCTCCGAGCACTCGTCCGAGAACGGCAGCCTGCGCTTCTCCACGCCGCCCGGGGACCTGCTGGACGGCGGCCTGTCCGGGCGCAGCGGCACGGCCAGCGGCGGCAGCACGCCGCACCTGGGCGGCCCGGGCCCCGGGCGGCCCAGCTCCAAGGAGGGCCGCCGCAGCGACACGTGCGAGTACTGCGGCAAGGTGTTCAAGAACTGCAGCAACCTCACGGTGCACCGGCGCAGCCACACGGGCGAGCGGCCGTACAAGTGCGAGCTGTGCAACTACGCGTGCGCGCAGAGCAGCAAGCTGACGCGCCACATGAAGACGCACGGGCAGATCGGCAAGGAGGTGTACCGCTGCGACATCTGCCAGATGCCCTTCAGCGTCTACAGCACCCTGGAGAAACACATGAAGAAGTGGCACGGCGAGCACTTGCTCACGAACGACGTCAAGATCGAGCAGGCCGAGCGCAGCTGAGCGCGGGCGCGCGCGCGCCCGTGCGCCCCGCACCTGCGCCGCCCCGCGCGCGCCCGCCGCCCCGCGCGCGCGCCCGACCTGTGTCTGCCAAGTCGCACGGAGACCCGAGGGTTGATGGAGGCACTGAACAGTGTGGAGCCTTTTAACTGTGCAATAATTTCTGTATTTATTGGGTTTTGTAATTTTTTTTTGGCATGTGCAGGTACTTTTTTTTTATTATTATTATTCTCTTCTGTTTAAATTCCTTTAACAAATTTTGTTGGGTATCCGTCCCTTCTTCGTTTTTTTTTTTTTTTTTTTAAACAAACCCCGTAGTAGCCTGAGCAATGACTCGCAAGCAGTGTGGAGGGAGCCGAATGTTTTAAATTATAATTTGGGGTAGGGGCGCTGCTTTTTTGAGATTTAAGCTAAGCATGTGTAATTTCTTGTGAAGAAGCCAACACTTCAACGATTTTGAAGTTGTTTACTTTTTTTATTCCTTCCTTGTTACGTTTCTTGGTCCTGAAATGAAATGTGGCATGCGGTTTCTGCTTTTTGTTTTGTTCTGTTTGGGGCATGTCCGCGGATAACAATCCCTGACGTTGTAGCACTTTGTTTCAGAAGTGGGGTGGAGGCGCAGCCCCAGGAGCTCCGACTCACAGAGGCCTTTCCCGTGTTCATTTCAGCTCTCACCGTTCTGTAAGGGAAACTTGGGGGGCGGCACCCCACACTCAGCGGCCCCCACCCGTGGGGTTGGGCGGGCAGGGGTCTGAAGCTGGGTGTTGCCCGCAGATGCTGTCCTGGGTGCCCTCTCTGCTCTGTGCCCCAGGGGAGGACAAACCATGGCCCGGCCGCCTGTGGGTCAGTGGCCCTGAGTGAGTTCTTTCTGGCCGCTTCTGGCTCCACAGGCCCTCTCCCACCACGGAAGCCCCACGTCCACGGTGCCAGCAGTGGTGGCCGATCCTTTGCCGGGAAGTCACGTGGCCTGGTAGCCAGGGGAGGCAGTCGGTGCACCCTGGGCTGGCCGGGCTGCAGGGAGGGGGGAGGAACCCTAGGAATGTCTGCCCTTTTCCCGGAAGAGCAAGGGGAGAGACCCCGCCGCCGGGCCCCGCGCTGCTTCCCAGTTTTCCCCCTCTCGTTAGGTTGGAAGGAGCTCAACTTTGGACTGATAAGATTAGACATTTGGATTCTGTTGACCCGCACTTTAAAAGCTTTTGTTTGCATTTGAATTCCATGGCTTCTAAACAAGAAATTGCAGCATATTCTTCCCTTGGGCCCAGAGGTGGGTTCAACTCTAGGGGACAGAGGGACTGAGTGTCAGTGTTGCTTGCGTGGCATTCGCAGCGCTGGCACTATAGAGAACAAGTCAAGTTCCTTGCGGACAGCTCTGCTGCCATCCAGTCTGACGTGAGTGCCTTGAAAACTGACCTTCCTATCCGAGTCTCTTGAGACAAATGCAAAATTTTTTTTTTTGAAACGAAAAGACTTTTTAAAAAAGTAAAACGAGAAAAGCCACATTTACTTTAAATTAAAAAAAAAAATCCTGGTTGAAGAGAGAGGACATGAAAATGCCATAGAAGACCCAATCAAATGAAGAAATAAACCCAGCACAACCTTGGACATCGCGAGCTGAACTATACACAACCCCTTTTGCATTTGGGACAGCGCTGCTTAGATGTGGAGTGGAGGTAACTTACTGCTGAATTTAAACTCGAGCGACGCAACTTACACGTTGCGATCGTTGAATGAAAATAAAAACAATTCAGGAACAACGGCTAATTTTTTCTAAAGTTGAATTTAGTGCACTCTGTCTTAAAAATACGTTTACAGTATTGGATACATACAAGGGTAAAAAAAATTGTGTGTATGTGTGTTGGAGCGATCATTTTTTTTTTTCAAAGTTTGCTTACTAGGTTATACAAAATGCCACAGCGGCTGCGTGTATATTGTTTTCTTTTGGTGACGGGGTTTTAGTATATATTATATATATTAAAATTTCTTGATTACTGTAAAAGTGGACCAGTATTTGTAATAATCGAGAATGCCTGGGCATTTTACAAAACAAGAAAAAAAAAACTTTTCTTTTCCTTGAAAATGTTGCAGTAAAATTTAAATGGTGGGTCTATAAATTTGTTCTTGTCACAGTAACTGTAAAGTCGGAGTTTTAGTAAATTTTTTTCTGCCTTGGGTGTTGAATTTTTATTTCGGAAAAAAAAATGTATAGAAACTTGTATTTGGGGATTCAAAGGGGATTGCTACACCATGTAGAAAAAGTATGTAGAAAAAAAGTGCTTAATATTGTTATTGCTTTGCAGAAAAAAAAGTCACATTTCTGCCCTGAACTTATTTTTCTCTCCCTCCTCCCTCTGGAATGGATATATTGGTTGGTTCATATGATGTAGCCACTCGCTGTATTTTTACTGGAGCTTGTAATTTTTTAACTGTAAGCTTGTCCTTTTAAAGGGATTTAATGTACCTTTTTGTTAGTGAATTTGGAAATAAAAAGAAAAAAAAAACAAAAACAAACAGGCTGCCATAATATATTTTTTTAATTTGGCAGGATAAAATATTGCAAAAAAAAAATTTGTATGTTCAGCCCTACTGTGCAGGAGAGCAAGGGTTGTCTGACAGCCCCTGAGAAAAGACACAAGGAAGGTGTCCGCGCTCGGTTCACCAGTCATTTCAGCCCTGTGTGTTTTTGTCGGAATCGGCTCCGGCGGGCTTGGCTCTGAACGCCCCGAACCTTGCATCAAGGCTCCTAGGTGTGGCCGCAGCAGGCCGGATGGGCAGTTCTCCGTCCGTGTGGGGTGGAAGGATGTCGGTTCCATCCCTCAGAGTCTCCCGCGCTCCGAGAGGCCGGGTGCACCGGAGGAGGCAGCCAGCCAGAGGTGCCCTCCCTGCCCCGCCAGCGCCTCCACCTCCCCGCCCTTGGGGGCAGAGAGCGGCACACCCAGCTGCAGGACAGGAAGGTGCGGGAGGCGTGGGGCGAGCGCCGTGAGACCAGGCAGGTGGCGTGTCCATGTCCGGAGGGAGACCCAGCAGCCAGGCCGGTCGGCGGCCTCTGTCCGGGGGAGACCCTGCCAGGCCGGTCGGCGGCCTCTGCTCTGCCTTGCTCTGCTGCTTCTCCCTCTGTGTCCTCGAGGGCCTGGGCTGCCTCCCGTGCCTTCCCCTACCTCCTCCTCTGCCGTCCCCCTGCCCCCAGCCTCTGTGCGTCCTCTCTTCTTCCCATTTGCATTCGATTTCTCTTCTTTCCCCTTCATTCCTCCCCCACCCCCCTTTTCTGTGTGTAAAGCCAAGTAGCTTTAAGATAATGGTGATTTTTTTTGGACGAGGGAATAATACGTTTTTTTAAAATACGTATATCAGGAAGCCATTTTTTATTTCAGGAAATGTCAGAAACCATTATTTTCCCAGCATTCTTTGGAGGCAGTTCTTTAACTTTTGGGCGCTCTTCTGTGGGATGAGCGTTTAGCTCCTTGCCACTCCACCTTTGCAAAGTGAGAAGGGAGGGGAGGAGGTGGGAGCCGAAGCCGGGATTCCGGCCTCCCACCCGCTGGACCTGAACACCCAGGGGCCGCCCTCCCCCGTGGAAGCCCCGGGGGGCCCCGCACAGCCTCCGAGGCGGTGCCCGTGTAGGGTGAGAGGCTAGCAGCACCCACCAGCTCACCCAGAATCGCCAGGACTAAGCCATCCCGAGGCACGGGCTGTGTGCCTGTGGCGCCTGCTGGGAGAGACGCTTGCCTGTGTCCGGTGCTCTGCACCCGAGCCTGGGCACCCGGCCCGGCCCGAGGGCACCCCGCCGACCTCGGGCCGATTCCACACTGCCACAACTCTGCCCAAAGCTGCCCCAGCTGGGAACCTGCCGCTTGCCATTCGAGGGTCTTTCGTGGGGAGAGGAGCAGACTGCGTCAGTCTAAGCAAAATGTGAAGTGAGGAAACGCGCCTTTCCTCCGGCCCTGGTCCCCGGCGGTCGAAGGCTGTGTTGACCGCGGCAAACCTGTGATTTTGGTGCTTCTTTGTATCTCGGCCCGGCAAAGCCAAGTTCCATTGATCTAAGTTGTTTGCATTTGTACTGGCAAGGCGAAATATTTTTATTACCTTTTCTATTACTTATTGTATGAGCTTCTGTTGTTTACTTGCAGGTTTGTCTTTTACTACACGTTTGGAACTATTTATTATTGCTTGGTATTTGTGCTTTGTTTAAAAAACGGGCACTTTTTTTTTATTATGGATAAAATGTTGAGATGACGGGGGTCATTTCAATATGGCTTAGTAAAAATATTTATTGTTCCTTTTATTCTCTGTACAAGATTTTGGGCCTCTTTTCCCCCTTAATGTCACAATGTTGAGTTCAGCATGTGTCTCCCATTTCATTTGTACGCTTGTTCAAAACCAAGTTGGTTCTGGTTTCAAGTTATAAAAATAAATTGGACATTTACCTTGATCGCCAAAGCTTGTCCTTTTCTGTGTGTGTTGAAAGTGGGGGAGGGTAACTCATCTCCAAGGGGGAGCTGAGGGGCTCGGCGTCTTCCTCCTGACCTGGCCCCGGAAGCTCGGGTCTGGGAGGAAAGGCACCAGCCGGTTCCCTTCTCTGCTGAAGGGCATGATCTGGAACAGCGCCCTCGGCGTGCACACAGGACCACCTGGGCTTTTACAGAATCTCCATGCCCAGGCCCGACCCCGGGCTGATTCTGTTTGAATCTCCGGAGGTGGGTCCTGCCCTTGACATAGTTGCAGGTGACCAAGTTCAAGGGCAAGTGGAGTGGTGTAGAAGACAAAGCACTGGACTAGGAACTGCAAGACTAAAGTCTAGTGTATTGATTTTTTTAAAAAATGCTTTTGTTTATTTAAAAGACAGAGGCAGAGGTTTGTTTTCTTCTGGTTTACTGCTTTTTTTTTTTTTTTTTTTTTTGTCAGTTGCCTGTAAGAGCCAGGGCTGGGCCAGGCCAAAGCCAGGATCCCAGAAGCCAAGTCTGCTACTCGGGTGAAGGGCCCCAGCCGCTTGAACCAGCCCCGCTGCCTGGCAGAGTGTGCAGTGAGCAAGACGCTGGAATCCAAAGCGGGGCAGGGTCTAAAACCCAGGCACTCTGGAGGGGGACGTGAGTCCCAGGCAGCGGCTTCGTGGCTGTGCCCGATGCCTGCCCCACAGGTTAGTTGCAGACTGAGCTAACGTCTCCTGAACACCCAGTGAGGACCCTGGGAGCCACCTGGGGGTCAGCGTCCAAGGGGAAGGAGGTCCTGCCCAGGGGGCTGAGAGACTCCATGTGCTTCCCGATGTGTCAGGTGGGTGCTGGACAAGGTGGTCTCTGACCACACGCGTGTTGTCGCGGTCACACAGGAGGACCCCTTGCTGTCCACTGTGCTGCGCGTTAGCGGGTTGGAGGGCACTCGATTTGGGAATCTTCGGAAACAAGCCTTGCAGGGGAGACCACCTGGCTCTGCCCGACGTCTCGGTGTGGAGCAGCCAACGTGACGGGGATAGAAGAAGGCAGGGACGCGCGGGCTTCTGGCCGCCAGGGCCCCACAGGGTCTTTGGTTCCCCCTTGTGAGTGACAGTCAGGGCCAACGCTGAGCAAAGGGGTCGAGGCTTCCTGTGTCCCCTGTTCTTAAAGGGACAAGAAGCGTTAGACTGCAGACTCTCCCTGGCCATACGGCAGCCCAAGAATGCCCGCGAGGCGGCTGCCCAGCGTGGAACCCCGAGCCCTGCTGTGAGCCTGCTCGCTGGGTCCTGCCTGCGGAGACGAGAGGCGAGGACGCCCGCTCCTCTGTGCTGTCCCCACCCCAGCAGCTCTCCGTTCACCGGAGGCCCTGTTGCACCCGGGCCAGGCAGAGGTGGGCTTTGAGCTCCAGCTCCAGAATCGGGTGCAGCTGTGCAACAGGAGCCCGGCCCTGCATGGCAGAGGCCCAAGGGGACGTGGCGGCTTCTGCCTCGTGCTGGGTTCCCGCTCTTCCCTGCGGTTGGATCTCAAGTGGAGGTGTCTGAGCCTTAGGAAGTGTGCGGAGGGCAGAACTGAAGCTCCAGGGATGTGCTCATCTGGGACAGGCCCCCCAGCGAGGGCTGCGGAACAAACTCCTGGACCGAGTGCCAGCAGGTGCCCGGGACGAGAGGGTTGGCCCTCACGAGGGCCTGGGCAAAGGTGGGCATTGCCAGGGAGACGAGGCAGAGGCTCAATCCGGTTCTCATCACTGGGTTGTCGGTAAGGGGGGTGGGACCTCAGGTCAGTCCCTCCCCTTTTTCTGCATTGTCTCCACATTTTTTTTTTTAAAAAAAGATTTATTTCTTTTATTTGAAAGTAGGAGTTACACAGATAGAGAAGGAGAGGCAGAGAGGGAGAGAGAGAGAAAGTCTTCTATCTGCTGTTTCACTCCCCAAATGGCTGCAACGGCGGAGCTGAGCCGATCCAAAGCCAGGAGCCAGGAGCTTCTTCCAGGTCTCCCACATGGGTGCAGGGGCCTGAGGACTTGGGCCATCTTCCACTGCTTTCCTGGGTCATAGCAGAGAAATCGATCAGAAGTAGAGCAGCCGGGTCTTGAACCGGCGCCCATATGGGATGCCAGCACTGCAGGCGGTGGCTTTACCTGCTACGCCACAGCGCTGGCCCCTTGTTTCCCCATTTGTGAAATGAAGAGTTAGGGGGAATCCGGAAGGCACCACTCTGCTTGCGGGGAGCTGAATCCTGTGAGGACGCTATGTGTGCCTCAAATAATGAGGCTGATGGGAAATTGATGCTGGAACCCTTTGTCGGGGTGGGAGGGGTTCTCAGGCACAGGAGGTTCTGTGTCGTTGGGGGTTGTGGCTCCCCGCTCTCGAGCTGCAGGTCCACAGTCAGAACTAGCAATCGGCCCTTTCTGCCCTGGCTATAAAACGAGATGGAAAGAACTTGTTCTGAAGTGGGAATCTAAACGAATCTCATGGAACGTTCAGGCCGGGGGGATGAAACGTCTTTTCTTGTGTACAGGTGAGGCCTTAGTCACTAACTGCCTGCCCTGCGTGGTCGTCAAAACAGTCTCATAGCACCTGGGATGCGCCGAAGACGTCAAAGCAGGCTAAACTTGAAGGTGGATTTGATGCCTAAAGCCGAGGCTGAGCCAGACGTCAGACCTGGACCCGAGGGGAGGCTTCTGGTCTGATCGTTCCCCTCGAGGAGTTCCTTGCTCAGGGAGACCGGAAGTCGGGGCGATATGGCAGTGAGAGATGCTGGCACGAGGGACTGACCCATCAGCCAGGGAGAGACGGTATCTGGAAATCGGGCTGGGAGACGAGTAAGGGTTCCCCAAGAAGGGGAGGACAGGCGAGGCAGAGATGGCATTGGAAAACTCAAGGAGGTTGGAAAAGCCCAGTGAAACCCACGGAGAAGGAGAGTCCTAGAGTTGGCTGGGACCCTTGAAAGTATAACCCCACCCAGTGTAGTCATCTTGACTCTAGAGAATAGTGATCCATCCTTTTAGCCATCCACTTAACGTCCATCCTTATCCATCAACCCACCCACCCCTCGTCCATCCATCCATCCATCCATCTTTCCCTCTCGCATCCGTCCATCCGTCCATCCATCCATCCAACCATCCATTCCCCAGTTTGTTTATTTAACACTTATCAAAAGCCCCTGCTATGTCACAGACCCCGGGAAGCTGCACACAAATCGGACTCACCCCTGCTTTTCAGCGGCAGGATGGGCTATCCATTCTGCTGCGCAGCCTTGACTCTCCTGGAGTTTCTACCGAATGCCCCGCACTGCCAGGCCTGGGGACACAGTCTGGCCTGGACTAACCCTCCCTCCGCAAGCTGGGGAGGCGGCAGTGAAAGATCAGGCCCAGTCTGTGGAGTGGGAGTACAGACACCAGTGGGAGGAGATACTCCCGTCCTTTGTTCTCAGTGGAAAAACCAGCCCTTACCCCACTGTACCTGCCCTGACCCAAAGTGTCTTCCTTTACTGTGGCTTCCTTCTCACAGGCCACAGTGAGAATGAAATTGTGTTTCTTTTCTTTTTTCTTAAAGATTGTATTTATTTATATGAAAGACAGAGTTACAGAGAGATGGAGACAGAGAGAGAGATCTTTCATCCACTGGTTCACTCCCCAAATGGCCGCAACGGCCGGAACTGCACCGATCCGAAGCCAGGAGCCGGGTGCTTCCTTCTGGTCTCCCATGCAGGTGCAGGGGCCCAAGCACTCGGGCCATCCTCCACTGCTATCCCAGGCCACAGCAGAGAGCTGGACTGGAAGAGGAGCAGCTGGGACTAGAACCGGTGCCCATATGGGATGCCGGCACTGCGGGTGGAGGATTAACCAAGTGAGCCATGGCACGGGCCCCGAGATTGTGTTTCTAATGCCCAGGTTCAGATGAACCCCAGGCTGTGAGCACAGGGATCTTGCCTGCAGGATGGGGGTGGTCACTTATCCGAACAACCCCGAGGCACGACACTGATGCCGGTGTGCTGCTCATGGACCAGGCTGTACAAGGCACTTGGTTTATTTGGTCAGAGTGCGCTGTGAGCCGTGGTTCCAGTGGCTAGGCTGCCTCCCAGCCGAACAAGGAGCTCCTGAGCCTCGGCAGGGACTGGGCCCCCCTCCCTCCCTCCTTCTCCTGTCCTAGCCCTTCCTCCTCTTCCCATCAACGAGGTCCTACTCCCTGTCATTGTGCAGCAGCAGTGTGTTGGGGAGTGGAAGAAAGAGACTGGGAGGCAGCCAGCAGGTGACACCGGACCCCAGACACACGGCACTGGGCACGACCCAGCCCTTTCGCCTGCATTTGGAAGCGTGATCGGGGGTTCAGTTTCGTTACCTCCGTCACCTGTCAATCACGTTCCCCCTTCCCTCGGCCAAGTTCTGTGGCAGTGTACATCTAGGGCCCAAATGACATTCTGAGCATTTGGTTTGCTGATGTCGTTCTTGGAAACTACTAATTAATCAGTGATTCCTAGAGAGAAGCAGCTAGGTGTCTATAGACGGCCACTTCAGTGTTTCACTTAATGCTCTATTACTGATGTGTGATCTGCCCTCTTTCACAGGGCTCAGAGCAGACCAATAAAAACACATAATAAAATACGAATGAGCAGTAAACACCAGGACCAGAGACAGGAAAAGATAAAGCGAGGTGTATACACCTGTGTAAGACAGATGCTGGGAAGAGGACCATCCATGGCCATCGATTGCCCCCTTCCTGGACCTCCCGCAAGCAAGCTGGTGCCTTTCACCCTGGCCCAGTGCCCTGGAGGTCTAGCCTGACTGGCTCTGGAGGGCCCACGTGTCCGGGAAGCAGGGCTCGTGCGCTGTGCTGGGTGGAGAGGCCCCCCGGGGCTGCACAGAAACCTGGATAACCAGCTGCTCCCTTCACAGGCCTCCTTAGAGCAACGAGGCGGGGGTGGGTTGAGTTGCAGAAATCAAAGCCTTGGGCGTGCTGGTGGGCACTGTTCACCATGGCCCCTACTCAGCACCCCCTCCGACCCTGGAAGTCTTTGGAGCTCACCTCTAGTGCCTCCATCCTGTGTTCCTCCTGCAAGAGCTGCCGTCGCGGGGCCTGGAGCCCGACCACGGGGTCAGAGTCTGGGTCAGCTCCTTTCGCTGTGTGGCCGCCCCGTGCCTGGATTTCCTCATCTGCAAAGCGCGGGTGCTGCTAGGGCTCACCTCCTCCAGGTGTCGAGACGTTGCCCAAGGTGTGGCATGCAAAATGCGAGCACAGCGTACACAGTAGGCGCTCAGCACACACCAGGGCAGTGGGGATTCACACAGTAGGCGCTCAGTGAGCACCAGGGCAGTGGGGGGTCACACAGTAGGCGCTCAGCACCAGGGCAGTAGGGGGATCACACAGTAGGCGCTCAGCACCAGGGCAGTGGGGGGTCACACAGTAGGCGCTCAGCACCAGGGCAGTGGGGGGTCACACAGTAGGCGCTCAGCACCAGGGCAGTGGGGGGTCACACAGTAGGTGCTCAGCACCAGGGCAGTGGGGGGTTCACACAGTAGGCGCTCAGTGAGCACCAGGGCAGTGGGGGGTCACACAGTAGGCACTCAGCACCAGGGCAGTGGGGGGTCACACAGTAGGTGCTCAGCACCAGGGCAGTGGGGGGTCACACAGTAGGCGCTCAGCACCAGGGCAGTGGGGGGTCACACAGTAGGCGCTCAGCACCAGGGCAGTGGGGGGTCACACAGTAGGCGCTCAGCACCAGGGCAGTAGGGGTTCACACAGTAGGCACTCAGCACCAGGGCAGTGGGGGTCACACAGTAGGTGCTCAGCACCAGGGCAGTGGGGGGTCACACAGTAGGCGCTCAGCACCAGGGCAGTAGGGGGATCACACAGTAGGCGCTCAGCACCAGGGCAGTAGGGGTTCACACAGTAGGCACTCAGCACCAGGGCGGTGGGGGGGGTCACACAGTAGGTGCTCAGCACTAGGGCAGTAGGGGTTCACACAGTAGGCACTCAGCACCAGGGCAGTGGGGGGTTCACACAGTAGGCGCTCAGCACCAGGGCAGTGGGGGGTCACACAATAGGTGCTCAGCACCAGGGCAGTGGGGGTTCACACAGTAGGCACTCAGCACCAGGGCAGTGGGGGGTCACACAGTAGGTGCTCAGTGCACACCAGGGAAGGGGGGTTCACAGCAGCTGCGGTAACGACCCCAGCCCCTCGGCGTGTAGAGGTTTGCCTCTCGCCAGCAGAGCAGTGCGGTGGAAGCAACGGTGGGCAGCTCTCTCTCTGGTGATGCAGTTTCTGGCTTCTTCTGTCTCGTTTGCTTTTCTTCCAGAACGATGCTGTCCTACACGGCAGCTGCCAGCAGAGACTCAGATCTGAATGCACTGGAAGCAGGACAATTAAGGATTCCGTTTCTCCGTGGCAGCCACCACAGTGCACGTGCTCCGTGGCTACGTGAGGCTGACGGACAGCTCAGACAGAATCTCTATGACGGCAGAAAGTCCCACTGCAAAGTGCTGGCCGGGGTCTCCCAGGGGTAGCTGTGCATCTCCTGCACGGGGGACTTCTGGGGGGCTGCATGCAGGGGTCCTCGTGGGCAGGCCTGGGCGGGGGTGAATATCACTTCGGCCCCCATCTCCTTGGCCAGCACATGATCCCCTGGCCCTGCTCTGGCGCCAGGAGGCTCTGCAGAGTGCTTCGTCCTGGCTCACCGCCTACTCCACTGCATGCAGCCCCCACGCTGCCCCGTGTCACGGCCTCATCCCAGCGGTCCTGGGGGGCGGGCACAGGAGCGCTCAGAACACCAGGCACTGTCCTTTCTAGAATTCCTAGACAACATCGGTCCTGTCTCACAGCCTTGAAATGGACCACGGGGCTGTCCTTGAACCAGTTCTGCCAGAAGATTGCCAGGCGCCAATGGGCAGTGGCTGCTGCCCAGTGTGGGAGGAGGAGCTGGGAAGCTGCCCGCGGGGCCCTGCTCGGCTGGGCGCTGGAAGAGCAGATCCAACCCCTGTGTGGTCTCTGCCCTTGGCGAGTACAGAGCCCTGTAGAGAGTCACCTGCAAATGAGCATGGGCACCAGGCACACACCAGGCACACACCAGGCATGGGTACCAGGCACGGGCACCAGGCATGACACCAGGCACACACCAGGCATGACACCAGGCATGACACCAGGCATGACACCAGGCACACACCAGGCACACACCAGGCACGGGCACCAGGCATGACACCAGGCACGGCACCAGGCACACACCAGGCATGACACCAGGCATGGCAGCAGGCATACACCAGGCACGGCACCAGGCATGACACCAGGCACACACCAGGCACACACCAGGCACACACCAGGCACACACCAGGCATGGCACCAGGCAGTGCCCGTGGACGGTGAGCAGAGCGGCTCAGAATCTCCCAGCTGCATCCACAGGGTCTCAGGACTCTTGCCGGTTCCTGTGTGGTGGCCCTGACTTTGGTGATTTGGTGATTTCCATCACCTCAGCTTTGGCGAATCAGCCAGAATGAGTCTGTTTGCCAGTGCTGGTTTTCCTTCCGTCCTGAGCCCCCAGCCTCGCCACCCTCCCTTTTCGCATCCTCCAGCCGCGTACAGTCCAGGTACTTTTTCATATTTTTCCCTAATGAATGCAGAGTGCTCGGCTTATTTATTTATTTTTGTCAGGGGCGCCCAAGCATTTAGCAGTTACCAATGATCAACAGTACATTTTGCAAACAAGTAATAAATTTTAACACCAATTTGTCTACGAATTGTGACCTTTTGATGATGTATTTGATTTTTCCCGAGAAGTTGAACTTCTTTGTCATCCAAGTTTGATTCATATTTTAATTTTTTTAAAAGCAAATGGTCTGGATAACACATTGCAACATTGAACTGATTGCAAATGCTATCTTAGTTGCAGTCAATATTTTTAATTTATGCTGTTTAAGATACACGGGGAGCCCCCGGCCCACTTGGCTAACCGCGGCACATCCACATCTCTGCCCCTGACATTTCATACTCCGTGGTTTTCTTAATCTTGTATGGATTTTTTTTAAAGGAAGGATAATTTATGCCAGTACCTTTTAATGACGCACCTTTAACCGAAGATAAAACATGTCCTCGGTTCTCCCGATCTCGGCTTTTGGCGAGCGTTTTGCTGTGGAAAAGGTGGTCGTCTTCTCGAATCCCACAGCAGGTACGTGGGTTGGTGTTAATCACCCCAGCACGAGAGAGTGGTCCAGAAGCAATCATCCTTTTTGTTAACGCAGCCTGGCAGAGGCACCACTGCCCATCAACGAAACACGACCAACATTGCAAGGTCACGTTCACCAGGACGCTGGGCCCTGGGGCTGCTCTCTCAGCATGCTCCAAACCTGCCCTGCGAGCCAGGTTCCCCGCCACGCAGCACGGCCAGTGTGGCTTCCCGGCCGCTGTCACCGGTGCCTGCCAGGCCCAGGCTGTGTGCAAGCCCCACGTCATCATGCCTCTAAAGCTGGCAGGAAGCTCACTTGGCTTCTCCTGGGACTTCAGGCTTGTAAACATGCAATAATGTCTTTAGCCAAGTGCGCTAACAGGGGTGCAAAGCTGTGGTCAAGAATTCGGCATGGGGGCGGGAGACACCAGCATCCCAAATGAACACTGATTTGACTCCTGGCTGCTCCACTTCTGCTGCAGCTCCCTGCTAATGCACCTGGGAACACAGTGGGATACAGCCCAAGTGCTTGGGCCCCTGTGCCCAAGCGGGAGACCTGGATGGAGCTCCAGGCCCCGGTTTCAGCCTGGCTAGCCTGGTCACTGTAGCCATCCGGGGAGTGAACCATCGGGCGGAAGATATTGCTTGCTTGCTCTCTCTCTGTCTTTTCCTTTTAAACTCTGCCTTTCAAATAAATAGCTGAATCTTTTTTTAAAAGAAACAGTTCAGCCTGGATTGTAAAAATATTTGCAGTGACCCTCAGACTGTCATGCCAGTGGCTTGTCTCATACACATGAGGGAAAAAGCAGAGATGTCTGGTAAGAAACACATTTAAGAAATTAAAGCAACAATATAAATAATGATTAGGGCAGATGTCAATTTAAATAGAAGAGATAAAATGAAAACACCCAAGGAACGGGGTTCTACAACTTGATTTGCAAGTGTGACTGTTAATTTTGTTAATATTTTTCCTCCTGCAGTCGTGCCTTTGGACAGCGGGAATTGGTAGGGAAATGGACTGTGAGAACGTTTGCTCCACCTTGGTGGTGCTTAGGCCCGAGCAGAGTCACTTCGCAGGCTGTGAAGATCCTGGGTGGCAAACCTCCATCAGAAGGATCCCAAAGAACACAGCCTACAAACAGAACTGTGAAATCCACTCGGCAAAACCTGACAGCATCAAACAGAGAGACAGGCAAATCCACAGGATGGTGGCGACTTCAACATGGCGCTCTTGGTACTGGATGGAACCAGGACCAGGAAGTGAGTAAGGGTGGCGGCCACTGTCTGCTCCTTTGACCTACTGGGCAGTTACAGAACAGGCCAATCAACAAAAGGAAAAGAAAGAAAAAAAGGAACATTCAAGACAGACGTGGCCTGGCCACTCCAACATGGCTGAGTTAATGTAAGTGGCTGGAAATCATACAAATACGTTTCTTGGCCACAATAAAATTAAACTAGAAACCAAAACTAAAAGCTGGAAAATTCTCAAAGTGGTTGTAAAGTGAGTATAAGACCTTGTAATGCTTTATGGGCCAAAGAAGAAACCGGAGGAGACACTTTCTGGCAGAGCGGGTTAGGCTGCCCCGTGGGGTTCCTGCATCCCCTACTGGATCACCTGGCTGAGTCCTGGCGACTCCACTTCTGATCCAGCTTCCTGCTTGTGCACCTGAGAGGCAGCGAATGATGGAGACCTGGATGGGGCTCCGTGCTTCTGGTGGGCATGTGGAAGTGAGCCCGTGGATGGGAGATCTCTCTCTCTCTCTCTCTCTCTCCCTCCTTCTCTTCCCCCCATCTGTCACTCTGCCTTTCAAATAAATCAATAAATCTTTAAAAGAAGATATCAGAATTTGTAGGACACAGAAAAGCCATGCTTACAGAAGAATTGCTAGCATGGAATGCTAATCTTCTACTTCAAGAGGCTAGAAAAAATAGAGCAAAGGTGACCGAAAATATAACCAGGGAGAAGGAATAATAAAGATAAGAGCAGAGTACTGGAATAGAAAGTGTAAAACAACAGATAAAATTAATAAAACCAAAATATAGTTCATTGCAAAGAACAATAGAATTGATTGGTCTCTAGTTGGAGTGATTAGGAAACAAAGAGAGAAGACGAAAATTATCAATGTCAAGAATGGACGAGTGGGGCCGACTCTGCAGCATGGTGGGCTGCTGCCTACATTGCCAACATCCCACATGGGCATGAGCTCCAGTCCTGGCTGCCCCACTTCTAGTCCAGCTGCCTGCTAATGGGCTGGGAAGGCAGTGGAGGATGGCCCAAGCGCTAGGGCCCCTGTACCCATGTGGGAAACCCAGAAGAAGCTCCTGGTTCCTGGCTTCATATTGGCCCAGCTATGGCCTTTGCAGCCATTTGGGGAGCAAACCAGCAGAGGTAAGATCTCCCCCCCGCCCCCATAACTCTGCCTCTTAAATAAATAAATCATTAAAAAAAAGAGAGACATTAAAAAAAGAGAGGGGACATCATGACATATCCTACACATACTATAATGGAAAGGAGTCTTATGAGCAGTTTTACATGAAGTGGATAGATTCCACAAAATACACAAACTACCAGAGCTGACTCAGGAACACGTAGCTCTGTGTGCATGAAAACAAGCGGGTTTATAGTTAAAGACTCACTGAGACAAGTCAGACAAGTGAAAATCCGCTAGGCATAGCTGCTTTCACAGGTGAGTTCTATTAACCATTAAGAAATAAGTAATATTAATTAATGATCCAAAACTCTTCCTGCTAATAGAAGAAGAGGGTATCTAGTGTTACCCTGATACCCAAACCACACAAAGATACTACAAGAAAAGAAGACTGTAGGCTAATATCCTTCTTGGACAAACATTCTAGCAGGATTTTAGTCACTGGAATTCAGTAATATATAAAATGATAATACGCCATGACCAAGTGTGTTTTATCCCACAGATTAAAGACAATCAGGGGCCAGCACTGTGGTCAAGCGGATAAAGCCACTGCCTGCAGCTAGCCAGCATCCCATATGGGCACCAGTTCAAGTCCTGGCTGCTCCACTTCTGATCCAGCTCCCTGCTAATGTACCTGGAAAAGCAGTAGAAGATGGCTCAAGTCCTTGGGCCCCTGAACCCGTGAGGGAGACCCAGAAGAAGCTCCTGGCTCCTGGCTTTGGATCAGCCCAGCTCCTGCCATTGTGGCCATTTTGGGGGTGAACCAGTGGGTAGAAGACCTGTCTCTCTCTGCCTCTGCCTCTCTGTAACTCTGCCTTTCAAATAAATAAATACATCTAAAAGAAAGCAATAGCAACAAATACAACTATATAGAATACATTTTAAGGTATATATCTAATAAAAACACGTTTGTATACTGAACACTACAATATTTTGTTGAGAGAAATTAGATTCCATCAAATGAAGACATATACTGTGTTCATGGATTGCAAGACTCAATAGTAAATCTCCCTACATTTAATACTTATTTAAAGCAATTATATTGAAATCCCAGTGTGATTTTTAAAATAGAAATTGACAACCTGTTTCTAAAAATCACACAGAGATACGAGGAACCTAGAAGAGCCTGTATACTTTCCAAAAGTTGCAGTGCTCACGTGATCTGACCTGGAGACTCACGTGAAGTTACAGTAATCGACACTGTTGGTATTGGCGTGAAGGTAGACTCACATGTCAGTGGGCTATAATCTAGACCCACACATGTATGTCCCCTTGATTTTTTACTACAGTCCCCAGGCAGTTCAGTGAACAGTTGGATATCTACATGCAAGAAAGGGAAATTCAGCCTTTATCTCCCAGACCAAAAAAGTAGCTTGTAAAAAAAAAAAAAATCAAAGTGTATCAAAAGGTTTAAACATAAGAGCAAAAACTATCAAATTCCTGGAGAAAATAGTTTCATTAGACAAATATTTGTAAAAACAAACCACAAGATAAATGAACTAAAAGAAAAAAATGGATCATTGGACTTCAATTTAAAACACTTGCTTTAAGTTATAAATTTAACATTGATAATTAATTATCAATTTAATATTGATAATCCATTGCTTTAAATGGATCAATGGGCTTCAATTTAAAACACTTGCTTTAAACTCTGTTAAGAAAGTGATGAGACAAAAATGGATTAGGAGAACATATTTACAAAACATGTTTAATAGAGTACGCATATTCAGAATATAAAAATTCTTTTAATGCAATAAGACAAATAACATGATAAAAATACAGGCAAAAGATTTGAACAACCACCATGCCAAAGGAGACATAGGAATGTCAAACTAGCACACGAGATGCTCAATGTCATTAGTCACTAGCGAAATGGAAATGGGGGGGGGGGAGAGAACTCTGCATACTAGCTAAGTGGGGAGCCCAGCATTGTGGCGGTGCACAGGTTAAGTGCTATTTGCAGTGCTGGTTCCCGTATTGGATGCTGGTTCATGCCCAGCGGCTCTGCTTCCCCAGCAGTTTCCTGGGAGGAGAGCAGAGGATGGCTCAAGTCCCTGGGCTCCTGCCACCCATGTGGGAGACACAGATAAAGCTCCTTGCTCCTGGCCTCCGCCTGGCCAGGGCCTGGCTGTTGTGCCATGGGGAATAAGCCAGTAGATGGAAGATTTCGCTCTGTCTCTCCCTCTCTGTGTCACTTCACCTTTCAAATCAATCAATCAATCTTCATAGAATCTTTGTATAAAAGGAGGAGGGGCAACTGGAACTCTCAGGGCTTCCGTGCTCAGAAATGGGGCCACTTGACCCTGACCGCCAGAGAAGGGGCTGGCACAGGGCTGAGTGGCCTTGGAAGGGATGCTGTCCGGGCTGCTGTGGAGGCTGTGGATCATTCTGGATCCCCTCGGCCTCTCCTTGCCAGGGGGCCTCCAGCTCCTTCCGGGGGCCCCAGGACTATGCATGCACGCTCAGAATAGACAGGTCTGGAAGGCGGGAGTCCCACGTCTTATGATCAGTTACTGCGGACACATCAAGGTGCAAAGCACGGATGTGTGCAACTGGCTGAAGGAGCAGCCAGAGAAGGAGGGGGTGGTGGCTGAAGGTGACCCTGGGGGAAAAGGCAACTGAGGCCCAGCATGGGGCAGAGGCTGGGGTGCTAATGGAGGAGGCCCCGTTCTGGGGGAGCACCCTCTTTGTGGTCCACACTTGTCTCCGGGCCCGGCCACGCGGCAGGAAGTAGGGCTCCATGTCTGATTCCACCCTGGGTGACGTTCGGACACGGCAACGTGCAGAACTGGGAACGGGTGGCCGTGCGCAGGGCAGAGCTCAGCCACCTGGTGTCCGAGTCTTCTTTCGGCCGTGAAGTGCACTTCTCTTCTTTCCTGTTCAGCTCTCCTGGTTCTCCCAAGACGGGAAGGCTCTGCTTTTTTGTGTGCTGGATGCTGGGAAAAGGTCTCAGTGGGGTTCCAGCGGCGAGGCCACCTTCGGAGGCTCTCCGGGGCTGGGCTCGGGAGACGCCTCGATCCCAAGCTCATCGAGGGCCAGGTGTGTGCTGGGTGCTGAGCAGCACTGGGAAGTGGGGAGGCAGCGAGACTCACCCCGCCATGTGTGCTACACTGCTGTTGGCACCACACCTTGCTCCTACAGGACTGCAGTAAACAGTGCAAGAGGAGAGAATCAGCGAGTGAGGTGACCAGGGGAGGGAGAGAGAGAAACGGGGGAGAACGAAAGCGGCGGTGACGTCGGTCCGGAGCTGCTGCCTCGTTCTCTTACGTTTGCTGGACGTTTGGCTCTGAGTTTCCCAGCCGCCAATCAAGGAAGGGAGAAACAAGCCATCCTGTACACAGTGGCCTCGGGATTAAAGCAGCAAATTAGATGGTTGCTCAGCTGGCTACCACTGCTGTGCCGTTTTAGTGGACGTCGTTGACGGGACAGCTGGGGCGCAGGAGAGGCCTCTGACAGCTGGGCTTGGGCCCCGGCTGTGACACTTCCTCCCCGGTGGCTTTCGGCAAGTCCCGCCCTTCTCCGAGCCTCCGTGCCCTCACTGTGTGGCCCGGGCGCTGGATCTGCTCTTGCCTGGCTGCAGCTCACGTTCTGGGAGCTGGGTGGGGCAGGGAGGGAGGTCATCGGGCAGGGCTCTGCCGTGGTGTGTGAAGCCGGCCTGGTGCGTTCGGGGAGGCTGCTGTCCACCCACTGTGTTGTGATGGCTCAGATGAGGCTATCCGTGGAAGAACTACGTTTCCCAGAATCCCCGGCACCAAGGCATAGCATGTGACTAGCACTCCCCTGCGGGATGCTGGGGAGAAACTGGGGCTCTTGCGAACGGAAGCGCCCCGGCCCCTGCTTTCCCTGGGAGCAGAGAAGTCCGAGGCCCCAGGGCTGGCAGAGCCACAGGGTGGAGGGCGCCTGAGTGAATCCCGGGTGCAGGAAAGCAGCGCAGGTGAGGAAGGCAGTCGACTGTGCGAACCCCTGAGGCTGAGGAGAGGTGGGTGAACCAGGGGCCGGGGAGCCGTGTGAGAGGTGGTCGGTGGGGGCAGCGAGGAGAGAGCCTGAAGGCTGAAGGGCAGAGGCAGGGGTGAGGGCAGTGAGCTCGCAGCACCCGCAGGCCCTGGCCGTGTGGGCTCCAGTCACCTGTGCACCGTCCGGGGGAGACGCCGCAGCTGCAGGGGCTGGAGCCGAGGGGCTGAGAGCGGGCGGCCCTCGGGGTCTGCAAGGTGCTGAGGAGGCGTGGGTGGGAAGCCGATGGGCAGTGCTGCGATTGGATGTATGGGTGACAAGGCTCATTCAGGCGGCCGGGAGGGAGCTGAGCCCAGAGGTGGGGCGCCTGGAGCCGGAGCCGGAGCCAGAGCCGGAGCCGCAGCCGGAGCCGGAGCCGCAGCCGGAGCCGTGGGCTGGGAAGAAGGGGCCGGAGGGGGCAAGACGAAGGAGGGAAAAGCTGTGCTTGCAATGAGGCTGGGCAGGAAGGGATCCGGAGGGCGCGGGGCGTCCACGCAGACCACGTGGCTTCAGCGGGTGGGAGGAGCCGTCCCCGTCCCCTGTGGTTGCTTCCCTAAGGGGGTGCCTCAGGGCGCCTGGGCACAGCTGTTGGTCGGCGTCGTCCTTAGGACAGTTTATTCCTCCCTGGGGACGTGGCACGGGGAGAGGCGCACCGTGGCCTTCTGTGGCTCTAAGGGCCATCACTCTCCAGCCGCTGATGGGGGCTGGGTTTTCTGAGACAGAAAGCAGCACTTCCGGGCTCTGCCCCCGGATCCGGCTGAGCTGGCCCAGCCCTGGTGTCCAGCTCCCCACCCCGGACGAGCGATTTGTCCTGCGGTTCTGAAGCGAGGTTTGGTGCGAGACACAGAGCCTGCTTCCCGGGCTCCTCCGCAGGAGAGGACCTGCAGGGTCGCGATGCTGCCGCAGCCCCCAGCCCCACAAGGAGAGATTTCTTCATCCAGCAACTACCTGTTCCCCATTACCCGCCCACACTCCGGTAATCCAGCCCTCCCTCCAAGGAGCTCCCAGATTATGTGCAGCTGGAGGAGGGGGTTGGGCTTGGGGGGCAGTGGCAACAGTGAGCTCCTTGTTTAGGTTTGTGGGGTTCCCACAGACCCCAGTTATGGTGCCTAGGTGGTGGAGCCCCTGGGAAGTGGCAGCAGGACCCCAGTGGGACCTTCTCTGGTTGCTGAAACTCTTCATGCCTCAGTCTTCTCATCTGTTAAATGGGGCCACTTGTCCCCTGCCACGGCCTTGCAGTCGGCCTCCCGGCCACTCTCTCCTTTAACTGAACCTTCTGAAGGCCACGCTCTCGGCTGCCTCTGCAGGCACTCGGGTGTGCGAGCAGCCTGCCCTTTGACCCTCAGGCCCCCACGCCCCCTCCCCCATCCCAGCAGGCTGCTGCGTCTTCCCAGCCTCAAGTGCTGCCCTGTGCCTGGCAAGGCTGCTTGTGCCTGTGTTCGCAGCCCCCCACCAGGGGGAGGGCCCTGGTCCTAAACCTGCAGGCCCCACGTGGTCCACACCGACGTGCCCTGACCACTAAGGCTTGGCTCGTCTCTGAGTGGAATGATGCAGGGCGGAGCGGGGAGCTGATGGGCCGGGGGTCCGGAAGTGTGTCTCTTCTGCTGCACGGAGCGGAAATGCTCCCGGGAAAGGCGCTGGTGGAGAGCGGGCGCCGCGATGCTCGGAGCTCCCCAAGTTGTTTATTTTTATTCATGTCTCATCTGCTGGTTTGCTCCCCAGATGCCCACAATGGCTGAGGCTGGGCCAGGCTGAAGCCAGGAGCCCAGGACTCCATGCAGGTCTCCCTCAGGGGGGCAGGGACTCAAGTGCTGGAGCCACACCTGCTGCCCCCCCACCCCGGGGTGCGCATTAGCAGGAAGTGGAGCTGGGGCTGGAACCCAGAGCCTGAGCCCCCCTGGGAGCCGGATTCCTAGGGGGGTCTCCGAGGTTTTACAGTGGGAGGAGCCTGGGACCGTGTGGTCCACCGACAGCACAGGCCCCATCAGTGTGATGGAGGGCAGAGAAGGGACACAGGCCGGGCTCCCTGTCCGGGCCCAGAGCAGGACATGAGAGAGCAGCACCCTCGGTGTTCAGACAGAGGGTGGCTGCTGACACGTGCCACGGAGTGCCCACAGCTGGAACTCTCCGGGGACCTGCCCAGCGGGGTGTGACCGGGGACTAGGGACAGGCGGGGTCTAGGTGTACAACAGCGTTGCACCGGCTCTCAGCCTGGAGGTTCGGCAAGAATGGCCCCAGGGTGTGTGCCATGGACCAGCCCGCCCAGGGAGAGAGCACCCAGCAGGGGTGAGGGGCGCTAACGGAGGCCGAGGGGACTTGATCGGGGCTCCTGTGGGAACCGCCGTGGCCGTGGCCGGTCTGTGCTGGGCCCCGGCTGTGTGCTCCCAGGCCACGCCCGTGGAGTCCTCTCTCTGCTGCAGGGTTTCGGGACGGAGGCTACGGGGCTGGGGGCCCTGACCCCGAGGCCTGGGGAACAGCTCCCCACAGTGCTCAGAGCGGTGGCCTCCGAGCCCTCCCCATGGCTGCAAGAGGCTTTGATTTGATTTCCTGCCGGGAGTTCCCTGGAAACACATTCCCCATGGTGCACAAACGGGGCCACTCGGTTACTTCCTGTGCAACACCGTGAAGCGTCCCTCCGGGAGCCGCAGCCCAGGCGGAGCTTAGGGCCCGTGCTGTGCTATCACTGGGTGTCACTCAGGGAGGGCTGTGACATCCGTGGCAAACTGTGCTCCTGGTCGAGTGGTCTGAGCGATGGTGACGGCCACAGGAGGCGCCTTGTCAGGTGGCGAGACGGTGGCACCTGGCGGAGACCTTGCACACACATCGGCCGCGTCTGGCTCTGCTGGGGGCGGCGTCGCTAACAGCCAGTGTCCTCCCTTGGTTGAAATCATGTGGAGTCTTGCTGGCTCCTCCCGGGAAACGCTGTCCCAGTCTGACTGTGGCGCTCCTTCCCCACCCCCTCCGGGCTTCCTTCCAGCCTGTTTTGTAACTGTTGGCCCTGGCTCTCGGGTTCTCGCCTGGAGAGGAGACTGGCACCCTGGGAGCAGGGCCCCAGAAACCCGTGGCGGAGACGGGACCTGTTTTCAGCTGGAGCGCAGAGGGGGGGCGGGAGGCTGTGCTGGTGACAAGGGGTCCACCCCCCTGCGGGAAAGTGGGCTCACAGGGAGATGGGGCGCTGCGCGGCAGGTGGAAGAGCCGGCTCAGTTGCTGCTGCTGGCGTCTGCCTTGTTCTCTGTGTGAACTCACTCTTGTAGGGGAGTCCTTTACCCTCCCGGGAACTTCTCACGCACACGGAGCTGCGACCGTCGTCACGTATGCTCCCCAAACTAGGACCTGCAGCCGGCTCAGATGGAGGTGGGGGGTGGGTCCCCGGCCCCCTCCCACAGAGCACCTGCCACCGATGCTGCCCACCATGCCCACCGACCTGAACTCCTGCTGACCGAAAGGCCTGGATTTCTGACTTGGGCCACGCTCCTGCCCTCCTGGGCGGGGCCTTCCTCACTCACTCTCAGCAGCACCCAGCCCATGCAGCCAAGGAGAGGTGCTGGGAGCCTGGGGGGAGAGAGGTGCTGAGGCACATCATTTTAGGATGCTTTGTGGGGGGGGAAGGAGGAGTGGACCGACGAGTTGGACGTAAAGAGGAGGGATATTCCACTGCCCCACTGAGCCGGCCTCCCTGGCCCTGGCTCCTCCATCCTTAATGGTGACACGATTCCTTTGAAGGGGAATCCAACCCAAGGGCTAGGAGGGGAAGCAGCCTGGACTTGAATCTTTGCTGTGGGACTGTCATCCTGTTGTGGTGGAGACAGGAGCCCGTGAGAGATCACTGTAGAGAAGGGAGACTTGGGACGTACAGGCAGAAAGCCAGAGCCAGAGACGAGGCAGAGAGAAATCCAACAGGAGGAGCCAGGATGACAGGGCACAGAGAGAGCAGAGAGGAAGAGGTAGACACGCAGGGAAAGACGTGCAAAGACAGAATCAGGGTAGGAAAGTGGAAATGGAGTGGGCGAGTGAGCAGGGCCAGAGAGGGGCACAGCAGGGCCGTCCCAGAGGTCCTGTGTCCCTGCGTCTCCCATGTGGCCTCTGGTCTTCCTCTGAAGGACCCCAAGACCCTGGTGGTGGCCTCCTGGAGATGAGGCCTGGACTTGGGGCTGGCAGGGACAGGGCAGGAGCCGGAGGACCAGGAATCCAGGCCCAGTGTTGTGCACAGGGACCCCACCCCCCCATGGACTCAGGGTCTCGGGAGGGCTTGGTCTGAGCTGACCACGGCTGCAGAGCCCCAGAGGACTGTGAGCTCATTTTTCAGGAAGTCCTGAGAACAGGTTACATCCAAACATCCAGTTGTCGATAGGAGCCACGGAACCTAAACCCAAACCATCCGCTTCTCTTGCCCCCAGTCCCCCAGTCCTCAGCTGGGAGAGTGCTGGGCTGTGCCCTCAGCTGCCCAGGCCTCCGAGGCACGAGAAACAGGGCATGCTGGGAAGGCAGGGGGTTCGGCAAGCGATGCTCCCCATCCTGTGTCGGGGTTCCCTTCCCCTCGGTGTCTAGGCACTGATGCGCACACTCGCACATTCATAAACACGGCCACGTGTGCACCCACACAACAGCGGATCACACGCACTCGTGTCCTCCCCAGGCACACCCACACGCTTGTGCACCACGCACACTCACAGGCTGTTGGAGACGGGCTGGCGGGAGCTTTGGGTTGATCTTGCAACAGAGCGGAGCGTGTGAGCTTCCCCTCCTGGGTGCAGCCTGGGCATTCGGAGCCTGTGTGCTGGGGAGAAGGGGGCAGAGGGAGCGCAGGCGCGTGTGTGGGCGTGCATGCTCTGCTCGCTGGGTGGCTGGGCTGGGCGGGCATCACTGGAGGTCTTTGTTGATTGTTTCCACTTCGGGAAACTGTGCTGTTCAGGTTGATTCTGTGAGTCAGGTTTCTGTTCCTCTTTCCCGACGGTCTTGCTTCTGAGGCAGTGCGCCAGGGAGACAGCCTGCACCCGAATCAGGCTGAGTGCCTGACGGCTCCTACAGCAGTGGGCGTCCAACGTCCTCGTGGTGGTGACCCTGACCACGGACGGGCTCGTGGTGGGCCTCTAGTGCAGTGGCCGAGAGCGGGACGTCACTGCCCGGCTGCCTGGGCTCAGGCCACGGATCCTTTTTTCACCGGTGGTGGCAGCCCGGGTGAGGGACTTAGTGCTTTGTGTCTCAGTTTCCTCCAAGCAGGGAGGGCACCATTTGAGCTGACCACCAAAGGAGGTGGCGAGAGCCACACGAGATGACCTTGGGAAAGTGAGAAAGTGCACGGAGAAGCACCCAGCCTGGGGAGCCCCGGGAGTGTGGCCAACCGTGACCGCTGGGCCCTGGGGCCGTGCTTCTTCTGGTCCATATGCTGCAGAGGGCACATGGGGTTACTCCCACGCTGGTCACAGGGGTGAATGACCGGCTCAGGGCCCTCAGCCAGTTGGTAGAGAGCAGGGTCTGGGACTCACAGAAGGGTGGTTCCTCTCCCCCTTTGCAGGGGCCCAGCTGGTGGTGCGCGCTGTGGGTATGTTGTAGCCAGGGGGAGCGCAGTAGTCAGTTGGTTCTTCTAGGTGGTGGTGGTGGTGGTGGTGGTGGTGGTTGTGGGGAGCTGCTTGTGGCCAGCGGAGACCAATTTGAGACTGGTGGTCTTGGGCACGGTTCATGCGGCCCAGCGTGGCCTGTGGAGCAACTTTGTGGACTGGGGCGAACCTAATGTGAAACCAGTGCACCAAAAATACAGAGTAAGAAAACCCAAAGGCCGCACAATTAGTAACAGGGAACAAACATGCTATTTTCCCTCATTTTTCAGCTTGATGTTGCCACGAGGGGTTTCCTCTCATTCACCAGAAGCAAGGGCCCTTGGACAGCCACACTCGCTCGGGTCTGGACTGACGGCCTCGGCACGGGATGGGGGTAGGAGCAGGGGTCCAGGGACTTGGGGGTTCTAGGCCTGGCTATGCTTCTGACTTGTTGGGTTTGAAGGTGGACTGGTCTGGCTGAGTCCACAGCCAACTCTCTGCCCCTCTAGGCATGGCCTACAGGGCTCTGGGAGGAATCTGAGCTACTCACAGATGGTGGTGGTAAGGGACTGGGCTGGCTTTCCTTTGTGGAGGGCTGGGGCGAGACGTGCTTGCCCCTTCTGCCTTCATCCTGGTCCACCCTTGGCCCCGGGCTGCGTGTGTGGCCCCCTTTGGCAGGCCCCAGGGGCTGTGGACTGCACCTTCATCCTGTTGGCTGTGGGCTTGGCAGCCACTCCCGGATTTTCCATGGCCTGTCTGCTTTTCCTGTGCTTTGGGAGGCTGATGGTTTGCACACCTGCCAGGCGGTTCTTCCAAGTGGGTCTTGGGGAGTGCAGCCGACAAGGTAAGAAAGCCGTAGCAGCGAAGGCAGCTGGGCCTACGTGAACCTTGGATCCTAGAACTCGGGCTGGTCATGGGCCAGGAATCTGCAGTGGGATGCCAGAATTTATTGTGCACAAGTAGAAGGAGGAACACTGGACTGGGCATGAGGGCTTCTGGCATGGATGCCCGTTCTTCCTGGCTGTGGAACTGTGGGCAAACTTCCATCCCTCTTTGAACCAGGTTTCCTCAGCCATAACCTGGAGGTTCTCCTCCCTGGGCCACCGAGCTGCTGTAAAAATCAAATGAGAATATGGGTGGATGTGAGAGTGCTGAACGGTACTTATTACTGGCCCATTGTAAACACAGCCCTGTACTAAAAGGGTGATTTATTTATTTATTTATTTTTATTTTGAAATTTTTTTTATATAACGCTTTTATTTAAGGAATATAAATTTCCAAAATACAGCTTATAGATTACAATGGCTTCCCCCCCCATAACTTCCCTCCCACCCACAACCCTCCCCTTTCCCACTCCCTCTCCCCTTGCTTCACATCAAGATTCATTTTCAATTCTCTTTATATACAGAAGATCAGTTTACTATATATTAAGTAAAGATTTCAACAGTTTGCCCTCACATAGCAACACAAATTGAAAAATACTATTTGGAGTACTAGTTATAGTATTAATTCACAATGTATAGCACATTAAGGACAGAGATCCTACATGATATATTTTTTTAAATTGATTAATTTTCTATGCAATTTCCAATTTAACACCAAGATTTTTTTTCATTTTTAATTATCTATATACAGAAGATCAATTCAGTATATACTAAGTAAAGATTTCATCAGTTTGCACCCACACAGAAACACAAAGTGTAAAAATACTGTTTCAGTGCTAGTTATAGCATTACTTCACATTGGACAACACATTAAGGACAGATCCCACATGAGACGTAAGTACACAGTGACTCCTGATGTTGATTTAACAATTTGACACTCTTGTTTATGGCATCAGTAATCTCCCTAGGTCTAGTCATGAGTTGCCGAGGCTATGGAAGCCTTTAGGGTTCGCCAACTTCAATCTTATTCCGACAGGGTCATAGTCAAGTGGAGGTTCTCTCCTCCCTTCAGAGAAAGGTACCTCCTTCTTTGATGGCCCCATTCGTTCCACTGGGATCTCACTCACAGAGATCTTTCATTTAAGTCTTCTTTTTTTCTAAAAGGGTGATTTAGAGCAAATCAACCAACCAACTTATCTACCAACTGACACATTGACCAGCCAACTAATGAACTAATCAACCAATCAATCAACGAATCAACTCCCAACCACCCAAGTTACCAACCAACCTACTAACAAACAAGCCAACCAATTAATTAACCATCCTATCAACCAACACACAAACTAGCCAAAATACCAGTCAGCCTGCTCACCAACCAACCAACCAACCAACCAACCAACCAAAGTACTAACTTACCAACATATCAACTAACTTACCAATCACAGTAACAACTAACAAACTGACCAACCAGTCAACCGTCCAACCAACCAACCAACCCAACTGAAGATTGGCCGCCTACCAGACAACAAATCCGGGGCGCATACCACCTGGTGGGGTGAGAGACCTTCACCGAGGAATTCCACCGATGAATGTAAATTGTCCCTCTGGTCAGCGCCGGCTGGAGAGGAGCACGTCACGGTGGGTGCCTCGCTGAGGGCCGTGACCCAGCTGGTCAGGGGTCCTGGAGGCTCCTCTGGTCGTGAAGGCTGGTGGGGCCAGTGGAGGAGCAAGAAGCAGCGGAAGCTCGTCCTGATGCCAGGGCGGGTCCGGGGGTCCCCGCTGGCTCCTCTCGTCCCCACTCCTCCCCGCTGCACCCCAGTCTCTGGCTCCAGGATCTCTACCTGGGTCCACCTGGCGCAGCCTCCTCAGCTCAGCCTCTGGACATGGTGTGTCCTAGATGTGTCCCTTCTGAAGAGCAGCTGTGACCGTGCCATTTCTCTGCGTACAACCCTCAGTGCCACCTCCGTGCTCGCAGCCTAGAGAGACCGAGCCTGGCCAGACCCGGCAGTGGGTGGACACTGGGGGCCTTCCCTGGAGCCCCGCTTTGCTCCTGGGTAGGAACATGAGGCTGTTTCTAGAGCGCAGTGAGCTCAAGCTTGGGCTGGAGTTGGAGCCGCTTTCTAGGGGGCAGAGGCCCCTCTGCTGAAGCCCCAGGGCCTGGGTTTCCCCATCCTCTGGTGGACAGGCGTGGGAAGTGCTGTTCCTCCCTCTGGAAGATTCTTTCCTGCCTTTACCTGGAAAGCTCTGGCCCTTCCCTCCCGTGCTCCTGCCTCTTCTTGTGTGAAGCCACCTGGACAACCCACAGCCCAGCAGTGCCCGGTACAACCCTTTCCCACCACTCACACCATGGCCATAGGGTGTGGCTCCTTGGGGCCAGGACCACACTTTGTCCATGGCGTCCCCAGGGACCTGCAGGGTGAAGTCCCCGGGAAGGCAGGTCCTCTGAATGGCAGATATGTGTGGTGGGGCAGGGGTAGGGGGACAGGGGACAGCAGGAGGCTCAGTGGCCAGGTGTGTGTTGTGGGGCTGGGGTAGAGGACAGGGGGTCAACAGGAGGCCAGGTGTGTGTGGTGGGGCTGGGGTAGGGGACAGGGGGACAGCAGGAGGCCAGGTGTGTGGAGGGGCTGGGGTAGGGGACAGGGGGTCAGCAGGAGGCCAGGTGTGTATGGTGGGGCAGGGGTAGAGGGACAGGGGGTCAGCAGGAGGCCAGGTGTGTGTGGTGGGGCTGGGATAGGGGATGGGGGAACAGCAGGAGGTTCAGTGGGCCAGGTATGTGTGGTGAGGCTGGGGTAGGGGACAGGGGGACAGCAGGAGGCTGTGTCTCTGGGGAGAGGACCAGCAGGCCAAGGGCACCCTTGTCAGACACCTGACTTCGGACCGGTGTTCCCACGACGTCACTTCCTCACCTGGGAACAACCGTGGCCACCACAGAGGAGCTGATGCAGAGCCCTGGGTGTCTGTGGTGCCCGGGAGCCACTGCTATTGCTTAGAGACTCTCCGGGGTGGGGGTGGGGGTGGGGGTGTGGAGCAGGGGCTGCAGGGCTGGCTTCATCACAACTCTTTCCACATGCAATGGAGGATGCACTTCTAACGTGGGGTCAGAGGGGCGTTGGGGTAGGTGCACATCTCCTTAGTAAATCCCAGGAAATTTGCCAAAATCCTCCGCCATGAACTTCTTGGCTGCTGCTTTTTGGTTTCTGAGGAGCATAGCAGTGCCCAGACACACCTGGGGCAGGCGGCTGACTTGGAAGTTCCACCGGAAGCAGCAGTCTGCCAGGGAGTCCCAGGAGACGCACTCAGTCCCAGGGAGTCCCGCTGAGCCCAAGGGAGACGGATCTGGGTTTTTCACCCTCCTCACTCTCAGCGAGGGTGCAGAGCGCAGGATGAGGCTTGGGAGGAGCTGTCTCCGCCCTTCCTCTGCCAGGCAGGGGCACATTGGGTGAGTGCCACTCCGTGTCCACCCCTGCAGAGGGGACACCAGGACCTGCTGGATGGTTCCTGTCTGAGTGACCTGGTCATCATCACTTGCTGTCTCCTAGGGCATGAAATAGCAGGAAGCAGGAACCGGAGGTGGGTTTGGGATGGGAACCAAGGCATCCCAAGCGGCGTCAACACCACTGGGCCAAACAGGATCAGGGCTGCCGAAGCACTTTTAATTGCTGAAGTGACCAGTGACACAGGTGACAAAAGGTGACCATTTCTTGCCTGAGTGACCTGTGGAGTGGTGTGGCCTGAGATGGTCCAGGGAAAAGGTAATCCCTCCCCATAATTCATGTGAAAGGGACAGGAGGGGACAGAGTGAAGCTGCCTTGTGATGACCCTCCATGGGTCTAGCTTGCTCTGTCCAGCTGCTCTGGAACGACGAGCCTAAGGACAGGAGGTAGGTTCTCATGGTGGGTGGCCCAGGGCCGGCCACTGATCCCTCCCCTCCTGAGATCCTTGGCCTTCAAAGGCTCTCAGGCCAAGAAGACCCTGCCCTCGTGGAGCTCACTGGTCTTTAGTGGGGGAGCAGGGTTGGACCAGAGCAGGCCAGCACTGGCACTGCCCGGCTAGCGAGGAGAGGAGGAGCTGCTGTCTCAGCAAGTGGGCAGCAAGACCCCTGGGGACACCTGGGGGGAGAATCGAAGAAAGGGGCCCAGAGGCGGGGGGGCAGGTGTGCAGCCCAGGAGCAGGGGGCCACTGGGCCTGGCTTTGGGTGAGATGGCTGGTAGGTTCCAGGTGCAGGAATGGGCAAGGCTGACTTTGGGGTGGGAGACTTTGGGGTGGGTGGGGAGGTGGAGTGTCCAGCTGGGTCCTGACCAAGACAAAGCGAGTAGGCTGACGCTTGCAGGGCCCCTGGCTCGGGTCCCTCACTTGCCATCTAAGGGGAGTGTGTTGGCCACATGCGGGCCTCATTTCAGGCCAAGGGACACCTAAGGCAGCAGCTGGGTTGAGTGACACTCAGACCGGGACTGAAAGGGGCGTTCAGAGCTTCGTGGGGGTCACACTCAGCAGAGCCGTGGGCTGACTCCACTGTCTCCCCCATTTTACAGCTGGAAACACTGAGGTGTGGAGTGGCTTAGTGCTGTGCCCATGGCCCCAGGGCCGGTCAGAGGCCAGTGGGTGTGAGATCTGCACCCACGCTTTTCCTGCCAGGTGGAGCTAGCACAAGACTTAGCCCAGGGGCTGGGCACTGGCCGGCACAGAGTGCCCAGCATGTTGGCCAGCTCTCATGGTGGTGGTCAGCAGAGCTCCTACTGAGCATCTTTTAAGTGCTGGACCCTTCAAGTGATGCTGTGGGTAGCGGGTGGGGTGGGAAGTGCAACTGAGGTTCAATCCCAGGCCCTAACACTTTCTGTTCAGTGGGATGCCCTGGGTGGGCAAGACATTTGCTCACCACTTACAAAGAAAACATTTACTGCTGTTTGCTCTGGTTGGATGTGGTTGTTCCCACCAGAACGTGTGTTGAAATCTGGCTGCCAGCGCCGTGCCCATAAGAGGGCCAATGTCCTTGTGGGGACGAGGTCAGCTGCACTGACCTCCCCTCTCCTCCACGTGTGCCCGCCTCCTGCATCTGCTGGACTTGCTGCGACACAAGGCCCTCACTAGAAGCCGAGAGGACGCTGGCCCCGAGCCCTCGGGCTCCAGAACCGGGAGCCAAAACCAACCCCTGCCTCTCTCAGATCGCCCAGTCTCCAGCTTTCTTTTTCGGTGATAGAAGGTGACACCATTTCACAACATTGCTCCAAATCTTACTGAATAGCCACAGGTGGGGTTTATTCGGGGCCGTTCTGCAGATGGGACAACTGAGGGCAGGAAGCGCACTGACCTGTTCGCTCGGGCCACCGGCTGCACTTTCCAGGCCCCCGAGGACCGGTGCCGCCTAAGTGAAGTTTGTGTTTTCATCGCACACAACCTTCCGAAGGGATTGCTGTTCGTTAATACTGGCCGGGTGCCCGAGTGCTATATGGGATTCGTTTAAACCCAAGCCCTGGCAAATTTGATTTCTACTGAAAATTACCCATATATATATTTTTTTAACATTTAAAACTATATCGAGCCATGTGGCCATCACCGTCTTGGACAGAAAACATCTTGGATGAATTTGCATTTTTAATTCTTGGCATTTTTAGTTTGCTGTAGTTCCCAAAGAGTGTTTTTTTTTTTTTTTTTTTTTTTAAAGAAAAGCGGCTAGCCGCCGGGCAGAGAGGAGAGCCAGGAGAACACGCTGCTCCTCGTACCAGACCTCACCAGGTTGCTCCCAAGGCCAAGGCCACTGCCCCTCCCTGACTGCTTCCTCCTGCGGCCACTTCATGTGGTGGAGGGCAGAAACAATCAGGCCCTAATGGACAGGCCGCTCCTGGAGGGTGGCCCGGAGCCCCCAGGTTAGGTGCTGGGGAGGCCACACCTGGGGCCTGGGCTCTCTAACAGCAGCCGGTGCCTTCTCACCACCTTCCCCGGAGCCAGCCCAGGGCTCTCACTGGGTTGCAGTAGTTTGGCCAAAGGGTGTCAGAGCAAGATGGACTTTATTTATTTATTTATTTATTTATTTTTTAACAGGCAGCCTTTGGCCAAACTACTGCAGAGCAAGATGGACTTTATTTATTTATTTATTTTTTAACAGGCAGAGTTAGACAGTGAGAGAGAGAGAGACAGAGAGAAAGGTCTTCCTTCTGTTGGTTCACCCTCCCCCCCCCCCCCCAAATGGCTGTTATGGCCGGCACACTGCACCAATCCGAAGCCAAAAGCCAGGTGCTTCCTCCTGGTCTCCCATGGGATGCAGGGTCCAAGCACTTGGGCCATCCTCCACTGCCTTCTTGGGCCACAGCAGAGAGCTGGACTTGAAGAGGAGCAACTAGGACTAGAACCCGGTGTGCAGGTGCTGCAGGCGGAGGATTAACCTAGTGAGCCTCAGTGCTGGCCGAATTGGACTTTAAAAGGCCACTGAGCCACGTTCCAGCTGGAGAAACAGGCCGAGAGGAGGAGAGGGAACGGGAGCCCTCGCTTCTACGGCAATGGTGTCTTGAGCACCTGCTACATGCCCAGCAGTAGAGAAGTGAAGCATGGCTCTGTCCCAGGTGCTCAGACTCCAGGAATTAGGTTACAAATACCAGACGGGTTCTGTGAGCTCACAGGCAAGGCCCACCCTCCCACGGCTGGGCTCCCTGAGCTGGCAGGCTGGTACCTTGTGGCACATTATATGAATGGAGAGGCCGAGGACGGCTCCAGCTCATGTCCCTGCCCTGGAGAGGAGGCGCGTCTTCCCCTCACCTGGTGGATGTGAGAGTTGACACACGCCCACTGCACAGGTGGGCAGTGAGTGTCCACTGCCCGCAGAGCCGGGGTCAGTCACTGCAGGGTACAGCAGTGGACAGGGCGGAGAGGGCAGGCAGGGCCCCGCCTAAGGGCTGCAGAGGCAGGCAACAACCCAGCAAGGACCGTGATCCAGGGGCCGTGGACAGAGCAGGGCCAGGCGGGAGGCAGGATCCCAGGGAGGTGTGGAGGTGACAGGAAGGCCTGGACACGAGCTCTGGGAGGCAGCTCCCTGCCCGGGTGCCACCATGGCTGGCTGTGTGGCCTTGGGTGAGCCACTCACCCTCTCTGTGCTCCTGTTTCCAGGTCGACAGGATAGGATGGGAATGGCGTCTGCCATGTGGGATTGTTGATCAGGTTGAAGACCTGACTCCAGGGTGTGGAGCAGGGGATGAGCTGCCCATGTGCTGTTCTCCTGCCCAGAGCCGCTGCACAAACCCAGGGCTGCACCTGGCACGCGGCCTTGCTTACTGAACGAGGGTTCTCTTTCATCTGGGCACACCGGCCCTGGGGCTGCAAAAGCAGGCATGGTGGCCTCTTGGGCTGTGGCTCAGCTCCCAGCTCTGCTGCCTCTTGGCGTCTCACAGGCCTCCATGAAGATGGAGCTGCTATTTCCCCTCCAGTGGGACCCAAGGAGCTCGTCTCCCTCATGTCTGCAGGGCTCCCGGCTCTCCCGCGTGGGACCTGACCCAGTCCCCGAGGCGCAGGGCCTGCCCCATGCCCGCCTTCTCCCCTTCCGGAAGCTTCCCCTCCCCTGGGCTCCCGAAGGCTTTCTCTCCTGGAGGGTGGACAGCCTGACTCCCATAGTGGTTTGAGGTCTTGCTCTGGAAATAAAGCCTGAGGTGGTGAATGTTAAGCACATGGGCTTTGGGGGCCCCACATCACGGGGTGTTGGTGTGTTGGGAGTTGGGGAACCCCTGGCATGGACAGGAAGCCCCGAGCCCAGAGCTGGGAATGAGCGAGACCTAAGCGAACCCAAGCACAGGGGCCTGAGGAGCAGGAAGTGTCATTTCGCATCTGCTTAGGAGCCCCCAGCACCAGCGTTTAGCCACAGCGGCTGTAGCAAAACCCTTCCTCTCTTCTCACATGTGGTGGTCCAAGAGACAGATCTTGTAAGGCAGGAGCTGATTGGCTGAGTTTAGGCCATAGAGCCCACCCTTTGTCTTGCCGGGAGCCCAGAGAGGTAGAGTCTGGTCCTGGGGGCTTGAGAAGCAGGAGACTTGCTCTGGACTCACCACCAGAGACCACCCACCAAAGGCGTGCTCTTGGTCAGCCCCCGGGGAGGGGTGTAGGCTGAAAGTGCACTAACCTCACCCGGGGCTCTTCCTCCTTCCCACTTCCTTCGCAGACGTCCCAGTCCACTCAAGGGAGGTGTTCACGGTACCTGGTGTGTTTGAAAACGTGACTTCCAGGTCTCTTTCTGAGCTGGGTGATGCTTCTCTCTGAGTTCCAGACAGCCTGGCATTTCGCTGTTGATGGTCTGGTGGAGGGGATGGAGTGAGGCATCGAATCGCCTTCCAGCACATGCATGGGTGTGGCCTGCACATTCCATGCTCATTTCTCTGTCAATTGTGACTTGAGTCCCAGGAGGCGTGAGTCTCTGGGGGTGAGAGTGTCCCTGGGGGTGAGAGTATCCCTGGGGGTGTGAGTGTCCCTGGGGGTGTGATTCCTTGGGTGTGAGGTCCAGGAGGTGTGAGTCCCTGAGGGTGTGAGTCCATGGAGGTGTGAGTGTCCTTGGGGGTGTGAGTCCCTGAAGTGTGAATTACTGGAGGTGTGGGTCCCTGGGGGTATGATTCCCTGGGTGTGAGGTCCAGGAGGTGTGAATCCCTGGGGCTGTGAGTCTGTGGAGGTGTGAGTGTCCTTGGGGGTGTGATTCCCTGGGTGTGAGGTCCAGGTGTGAGTCCCTGGGGGTGAGGTCCAGATGTGAGTCCCTGGGGGTGTGAGTCCCTAGGGGTGAGCTCCAGGTGTGAGTCCCTGCAAGTGTGTATTTTGACTCCTCTTTCACAGATAGATATCTGAGATTCCCAGGACTCAAGTGGGGTTACTCATGGTTTCTCACCACCAGGGATGCTAAATTCAAAGGCTTAGTTGGGAGAAAATGGAGTTGGGACTTCTAGAATTGATGAGAAGAAAATGGATCGGGTTTGTCAAAGACTTGGACTGGGGACTTCCCTGGGGAACCCAAATAACAGAGACCAACTGGGCCTTGTAGGAAAAGCAGTCCCAGGATTTCCACCCACTCATGTCCTGGGGGAGAGGGTGACTTTACCGGGTGGTCTCCCTGCTGGCTCACACAGAGAAGGGTTCCACGCTTGGTTTAATGCTCTGCTGTTGCCATATTGATCTTAATAATCGTAATGAGAGGCTCCTATAAATGAAGTGGCCAGTCCTGCTTTGATTGACAGCCCTCTGACAAGGGCATACAGCAGTGGTTAGGTGGTTTTCTCCGTACAGAGGGATGCCATTGTACGAGGTGGGGATGGGTGCCACGCATGCGGGCAGAATCCAGGGAAGGTCTCTGCAGCTCCTGTCTTGTCAGCCTGGCATCCCTACACACCCTCTTCTCCGTATATGCAGTTTCATCATTGTACTGCTTCCACTCAACCTCATTGGCGTCACAGGATCTTGACTCAACTGCAAAGGGGGCTGGAGAGTGAGGGTCTCAGAATGCAGAGACCAGGGTGGAGAGCTTCTGGCCAGTCCCTGCCACAGCCATGGATCCCCCACATTTACATGCTGCATGTTACAACTGTCGATAAGTGGAGCTGAGCTCAAGAGAGAAGGAGAAAAAATAAAATTAGTGTCTTGTAAAAATGCAGGAGAGCAAGGTGCACTCAAATGAAGACTATGGTTGGTACAGCTCTCTGCAGCTGAGGGCGAAAATAGACTAGGGGTTGGCGTTGTGGTGTTGTTGGTAAAGCCACCGCCTATGGTGCCAGCATCCCATATAGGCACTGGTTTGAGACCTGGCTGCTCCACTTCTGATCCAACTCTGCTATGGCTGGGAAAGCAGTGACAGATGACCCAATTGTTTGGGCCCCTGAACCTACCTGGGAGACCCAGAAGAAGCTCCTGGCTCCTGGCTTCGGATTGGCCCAGCTCTGGCTGTTGTGGCCATTTGGGAAGAGAACCAGCGGATAGAAGACCTCTCTCTCTGCCTCGCTATAATTCTGCCTTTCAAATAAATAAACAAGTCTTAAAAAATTGATTAAAAGTAGGGCTAGTCATGGTGTGTGTGATCACCCAGACACCGTAGAGAAAAGGGCACAGAAATCGGAAGACTAGAATGTAAGCACTGAATTAGCACTAAACTGATGGAGTCGTCTCTGGCACACAGAGTTAGAGATACAAGCTGTTAAATGCACGGGAAACACACAGGAAAACTGAAGAGAATTTGAAGATAGAATTAGGAGTGGCAGCCTATGACAAGTTAGATGGAAAACACGGGGTTGATGGTCAATGTGAAAAAAATGCCAATTAGGACATGGAAGGTAGAAGCCCTGCCCTAAGTGCAGCAAGGATGAGAATGATTGAAATGAAAAATCTACAACAGAATTGAAGAAACATAGACGACAGCAAAGCCAGTTGCGACATGGTTGAAAGAGACTGGAGTCAATGGCGGTGAACCAGTATTAAAGCAATAATAGTCAGGAGTTTTTCAGAAGAGCAGAAAGTCTCATTAAACCCACGTTTGGAAACTTTAGGATGAAACCGAAGCATATGAGGACTGAGGCAGGAATCTTCCAGGCCACCAGGAATAAAACACAGAGAACTTCAGCAGAGCAGCAGTCAGATTCTCAGGGCAGCAGCGTATGCCAGAGGGGATGCAATAATCTGTTCGCAGCTGAGAGAGAATGACTGTGAACGTGTAATTGTGTACCAGACAAAGTGTAAGGATGAGGATGGCACGAAGGGACTTTTAGGTGAACCAGAATGTGGAGTAGATGCTCCTCTGAATTCTCCCCAACATAGTCACTAGAGGAAACACCTAAACTAAGAAAAAAGATTCTAGAGGGAGGGAATGGGATGCAGAATAAGCTATCAAAATGTAAGAGAGAATTCTAGAATGACAGAACACATCACTGATTAACTAGCAGTGGAAAATGGAAGGGAATGTAAGACTTGATCAATTCAACAAGATATAAAAGGAGAAAAACAAAGAAAAAGGAAGAACAAGAGTACAAATAAACCCACATACATATTACCAATCACAATAAATGTGAATAGGTTAAATTCAGAAGCAAAATATAGTGACTTCAGATTATGTTAAAATTTATAAGATTTTAACGGTTATAATAGATAAAAATTCAGAGGACGTTTGAAAATTAAGGTCTAAAGAGAAGATATATTAAGCATTTATGAACTAAGAGGAAGTTAGTGTGGCATTCTTAATAATAGAAAAAATATAATTTAATATGAATAGCATTAAAATAATATTTAGAGAGGCCTATTTCATACTGTTAAGAAGATTAATCCATCAAGATGACACACAACCTCGATTTATATGTATCTACACACCCTGAAAATATGAACAACAGATTTCACAACAGCAAGATGTAGTTGCTTCAACTTAGAACAGTGATGGAAGGTTTCATCATCCAGCTCTACAAGTGGGTGGACTAAGTTAACATTCATAAGTAAAGATAAATAGAAACAATCTTGATCCAGCAGAAAATATATTAAAAACCCTCTTTGGAGAATATTTATTATTTTGAAGCATGCAATGGTTATTTACAGAAAATTGTAATGTGTTGGATCATTAAGGAAGTCATAGTACATTCCAAAAAAATAGCCATTATACAAACCATATCCTCTGACCAAGGTGAAACAAAATGGAATGTCCATAATAAGAAGACATTATTTCTAATGCATGTAGAAACATTAAATATAAAATAAATCTTCTAAATAATTCACAGATTAAGTAGAAAATCATAAGAGAAAAAATATACAGAACTGAATTACAATGAAATCACTGAACATAAGAACTTGGGTGATGTAGATAAATTTGTATTTAAAGGAAAATTGACAGTATCATTTATATTTGGTAGGAAACAAAACATTCTAAAAGTAAATGAGTTAAGTGTACATTTTGAGAAGTTTCAAAAGAATAGGAAGACCAGATGTGGAAAGAGTAGCTTCAATTGGATTCAGCATATGATTAGGTTAATCCAAACCCACTGTGCTCTCCAAATTCATCAGTTTAGCATTGATTAAAAGTATAGAAGTGAACATGACTGGGATAAGAATCATCTCATCTGTTTTGTTCAAATACTCGATGGCTAAAATTCTCCCAGGAATATGATATTTATTTTTATCTTTTTATTTGGAAATAATTTCAAATTTATGGAAAAGTGGCAGGATAGTAATGAGAATTACCTTTGAACCATCAGCGAGTAGGTTGCTGCTGTTATGTCCTACCACTGGCAAGTAATTCAGGACATAATTCCTTCACCAAAAGGAAGAAAGAAAAACGAACAGATGTGTTCTTGTATAAGCGTAAGATGTTTGTCAGAATCAGAAATTATCGCTGGGCTATTATTACCATCCAGCCATAGGAAGAATCCTTTAGTTTTGCCCGCGTCCCAGGAGCACGAGAATCCAGGATCACAGGCTTCGTTTAGTTGCTGTGTGTCTTTAGTTTCCTGAAGAGTGGAATGGGCTCTCATCATTTTGACTTTCACAGTCTTCTCATTGACATTTCGGAAGTTGACAGACAAGCTGGTTTGTAAAACGTCTAGTGCTTTTGGTGCCCATGTTTCCCAGGGATTACCCGCAGATGTGCACCTTTGTTCCGAAGGCCCAGGCGGTGATGCTGTTCTCCCTTTGTGTTCTGGGTCAGCCTCCTCAGGCTGCCTTAACAGGAGAGCATGGGGCCCCCACAACGGCTATTTTCTGTCATCGAAGTGGCAGCCAATCTTACTTCTGGTGAGGGCCTTTTCCTAGCTTGCAGTTGGTCACCTCCTTGGGTCTCCCCTTACATGGACCCTCTCTGGGCAAGCTTGGAAAGGGGGGAAGAGAGTGCAGGTGTCTCTCCCCCTCCTGGGAGGACATTGTCCTACTGGACTGGGGTCCACCCTTATGACCCCATTTAGCCTTTATTATCCCCTCTCAGACTGAACTTCCAAACAGTCACGCTGGGGTTAGGGCTTCCAAGTCGGACTCTGAGGGGGATACAGACATCCGCTGATGACCGGGGGGCACGTGGCTTTATTTGTCCTATCCCTGGCTTTTATTGAAGGTTTCTCCCCTGTAAAGATCTGTCCTTCTCCTTTTGTGATTAATAAATGCTTGGTGGGGAGATGTTTGGAAACTATGTAAATATTCTGCTCATAAAATATTTATTAGAAGTTTTATCAATTATTGATGCTTCTTGGATGAATTATTACTATGATGACTGCCAAGTGGTGATTTTATGATTCTTTTCATTCCTAGTCCATTTATTAGTTGATCTGCTCCTTTCTCTATGTTTATCTTTATTTACCACAGAATGGACTCATGGATTCTATTTTTTTAAAATTTTGTTTGACATGAGGGAGTGGAGAGGATAGAGACAGGGAGAGATGTCTTCTGTCCTCTGGGTTACTGTTTACAGGAACACAACAACCAGGAGTGGACCAGAGAGGAGCCAGGAGCCTGGAACTCAATCAGGTTCTCCATGTGGGTGGCAGGGTCCTGAATACTTGAGTCTCCTAGGGTGTGCATCAATAGAGAGCTGGAATCGGATGCAGAGCTAAGCCTTGGACCCAGGCACTCCAGTATGGGATGCAGGCATTCCAAGCAGCGTCTTAAGCACAGTGCCAAATGCCTGTCCCAATGGATTCTGTGTTACTCAATGGTTCTAATCAATACTAACAGTCAATACTATTTCTACTGGTTCTCAAGTTGTGTCTTACATGGCCTTTCCAAGAAGGAGTAAGTGGTACTGGATTAATTATTCTACACCAAATAACTCTTCTACTAGACAAAGAGTGTCCAAGTAGAAAACAATATTTTCAGACATTTGATAGCAGGCAGAGCAGGACGGTTAGGACTGTGATGACTGAAAGGAGGGAAACAAATGAAATCAGCCCTATAATGACCCCAGGTTTCCTCCTGGAGGGGTTGCAGGATCCTGGCACAGGGAAGGGGCACCCCAGACAGCTAAGGCAGCAAACGTCAGAGTTCAAGGAGGAGCAAGGTAATCAGGATTTGTGCCACAGTGTGCTGGGACATTGTAGCTGCACTGGGAAAGTTCTCCAGAACTCTTGGGTGGAGGGAGCATCCCATAAAGTGATTGAATATTGGTTTATGCATGCATGGTGGAGACTATGATATTGGACAAATGAAATCATGGGAGAAAAAACAATTACATGGCATGGCAAGTCAAGTGACTCCCACAATCCACCCACGGTGGTGAATTATTGAAGTTCCCGGCGGCCAGAGTGGAAGGAGCTTGCTCAGCACTGGGAGTGTTCAGTAGAGGCTCCAGAAAAGCCAGGTATGAAGTCGACCCTCTAGGAAGACTTTCCAGCAGCCCTCGAAAGGAGAATGGCTGAGAAAACCTCAATGCTGTTTGAAGAAAGAAAGCCAAATCCAGCCACGTTGCCATGTGACACGATGTCCAGTATCTGGTAAAAAATTACTAGACGCGGGAAAATGGGAAAAATGTGGCCCAGAGCTAGGAGAAAAAACCCGCAGAGACGGAGGTAATGGAATTACCAGGAGCTGCTACGAATAGGGAACAGAGTTAAAGGGAAACATGAAGAAAAATGGAAATGCTAAAAACGGGAGACAAATGACTAATCTCAAGCTGAAAATATAATGGACGAATCAAAAAAAAATCACTGGGGGTGCTTAACAGTGTATTAGAAACTTTATAAAAAAGATGAGTGAGCTTGAAGACGTTGTGGTAAACACTATCCAAACCAAAGGTGGTAAGAAAAAGACTGCAAGAACCAACAGAGCCCCAGGGCCCCCTGGCACAGCGGGACACGGCCTAAAACACGTATAATCGGAGCCCCAGAGAGAGGAGGAGGAGGATGCAGGAGGAGAAAATTGAGGAAACAGCCAAAACTTCCTCAGATTTGGTGAAAAATTTGAAGCTGTGTGTTTATGAATCTCAAAGAATTCAAGAAAGATTATTGAAAAAAAACCCACATCTAGGAACACTATAATTAAATTAAATCAGGGCATATTATAATTTCTCAAAACCAACGACAGAGAAAAATCCTAAAAGCTTTCAGAGGAAAAGACATGTTCCCTACAGGACAACAGGGATTAAAAACGTCTTCTGACTTCTCTTTGAAACGGTACAAGCCAGGAGCTACTTTAATGAGATCTTCAAAGTGTTGAAAGGAGAGCGTAAGACACTCCGGGCCACCTAGAATTTTATATCCAGCAAGAAATCCTTCAAAAAATGAAGGTGAAATTAAGACAGTTCCAGACAGATGAAGTCGAGAAAATTTGTCCCTGGCCGACCAGTAGCTGCTACGATAAATGTCAAGCCAAGCTTTTCAGCCTGCAGGAAAATCGTTCTGTGTGCAAACTCGCGTCTGCAGAGCAGAGCACAGTCGGGTGGCAAACACGTCGCTGTGTCGGAGGCATTACTCCCATGCAGGTGGTGGTTTTCTTTTTTTTTAAGATTTATTTATTTATTTGAAAGGCAGAGTTACAGAGAGGCACAGAGAGAGAGAGAGAGAGAGAGAGAGACTTCCATCCACTGGTTCACTCCCCAGATGGCCACAATCGCCAGAGCTGCACCGATCCGAAGCCAGGAGCCAGAATTTCCTCTGGGTCTCTCACATGGGTGCTCTTGGACCATCTTCTACTGCTTTCCCAGGTCATAGCAGAGAGCTGGGAAGTGGAGCAGCCGGGTCTTGAACCGGTGCCCATATGGGATGCTGGCACTGCAGGCGGCGGCTTTGCCTGCTCTGCCACAGGGCCACCCCCGTGCAGGTGTTTTACAAAGGACAGATGATTGCGTAACTGAAGATAAATGTGCTGAGGGTTTGTCGCATGCGTAGAGGTGGAATTAGGACAGCAAAGCACCCAGGACGCAGGGAGGAAGCTGGACAGATACTGCTGTGAGGCTTCACACGACGTGGGAAGTCAAGTGGTGCTTTCTGAATATGGACTGTGATGATAAAGAAAGACAAAGACAAGTTCCTGGAGTGTGAAGCCTGTAAGGGTTCAGGCCCCCGAGAGGCCCTGCTTTGGATGCGAGGTGCCAATGGAGTGCCCAGGGTGGCCCCGTTTCTGCCCAGCAGAGAGCAAATTGTGCGTTTCTGGGACCCTTCTCATGTTTAAGAATTCGCTGGGACAGCTCACAGAACTCAGGAAAACCCCGAGATTTCCTGGTTCATCCTAAAGGAGGCAGCTTCAGGAGCAGCCCCGTGGGACAGCTGCAGAGGGCAGAGCTTGGTGGGACCTCGGTCCTGTCCCGTCCAGGGGCTCTTCCCTCCCTCCGGGCTCCAGGAAGCGCTCTGGGAGCTCCCCTGTCCTGTCCAGGGGTTTCTCCCTTCCTTCTCCAGGAAGTGCTCTGGGAGCTCCCCTGTCCTGTCCAGGGGCTCCTCCCTCCAGGGGCTCCTCCCTCCCTCCCGCCTCCAGGAAGTGCTCTGTGACTTCTCATTCAAGGATTTTTCCGGAGCTCAGTCTCTGGCTCCCATCCCCCTCCCTGGGGGCTGGTGGGTGGGGTGGGAGTTCCAATCCTCCTTGGTCACTGAGTCTCCCTAGGACCTGCCCCTCAGGCAGCCTGGGATGGGGGTTCGCCCTGAATCTGTGCCTTAGCATAAACGCAGGTGTGACTGAAACAGAAATCGCGTTAAAGACACTCTTGTCATTTAGGAAATCCGAGACAATAAAATTCCAGGGACTATAAACAAATATATTCCTTAGTATACCATAATATTATTTTATACAGATCAATTTATAGATGTAACTCCAATGTTTTTATTAATAGGTTTTATAAACTTATTGTAGAATTTACATGAAAATATGAAGGACCTAGTGTGGTTAAAACCAAAATGATTTTTTAAAAAGAGTGAGTTTGGAGGACCTATATAACCTGATTTCAATAATTACAGTGCAACAAAACTAAAATATTCAAGAGACTGTAGTAGACATACAGGCTGGTGGAACACAACCATACATATCTGAGTAATGGATTTTTTTGTAAGTGATTTCATGCTTTTCTGAAAAATATGTATTTATTTGAAAGGGGAAATACAGAGAAAGAGGGGCTGGCGCTATAGCCTAAGGCTAAGCCTCTGCCTGTGATCCGGCATCCCCTTTGCACTCTGGTTCGTGTTCAGCTGCTCCTCTTCCAGTCCAGCTCCCTGCTGTGGCCTGGGAAAGCAGAGGAGGATGGCTCAAGTGCTTGGGCCCTGCACTCGAGTGGGAGACTGGAAAAAGCTCCAGGCTCCTGGCTTCAGATCAGCCCAGCTCTGGCTCTTGCGGGCTTTTGGGGAGTGAACCAGCGTATGGAAGACAACTCTCTCTCTCTGCCTCTATCTGTTTGTAATACTACCTCTCAAATAAATAAATAAATAAATAAAATCTTAAAAAATACATATATAAATACATATAAAAGATATATATGTATTCTATCTGCTGGTTCACTGGCTGGGCCAGGCCGAAGTCAGAAACCAGGAGCTTCTTCCAGATCTCCCACGTGGGTGCAGGGGCCCAAGGACTAGGGCCATCTTCTACTGCGTTCCCAGGCAGTATCACCTAGCAGGGAGCTGGAGCAGAAGTGGAGACTTTGAGCCAGGACTCGAATGGGCAGCCTTATGGGATGCCAGCACTGCAGGTGGAGGCCTAACCTTCTACGCCACAGTACCTGCCCCTGAGTAATGGGTTTTTAAAAAAGATTTGTTTTTATTTATTTTGAGTCAGAGTTAGGAGAGAGAGAGAGAGAGAGAGAGAGGGAGAGAGAGGTCTTCCGTCAAGTGGTTCACCCCTTAGATGGCTGCAGTGGCCAATGCTGGCCAGGCGGATGCCAGGAGCTTCATCTGTCTCCTGTTAGGCAGCAGGGGCCCAAAGACTTGGGTCATCTTCTGCTACTTTTCCCAGCAAGTGGAGCAGCCGGGACACAAACTGGAGCCCATGTGGGTTTCTGGCGTTGCAGGCGGAGGCTTTACCGGCTATGCCACCGTGCCAGCCCCAGAGGAATGGATTTGTACAAGGAGGCGAAGGTGGTTTCATAGGAGGGTGAGAATCCTTTCAGCTAAGCAGTTCCGAACAACTGAATACTCACGTGGGCTTGACTCCGCTTCCTGCCACTCACGGAGGTGAGCTCCCGATGAGTCATGCGCTTCCCGCGAAGACTTGAATTTTACAACTGCTAGGCATACAGAGGAGAAGGTGTTTCTGACCTCGGAGTAGGCAATGCGGTGCAGAGACAATGCTAAGTATAAAAGAAAATTTAATGGAATGATGGAAGTCTGTTCCACAGAAGATGCCCTTGGGGTGGGCTGCAGGTGGAGTAACCCGAGACGTGTGTGGGGGTCTGTGTTCTGATCAGAGCGCCTGGACCAGAGTCCCGATTCCACTTCCTGCTAATCCATGTCTGGGAGGTGGCAGTGGTGGCTCAAGTACCTGAGTCCCTGCCACCACGTGGGAGACCTGGACGAGGTCCAAGATCCTGGCTTCAGGCTGACCCAGCCCAGGCTGCTGTGGGCATTTGGGGATCCAACTAGAAGATGAGACTTTCTCTCTGTGTCTGTTGCTTATATCTGTCTCTCTGCCTTTCAGGTAAAATGAACAAATAAATAAAAATTTAAGAGATGATTAAGAAAAGGGAAAGAATATTAGGGTTGGAATATGATATATGTGGCAAACAGCTTGTATTCAGAAAGATTTCTTAGACGTCAATAATAAGACCCAATTAAGATGGAGAAAATGTGGGCATGCTCTCTACCACGGAGCTGTGAGAATGGTCAATAAGGAGACAGTGGCCGGCGCCGTGGCTCAACAGGCTAATCCTCCGCCTTGCGGCGCCGGCACACTGGGTTCTAGTCCTGGTCGGGGCGCCGGATTCTGTCCCGGTTGCCCCTCTTCCAGGCCAGCCCTCTGCTGTGGCCCAGGAGTGCAGTGGAGGATGGCCCAGGTGCTTGGGCCCTGCACCCCATGGGGAGACCAGGAAAAGCACCTGGCTTCTGGCTCCTGCCATCGGACGAGCACGGTGCGCCGGCCGCAGCGCGCCGACCACGGCGGCCATTGGAGGGTGAACCAACGGCAAAAAGGAAGACCTTTCTCTCTGTCTCTCTCTCTCACTGTCCACTCTGCCTGTCAAAAAAAAAAAAAAAAAAAAAAAAGGAGACAGTGCAGTGGCATAGCGGGTAGAACTGCTGACTACAGTGCCAGTTTCCCATATGGGCACTGGTTCGTGTCCCAGATGCTCCACTTCTAATCCAGCTCTCTGCTATGGCCTAGGGAAGCAGTAGAAGATGGCCCAAGTGCTTGGGTCCCTGCACCAGCCAGGTTCTAATCCCGGTTGCTCCTCTTCCAGTCCAGCTCTCTGCTGTGGCCCGGGAAGGCAGTGGAGGATGGCCCAAGTGCTTGGGCCCTGCACCCACATAGGAGATCAGGAGGAAGCACCTGGCTCCTGGCTTCAGATCAGCGCAGCGTGTCGGCCATGGTGGCCATTTGGGGGGTGAACCAACGGAAGGAAGACCTTTCTCTCTGTCTCTCTGTCTCTCTCACTGTCTAACTCTGCCTGTCCAAAAAAAAAAAAAAAAAAAAAAAAGTTGGGGAAATGAAATCCACTGATTGGCTCAGTGGTCACATAGTTGTGTGTATTCATCAAGACTGTAATCCACATAGGTGCATTTTACAGTATATAAATTACATCAAAAATGTCGCTTAAAATTAAAGAAAAACAACCCCAGCATGCCAGTGTGGGCCTCTGTTGCAGCACATCTCCTCATTTCCAGAGCGCGTCTTCTCTTTCTGCCACAGACTGCTGCTGGTGCACCTGCGCTTCCTCCGTCCACACCCTGGAGCCCTGCACTTGTCTGGAGGCCTTGCTCTTAGTAGACAATGGTACTCGGAAACCAAGATGCGGGTGCCATTACTCTCCAGTCCTCTCGGCAGATAGAGCCAGGGAATAGATGTATGCGGGCGCACACACACACACACACACACACACACGCGCGCGTTCATGTCTGTAGTCCTCTGCCAGTCCATATTGAAAACCATGAGTTCACGTCGGCACTGTGGCTCATTAGGCTAATCTTCCGCCTGTGGTGCCGGCACACCGGGTTCTAGTCCTGGTCGGGGTGCCGGATTCTGTCCCGGTTGCCCCTCTTCCAGGCCAGCTCTCTGCTGTGGCCCGGGAGTGCAGTGGAGGATGGCCCAAGTGCTTGGGCCCTGCACCCCATGGGAGACCAGGAGAAGCACCTGGCTCCTGCCTTCGGATCAGCATGGTGCACCGGCCGCAGCACGATGGCCATGGCAGCCATTGGAGGGTGAACCAACGGTAAAGGAAGACCTTTCTCTCTGTCTCTCTCTCTCACTGTCCACTCTGCCTGTCAAAAAAAAAAAAGAAAAGAAAAAAAAAAGAAAACTGTGAGTTCACATCAGCACTCCCATCCCAGTGCAATGTCTTTCATGCTAGGCTCACCCTGGGCTCTTCCTGAGGGTCCCACGTGATAGGCGGGTCGGTTGCTCTGTCCCTCTGCACCACTGGCTGTTACAAGAGTCACCCTCAGTGTGAATCCGTCTCTGGCCAGAGGCACCCCACCTCGCTGTACCCTGTTCTGTCCTGACACTCTCTTCCCTGAAAATCGTCTCTTTGCAACGGCTTCTGTTGAGGTTATGGCTGTTTGTTTTCGAATCACATTTCAAACCCTGGCTCACTTGGGAAGAAAGGGCATCCATTGGAAGGGCTGGGGTAGCTCACAGAGTCCAAAGGAAAACTGGAGAATCCAAATTGGGAGCAGCAAGGAACCAGAGAAACTAGGTATCTAAAGACAGAGCCAAATAGCCTTCCCATCAGTCCACCGCAGTGGGGTGGAGCAACGCGCCCTGGGCCTGGCTACATCCCCCACTGGACAGGCACCCCAAGGGGACCGTCTGACGGGCCTCTCCTGGGGACCATCCCTTATTCTTTACTGGATGGGGCCAAGGTACCCTGGGGATTACCCCACTGATACTGTGCCATGGATGGATGCTTGGTGGGCAACAGCAGATGCCCGATTCACCTGCTCGCCCAGCTCCTGGGAGACTCTTCCTGGCTCCTGACATTGCCGGCTTAGCCCCAGTTTCTGGTCTTGTTTCAAGTGCCCTTTCTTGGGAAGACCCTTCTCAATCTCCCGCCCCAAGGCCGGCCCACTTCAAGCTTCCGCTTCCGTAGAGCTCTGTGTGTCTCCTCTGAGCTAATGATCACCTCCACCTGTCTTGTGGCTCTCCGTCTCTGTCGCACAGGCAGTCTCCCTCTGTCTGTCTGTCTCATTGCCTCCGTAGCCCCAACACCCCGGCACCATGGCTGGTGCTGAGCAGATGCTAAGTGGGTATTGTTTGAGGACCAAGTGGATAGGTGAGCTCAGGGCTGTATCCCTTAGCCGCAGCAGACTGGGAACCCCCCAAGTCCCCATTCCTGGCTGCCTGTGGATGCCCACCCCTGAGAGGACAGACACAAACAAGCGAGCAAACACGGGTGAAAGGGAGGGCACCAAGTGTGTCATCCCCAAACAAGCGGCAGGCCGGCCAGCCAAAAGGGTTAAACTAAAGAAAACAGCTGAGGAGGGCTAGGAGGAGCGGGGAAGCCTGTTAAACTAGTTTCTGCAAAGGGTTTTTGTGTTGTGTGTGTGTGTGTGTGTGTGTGTGTGTGAGAGAGAGAGAGAGAGAGAGAGAGAGAGAGCGCCCTGGAAAGAAAGCAGAGGAGCCCACAAAAGACCGAAATCCGGTATCTCCTGTGTTGTCACCCAGGCTGCGGCCACTGCCACGCCTCCTCCTCACCACGGCGGATAATAAGCCCCCTTCCCGGGCATCGAAATGCTCTTATACATTTTAATGTGACCTTAGACAGCGCTTTTCAGAAATCGCAGGCCCATCTGACTACACTTGAGCTTGAATTGAGCTAATGGTATTCACCTCATCTTTAGATGCAGAATTGGAAGATAAAAAGACCTTGATGTGGAAAGAGGGGAGGGTGGAGAGCGCGGGGGTGGGAGGGTTGCGGAGGGGGGGCGATTAGAGTCACCGCTTAAAAATCTTGTGATTGCACCCCGATAACGAAATGTCTCCCTTCCTAAAATCCCCCACAGACTCCAGCGACGTCCTTCTGCCTTTATTTTTAACGACAGAATCTTTTTATTCCTGGACCAGGGATATTTGAATGCTCCTGCCTATGTGGGCAGGAGAGACACTGATCTTTGACAAACCTTTGTTTTGTTTTGTTTTTTAAAATCAGATGGAACAGTTATTGCAGTATTCCAGCCCTGTAAGACGGAGAGAGAGAGAGAGAGAGAGAGAGAGAGAGAGAGAGAGAGAGAGAGATTGAGATTCCATCGACTGTAATCAGACGCAGTGTGGCCCTTCTAACCCACTGACAACCTTCTGAATTCTGAGAGTTGGTTGGAGGTGTGGCGTCCTCCTGATTTCCTCTTGAGAGCACAGAGGAAATTCTGGACTGGGAGAAAGCACGCTTCCTGTGTGTTGCTCTTGGATTCCACGCGTTGAGTCAAAAGCACTGAGAGCCCTGGGGAGGCGGGAAGAGGCGAGAGGCGGAGGGAGGGAGCGAGGGCACAGGGTGTGGTCAGGTCGGCCTCCCAGGAGGCAGTCTGGGCAGGAGCCCCTGTGTGTCCCCCGAGACGGGCTCCCTTCCCGTTCTGACCTGCCCGCTGTCTGTCAAGGCCCAGGGAATGAGCCCCACCAGGGCTGAGTGCCCCCAGGACGCGGGGCGGCTGGCAATCCATCACTGGCGGAGCACACCTGGTCTGCCCAAAGGAGACAGCAGGTAGGGAGGGGTGGGTGGGCGGGGAGAGTGGGACCCCGGGGTGACTTGTAGGGCTGGATCAGAGTTGCTCAGACAGGACCTCGGCCCCCAGGCATCCCCATCCAGAGGGGAGTACATAATTTATCATCACAGAAAGGGTGACAGATTGGGATGGTCTGGCCTTTTGACTTCACAGCTTTTCTCTGCATTTAGACAATTGGAGCTTGGGCCTGCAGGGCCAGAGTGTTCTGTCTTCCATGCTGGGCGTGCTGACTCAGGTACAGGTGGTGCACGGGACTCTGTGTGTGTGTGTGTGTGTGTCTTTTTATTTTTATTATTTTTTTAACGTTGGGGATAGGAAGACCTCCCACTCGTTGATGGCAGTCGTCGAGCTGCTCTGGGGAAATGCTGCCCGTCCGTGTGTCCTCAGTCAGGCCGCACCTGGTTTGCAGGTGATTTCTGGTTCCCAGGGAGATTCAAGGTGACAGGCCAGGGTCACCATGTCACTCGGCGTAATCACCCCCTTAGCATGAGGACCCGGGAGCTCAAAGTGCACCCACCCGGGACCCTGCTGTGTCGTCAGTCATGGAACAGCAGAAATAGTACATGAGTTTATCTGGACGCGTTGTTTGAAATCATGCATAGTTTTTCATCACGTGCATTTCGTATGAGCTTTTGGAAGTCCCCTCGTACATGTGGAAGAAACTTTAGCTGGGAATTCGCGCATTCCTAAGGAAATGGACGGCGGATGAGTGAGCTGGAAGCTGAGTTGTGACGGGGCTGAGCGGTGGAAATGAAAGAAGGAAGACCTTGGGGGGGCGGGCCTGGACTGGGCGGGGGTCCTGGCTTCCCAGTAAGAGCTCAGGGAAGCACCAGGAGGGTGGTCCTTGCTGACCCTTCCTACTTGGGGGGGGGATGGAGTCTTGGGGGCTCGAGCTCAAGGTCGGGTCTGCCTGGCTCCGAGTTGCGTGCTTGCTCCTCTGTTCCAGAATGTTCCATTGTCCCCCTTTGCGTCCTTGTCCTCAGGGCTTGGCCCCGGTGGAAGGACAGGCTGGCTCGCTGCCTGAACAGCACACCTGTAGAGCGCACCGCCCGGCGGAGCTGGGAATCTTTCCCACATGCGAGGTTCCCACCCCTGCCCTCCAGGGCCTGAGAACTTTGTTTCCATTGCGTGCCCAGAGCCCACGGGGGAGCTGGCACTTCTCCCCCAGCCTTGTCCTGACCAGTCCTCAAAAATGCAGTCTTGGAGCGTGCAGGCTAGGGAGGGGCACTTGGTCAATTCTTGTGCTGGAGCCACCGTGCCTGCCAGGGGCCTCTGAGACACTGGCTGGGCTCCACTGGACCTGGCAGGGCCCTGCCGAGGCGGTGGTGGGATGGGGTGCGGGGTGTGGTCCCTGTTTGCTGGTCACCTGACGTCTCCTGCCCCCAAGCCCCCCCAATCTAAAAATGTCCCAAGACTCGGAAGGACTCAGGTCCCAAGAAGAACCCTCAATCCGCCTCGCACCGTGGCTGCTTCCAAGTTACACTCGCCACGGTTTCTTTGTGGAAGAAGTGAGTGTGCACACTGGGCTGCCAGCACTTGGGCATGCCTTGTCCCTCTCGGGACCTCGTTCGCTCCTTTCTGATGAGGGTGCTGGCCAGGCCTGTGTGCAGAGTCTCGCCAGTGGCTGTGTGTGTGTGTGTGTGTGTGTGTGTGCCATGCAATGGACAGGTGTGGCTGGCTGCTGTGCACCGTGAGCCAGGACTTCTTACTGGACCCTAACAGCGTCAGATCTGGGATACACTGGGTGTGGTGTCAGAGCTCGCGGGAGAGCTGTCACTTGCAGGATGTAGGGGGCTTAACGCCTTGTGTGGGTGGGTGGGTGCCAGGTAGGGTGCTCCCAGCCAGGAGCTCTTCACGTAGCCCGGGAGGATTTGACTGTCAAGTGCACACACACTGGGCAAGCCGCTTCCAACACAGGCCCCCCTGAAGGCGGGCTCGCGTGTTTTGCCGTAAATATTTGGAGCAGAAATTGTCTTTGAAGATAAAGGGCTGGGCTGCAGGCAAAGCCTGCTCTGACCACGTGGCCTGGGGTGGGGAATGTGGAAGAGGGGGTGAGGAGCAAGTGACGTGAGGCTGGGGGTGGTGGTGGAGGAAGGCTGGATTTAGGGGGATGTGGGGACGTCAGGGAACAGGGAAGGAGACTGGATCTGAGAGCTCCCTGGGGTAGAAATGACCGTTTGGGGAAAAGTGCGGGCTCTGGAGGACCGACTGGACCCCTGCAGTGCCATCTGCTAGCTGTGAACTGGCACAAGTCCGTCACCCTCTCTGAGCCGCCTTCTTCCCCCAAATTAAATGAGAACATAGTAGGCCTCCCTACGGTGAGGTCAGGCTTAACCAAGCTAAGCTGTAAAGCAACTGATGTCTCCACACACCTTTTAAAAATTTGTATTTAGTCTTTGAGAGGTAGAGAGAGAGAGAGATCGATCAGTCTTCCATCTCCTGATTCATTCTTCAAATGCCTGCAATAGCTAGGGCTGGACCAGGCCAGAGCTGGGAGCTGGGAAGGCCATCTGGGTCTCCTAGGTGGGCGGCAGGAGCCCAAGGACTCGAGCCATCACTGCTGGCTCCCAGACCGTGCATAGCAGGAGCTGGGACTCAAGCCGAGGCGCCTGGATGGGGATGCGTGTACTGCACATGCTGTCTTTTTTTTATTATTATTATTATTTGACAGGTAAAGTTATAGACAGAGATGGAAACAGAGAGAAAGGTCTTCCCTCCATTGGTTCACTCCCCAAATGGCCGCCACAGCCGGCTCTGCGCCGATCTGAAGCCAGGAGCCAGGTGCCTCCTCCTGGCCTCCCATGCAGGTGCAGGGGCCCAAGCACTTGGGCCATCCTCCACTGCTTTCCCAGGCCATAGCAGAGAGCTGGCCTGGAAGAGGAGCAACCAGGACTAGAACCTGGTGCCCCTATGGGATGTTGGCGCCGCAGACGGAGGATTAACCAAGGGAGCCATGGTACCAGCCTGGAGGATTAACCAAGGGAGCCACAGTACTGACCCTACATGGTGTCTTAACCACTGTGCCAAGTGCCAAGCGCTGCTGAGAGGTGACCCCCACACTGCACGCTTCATCTGAGTTCCTGAGTCAGGGCCTTTTGGGGGTGTGGAAGCCTCAGCACCCTCAGTTCCAGAACATTCATCACCTCAGAAAGAAACCTGAGTGACCCCCCCCCCCCGCCAGTCCCTGGAGCCCTGAATGGCTGCTCCGGTTCTTTCTGGACTTTCCGGACGAGCGGAACCGCAGCGCTGTGGGTTCTGGGCCATTTTACCAAGCGTGGCGTTTCCTGCTTGTGTCCCCAGGGCAGCACGCGGCCGCCGTTCATTGCTTTTTACGGCTGAATAGTATTCTGCGGGCTGGACGCAGCTCATTCCATTTGTGCGTCCCAGTGACGCTGCTGGGGACATTTGTGTGTGGGTGACTTTGGTGGGCGTGTGGTGAACGGCGGCGTCGCCGGGTCGCTGTTCCCGCTGGGGAGCTGTCCGAGGAGGTGCCAGCTGTTTCCCCAAGCGGCTGCACCCCGGGGTGCACCTGCTGGGTCTGCAGCGCTGCAACACCCCAAGCACAGGCCCACAAAGCTCCCCCAGCCCACAGCATCCAGCTCTGCCTTGCTCTCCCCTAGCGGGGGCCCAGCTGGAGCCTCCCCTGCCTTGGCGTGGGGACCCCTGGTGGCTAACCCTCCTCCCACTCACCCTTCTCCCGCACAGAGCCCCTCCCTCACTTCCAGCCTTGCCTCACCTGTCTGTGCCCCTGGCCTGGGGTGACTCTGCCAGACCCCCACCGTGACTCCGTGGGCCGGGGAGTCTCCCTTGCTGTACCAGCACAGGGGCTGGGGGCCGGGGGTTGGCAGGGAGGCCTGTCTGGTAGGGTCCCTACTTCAGCACACCCTGCCTGGTTGGGCAGGACACACAACCTCCAGTGGGGTGGAAATTGGACCAGCTGGCTTTCTGGTCGACCTGTCCCCTCTCACCCGTTCCAGGGGCCTCCAAATTCCTGCAGCTTCTCCTAAGGCCTCTCCCGTCCTAGGCAGCTGCCACGTCGCCCTCCCCTCCCACCTCTGTTGCGGCCAGGGCGCAGAATCACGCACAGCACGGACAGGGGAGAGAGAGCAAGGTGCTGACCCTGCCGGTGACTCCCGGCCGCCACGCCTCTCAGCCTTGCTGGAGCTCCACCGGGCAGGAGGCCCCTCTTCAGAGACACGGCGATGACGGCAGCCCCTCTGGAGCACCTTGTCTTCGGCACAGGCACGAGCGTCTGCTCATTCAGCACGAGGATGGACGGCCCGAGAGAGGCGAGAACGCGCAGCGCAGGCTGCGCGGGGCTGCTGTGCTCCAGGCTCTGCCCCTGCCCTGCCCCCAGTGCCGAGCTCAGCCCAGGCCCTCCCAGCCTCCCACTGCATTCATGCAAGGAGGGCATGGAAGCCCAGGCCCTGCCAGCACATGCGGGCATCAGTTTGTGCCTCGGGACAACAGAAGTGGCTTGAGTCCCCAGAGCCCAGACCTGGGCGACCGGCTCTGCTCCAGGCCAGCTACCCCCAGTGGGCTCTGGGCATCCAGTGCTGTGCTGACCGATCCAGGGCCTCCTAAGAGCCCGGAAGCTGCCCCCTGTCTCCGCAGACGGCTTTCCTTCAAACCCCTTCACGAGACGTCGCAGGGGCTGGCGATCATTATTCTTCACTAGGGTAAAATAGTCAGGACACACACTTTGCCAGTTTGACTTTCCCCCAGCATCCAGGCCCCTGGCGTCACACACGTCGGCCCCTGAGACATCGCTGCCACCCCCCACAGAAACCCCAGCCCCCCTCCACCCTCCCCCTCGCTCCCCGCCCTGTGTCGCTGTCCCTCTCTGAGGGTATGTTTAAACAGACAGCACGGAGCAGCACAGCCGGCCAGCTTGTTCTGAGCCGAGAAACCTAATTAGGGAAGGGAGAAAACTCAAAAAGCAGGATTCCGAAGAGAGGGCACCTGGGCAGCCTGCAGGTACCTCCCCCACCCCCACCCCGAGGGCGGGGCCGCCCGTGGACATGGAAACCAGGACAAGGCTGTGTTTAGCAGCCGTCTGGGCCAGGCCGGGCCTGCCAGCTTTCCTGGGCCGCAGGGGCTGCCTGTCTCCCTTGGCCACGAAAATCGCGATCCCTTTCCCTTTCCCTGAGTTCAGCTGCCTCTGAGGCCTGAACGGCCCAGTGCCCCCCGGCCCCGAGGCCTGCCAGGCACCAGGGCCCAGATGCAGGGGCAGCACTGGAGGGCAGAGGGAAGCTGGCTGGCTTGTCCGTTTCAATCCTATGGTTCGGCCAAAACTAAAGAAGAAAAGGAGCAGCAGCAAAGATCGGAAACGTCGACCTCTGACCCTGGATTCGGCAAGGACATCGGAGGCCGACCTGGCTCCTGTCCATAGCCCTGCCACCCCAGCCTCTGAGACTCAGTTTCCACGGTGGCAAGAGAGGACGACACGAGCTCCCTCACTGTGCAGCAGGAGCAGGACCCGGGGGGTTTCCAACGTCCACCTACCGACTCCTGCTCACCCGGCGAACCCCAGCTCGCGGAGCCGGGGCTCGGTGAGGCCGGCTCAGGGGACCTCAGAAGCTAGTTTTCCCACTTGTTTTTTTTTTTTTTTTATTTTGACAGGCAGAGTGGACAGTGAGAGAGAGAGACAGAGAGAAAGGTCTTCCTTTTGCCGTTGGTTCACCCTCCAATGGCTGCCGCGGTCGGCGCACTGCGGCCAGTGCACCGCGCTGATCCGATGGCAGGAGCCAGGTGCTAGGTGCTTTTCCTGGTCTCCCATGGGGTGCAGGGCCCAAGCACCTGGGCCATCCTCCACTGCACTCCGGGCCACAGCAGAGAGCTGGCCTGGAAGAGGGGCAACCGGGACAGAATCCGGCGCCCCGACCAGGACTAGAACCCGGTGTGCCGGCGCCGCAAGGCAGAGGATTAGCCTGTTGAGCCACGGTGCCGGCCTAGTTTTCCCACTTGTGTTCTGCTTTAGGAGCTAACCCGGGTCTGTGCTGTCGCCCAACTCTGCTCTGTTAATTTATGCTTTTACTCCTGGAGGCCGGAATCACGGCTGCTTCCTTGCTGTGTCCAGAAGCAGAAGGTCTTCGTGGCACTCTGCTGACCGTGAGGTCTCTGTCACTGACGCTGGCCCCCAGGAATGTGTGTGTTACGGGACAGGGACCACAGGCATCGCACAGGAATCTCTCCTTCCTCTCTGCACCAGAGGCCCCAGCCTTGCACCTGACGTCTCCTTCTTCGGGTGACCTTGGAAGGAAGGCCCAGGGTCATGGCCGGCTTCTGGGGGTCGAAGGAGCTCTGCTTCAGGCTGGGGCCTGTCCTCTCCCACGTCGTGGTGTGGTGCGTGCCTGGCCCCCCGCGCCGGTGGGCAGTCAGCCTCGGGCCTGGCCCTGCCCTGTGCTCACTCCTGTTTAGGACCCGACTCGCTCCAGCCTCCTGGATCTGTTTGAAAAAATAATTATTTGCTTAAAACATGTGAAGTGCTCCTGTAATTTTAATCGGTTTAATTTAAATTTTAAAACGACAGATCTCCAACCTCTAATCACTTTGAAACTGAAGTGCTTTTCACCAAATGTGAAGTGCTGTGGGGCTGGAAATGATTATGAGGACAGTGAAAGGGGAGGAGTGGAAGAGGGGAGACGAGAGAGAGCGAGAGAGAGAGAGAGAGAGCGAGAGAGCGAGAGTGAGCAAGAGAGCGAGCGCCTTCCTGCCCTTGGGTGAGCCACTGGCTGAGAACAGGGAGTGGTGCCCACAGCAAATTGTGCTTCCAATCCACACAGCACTCACCATAATTTCTTTTTTTAAGTTGTTTATTTATTTATTTATTTATTTACTTTTTATTAAAAGACAGAGTTACAGAGAGGCAGCGGGAGAGAGAGAAAAAGAAGGGGGGGGATCTTCCATCCGCTGGTTCACTCCCCAAATGGCCACAATGGCCACAGCTGCATAGACCCGAAGTCAGGAGCCAGGAGCTTCTTCTGCATCCACATGGGTGCAGGGACTAGGGTCATCTTCCACTGCTTTCCCAGGCCATAGCAGAGAGCTTGATTAGAAATGCAACAGCCGGTGCCCATACGGGATGCCGGCACTGCAGGCGGTGGGTTTACCTGCTACACCACAGCACTGGCTCCTGTAACTTCTTGTTAGATTTTCTGTTTGCAAAATTCTGATTGGTCTTCTGGGCTCAACTTAGTGCTGTGTCCGCAGCACCCTCAGCATACGCTTGCCATTGGGTCACCCACAGTGGCCACAGAGTGGCTTGGACAGATGTACGGATGGTCCTGGGTCTCAAGTCGGAGTTGGGCTTGCAGAGGCGGTGGCTCCCACAAGAGGTGCCGTGGCTGGGTGCGTGTGCTGTGGGTGGGGTGCTGGAACACCTGGCCACAGGTGGCGCGTCTGGGTGTTGCCGGGAAACTGGGGAACCGGGAAGCTCCAACTCCCAGGGGCCCCAGGCTGGGGCCAGGATTGGGCAGCTGGGGTGGACAGGCTGCCCACAGCAGCCGCCTGGTCTCCCTTCTTTTTCTCTGCACAGAAAAGCTGAAAGGGCAAGAGAAACCAGCCTCGAGCCTCCCAGGCCTGGCTCCCGGTTCCCCTCCTGCTGCTTTCCCTATGTGGAATGTGGGGCCGACTGCCTCCCCTTTCCCGGCCTGCAGCTGGGGAATAAGCACCTTGTGTGCTGTTGGCTTCTTGGACACCATCTCGGCAGCCTGGCCTTTGTCCCCGTGTCTGCGTCCTGTGCTCCAGGAACTCACCGTCCAGGCGCCCCCTTGGGTCGTCCGGACCCGAACTGCCCCCCACATCACACCTCGAGCTCCTCCAGGGCAAGCCCGAGTCCCATGGATGTTTGTGTCTGCCACGCCCAGCGTGGTGCCAGGAGCCACATGCAGCTCAGATTGGTGGCTTCAGGAAGGCTGGGAAAGGTTGTGGAGGAAGAGCCCGGTGGCCAGGACCCCAAGGATCGGGGTTTGCTCTTTCTCCTGCCATTGAGAGCCCCCCAAAGTCATGCCCCAGGCCGAGCCCTAATTCTGTCTACAGCAGAGACAGAATCAGCATCACAGGACCCCAGATGACTTCCAGATGGGTTACGGAGCCAAGTGGGAGAAGAGAAACGTGAGCCATGCAGGAGGAAACAGTAGAACTCCTCCTTGATTTTTGTTTTTTTGTTTTGTTTGTTTGTTTGTTTGTTTCATCCAATGGTTTCCCTCAAGTCCTGGAGGGAACATATGAATACCACTGCACTACATTACCATTAAATTTTTATATTTGCAAGATCCCTTGTGGCTGGCGCTGTGCTGTAGCAGGTAAAGCCGTTGCCTGCAGTGCCGGCATCCCATGTGGATGACAGTTCTAGTCTCGGCTGCTCCACTTCTCATCCAGCTCTCTGCTATGGCCTGGGAAAGCAGTAGAAGATGGCCCAAGTCCTTGGGCTCCTGAACCCACGTGGGAGACCTGGAAGAATCTCCTGGCTTTGGATTGGCATAGCTCCGGCCATGGTGGCCAATTGGGGAGTGAACCAGCACATGGACGACCTCTCTCTCTCTCTCTCTGCCTCTCCTTCTCCTTTGTGTAACTCTGACTTTCAAATAAATAAATAAATCTTCCAAAAAAAAAGAGATCCCTGACAAATAAAGGATTTGCATCCAGAGTTCAGGAAGAATTATACAATCAAAATAAGGAAAGAAAGGCAAATGAATAGAACAATGGGCAAAGCACCTGGGCGGACAATTCACAGAGGAGGAACCACGTGAGATTCCAAACACGTGAAGAGACTCCAGCCTTCTAAGTAACCAGCAGGTGCAGGTTATAGCTTTAGGTATATGACGAGCAGAGCAAGACACAGAGCGGGAGCCAGCACTCGTGGAGGCCACCTCCAGGCTGCACTGCCTGGCGCCCCGGAAGCCCATGATGCCAGTGTCCCTGTGTGGCCTCCAGGAGGGGACAGACCCAGACCCACCAGCAGCTGCTCCCCCTGCCATTTCTTTAGGTTGAATTGGCTATTTTTCTCCACCCCAATTGCTTTTTTTTTCTTTTTTCTTAAAGAGTTATTCATTTGAAAGGCAGAGTTACAGAGAGAAAAGGCGAGAGAGAGAGAGAAGGAGGGAGAGAGAGGGAGAGAGAGAGAGAGAAAGAGAGAGAGAATAACTTCCACTCACTTGTTCACTCCCCAAATGGCTACAACAGCCAGGGCTGGGCCAGCCTGAAGCCGGGAGCTGGGAGCTTTTTTATTTATTTATTTATTTTTTTGACAGGCAGAGTGGACAGTGAGAGAGAGAGACAGAGAGAAAGGTCTTCCTTTGCCGTTGGTTCACCCTCCAATGGCCACCGTGGCCGGCGCACTGCGCTGATCCGAAGCCAGGAGCCAGGTGCTTCCTCCTGGTCTCCCATGGGGTACAGGGCCCAAGTACTTGGGCCATCCTTCATTGCACTCCTGGGCTACAGCAGAGAGCTGGCCTGGAAGAGGGGCAACCGGGACTAGAACCCGGTGTGCCGGCACCGCAGGGGGAGGATTAGCCTAGTGAGCCGTGGCGCTGGCAAGAGGCGCTGGGAGCTTTATCCAGGTTTCCCATGTGGGTGACGGACCTAAGTACGTGGGCTATCTTCTGCTACTTTCCCAGGCTGTTAGCAGGTAGCTGGATTGGAAGTGGAGCAGCGGGGGTTCAAACCCTACCCATAGGGATGCAGGCTGCAGCTTTAACCGGCTATACCCCAGCTCCAGCCCCTCCACCAGTTCTTGGCCTCCTCCTTTCTGTGATCTACCCGTGAGTTCATTGCTGGCCTCTCCTGTCTGTGATCTACCTGTGAGTTCATTGCTGGCCTCTCCTGTCTGTGATCTACCCGTGAGTTCATTGCTGGTCTCCTGTCTGTGATCTACCCGTGAGTTCATTGCTGGCCTCTCCTGTCTGTGATCTACCCGTGAGTTCATTGCTGGCCTCTCCTGTCTGTGATCTACCCGTGAGTTCATTGCTGGTCTCCTGTCTGTGATCTACCCGTGAGTTCATTGCTGGCCTCTCCTGTCTGTGATCTACCCGTGAGTTCATTGCTGGCCTCTCCTGTCTGTGATCTACCCCTGAGTTCATCGCTGGCCTCTCCTGTCTGTGATCTACCCGTGAGTTCATTGCTGGTCTCCTGTCTGTGATCTACCCGTGAGTTCATTGCTGGCCTCTCCTGTCTGTGATCTACCCGTGAGTTCATCGCTGGCCTCTCCTGTCTGTGATCTACCCGTGAGTTCATTGCTGGCCTCTCCTGTCTGTGATCTACCCGTGAGTTCATCGCTGGCCTCTCCTGTCTGTGATCTACCCGTGAGTTCATTGCTGGCCTCTCCTGTCTGTGATCTACCCGTGAGTTCATCGCTGGCCTCTCCTGTCTGTGATCTACCTGTGAGTTCATTGCTGGTCTCCACCTGTCTGTGATCTACCCGTGAGTTCATCACTGGTCTCCACCTATCTGTGATCTACCCGAGTGTTCATTGCTGGCCTTTCCTGTCTGTGATCTACCCGTGAGTTCATTGCTGGCCTCTCCTGTCTGTGATCTACCTGTGAGTTCATTGCTGGCCTCTCCTGTCTGTGATCTACCCGTGAGTTCATTGCTGGCCTCTCCTGTCTGTGATCTACCCGTGAGTTCATCGCTGGCCTCTCCTGTCTGTGATCTACCCGTGAGTTCATTGCTGGCCTTTCCTGTCTGTGATCTACCCGTGAGTTCATTGCTGGCCTCTCCTGTCTGTGATCTACCCGTGAGTTCATTGCTGGCCTCTCCTGTCTGTGATCTACCCGTGAGTTCATTGCTGGCCTCTCCTGTCTGTGATCTAGCTGTGAGTTCATTGCTGGTCTCCACCTGTCTGTGATCTACCCGTGAGTTCATCGCTGGCCTCTCCTGTCTGTGATCTACCCGTGCGTTCATTGCTGGCCTCTCCTGTCTGTGATCTACCCGTGAGTTCATTGCTGGCCTTTCCTGTCTGTGATCTACCCGTGAGTTCATTGCTGGCCTCTCCTGTCTGTGATCTACCCGTGAGTTCATTGCTGGCCTCTCCTGTCTGTGATCTACCCGTGAGTTCATTGCTGGCCTCTCCTGTCTGTGATCTACCCGTGAGTTCATTGCTGGCCTCTCCTGTCTGTGATCTACCTGTGAGTTCATTGCTGGCCTCTCCTGTCTGTGATCTACCCGTGAGTTCATTGCTGGCCTCTCCTGTCTGTGATCTACCCGTGAGTTCATCGCTGGCCTCTCCTGTCTGTGATCTACCCGTGAGTTCATTGCTGGTCTCCTGTCTGTGATCTACCCGTGAGTTCATCACTGGTCTCCACCTATCTGTGATCTACCCGAGTGTTCATTGCTGGCCTTTCCTGTCTGTGATCTACCCGTGAGTTCATCGCTGGCCTCTCCTGTCTGTGATCTACCCGTGAGTTCATTGCTGGCCTCTCCTGTCTGTGATCTACCCGTGAGTTCATTGCTGGCCTCTCCTGTCTGTGATCTACCCGTGAGTTCATTGCTGGCCTCTCCTGTCTGTGATCTACCCGTGAGTTCATTGCTGGCCTCTCCTGTCTGTGATCTACCCGTGAGTTCATTGCTGGCCTCTCCTGTCTGTGATCTACCCGTGAGTTCATTGCTGGCCTCTCCTGTCTGTGATCTACCCGTGAGTTCATTGCTGGCCTCTCCTGTCTGTGATCTACCTGTGAGTTCATTGCTGGTCTCCACCTGTCTGTGATCTACCCGTGAGTTCATTGCTGGTCTCCTGTCTGTGATCTACCTGTGAGTTCATTGCTGGCCTCTCCTGTCTGTGATCTACCTGTGAGTTCATTGCTGGCCTTTCCTGTCTGTGATCTACCCGTGAGTTCATCACTGGTCTCCACCTATCTGTGATCTACCCGAGTGTTCATTGCTGGCCTTTCCTGTCTGTGATCTACCCGTGAGTTCATTGCTGGCCTCTCCTGTCTGTGATCTACCCGTGAGTTCATTGCTGGCCTCTCCTGTCTGTGATCTACCCGTGAGTTCATTGCTGGCCTTTCCTGTCTGTGATCTACCTGTGAGTTCATTGCTGGTCTCCACCTGTCTGTGATCTACCCGTGAGTTCATTGCTGGCCTCTCCTGTCTGTGATCTACCCGTGAGTTCATTGCTGGTCTCCTGTCTGTGATCTACCCGTGAGTTCATTGCTGGCCTCTCCTGTCTGTGATCTACCCGTGAGTTCATTGCTGGCCTCTCCTCTCTGTGATCTACCCCTGAGTTCATCGCTGGCCTCCTTTAATCTGCAGGCGTCCTGTGGGCCTCCATGGCGGATGCTTTCCTTCAGAGTCTGTCTGGCTCTGCTGCGAGTCAGTGGCTCCAGCCACCTTCGAGCATCCCCATCTGCGAGGGGCTCCGGGCTTAGCTGCTCCACCTCGCGCTGGCTCCTAGGCTTGGAATCGCAATTAGAGCACAGGCTGGTGCGTGTGGTCAGGGCCAGCAGGGCCCCTCTGGTGCTCCGCTGCCAGCTCCCCCAGCTCCAGCTCCCATCTGAGCGAAGACAGAGCCTGGGGACGTCCCTGTGCCGCCAGCCAGCTGTGTGTCAGAGGGGCTTGTCACTCAGAACGGCCTTGTCGGGACAGGCAGAGCCCCTCGGAGCAGTGGGTCTGCTGTTCCCTCAGAGTAGAAGGTACGGTGTTCACTGCGTCAGCCTTCATCCTTCTACAGCTCTTGTAAATATTGTGGAGTAGGGAAATCCCGTGTCTAACAAAAGGACTGTCATGAAGATCAACGAGACCAGCAAGCCACAGCGCTGAGGCTCAACGAATGGTAGCAAGTGGTCACGCTGATGGGGAGTTCGTCTTTGCTGAACTTGACTGAATTATACCGATTGCTGTGGACGCATAGACCCAGGACTGGCCCCCTAACCTTCCAGCACTGTGAAGCAGGTCATGTGGTCGCCACTGTGTAGACCGGGAATCTGAGGCTCAGCGAATCGAGCACTGTTTCTTTATCGAAGGAGGAGCAGTGCATGGCGGGACACCTGGCGCCTTCCTCCCTGCATTCCTTCTTCCCCCAAGTACTGACAGGTGCCTCTGTGCCTGGCACTGTGGGGCACGTGGTGGGTGTTTGCCTTGGGCTCCTAGATAAGATCTCCTTTGGCGTGGCCCTCCCAGCAGATGGCCCCTGCTGATGTCCCCTCCCCGTGAGCCCATCGGAGCTGGGGGCCCCGAGTTCAAGCTCTGGGATGCAGCTTGTCCCAGGGCGGTCGTTGGAGGCACTGTGCAGCAGTGGGCTGGAGCTGCAACGTGTCCTTAGTGTTTATTGATCCGTGATGTCACTGGGAGGGAACGGCAGGTGCCCGGCTGGGGCAGCCTGTCCCTAAATACCTCGTGCTCTTGGTGAGAACGCAGTGAGGGCCCCGAGCTGTCCAGGGCCAGGTCATGCTCTGCATCCTGGCTGCTCTGGCCGCCCCGGAGCTGTCGATGGCCCGGCACCACACCCAGCTCCTTTGTGGGCCCCTGGAGCTGCTCTGACGACTTCCTGCTGGGGCCTGGTCCCTGGAGGCCCACCCCTTCCCAGGAGAAGGTCTGTGTGTCTTCCCCAGGCCTGGGGAATTGGGGCACGAGGCTTGGTTGTCTTCTGAGCACAGTGACAGGGATGCTGCTTGGCCGTGTGGGGCTCCATCAGCCTAGAAGACATCAGCTTGGCTTGGCTCCCCCTTGGGAACTGTGAGCTCAGTCTCATTAGGGCTAAACCCTTCATGGCGGTTACTTATTCATAGTTGTTTGAAAGGCAAACACACACACACACACACACACCCCTTCCATTCACTGGTTCACTCTCTGAAGACTTGAAACAGCTGGGGCTGGGCCAGGCCAGCGCCAGGAGCTGGGAACTCCATCTGGGTCCCCTGTGTGGGTGGCAGGAACCCACGTACTTGGGCCACGGCCTGCTGCCTCCAGGGTGCACGTGAGCAGGGAGCAGCAATCAGAAGTGGAGGTGGGGCTTGGACTCAGCTGCTCTGCTGCGTGACGCCCGCGTTCCAAGTGGTGTCTTCGCCCCTGTGCCCAGACCACCCCTCTCCTCCCCCTCCCCCATCTTATGGATTGGGATGTGTGACGGTGGGAAGGCAGAGGAGAGGGAGACCACGAGAGCGAGACATTTTGTTATCTGGCAGCATTTGCTGAGGGGGCATTGAGTTCACGCCGCAACGGACGGGCAGAGAGGGGCTTCAGATCCGGTTCTGTCTGGATTCTGCAGCCCACACTCCGGCCACCAGGGCCATGCCCACCGCTCGGGGTGGTCAGGCAGCGTGGGGATGCGGTTTGCCACGTGACCACCATGCTGCCTGGCATTTAAGAGCTCAGGGCACGGTAAGGTCTGTCTTTTTCTGAGTGAAAAGAATTCTTAAAAGGAAGTGCAAATCTGTCGCCTTGGAGAAGTTTGAGCCAGTGTGTGGGAAGGACTTTGCTCAGCTTGCGTCCCGAGTTTGCAGCGCTGGTTCTGGTGGGCTCTGAGTCCCGGCGTCCCCTGGCTGGGCGGGGCCTCCGACCCCCTGCTCCCAGGTGACGTCCCCGCCTCACCGTGGCCAGCAGTTCTCACGGGCAGATGGGCTGCAGGCCTCTCTCCTCGGTGAACTTTGCTCCACTCACTCAGCCTTATGTTTTATTTATTGTGATTACGTGTATAATGAAGGACTGCAAATCTGACAGATTGAACAGCACGTCGGAGGCTGTACTTTTCATAATTCTTGCGGTTTGGGTTGATTTGGGAGAGAGAAAAAGGGCGAGGAGGCTCTGTGAAGAAGACATGATTTTTCTCTGAGCAGTCATTACAGAACGTGGTTATATTGTGTGCGTCTCACGGTGCAGAGGCCAGCCTTCCTTCACTTCCCTGGGCGAAAGAAGGCCTTGTGCTTTAAGGGAAAACGCGCCGTGGAATGAAGAAGCGGCAGAGTGGGGGGTCTCTACCCCCTCGCACCTGCTCCCTGGGAGCCGCCCAGGGTCAGGAAATTCAGCGTGGGGATGTGGCTTTTCCCTTTGGACGGGGCGGAGCCTCAGCGAGTCATTCATAAGGTGAGGGTCTGGTTGTCTACCACCGCTGAGCGAAGCCCCCACAGCCGGTGGTCTGAACCAACAGCACTCACCCACCACCGCTGTCTCTCCCGATTCGGGGCTCGGCCGCCTGGTTCTTGGGCGGGAGCCACTTGGGAGTCAGCTGGTGGTTGGGCCGTCCGAAGGCTGCCTCCCTCCCGTGGCTGCTCTTGGCTGGGACATGGCCACTCCACCTCCTCACGGGCCCTGGGCTTCCTGGTTTGGAGGCAGCACGGCCGGGACCCCGATTCCCAGTCTGCCTCTGCCGGGGAGGTGGGAGGAGCTGCCCAGGTCAGCGGGGCCCCGCCTCTCAGGACTTCCTGATGCTGGGGGAGGGGAGACCTGGGGGTGGGAGGGGGACACTGGCTGCTTCCTTCCAGAGCTCCTCCCTTTTCACTTCCCTGCTGTGACTGGCAGGCGCCTGTGTTTGATGGCGACTGTCCTGCTGCGAGACTATCAGGTGGTTGTGACGATGTTGCATTACCGTTGGGACAACATTGCATGACCGTAGCCTGGGCAGATGGCAGATCCCGTGGGAGGGAAGTGGCCCCTGGCAGGCCTACGGCTCCAGCAGGCTGAGGAGTGGCACGTCCCAGGCGCCCATCCTCCTGGGCCGCAGCACACGGCTATGTCTGCGCCCGAGGTGCATGGGGAAGCTGAGGTCCAGGAAGCTGAAGGTCACGGCCAAAACCCCATGGCTTGCAAGAGGCAGGTGGGACCGGAGCCTGGGCTCACCCACTCTGGTGGGTCTGTCAGCCCTGCGTTGTGAAGGCTGTTCCCGCCCCCTGCACCGGAGGCATCCGCTTCCCTCCCCTGTCCCCCTCCAGCCCCAGCATCTGTGGGCGAGGTCGGCTGCTCCGCCAGTGTGCAGGCCTGATGTGAGCCGAGTGGGTTTCTTTGACGGGTAATGGATGAACAGATGGTGCCTCTCTGTGTCTCTGTCGCATGAACATGAGGCCGGGTGCAGGTTACACGCTGTCCCTGAGCTGGGTGACACGCGCCGCCACAGCCAGACCCGGGTCTTCCTGGGAGAGAAGTGAACCTGACAGAAGGCCTGGCTTGCTTCTAGAAAGGTCTCGAGCGCACACGGTCCTGAGCGGTGTGAGAAATCCCGGCAATGATGCTGACAGACATGGAGGCTGGGCTGTGGAAAGGAGTGTGTAAACCTAGGCACCAGGGCGCCTGCTGCTCGTGGGTTTCACCTTCAGTGTCTACGCATACCAACGAGAAGGCGCTTAATAAGCCTGGGTCCTGGGGACGGCGCCAATGCGCCGCGTGCGGAGTCCTCACTCGGGACGCTGGCCCCCCAGGTCCCAGGAAGCCCTGCCTCAGGCCCGGCCGCTCCATCAGATCCAGCTCCCTGCTAATGGAGGTGGCATTCACATACTCGGGTCCCTGTCACCCCTGTGGGAGACCCAGCCGGAGTTCCTGGCTCCTGGCTTCAGCCTGGCCCAGCCCTGGCTGCTGTGGCTGTTTGGGGAGGGAACCCTTGGATGGAAGATCTCTCTCCCATCCCACTCCTCTCTCTCTCTCTCTCTCTCTCTCTCTCTCTCTCTCTCGTCTCTTCCTCCTCTCTATCATTCTGCCTTTCAAATCCATGAATAAATCTTAAAAAAAAAAAAGCAGCAGCCAGATTCTCTGGCCACACCCACAGGGTCTGACTCAGTTTTTCTGGATTATTAGTCATCCTGGACGGATCCCGTACAGGAGGGGAAAGAAGCCAGGGCAAGGAGCTGATGATTGTGGGCCCTGGAGTTTTTAAGTGTGGGGTGAAGCTGACAGGACCCCACACTTGCAGGCTCTGGGCTGCTTGTCCAAGAGACAGGAGAGTGGACAGGGATAGAGGTGGGTGCCCAGGGCCTGTGCACATGTGCGTGTGTGCGTGTGTGGACAGAGTGAGCACTGGGAGGGCACTTGGTTAGGTCTGAACAAGGGGCTGGAGGGGCTTCAGGGGCTTCTATGCCATGCTGAGGTCTTCCCTGCAGGCGACACTGAATCAGAAGGTGGCTCTGGACCTTAGGAAGACGCCCCGGCCGGCTGCCGGTGCAGGACGGAGGCGGGGAGGCCGGGTGGGTGTGGAGGCAGAAGGGATGGGGAGAACCAGGGGTACCCTGCAGCTGCAGGGGCTCACTTCCTCCTTTTTTTTAAAAAATGATTTATTTATTTTATTTGAAAGGCAGAGTTACAGAGAAGCAGAGAGAGAGAGAGAGAGAGAAAGAGAGGGAGAGAGAGAGGTCTTCCATCCACTGGTTCACTCCCCAGATGGCCACAATGGCTGAAGCTGCTCCAATTTGAAGCCAGGATCCAGGAGCTTCTTCCTGATCTCCTGTGCATGTGCAGGGGCCCAAGAACTTGGACCATCCTCCACTGATTTCCCAGGCCACAGCAGAGAGCTGGATCGGAAGAGGAGCAGCCAGAACTCCAACCCATATAGGATGCTGGCACTGCAGGTGGAGGCCAAGCCCACTATGCCACGGTGCTGGCCCCTCACTTCCACCTTGAATGTGAGTCTCCTGCAGGTGCGGTCCCTGGGGCAGGTGTGGCTTTGCTGTGCCTGCTCCCAGCACCCAGGGATCCCCAGAAGCCCAGGATGCCCCGTCCAGGGTGCACCTCGTACACCCTGCTGATTGCGCCCTGGCTAATTGCATAATGTGGGCGTCTGCCGGCTGAACCGGGCCCGAATGCTGCTCTGCTCAGGCAACGATGCTGGATGCGTGAGTGGCTGGAGAATTTACAAGACTTTCCCGCTCGGTCCATTCCTGTCTCAGAAGACAGCCGCTCTGTGGGAGAAGGCACAAGACAGAAAATATCTCGGGGGCTTGTGCAACATGGCGATGAGGATGCTTGTGGCATTTGACAGGGGAACATGCAAAATATTAAGTGTGGGGAGGGGGCGGGGTTGGGGAAAAGAGCATACTGCACTTCCAGCCGTGGCGGGCATATGCTCCTCCGATGACTGGCAGCCCGCGCTTCTGCTCTGGCCTGCTTCCTGCCTGCCGAGGAGCGCGTCTCATTTCCAGCACTGGCAAGCCCCAGGAGCACACGGTTCCCGGGGTGTGTGGGGCTCACTTCGGGGTCCCGCTGGTTGGCTTTGCATCCCGGCCTGTCCTCGGCTGTGTCCATCACTGGGCGGCGTCAGGCATCTGAGACTCAGTCTCTCCCTCTGTAAAATGGGAGGATGAGGCGTCGATGGGGAGCTGCCATGGGGAGTCCCCGAGGCAAGGCTGGCGAAGGCCCCACGCAGAGTGCGAGGTTTGGATGAGGCCAAGGGTCTGCTCAGAGCCAGCATGGGGGCTCCCCCGGGGTCTGAGGCAACACTGCCTCCTTTCAGCCCCCTCCCCTATGGACTCAGCTCAGCTGGATGAGCTGGGGTGTTGGAACTTTCTGGAAGGCTCTGCCTTCTTCCCGGAGAACGGATGCTTGCTGTCCTAAGCGTGGAGCCCTGCAGGAGAAGCTGCACAGAGACTTTGAGCATCTCCGTCTCCATTCTCGGCAGGAGCCTCTGGGGCCCAGAGAAGCTCCACCACGCCCTCCGGTCACGCAGCTCCCGCACGCCATGCGCTGGACGTGGTGCCCGGGCTGAGACCTCCTTGCCTGTGGCTGGGTGTGGGAGTCCATCCTCCCACTCCAGGTGTGGCCCTGATCTGGGGATGGACCCTGCCCTTGCTCCTGTCCATCTTCCGCAGGCTCTGGTGTGTGCACGTGGTGGCGTTCCCCGAGGTGGAGCCGACTTCCTCCAGCTGCCTTCGTCCAGCCCCTGCCCACCCCTCCCGGCTGATGGCCCCTACAGGGCTGGCTCCCCCAGGGCTCCAGCAGGGCATGGCTGGCCAGCCCTCCACTGCCACAGTGCATGGACCAAGTGCTCTGTGTGCCTCGGTGTCGCCATCTGTCAAATGGGCACGAGAGCATGTCCCCGCACCTCGCCACGGTGGTGAGTTGGCAAGCATCTGATGCCTGGTGCTGTGCCTGCCTGGCAGGAAGCAGTCCCCTCAGGTCTTGGTGTCCTCGTGGTCATTGTCCTGGTCATCACGGTCACCTCTCATGACTGCCAGAGCCTGGTAGTGGACAGAGTCCAGGGGAGTGAGACTGGGCTCCCCACCTGCCTCGCCTCCTGCTGCCCACCAGCCTTGGGCAGTGGCTCCATCTCCTGGAACCTCTGACGGCTGCTGAAGGGGGAGAGGAGGGGCCTGGGGACAGCCCCGCCCCCCAGCACCTCTGCTGTCCTGCAGGCCAGCAGCCGGACAGCTGTCAGGGGCTGGGGTAGGCACAAGACACAGGGAGAGCTCTCTCACAGCTCTCGGGTTCAGGGGACAGTCGTGTGGCTCGTGGCCTGTGCTGGAGTGGGCACAGGGACGCACACAGCTGTGGGCCTTCTCTGGTCACTCCCCAAGCGTCGCTGTCCTGTGGGGTCTGACCTTGTGATCTTGTAGCTAAATCTCTCCCAGGTGCTGGGCCCCTCCCTAAGGCTGCCCTCATGCCCGGCTCCCTGTGTCCAGCTGTCTCCCCGCAGAGCCTGGCTCGGGCCCTGGTATGCAGTGGCCCTCGGGAGGTCTGTGCTGAGCAGTGACCGCTGCTCCGGGCTCCTGCCCTGCTCTGGGTGTCAGCCCCCAGGGTGCACCTGGCACCAAGGCGGGGCCAGGAGTGTTTCTGGAAGAGTGAACGAGTTTGACCTGGCGAATGAGTTGGTCAGTTCTTCCCCCAAACAAACAAATGTGTTCTGAGAGCCCTTTAGGAGCTCTTGAGAGCGTCAAGTTAAATAAAGCGAGGGGCTGAGCTGCGCTTGGTGCGTGTTGTGAAACTCTGCTGGCATTTCAAGCCTAGGATGACTAAACAGACCAAGCATGGTGGAAGCTGTGTTAGGTGACAAGCTCTGGAAGCCCAAAGTTTCAGAAGAATTTAGGAAAATAGACAGACTTCTCCATGAATGGTGTCTGTGCGTGTGTGCGCATGTGTGCATGTACGTGTGTGTATGTGAACAGCAGGCGGTGTGCTGTATGTGCACATGTGTGTACATGTATCTGCATGTGTTTATGTGTGTGCACGTGAGCATGGCTGGCCCAGCAGGCTGTGTGCTGTATGTGCGCATGTGTGTACATGTATCTGCACGTGTGTGCATGTGAGCACGGCTGGCCCAGCAGGCGGTGTGCTGTATGTGCGCATGTGTGTACATGTGTCTGCACATGTATGCATGTGAACACAGCTGGCCCAGCAGGCTGCTGTGCCATGTGTGCACATGTGTGTGTGTGCATATCTGTGTGGGTATGCTTGTATGTGTGCACATGAGTGTGACCTGATGGGGCCACTGGTGCTACACAGGCAGTGGGACAGAAGAGGCCTCGGAGGGGCAGGAGCAGCCAGGGAGGCCTTGAATGCCGACAAGCGGTTTAGGCTTGAGTTTGCCGACCACGGCCACATCGAAGTGTTTGGTGCAAGACAGGGAGCAGATGAAGTCTGAACTGGAAAACACCCATCCGGCCCTCTCCCCTCTTCCACTCACCCAGCATGGATCTCTGGGCTGCCTTCGTGCCCAGGGCTCCTGGGCCGACCTCTTGCTGGTGAGCGAAGTGGCCTGGCTAAGCCTCCCTCTGAGGGTGCTGGGGACAGGAGACATGGGGCGTGAGCACTGTGCTGGGAGCCTGCCCTGGGGTCAGGGTTCAGTCCGAGTCAGCCCCTAGGATGGAAGAGAAGGGAAAGGGGGCAGAAGAGGGGGAGGAGGAGAGGGGAGGGAGCTGTCGGGTGCAAGCCGAGAAGCAAGCGTGGGGGAAGATGGGTTGGAAGCCCACGGGCGTCCCTGGGCCGGGAACACCCAGCAGGGTCTCCCCTCCCTGTGTGTCCCAGTGAGAGGAAGGGAGGCCCCTGGAGGCCACAGCCCTGGGGAGGAATAGGCGGGAGGGGCTGCAGTGTCCTGGGCAGCTGGAGCGGGACCTGAGTGTTCGCCCCTCTTCTCCCCAGCAGCGGCTCCCCTCCCCGTGGCCAGCGGAAGGCTGCAGGGCTGCGGGCAGGGCTCTCTCCCTGGCTCAGCGTCTCCCCTGCAGGTGGGCTGTGCTGCTGCTGACCCGTCCCCACGGAGCCTCTTGTGTGGACGGATGGGCTTGGGCTGCTCGTTGCTGAGGTCGCGTCCACAGGGCGCTGGACTGGCCCTGCCTCTTTCTGTTTGGGAACTGTCATGCTTCCTGGGCAGTCAGGGTAGGCTCGCCCGGGCTCTCTGCAGGTGCCCTGCAGTTTTGATTGACGCACGTCACCCTGCGGGAGGGCTCCAGGCTGGGCTGAGATGTGGGATCCTGCTCTGCGGAAGGCGAGACCTCCTGGGCCTGCATTTGCCCATCTGTGAGCTGGGACCCTGCAGACCTGGGGCTGGGGTCTCGGGTTGGGCGGTGCCTCTGCTAGGCTGGCAGCTACACATGTTGTCAAGGTCACGGGCGCTGTAATCCTGGCGTGATGCTGAGTGTGGGACTTGGCAATCTCGGTGGTGTAAATGCCTCCACCCTGGCCAATTTCAAGCTGCCAGAGAGAGTGGCTGAGCCGTGAGTTGGGAAACAGTGGGTACCCCTTGTGGTTGCGTGTGGAGTGTGCACTGCGTGCCACGGGTGGTGGCCATCGCTGTCCGAGGACCACAGATACTGCCTTGATCTGCCCAGGGTGAAGGGACAGCAGACGGGGGTTCCCGCTGAGCCGGGAGGCCAGGCGCCTCGGCGTTGCCATTCCTGCTTCGTCCTCACAGGGCCCGTGGCACAGAAGTCTGTGTTCCCCCTGAGCTGAGGAAGAGACCGGAGCTCAGGCAGGGTCGCCAGCATGCGTGAGACCCCCTTAGCTAGTCAGCGGCAGGACCAGGCCTGAAGAGGACAAGGAGGGTGTCGCAGGAAGTCTCTGTGGGTGCTGCCCTCCTGTGATGTCCCCAACAGACCCCACCCAGAACACAGAGGGTGCAGCCAAGACTGAGCGAGGTCCAGGCCACATGGCTGGGGTTAGGGGAGCTGCCCCTTTAGGCCCCAGCATGGAGGCTGCATGCAATTGTTCCATGCCTCGCCGTCTCCCGTCGGTGAAGACCCTCTGTTTCTGGCCCCTGGCTTTTGGAGGAGGAAGTCCTGGTTGGATGCTCTGCTGAGTGCATGTGCCAGGTCCCCACAGGTGAGCGAGCACGGCTGTGGGCGGGGCCGGCTTGAACGCGTGCAGCCTGGGGCAGGGCTCTGCCTGGGGACACGAGGCTCAGTTCACAGGAGGAGGCTGGGGTGAGACCCAGGGACGGTTTCTGCCCCAGTCTCTGAGCAGGAGGGGTCGCCAGTCGTCTGCCCCTTGAGGGTCATGGGCTGGAGGCTGGTGGAGAGTGAGGCCAGGCTTGGGGCTGTCCCCTCCCCTACTTGGGAGAACAGACTGACGGGACAGGGCTTCAGGGCCACGAGAGGAGAATTTTCAGTTCCCTGTGTTCTGGAAGGGTGAGAGGCTGAGGCAGGTGGGATTCAGGTACACAGAGTATGCTGGGGCAGGTGCCGCTGGGGCCCAAACACCTCCTCCTCCCAGCCGGATCTGCCCTGCACAGGTGAGAGGTGAGTGGGGGTGGCTGTATAAGGGGCAGTTGAGGGAACTGGGTTCCAGCTGGTGGGGGGGAGGGAGCACAGGCCTTCAGGATCCTAAGGTTGCCCACGGGCAGCTCAGAGCCTCAGTCTGCCCATCTGCATACAGCCACGAGCACACGTCCATTGCCGAGTGGAGAGTGGGGGAAGGAACAGGAATTGCACAGCCCAGAGCTTCGTCTACAGTAGGTGCTCAATAGATGGGGATCCCCTCCCTCTTGCCCATGGTCCCCATCACAGCCCTCTTTGCAAATGGCCAGGGAATAGGACTGCTTTGTGCCAGCTGCAGGGGCAGGCACTGGCGGGTGGCTCCGGGGACCAGGCTCTGTCAGCCCCGAAGCCCTGGGGTTTCCCATGCCTGGAAGGAGCCTCCTGGGGCTGGAAGGTGGAACGTGGGCCGCCCAGGGTGCTGGGAGCCGGGACAAAGCCCCATTATGCCAGCACTCACGCTCCTGCCTGCAGTGTGTGAACCTGCCGACCCAGCCCGCCCCGGCCCACGGACGGCTGGCGTCTCCTGGCCCAGCCATTGTTCCCACAGTGCCAGGAGGTCGCCCAGGGTGATTCTGCCCGGCGGCGTCCTCTGTGGGTGCCGCCGATGATGCGCTCGGCCTGGCCGAGGCGGGTCTAAGCTGTTCTCCATCCTCACCGTGTGTCCTGGGCCTGGGCGGGGTGCTGGAGCCCGGCTGTCTTTAAACAGAGAGTAGGTGTTTCGTGGCAGTGTGTGGGTGGCCACATGTGCTCATCTGGTCGGTAAATGTTTGTTGAGAGCCCACGGCGGGGCAGGCACTGAGGCTGCCGATCGAGAGATAGAAAAATCTCCACTCTCGCGGAGGCTGGACTGCCAGACACACTGGCTGCTCTGTGCCACCGGCAGCGCTCGCTGAGCAGGGGCCCAGGCGGATCGAACAACAGGCTGCGTGTCTCCTTAGTGGTCAGAACGCTGACTGCTGTCCAGAAATGCAGGTGGGACCCATGTGTTAGGCCGCTTGTTAAAGAAGCGCTCCCAGAAGTCACTGGTTCCGCAGGAGAGGCCACTGTAGGGACTCCTGCCTCGGCCTGGTCCCCTGCGGAGCCCAGAGCACACGTGGCATTCACAGCTCATCCTGACTCCAGGTGAGGGGCTCTGGGGCCCGGCACTGGCTAAGGGAGCCCCAGGCACTGGGCTCTCCGAAGGCAGGTGCGAAGGCTCAGGTAGCCTCCGGGGGAGTCCCAGGTATTGGCTGCCAGAGGCCGGAGTGAGAGAGGCCGAGGCAGCTTCAGAAACAGGATGGAGCCGTGAGGTGGGGAAGGCCCAGAGAGCCCTGCCCAGAGCCCAGGGAAAGAGGCATCAGTGAGGGCTTCCTGGAGGAGGTGACCCCATGGGCACAGTGAGTACAGGAAGCCAGTCCACAGATGTGTGCGCACAAGCAGCGTTGGCATTTTAAGCCAGGTCTGCGGGCGCTAAAACACTGTGTTTGCTTTACTTCACCTTTTCTGCATGGACATTTTCCCCTTCCATTCGTGGCTTCACAGGCCCAGAGATGAACAAGGGGTGGAGGGGGTTTTCGTGGCCAGCCTGAGCAGCTCCTACTTAGGTTTTTGGGAGAGGGAGCCGGGGCCTGGAGAGGGGCAAAGCCTCGCCAGTGTCACACAGCAGCCCGGCCCCGGCCTCCGAGCCCCAGCCCCGGCCGGGCTGGCTCGGTTCCTGCCGCCTCTTGCCTCGTGGCAGCTGGGCTGTGCGTCTGCCGCCCAGGCGGGCCAGGCTGCGTCCTTCCTGGAAAGGGCCCCGCGCTCGCTGGGGCGGCGAGACTGTGGGGGTGGCCAGGGCGGCACGAGGCGGCGCCCGTCTCCTGCAAGGCAGTGGGAGCGCCCAGGTGAGGCCAGGTCATGGGGGGGTGAAATGGCAAAGGGCCTTTTGTCTGTCGTGATAGGGTGGTCGGTTTACTGCTGGCAACTGGGGTCTTGTGTGGAAAGTGAGCACGTCCTCACTGGGCGCCCCCAACCCAGGCCCCGACCCCCGATCTCGGGAGTGGGGAGTCCGGCTCACTGGAGACACTTCCGCGAGAGAATCCGCCTGGCTCCTGAGCATCGCCCGGGGTGCATTTCTTGTCTCTGAGTAATGGCTTTTCACAATCCACCTTTTATATTCGTCTAAGCGTGTGCCTTGGAAAGCCAGGCCTCCCTTAAAGGAGAGGAGCCTGTTTCCCACTCTGCTTCCGGAGCGTGGGGCACAGAGCGCAGAGCTGGGGCAGCCCCGGCAGGCTCGGCCTGCAGCCTGCTGTCCGTCCCTGAGACGTGAAACCAGCTATCCACCTGTCTGTCTCATGCGGCCCAGGAAAACCAAACGGGACGGGATGAGCACCCCCAGGCCCTGAGACTTTCAAAACAGCCCCAGCTTTAGGTGTTCTGCACAGAGCCAAGGCCACAGGGAGCAGAACACACTCCCTGCTGGGCGCGTCTGGGGACGGCAGGTGGTCCCGGGCTGGCAGGGGACTGGGATGCTGAGCTGTGCCTGCATCTCCCCATCCTTGGGGTGTTTTATCCCTAGTGTTTCCCTGCAGCCCTCTTGCAAGAGGTGGGCTAGTTCCTGGTTCTGTGCAGGCGCTGATGGAGAGAAAGTGCGGGGAAGCCAGGGGGCCATGTAGGATTCCCTCCTCGGGGCAGACAGCAAACACTCAGAGCAGTCACGTGACTCAGGGCCCCCCAGCTGGCTGGTGTGTGATGGGGCCAGGACTTGAACCTGCTCCCCGTGCTGTTTTGCTAGCAAGGGGACAAACATTCGTGGAGCATTTTTTTAGCGTCTTGCACTTTGGGTAAGTGACAGTTCTGCAAATTGCGGGTAAAGAACTTAATGTCTAATTAAACCCCGAAGATGTACAGGAATTTGAGACGAGTGACGAGTGATTGATGTTCACGGAGGTGCCGCTCCCCGGCGGAGGCCGCCCGGCGGGGACGGCAAGGCCCGTTCAGGCGCTGACGTCTTGTTGTGATCCATGTTGTCATTTTTTCATTACTGATTAAAATTAAAAATCTGCTTGGCAAATCCATTGTAAAATTCCCTTCATGAGCATCGACGGGTACAAATTATTTTGTCAATCGCGTGGCAATCAAAGCGGGGCAGGAGACGGGTTGTAGCCCACTCCGCTTCCTTGTCTCCCTCTGGCTCACGCCAGCCACTTTTCACAACAAAGTTTTAAAAGGCGTAGGTAGCAGCCTTGGCAGTGCTTAAAAAAAATTAAGGATTCATCTCTATTTTTTAATGGAATGTTCTGTGTGCGTGCGCCCCTCCCCCCAGCGAGCAGGGGGAGGGTTCGTGGTGGGAGTCAGCCTGTGCTCAGTAATTGTCTAATGCTGTGTAATGACAGGTGGATAATAGTAATAAAAGCCTTTATTAGGATAAAAAATCTGTTTTGAGAATGGAAGCGTAAATTGTCTAAAACTGCGAGGCAGAGAAAGACTCTTGTTCACAGGCAAACCAAGTGGAAAATATTTACAGCGACTCCATTGAGATGGTTTTGTGACTTGGTAGCCACGTGGCGCGTGGGGGATGGGTGAGGCGAGGGACGGGGAAGGTGTGGGTGGCGTGGAGCCATGCACAGGGCCCTGGGGGCCGGCAGACCTGGACGCCAGGCTTAGCTCCGTGCTGTGCAGCTCCAGGAGGGTCAGGTTCCCTCTCTGGGCCCTTGTCTCCTCTTTTGCAAAGAAGTGATCCCTTTACTCAGGCAGTTCCTGGGTCGTCCCCGAGAGACGACCCTGGGTGTGGGCCGGAGCGCTGAGCCGGGTCCTGGTTGGCCGCAGAGGGGTCTTGGGTTGCGTCTCGGTCCTCCTCGCCTGTGAGTGAGAGGCCACAAGCTCACACCCGCGGAGCACCCACGTGGCAGGGCAGAAAGAGTGAAAAAATCAGCATCAGACACACAAAGAAATTTCTGAGAGCCCCTGGGAGAAAGACTGCATGTGTGTGTGAGCATGCGTGTACACGTGTGTGCATACGTGTGTACATGCATGTGCGTATGCATGTATGTGTGCATGTATGTGTGTGGCCCAGGCCGAGGCCCCCAGAGCTCCCACAGGCAACACCACTGAGCTCCTGGGCACTTGACTGTACTTAGGGTACTCAAGGGTGTTGAGGACGAGAGTTGCTGTCGTCCATTTCTGAGTCCCCAGAGCTTTGTCGCTCAGGTTCCTTGCACGTGGCCTGGACTAAGAAACAAACACCTGGCCAAGGACTCGCGTGATGAACACAGGACAGGAGCCTCCACCCATGGGAACTGCTGGTCCCCAAAGACCTGGAACCAGTGCCTGGCTCGGGGTCCCAGCAGCAGCCAGGCTCAGCACCTGTCCCAGGAGCAGGACCGTCTGTGACCCCGGGGGAGGAGAGGGACACGGCGCTCCCTGTGGTTCTCAGACACAGGGCGCCTGGAGCTGTGAAAGGCACTTCAGCAACTTTGACTCAGTCAAAAATATTTCCTTCTGTTTGGGATTGTTCATAATTTATGCACTTGATTTTTTCCTTTCTTGAGTATAAAACCCTGAAGTTTTATACACCCTTGCAGGAAAGACAAAAACAGAGTGTATTTAGAAGGGACTGGGATTAGAGGTCATCTTCCGTGAAACGTAATATCCCTTCTGTCTTGTTGTAGATGCGCCTGCTTGTTAAATACCTTGAGCACATCACGGCGAGAGCAAGCCTTTGCCACAATGGCGATTTCACTAAGCCAGAACATTGATATCTTTATATCCCTCCACTCCTAGTTGCCACGAGAGCCTCACCCAGAGCAAGGGAGATAAGAAAGTGCGAACAACCCCACATTCGCCCCCTACATCCTGCACCCTGGGCAGGGCTCGCGGGGATCAGGGCCGGGGAGATTTGAATGGTTACAAAAAATTCCTTTAACGACTGGGCAATTTTCTTTTGGATAATGGTTCATTCCGCTTTATAGGATGATTTCCCCAAGCCTCTATTTTGTGGATATTTTGCTAATGTGCCAACCCACAGCTGCAAAGACGGGCATGGCTTTTTCCGCACCCCCGAGCCGTGAGTTCACGCTGGGCCCCCAGCGAGCCGGGCTGTCTCCTCTTGATTTCTGAGAGAGGCAGGTGCAGGCCGGACAGTCGGGGGAGTGCTAACTGCTGTTCTAGTGTCCATTTGCACGTCCACCCACTTGCCTTATGCACCCGTCACTGCTGAACTGAGTTTAATTTAGCCGCTTTCTCCCCACGGACCCTCAACGGAGAACCTGGCTTTGTGCGCAGGCAACGGGAGCCTGAGCAGGATCCAAGCTCCGACTCTACGCCGAGTGGAGGAGAGAAGGCTGAGCAGGGGGAATCTGGCTGCAGAACGTTGAGTGGGTCACTTCCCAGTTCTGTCCTGTGTGCAGAACCCACTGACAAATCACCATGTCTGCTGATACGCAGAGTGGTGGGGGGCCGGGGTCAGTCGCCACCCTTCCCTCGCACTCCCTGCCATATCAGTGGCAGGCATTACTAATCGATCCCAACAGTCTTTCCACCTGAGCCAGGGGCAGCCACCCCCAGTCCGTGGGAGCTGGCACAAGAGAGCAGGTGTGGGTGTTGGTTGGAGCCTGGTGGTTGGGAAGCCCTGGGGGGAAAATGGGGGAAAGTCAGGGGTCGTGCTGACCCTGGGCCACAAGCACAGGCAAGGCTCGGTTACAGGAGGGATGGAGGGAGGTCTCCACAGCCCTTTCTGGCCCTGACACAGGTGCCGCCAACAGTCCGTCTTATTGGGGATGGTTTTTAAGTCACGATGACAGAGGACCTATGTGTGTTGGGTGCTTTGCTGATGGTGAGACTGTGAAATCTGACACAGGCGTTGGGAGGAGCTGGGCTGCTGCGCGACCACACTCACGGCTGCCGCAGGGTGGGAGATAACAGTAGAGGTTTGGGGGTCAGGGGAAGCGGTCAGCTTTGGGAAGGCCTGAGGGCTTCCTGGAGGAGCTGTTTCGTCATCTGAGCCCGAGGGAGGAAAAGGAATTGAACGAGCAGCAAGTCCCTGCAGCCTTGACTGTTTCCTCCACAGAGTGGGGGCGACAGCAGCCCTCAGCACCCCGGCACAAGACTGGGAGCGCCTACAAATCTCTAGTTTGCCCGAGAAGCATTCATCGGGCACCTACTATGCGCCAGGTCCTGCCCCAACGCGGGGGGTAAAGGGAGGGGGCGGCGGGGCGGGGAGGCAGCTGCTGGCCTTTCAGTCAGTTCCGATGCTCGGTGGAAGCCGGGCGGCTTATGCCTGGTGATTCACAAACCAGTGCAATGCACCCTGGGATGGAGAACAAGACCGACTTCCCGGGCCTCGTCGTTCCCTGGGAGGTGGCTGCTGTGGGTTTGCTGGCGTGTGGGTGTGAGGGCGACTCGGTGTGCTAAGACAAGACAGGAGAGAACCTGTGGTGTGGCATGGGCTTTGCGGGGTGCCCAATCCCAGTGGCATCCGTGGGGCAGCTGGAGCCCCGCCCCTGCTGGCTGCAGGGCAGGCTCCCCAACACAGCCCCTCCCAAGTCTCCCAGGGGAGCTTGGGGCCCCCCTTTACAGGTGTAAAGGCCCAAGGTCACTCAGCCTTGTGGAGAGCGATCCCACAACAAGCCGGTCTGAGCCCATTTGCTGGAGTCAGCTCCTCCTCCTGCGTGCTGCCTGGCTCTGAACTTTGGCCTCCCAGGGACCTTCGGGATGGTCAGGGTTAGGCGCGGGGCTCTGAGCCAGACAGCCCTGGGCCATGTCCTGGCTCCCTGTGGGACCCAGGTGCCGTCACCTCCCTGAACAGCAGTGTCTTCATTGGTAACATGGGGAGGTAAGGAGCTGACGCGGGACCCGGCCTGGTGAAGGGGGGAGGGAGGCAGAGCAGGGCTGGGGGCCTCCATCTCTGCCTGCGGGCAGCGGCCCAGGGCGGTTCTGTCACCCACCCCCGAAGCTGACACGGCCAGCCCCGAGCCCACGGCGTCCCGAGACGCCCTCTCCGCCGCCTCCGTGGGTGCTGATGCATACTTGTCGTGGGCGATGTTCCCACTATCAGACATTTGGTGGAATCAGAAAAATCCATCCCACCCTGTGTGATGCATTTTCATGTGTCTTCCTTGACAGGGCTGGGCGTGTTTGGGTGGGGTCCCGCTGTCTCATGGGTGGACGGGCAGGGGGCCCTTGCTGCTGTCAAAGCTTGCAAAGGCCAAGGTCAGGGCTGATCCCTTCGCTTCGTTCTGCGGCCTCCAGCGACTCGGGGTGCCCCCACACCCAGCACCTGGGTTTGTGCCCCTTCTCAACACGGGGCCCTGCCTCGTGTCTCCGAGCCTTGGTGCTTACGAAGTGGGTGAAATAAAAATGTCCATGCAAACAGTTACCTCACCTGCAGCAGTGACCCCAACATGGGGGGCGCTGTGAGTGTCACTTTGCGTTGTTGAATACAAAGGGCTCCGGGATGGCAGAGGGAAGCCCAGGGACTTTGCCAGATCTGCCGGTGTCACCTCCCTGGGAGCAGCTGGAGCGGGCAGCACTGGCCGCTGGCTCAGGCCAGGGTGGGGGCACCTAGGGTCTAGCGGATATCTGGCATTCTGGAGGTCGAGCTGGGGAACCCAGGGCTGCACATCAGTGACCCCAGCCCTGTGCTTGACCCGTGGCTTCCTGAGGATCCCTCCCTCTGGAAACACAGCCACTCGGACCCAGAGCGTTTGGCAACCGGGGCTTCCCTGGCAGGGGACCCTGTCGATTCCCTTTTCATGCCAAGTGAGGCTGCAGCCTGCTCTCAGAGTCTGTGTGGGGCCGGCGTGGTGGCCCAGCGGGGGAAGCGCCTGTTATGATGCCCGCATCCCATATCAGAGGGGATATGGTTGGAATCCTGGCCGCTCCACTTCCCATCCAGCTCCCTGCCAATGTGCTGGCGATGGCTCAAGTGCTCAGGCCCCTGCACCCACGTAGGAGACCAGGATGGAGTTCCAGGCTTCTGGCTGCAGCCTGGCTCAGTCCCTGCTGCTGTAGCCATTTGGGGGAGTGAACCGGTGGATGGAAGAAATCTCTCCCTGCCCCCCTCTCTCTCTCTGCATGTGAAACAAATAAGTGAATCTCAGACAGAAGTTGTCATCTGTGTGCAGGGCAGTGTAGGGCAGGGCCACGCGGCCAGGCCACAGGACCAGTCCTCCCTTCCCTCCGAGCCCCTCTACACCCTTCTTGTCCCCTTGGTGAGCACGTGACTGGGCAGGGACCACCCCAGGGTTTCTGTGGGAGTCCCTCTCCCTCGTGGGACAACACAGACCCCCTCGCAGCTCACCCGAGGCTTGCGTGATGGGCCAGGCTTGATGCTGTCTGAGACACTCATCCCTGCTCTGGGAGGGCCTGGGACTCCTCCCCCACGGGCTGGTATGCTTTGCAGTACTCCAGAGTTGGCAGATGTTGCGTTGGGACAGTTTGGAGAGTCTCCTCCTCCTTCTTCAAGATTTATTTATTTATTTGAAATGCAGAGTTACAGAAAGGCAGAGGCAAAGAGAGAAAGAGAGAGAGAGACAGAGAGACAGAGAGAGAGAGAGAGAGAGAGGTCTTCCATCCACTGGTTCACTCCCCAAATGGCCGCAATGGCTGGAGCTGGGCAGATCTGAAGCCAGGAGCCAGGAGGTTCTTCCAGGTCTCCCATGTGGTGTGGGGGTCCAAGACTCGGGCCATCTTCTACTGCTTTCCCAGGCCATAGCAGAGAGCTGGATTGGAAGTGGAGCAGCCGGGACTTGAACCAGCGCCCATATGGGATTCCGGCACTGCAGGCAGGGGCTTTATCCATTTGGAGAACTTTCTACAAACAGGTGCTGACACAGAAGGGTGGGGACTCTAACTGTGCCACCCTAAGTGGCTGCTCTTATTCTCTGATGCCCCTAGAATGGACGTAGGAGAGACCCACAGCGTCCTGTGCACGGGTCAGGGTCAGGCCTGTTCCTGCTGGAGGATTTATGGAGCCTCAGTCAGGGTCCACGCTTGGTGAGCTCTCGCTGGTCCCCAGCTGCATCCCAGGGCCCTGGATAGAGTCTTGCGCCCACCACCTGGCTCATCAGGTCATTGGACCTGATTACCTGCTGGGTAACGAGCTCCTCGAGGGTCTGCGTGTTTCTCTCTTGCTTGCGATGCCTCCTGCTGCCCCGGGGCCTGCAGTAATAGGCGCTTACACACGTGTGTGGGAACCTGTAGCTGGCAGGGAGCTCCAGGCGTCACGCGAGGAATACCAGGTGCCTTGGTGATTCGGGGCTGTGGACACCGGGAGCCTCCGCACCGGTCAGCACAGGGGAGGCTGCAGGTGGACTTCTGGCTTTTGCGCTCAGTGCTGGGGCTCTGCTTGTGCTGGGCTTGGGCCTCCAGCACAGCCGTTCTCTGGAATGCCCGGTGTTGCTGTTGCGGGGTGAACGGCTCACTGGTCTGTCAAGGTCCCACCAGGAGGTGACCCACGCGTCTGCCCGTGTGGCAGTGCCTGGCTTCGAGGCACCAGGGAAGCAAACCCTAGCCTGTCCTCAGGAGGGAAGAATTTTGCAACATCGGCGTCTGCATTTGGGGCTGTGGCACCGTCCTTTGGAGCCGTAAATAACTCCAAGGGCGTTGCTCCCTCCCTCCAAGTCTCTGCGTCCCAGTGGGTAAGGGCCAGAATACGAGGCTCACCAGGCCACTGTGGGGATTAAATTAGGTAATACATTAAAAAAAAAAAACGCACGGGACTCCCTTCCTTAGAGGTCATCTGTGACCAAGGACCGCATGCACGGGTGAGGACAGCGGCCAGAGTGGGGAGAATGCAGCTGTCCTGCTCCAGCCAGAGGGGGTGAGGTGACGGCCATGATCCCGCCCTGCGCTTCCCAGGGGCACTGCTACTGTGACTGTAGAACCAGCCCCAGTGGCCAGCCTGTCCCACGGCCACGCCCTCTGCAGGTGGTGCCAGTTCCGTGCCGTCTTTGAGTTCAGGCTGGCCAAGACAGTGCAGAGAACATGGCCCTGGGCCAGTTTTTGGGTCTAGGCTTTGAGCCGCAGCGCCAGCCACTAATGTGGGTGCACGCCCTGGCCGAGGGCCACTGAGCCTGGCCAGCTGGGAAGCACCATCCAGCCGACCCACAGACAAATCGGAATGATATGGGCTACGCTTGGGGGTGGCTTGGTCACGTGGCACTGTCGTGGCGCTGCCCGGCGGATACACGAGAGCCATTGCAGCAGGACTGTCAGGGGATTTGACCGGAGAACCCAGTTGGGCAAGCAAAGGCCTGGAGTGCTGGGGAGGGGGTGGGGAGGCGCATTCTGCAGACAGGACCATGTGTGTGGTGGGCGGAGGGTGGCCCACGCAGAAACTGCAAGGGGCTGCTGCCGTGGGGGGCTGTGGTGGGAACACTGGGTCCTGCCTAGGTGTCTGTCAACTAGCCTTTCACTTCCAGGGCAGCCGCCATCCCACTCTGCCAGAGCCGTGCCGACAGTGCCACCTTAACTGGGGCCAGGGCAGGGGTTAGCACAGGGCAGGCCCGAGGGGCTCTGCTTTCACGGGTCCCGGGGGAAGCAAGTGGGTGCACCTGGGTGCGAGGGCTGAAGGGTAGAGGGTGTCTGGTCCAACCCGTCCCCTCATTGTCGGGACGCGGGGGGGCCAGGGAGAGGAGGGGCTGATGCTGTTCTAGAATGTTCCAGTGCACACCACGTGACCCGCTGCTCTTCCTCAGATGTGGCCTGCTGTGTGACTGGGGTGAGCCCCCAGGGACACAGGCACGGCCGGCGTGGGTGGGCCCCAGAGCAGGGCTGTGCTCTGTCCCCGGCGTGAGCCACGTTGGGAAGGCTGCTCCAGTTCGTTCTCTTCCGGCTCCTGGGGGCGGTTGGCTGTTTTTATTTGATGTCACTCACTTGATGCATAAGGAAGCAGACAGAGAGGTTGAATAAGCCACGTCCACGGAGCTCGCGGGTGGCTGCCCTGGCCGCGGAGTGTACCTTTCCCCCCGCACGGCTGCTCTGTGGACCTGAGCCCCTTCCGGTGGGACGGTCTGGGGTCTGCGACTGCGGTGGGGGGAGGGAGGGGGTTCAGATGGAGCATGGCCATCGTTCCTGGCTCAGCCCTCAACCTTGAACTCCACCTTGGCCTCCCCAGGTGACAGCCGGTCCCTCAAACTCTGAGGCTGAAGCAAAAACGTGACCGGGCCCAGACAGCAGCTACGCAGACTGGCTGTGTCTTACCCCTCAGACTCAATTCCAGAGCCACCTCCTCCAGGATGACTTCCTTGATGACCTGTGCGCACTCTCGTCCTCGAACATGGTCCTGCTGGCTTCCGTCTGCACCCCAGGAGGACGTGACTGCTGCCGGGGCAGGGGCTGGCTCTTCCCTGCTGACTGTGGGGTGTCCAGGGTGGGGAGCAGTGCCCTACACACAACAGGTTCTCAACAACCCCCTCACCCTCGGAGGGAACAGGCCAATCAGCCACCTTACAAAGCAGAAACTCCTGTGCCCATTACAGAGATGAGGCGAGTGAGGTTCAGAGAAACCAGATTCCAGGGGTCCCAAAGCCTAGACGAGGCAGAGTGAGGTGCAGGGCTTTCCGGGCTGGATCCGAGGCCCCTGCTCATCCTCTTGTGTTGAGTCACCGCCTGGGAGACCACCTGGGACTCGGGCACAGAGATCAGGGTGCGGGGCACTTGTTGGGTCAGGCTGTCTCCTTGGTTCGAGAACAGAACCCCTGCTCCACGCCGAGGGAGAATGCCAGTCCCGCAGGGCCCGGCCCCGGATGGCAGGCTGCCGTGGAAATGAAGCGGCCTTTTCCTAATCAACTCCGTCTCGCAGGCTTTTGAACCATAAAAAGCCCAGTGTGAAACCGCAGGACTTCTATGTTTCTTGCCCTCTTAAAACCGAAGCAGAGGAGAAAGGCTGGGGCGGGCGGGTGATGGGAACCACATTTCGCAAACGCCAGCTTCTCTCCCCGGCAGAGACAGCTGCTGCCAAGTCGCAACTCGCCACACACTTTTATGGGCCGAGTTATTAACCTTCGTAAACAGCTGCCTGCCGTGGAGTCACGGATGGTGCCCGGAGCCCCAGGCAAGCGTGGGCCTTGCCGGCCGGGGCTTCCACAGTGGCTTCGGAGACCCTCTGTCCCTGAGCCGCACAGCTCGCTTGCACAGCAAATTTTCCCAGTTCTTGGAAGTCCTGGGAGTGGGCGCTAGCAACGCGTTGGGTCGGAGTGAGGGGCGTGTGTGGCTTGGTGCTTACTGGACCCGGTGGCAGGGTGGATTTGGACAGACACTTCCGGTCCCGTGGGCTAGCGTTTGGACCCTGGCTTCAGTGACCAGTGCTCACTCTGGGTGACTCTGACAATGGCTTGTGTAGCTCATTCAAAGTTTGGCTTATGGGCCAAGGGTGAGGATTGCATGAGACAGCGCATGCGTGAGAATGTGGCCACGTGGTTGAGATCATGGGTTGGAAGGTCGGTGCCTCTGGCTGGGTGGTCTCGGATTCCCAACACCCGCGCTGGGTTAGACAGAGGTTTAAAGGCGACAAAGCATAGAAAGTTCTCAGCACAAGGTCTGGCTCATTGTTCTTATTAGACAATTAGGACAACTGTGTCCCAGTTTTGTCTTGTTTCTAACGACGAGGGTAGTGGACGATACTGTGTCTTATACACGGATCGTCCAAGTCATGCGTGTGTTCCTAGGACACGGAAAGTTTTCTGAGTTGATGATCATGATGAGGTTGTGTGTCTGTGTTTTACTGAAACTCAAAGAAATAGAGGAGAAAAAAATAGAGAACCCTTTGTTCAGCGGAGAGCGTGTTTCAAAGACAAGCATCAGCCTAGACTGTTCTGAGCCTTTTGTTGTGTGTGCAGGACGTGATTATTTTGCAGGCTCTGGGGCACTTACACTCTGTCCAGAAATTCCTTTGGTAAATAATAATAATAGAAAATATCCTTTGGAAATAATAGAGGGGATTTAGCAAATGCCTTTCTTTGGGGATCTCAGAGGCTTTCACGTAATTTTAGGGCTTTAGTGATTTTCTTAAAAGGGTTTGCCTTTCTCTCCTGCATCAGCCAGAGACATGTTCACAGGAACTGCAGAGCTGCGGGGCTGCAAGGGACCCGGGCCACCGTCTCCTGCCCGTCTGCCGGCCCTGCAGGGAGGCGAGGCTGCTGCTGGCTACGATGGCAGCGGGCTCGGACCCAGGGCACCCGCTGACCCGTTCAGTGCCTTCCCCAGCTCTGCGGGCTCTCTGACATCTGTGAGTCCCACATTCTCAAGTAGGCATCCAGAGGCTGACCCCAGACTGTCATCTGACCTCAAAGTCTGACAGGGACTCGCACAGGTGGACTCAGGGTGTGGCCTTCACCCTGGGGCTGCTGCCTGGAGCGTGAGCACCCAGACAGGTGGGCAGGGGACCCCGGTGCCCTTTGGCCAGCTGTGTGACCACGGGCAGCCCACTGACCACTCCGGATCTCGGTTTCCCTTTAAGAGGCAGCGGTGCTGGTTCCGCGGGAGGCTGTTTGCCCCGGGATTCAATGCCACGGTCAGATTTGCCTCCCCGTCCCGGAAATGCCACCTGCCACCTTCTTGCTCTTCCACTTCCTCCCCGCACAATACCTGAGCTCACCACATGCGAGGCCCCAGGTGCACGTGGCCACCAACATACAACATAGATCCTGCTGCCGTTGGCCTCACTATGAAACACTGTGCCAGCCAGCCGCCCCAGCCACTGCACCGACAGCATCGAGGTGTGCACCGTGGCCCATGTCTTGTGTGGGTGTCCCGTGCCCGCTGGCTCCTGGAGCGCCCGCTGCACCTGACCCTCCTCCCCTCACATCTCGTGGGCTGGGCAAGTCCCCCGCTCGCACCTGACTCCAGAGGAGCCGAACGCACGGTCCTATGCAGTGCAGCGGGGAGAGCTGGTGTCACGTGTGCCTCAGTTTCCCCCTGGGTGGCCGCCGGGGTTGCTCTCTGGCTGTGGCTGCGTGCGTCCCCTCCATGTGGGTAGGAGCCAAGGGTGCCCACCGCTCACTTCCAGAGAGTTGGCAGGGATGTGGGTGCCGTTGGCGCCTGCAACTGATTTTGGTTTCTGATAGAGAGAGAGAGAGAGAGAGAGAGAGAGAGAGAGAGAAAGAGAGGGAGAGAGAGAAAGAAAGAGAGAGGGGGAGAGAGGGAGAGAGAGAGGGAGAGAGGGAGAGAGAGAGAGAGAGAAAGAGAGAGAGAGGGAGAGAGAGAGGGAGAGAAAGAAAGAGAGAGGGGGAGAGAGAGGGAGAGAGAGAGAGAGAGAGAAAGAGAGAGAGGGAGAGAGGGAGAGAGAGAGAGAGAGAGAGAGAGAAAGAAAGAGAGAAAGAAAGAGAGAGAGGGAGAGAGAGAAGGAGAGAGGGAGAGAGGTCTTTATTTTGGGCCTCCTTTGCCTTCTGCCTCTTGAATGCTGGCACAGGGTTTTCAAGGTTACGGCTATTACAGCAATTATTTTTCTGATTTCTTTGCTGACGAATCCGTCTCTGCAGAGCGAAGCAGAGTGGTGTGAAGGGAGGCGGGGCCTCCGGCAGGGCTGTGGTGAGCCTTCACGATGAGCGGCTCCGGCCGGGCTGGGAGGCAGAGCCCCTGCCGTTTCCAGTTGGTGTTGCTGGTGACTTCCAGTTCTCGCCGTGGCTTTCCCTCTGCGCTGGCACCTCTTCCCCGCCCAGGGCTGCAGGGCCCACCAGAGGCGGCCGCATGTTTCCCGTTGGTGGGCATCTCTGTGTATGATCTCCGACATCTGTCTCTCCTGCAGTTCTTGGGGACCAGTGCCAGGGCCCCCCTGGCAGGTTCTAGGACCAAGCTGAGTTCCGAAGGACAGAAACTTAACCCAGCTGGTCAGAGTCACTTCCTCCCTGGAGCTGAGTCAAAGGGGCACGGTCCACTCACGTCACCTCACCCCTGTGTGTCCTTGCCTCCCGAAGGTGTCCCCTCCCGGTCACCATCAGGCCAGCTAGGGGCAGGGGCCCTGCGGCACCCTCCCTGGCCACCTGGCCCTCACACAGCACTGGATTCGCTCCGTCTCCGGGCTGTCCTGGGGGCCCCACTCTCAGATGGGCCAACCTCTCCCGCCTCTGTGACCAGCCTGTGGCTTGGGGCTCCACGGACACGGTGGCCCCCAGACTCTCCCACTGATTTCTCCCACGTGTGATCTTCATCCTCCGTGACGGGGATGCGGGCAGCCCAGACTGGGTTTGTGCCACTCCTTGGGCCTGAGGGTGGGGGTCGGGGACCTGTGGGTGGACAGCAGAAGGAGGCTCGTGACAGGGCCTGGGGGCTGCTGACCCTCCCCGAGGCCTCCACCCTCCCAGGGGTGCCCTGGGCCCCTCTGGGAGGTGTCCTGCTCATCAAGCTGAATCCCAGCACCACGTCCTCTGTGGGGCTCCCCAATATCCTGCTCCACTGTGCTCTGGTCTCCCCAGACCCAGAGCACTTCTCACGGATGAGGCCAGTGAGATGCCGACGGGGCCTGTCTTGCAGGAGTCAGCATTCAGTCCACGGGGCGGGGCGGGAAGGACCGAGAGGGACCCAGGAGAGCATGTGCAATGGCCCTGAGGTGTTAGGAAGCGCCTGCACTGTGCAGCTGCACGCTCACTCTGACAGTGCATGGAAGAGGAACGACCTCGATGTGGGGCTGCGTCTGGGGGCATCGGAGCCTAGCAGGGGATGGGGCAGGGGGGCAGTGAGTGACAGGCTGGGCGGAGCCTCAGCAGCAGTGCCTAGTGTGCCCCTGAGGCTTCCGGTGCCCTCTCTCCACACCTACGGCGTGGAGTTGTGCACTGATGGGAGCACAGGCGCACACGAGACTTTCCCAGCTCAGGTGCTCTGCGGTGACCCAGTCCGTGCTCTCTACTGGCTCTGCCTCGGGGCTTGGGAGCTGGCCCAGGGGATGAGTGCTGGACGGGGTGTCCGCCTCGGGGCTTGGGAGCTGGCCCAGGGCATGAGTGCTGGACGGGGTGTCCGCCTGGGGCTTGGGAGCTGGCCCAGGGCATGAGTGCTGGACGGGGTGGGACGCCTGGGGCTTGGGAGCTGGCCCAGGGCATGAGTGCTGGACGGGGTGGGACGCCTGGGGCCATGCCTCGTGCCCTGCAGGACCCAGGAGAGGCGCTCTCTGCTTTGGTCGCTCCAGCCTTGTGGGTGGGGAACTGGGCTCATGGTGTGTTCGGCAGGCACCGCTCCGGTCTGGGTCGGCAGCTGTGTTTCTGATGGGTTCAGCAGGCAGCGTTCGAGTCTGTGCTGAGGGTACAGACTGAGCTACAAAGGAGGGTGGGGGGCAAGGCCAGGAGGCAAGGGTGGCGTTCGGGGAGCTGTGGGAGCTCTTCCCCATCCGCCCTTGTCCTGGGCCCCGCCCAGCCCCAACCCTGCACCCCACAACCCTTTCCCAAAGGTGGATGGGCCGGTGCCAAGGTGTCTGGGGCTGGAGACTGGGTTGTGCTGGGCATCTCCAGAGGCCATGAGAATAGAGACCGTGGGCAGGCGGGCAGCAGGTGGGCAGCAGGCAGGCCGTTCTGCGAACCCCAGCACAGGGCAAAGTGCTTGGGGTGAGTGGGACACAAGCCACGTGTCCCCTGGAGTTCTTGTTGCCCCAGCAGATGTGTCTCTCACCCTCAGGCTGGGCCATCAGGACCAGGTGTGTCCCCCACCCCTGCCTGTGTTCCAGGCCCTCCCTCGCTGGGGGCAGAGGCAGGACCCAGGAGGCTGAGGTGAGGGTCCATCTGATGGGAGGGACCTACTTGGAGCCAGGCCACACCCCGGCTCCCCCTCCCGTTGTGGACTGGGGCGTGAGTCAGCCGTGAGCTGTGCTGAGTTAAGCCTCTGCAGTCTGGGGTTGTCGGTTGCAGCAGCCAGCACACCCCGACAAGCATGGGGAGGGAACCCCGGGGCGAGAGCTGGCACGGATGAATGGGGAGGACCCATTAGTGTATTAAGCAGGATTTTTGGGATGCAAGTGACAGAAATCTCACTCAAAATGGCTTAAGGAGAAAATGGAATTTATTAAAGTCTGGGGATGACTGTGGCCTCAGGCATGGCTGCATCCAGGTGCTGAGACATGGTGCCAGGCCCCGCCCCCACCCTCCTTCCATCACACCTGCTTCTCTGCCGTTTGGAAATCCACAGCCGCATTCGCAGGACGTACGGAATTACCAACTTGAAAATTCGCTTCCTGTCGATTTGTGGAGTTCGAGTCCCCCTGCGGTTACCTCGGCAGGGCCAGACCAGGTGATTCGCGGGCCTGGAATGGACGCCGCCCACCCCTGCTGCAGGCTTCAGCCAGAGGGTGAGCTACAAGATGTTGGGGTTGTTAGCTACAAGGCAATCGAGTGGCTGGTTCACCCTCGAGAAAGGAAAGATCTTTCTCCGTCAGGAAAAGCCTGGGGTCCGCGCTGATGGACACGCGTGGCTGGGTTCTTGGAGCTGAGCTGGGGGCTGGCTCGGTCACTCCTGTGGCCCGGGAGCACCCTGAAACCACCTCCGGCACCAGCTGTACCTGGGCCATGGCCTGTGCACCTCCGTACTCTCGGCCCAGGCTGGGTGGAGTGGTTTTGAGACCTGGCCAGGAGGACCATGCCCCATGGCCCAGCCTGCTGTCCTGGGCCTGGTCCTGTCCCCTGGGGAGGGGAAGGATGACCTTGCTCCATTCCCAGGAGAGCCTCCTGGAATGAACTTGACTTTGCGTGCCACAGAGAGCGCCTGTGTGTGGTGTCAGGCCTGGGTTCCCGCCCTCGCTGCCTCGCTGGGCGCGTGTCCTCTGGCCGGTCCCCACTCAGCCAGGTCCTACGAGGCTCAGGTGTGGCTCAGCTCCCGGCTGCCCTGGGCCACGGCAGGGTTTTGGGCCCCGTGTTCACCTGCACACGATGGCTTAAAGGTCGTAGTCAGGGGCTTGTGCAACTGCTGTTTCTTTTTAAATCAATTTATAACAATTGTGGCATAATTCTCATATTCCCCCCCCCCCGCCATCGTAAGCTTTGTCAGTGTGTAGGTCAGGGCTTTCCTGGTCACCTCCAGCACCCCCATCACCACTGCCCCGAAGTCTAGAACTTTCTCACTTGCCCTCTCTGAAACTCCCCGTGAAACAGCCGCTCCCCACTGCCCGCTCCCAGCCCGGTCATCCGCACTCTGCTTAGTGTGGCTAAGAAGGGCGACTCCAGGCGCCTAGTGTAAGCGGAGTCCCTCCGGCCAGGGCCCTTGTGACGGAGCCCTTGTGAGCCGTCCGTCCCCCAGCACGTGGCTCGGCTGAGTCAGAATTGCCTGCCTTTTGTTTGTTTGTTTGTTTATTTATTTTTAAAATGTGTATTCTTTTTTTTTTTTAAGATCCATCTATTTATTTGAAAGTCAGAGTTACACAGAAGGAGAGGCAGAGAGAGAGAGAGAGAGGCCCTCCATCTGATGGTTCACTCCCCAGTTGGATGCAACGGCCAGAGCTGTGCCGATCTGAAGCCAGGAGCCAGGAGCTTCTTCCGGGTCTCCCACGTGGGTGCAGGGGCCCAAGGACTTGGGCCATCTTCTGCTGCTTTCCCAGGCCATAGCAGAGAGCTGGAGCGGAAGTGGAGCAGCTGGGTCTCGAACCAGTGCCCATATGTGATGCCAGAACCACAGGCCAGGGCATTAACCTGCTGTGCCACAGTGCCGGCCCCCCGCCTTTGTTTTTTTAAAATATGCATTTATTTCTTTATGTGAAGAGCAGAGCATGAGAGAGAGAGAGAGAGAGAGAGAGAGAGAGAGATTTTCTATCTGCTGGTTCACTCTCCAAATGGCCATGATAGCCAGGACTGGGTCAGATCAAACCCAAGAGCCAGGAGCTCCACTGAGGTCTCCCAGAGGGGTGCAGGGGCCCAGGCACTCGGGCCACCAGCCTCTGCCATCCCAGCTGCATTAGCAGGAGCCGAACGAGAAGCGGAGCAGCTGGGACTGGAACCAGCGTCCGGTGGGACTGCTGGGGTTGCCAGGGGAGGCTTAACCCACTGTGCCACCTCTCCGGCCCCGAGGGTGTCCTCGCTTTTCAGGGTAGATGGTGCTCCCTCGTCCCCACACTTGGTCCATCCTCAATCTGTGGGCTCTTGGGTGCTTCTGCCAATGGATGATCGCAAAGGCTTCCGCTACGAACGTGGCTGAGGCCAGGCTCACCCTCGAGCAAGGAAAGCTCTTTCCGTCAGGAAAAGGCCTGGGGGTCTGCTCTGATGGACACACGTGGCCGGGCTGAGGTTCTCCGGGGTCCACCTGGAACGGAAGGGCTGCGGCACCTGACCGCTCTCTTCCGTCTTCAGAGGAACCGCAGCACCGTGGGAACGGCCTCTGAGAGCCCTTAGTTGCGTTAGCAAGGGTTAATAAATCATGGGGGAGAAGGTGAGGGCAGAGCATGGATGCACCACCTTGGGGGGCTGGCGTGCAGCCCTGGCGGGAGGAGGGCCCGGCTGTGACCACCTAGCCAAGCCTGGGGCAGGTGGGCTGCGGGCGGAGCGCTGCGTGGGGAGCTCGGCGTTAGGACGCACTGGGCAGGCAGCCGGCTGCACGGGGATGGCAAATTGTCATTTTGGCGGAAATCAGGCACGCTGCTGATGTCATTAGGCAGCAGTCTATAATTAGCTCACTCAGGCTGAGTGAGGGGCAGGATCCTTCCAGGGGGAGTGCGACTCCACCTGCCCTTCCAGGAGTCAGCTGACACCTCGTTAGTGCCCATTGTGTGGTTCTCAGGCCTCCCTGGCAGGCAGCCCCAGGACTCCCAGCTGCCAGGGTCCAGACAAGGAACCCGATAGGGCCCCCCTGGGGGTGGGGGGGTCTTGGGAATCCAGCGGGAGGGCCCAGTCTTCAGAGCCGGTTTTATTCCGGGCTGCAGAGGCCTCGATGTCAGAGTTGAGGCTGCCCGGTTCAGCAGGGCCCGGCAAGAGCAGTGACGCCACTTCTAAAATGTCAGCCGGGAAGCAGAGAGATGGTGGAGCTCTGTGGCCACGAGCTGCCTGCGCCCGGTTTCCCAAGCCCTGGGCGGGATTGGCGTCTGACTGTCCCCTCTGGAATGTCTGGGCTGCAGCCGGGGCTTGCTCTAAATGAGAAACAGGCGGATGAGCTGAGCGGGCCTGGCAGGCCGTGGCCGGCTCCTCGTGAGGTCTGGGCAGGGCCCCTTGGCACGGCAGCCCAGGAGGACACACGGGCTGTGCAGGAGGCCCTTCCCGCACCACGGGGAGCCGGTTCAGGCCAGCGCCTGCTCGGACGGAGGGCAGTGCTTCCCCGGGCCTGCGCCCTGGACAGAGCACCACCCTGGAGGCAGACGGAGCTGGTTCCGCTCCTGGACCGCATGGTTCCCAGAGCCTCGGTTTGTTCAGTTTGCGAATGGGTGCAGTGGTGCCTGGCCTGGCCTCTGGGGTGGGGTGGGGGGTGCTTGCGTTGTGTCAGGGCACAGAGCTGGGGGGCATTGGTGACACTGTGTAGATTCTTGTTTTTGAAAAATGGCCATTTATTTGAGAGGCAGAGAGACAGAAGGCAAGACGAACAGAGAGAGCTGCCATTTGCTGGCTCACTCCCCAGCTGCCTGCAGCAGCCAGGGCTGGGCCAGGCCCAAGCCAGGAGCCAGGAGTCGGGGAAGCTGGGGCAAGAAGGCCGCCTCTGCCCCTCCCCCCTCCTCCCCCCCGCACTGCCCTCCCCTCCCCTGCCTTCGGAATGGAACTGACAGGTATCAAGTACACTCGGGGTCGGTTGTTTGGGGTTCAGTTCCATGGGAGGGGTGGGGCTGGTAGTGACGAAGACAGCTTACCATGGATGTTAAGGCTGAGCATGGCCCCCACCCCTGCCCACCTCCTTGTCCACTTCTCCAGGACATCCTGGGGCCCAGCTGCTGTGAGGCACCCCCTGGCCCTCGGCTGAGCCGGCAGACGTCCGCTCAGTGGCCACCCAGGGCCGGGAGTCATCAAGGATGGGGTTGCCCCTCATGGAAGCCTCCCCCACAGCACAAGAACCTGGTCCCACACCTCTGCGGGCTCACCCGTGCTCTGAGCCTGCACTACCAGTGGGACTGCATCCTCTGTGGTCCTGTGTGGACCCAAAGTCCACTGGGCACACAGCCCCCCCAGCTGCGAGGGCCCAGGAGGGGCCGTGGCAGAGTCGCGTTCGCTGGGGACCAGTCCTACTTTGTCTCCTGCCAGAGAGCAGGATGGGATGCTGCTGCTCCGAGGACCAGCTCAGCCCCAAGGTCCCCCGATGTCCCCAAGCTCTTTTTTAAGCCTTTAGTAGCCCGAGGCATTGTGAGAACTGGCGTCCAGCACCTGCGCTTGGTGGCTCTGAGGCTGAGAATTGCGCTTAGATGTGTGGGTGACCTTTTGGGGTGGTGGAGGGGGACTCTGGATCAGAGCCGGGCCCAGAACAAGCTCCGCCACACCTTTCCCGGCTTTTCCATGGGGAAACCCGGTGCCGGGACACGTGGGGAGGGACATCGGGATTACCCTTTATCTTTAATAACTAGGAAAAGGTTTTGAGAGGGAGAGAGAGCGTGAGAGCCAGCGCACTCCAATCCGCTGGTTCACGCTCCTGTGCCCAGGGCTGGGCCAGGCTGAGGCCGGAAGCCTGGAACTCCGTCCAGGTCTCCCACGTGAGTGGCTGGGACCCAGCTACTTGAACCATCCTCTGCTGCCTCCCACTGGGACTGGGACTCAGACCCTGCAGTGTGGGATGTGGGCAGCTTAACAGCCAAGCGGCCGCCCTTGAGTCGCCTTGGGTCTGGGTGTTGGTGGAGCTGCACACCTGCCGCGTGTCTCTGTGCCTCTTGCCTCCGTGTGGGGCCCCACGGGCCTCTGTGTGAAGACGATGAGGTGTCTGAGCATGCACGCGGGGTGTGATGTGTGTGTGTGTGTGCTGTGGGGGAGTGAACGTCTCTTCCTCACTTCCCAAATGCCCTGCCTGCTGCACTGGGCCAGACTCCGGTGGGCATCAGCCCCAGTCTCGGGAAGCCGTGTCCAGCACCCGCGGTGGGGGCAGAGCCGACGCTCCCTCGTGGGCAGCGGGGATATGCGGAAGGGCTCAGAGGCCGGACAGGCTGCAGCCCCCTCGGTGCCCGGTGAAAGATCACTCGGCCTCAAAGTGGTCTACAGAAACAGGTGGGACGCTGCGGCCTCTCCTCCCTTCGCGCCTCCCCCTGCGGATCCCGCGTGCTGGCTTCTGCACCGTTCAAGCCCTCAGTGGTGGAGTCCTTTCAAAGGTGTAGTTTGCCCAGCGTCTAGGACAGGGAGAGTGGGCAGCTGGGGGGGGGGGCACACCCTGTGTGCTAGGGGGCCTCAGCAGGTGTCCGTCACACCCAGCTGCTCCAGCCCGCCCCTTACAGATGGGTGGGAGCAGTTTGTCCAGGACTGTGGTGCTGTCTTCCTGGGGGGACTTGGAAGGTCAAGGTTAATGGGGTGTACGAGGCCTGTGCTGGGGCTGCTGTCTGTCTCAGGGGTTCACCTGGTGGCACGAGAGCCCGAGACCCCAGGCAGTGCGAACTTTTCAGGCAGGATCGTTGTGTGCACTTGCAACGGGGAGGGGGCAGTGGCGGGGAGGAAGCCCAGTGGCTCCCAGGGTGGCCTTGGTGTCTCCTACTGCTGCCCTCATGTGTGACACGAGGACCCACACTGCTCGCCACTCCCTGCATCTCCCTGCGTGTCTGCGCCTAAACCTCCCTGGGTCTGATTTCTCACCCCCGTTCCTCTTTACAAGCCCTGGTTAGTAACAGGGTCACTCCCAGTGCACTGGCCACGAGTCCAGCTCTCCTGCATCAAGTGGGAGGCAGTCACGGTCGGAGCCGGGGGCAGGGCCGGCCGGCTGTGCTGCCTGAAGCTCTGCCCGTGGGAGGCAGTCATGGTCGGAGCCGAGGGCAGTGCCGGCTGGCTGTGGTTCCTGTCGGGGGCCTGGGCTGCCTGCTGGCACAACTCGCGAGTGCTCTGTGGTCCTGCCAGCACCTGGTCGACCCCAGATGCACCACTTCTGCTTGGCAATGCACGCCGCTGGGCCTGCCGAACTCTGTCTCGGTGACTTGTCTTGAAGGGCCCAGCTCCCTGTGTGCAGTGCCAGTCACGTGGCCACTGGTTAACCTTTCCCTGGCGCTCTGTGTCCACCTGTGGCCAGTGGTGTGGCTGCAGTGTTTCTCCACAGCTGCCCGCTCCTGTGCTGCAGGGGGGCTCTTCCTACCCTGAGACGAAGGGTTCGCTTGGTGCAGCAGGTGTGATCCCTGCGGGGTGGACTCTGGCTCTTGTGCCACTTTGTGGCCTATCGATGTGTCAGCCAGAATCCAAGTTGTCTTCCCCAACAATTCTAACCTTAATATTTGCTCCAAAGTGAACCAGGAGTGGAGACTAATTATAATGACATAGGAAGTTCTAGAACAAGGTTCTAATCACACGTTTCTAATTGGACAGCCTGTGCAGTGTGCTGGACGTCTAGCCAGCTCTGAGTCTGGTCTAGACCACACTCTGCAGGGGTCAGCTCACCGTGTAGGACCCTCCTTGCACCCAGGCTAATGCTGAGGTTGTCTTCCCAGCACCTATCTACGGATCTGAAGGGGCTCCCGGCCCAGTGTGTGGAGCGAGATGCTGGCCAGACTTGTTGAACTTACGTGAGTTCATGCCTGGGACACACCACGGACCCATTGCATCCGCCTATGCACCGGAGGCACCAGTGAGGTGCAGGGGCCTCTGCCCTTGGTCTGTTGTCGCCCTCACTGTGGTCGGCTGGGGGGTGGTTCACTGCAGGTCTGGGTGACCAGTTCTGGCCCACGTGGACGTGCCCCAGCCACCCTCGGACAGTGACGTCTTGCCCAACGGCTCCTCTTGGGACGTCTTTGTCTTTCTAACGCACCCTCTCCATCTGCGTCTTAGGGACTGCTGGGGAAGCTCTGTGCTTCCCGCAGTGGCTCAGGTGGTCATGTGGCCCTGTGGTGTGTGTGTTCTCTCTGACCCGTGTGCCACACCCGGTTCTCTGCCATGAGGACTGGGCTCTGTTCTTCACCCATTTGTCATAAAGATCTACTCTCCACACAGGGCACAACCTCGTTAGAGATCCCCCGGAAGCAGTGGCACAGACACTATTCTTTTTTTTAAAAAAATTTTTTACAGGCAGAGTGGGCAGTGAGAGAGAGAGACAGACAGAGAGAAAGGTCTTCCTTTACCGTTGGTTCACCCTCCAATGGCTGCTGCGGCCGGTGCATCGCGCTGATCCGAAGGCAGGAGCCAGGTGCTTCTCCTGGTCTCCCATGGGGTGCAGGGCCCAAGCACTTGGGCCATCCTCCACTGCACTCCGGGGCCACAGCAGAGAGCTGGCCTGAAAGAGGGGCAACCGGGACAGAATCCGGTGCCCCGACTGGGACTAGAACCCCGTGTGCCGGCGCCGCAGGCGGAGGATTAGCCTAGTGAGCTGTGGCGCCGGCCGACACTATTCTTTAAACATTTCTTGGCCCATGCTGATCCCATGCATAGCTCGCCCAAACTGCCACGTCTGTCAATGTTTATTGCCTTGTACTTTTCCACTTAGAACAGCCATGTGCAGCTCTGGTTCCCTGCCCAACACAGAGCTTCCTTGGTAGATGGTGGCTACAGGTGATGTCTCTGGGGAGATACTGAAGACCAGCAGTGCCCAGAGGGTGAAGTGTGAGCAGACTCTAACAGTGTCTGAGCACGCCCAGGGGTCCACAGTGCTGTCACCCTCCCAGAGTTTAAAGAATGTCAACAACTAGGGCCAATCTCACGACAGTATCTGGGGGGCAGCTGTCGGGAACTTGGCAGGTTTGGCAGCTTTTGGCCTTCTCAAAAGAAAGTTGGATTAAACTCTGGTTCTTAACCAGGGGTACCAATAGAGTCACCGGGGGAAACTTTCCCACACACAGACGTCCACTCTCCATCCCCCGAGGGTCTGAGCAGCGGGCCTGCAGGGGGCATGTCTACGGTTTTGTTTGCTTTTCTGGTGTGTGGTTAGGGTGATCCTATTAGCCACCCCATATGGTGGGTGATCGCTGTAAAGGAGAATGGGGGGCCAGTGCTGTGGCACAGCAGGTAAAGCCGCCGCCTGCAGTGCCGGCACCCCATATGGGTGCTGGTTCAAATCCTGACTGTTCCACTTCCCATCCAGCTCTCTGCTGTGGCCTGGGAAAGCAGTGGAAGGTGGCCCAAGTCCTTGGGCCCCTGCACCCATGTGAGAAACCCAGCAGCTCCTGGCTCCTGGCTTCAGATTGGCGTAGCTCTGGCTGTTGTAGCCACCTGGGGAGGGAACCAGTGGATAGAAGACCTCTCTCTCTCTCTGTCTCTCTCTCTGCCTCTCCTTCTCTCTCTGTGTAACTCTGACTTTCAAATAAAGAAAGAAAGAAAAAGGGGGAATGGGCTGAGGACAAGAGAGTCAGGTTGCGTAGCCTCTGGCCCGAGCTGAGTTTTCTGCTGCTCGTTGTCCTTGCTGAACCAGAACCTGGAGAGGAAGGGACTCCCCCCGCAGGGGGATGGGCTCTCCTGGAGGCCGCACACCAGCGGAGGTGCCCACGATTATGCCAGCAGGGCAGGGCTGTGGGGCTCAGTTCTGGGAGATGGAGAAGCTGATCCTGGCTGGAATGGATGAGGTCACTGGGACCCCGTGTTGGGTGGAGCAGCCTCATGTCAGGGTCCTGGCCTGGCCCAGGATGTCTCTGATTCTCAGGTTACTTTAGTCATCTTCCTAAAGGAGGGGAGGAGCTCGTCAAGCACAAAACAGGAAGCCTTCTCTACGTGCGCTTGGGCAACAAGGAAGTGTTAACGCAGACGTTCTGCTGCCTGGACCCGCTGTCCTGCCATCCTGTGCTGTCTCTGTCTCCAGGCCCCTGGGGCCAGGTGGGCAAGCACAGGCCTGCAGGGATCTAGAGAGGAGGTGGTCTCAGCCCTCGGATGCCTTGTGGCTTTGTTTCGGGACACCGGGCTGGGCCCGGAGGTGCTGGCGAGCGGGGAAGCTAACCTGGTCCTCCTTGAGAATGGCCACGTCAGAGGGGCTGCTCCGCTCTGCACGGAGCAGACAGCCATGAGGGCTCCTTATCCTCCCAGACGCTGCAGCGCGAGGCCGATTTGAACATGTTAATCCAGCCCCGTCTCATTCTTTTCCACCAAAGCTTCAATATGCATCTGATCTCAGGATATTGGATTTTTCTTTGAGGAAAGAAATAAATGACTTATCTGGGGAATAAGCCCAGAGTTCCCTCCATGCACGGCACATTTTCTATATTGGGCGAAAATAAGGTTTGCTGATTCTCATGTAAATCTCTAAAGCCTGGGTGTCATCATCGGAGTATTTTATGTGCCAGGTAAGTAGGTTGCATACCCAGGAAAAAAAGGAAGAGGGAAGGGAAGAAAGATTAGCGATAGTATCCAAGGAGAAAGGGAACAGATTCAAATACTTTAAGTGCCTATAGCCTCTGGATACAGTGGTGGAGAAATCCGATTCGCCTTGAAGAACAGTCACTCGGCTTTATATTGGGAATTGATCCCGGAGTCTGGCGGTGTGTTTCTCTCCAGTACATTGTTGCATTTCTTTCCTCCTCCCCTGGCCTGACAGAAGGATGCTTGGTGAGGTCTTCCTGGGGTTGGCTTCTTGGCTGCATGGCCGGTGCAGGATTGAGGAGGGGGCACTCCCCTGCCTGCTGTAAGTGTCTGTCCTGCGCTCTGTGGTTTCTGCCGACGGGGACCTCCAGGAGGGGGTCCTGTTCGTGTCTTCAGCTCTGAGGAGCGAGTCAGTGAGGACAGTCCCCCAGGGATCTTGTCAGCCTGGGAGGACAGAAAAGAGATGTCTTGTCTTAACCTAGCGGGGAATTCTCAGTTTATCAAGAACACACAGCAGGAATCTAGATGAGTTCAAGGCAGTGATTGTTAGCTTGTGTGAAATGCACAAACTGTTAGGTGGCCTGTATGTTTTCCTAAACTTTAACCTAGATAAAGAATTTAGGGTTGGAAGGTTGTTTTTTTTTTTTCTTTTTTTTTTTTTCTTACAGGCAGAGTTAGATAGTGAGAGAGAGAGAAAGGTCTTCCTTTTTCTGTTGCTTCACCGCCCCCCAAAGTGGCCGCTACGGCCAGCATGCTGCGCCGATTCAAAGCCAGGAGCCAGGTGCTTCTCCTGGTCTCCCATGGGGTGCAGGGCCCAAGCACCTGGGCCATCCTCCACTGCCTTCCTAGGCCACAGCAGAGAGCTGGACTGCAACCGGGACAGAATCCGGCGCCCCGACCGGGACTAGAACCTGGGGTGCCAGCGCCGCAGGAGGAGGATTAGCCTAGTGAGCCGCGGCGCTGGCCCATGGAAGGTTTTTTAAATTTAGTTTTTATTGAGAGAGAGAGCGAGAGAGAGAGAGAGCTCCCATTCAGTGGTTCACTCCCTAAATGCCTGCAGCAGCCAGGGATGGGCCAGGGCCATAGCTGGGAGGCGGGCCCCCAATCCAGGTCTCCCACATGAGTGGCAGGGAGCCTGTGACTTGAGCCACCACCATGCTGCCTTCCAGGATCTGCATCAGCGGGAAGCTGGAGCAGCGGTTGGGGCGGGGATCTACGTTCCCTCTCCGGAGTCCGGGATGACGCTGGGGCTCCTATGATGGAGGGGGCGTCGCTCCCATCCGGGCCTGGTCCACAATGGCCTGGGCGCCTCTGCTTCTGGCCTCTCGGAACATTTGCTGTTGATGGACTTTTGCTGTCGCGCAGCTGCGCTAATGCAGGCCACATGGAGGAGCGACGTGCAGACATTGCAGCTGGGCGTCAGCCCTCGGGTGCGCCACCTCGGACGCCTGGCCAGCTGGACTCTCACAGGAACCCCAGGGAGGATCACCCAGCTGTGCTCAGTGAGCTCTCCTAGCTGTGGAAGTCGGTGGGGATGGTTGGCTTACAGCGCACGTTTTTAGAGTTGTTCCTTGTGCTGTAACCTTTAACTGGAACGTTACTCACAACGCTAATAGAAAAACTCACACTTTTACCTACGAGTCGCCTATTTATCCTGAAATTCAGTGTTTTTCTAATGGAAAGCAGTGACTCATTTGTGGATCATAAGACTGTTTTAGTGAGTGGCAAAACACTAAATCAAAGACAATGGAATGCGCCACGATGCCTTACCCGCGACAACGGGAGAAGCAATTGTTGGGTGAGATTATGTGGCTGTGGGTTTGCTGAACTCAGTACTTTCTTACTGGGGTCACGGTGGAAAGGGCCAGCAAAACACTGCGCCGATTCCGCCCTCAGCGCAGCTTTGATGACAAGCGGGGAAGTGTCTGAGCGTGGCCCAGCTCTGGAGTGAAATACGCCGCCCGGGTCGCTGTGCCAGCAGGAATGTGTGCTGGGGGGGGACTGAGGCAGCAGCCGATGTGGCGTCTGGGGGACCCGCCTTCGGCTCGTCACCAGCCGCTTCTCTCTTTGTCTCCCATGGCACGAGGCGCGATGGAGCTCTCTGGGGTCTCCCTTGCAAGGGCGCTAAGGATACTCCTGAAGGCTCCACCCTCACGACCTCATGCCCCGCCTCCTCCCCATCTCTCTGGGGCTCTGGTTGTCAGCGCATCTGGGGTGACACCGGCCTGCAGTCCGCGTGGGAGGTCTCATCGCTCCTTGACAGCACGGGGGAGCTGAGGTTGGAGAGAGGGAGTTGTGGGAGACCCGGGCTGCTCCTCATTGCCCGTCCCCCCAAGTGCAGCAAGTCCCTCTGCCTGCAGGCCAGTCTCAAAACACTCCAGGTGTTTCAAGAAAGAGCCGCTTTCTTGGCTTGGGGTGTGTGTGTGTGTGTGTGTGTGCGCGCGTGTGCGTGTGTTTGCGTAGAGACCACAATAGCAGCAGGTGATAAACCTGTGCTCACTTTGTGCTTGGCCCTCCCAGTGCAAAAGACACACAGTTGATTCATGAGAAACCAACGATTATGCCCATTATACAGGTCACGAGACTGAGGCCCAGAGGGGCTATATAAGTTAGCCAGTTTTTGCTGCTGGCAGGTGGCAGAGCCAGAACCTATGCCCGTGCCTGCTGGTCCTACGCCTATATGCTGAACCACTAAACTACGGGTTCTCTTCTTCTTTGGAAAACCCTGGTGTGAGAAACCCCCCTAGCAAGTGTTGCTTACGTTTCTTGGAGCGTTCGCAGGGGCCGGGCTGTGTCTGTCCCCTACAGGCGCGGCCCTGACTTGGGGCCTGTCTCAGTGGCCGTGTGACCGCAAACCCGGGGGAGAGACTTCCCTCTTGTCCATCAGAGGGGAGTCTGCCCTGTGGATCTGTAGTGGGTGATGATTCGGCAGCGGGGAAAGACGGGGGCTCTGCTTGCCTCCCCCCCACCACGTGACTGTCAGGTCTCCCGATCGCTTGCTCGCTCCCCTCTCTGCATCCCCCTGGCCGAGGGGAGACAAAGCCTAGCCGTCAGACCGTCTCTGTCCCCGTGTCCTTGCCTCACGCTGACTCAGTGGCTCTCAGCTGGGAGTGGCTCCTCCCTTCCTGCTGCTGTCTGGAGCGGTGTTCAGTCGTCCCGCGGGAGTGCGGGTTTGCGCACTCCAGCGCCTAACAGGCTGCACAGGGGGCTTACTAGACATCCTACTATGTGCAGGATGGCGCCCACGAAAACAAAGTGCCCAGCCTCCGTGTCAACGGGCCCGAGGTTGAGAAATGCTGGATTCAGGTGTTAACACGAAACCCCCACTCCCGGAGCACCTACCATGTGTGTGGGATAGGGCGAGGCCGGTGACGAGAAACAGACCAAAGGATCCCAGACGCCCGTGGCCTCCAGACTCGATTTGGTGGGAAGGACAGGTGTATGCTGTGTTGTTTTTTCAGAGTTGATAAGTATCAGAGAGGAGCTAAGGGCAGTGCTGGGGGGCTTCCCAGAAGCTGAGCCTGGGAGGTGGGAAGAGGCCCCCTCAGCCCCTCTGGCCGCATTCCCACCCTGCCTGGAAGGCCCCCTTCTTCCTCGTCCAGTTCATCTCGTCTGCTTGACCCATGCCCGAGTGTCCTTTCTCTGGGAAGGTCTTCGTGGCCCCCTGGGGTTCTCACGGCACCCGAGGACTGGGCCCCCTGGCCGCTGATCCCAGGCTGTGACGTGGCGTCCATTGCTGTCCAGGCACCTCTCTCTCCTGGACGCCATTCAGACCCTGCAGGTGGCTCTGGGGCTGTGAAGCTCCTCCCACTCAGGCCAGCCAATCGGAGGCCCTTCCTGTGCACTTGAACTTCTCAGAATCCCAGGTTGCCTTCGCCCCTGCGGCCAGCTGCCTCGCCCTTGGCTGCAGCCCCCTGCCCTCCTCACAGGGCCTGCTGCCCAGGAGGCTCTGTGGGCCTCTCCCTGCGCCCAGCTGGAGTAGGGCTTCCTTCAGCCGCCGCCTCCGGGAAGCCTTCCTTCTCCGGGGCAGGAGCTTGCTGCCTCGCTCGGTGCGGACACAGCGCCCTGGGCTTGTCGCCTTGGATTGTCCCCAGGAGCCATTTGCACTCCCAGCCCAGAGCCTGGCCCGGGCAGGTGTTCACTATGGGGTGAATTTACCGATGCCGGTTCTAGGCTTTTCTTGCCCTCGAATTCCCCTGTGTCGGAAAAAATGCCTCCTGGTCCTGCAGCCCAGCTTCCTCATCCTCCGGATGTAAATTATAATAAAACCCAAATTTCCATCAAGTAATGCTGGAACTCCCACTGATGTAATGATCGATTTTATTATATCAATGATATAATGTTATCAATGCTATAATAATATATAGCACGCCCAGACGTCATGGGGACAGAACCAGACAGGATGGGACCTCTGTCCTTGGGCTCCTGACCGTCAGGTAACCTGGACAGCACATCCTGAGGCCAGCGCCACTGGCTATTTCCTCCAATTAGCATAACGCAATGAAGCTAGCTGGGCTCCGTCCTACTCCCCCACCCCAGCAGGCCCCCGACTGCACCGGCTCTGAATACAGAGGCACCTGAGCCGTGCCATTTGCGGTGCCCATTAAATACACCTCCTCACACTTGGCATGCGCGCCCTGATCAAGTTTCACCTTTTAACGAAATAAATGACTCAATTAACAAGATGAAAAACAGCAGTGTGATAGCAGGCCCGCTTGGTGGCTGGGAAAAAGAGGCTGGAGAAGAATGATCCCAGCAGGGAGTTAACGCGGGCAGAGGCCGGGGCTCCGTGGGCGTCTGCTGACTGCCAGCCGGGGGTACGCGGGCTGCTCACCTGCCGGGGGTCTCCCACCTTCTGGGCTGAAGGGGCCTGGTTCCAGGGCCACAGCAAGCGAGCGTGTGATGCGTGTCCCGAGTGAGGGTGCTCACGCGTGTGCCCGCGTGCATGCCATCTCATCTCCCAGCTCCGAGTCACAGTGGTCCTGCAGCCCCAGGCTGCATTTTCTGTCTTAAGGATGGGGACTGCCTGGGGGCTGGTGGGCACGGGGGGCTGAGTTCAGACTTGGCGTGGCTTTGGAGTGAGTGGCCTGCTCTCTCTGCCTGTGCAGGCACAGGAGCTGGGACTGGGGCGGGGGTCCGCGGGCAGGGCCCGGCAGCCTGGCTGAGACATGAAGTCGCATCATGTTTCAGAGCCCTCTGACAGAGGCGGAGCCTCGGCTGGCACAGGCTGCAGCAGGACTTCCGGGCTGAGTCCTGAGCGCTTCCTTTTCCTCATGGCAGGTGCAGGAACCGCACGATGCCCACCCCCCCCCCCCCCCCCCCGCCACACTGAAGCAATGGCGGATGTCAGGCAGTCTGCTAGGACTCGTTATTCAGTGCGTTGATAAAGCGCACACGTTTCTGCGTTATGAATCTGCTTTTACTATTTGATAACCCTTAAGGTCCTTGGTTTTCTTTGTCATCGTGTCTGCTTCATTTTATTTTGAGCAGCTGCACTCTATTCTTAGAAGGGGTCCCAGGCTTCGCCCCGTCACAGGAGTCCGTGGCAGACACACGGGCGGGGTGTCTGAAGAGCCTTCCAGCTCCGACGTCTCGTGGGTCCGTGGGGTCGGACGTTCATCATGGTGACCGCGGTGCCCTGGCCGAGGGCTTGCCTTGGGTCTGTGCCCGGGGCAGTTTCTCCGTCGAGGCTGAATGTAAGACCCTCATTTTCAGGTCCTCAGTGTGCATTCTCCAAGCGCCAAGCATGGCCACACCCGCCGGGGTCCCTGGGCCCCCACTGCTGCCTCCCCGCCGCCCAGCCCCAGCCAGAGGCAGCCGTGCCTGCTTCATTTCACCGTAGTTGCCTCGTCCGGAACGTAGGGGATCAGCCCGCGGCCCCTCTCTGCAGCACACAGCACCTGTAAGACTAGCGCTCCATGCTGCTCGGACCCCTGGTACGCTCCTGTTGGTGGCTGCGTAGTATTCCACCATCTGGATTGTATTCATGGTATGAATTACATCGGGTTGTTTATTCATTCTCGGATGACTATTTGGTTTCTTTTTTTTAATTGGCTATTACAAATACGTGTGTTAAGTTGTTTGGTGACTGGTAGTGGGGGAGCCATGCTGTCAGGTTGGGGAGGGTGGACTGTGTCCTCACTGAGGTCCCAGGGCAGCTGGGCAGTGGACGAGTGTGGCTTATTGTCCTGGCCCACCTGCTGTGGTGTGGCCCTTTGCCTGGCTCTGGGCTCAGAAATTGCTCCACCCATCACGCTTGCCATCTGAGTGCTTTGGTTTGACCCTTGACCTCCAACACACCTTCCATAGTGGCCCCGACCCAGGCAACGTGCCAGGTGTTGCCATGGCTTTGGGGAAGGCTCGCAGGAGGCGGGTGGTCCTGCTTCCATTTTACAGATGTGGACACTGAGGCTTACCCTGAAGTTAGCTTGTGAACGGCACTGCGTGTTCAGGGTTGGTGGGTGGCGTGGATGCTGATGGCCATCCGCAGATCCCAGAGGGCGGCACCCGAGCTGGCTTTGGGGGTTGGGTGGAAGAAGATGTGAGCAGAGGGAGTAGAGGGAGGGTCGTCCACTAGCGAGTGGCTGAGCACGTGGTGTGGGGCTGGGCCCGGAGCAGGTGGGCGGGGCCTGATGTGGGAGTGGACACAGCCCCCAGGCCCTGGGGATGGGACGGCCGAGGGTGGACATCAGGCTGGGAGCGTCCGTGACCCTGGGCTCTCTGCACTGCTGGTGGCAGAGGGGTCTCCCACGAAGTGAGGTGTGGTCTAACCGGGTCCGGAGACTCGGCAACTTCCACTGGGCAGAAACACGTCAGCTCCTGGCTCTGCAGAGCTGCATGGGAACCTGGGGTCTGTGGGGGCCGCCGTTGCTCTCCTTGCCTAAGCATCCACTGGGAGGGAGGGTGAGGGGCTGAGACCGCAGTGTGCAGACCCACTTTGACACATGCTGGGCCTGTCCGTGCGCGCTCCCAGCGAGCCCCCTGGGTCAGCTCGAGACCCCCGGAGAAGAGCTGTCACAGCCTCCCCAGAGCCGTCCCCTGGTCTCTGCGCCCAGCCCCACCCCACCCATTGGTGGGGGTCCTGGGCCTGCCCGCCCTTTACCTTGGTATTTCTCAAGGCGGGGCTCGGGGATGAGGCGTGAGTGGCCGTGTACGTGTGGAAAACTGTGTGTGTTCTCCGGCTTCGGGAGCCACCATGCAAATTCACAGAGCAGGGCCCAGGGAGGTCCCGTGGGCCAGAGCGAGGTCTCGCTCCGTTCAGTCCAGCGGTTGCTGCCTGCGATCAGCTTTGAGGCGTAAGCCCCTAGCCACCGAAGGACTCACTTGGTGGAGCCTGGGCTGTGGTGTAGACGCTGGAGCAGGAGGCATGTCACCTTCCCCGGCAGCAATGCAGACCCTGGCGTGTGCTCCTCCCCCTCCCCTCAGAGCTCCTGTCCCGGCCCCTCCCCCCCCCCCCCCCCCCCCCGCTAGCCTGTCCCCAGCTGAAGCCCGGGCTGGGAGGCCTCTCCTGGGAGCAGGGGCCATCTCCTAACCTCTGGAGGAGCCGCACTGGGCCTCTGCCTTCCAGGGGGGGCCCTGCCGCGCTGCTCTCTTCTTGCTTCTAGCTCGCTGGGGCTTTTGGGAGAGGCCCCAGTGCCTCGAGTGTGAAGCCTCCTGCTCACGCTCAACTCCCCTCGCCCCGGGGCCCCCCTGCCCTGGCCCTTCCTGGGTGGCCTCGTGTGACCTCCATGCTCCCCTCTCACTTCCATGGGTGGCACAACGCTCTTAGGTCACAGCGCAGCGCAGGCCTAGGGATGGAGGCACCAAATGAACAACTTCTTCAGGCCAAGCCCGGCTGTCGGGTGCAGCGGCCGGGCGGGGAGAAGGGGCAGAGATGGCCTTCATTTCCAGCGTCCGGGAGAAGGGCCCAGCTCAGAGCCGTCCCCTGGGACTCTCGCGGGCGATGCCAGGCGAGCCGGGCGCGGCCACTCTGTTTCCTGGCTGGCTTCCCCGTGGGCCTCGGTCCCTGTCCCTGTCTCGACCGTAGCAGCCAGGGACTGGTCTTCTTTGGCTTCCGGTTCGGGACGAGCTGCAGCTTTGGTCTCGGCCCCCTTCTGCTTCCTTCCGTTCCTCTCAGGTCTGGAGTCAGCAGAGAGACGGAACCTGTACCCTCGGCACACACGGCTCCTCGGTGTGCTACGTGGCTCTCCTGGGGACATCATCACCCTCACCCCCGGGTGAGGCTTTCAGTGCACCTGTTGTGCCAAAGCAGGGGCCGTGAGCATGTCCGGGTTGCGCCAGGTTTCTGGTGTCGCCCACAGCCTTCGTCCTGTACCGCCTCTGGCTTAAGCCTCTTGCCCCAGCTCCGCCCTTTGTTCCTCCCTCTGCCTCTTTGGTCTCAGTTTTTCATCCATGAAATGGAACCAGCGCCATGGACCTTGTAGGGCTGACGTGAGAATGGAACAAGACCGTAGGAGCTGTGTTGCGGGGATCAGGGGGTGGGGGGTGGGCTCAGGTGCTCTGTGTGTGTCCCTCGGCTGGGTGGTGAGCGCCTCACACCACACGCCGGGAGGCTCCTTGCAAGGCAAAGTGACGAAGTGATTCTGTGGACTCAGGGGCCACGTGCGTGGAGGCACCGGGTCGGCTCTGAAGCCCCAGGCACACATCTGCAATTAATCTCAGCCGAGCACCACAGGGCTCCTGCATGCCCACTGATGCGGCATGAAACGGGCCCTGGGAAGGCACTTGATTGATTTCCAAGCCCACAAAAACCATCTGCAGTTTAGCGTTCCAAGGTGTCTCTGTAGAGGCGGCCTTTCGAGCCAGCCAGCCAGCCAGACGCGAGCTGGACGCCTGGGGCTTCCACCTGGTGGCTGGGTGGCCCTGGGGAGGTGGGTGCCTCGCTGGGCACAGGGTGCTTGCCCGTGAGGTGGGACTGTTCCCTGCCGGCTCACGAGGAAGCAGGGGCTCCAGTGAGGTCGTGAGTGTGATAGGTGCTCTGTGAACAGGTCTGGCCACGGTGACGGGCCCCGGAGGAGGTGAGGATGTGCAGGGAAACGCACCAAGTTTGGCATAAGACGCCCTGGGTTCAAATCCTGGCTCCCTCTTCCAGTGGCTCGGGGGCCTTGAGTCAGCTGGCTGCGGTTTTCCGAGCTGTGCGATGGGATGAGGGGGTCTAGGGGTGGAGTGTGGGGGCCGGGGCTGCAGTGAGGCCCAGCTTCTCGCTGCCCACAGCCACTCAAGGGGCATTAGCTCAGCATCCAGGTTTGTGTGCAGAGCCTGGGGTGACTGATGGGGACACACACACACACACACACACATACGGGTCAAGGTGGAACCCTGAGGGCCAGAGGCACTTAGGGATTGTGGATTGAGACCCTGGCATGCGCCAACCTGGCCAGTCCACCTGCAGACCCCTTAGAGGCCCGCGGACCTGCCCAGAGCCTGCAGTGGCCGTTTGGGTACAGGCCCCTGCTCCCCAGCCCCAGCTGCTGGGGCCAGGGTGGACGCCTCACCTGATGGCAGGTCTAGGTTTTTAAAATTTTTTTAAAGATTTATTTTTATTTATTTGAAAGAATTATAGGAAGAGGTAGAGAGAGAGAGAAAGGTCTTCCATCCACTGACTCACTCTCCAAATGGCCACAACAGCTGGAGCTGAGCCGTTCTCAAGTCAGGAACAGGAACTTCTGGGTCTCCCACAAGGGCGCAAGGGCTACAGGACTTAGGGCATCTTCCGCTGCTTTCCCAAGCCACAGCAGAGACCTGGATCAGAAGAGGAGCAGGCAGGATGCAACAGGCCGGGTCCCGTCTCTGTCCAGCGCGGCGCCATGTGTTGGCCGTGGTGTGGTCCTGGGGCTGTTGCCACACCCCGAGCTGCTCTTGACTTTTCTCTCACTGACTACACGCAGATCAGTCGACTTAGAACCTGTCTGGGACAGGGCTGTGCACGAGAGAATTAACCCGACTGTTTAAATGTTCAGCAACTGGAAGAAATGCAGATTGTTAATTTTTAAATTATTTTTAAAAGCTTTATCGATTCAAAAGAGAAAGTGACGCACACACATGCACATGATTTTCCATCCACTGGTTCACTCTACAAATGCCCCCAAGAGCCAGGAGCCAGGAGCCAGGAATTGCATCCCGCGAGGCAGGGACCCAGATGGCGGCCTCCTAGGTTCATTAGCAGGAGGCTGGGTCAGAAGCAGAGTATCAAGGATGCAAAGCGACACTGCAGTGTGGGGTCTGGGCATCTGCAGCACAGGTTTACCCAGGGCGCCACAACCTCCACCCCCAAGACTCATTTCCTTTTCCATATATACCGAAGCCAGGGGCCAGGGACTCCGCCCGGGTCTCCCCTGTGGGTGCAGGGAATCCAGGCACGTGGGCCATCTTCCGCTGCCTCCCAAGCACATTAGCAGGGAGCTGGATCAAAGTGGAGCAGCCGGGCCTCAAGGATGCTGGCATCCAAAGAGGCAGCTTAGCCTGCTGTGCCACAAAGCGCATCCTGAAACACAGAGATTTCTTAACGCTGGTGATTGGCATGGAAGAGAGCGCCGTGAGTGGGGGTGGGGGCGGGGGCTCTCAGAGTCAGCACTTAGGAGTCCTAGATCCCAGGGCAGAGGGCACAGTCTCAAAGACACAACCACGAAACACCTCTTTTCTGCTGGGGTACGTGCCATGGCGCAAATGCGCAGGCTGCGGGTTAGACCCGGCAGCAAAGTTCCTGAACTTTCTAGGCCTCAGTTTTCCCATCTGTAAAACAGGCACAATAAGACCCTTCCCAGAGGCTTGTGGGGAGGAGCAGAGACACTGTGTGTATCCCAGCCCCTCCCCCCTTCCAGAGGCTCTCTGTGTGGGAGACCCAGACTGCCGTCTCTGATCTCGGGGAGATAAGCACACTCACGCTTGATCCTCGGAGGAAAAGCCGCCTGCATGGCCCCTGACAAGCAAAGTCCTTTCGACTGTTACTAATTATTTTTAATATGTTGATTATGCGCTGAGTCCTGATTTGAAAGGACCTGGGAAATCCCTTACAGTTCATAAAGCATTGGCCTAAAACTTCACATTTCACCCCCGTTCTCCATGGCGACGTTTACTGGGATCAGGGAGCAGTTAGGAGCCACTTCCATGTAGCAGCGTCATCCACACCTCTTTGGGGAAGGTGGCACGGTGCACAGTCTTACCCGCATTTGACCTTTTATGTTAAAAAGATTTGCTGGGGGCCAGCACTGTAGTGTAGCGGGTAAAGCCACGGCCTACAGTACCGGCATCCCATATGGGCACTGGTTCTACCCTTGGCTGCTCCATTTCTGATCCAGCTCTCTGCTAGGGCCTGGGAAAGCAGTAGAAGATGGCCCAAGTCCTTGGGCCCCTGCACCTGCATGGGAGACCCGGAAGAAGCTTCTGGCTCCTGGCTTCAGATTGGCACAGCTCCAGCCATTGAAGCCAATTGGGGAGTGAACCAGTGGGTGGAAGATCTCTTTCTCTCCCTCTCTCTCTCTCTCTCTCTGTAACTCTGCCTTTCAAATAAATAAATAAATCTTTAAAAAAATTGCTTATTTGAAAGGGAAAGCATAAGAGAGAGAGAGAGAGGGAGAGAGAGAGAGAGAGAGAGAGGAAGTAAGGGGGAGAGAGAGAGAGGAAGGGAATATCTTCCATCTACTGGTTTACTCCCCAAATGGCTACAATACTCAGGGCTGGCCCAGGCTGAAGCTAGGAGCCAGGAACTATATTTGGGTCTCCCACATGGGTGCAAGGACCCACATACTTGGGCCATCTTCTGCTGCTCTCCCAGGTGCATTAGCAGGGAGCTGGATTGGAAGTGGAGCAGCCAGGACTCAAAGTGGCTCTCCCATTTGTGATGGGGCGTTGCAAGCTGAGGCTTCACCCGCTGAGCCACAGTGCTGGGCCCCCTGCATTTCATCCTGTTTAGCCTTGACACAGGGCCCATGCTTTTATGGCCAATGCAATACAGCACTGAACAACGAATCTGTTCAGTTAGATCGTAGAAAATACCAACACTTGCGGTTTGCTTATGAATGTTTAATCGTATGTTTATTGTAATATTTTTCTCCTAAGGATGTTACGCTTGGGCACTTCTCCTCACCAAGAGTTGAACTTTGTGTCCTGAGACTTAGAGGAAGGGAAACCAGTGAGGGAAACTCACTTGTTATTTGGGGAATAAAAACAGAACCGCATGAAACTCACCTGAAAACAAAATGCACAGAAAACAAACATCACACGTGAAGCCGTACAATTTCTAGACGACCACTCGGGGGGCTCCAGAGGGGCCTTCCCTCTGTTTCCTATGGTGAACACACTTTACATGAGCAGTGGCGTGTGACCGTAATAGTGAGAATTCTCCACCAACATGCTGGCGTGCCACTGAAGCGTGTGGCCGAATCGCAGGGCCGAGGGCGGCTCCTGTACGGCGCTTCAAGGCTAGCGAGGTAACTAGCAGACAAGAAACAGATGTCACCCTCCCGCCCGTCCTGAAACTCCGGCAGAGGGGCCGCCAACGGCTGCATCCTGTCCTCTGGCCCTCCACCGGAGCGCTCCCCAAACGAGCTGACCTAGGCTGGCCCCCTGCAGCGGCTCTGCCCTGGGTGCACGGGGCCCACTTCCGCCAGGAAGCCTGCCCTGGTCTCTCGGTGGGGTGAAGCTCTCCCTGCAAGCTGGTGTGTGATCCCGGGTCAGCTGGGTTACATCTGGAGACGATGAGACTTAGCGACCCTGGCTCAGACAGCCCTGTCAGTCAGGGGTGTGTGAGTCAGACCCACAGGTGTGTGGGTCCCAGGTGTTGAATATCAAGGCTGGGATGGTCCTTGGGTCTGCTGTTGTCACTCCTTGGATAGCAAGCGCATCCCTGGGCTGGCAGCAAGGTGGTGGTGGCAGCCACGCTTTCTTCCCATGAACCTCTTCTCGGCGTCCAGCAAGATTTTCCCAGAAGCCTCAGGGGGAGGCCTCTGGCCTCACATCTCACATCTCCATACTGGACTGTGTCCTGGGCACAAGGGATGGGGTTGTCCCAAGTGGCCGAGACCACTCAGGGTCTCCCCCAGAACTGGGGTCAACAGCCCCTGAACTCAGCAGAGAGCAGGTGGTTTTCCTGAACAGAATCGGGGCTTCTGATCGCGAGGACAGAGCGAGGACAGCACGGGGGCGGGCGGCTCGCTCTGCTCAGCTGTTTCAGTGGCCACACTTCCTGCCATCTTGCTGCATGCTGAGAGGTCAAGGCCAGGGTCAGGCTTATCTGAGATTGGCGATCCCGGGGTGGTGAACTGATTAGATTCCTCTATGCTGCAGGGAGTTCGCTACACGCGCACCATGAATATGACGAATATGCAGACCCTGAGGTCTGGTCCTTTCTCCGTTCCTTGGTGTTTTTTTTTTTTTTTTTTTTTTTAACCTGAGCACCAACAGTGTGTTCACAAATCTGTATCCACCGTGAGCAAACAATTTGATTCTGCCACACTTATGGGCACCGGAGATGCTAACAGCTTCTTCCGGGAGGTTCTCAGCAGATCCTATATCCCTGGGACTCCGCTGGTGAGAGTGAGACCAGGACAAATTTCCTCCTCGCCACACACAAAGGCACAGGTGAGGACTTCACACCGAAGCGAAACCTGCCTGCCTGTGCTCATGTCCCAAAACTTCCAGAATTTGCTGGCAACCCGGAAGAACTTTCTCTGGGTCGTTCATGATGGCTGTGCACAGAGGGCTGGGCCTGCCACGGGTGTAGGGACTGCTTGTGGAGGGAAGAGAGGGAGAGGCCTTCGCGAAGTCGCACTTCGCTATTCTTCTCTCATTTCCATCAATCAGCAGGGCAATACCCCCTAGATCAATGCATTAACTTGTTTGTTTTCTACAATGGGGGAAACTTCATAGCCTCATCACTCATTCCAGAGTGTGGAGAAAAACACAAAAGCCAGCCACCGAAATTTGCATGGTGCTCAATTATACATTAGTGAACATCACTTGGCAATCTGTTCATATCAATTTAATTGGATTTTAATACTGCCTCTGATCTTGTTTTCTAATTAACAGCAGTGCTTGGAAATAAAGCAGAACCATGCACCCAGCAACACCTTTGATCTCCACCATATGGAACGCCACCAAGCCCTGGAAAAAAATTCTGCGTTGCCTCCTCAGCCGGCCGAGAGAAGCAGGGCCCCCAGATGGCCGCGAACCACGGGCGCCTGCACCCCATGGACCGTCGCTGCCTCTGATTGGTCCCCCTTCGCAAAGGCAGGGGACTTGGCCTCACGCACTGGAGGCAAAACTGTGTCCCTGGCGTTGATGAGGTTCGTGGCTTTCACGGCTCGGGTTTTGGGGACAAACATTTGAGTAAACAGACCTGACCCCCTGGGGTTTGCTTCAGAGTGGAGTGTCACCATCCGGACAGAGCAGGTGTGTCACGAGCTGCTCCAGGGGACAGAGCTCCGGTGGTGTCAGCTCACACCTCCCGCCCGGGTGGAAGCCCCATGCGGCGGACGCTCTGGCCACTTCCTTTTCTCCTCTCTTCGTGTTTCCTGAGCCTCTGGCTTTCTAACTTTACTGAAGGTCATCTTGTGGGCTGGCCGCGTGGGAAGATGGACAAGCTGGGATGGAGCAAAGATGCCCAGCATCGTCAAGGGGGCTCCAGAGGGCAGAGGAGCGGGGGGTGGGGCGTGGCAGGGGGACACGGCAGGGACCACGGATCTGCGTCCAGGCTTCCTGCTGCACGCCAAGAAGCAGCTAGGAGAGGCAGGCGTGGCGCTCAGGGAGGAGACCGTCTGGGATCTGCCGTGTGGCCCTGGGCTCCTTGCTCCTTCTCTCCAGGGCGTGCCTGTGGGTTCTTCTGTGGTTCTGAGATCTAGAAGGCAACTCCGTGAGAGACTGATGCAGACTCACTTGGCACTGACACTGCCTGAAGGACTGTGGTCTCCGTTCTTCCGACCCAAGGTGGCTATCTGTTCATTCTGCCGTGGAGACAGTCATGTCTGGAGACCAGGGGCTGTCCCGGGCTCTTCTGGGATACTGTGCGTTCACTTTCCAACATCAGAAAAACTCAGAGCCACACTGAGACACGGGCTTGTGGCCCAGTGCCGGCCTGGAGTTAATCCGCCTGGAGCAGGAGTTCTCGCCGGGGCGGTTTTACCCCGCAGGGGTCATTTGCCAAGGTTGGAGACATATTTGATGACCGCAGCTTGTGTGTGTGTGCGGTTGCTACTTGCCTGCACTGGGTAGAGGTTAAGGATGGCTCTGAACACCCAAGCATGGACCATGAAGAATGATCGGGTCCCAGACGCCCTCGGGGCTGAAGGTGAGAGGCCCTGCTCTGGGAGGGGCAGCCACACCGGCTTTATTCCAACGTCGCCACTCTGAGCTGCTCCTGTTCCATCCGCCAAGCGGAGGGGACGAGCGTTGGCCGCAGTTTCCGGGAGGCCCTGTCAGGCCACAGCTGTGCACGCCCCGTCTGGATTGCACCAGCCTCTGGCGACAGAAAAGCCTCAAGTACAAGAGGAAGATGCTGTTGGCTGTGACTCTGGTCCTCACAGTGGACCCTTTCCTGTCTACACACCACGGGTCCCAGGCTGTGGGAAGACGTGGGGGGAGAGCCCCGGTCTCCCCTTCTGTGGAACTTGCAATCCAGTTACGGTCCTGTGAGAGGTGGCCGTTAACAGCTCAGCCTATAACTTAGGCCGTCCTTGTGAGTGGAGTTTCCATCAGTTCGTTTTAGCCTTCAGATTTCCCACGTCGCAAGGAACCCTGAGCAGCGCACACACCTGCTGGTCACCGATGGGCTGATGGGCGGGCCCTGATGTGCAGGACACAGCTCTCCCAGCATCTGCCGGCCACTGATGGACCTGGTAGGAAGTCTGCCTCCCACACTGCAACACCGGGGTTGGAGCCCCTGCTCCGGCCTGGACCCCAGCTTCCTGCAGGCAGTGGTGAGGGCTCAGTGTTGCATCCCTGCCCTGGGAGACTGGGATTGAGTTCCCAGATCCTGGTTTGGTTCCCGGGGGCACTGTAGGCATTTTGAAGGGGTGAACCAGTGGATGAGAGCTCCCTGGCTCTCAAATTTTTAAAAATAAAAGGGAAAAGAAAAAGAAGTTTAAACAGCAGGTCCTGCCACCCCCTCCCCCCGCAGGTTTGACCCCTGTGTTGGCCGCCAGGAGCAGCACTGCCTGTCTACAGAGGCGGGGGACACATGCTCACCACTCTCTTGGCTCAGCGTCCAGTCTCCACGCGTCATGGACAGCATGTGGCCCGTGGGTTTTTGACTCAACCCAGGTCCTGGTTTCCTATCTGGGCCCCAGGTTTCAAAGTGGGATTCCTTTGCCGGAGTCGCTTCCTGGTGAGCCAGGCCACCACATCCCTTTAGACCGGACCTGCCTTGTGCCGGTGCAGGAGTGTCCCCCAGAAACCGGGAGCCGACCTTTCCGCCATGAGTGAACTCTCCAGTTGCTCCCGTGCCCGTGGTGCTCGGCAGGGAAGCAGGCATCGGATGGAAGCAGCCATTCTGGGGTCCAGAGGTCAGTCCAGACTCGCGGCTGGAGCACGTGACTCGGCTCGCAGGCCCTGTGGACGAGTAGGACCCTCACAAGAGCGTCCCCCGCTCACCCTGCTCTCTGGCTGTCTCCATGCAGCCTGTGTCCTGCAGGAGCTGTGCAAGGCCCTGACCGTCACCTGGCCTCTGCCCCTGACTTGGACGTTGCACACTCCCAGCGCGCTCACACACACTGCCTTACGTGTTTCTGCGTTAGTAACACTGGTTGCTGGAATGGCCAGCCCCAAACCAGACCTGAGGATCTTAACAGAATACTGTGTAACTCTGTCAAATAAAAAACAACAAAAAACATAAAAAAGAAAAAAATAGAATGAGCTGTCTTGCTCACATCGTCACCTGGAGGAGAGTGAGGGGCTCCCGGGCACGGGGCACGGGCGGTGACTCAGGGGCCCGGGTCCTTCTACCTGGTGACTCTGCTACCTTGGCCTTCTTTGTTTCCAGTCACGTGCGCTGGAGGAAAGACACAGCGGGAGGTCACACGGCTCGTCGTGGGCACCAGACAGAGAACTGCCATACGTGGGCACCAGACAGAGAACTGCCATACATGGGCACCAGGCAGAGAACTGCCATATGTGGCTCACCAGACAGAGAACTGCCATACGTGGCTCACCAGACAGAGAATTGCCATACGTGGCTCACCAGACAGAGAACTGCCATACGTGGGCACCAGACAGAGAACTGCCATACGTGGGCACCAGACAGAGAACTGCCATACGTGGGCACCAGACAGAGAACTGCCATATGTGGCTCACCAGACAGAGAACTGCCATACGTGGCTCACCAGGCAGAGAACTGCCATATGTGGCTCACCAGACAGAGAACTGCCATACGTGGGCACCAGACAGAGAACTGCCATATGTGGCTCACCAGACAGAGAACTGCCATACGTGGGCACCAGACAGAGAACTGCCATACGTGGGCACCAGGCAGAGAACTGCCATATGTGGCTCACCAGACAGAGAACTGCCATACGTGGCTCACCAGAGAATTGCCATACGTGGCTCACCAGACAGAGAACTGCCATACGTGGGCACCAGACAGAGAACTGCCATACGTGGGCACCAGACAGAGAACTGCCATACGTGGGCACCAGACAGAGAACTGCCATACGTGGCTCACCAGGCAGAGAACTGCCATACGTGGGCACCAGAGAACTGCCATACGTGGCTCACCAGACAGAGAACTGCCATACGTGGCTCACCAGACAGAGAACTGCCATACGTGGCTTCCACCCATGCTGAATGGGCCAGACTTTCACCTTGACCGAGCCTGATGGCTGTTTTGTCCCACACATCCTGGACGAGCAAATGGGCTGATGGACCTCAGACTCAGCCCCAGCCCGTGTCTGTGGTCACCAGTGGCTGTTTAGCTCTTCCTTTTACACACAGAATACATCCCACACCCCCACCCCTCAAAGGGAGTGACCCTGAGTGCCCGCCAGTCCCCACCTGTGACTTAGGGCCCCGGAGCTCTAGTGCTGCAGGTCGGGATGCAGCTCCTCGTGCCCTAACGACCCGTGCGTGAGGTCGCTGCGAGGACGAACACTACAGCGAGGAGGCGCTTTGGGGACGGGTCATGGGCCGGGAGTGTGGGAACGCCTGCAGTGCAGTGCACGGAGCGCCCGGGGCGGTTCTGGTGAGGGCTCAGAGGCCGGGAGCTGGAGAGAGCGTCTGACTCTTCCCGGCGATCTCCGGAGCCGGGAGAACTGTACGCAGGAAGGCAGCTCCGCCGAGGCCTCGCCAGGCAGGAGGAAGACGGAAGCCGAGCCTGGAGCAAAAGCCTCGGTTGCATGATGGGAAAGTTGTGACCACTGCCCCAGGGCTCTGGGCTTGTGGAAGGCAAAATTTAGGAGCAGTGAAGCAGCACATGGTAGGAATAGAACTGCAAGGGATGCTGGGAAACGTAGTCTTTCCGTGGGCCCAAGAGCGAGGAACTGGGTGGTGAGGGAGTAGCTGGGTCCACTCGGTTGTTCTCGGGCAAGGAGGTGGAGGCTCTTCCTTGAGATCCATCTCTGCTTCGCTAAGGATTGCGTCAGCAGTGGAACTTCAGCGTTCTGCTTAATTCTGTGTGTTCAGTGGTGCTTTTAAATAACCGCTGGTGCCAGTGTTGTGGAGAGGGTTAAGCTGCCCTTTGCAGCGCCATTCCAGGTTGGAGCGCTGGTAGGAGCCTGGCTGCTCTGCTTCTGATCCGTCTTCCTGCCTGTGCACCTGGGAAGGCAGCAGGTGGTGGTCCCAGTGTCTGGGCTCCTGCCACCTGTTGGGGAGACCAGGCTGGAGCTCCTGGCTTCCGGCTGTGGCCTGGCTCAGCTCTGGCCGTCATGGCCATTTGGGGAGTGAACCAGTGGATGGAAGACCTCTGTCTCTGTCCTTCCCTCTCTCTCTGTCACTCTTTATTTCAGATAAATAAATATTAAGACTTATTTTATTTATTTGAAAGACAGAGAGAGGGAGAGAGAAATAAAGAGAAGTCTTTCATCCACTAGTTCACTCCCCAAGTGGCCGGAGCTGAGCCAATCTGAAGCCAGGAGCCAGGAGCTTCTTCCGGGACCCCCATGTGGGTGCAGGGGCCCAAGCACTTGGGCCATCTTCTGCTGCTTTCCTAGGTGCATTAGCAGGGAGGTGGATCAGAAGTGGAGCAGCCAGGACTCAAACTGGTTCCCATATGGGATGCTGTTGCCACCGGCCAGGGTTTTAACCCACTGCACCACAATGCCGGCCCCGTCAAATAAATAAATCTAAAAAAAAAAAAAAAAAAAACCCACTGGTGCAAGGATCTCACTGTGCAGTGTGTGCTGCGCGGCGTGGGGAGGCAGGAGGTGTGGGGGGAGGTGGGGGGAGGGAGCACTGACATTTCCTAAGAGACTGCTGTTTCCGGAGCTTGAAATGATGATTTAATCCTACAGCGATAGCTACCTGCCCCCCCCCCCCCCCCCCGCAGATAAACAAATTCGTCGAGAAAGGCCGTCTTGCCCAAGGTCACAGAGCTAGTGAGTCGATCAACCACGATTAAATCCTTTATTCTTTCTAGGTGATTACATTTGTACCATGAGAAGGTTTTGGCTCTGCTGGGAGAGACAGACACAAAACCAAATAGCCGAAATCCAGTGGGACAGAGGGATGCGGTATCGTCAGAGCACTGACCACTGTAGCTGCAGGAGAGGGCGGCACTGGGAAATCTTCCAGGAGAAGGACATTGGAGCTGGGGTTCTGTATGATGTGCAGGAGCCCTGGTCCCCGTGGACTGTGCTGCAGGCCAGGGTCCTACATGGGAGGACCCTTGCCCCGAGTTTCAGGTTAGGGCTTCTTGTTTTATTATATGGAGCTTGTGGTGGTGACTGGGCGGGGGGGACCTAAAGGAAACTGATGCTTTGAGTCTGCTGGGCCGTATCCCCGGAGGTGCAGATGTTCTGATAAGGTGGGGTGCTGGTGGCCTTGCAACAGGCGCAGCGGGAGATACGGGCGGGGCCAGCTTCCTGCGGGGGCCCTGCAGCTGCGGGCTGGGCTGACTTGGTCAGTGAGCTTCCTGCTCTGTCCTCTGTCTCTGAGTCGCCTGGTCCGCGTGGAACCCCTTGGAGACACGCAGGGGCAGGGGAGGGAGCAGAGTTTCAGGGGCTCCGGGAGCCGGAGTTCAGCCTGGATGAGGCCGTGGGAGAGGACTTCACCAGCCTGGGCTCGCTCTCCATACCTGGAGCATGGGGCCATCGTTCCTGCTTCAAAGCTCTGCTCCCTGCAGGGCTGCGTGCAGAGGACTGACATGCTCAGTCAGGGGTGGCCACACTCCTTTGTCACCATCATCTCCATCGTCATCAGCTCATTCACTGCCCTGGGCTGGGGAAGCCTCTGCCTGGATGGTCGTCCGTCCCAGACCTACCCTGAGCTCCGTCGTTGAACTCCAGGTTCTGGAGCCACAGCTGGAGCCAGCCCTTCACTGTGCCTGCTGGCTTCTGGCTGGGGAGACTGGGTTGACCAGTTGACCAAAGCCATGAGCCACGAATGCCCTGAGAAGGCAGGCAGCCTCGGGGGCAGAGAGATTCTCCCAGTACCTCAGCCCGGGAAGCAGCAGGGTGGGGCTTATAGCTTGGGGTCGCCACCGCCTTCTGCAGACCAGGACAAAGCCATCTCCTCCTTCCCCACTCCCTTCCCTGCGCCCTACCATCATACCTCAGCCACGTGAGCTGTGAACCCCAGTTGGCTGCCTAGCGGACCCCAGACTCCCCAGGTGGCGAGGATCCCCCGCCTCTGGCCAGAGACGCACCTGGTCGAGACAGCACCGCGTGCGAGGGGGATCAGGAGTGATCTCTCTGCACCGGAAGCAGCAGCTCCAGGCCTGGGCCCTGCTAGGAAGAACGCTCCAGTATGGGCTGAAAGCACTCCACAGATCACTGAGCCACGGGCTGGGGGTCCCCACGGCCTGGGAGCCACGGCCAGCCTGGCTGGTGCGCCTGACACCGAGAGCGGGAGGAGAGCTGGAAGTGGCGGAGACACACAGGGACACAGACGCTTCCTAGCCAGAGAAGTCACCCCACTTCAGGGGCAGCAAACTGCGTGAGTTCGTGGCAGATTTTCTCCCAGCGCAAGTCGGCTGCTGTCCTCTTCACAGACAGCCGAGGGAGGCTGGCTTCTCGGTTTGGACTGTTCACCCTGGGAGGGCTTGCAGGGTGTAGGAAGCCGTGTCCGCTGTGTCCCCTGCTGCAGTGCAGTGAGTGCCCGCCTCCCGGCTGTCCTGCTCTGCCCACGTCCCTCTCCCGTTACCCAGACGCCCCCTCTGTGGCACTCACTGCACGTTTTCAGTGTTTACTTGGCACGCTGCCTGTCTCCCCAGCTTGGCCATAGGCTGCAGTGTTTTTGTGGCAATGTTCTAGAACTTGGGTGGGAGCTCCACCTCCCAGCCTCCAAGACCTCCCCCTGCTCCCACAGTGCGCTGCCTGGTGACACGTCCTGTGTCGCTGTCGCCTGACCCTCAAACCAAGCACAGCTCTGCCGTCCAACCTGGGGTTTGTGAGCAGCATCTTGGGGGCCTTTGGGTCTCTGTGCCCTTGAGGCTCCCGCTCCGCACGGCAGGGGTACGGGCTGGGTGGCAGGATCTCCCCCGTGGGGTCAGGTTTCCCGACAGCAGCCAGCCCCCTTTGTCTGGGGAATGCTGGGTTCCAGCGGGCCCACTGGTGGCTTCGACACGGGGCACTGTTTCCGTTGACACCAAGGGTGTGAGGCGTCTGCCCTGTCCAGCTTCCTGTCACCCTTTGTGGTTGTTCCGTCTCTTTCTCCAGCTGCTGCAGAACGAGGGGCCCCTGATAGGACTCAGGATCCCCGGGTGGCCACTAACTCCCTGGGTGGCCTTGGGGACATCCCGTCTCTCCTCGGGTCCCTCGTTAGAAAGATGGGCAGAGTGGCCCTGTTCTCTGAGTTCGTCCCCACCGGTGACAGTGCCACCCTTCCGGCTTCCAGACTCCCGAGCGCATCTTCCAGCATCCCCTCCCCCTCCCACCTCCTGAAATTTGCTGTGCGTTGGAAAAAACACACAGGAAGTTTCCTTATGCCCTTATGAATGACAAAGTAAACGAAAGATTACAACAGCGCCGAGGGTAAGATTTAAGAGCAAGGAGGACAAGGACATGAAGGTTGACACATACATTCCTAAAGTCTACTAACATCACCTAAAGTATCTAGTCCAGCGGTATTGAATTCATCCATCACTCTACGAAACCCTCACCACCGTCCACTCTGTGACTCTTTTCATCTTGTAAAACTGAAACTCTGCACCCCAAAGCTCTAACTCCCTGTCCCCACTTGCCCCAGGCTCCGGAAGCTTCCATTCCCCTTTAGGAATTTGACTACTCCGGTACCTTGTGTGAGTCAAATCCCACAGCATCTGTCATTTGAGACCGGCTTATTTCACTTAGCACAATGCCCTTGTCCTCAAGGCGCGTCCGAGCCGCGGCAGGTGTCAGGAGGCTGCTCCTTCTTCATGCTGACCACCACTCCCTTGCACATTCACACCCCACCGTGCTAACTGCTTTCCATCCGTGGACATCTGGGCTGCGTCCACCTTTTGTCTGTTGTGGATATCGATGCCATGGACTTGGGTGTACACAAATCTGTTTACGACCCTGCTTTCAATTCTTTTTGGGTTTATACCCAGAAATGTCTGGATTGTATGGGAATTTTATGTTTAACTTTTGAAATCCATTGCATACCGTTTTCCATGGGAGCTGTGCCATTTTACATTCTCACCAACAATGCATGAGGATTCTAATCCACCTTCTTGCCAATTCTTGATATTTTTTGTTGTTTGATTGCAGCCATCTTAATGGGCATGAAGTGCTATTTCTTCATGGTTTGATTTGCATTTCTGTAATGAATAGTGAAGTGTGAACCCTTTCTAGGTGTTTATCAGCCATTTGTAGACCCGGAGAAATGTCGATTCAAGTGCTTTGCACATTTTTAAGTTGGGATATTTCTGTTTTGCTGTTGAGTTTTAGGAGTTCTGTCTATATTCAGGATATTAAACCCTTATTAGAGTTGTCATTACAAATATCTTCTCTCATTCAGTGGGCTGACCATTTATGCCGTTGATGTTGTCTCTTGGTGTACAAAATTTTACATGTTCATGAAGTCCAATTTGTCTGTTTTTCTGCTGCCTGTCTGTTCTGCATCAGCTTTTGCAGCTGTCTCGCCTGGTGACAGGGATGAGTCAGAGCCTGGATGCCAGGAGGGACTCCGGTCTTCGTGAGCAGACATCACAGAGCACAGGTTGCTGTGGGTCACCTTGGGGACAGCATGCGGTCTGGGTCCCACCTTCTGAAGCCACTCCCAGAGCCGCCTGTGCAGGGTGGGGAGAGTGCGAGGAGTTGTCACATTGGGATAAAAGTCTGGGGCTGCGGGTAGAGTCAGCGCCTGTGTCAAGGTTACTGGTCCGTGATGAGGGTCTCTCTGCACCTTGCAATACAGAATGATGGGCAGTGATGGGCAGCCCTACCCAGGAGTCCATTCAGTAGGAACCTGCCCTCCGTGTAGCCCAGGTAAGTGATCCAGGGGACAGGGCTGAAGCTTGTATGCATTATGGTTCTTAACAGCTTCATTGAAGTATTGTGGCCGTGCAATAAACCACACCGCTTTGAGTATACGATTTGCTGAGTTTAGATAAACGTAAACCTCCATGAAATCTTCTCCCCAGTCCAGACAGCAACATGTGCAGACCCCCCAGTGCGCCCCTGCCTGCTGCTGTCTCCCTCCCAGCCCTCGCCACCACCCCCTCCTGTGGCCGCGGCCGCGTGGTTCGTACTCACGATCATTTCGTCGGCATGGACTTGTGGTGCCGCTGGGCCGCTTCAGCCTCTGCCTCCTTTCCCTCGGCGTCATCATCACTTGGAGAGGCATCGGCGTTGTTGTGAGCCGGACACGTCCATTCTGCTTTATCTGCCTATTCTGCCGTTTGGGTACGCTGCAAATCGCTTATCCGTTCCCCTGTCATGGGCACTGGAATCGTTTCTAGACTGGGGCTATTGCAGATAAAGGTGACTTGAGTATGCACCGCGTACGTGTAGAGACACAGAGGTGACAGCCAGGAGGGGAGTGGCCGGGGCCCACGGTGGGCGGGGTTAGGGTTAACTTTTGAAGAGGCTACCAGATTGTTTTCCAAAGCGACTGCACGGTGTCGCATCCACGCCAGCAGGGGTGGGAGACCGGTTCCCTTCCTTCCTCCTCAGCACTGGGCAAGGTCCGTCTTTTCAACATCAGACCTTTTTTTTTTTTTTTTTTAGATTGATTTATTTATTTGAAAGAGTTACACACAGAGAGAAGGAGAGGCAGAGACAGAGAGGTCTTCCATTTGCTGGTTCGCTCCCCAAATGGCCACATTGGTCAGAGCTGCGCTGATCTGAAGCCAGGAGCCGGGAGCTTCTTTCAGGTCTCCCATGTGGGTGCAGGGGCCCAGGGACTTGGGCCATCTTCCACTGCTTTCCCAGGCCACAGCAGACAGCTGGACTGGAAGAGGAGCAGCAGAGACTCAAACCGGCACCCATATGGGATGCCGGCACGGCAGGCTGGGGCTTTAACCCACTGTGCCACAGCACCGGTCCCGTGAGTTTATTTCTAATTCTGATCTATTTGTCTATCTTGACACTATACTCTCTTGGTTACACCTGCTTAACAACAAATCCAGATGTCGGCTAGTGTTAGTCTCCTAACTCGGGTCTCTTTAAAAGCTATTTTGGCTTTTCTAGATTCATTGCATTTCCATACACACTGTTAAAGCTGATTTACTTATTTATTTAGTTCAAAGGCAGAGGGAGGGAGAGAGATACCTTCTGTCTGCTGGCTCTCTCTCCTGATGCCCACAACAGCCAGGTCTGGAGCAGGCTGAAGTCAGGCACGTGCCACTCCTTCCCCATCTCCCACGCGGGTAGCAGGAACGCGAGCGCATGAAGCCGCTCTCTGCATCAGCGAGGGCTGTCTGCAGCAGAGTAGCCTGTGTCACGATGCCTCCCTTCATGTGAAGTTCAGCGTCAGTTCATCAGTTTCGACAAGAAGACTGGCTGGGAGTTTGGTTGGAGCTATGAATTGAGCAGGGAATTGTCCCGTTGCAATGACAATAAACTTCTTCATTCGTTTAGGTTTTTCTTAAATTTTCTCAGCCATGCTTTACAAAAATTATTTATTTGAAAGGGAGAGAGAGAATCAGGGGTGGAAAGAGCTTCCATCTGCTGTTTGACCCTCAAATGCCTGCAACAGCTGGGGCTGGGCCAGGCCAAGGCCAGGAGCCTGGAGCTCCATGTGGGTGTGACCCTCGTGGCTGGCAGGGGCCTGCTGGCTCCCGGGTGCGTGTTAGCAGGAAGCTGGATTGGAAACAGAGGCAGGACTTGAACCCAGGCCCTCTGAGGAGGGGTGCGGCGTCCCAAGCCGCATCTTTACCACTGCAGCAAAGCTCCACGCCCAGCAATGTCCTGTGGTTTTCTGTGCCAGACCCTGTGCGTCTTTGTTAGATTTGCTCCCTTGAGTGTTTCTTGGTTTTAATGCTATTTTAAATGCTATTTATTTCCACTTCAGTTTCTGATGGTCTGTTTCCAGGGTAGAGAAACAGAATTGACTTCTATTGATCTTGCATCCAGCTCCTGGCTGTCCGCAGGCGGAGGCCCAGGCAGCTGTTGGTAGATTACACACGGTTTTCTCAGCCATGTGGATGGACAGCGTTACGTCTTCTTTTTTTCTTTGTCGTGTAACTGAGCTGCGTGGAAACTCCAGCCGCAGTGGATGGGGTCGGGGGAGGGAGCGGTGACTGTCCCTGATGCTGCAGGGGCATAGTTCCCTCTCCCACCAGGAACTGTGAGGTTCACTCAGGTTTCTGGACAAAGTCCTCTATCAGGTGGAAAACGTCTCCTCTCACTCCTGGTTTGCTGCGTGCTTTGCTTTCTTTCTTCTTAAAAGTCAGAAGTGGGATGCAAGATTTGCCCCGATGCTTTTTATGTATCTATTACTAACTATTTTTTTCATTTTTTGTCTGTTACTGTGATTAATTATTACCTTTCCAAAAATTATCTTTTTTCCTTTAGAAGATTCATTTGTTTATTCATTTGAAATGCAGCATGAGAGAGAGAGAGAGAGAGAGAGAGAGAGAGAGAGAGAGAGAGGTCTTCCATCCACTGGTTCACTCCCCAGATGGCTGCAATGGCCAGAGTTGTGCCGATCCAAAGCCAGGAGCCAGGAGCTTCTTCCTGATCTCCCACCAAGGGTCCAGGGGCCCAAGCACTTGGACCATCTTCCACTGCTTTCCCAGGCCACAGCAGAGAGCTGGATCGGAAGTGGAGCAGCCAGGAGCAGCAGGTGCCCATATAGGATGCCGGCACTGCAGGTAGTGGCTTTACCGGCTACACCACAGCGCCAGCCTCAGTTACCTCAGATCTCTGTCTCACATGGAAGAAGAATTTCCAAGCGGACAGGGAGAGAGATTTAAAGCAAGATTTATTCGAGTCAGTGACCTCCTGCCAGAGTGGCAGAGAGGGGGCTCCAAGAGAGGAAAAACCCCTGTAATAATATTTTCATCTAGTGTTGCTGTAAGTGATGTTGGTTTATAGAACACATTGAGAGATGCTCCCTCCTCGTCTGTTTTCTGGAAGACTGTGGCATTGTTTCTTTCTAGAGTTTTGGTGGAATTCATCCGTGAAGCCACCTGATGTTTTGTTCTGGGAAACTTCTAAACCAATGCTTCTGTTTTCTTACTGGTTAAAGTGCAGTCTGGGTATTCATTTCTTCTTACGTTAGCGTTGGAAGTTTGTCCACTTCATGTAAGTTCTTGCCAGTGTTCTCTGGTTTCCTTTCTGTCTGTAGGGCCTGTGGTGATGTCACCTCCCTGTTCCTGACGTTGCTGATCTGTTCCTTCTGTCTTTCCCCCGATCATCCTGGCTGGAGTTTCTCCTCTGATTTTATTTATTTATTTTTTCTCCTCTGATTTTGTCAAGGAACCATCTTTTGGTCTTACTGGTTTTCATTTCTGCTATGGTTGCTTTCATTCCTTTTTTTCCCAGCTTAATTTTGACGGATTTGTTCTTCTTTTTCATCTTTTCAATGCTGGAAGCTGAAATAATTGATTTGCAACCTTTCTTCTTTTTCTGTTAGATGCATTTATGACTATAATTTTCCACCTAAATGCTGCTATGAATTTTGATGTATTTTCACATTTATTCAGTTAAAGAACTTTTTAATTTTCCTTTCAATTGCTCCTTGCATTATTTCAAGTGTGTTATTTGGTTTCCAAACACTTGTTGACTTCTCCAGAGATCTTTGTGTTATTGTCAATTGAATTCCATTGTGGTCAGTGAAAATGGTTTGTTGAGTGACACGAGCTGTTGAGACTTGTTTTATGGCCCAGAATATGTTCCATTTTGGTCAATTTTCCATGTGCATGTGAAAAGAAAGGAATGTGTCTTCTGTTGTTGCTGGGGATTGTTCTACCCACGTCCCAAGGCCAGACTGGTGGGTAGAACTGCGCACGTGTAATTACTGAGCCCTTGTCCACTTGTTCTGCCAGTTATAGAAAGGCAGTATTGAAACCTCTCCGTAAAATGGTGTCTGGCAGCTTTGCTCCATGTGATTGGAAGTTCTATTAACAGGTGCAGAGACGTTTAGGACGATTATGGGCTGGTGACGAGTTAGTCCTTGAGGTGGTGAGATGGCATGGCTTTCTGCAGTATCTCCCACGTCTGATTTAGACATAGCCACTTCTACTGTCTTTTCCTTAGTGTGAGTGTGTCCTGTTTTTCCATCCTTTTCCTGGTAACTAGCAGTGTCTTCGTTTTTAAAGTGATTTTCTTACAGGCAGCGTAGAGCTGGGTCTTACTTTCTGATGCAGTCTGATGATCTTCTCTCTGTAGCCACTAACTTTTCATGGTGTTATCATTGTGGCTAGATTTATACCTACGTCTTGCTATTCGTCTTCTATCACTTGATCAGTTCTTTGTCCTTTTCCCCTCTTTTTCTGCCTCCCTTTGGGTTGAGTTTTCTTTAATGATTCGATTTTGTCTTCTTGGTTGGGTTATTAGCTACAACTTTCTGTTTGTTGCTTCAGTAGTTGCTCTTCAATTTGTCCATTTGTCACGATCAAGCTTCAGATTATCTCCTTTATACACAGAATAAGAAACTCATAACAGTGCAGCTCTATTTCTTCTCTCCTGGTCCTGTGCTTTTACATACAAGACCCCAGAATAGCTTGTTATTATTTTTCTGTAAACCGTCAATTCTCTCTGAAAGAGTTTTAAATAATGAGAGAGCTGTTAGTTAACATTTCTGCTGCTCTCTCTATTCGTGTTTCCTCTTGTCGTGGCACAACCACGGAGACTGGGTGTTTTACCCAGGAAAGAGGTGACCTTAGTGGACTGGGGGGTCCGAGAGTGTGGGGCCAGCTCCTCTTGGACGGCTGAGAACTGCTGCTCTGCGTGCCCCTCCCCTGGACTGACCCTGAGCTGTCAGCGTGGGGATGACTCCTGCAAGTGGAAAAGACTTGGTGATGTGATATTGACCACAGAGAGAGAACAGACGGCAGGTGCTCTCCCTGATGGCTGGGTGTAAGCCTCAGGTCCGTGGTGATGGCCAGGCCGGCATGGGCCACTGAGAGCCCCGAGCTGCAGGCTCCTTCTCCAGCCCTGGTTGTGACTGACAGCCAGTGGACGGAGCCAGGAAGGCCCGTAAGACCCTGCATAGTGGGGTGTGGCAGGGAGGGTGGGAGGCAGCGGCCCTCGGAACCTGGCCTCATGGGTGGCCGAATGTGGCCGTGTGCAGGGTAGGGGCGTGTGGTCAGCTCCTGTCCACAGCAGCAAGGTGGGCAAGAGGCCACTCCCCCCATTTGGTGGATGAAAGAGCTGAGGTTTCTAAGGTTACCCCGGGCGTCTTTCTTTCGTGGTAATGAGCTCCCCGTCCCTCGAGGGGGTCAACACAGAAAGCCAGGGCACGGCTCAGGGGAGCATGCCGAGCCACGCTGTGAGTGACAGCCGAGCGGCGTCTCCCTCCTGAGACCACACTCATCTTCCTCCTGCGGGGGCCACCCAGCTGGCTCCTGGCTCTCCCTCCTCCGCTGGAACCCGGTCTCTGTGCCTCCTCTGGACTGAACTTGCTCTATAAGTTCTAACAAGAAACGCTATGATCTAACTTCTTGTGGCTTCAGGAGATACAAATCTGTGCTAACACTTCAAATTAAGTGTCGTGGATGAGTAATTACTTTCTGAATCCAAGATGCGCCATTCAATGGGAATCATTATTGTGTGTTAATTAAAATCCCACTGATTATTAAAATCATATTTTGGTGTTTTAATAACTCTATAAGGCACATGTAGATGAAGCCCAGAGATACCCATCAGTGTGGATTCTTGTTAAACCCCAATAAATACTGGTGCTCATCCCACCCTGGGCTTCCTGGATCATGAACTTGAGTGGAATTCCTGCAGGTGACGGCCGGGTGTTGCAGCCTCAATCCGCTTCCACCAAAGGGGAGGCAGGATCTCTCGGTCCTTACGAAGCCTGAGCCGGCGGCAAGTGTGGAGGTTTGGGATGGCGGCGACACCCTCCTGTTGGGCTCCGTCAGGGCTCTCCTGAGGACCACGGGGAGAACAGGAACTTGGAGCCCTCTTGGGGCCTGGGAAACAGCAGATCCCCGAAGCCGGTGCTCCATTGGTGGGACTCTCATGTCACCCCCTTGCTGGGCCTGGCTGCTCTCCAGGATCCCCCTGGGTGCTCTGGGAGCATCACATTTCCTGCGGCTGCATGGATGGGGAGGGGGCCCGGCCAGCCCCTCAGGCGGTCTGTTGCCGCTGCTTCAGGGTCTCTGGGGTCCTCCTCTCCCACAGCCCTGAGACTTTCTCCCACAGCTTACCTCCCACTCGTGGGCTCCGTGCGGTGTCTCCTGGACTGGGAGCATCCAGGCAGTCTGGCCCATCCTCTCCGGAGCGTGGGCTCCGGCGGGCCCAGCAGTGTCCAGGCAGTGTCCCCTTCCCGCTCCCAGAAGCTGGACCCCTCAGACGCTAGGAAATGTCCCTCCAAGGCAGCGAGTGGTGCCCCGGAGCTAAGGCCCACCACACGAAACGAGACCCATCCCAGGGTCCATTTGATCAGGCTGCGTCCTGGGGTTTTGATACAGGATGTGCATTGGCTGGGCCCTGGCAGGAAACGGGGCACCGGCAAATTGGGTCATTTGAGAACAGAGCAGATGTGTGGTCTGCAGAGGGGTGAGCGGGGAGCAGGGAAGCCCTCCGCAGTGGCGCAGAGCCCCGGGCCCTGGACCGGAAGTGCAGAGGGGGAGGAGGGATTTGGGACTGGAGTGGGGGGTGGGTGCAGAGTGAGCTGGGCAAGGAGCAGGTGCAGCCAGCACAGGGTGGGGGAGGTGGGGAGGTGGGGAGGAAATACCTCACCACCCAGCCTCCTCCCCTCCCACCTCTGCTGGCTGAGCTGGGTTGGGGGAGGGTTCTGGCAGCTGTCAGTCTGCACAGAGCAGCTGCCTGGGCCCAGAGGGGAAACTGGGTGAGGGTGCAAGGGCCAAAGTGCACAGGGACAGCAGGAACGGGGCTCTCGCATCCCCTGTGGGCTGAGGGATTGGGCTCTGGCCCTGGTGAGCTCTGGCCCTGGTGAGTTCCCAGGAGGGGCCCAGGGGCAGTTCCTCCCTGGGAGGTGTGGCCTTTGAGATGACCTTGTGGGTGGGTCAGGCTTGGCAGGTGGAGCTGGGGCAGCTGGTTGAGGTCCAGGAGAAGGGGGTGATACGTGGGCCGAATGGGGGGAGTCTGCAGGTTAGAGGTGGGGGAGGGGGGAGATCCGAGCAGCACCTGACTGGGGCCCGGGGTGGATGGGACAGCAGCAGCCCAGGTGGGACAGCCGTGGGCACCCTCGGACAGGGAAAGTGGGAACAGACCGGGGAAGGCTTGGCTGGGGAGGGCTGCAGGTGGGGTCCTGCTAGGCCCTCCCCCTGTGGGGGTCCGCACCCCAGCAGGGAGGGGAGGGGATTGGGGGGGAGGGCCCGAGGTTGCCTGGTTATGGGGGAGGGGAGGAGGCAGCGGTGCCTTGGGCCCGAGCCTGGTGATGGTGGCAGTGTGGCCCCAGGCTGGCCTCCTCTGAGACTTCTCAGCCAGGCCTGCCAGGCTCGGTGCTCAGATAATCCGCACTGGCCAGGCACCCTGCAGGTTTGTGGTGCCCCCAGGAGGGTCTGGGGCACTGGGCGGGTTGACCCGGTTGCAATCTCCCTTAGTTCTCTCTGCCCCCCCCCTCCCAGTGATGTCTGGAGGGTTTTTCCCTGTCCTTGGAGTGGAAACTGAGGCTCAGGGCGGTGCACACAGCCAGGGTCCAGGCCTGTGTGTGCAGAGCCTCAACCCGGGGTCTGGCAGAGCAGAGGCCTGGTGCAGACCCAAGGGCTGGGGGTGGGGGAGGGGGAGGGCCGAGCCATGGCTCCTTTGTTCTTTTCTTGGACTCCAGGCAGCTTGTTGGGAGGTCGTCTCCTGCAGGGCTGGGCGGGGCGGGGCCGCCCAGCGAGTGGGCGCTGGGTGCCAGGCCCTTCCTGGTGGCCAGAGTCCCGCCGAGGGAGCAGGGCTGGGGCTGCTGGAGGGGCGGCTGGGCCCCCGGGTCCGGAGGATTCCTTTGGAAAAGATCCCAGTGATGGAAGGAGCTGGTACCGTCCCTCTGCCGGAGGCTCTGCCGAGTCCAGCCAAGCCCTCCTGCCTTAGCTGCGCCCTAGCCGGGCAGGTCACGTGGCCTCCGACTGCCAACCTGCGAGGTGGGAACCGCGGTGGGAGTGTGGAGTGGGGCCAGGCCGGCCTGCTCTCCCACACCACCCCCCATCCCCCGTCTGTGGGCAGGTGGCCTCTGGCTCCTAATTTTGTCACTTTCGACTTAGAGTCAGCCACGCCCAGCTCGCCTGCTGTGGTGGGAATCCACGGGAGCAAGTGAGCAGCTCCTGTGTGAAACTGGTCTCCGGGCACGGGCAGGTTAAAGCCGCCGGCCCGGCTGCTACAGCACAAGCACTTTACCAAACCCGGGCACTGGGCTTCTGTCGGCTGCGGCGAGTGTCTGGTGCGCATCGCGAGAGCTGCACACGGCCCTGCTTCGCTTCCAGCGTGGTGGGACATTTGATTGCAGCCACCTTGGCACAGGACGAGCGGGGCAGAGCCCCTGGAGGGTGGGGGGGAGGCAGCAAGCCGGGTCTGCCTGGCAGTGGACAGAGGAGCATCCGCGCCCGTGTGTGTGTGCATGTGTGTGTATGTGTATGCTTGTGTGCTCGTGTGCATGTGTGCACGTACATGTGTGTGTGTATGTGTGTGTATGCTTGTGTGCGCATGTGCATGTGTGCACGTACATGTGTGTGCGTGTGTGTGTATGTGTGTGTGTGCGTGTGTGCATGTGTGTGTGTATGCGTGTGTGTGTGTGCGTGCGTGTGTGGGTTATTCCGGCACATCAGCCCCTATGCCTTCAGTTGCATCCCCACTGCCTGTGGGATGGGCTGGTGGGGACAGGTGAGCAAGTCTTAGGCCATGTCCCCAAGGGGTCCCAGAGATAATCAAGTACCTCAGAGTCTCCAAGGGTGGGCCCTATGGCGGCCAGCTGCCTCGCGGAGTGGCCACTCCTGCCCATGCGTGATTGACACGCCTGTGCGTGCCCAGCCCCGTGAGAAAGAGGAAAATACCCGAGGAGTAGGAAAGCCCAAAGCCCTGATGCTAACCTGTGGGACGCTGGGTCTCCGGCTCCAGGGCCTCTGTCTCGGGTGGGCCGGGCTGGGGGCACGAGCAGGCTGCATTTGCGAAGGTGGTCCTGGGGCAGCCTGAGTGGCTGGGCGGCAGCAGCTGGCGTCCAGAGCTGAAGGCGGAGGTTCTGGGGTGAGGAGGCTGCGGCCTGGGACCAGGCCAGGCCTGGGCAGAGCTTGGCTCCACTGGGTTCAATTTAAATTCTTCTATCAACACTTGTTTGCATATGTGTGGGTTTCTTTCAAAATATTTTTTTAAAAAAATTATTTGAAAGGCAGAGTTACAGAGGTGGGGAGAGAGAGGGAGAGGGAGAGGGAGAGGGAGAGGGAGAGGGAGAGGGAGAGGGAGAGGGAGAGGGAGAGAGAGAGAGAAAATCTTCCATCCACTGGTTCACTCCCCAAATGGTTACAATGGCCGGGTCTGGGCCAGGCTGAAGCCAGGAGCCAGGAGGTCCATCCGGGTCTCCCACGTGGGTGCAGGGGCCCAAGCACCTGGACCATCTTCCGGTGTTTCCCCAGGGGCATTAGCAGGGAGCTGGACCCAAAGCAAAGCGGCCAGGTCTCGGCCCAGCACTGACGCAGCTGTGGCTTACCTAGGGCGCCACCGCGCCAGCCCCGGCACCCGTGTTTCTGAGCAGCGTCCATCCGAGCGCTCTCTACGGCTCCTTCTGGAGGAGGAAGGGCTGGGAGCTCTCTGCCATGCACGCAGGGGCGGTGCCTGGGGCTCAGGGACACTGTACAAGCCTGGGGCCAGCCCAGGGCCCCAGGAGCCTGTAACATAGCAGAGCCAGGTGGGCAAGCCGGCGGTGACGACCACGATCGCCCCCTGACCTGCCTGAGCAGCCAGAAAGCGTGTCTGCTGTCCTGCAGCTTCAGCCTTACCTGGTGTGGAGGGCAGGGAAGGGTGTGCCCAGCCGAGGGAACAGCCAGCCGGGAGGCATGGGGGCCTGGAGGGCGGGGGAGATGTTGGAGCAAGGTGGCTGGGTGGGGTTAGGGAAATGTGAGTAGGAGGTGGGGGAGGAGGGACGTCCCGCCAAGGTGGGCTGTTTGGAAAAGCCCAGAATCTCGTGGGCGGGGAGGCGGGCGTGGGGCAGGACGTGGCCTGGGCCTGCTCCGGGCGGTGGGGCGCTTCTCGCAGGTGGCCTTTTGATCTCCCAACAAATGGCCTATTCAGCATCTCCAAGACGGGGCCAGCTCCTGGCAGCCGGGGTGGGCAGGTGGGGAAACACACGGGGATTGTCTGCCCGGCTCCGGAGCCGTGGCCTGCACGGGCGGGAGCAGCCAGGTTCTCCCGGTGGCTGCGATGGCCGCCAGCCAAGGACTCCCCTGACGGGCTGCAGGGCCGGCCCCGGGGGCTGGGGGGCTGGGATGCCCAGGCTCCTCTTCGGCCTGCCTTTGCAGGTCCCGGGACAGGAGTGGGTGTGGGGGACAGGGGTGGGGATGGCCTGGGGCCACGGGGGGCCGTGGTGCGTGTGTGCACAGATCCAAGGCAGACAGACCCCAAGGCCTGGCAGAGTGAGCCGGAGCCCCCAGGAGAGCCGTCCCTGTGACGTCCCTTCCTGTACTGGGTGAAGGCCCCTTGTCCAGAAAGGTGCGGCTGGGCACCGTGGCCTTGAACACGGGGAAAGCTGCGCTCTCCGGCGTGCCTGCCCCTGCCACGCAAGCAAACCAGGTTTTGGCGATGACCCTGGACGAGACGGCTGCGGAACTCGGCTTCTTTCCGGACACTGGAGTTCTTTGTGCGCATCTTGGGTGTCTCTGTCCTGGTGCCGGGGCGCACACCGAGACGGCGTTTGGTTGGGGCTGAAGGGCATCTGGGGCTGGTGTGTGTGGCTCAGGTGTGGTCTCTGGCCTTCCGGGCTCTGCCACGCTGGCTGCCTTCAGGGAAGTCACATAACCTCCGAGCCTGGGTGCCTGTGTCTGGTGGCAGGAATTGGTTGCAATTCCCAAGCTCAGGGCCGAGGGACAGCAGAGTGGTGGGTGCGCACAGGGCAGCTCCTCAGAAAAAAAGGGAAAACAAAAGAAAAAGCTGGCTTGGGAGTAAACTTTAATTCAGACATTTTTGTCATGCGAAGTCAGCAGTCGCATTACGTAGAGATGGCGTCGCGTTCAACCATCCGGGCAGCTCTTTCGTCAAGTCTGTTTTCTGGCCCAGAGCCTCACTGTGGGCCCAGTTTTGAAAATTCAAAGAAGTTACATTCTCAAGTTCATGCTAGTCGTGCCTTCATTCATTCATGCAGCAAGTGGCCCTGTGTGGGGTCTGGCGGGGAGCTCAGGTGGCACAGCTCTGGCCATTCCCTGAAGGTGACCCTCGCTCACCTGTGTCGTCGAGGTGGGGATGGCGCCCTCGCAGGGTTGCTTGTGCGGATTGAAGACGAAGCCTGTGAAAACCCCCGCCCGGGGAGAAAGCGCAGCTGCCTCCATCACGCCTCACCCCACCACGTGGTCCCTGCCGCCCGTGGCTCATGGACGGACACCACTCGCAGCCACGGTGGCTTGTCCCACTGAGACGCCACCCCAAACACGGGCCCTCCTCTGCATCCCGTCCCCCCGCAGAGGGTCCCTGAGGGTGGGCTGCCCATGGACGGGCCTTCCTTGGGGGTGCTGGGAACGGGGGTGGCCCGGAGCCCAGGACAGGTTCCCGGAGTCTGGCCGGGAGCAGCTGCAGGAGAAGACAGAACTAGTTCCTCCGGTTTGTTTATCCTGCTTATCTGACCTCAGAACCCAACCATCCTAATGGCCTGTAATGACTCTAACGTGTCTCACGTCTCGACTGGACCCACTGGCCGCGCTCCTCGCCGCCCCTTTCCCACGAGCACTGCCGGTGGAAGCTGGCCCCAGGGCTGGGTGCGTGGCACCGTTGGACTTCCCCAGCCAGTCACCCAGGCCCCTGCATGCTTCGGGAGCTGGCTCCGGCCACACCCCTTGGTGGGGCAGAATGGCACCAGCTTCCAGGTTCGGGGTCAGCGAGCTCTTGGGAACCCGTCTCGCTCGGCCTCCGGGGTCCCGATCTCCTCCCCGGAGCGCTGCCTCCTGCTGCAGGGGTGCCTCGCCCTCTCTGGGCCCTGGCTGTGCTTGCAGCCCCGTGGAGTGTTCCCCAGGGGCCTCCTGGTTCTGTGATCCTGCACCTCTCTTGCTGGCCGGCCCCTTCCTGTCAACATCCGTTCCCACCCCCCTGAAATACACCTGCCCTGGGCCAACCAGGACTCCGCCGGGCGGTTGCCCATGAAGCTGATGACCCCAGGTTGCCGCCCACCTGGGGCCTCCTGGAACCAGGGCTGAGCACCAGCTCCTGTCCCAGCCCTCCTGGCTGCTACCAGGTCAGCTGGACTGGGACCCACGAGGCCCCTGCCTCCTCTTCCCTCCCAGAATGCCCTCGTCACCGGCACATGTAGAGACTTCTAGCAGGTGAGAGATGCCGCAGCAGCCACAGGGCACCGAGCCGCTCTGGGCTCTTCCCTCTCTGGCTTGCACCTTCCACGCCCTCCTTTGTAAGCGAACCATCAGCCCTGCAGAGTCACCACGTCGGGGACCCCAGCTACCAGGGGGCCTGAGGCAGGTCCCACGTCCCCTGCCCTACATGGGGAGGGGTGGTCCTCTCCCCCGTGGGCCACTTCCCTGCACCCCGTCCTACAGGTGAGCTCCGGCGGTGGGGAGCGTCAGTCTCGCTGCCGTCGCTCGCGGGACATGTCAGGAGCGGCGTTGAGAGGAGAGCCGAGCCCTCAGTCTAGGAGAGCGGCTTTCAGCCCAGAGCCACGCTGTCCATCCAGGGGACAGCGTTGGTTGTCCTAGCTGGGGGGAGGGTGCTGCCAGCGTCGGCCGTTGGAGGCCAAGCGACGAAGCGTCCGAGGCCAGCGGCACTGCTGGGGCTGAGCTTCCCCGACACGAGGGACCCCGCACATCTGCTGTTTCTTGGAGCCAGCCGTGAGGTCTCCGGGGGGCCTCTAAGTAGCTGAGGGGGTGTGTTCGGCAGAGCCGTTAAGTCACTGCTTGGGGTGCCTGCATCCCGTGTCGGAGCGTCTGGGCCCCAGGCCTGGCTCCATCCAACTCCAGCGTCATTGCTGAGGCTCACCCTGGGACGCAGCCGGGGAGGGCTCGAGCATGAGACCTGGATTAAATTCTGGGCTCCTGGCTTCCACTCATCCCTAGCATCTGGGGAGTGAACGAGAGGAGGGGCGATCTCCCTCTGTCTCTGCCTTTCAAAAAATATTAAAAAAAAGTAGAAGAGAATACCCACCTTTTTGTGGTTAGATGAAGGCGTTTTTGATTTAGGGGTTGAGGGGCTGGTGAGTGCTGTCCCCCAAAGATCCCTGTCAGCCCTGGACCCCTCTCAGCCCGCCCCATGACAGCTAATGACCCTAGCTCCCTGTCCGGCCATCAGGGCCACCCCCTCTCTCCACCTCCAACCCTGGGTGGTTGTCCTACGTGTCTACTGTGGGTGACAGTGTGGCATCTGGACATCCACCTGCAGCCCAAACACAGCACGCCCACCCCAGCCTGCACCCGCCCAGCCTGCGCCCGCCCTGGCCCGGGGTCCCCAGCCCCAGGCCTCGTGGGCCCCTCCCTGCTGCCCTCACCCTGTCCTGTTTGACCACGTCCATGGTCACTGCTCCACCCTTCCCTCTTTCTGTGCCCGTGGCTTCCGGTCTCCTCTCGAGGCTCAGTGGGGGCCCTGCCCTTGCTCCTTCCTCCTGGCCTCCAGAGCAGGTTCTCACAAGCGCCACTTACCTGGTCGGAAGTCCTTCCCGCCAGCCTCAGCGTGGACTCATAGCTCCCGGGGAGCGTCCTCCTTTTCCCCTGCAGAGCATGGCGGGGGCAGGGGGCCCGAGCTGTCCCGGGCTCCCCAGTGGGGTCTGAGAAGCTGGGACTAAGCCCCACCCCCTGGGTGCAGGCAGCTGCAGCTGGTGGGCACTCAGCCCGCCTTCCCCAGTGCTGCGCCCGCTGCTGAGTGGGTGAGCTGCTGTCACGGCCCACGCTGCCCTTCTTCACCCAGCCCACCTACAAGTCCTACCGGGGTCCGTTCCCTACTCCAGGGCCATCTCCCCCAGAAAGAGGGGGCGGTCTCTGCTCCTGCTGCCCCCCAAGACCTGGGCTAACCCTCTGCACTGGCATTAGCTACCATGCCTCGGGCTACAGCGAGCTGGGGGAAAGCCAGCAGCGCTGAGGGCAGCCAGGTGGTCTCGGGACCCGATGGGCCTGGCCTGGCACTGACCCCGCACAGCCACCCGGCTCACGTTTTCTGGAGGAGGAAGCGAGGGTGCACAGATGTCCCTTGCTTTGCCCCGAGGGGTGCTTCAGAGCCGGGGTGGCGCCCCCGCTAGTGAGAGCTCCAGCCTGGGTGCCCGTGGCCGACCCCACATCCACACCTGCTAGAGGTCTGAGCTCCGGGCACGGGGCCTGCCTCCGTTCCATCATTCGTTGGTCCGTTCACTTCCTTGGGAGAGAATGCACGATCAGAGAGATGGACGAGCGCTTCATTCGCTCACCTCGCCCTGAGCTCTGGAGGGTCGGGCACGTCCCAGGTGCTCAGTGAAAGGGTCCGATGTCTCTTCTGGGGGGAGTGGGGGGAGTCTCTGGCCCACTGAGTTAGGAATCAGGCATTCAGAACACTGGGTCTCGGGACCCCAGCGTGCAAAGCCGAGAGCTTCTCCATTGACCTCATGGTGAGAACAGGGGGAGATCCCGCAGGGGCCCCCAAATTCCCAGACCTGCCCCTCTGGCTACAGGTCTCCATCAAGCAGCCGCTCTGCCCGTGCCCCCAGGGCGCACACAGAACCCAGCTCCCGGTGCGTGTGCGGCTGCATGAGGTGTGGAAGGAAATCAGAGAAGAGAAGGGGGCTGTTCCAGGCCCTCACACACCCTCTGCCCTCTGCCCTCTGCCCTCTGCCCTCTGCCCTCCCCGTGGTGGACTAGGAGGCATCCTGGTCCCATTCACAGCTGCAAACCTGGAGCTTCGAGAGAAGCTGGCCACCTGGGCGTGCAGGGGGCCGAGAGCCGAGAACGTGGCAGGGCAGCCCGGCCAGCAGGGAGGGGTGTGTGCCGGCGGCCCCTGGGAGCGCCCAGCTCCGCCCTCCTCTTCTGCACGGCCCAGCCCGGGGTGGGGTCTTTCTCCCATTGCACCTCCGTTTTGCTCAGGTGTAAGATGGAGCCAGAAGCCTCCTGCCTGACGGGCTTGTTGAGGGGCTTGAATGGGGACGGGAACTGGGGGCGGTGCAGGCCAGTGCTGGCTTCGCTGGGAGCTTTGCTATTCTCCTCACTGGAGAGAACTTTGGTTCAAGACCCCGAGGTGCCCACCCCTCCTCAGCGTGCAGGGCGAACCCCTGAGTCTCCGAGCTGCGGCTCCCTGTGGGTCAGACCCCAGTGCAGCCCGCGCCCCAGGAGCTGCAGCCCACAGAGCGGCTCTTGTCGCTTGTTTTGTCCCCACTGCTCTGTCGAGGCTGTGAGCAGTGAATGGAAAGGGCGGAAAGAGAAGTTCTGATGCTGAAGACAGAGAGGGGCGGGGACCGGGGCAGCTGGGAGTCGGCCCACAGGGCCTGCGGCTCCTGGCCATGTCCCCCAGCTTCTCTGGAAGCGCTGGGCAGACACGGAGTGGCCCTCTTGCTTCATCTCCTGCGGGGCGTTGCGACATCGGCACAGGGCAAGGAGTAGAGCTGGCCTGCAAGAGCCGCCTGAGTCATGGGAACCTGGGAGCTTCTCCGGGGAGTGTCCTGCAGCTGGGGCGGGGCCTGGCCGCAGGAGCCGCACTGAGTCAGGGGCCTGGCCGGGGGAGACCTCGTTGTGCAAGGAGCCACCTGCCAGGAGCACCTGGGTCTGCGTGGAGGCCCAGGGATCTCTGGGGGCCTGCGGGAAACTGGAGCGGCTGCTTTGTCTTTCCAGTCGGGGTGGGGAGGGGGCTCAGCTGGGACTCTGGTGGTCTTCGGAGCAGACCAGCAGGCCAGGGCTACTTCTGTCCCTTTCCCGTGTTCCACCTGCCACATGAGCGGGAGCAAGTCAGAGTGTCGGGCTTCCTGTCGGCCAATGGAAGTGTTCCCACTTGCTCTCTCCGGTCCAGCTCAAGTTCTAGGTTGAGTTCACAGTCCAGAGTCTGGCGCTCCCTGTGGGCTCCCAAGAGCTATGAGGTGAAGAAATGACTGAACAAGTGATGGACCCACACACAAATGCCTCCCTTTCCTTCCTGCCCGAGACGCTCGGCGCAGGGCCAGCTGGGAGGAGAGTGGTCCTCTCGCACAAGCAGGTGCACAGCCCGAGTGCAGATTGACTTGGAGGGGCTCGGGCCAGCGGCTTAGAACACTCCGATGGAGGGCATGTTCCACTCAAACACTTCCAGGGAGGGGCGCCCCTGGAAGTCGGACACCTCCGGTGGGGTAACGCTGGGGCGCTGTTCTTGGAGGTGGGGCCTGGCCCCAGCGCCCGGAGCCCATGTGAAAAGGCAAATCACTATGCAGCTGGGCCTGCCGCACCCTCCTGTTGGGTGGAAAACACGGTTTTCATCAGTCCTGTATTAATTATGGCCACCGAGAGCTGCAATTGGCAAAGGCGCACGTGGAGCTCATGACTCAGGGCTGACTCAGTGCCGGGGCCGGAGCTTTCCATGGCCTGAAGCTGGGCTCCCCTTTTCCTGGAAACGCAGTCGCGGTCTGCCAAGCCCCCGGGCAGCCAACCTTCCCCGGGAGCTCGCGGGCTGTGGGCGGGAGGTGGTGATCCCCTCACCCCCGCTTTGCTTCAGCCCACCTGTGGCTGCCCTTGTCCCAGCCCGAGAGGTGGGTTTTAGCTTCTTCTCTTGGGTGGTGGGGAAACCGAGGCCTCGGCTTTGAGGCACAGGGTCCTGGATCAGAACCGGCGTTTGGTGACTTTGGACGTGACGCTGTGTTTTGTGGCTGTCCTGGAGGTGGCGGCTGTCGGGGGGCCGGCCCTCGCTGCCCGGCAGCTGCGGCTGTGTTCCTCGGAGCCGGAATGGCCCCTGGTCCCAGCCGCGGGGCTGTGAGTCCTCGCCGAAGTAAAACACACGGCAGGTTTTCCACAGGCCTCGCGTCCTCGATCCTGGGCTTGTGTCTGCACTGATGGACGGATCGCCCCGCCGTGTGTGAGGCTGGCTTCCTTTGTCACCTTCTCGCCGACGAAAGTCTGTGCCCTTCAGTTGTCCCCAGGCCTGGCCCTCGGAGGGTCCTGAGCCAAGGCCTGCCCTGCGGGTGGCGTCACATGTCTGGTGCACCCACCCCTCTGCCCTGGGGACAGCCCCCCGAGCCTGCTTCCTGGCTGTGCTGGCTCTGAGCTGGGCAGCCTGCCCTCCTCCCCTGGGAGGGGGCACTTCACAGACCCCCCTGACAGAGGAGGAAACCCGGCTTCCGAAAGACTGAGTGATGAGGATTCGGACCTGCCATGGCTTTTTAAAGAAAGATTCGGGTGGAGGTCCCGGGGACTCATCTCTTTGTGCATGGACACTGCCGCTCAGCGCCCTCCCGCCGGCCACCCGGGGACCTGCGATGGCCCCAGCGCAGGGACAGTTGAGTGTGAGCTGCCCTCTAGCTTGTGGGCCCTGCCCTTGGCTCTCCACGCCCGTGAGTTCCTATTCCCTCTCGTCCACACCCCCGGGCCTGTGCATTTATTACTCTTTCGTTCGTGAACAGTGCCGAGCGCCCAGGAAGCTCCAGCTCACCGTGGTCTCACCAGGGCGGCAAGCGGGGTCTGCCCAGCTCCCAAAGCAGCCCCGGCCCTGGCCCCCAAGCAGGGGCCCAGGGGCTGTGCGGCTCGGGGTCGGTGGGCTGCAGCTCCGTGGCCGAGGGGACCTGAGAGGCGGGTGCTGTCTCCTTTACGTTGTCGACGAGGCCAGCGAGCGCTGGCAGTGCTCGGTGAAGACGGCATGAAACAGGATTTCATTTTGCCCAACGCTGCAGCACCTACACTTGTCTGGCCACAGAGAGCGTCCCCGCCTCTCACCTCCGTTCCCTCCCCTCCGCTCCCTGCATCTCTCTCTCTCTCTCTCTCTCTCTCTCGCTCTCGCTCTCGCTCTTTCAAATCACTGCAGACCCCAGAGCCTTGGAAGGAGGGGTCTCACTGGGGATGTTCTGACAGGGCGAGGAGGAAGTGGTTCACACGTAGCCTGCACACCGCTTTGCTCCCGCGCCTGCTGGGGGTCTGCGCTGGCTACGATGCCCAGCACCTCCCACGGCCCCAAACGTCCCCTCTCCTCGTCTCCCGTCTGAGCACACAGGGAGGCGTGAGCCCGAGTGCCCCTGGTCTGCACAGGTGCCGACTGCTCTCCTGTGACCACTGGCACCCCCGGTGTGGTTGCATCTCCCGACCAGGGGACCTCCGGGGCGCCCCCTTCACTCAGCTCCGGCACCCCAGGTGCCATGGCTCCCTGCTCAGCTCCGGCACCCCAGGTGCCATGGCTCCCTGCTCAGCTCCAGCACCCCAGGTGCCATGGCGCCCTGCTCAGCTCCGGCACCCCAGGTGCCATGGCCTGCCCTATTGCGTGAGACTTGGGGTGAGAGGGGGAGGCTGATTGTTCACCGCGAGTTCATTTTATACAAATGAGCCGGCCAGTCTGCACTTGCACCCAGTGCCGCCGTGGCAACAGGAAAGACGAGCTGGGCCGTGGCCGCCTTCGCAGCTCCTCGCTCCCTGGCCGGGGCTGCTCCCAGCTGTCAGAGTGACTTACGGCTCCTGACACAATAGCGGTTGCAACACTGTCTTGTCCATGAGGGTTTGGACGCAGGGCCGTGCGCAGCCTCTCAGAGCCCCTACGGTTTGCCTGTGATGCCCCGGGGCCGGTTCCCACCTGAGAGCCACGACGCCGGCCGTCCTCCCCCGGCTGGAAGGCACACGGCTCCAGTACAATCTTGCTTCCAGGATCTTAAAACGGCTTTTAACCCAGTTGTGATGATTCACTGCTGGACAGCCCTGCAGAACTAAGATTAAGTCTTGGAGCTCCTCCTGGCCCGAGTCCCCTTTTATCTCCCATCTCCTTCCCCTTCCTCCTTCCCTGCCCGGCCCATCTTCCTTTGGCCTCCCCTGCAAGGGCCAATTAGCAGACAGGAGGGGCTGCTGGTCCAGGCCACCGTGGTGGGTGGTCTCTGACTCTGGGGAGATGGGCTGCTGACGTCAGTGGGAAAATCTTCCCAGGAGATTTCAAAGCACTGGAGACTGAACTGTTGGTGTGAATTAAAAAGAAAAAAAAAATGAGGCAAAATATCTCAAAGGCAGAATTTGGACACTGCTGGTGTCTGACCTCACCCCTGCTCGTCCCGACCCCCCAGCGTCACATCCCAGGATCCCAGCTACGCTGCAATTGTCTGCATGGCTGCAGGGGCAGGGAAGGGAGGAAGGCGGACCTCGGTGCTCGCGGAGAGCTGGCTCGGGGACACGCGCTGGGGGACGGCCACAGCCTCTGTCACTCCCCAGGCCATGGTAAAGCTGATGGTGACGCCCTGCGTGTGGGACGTGGCCCTCCGTGCTGTGCACACACGAGCAAATTGCGTTTTCACAGCCGTGTTACGCTGCGGTGCTGTGTTCCCCTGATTTGATGGTAGGGGGTTCAAAGCACCGTGATAGGTGTTCAGGGCGTGCACGCAGCTGGCAGGGGAAAGCCACATGGCTCACAGGTGCTGCGGCGGGACCGGGCAGCTGTGTACTTCCACACTGTCCCATAGCAGCACACGGTGCAGGGATGACCCCCTCCAGACTTCTGTAGGTGTGGGGTGGGGGGCACCGCCCTTCCAGACTTCACCCCTGCCCCCAGGGGCAGCAGGACCCCCTCATCACGACCCCGTGGGCAGCAGCAGGAATCGGGATCCACATCCCCGAGACCAGGAACAGTGGAGGGTGCGTGGGTCTTCACCCTGACTCAGCAGATCCCACCCCTCCCCAGGGACGTAGCAGCATGGGGCACGCACGACAGTCGCCACAAACGACGGTGGAGACAGCCGTGGCTCCCACGGTGGTCACTGTGGCTCATTTCTCAGTGAGGAGGGCAGGGGCTGGTGACAGACTCAGGTGTCGCTCTGCTCCCACCACGGTGTACTCTGTAAACTGTGTCTTCCTTGGGTGGTGCCTGTGGGTGGTGAGAGCTGGGGGATAAGGGCGTGACAGACAGGGCGAGGGGTACAGCAAAAGCAGAGGCTGGACAGTGAGCAGCTCAACTGGATAAGAAAGAAGATGCAGTAGGGACCCGTGGGGACTCCCCAAGAACCCTGGTGCCCAGAGGAGCCTGCTGGGCGGGGACAGGCCCTGGGCGAAACCGGGTTGGCAGAGGTGTGTTTGGAAAAGAGGACGTCGGTCCTCTCCAAAAAAGTATCCGGAGCTGTGTCCAGCCCTGGGTCGGGGGGTTCTGGGCCCTCGGCCCAGCCCCACAAACCCACAAATCCCTCTACCTCTCAGCCAATGGAAAACATTTCCCGAGGGCCCGGGAGAGCCTGCTCGGAGCCTGCACCCAGCAGATTCCTGATGCCCAGCCAGGGCGCTGAGCAAACCCCAGAGACTTTCTCCGCACCTCTCTGTGGAAACTGTTCCTGCCAGTCCAACCTGCGTTGGAATTCAAGGGAAACAGGGAACACATGGTTTTAATCCATGGGCACTTAAATCATCAGATCTCGGAGGCTGATGGTCTGGAGGCCACAGGAACACCAGAGCCTCTAAGTTGCTTCGATTCCACCAGCCATCAGGAAGCGGCCTTTTTCCGAGAGGAAACCCAATTCCGGCTGCAAAGGGGTTCCGCATTCCGTGCCACGCAGCACCCTCAGGACTCGGCCAGGTCTGCGGCGGCTGCTGCACGCCACCGAGCAGACGCCCTCCCAGAAGGCCCTGCCCTCGCCCTCCCGGTGCCACCGAGCTCTTGGTGAGATGACGGGGACAAAGCGGGAGAAGGGAAAGCCCCTAGAAAGGACCAGGCGGTGGTGGGGATTTGCCGGGAACCACGACAAACCTCAAGGGAAATGGGGACCCGTGTCTCCTCTGGTGGCCTGGGGCTGCCACTCACCGTGCACGTGCCTGGGGGTGGGCCACGGGCTGCTGCACCTCCAGCCGTGCTCTTCGAGGACAGACACCAGTGCTGGGGGTGGGGGAGGGGAAATTTCCAGCAAGAGGGGAATGAAATGAAACACAACCACAGACGGCGCGGGGAGGTCAGGACAGTTCTGGTCGGGAGCACTCCCGGCGGGCAGGATTGCATCTGGTTTTGTCCAGGCTTTGTTCTTAGAAGGTAAGGCACGTCCACTCCAGCCACACCCACGCCCGCTCCGGCTGCTGGACTTCTGCACCTCCCACAACCAAGGGACAGGTTCATCACAGCTGGGCGCTCCCTGTGGCCCGAGGAAGACACGGTTTACAGGGTGCCCTGTGGTGGGAGCAGAGCGACTCCTAAGTCGGTCACCAGCCCTGGCGCCTCCTCACCGAGAAATGACAACCAGTGGCTGCCATGGGAGCCACTGCCGTCTCTGCCGTCCACCTGAGATCTGTTTTGTGGCCACTGTCATGTGTGCCCCATGCTGCTACGTCCCTGGGGAGGGTGTTGGAGCTGCTGACTCAGGATGAAGACCCACGCACCCCCCACTGCTCCTGGGCACAGAGAAGAAGTGGATCTGGATTCCTGCCTCGGCCCACGGGGTCATGATGAGGGGGTCCCGCTGCCCCTGGAGGCAGGGGTGAGGTCTGGAGGGGCAGCATCCCCCCACCCCGTGCCTTCAGGAGTCTGGAGGTGTCATGCCTGGACTGTGTTCTGCTGTGTGACCGTGGGGAAGCACACAGCTGCCCTGGTCCCAGCCATGTCACCTGTGAGCCGTGTGACCTTTCACCTGCCAGCTGCGTGCATGGGCTTCCCCCGGTTCCTGAACGTCTGTAGTCCGTCCACACGTGGGGGTGGCAGTGAAGGCCTCCCAGGGAGCTGGGCCTCCTCCAGGTCCATGCTGGATGGCATCACAGTCTATTACCAGCCCCGGTGCCTCCTTGCCAAGAAATGACAACCAGAGGCCACCGCGGAGCCGCTGCCGTCTCCGCTGTCCACCTGAGATCTGTCTTGTGGCCACTGTGCATGCTCGCTCTGTCATCCTCGGCTGGTGTGCCCGGGGGGGGGGGGCACTGGCCTCGCTCCTGCCTGGGGCTGCAGCCACGCTTTCTGGAGGGTCTCCTGGGCTCCTCGATCTCAGGCCTGGCTTCTCGCAGGTGGTGGAGTCAGTTTCCAAGGACCGGGCTTGTCCTTAGCCTGCATGGGGCTGGGAGGCTGACGCCCACTCTGCGATCCTAGTTTCATGCCTACAGCTGGGGAGAGCCCTGAGCCCAGGAGTGAGCGGGAAGCCAGGCCCCTCTGTGGCACCTGCCAGTCAGTGTGTAACAAGCTCCGCCTTCCCACGGCAGAAGCACACGGCGTATCCAGGAGGCTCCTGTGCTGAGTTCGGCCTGTGCTCTTCGAAGGCTTGCAAATGATCCAGCAGGACCTGACATTTGTGCCTGCCCCCTGTGTGAGATGGTTAAGTGGACGATTCTTATAAATCCACAAGCTGGAGGCTGGCACGGTGGTGTCGTGGGCCAAACCTCCACCTGCAGCCCCTGCAGCCCACATGGCAGCCCACATGGGCATCGGTTCAGGCCCCAGCTGCTCTACTTCCCAGCTAGCTCTCTGCTGTGGACTGGGAAAGCAGAGGAAGATGGACCAAAAGCTCGGGCCCCTGCACCCACGTGGGAGACCCAGAAGAAGCTCCTGGCTTTGGATTGGCACAGCTCCGGTCATTGTGGCCATTTGGGGAGTGAACCAGTGGATAGGAGACCTCTCTGTCTCTCCCTCTCTCTGACTGTAACTTAGCCTCTCAAATAAATAGATGAATTTTTTTGTTCTATAAAGCCACAAGTTGGGCCGAGGATAAGCATCATCCCCATGCAAGTGACCAGGAAGCAGAGGCACCGAGAGGGCGGGGCAGGAGCCTTGGAGGAGCAGGTGCTCGCCTGTGGGGGGCAAGCCCTGGGTCCCCCCCACCCCGTCTCTGCTGCGCCAGACTCGGCAAGATCAGCACTTTCCCAGGCTCCTTTCCTTCTGGGCAGTAGCAGCAGCACGTGCCCCTGTCTCCCCAGGAGAGCCGAGAATCCGGAGATGCGCGAGGTAAGCAGCAACGCGTGTCTCCCGGGCCCCCCGGGAGGGTATGCGCGTGGGCGCTTACTCTGTTTACCTTCTTACGTTCAGACGTGGGATGCCCTGCCCCGCACCCACAGAGAGGCCACGAGGCAGCTGCAGAGACAGGCCGCGCTGGGCTGTCCTCTGCCGTTCCTGTTAGGTCGTGCCCTCTCTGTCCACCTGCGTTCCCACGCCGCTGGCCTTTGTCCGTGCACCAAACACACACAGACCGTGCTCCCTGGTCTCAGCATCTCCGCGTCTGACGGGGCCACGTCCCAGGAGACTGCTGAGACATCGGGGTCATGATTTCCTCTGGTCGGCCTCCCACCTGTTCCAGGAGCCCCAGCTGGGATCCTTATGGTGCTGAGCGAAGGGTCCATATCTCTCTGTCCCTACACAAACCAAGTGGGGCAGACCCAGACCTGCTGCTCCACTCTGGATTCGGAGCAGCAAACGGCGTTCCCTAGGAGTCAGTAACCTGGAGTGAGACGGCAAATCCCACGAGCCAGCGATCATGGTGACATCACCAAGCCACGTGCTCTAACCACGAGTGATGACGTCATCTACTGAGGTCCCTGCTGGGGGCCACGCGGATATCTGTAGCATCATTCGCGGGACACACAGTCCTGCACTTCAAACAGCTGGCTGGAGAAGCTCGAGTCCCACCTGTTGCTGCTTTGGCAGGGCCGGGCCAGATGGTTCCGGGGGTGTTATGCAGACCTTGGGTTGCACGTTGCCCACACCCAGTTCCAGGCAACCTCACTGTGGAGACCCAGCTTGACATCACGCTGTGGCGGGGTGGTCCAGGCACGGGAGACAGGCTCAGGCCATTTCCAGTATCGAGGACCACGGCTTCCGGCTTCAACGCGGAGGAGCAGAGGGAGGCAGCCAGAGCAGAGACCTGTGGGAAAGGCACAGTCCCTCCTGAACACCGAACGGCCGAGAGACTTGCCCCGGGGCAGAGACAGCACACGCAGGACGAGACAACGGGCTCTGTCCACGCTTGTGAACTTCCTCAGTATCTCAAGCCGGAACAGCCCAGGGTTCCTGGAGGAAGCAGCCCGTGACCTACCACGCGACAGCAGCGATTACACACGTGGAGGGGAGAAGTCGTGACGCAAAAGCCGCCGAGGGGGATGCACAGCATCAAGTGAGCAAGGAAGCAGCGAGGAATCCAGATACATGCTTCCCCATAATATTGAAAATAGGACGCAGAGTATGATCTTTTTAAAAATGATAAATTTCCTTTTAAGAAATTATAAAACAACATAAGGAGATGAAAGTGAGCTGGCAGCGCTCAAGTACAAAATTGCTGTGAAAAAGAAAAATTCGCATAAATTAGAACCTCGTTAGAATCTACAGGATCAGCTGCAACATGGTGACAAAACTTGATCCATGACTTGCCGGCCGGGCTGTCTCTAGGGGGCAGTCCTGAGCAGGATGTGCATCAGAGGGCAAGACTCCGCTGAAAATACTCAGGATCCGCCCTCAAATGCCAGTTACGCCTCACACGGGCTCAAAACACCACCTCCTCCTTTTTCAACATCCATCGATACAAAACTATAAAGATTATCTATCTATCTATCCATCTATCTATCTATCATCTCTCTGTCTGCTGTCTGTCTGTCTTAATAAGGGACAGGCAGACAAAAGGAATAAGACAAATTGACATTCTGAGGAAGAGACTGGAACAGATGACAGAAAAGTATTCAATGATATAACCAAAGAAAACTGTCAAAATCAAGGCTGAGCAGAAGCAATGGGTGACTCAGCAAGAGTGACTCCGATGTGCGCCCTCACGGAGATGCTGAATTTCAAGAGCAAGGAATGGATTCTGTTGGCTTGTGGCAGAAAACACGAAGGTGAAGGTATGAGAGAGACACGTAGTCAAGGTTATTGTAGAGTTTTCCACACCAGCGCCTGCCAAGGGGTGAAGGGAGGACTGCAGGGTGTGCTCCAAGCAGTCTAAGCAGATGACAGATGCGTCAGAAACAGCAGGGAGTGCGCACAGACCGAGTGCCATACCCAGGGACTTCCAGGGAAAACAAACACTCCCCAGCTGCAACTCTCAGTTCATCTCGTTTTTAAATCTAGACGAGACAGAGATGAGCTAAAATAAATAGTGCAATAACAATGATGCTGTGCCAGAAGGTGAGCATATTAGTCATCTAAACGGACCAAACCCCAACTCCATTCCCTGGACTAACGGTAAATATTGTAAACTGGATAACAGTAGCACAACTTAAAAAAAGCAGAGAGGTGGAGAAGGAGAGTTTATGGTGTTAATTTCTTCCTCCTTCACAGCAGAGAATTAATAGTCTCAAATTAAAATGGGATTTAAAGATCACTCCAAGTCCATGTGCGTTGTGATCTCTTGTCTTAATTTAAGGAGGTCTTTTAAGAAGGAAACCATATCCCGTGTTCCGAAGAAAACGGGTCTGAAAAATACCTTCTAATTTTACTTGAGTTTTCAGTCCATTAGTTTGAAGGAATTTACTCAAGCAGAAGAGAATTTTCTACTTTTCAGTACTGAAAGTCGTCTGTATGTGTTCTTTTTGCTCCCTTATCTTTCTTTCACTTTGACTTCCCCACGGGGTGAAGCCTAGAATGATGTTTACCAAATATGATGGCCATCGTTTGAGTCGCGGGATTTTGGATAGTTATTTTTTAACCGGATCCTTTAAAATCTTTTTTTGTACTGCTGGCATATTTTCACCATGTGCCATGTTTCCTAAACAAAGGAAGGCAACATTTTGAAAACAAAAACAACCCCCCCCCCCCCCAGCCTACAAAACAAGCTGTTGTCGTGGGTGCCCGGATCCCAGCAAAGGCTGCGCACTGACCTTATGTGTTCCAGCATCTTTTGAGAATATCTGAAGTGCTTTCAAATTCAGCCTACGTCTTAAAAAAATGAAGCCATACAACGGAACAAAGGAGAACTACAGCACAGTGAGGTTGTAGACCCCGATGGTTGTAGACAACCCCCTTGGCGTTGTCCCCCAAGGCATGGCCACAGGAAACACGTGTGTCATGGGAGCTTGTCATCCACTGATCTACTTCCTGTCCTAGCTGCTAATCATCCCCTCTCCATACTACCCCATAACAATAATATTGTTTATTATTCGCTAAGTCTAGTATTATCCCATTTTCATAATCATCCATGAGCGAGGTGGTGGCACACCCACTATACAGATGGAGAAATGGAGGCTCACGGGGCTTCAAGTGACTTGCATGAGGAGTTTGACTTTCAAGCCAGACTCTAGGAGCAAGATCTGGAATTGGTAGGTGAAGGTGTGGGAGCTGGGGAGTCAGGAATGGACTTTAGACTTTGTCTCCTGAGCTGGTGGCTTGTTATTCTGTGAAGCCTCAGCACGCCCCCGGGAAGCCACAGCCCGTTTCCCGCGAGTGCATCTGGACGGGGCTTCTCTCGCTCCAGGAGTCTGAGAGATCACAGACGACCTGGACTCGGGCACTCAGTGCATTGCATGGCCCTGGGCACCGTGACCGGGTCAGCTATCAGCAATGACGCCACCTCTCCACGGGCTTCAGTAAGCGGCGACCAATCGATGGGGATTCGCTGTTCCGGGAGCATAGGAACAGTTCTGATGGTGTGATCCTGGACCCTCGAAGGACCACCACGTGGATCCCAAACACAAAACCAACACAGAGCGAGACAGAACCAAGAAATGGAGGTAGACTAGTTCCCTCTGCATCATTGGAGCTCCTGGATCCAGCCATAACTGAACCTCGCCAGCACGGACCCTGGAGCTACGCAAGGAGGTGAGTCCCGTATGGCTTTATCGTGTTGCGTTTCGGTCACTTGAGACCTAAGGGTCCCTGTGCGCCTGGAGAGAGCAGGCTGGAGAAGGCGGAGGTGGTACCAAAGGTCCTCACTCTCAGGGCGGACCCTTCCTGTGAGAGGTGCCCTGGAGGGCGCCGCTCAATGCACTCACGCCACGTGTCTGCTCCCCGGGTGCAGCCTTGTGGAGGAGGCAGCCTGAGTCGCTCCCTCAGCACCCTTTCCCATTGCGATGGAGCTGGGAGAGACGAAGGAATCGCAACCAAGAGTTGTCACTTGCGAGGTTTTGTTTTCGATGCTCCTATTGGAAAGCGTGGTCGTTTCCTGTGGAGGTGCACGGGAAGTCACTGCCCTGCGCGTCCATCTCAGGACCGGAACCACAGAAGCGAGTGAGGTGACAGTGTCTGTGTCAAACACAAGTGTGTTGTGCCACGAGCGATGAGAAATCAGACCGGGACTTCCTCTCAATGCAGGTGGGCGAGGGGGCGACCTTCTTTCTTTCTTCGGGTATTTTCTGCACTCCAGGCCCATGTTCCTGCCTGGACACAACCCCAGTGGTTCCCTCTACCATCAGGCGAAGGCGAGGAGAAAACGCACCTCCGGCCCTGCCTGTCGCGGAGACAAAGGGGAGGCAGGGAGCTGACGAGAGGCAAGTTAAAATGCAACGCTGGGAACCCCATGTGACGCGCATTCATTCCAGCGGGCTCCTTTATTGGATTGTGATCTGATTGTGTTTACAAATATATAGCCAGAAGGCTTTTAATTTTGGGGCAATTTCATTGTTCATAGCTATATATCTGGCTGCAGATCTACATCTATGAAATTACGTGCTTATGTGTTTTAAATGAGACGCAGGCCTTCTCCTATAATGCAATGATGCTCCTCCTTTATGATCTACAGTTGCCCAAAGTTGGGGCAATTTTGCAACAATCTTATTTGAAAGACCGTACTAGATGAAAGATGTAAATAATGTGATGTTTCGAGACCCGGCTGAAATCTGAATTCATTGGCATTTAGCAGCCGCCGGAGCTAACGAGAACCGACTTTATTAAATGGCAGAGATTGGGTTCTTTTTTGCTTTTCCAGCCACTTCTCGCCTCCTTGCTGTTTATTTTTCTTGTAAGCCCGAGTTCAATAAATAAACCCAACCAACAATTAAAAAGTCCCCAAATGATTCTAGATTGAAAAACGCAAAAATAGCCTGGCTGGCACTTCACTCGCAGTGGAGTTTGATTCAATTCTCTAACTGCATTCGCGCGGGGGGGGAGGGGGGGACGATCACAATGCGCTGGCTGGCGCTCGGAGCAGAGGCCGCCCCACACGGAAACCCGGCGGTCGGACGGGAACACGCTCTTCCTCTTTGCGAGCCGCCTTCCAACACTCACGACGCTGATTGGCGTGAGATACTGTGCTACTCCCTCCTGCTCTCTGTGGACACTTCATGGCCCTGCCTGCAACCCAGGAGCCTCTGGTCTCGGCCAGGGGAGCCCCTCTGCAGGTGCTGGGGCTAAGGCAGCTCCTTGCACGGTCAGCGACTGGATATCCTGTGTTGGGGATGAGGGGACCAGCAAGTTCCTTGGAGAAACGGGAGGACAGAGTCGGAGGAAGACATCGGTAGGATTCCTTTGGAGCAACTGTGGTGTCTGCCATCGAACCGGACCCAGGCAGGGCGGGGGTGGGCACTGGGCCTGGAGGCTAAGACGCCTGTGCCCACGCTGGAGCCCTGGGCTCCAGTTCTCAATGTGGCTCCCAATCCCAGCTTCCAACAGTGCAGGCCCCGGGAGGCAGCCGTGACGGCGCGAGAAGCTGGGTCCTGGCCGTGTGCGTGGGAACCTGGGTGGAGCTGCGGGCTCCTGGCTTCAGCTTGGCCCAGCCTCCATCTCTGCAGGCATTCAGGGGCTTGAACCAGTGGGTGGGAGTTCTCTCTCTCTCTCTCTCTCTCTCTGTGTGTGTTTCTGCCTCTCAAATAGAAAAGACGAGAACAAGAAAGAAAAGAAAGGAAGAGAAAAGAGAAGAGAAGGACAGGGTAGGGCCCGAGGGCAGTCTGCGAAGATGGGCCGTCACTCCTACAGCTCAGCTCACTCGTCACCACCTCCAGGAAGCCCTCTCTCTGTCATCCACGGCTGTGTCCCCAGTGCACTGTGTGCCCTGTACGGAGGTATGGTCTGCTTTCGTATGGTCACGGACCCTACTGCCTTCTGCCTCCCCGTGCCTGGGTTTTGTGTGTTGCCCTCAGGGTTTGGCCCCTGGCGGGCTCATGAGGCACAAGCCCTACAGGGTGTGCACTGAGCACCCCTCGTTCCAGAACCCCAGGCCTGAAATGCTGCAAAGTCTGAAAACCGAGGAGCGTGGACGTGATGCCATGTGTGCGAGATCCCACGTCTGGCCCCGCGAGACAGGCCGCAGTCTAAACGCAGGTACACCCGCCTGCAGCCCACGTGTCTGAGGGTGTGCGTGGCCTCCCGGCCCCAGACCTGAGATATCTCACTGTGCCAAATATTCCGAAGTTGGCAAACCTCCGCCATCGGCTACAGCTCCATTCCCGGGCATCTCAGCGGATCCTCAGTGGCTCCAGTGCAGCTGCCCCTGCCCCGGGGCTGGCCTCCTCCCCCCGCTTCCTCCTCCACTGTGTCTGCCCCCGTGCAAGAAGCCAGGAGCTTTGGGCTCACGCAGGTGTGGGTTTGAATCCTGTCCTGCTCACTGTTAACCTTGGTGTTCCCATCTGTAGAATGGGAATAAGTCCACTCATCTCAGAAAAGTGCCGGGCTGGTCGTCGGACATCCGAGCTGGTCATTGGACATCCGAGCAGCGCCAGGAGCACACAGCGACACTGTCTCTCTTGCCACCTGCTCTCTCCTCTCGCTCCTATCCTCCCCGAGTTCCCTCGTTCTCACTCCCATCATCGCAGATGCTGGGCCCCATCTGGGTACTTCCCGCAGACCTGCAGCTCGAATTCTCCACACCCGTAGGTCCCTCCAGCCTCCCCGCTTTGCCACTGAGCCTGGCCTCAGTTTCCCCAGCTCCTGGGTCCTCGTGGGCTTGCTCCAGGCTCCCTGTCAGTTCTGATGCCAGCCTCGGCCTCCCCACCCTCAGGGCTGGTCCCGTGTCTGTGCAGCCCGGCCGCCCCACGTTCCCTGCCTCCCCTGAGATGGGACTGCACTTCCTGGGACCCACACCCCTACCTGTACGGCTCAGCCTCTGGAGTATGCCCCCGCCTTGGCTTTGCCTTCTGGAAACTCCCAGGAGCGGCCTCTGCCCGGCCTGGCCCCGGGCTCTCTGCACTCCTGAGCCCGCCTGACGCTTGCTGCTAGCCTGATTCTGCAGAGCCCCCGTCACCCGGCTTCCTCCTGCCTCTCGGGCTCCCCAGAGCCTCCTCCCATGGGACTCCCTCCTGTGCCACCTCTGTTCCTTCCCCAGCCCCTTCAGGCTTCCTCTCCACTGCTGCCCACTCTGCCTTCTCCCAGGGGCTCCCCTTCCTCTCCTTGCCCCGTGCCCCTGCCCGAGCCTTGCTTGTTCGCTGGCAACTGCTGGCATCCGGGCCGCTGCCTTGGCAACTTGGGCCCAGAGGGGGACTTCCGGGCTGGGCCACCCGCTGGCCAGCTGGCAAGGAAGACCCTCATCCCGGGTGCTCTGCGGACGGACCCTGGGGGCTGCAGCAAGGCCGCCACCCTGGGGGTGAGGAGGTTCGCTGGGATCCCCTGGCAGGTGAACTTCTAAGGGGAGGTAGGAGGGGCTCGAATTAGAAGTTTTATGGAGTTGTTGCTGGGGGCAACCAAAGCATGACAGAGGCAAGGCCAGACTCCGGGTGATGAATCAGCACTCAAGGGGAAGTGGGACAGCCATAGGGCAGCGTTCATAGGGATGGTCCTGGGGGGCCGCAGAGCCGAGGACCAGGCCCAGGCCACGGTGCCCAGAGCAGCCGAGCGTTCCAGGACCCTGCAGTCCTGAGACTCCTCACTAGGAGGGGAGCGGGCCTGTCCCGGCTCCGCTTCTCTCACACCTGTAGGTCGGGGTTCTGCTGGTGGTCCCCCCCCCAGCATCAGCGGCTGGAGCAACAGAGAGCTCACCAGCAAGGGGAGCAGCAAGAACAGGTGGCCTGGCGTGGGAGGGGGCAGTGAGGGTCAGGAGCAGCGGCGGTCCCCGGGAGCAGCGGTGGTCCCCGGGAGCAGCGGTGGTCCCCAGGAGCAGCGGTGGTCCCTGGGAGCAGCGGCGGTCCACGGGAGCAGCGGTGGTCCCCGGGAGCAGCAGTGGTCCCCAGGAGCAGCAGCGGTCCCCGGGAGCAGCGGCCGTGGAAGCCTGCCCCATCCCGACCTTCTGCAACTTCTCCCCACCAGAGTCTGGGAACAGCTGTTCCCAGGCGGGGCGCCCTTGGCGTGCAGAGCGGACAGGCCCAGGCAGCTCGAGGGCCAGGCCGTAGTGGACGCTGTGCTCAGCCGCTCGGGCCTGCCCCGGGATGGGCGCCGGACCGATGGCCGCGCTGTGCTCTCTGCACGTCTCCCTCGGTGGAGCTTCTTGGTCAAGGCTCTGTCGCCTGTCCGGAGGCCACCTGTGTCCAGCGCATGTTAGTGCCAAGACACAAATGCTCGGCTCCCGAGCCCGGCTGCGGGCATCCCCGAGGGGCTCTCCCAGCTCCAGGGGGTCCAGTGGAGCCCCGGCTTCCCCCGCTGCCGGTCCCGCTGTCCTCACTCTTCTCTCCACACTCCCACCGGCTTGCTCCCTGGCGCACTCCTCCGTAAGCCTGCGCCCAGCTCCTGCGGCCTCACTGTCTGTCTTGCGGGGACTTGGGCCTTGGTGCCTGTTAGAGTCCCATGCTCTAGCCCCTCCATCTCTCTCCAGGGCTTGGGCTGTGTGTCCCCTGGGTGTCCATGCCTCTGTGTCCCCTGGGCCTGCCCCTGCCTCCTCCCTCTTTGCCTTCCCAGGGTCCTGCCTCCAGCCCCTCCTGCTTGCCCCGTGCAGCTACGAGGTGCATTCTGGCCTAGCATGGGGAACGGGAGGGGAGGGGAGGTGTGAGCTTGCTAGAGGGGGTGCAGAGGAAGAGGCTCGATGAGGGTCTCAGGTGCAAAGTCTACCTTCCCTGCCACTTAGCAATCACCCCGCCCCCAGGTGTGCCCCCAGCCTCACCACCTTGGGAATAAGGCAGAGGAAGAGGCGAGAGGTGGCTGGGGGATGGCTGTGTCCTGCCGTTGCCTTTTCTGAGATGTGTGCAGGGGCAGGTGGATCCCCCCGGAGGCCTTCAGCAGTGGCTTCTGGAAGCTTCTCCCGCAGGCAGCCATGCTCCACGTGGAGCTGCACAGGTGGTGGCTGGGAGGCCAGGCCGTAGCTCAAAATCTTTCCACATTTTCAGGGTTGGCAAAGACCCAAGTGTGTCTCTCTCTTTTTTTTCTTTGACTCTTTGCTAATCTGCACACCTCCTACACTCCCTCGAGGGATCTTCACACTGTGGGCTTGGGAATCGTTCATGAGAAACTCAGCGGGGCTTCGTGTCCAGGCAGCCGTGGTCAGCAGTTTCGTTTCTCCCCTCCTTGACCCCATGGTTGAGGCTCTGCTGAGCGTGCACGGAGGACCAGGGTCTCTGAAAGGCCCACTGCCCACGTCCTGGTGCAGCTCAGGGCTGGCCCAGCCCCTCTGCTCCTAGGCCCAGCTGCTTCCACGCTTACCCTCTAGGAAGAGCCTTTTGGAAGAAAATGACTCTTTTTTCAAGTTTTGCCTCTGGTAGCCTGTAGAGTCTGCAGTACAGAAAGAGAGCAAAGGCAGCAAATGGTCTCCCCAGCTTGTGGCTTTGCTGCAAAGGCCTCTGGGAAGCTCTCTTGTAGGTGCCTGCGTGTCTGGCCGACCACATCCTGCAGCGCCATTGGCAGAGCTGGCCCCCGGCCAGCCAGCGCAGGGCCTCGAGTGCGCTGCTCCGGGGACGCACTGGCGTGTGGCAGCCCGGGGAGGTGGCTGGGTCTGTTTCCAGGTGGAGCATCCGGGTGTGCGGGGGCCAGAGCTGCCTTCACACCTGCCCTGCCACGGGGTCGTCCCGGGAGCACGTGACGGCACGCCCCTGTGCCGGTTTACGGTGGAGAAGGCAGGAGGCTCCTCGAGGCCTCTGAAGGGCCCCCTCCTCCTCGGCAGAAGTCCCAGGGGGCTAAGGGCTTCTGCCCCTCCCTGCTGTTGGAGCGGTTTCGGGTGCTTTGATGGGAAACAGTGTGACTGATGGAGACGGCTCAGGCCTGCGGCCCAGCCTCACGGCTTCCAGATCTGCTGTGCTACAAACAGGCCGTGACTTGGTCCGAGGCAAAGAGCCTTGACCGTGGACCCGGCTGCTGGCTGGCTGGGTGTGGACAGGGAGGGCTCCTCCTGCTGTGGTTGGCAGCCTGTGAAGCGGGCTCGACTCAAGGACCAGTGAGGAAATGAGCTAGAGCGGCGCAGCCACGCAGGGCAGGGTGCTGGCTCTCACGGCGGCCGTGGGCGGGAGGCCAGGCTCCTTCCTGTCCCTTGTCTGGGCACGCGTGGATCCACTCCACCCACAGTGAGACCTGACAGGAAGTGGGTGGGCGTGGCTTCCAAGGCTTGGCTCCACTGGATGGGGGTGTGGCCAACTCTGCTTCTGCACATTGGGGAAGTGGGGCCAGAGACGGTGGACGGTTCTGACCTAGAGACAGAGGCCCGGTGGTGGCTGGGCTGGCCTGGGCACCTCGTGCCCGAGATGCTGCAGTCGAATGCGCACACGTGCACACACAGGGAGCGCGTGGAGGGGCTGGTGCTGCGGTGCAGCAGGTTAAGCCTCCCCCCTGCAACACCAGCCTCCCATCTCCGAGCCCCAGTATGAGTCCCGGCTGCTCCCTGCTGATGACCTGGGAAGGTAGCGGAGGCCGGCCCAATGCTCGGGCCCCTGCCACCCACGTGGGGACCTGGATGGAGCTCCTGGCTCCTGGCTTCTGTGTGGCCACCTGGGGAGTGACCCAGAGGATGGTTCTCTCTCTCTAACTCTGCTTTTCAAATAATTAAAAAATCTTAAAAAAAATGAGTCTGTAGTAGGGAGAGCTGTCGTATTCTTAAAAGAAAAAAAAAAAGATGGGGTTGCATCACACAGAGACACTTGGGTTGGGTTGGAGAGGCCCTGCAGGGTTTCTCCACATGGGCCCCAAGCTGGCTGTTTCTCCCTCCCCTCCCTGCCTCCCTCCCCCCATCCCTCTCCTTACCCCTTGCCCCCTCTCTCCCTCTCTCCCTGCCTCCCTCACTGTCTCCCTCCCCCTCCCTCCCTCTCTCTCTCCCTCCCTCCCTCTCCTTACCCCTTGTCCCCTCCCTGCCTCCCTCCCCCATCCCTCCCCCCTCCCTCCCTCTCTCCCTGCCTCCCTCCCCCCATCCCTCCCCTCCTCCCTCCCTCCCTCCCTCTTCTTACCCCTTGTCCCCTCCCTCCCTCCCTCTCTTCCTCCTCCCCCCTCCCTCCTCCCCTTCTTACCCCTTGTCCCCTCCCTCCCTCCCTCTCTTCCTCCTCCCCCCTCCCTCCTCCCCTTCTTACCCCTTGTCCCCTCCCTCCCTCCCTCTCTCCCTCCTCCCCCCTCCCTCCCTCCCCCTCCCTCCCTCCCTGCCTCCCTCCTCTCCCCCTCCCTCCCTCCCCCTCCCTCCCTCCCTGCCTCCCTCCTCCCCCCTCCCTCCCTCCCTCTCCTTACCCCTTGTCCCCTCCCTCCCTCCCTCTCTCCCTCCTCCCCCCTCCCTCCCTCTCCTTACCCCTTGTCCCCTCTCTCCCTCCCTCTCTCCCTCCTCCCCCCTCCCTCCCTCCCTCCCCCTCCCTCCCTCCCTGCCTCCCTCCTCTCCCCCTCCCTCCCTCTGTGCCTCCCTCCTCCCCCCCTCCCTCCCTCCCTCTCCTTACCCCTTGCCCCCTCCCTCCCTCTCTCCCTCCTCCCCCCTCCCTCCCTCCCTCCCTCCCCCCTCCCCCCTCCCCCCTCCCTGCCTCCCTCCCTCCCTCTCTTCCTCTTCCCCCCTCCCTCCTCCCCTTCTTACCCCTTGTCCCCTCCCTCCCTCTCTCTCTCCCTCCTCCCCCCTCCTTCCCTCCTTCCCTCTCCTTACCCCTTGCCCCCTCTCTCCCTCCCTCTCTCCCTCCTCCCCCCTCCCTCCCTCCCTCCCTCCCTGCCTCCCTCCTCCCCCCTCCCTCCCTCCCTCTCCTTACCCCTTGCCCCCTCCCTCCCTCTCTCCCTGCCTCCTCCCTCTCCCCCACTCCTCCCTTCCCATTAGCAATGGTGACTAGACCAAGGCTTTCTCCACGTGCCACAGCTGGGGCACTTTGCACTGGGGGAACACTGCCGCCTGGCTGGGACGACCCGGCCCGTGTGTGCAGAGCTCCTGGGGCTGAGCGCTGGGAGCCAACTCGAGTGCTTGTCTGACCCCACCCTCTGGGCACCGGTGAGCAATCAGAGGGCAAGGGGATCCCCAAGAGCCTCGTAACTCGTTAGCCGCAGAGATGGGATCTGAACTCAGAACTCTTGAAGCGGTTTTGGGGAAATTTAAAAAAAGAGGAAAAAAGGCACAAAGTGTACAGTCCCCCCCTTCCGTTCCTGGCACCCAGAATTGGCCGTGGGCAGTGGGCTTGGGCTGTTCTGCCTGCACGTGGTCAGAACTCTCGGTGCCTTCTGGACACACCGTGATTGACAGCTGCTCCCAGGGCCACTGGTCTCATTCTGGCCCATTCCCTTCTGCAGAAGTTCCCACTACTGTGGCTTGCAAGTGTCTACAGCCTCCATACATGTACCCATGCATGCGCCTATCTCAGCTACGCGTCACTGGCTTTGTGTTAAACATTCGCGTAAATGCCGTCAAAGGCCGTCCCGAGCAAAACCAGCAGTCACCTGTTTCTACCCCCCCCCCCCACCTCCCGGCTGTGTTCTGAGATACGGAGCAGGTGCGTTGCTCCTGGTGGCCGAGAGACCCCATTGCAGAGACCTGCCACCCCTCAGCCATGCCTGCACCCACGGACTATCAGCAAGCTGTGTGGTTTGCCTTCCTGTCCCTGACCTGAGCGATGGGGGACCCCGGGCCAGTCACCTCTCCACTCTGCACATTTCGTTGCCGACTCCGGTGGGATCTTACACGCGCCCGTGCTCGGACCCCATTGCCACGGCCAAGTGCAGACCTAGGCAGCAGCCGAGGCTGCAGGCGGTTCCTCCCCTTCCCAGGCAGACGGGTGTGTAGCAAGACTGTTTATCAGGCAACGCCTTGCTGTAGCCAGAGGTGGCGGCTTACAGTGGCAGGAGCGCCCGTGTTGCCTCACAGGTTGCAAGTGACTGAGCTGCGCCCTTGGCCTCAGTGGGCAGATAAGCAGCTGCCTTGGAGAAGGAGCCCTCGATCGCAGGCTGATAAGCTCAGGAAAGGAAAAAAAAAAAACTCGACAACAACAAGCCCGGCAGAGGAGCGCCCACTGCAGAGGCTTTCTCTGTGCCCATGGGCGTGTCTCCACCAGCACACGCGGCGATGCGAAAGCTCTGATTTTAATTCAGTTTGGTGGTCACGCGATCATGGAATGAGAGCATGTCAGAGCTGGAAGAGACTCTGGGCATTGTCTGGCTGAGCCCTTTAATCTTGCAGGTGAGGACACTGATGGACGGCCGAGCTGCAGAGACTTGTTCAGGATTGTCCAGGGCTGGATCGCGACCCTTGGGCTCCAGACCCCCCAGGCCTGTGGTCTTTCCACCCCGTGAGATTGCTTCACAGGCCGTTCCCTGGCCTCGTCTGTCTGCCCCTGCGGGTGGGGTTGACCAGGGAGCTCAGAGCAGCATGGTCTGAGGCACGAGAGACCCTGACTCTTCCAAAACCTGTTATTTCATATTCAGAAAAAAAAAAAAGTGAGATGCAAACAAGACAGGAGACTTGCTCGGGCGAGACAGCCAGAGAGAGTGAGAGATCCGGGTGTAAAATGTGCACACTGCTGACCTCAGCGCTGTCCATAAATCATGGAGTAAAACCCAGGCCTGGGTGAGGGTGGGCAGAGGTCAGTAGTCTGCCGTTCTCTCCCATGGCCTGGGATTGGGCTAAAATCCCCTTTGTTACCTTCAGTGCAGACATGGAGTCTGGTGAGCCTGATGGTATTTGAAGTGTTGACGTGGGTAGCAACTCCGTGAACACCGGTTAGATAAGGAACGGATCCTCAGGGGCAGGGCCTTCCTTGGTTCCCAAACTACAGGCTACTTAGTTTTTTCTGGGTTTGATCTGTGAATGGAGTGGAACAGACAGTCTCGATTTCAGTTTGCAATGACTTGTAGATGAAAATGACAGGCATCAGAAGCAATACATTCTTCTCATCGCAACAATCACAAATCGAATTGGTACAACCCAACCTCAATTACCTGTGACTACGAATTATCTGTGAATAAAAGTCAGGCTCAGTTTGAAAAGCCTAACCTATCCTATAGCAGATATAGTTCTAAAGAGAAATATGAGGGGGTCTTCAAAATTCATGGGAATGTGTATTAGGAAGAGGTGTGCATGGAATTCAATGTTTCTGCATCCAAATTAACTTTTCATTCAGTTTTCCCTGAATTTTCCCTTGAAGTCCCCTAGCAGGCTCTTGCCACGTCACTCCTGATGGAGCCACTTTTTAAGTGCATTAACTATTTGTGCACGTTTGTTTTTGTTGTCCTGGTGGTTAACTCCATGTTTCTATAAGCGTCCTTGTTTTGCAAACTTGAATTCTCCAAGCTTTGTCTCTAAGTTGATTCTAGAATTTGGAAATCTATGGAACAAGCCTTGCTGTGACTCTGTAAACATTGCACTGCACAGCCACTGGAGCAATGATCACCACTGTAATTGGTTTGTTTCTTAGTCCTGAAGTTTCTAAGTCGCCCTTTCTTTCCTCGCCTTGAGAGGCGTCAACTTCCCCAGGATAAATTCAAGTCCCAGGAATTCACCCCCCACTGTTCTGTTAGAAGAATCTGGATGGATTATTCTGGGCTCCACAGAGCTATCCGTCCAGGAGACATTTTTTTTAAGCTGTCGTGGGTTGACTCGTGGTATCTCACTCATCTGTCTTGTTTGTTTTCTGCTTGTATTGCACAAGCATAGCCTCTGTAAACTTCTCTGTACATATTCATGTCTGATAATGTGTGTTTTCTACTCTCACCATTCGGGGTAGTGTAGCAGGGTATAAAACCGTAGGTGGACACTCACTTTCTCCTTCGTGGTCGGTCCAGGGGGTTGAAAGCCTGGTGTTGGCTTTATTCCCCTCCCTGTGAAGACGATCCCTGAGTGACTTCACTTTTCTCCAGATCTTCAGTGTGCTAACGTGTCATGATGCGATTTGAACGTCAGCTAGACTGGCCATTCAATGGTCCTGATCATTCTGGAAGACTAAGACTTCTGTCCTCTACCTTTGAGACTTTCTCTTGTATTATTATTATCATTTGTCTTCTTTGTCTTAATCTGCATTCTCTTTCTTTAACATTTATTGTTTGGATGTAGATTTTCTTACTTTGCCCCTTTATACCTCCTCTCCCCTTCCCTCCTCTCCCCTCCCCCTTCTTCTCTTCTTTTTTTTTTCTTTTTTTTTTTTTTGCCCTACTATCTAGAAGATTTCCTTAGTATAAATTTCCAATTCTTTTATTGAATTTTCTTTCCTTTTTGACATCCTTTATCTAATTTTCCGGAAATCTTTCTCGTTGGCTTATTGTTCTTTTGCACTGTACCTTAGCGATGCAGTGCCTCTGACGGGTGGGTTTTCCCTGCATCCTCTCTGTTTCTTCCAAGAGCAACGTCTCGGTTTGTTTATTTTGGCTATGCAAGGTCAGTGGGATCACCCGGTCTGGTCCCATGGAGGCGACTGCAGGTGAGACTTGAAATTCAATACGTCTGTGGCGGGCTGATTTTTACGTTGGTCTTTTTTGCGTGGCCTTCAGAAGATGTTGTAAATACCCAATGGCCCCCGTGGGAAAAAGTTTCCCCACCCCTGGTCCAGACCCTTGCCTTCCCCCTAGGGGACTGCCTCTCCTCCTTCCGTCTCCGTCTCATGGGCCAGGCCCCTGTGCCCCTCACCCGCCACAGGGCCTTTGCACACACCCTGCAGGCCTGGAATGCCCTTGACCCACACGGCTTCGGCTTCTTTAAGTCTTTGCTCAGACGCCTGTTGAGAACAGCCCCTCCGGTTCACCAAGCTTTAACTCACACTCCCCCCAGCACTTCCTACCCCCTCCTTATTTTGTTTCCCCCCACAGTATTTATAGTAACACAGACCACTCCCTTGGAGTGTCTGTCTTCTCCATGGGGGCAGGGCCCTGGGTCTGCCTTATCCACTGCTGTTTTGCAGAGCCTAGGTCAGCGCCCGGCGGGGCCTCAGGAGGTCCCTGCTGGGTGGAACGTGGTGCTGGCTGGCAGGGGCTGCTGCTGACCTCTGTCCTAGACCCCGATGAGTCTCCCGACATTCGCTGTCACGGGGTAGGTCTTCCTTGCGGGGTGACATTCAGACCTGCGTGTCGTACCCAAGCCAACCCAGAAACAGGCGGCTGGAGGCTCGGAGCTCAGACACCCGTCCGGTCCCCGTGGGGCCCATGGATCTCAGCACTGGGTTTCACTCCAGGCTGAAGCCAAGGTGCTTCCTCCCCTCCCCGCTCCATCCCTCGACCTCCCCCTTGCCAGCCCCTCCATCCCAGGAGCAGGAGGGGACGCTGCAGTGTGTGTGGCCCTCCCTCCATCACCATGGACCCGACCGAAGGGCAGGCAGCGCAGCTGCCCTACCCAAAACGGGGCCAAGAGGTGGTGTCCCCACCTGCCCCCCTCAACCGGCGCTGTCTCCCAGGGGTGGGGGGTGGCCCGGGCTCGAGGAAGCGCACAGGAAGCCGCTCTGGCAGACGCGTCTCTGAGTCTCTTTGACCTCGATGTGATTTAGAGAGAAATCCTGCCGCCTAAGCAGAACCATGCCTTCTCCAGGGCGCTGCCCAGAAGGGGCGTGGACGCGTGCAGGGGGCGGGGCTGCGGGGCGCAGGAGTGAAAGCTGCGGCCAGGGCGGGTGGGGGAGAGAGGACCAGAGAGTGAGTCACGGCAGCTCAGGCTGATGACTAACCCACCAGTCACGTCAGCGGGGCTGGGGGGGACCCGGGCTCCCGGGACGCCCGTGCTCACCAGGGCTGTGCTCCCGGACTGTGTGTTTGCATCTCACTCACCTGTATCTCCTCTGAGAACGTGAAGTTTAGCAAGTTATGTATCTCCTGACTTTATTTATTTAAGATTTATTTTATTTATTTGAAAAAGTTACAGAGAGGCAGAGGCAGAGAGACAGAGAGAGAGAGGTCTTCTATCTGCTGGTTCACTTCCCAAATGGCTGCAACGGCCGGAGCTGCGCTGATCCAAAGCCAGGAGCCAGCAGCTTCTTCCAGGTCTCCCACATGGGGGCAGGGGCCCAAGCACTTTGGCCAACTTCTACTGCTTTCCCAGGCCAGAGCAGAGAGCTGGATCAGAAGTGGAGCAGCTGGGTCTCGAACCAGTGCCCATATGGGATGCAGGTGCCGCAGGCTGGGGCTTTAACCTACCGCGCCACAGCATCAGCCCCCTATGTCCTTATTTATTTCAAAGGCAGCAAGACACGGGGAGGAGAGAGCTCTCATCTGCTGGTTCACTCCCCAGATGCCTGCAACATTCAGATCCGGGCCAGACCAAGGCCAGGAGCCTGGAAGTCCATCCGGGTCTCCTGCGTGGGGTCCAGGCACCAGAGCCACCTCTGCTGCCTCCCAGGGTTTGCACTAGGGGACGCTGGGATCAAGGCTCTCTGACGCAGGATGTGGGTGGCTCAAGCCCCCGCCCCAACGCTTACACTGAGACCTTCATCTTCTCGCTCTCTTGCCAGATGTTCCAAAGATTGGAGAGGATGCTTGGCGCGCTCTGCTTGGTGCCTGGCGGCAGGTCCAGGCGCTCTGGTGTCCCGGCTTCCTCTGCGGCAGGCGTGGAAAGGAGCGTAGCCTCTGCTACCCCAGCACGAAGAACGAATGAGATGGGCGGATGTGACGTTGCTACAGGGACGTTGCAGCTAAGTCTGGGAGCAGAGGAAGGATCAGAGATCCCATTCCGCAGCCAGGAGTTGGAGCTGCGGGAGGAGTCAACAGCCGGAGCTCAGCCATTCCCGGCCACGTGGGACCTGGAAACTGGAGTTGCGGATGCCACACCCCACTTCCTGTCCTTGTTACAGGTCTTACTACCGGCCTCTGCTCGGGCCGATCGGCTTGACCCGGTCAGCGGGGCTCAGCCATCTAGGTTTCACTTCGTATCTGCCATCAGCCAAAGTGGGAAAAGATGAGACGGGCGACCGCTAAGGCGGGCGATCGCAAGTTTTCCATCACGTGCTCTTCCGGATCTCGTGCTGAGGTCTCGGCTGGGTCCTCTGCGTGTCAGGCGCGTCCATGCTGTCTGTGGCACCTGCTGCTTAGCTGCCCAGCGGCCGTTTGGCTGCTGCGGGGTCACAGTGCTGGCGAGCAAGGGACGCTTCTGTAGCAGCCGGATGCCGTGTCTCCTTCTCAGCTCCTCACCAAGGCCCTGTGTCCCCTCCCCTCGTCTCAAGACAAAGGGAGGGGTCTGTGCAGGAAGACATCTTCAGAGAGAGACAGAGAGCGAGCAGTAGGTCCCATTCACGTGGTTTGTATTCTAGTGCATTGCTGTGATTGCTCTGTTTTGGTATTATTATTAGTGATGCTTCATTTTCAAGTTCAGGTTGACCCTAGATGTGTCTGTCTAGGGAATAATGGTCACGAGGGCATCTGTGGGCCTCCACTGGGGCACCTGGCTCTGGGACCTGGGGTGGGCGGGGGTCATGGTGATGGTCACAGCACTCAGGGCTCCGTCCTCCATCATCCCTCCCATCTGGTAACAGCTCAGGGTGATGACGAGGAAGTCATTTTGACCCCCCTCCATGCCCTTGCTCCATCGAGAGCCAGGCCCCTCCCGGACTGTCTCTCCCGCTCTCTCTTCCTGCTGCGGGGTGGTGCTGACTTCATGAGTCGCCCTGGCAAACACAGGTCTGAGGTCAGAGGTGAGTGAAGCCTAGGTCTTGATCAATCCATGCCAGATCAAGTCTGCTCCAGACACGATCGCACGCCTCGATCCTTTTAAACCTTAATAGGCTCTTCTCATTCCAAAGCAGAAATGCAAAGCAACTGCCTGCGTGCCCACTGGAAGAAACTGTTTACAAAGAAGACATCCCCAGAAGGCTGTCCTGCGGGGGGGGGGGGGGCAAAAGAAAGAGGCAGGGAGGGTGGGGGTGGGTGAGCACCGGGCAGGCACGTGGCTCTCCTGGCTTAGCATCGGTGCAGCCGGGAATCACTTCCCACAGTTTTATTGGCCATGCCGGACGCCTCCTTTCAAAGGGAAAGATCTGAATCCAGATCCTTTGTTCTCTCCCCTGCAGCCTGGGGGCCGGTGTGGACGGCTGGCTCTCACCCTCTCCCCTCCACTCGCTGCCCCCGGCGCTGGCCCTCGGCGTGCTTGATGAATCGGCTCTGGCGTGGATTGACAATGTCCTGTCAATTATCGTCATTTATCCCGGCAAGCAGAGCATCTGAACACTTAAGAGAGCAGGGGTTCAGCGGGCCCAGAAAAACCAGAATGAAATTATACTGCATGGGAACCAGGGCGGGAGCGCGCTGCTCACGTAAAATGCGACTTCACGTGGCAGAAGGATCGCCAGCAGCTTCTGGCTCATTTTCTGCTCCGGGGCTTGCGGGAGCTCCCGTGTGGGACAGGGGTTTCAGGGAGGGTGGGGTGGGGGTCTGAGTGTGCACCGGGAAGGTGGGTGGTGCCTTGTCTTTGCCGCCTGCGGGGGCATGAGGAGGGGGCTGGAAGAGGCGGAGGGGGCGGGAGTACTGTGGGCGTGGACAGAGGCTCAGAGCTCATGATGGATTCTGGATTCTGGAGGACACAGGAAGATCTTCCTTGGTAGGCCGCTGAGACAGGCGTGCACACAGGCACACAGCGCTGTTGCGGATGCCACTGTTAGCTGGGCACTTGTCCACCTGCCGGATGCACCTGCTGCTCCTCTGGTCAGTGTGGGGCCAGCAGAGAGAACCCGTGCCTTGCTTCTCTGCATGTGATCTGGACCGAGATCTGGACCTGGCTGGGGGTGGAGCAAGGAGGAGCCCAGGGAGGAACCAGTGGCCTCACCGTCCCACAGCCCCTGCCTGGCACTTGTCTGGGAAGCCCCAGGAGGATTTGAGCCCCCTGGGGCTGGGGGCTGCTGACAGAGGGCCTGGGACCCCAGAGAGCGCGCAGGAAGAGGGCAGCCCTAGTCCTGGACTTGGAGACAGGATCGTAAGGGGATAAGGGTCGGCCGGCCAGGGCCCGTAGCACTGAGAGGGACTGTGGGCAGTGCCCACCCGGCCCTGAAGCCGCAGTGCAGAGGAGAGGGGGCAGAGCCCAGCGGCAGGGGCACGGCCCCCAGGGAGACTTCAGCTCACGTGCACTGGGTCCTTGGGAGCCCATAGGCTTCTGCCACCTGAGCCCCAGAGCTGCCTGTGCACCTCCGCCCTGGGGAAGGGGCTGTGGACATCAGGACACCTGCCTCGTCACTCCTGTGTGTCCGGTGCTGCACACCGGCAGGTGCATTCCGGGGAGCACACGAGAAAACGGCCCTCCTGCAGCCCACCCGCCCCCTTGTGTGCAGCCTCTCACCAGCACCTGCCAGGAGGCCCTGTGTCTCGACCTGGTGTCCCCGGGGGCAGGGGATGGGGGCAGACACAGGTGTGCAAGCTCCTGGAGGTGGGGCAGAGGGCAGGAGCAGGCATCCCTGTGTCATGTGGGGGGTGGGGTGGGGTTGGGGTCTGTGCTGAACACTTGGAGCCCGAGGGAGCAGCCCTGGTCCCGGCCTCTGGGAGCACCTGTGGCTTCTCTGTCCTGCCCCTGACCCCATGATGCCCCAGCTTCTGTGCCGGGGGGGAGGGGCCACTTTCCTGCAGACTTCAGCTACGGGCAGCTGTGGCCAGCTGTTTGGAAAAAGGCCGAAGAAGGCCAAGACGTGGGCCTCCTGCAGCCTTCCGGGTGACGTCCCCTGGACTTCTGCCCGCCCTGGCCGAGGCAGCCACTCAGCCGCCTTTCGTCCCAGCTGCAGGTGCCTGGCATGGGCTGAGGTCAGAGTGATGACCGTTCCTGTTCACGGGGGTGCTGTGGGTCACAAAGACTCTGCAGAGACAGGGGAGACCCTTGGGGAGAGGGCCAAGAGGCCCAGAGAGGTGAGGGTGTGGCCTGAGGTCACACAGCACCGTGGGCACCAGGGTGTGCAGATGCAGCTGTCTCTGCCCCTGCTCGGGTCTTTCCTCCACTCTGGTGCTCAGACAGGAGTCAGTTTGCGCCGGGACCTGGCTGTGACCTCTCTCCAGTTCACGCCTCCCAGAGACACTTCCTAGCTGCAAAACCCAATCGGAGGCCGAGGGCACGGCTGCCGCTGCTGTAAGGGCTGGAGGTGCAGTCTGCAGGCGCACGGTGCTTTGCAGGGGCGGGGGTGCGGTGTGGCCGGAGCGGGCAGGGGAGGGGTCATCAGGGTCTGGACGGTTTTCCCCCAGGGGAAGCAGAGTGGGCTACGGGTGGGCAGGGACCTCTGGTTTGGGGTCAGAGAGGGCCTTAGGAACAGGGCTGGCTGTGAGCACTCCCCACATGGGCCCCGGCCCCTCCCCCTCTTGTCTCCCCTCACTTGCTGTGCTCCCCGCACACAGGCTGGGGACTCCTCGGAGGCCTGAGCTGTCCCCTCGGCTGCCCCGGCTCTCGGCCCCTGTGGTGCTGTCTCCCTCCAGTGTTGTGTCATTTCTTGCGTCTCTAGTAGCTGAGAGATCGGGTTGCTACGGCCAGGGCGTGTGCTGGGGTCAGGGGTCATCGCCCGTGCCCTGGTGGTGTGGCCGGCACTTGCCCTCCTGGCATGGTGGCTGCCTGCCCCTGCTCTGTTGGCAAAGGGAACAGGTGCGCAGAATCTATGGGTGAGTGGCAGGGGTGGGAGGTGGGGTCCCACCCTCCCAGTCTTTGATGTCCTGTTTGACCTTCTAGGTCAACGCCCCTGAGGTTCTCAATTCTCTGAATCAAGAATGTGGACGCCTGGCTGGGGTTCAGCAGGGGAATCCTGGGGCCCCCAAGCCGCCGTGGACAGCAAGGCGCCCTAGGCTGAGAGCACGCCAGACCCAGGCTCCCACCTCCAGGGCGGCCGCCACCACCCGCCTTTCTGGATGGGGAACGCAAGTGCAGAGAGGTTGCGCCACCTGCCCAGAGGCAGAGCGGGCTGGGAGGCGCTGCCCTTTGGTCCTGGCCATCCTGCTGCAGCAGCATCCACGCTGCTAACCCCAGAGCTGCCCCATACACGGGCCTCTGGCACGTGACCTGGAACTAAGGCTGGGGGCGGATACAGGGGACACTGAGAGATGGAGAGAGAGAGAGAGAGAGAGAGAGAGAGAGAGAGAAACCTTCCTTCTTGCTTCTCGTATATCCCCTAAATGCCCACAGTAGCCAGGTCCAGGCCAAAGCCAGGTCTCCCACGTGGGTGGCAGAGACCCAGAACTTGAGCCATCACCTGCCGCTTCCCATGGTGCACTTCGACAGGAAGCTGGTACCAGAGCAGAGTCGGGGCCCACACCTGGGCACCGTGCTATGGGACACAGGCGTCCCACGTGGCGTGTTCCCTGCTGCCTCAAAGCCTGCCCCAGAGCGGGCGGCTCCCACCCAGGCCCTGTCTTCTCTCACAGTGGGTCCTCCTGCTGGCACAAACCTGATCTCCCCGCTCCCTACAGCCCCTGATGGAGCTGGGGCAGGGCGGCTGCTCAGGTGTGTTGCTGTCCAAGGATGCACTGGCCACCGGGAGAGGACCTGGCCGCCGCCTGCTCCCGCTGCCCGTGGTGATGCGGCACTCGGCGGCCGGTGTCTCTCGGGATTGAAGGAGCAGGCTGTGCCGGGGGCACCGCCTCAGTGTCACTGAGACACCAGCAAACCCTCAAAGCCCTGCAGAGCCGAGGGAAGAGGCCAAAGGGCAGCCAAGCAGGAGCTTTGCTGTCGCTTCGCAGACACACCGCCTGCTTCCCCACGCTGCGACAGAGCCTCGGCCTCACCCCCGTCTTCCACCCGTCGGAACATTCCAGAGCGTGCGTGTCTCTCCATGTGCTTAAGATGCCAGGGACTCTAGCTGGCCTTTGTTACAGCCCTGAGTGGAAAGCGTGGGTTTAAAGCGTCGCCGTTTGGGTAACCGAAAGGCAGAGTCCCTGGATGGGATTATGGGCTTAACGGAAATTTCCCGAGTTGTAAATGCAGCCTCGTCTCTGAGGTTTGGAGAGGAGTCCTGCTCTCAGCGGAGCAGACGTTCACGGAACAGTACAGGGAACCGGGACCAACCTCCAGAGCCCGCAAGGTCAAGGCTGTATTGCACTGAGCTTGACTGTGAGTCCCGAAAAGCAGGGATTGTGTTCCCATTGTATGGATGTGTAAACCGAGGCCCAGAGGAGACTCCACGTCTAGGGTCACACGGCAAGATGAGACCACAGTTGGGCTGTCGGGCGCTAAAATCTGGTCATACTTGATCCGGACTGGGGAACGAACTGTGACGCGAACACACCCACAAACCAGGGCGGTGGGACCTCGATCCGCACCCAGAGCTCCCCCGTCTCTCGGGCGTAGGGGCGCCATGGCTGTGGTCTTTCTGCCATTGCGCATTGTAGGGACGCTGCTGGGAGAAGAACAGTGTCCCGAGTGACACCCGGAGTACGGACGGGCTTCCCCAGAGGCAGCCACCCACGCGCGATTTTCTTATTGATTCTAGGGAAATATTTACTTTGTGATTCTGAACCAGAGGAGGGGCGTGTTGCCATAGCAACCGTCAACCCCCCCCCCCCCCCATCATCAATGGCTCCTGGTGTCTCCTTTTCCGCTCTGGTTTCCTGTGTCTGAGGTCAGCTGGGGAAGCCCCCTCCTTCCCCCTGCACTACGTCCTCACCTGGGCTCCAAGGCCTGGTCCCTCCTGCTCCCGGCCACGCTGGAACTGCTGAGTAGCACGGGCCGTTTTGCACCGACGCCCCTTACACCTCTCAGGGCATTGGTTTACGCGTCCCTCCATTCCGTCTGCGGCACCCTGCTCGGTGACAGATTTGTGGGTGGTGCTCAGGACGAGACAAAGGGCTCGCACCTGGGGAAGGCGAGACGGCAGTGGGGCATGGCGCAGAGGAGGCGGGGGCTGGCTCTGTCCGTGGGTCTCGGGAAGCTCCCAGAGGGGCAGCTAGGCTAGGCGCGTGCAGCAGCTCCCAGGGCCGGGTGGCTGAACAGAGACCGCCAGACCTGCCCAGGCTCGGGGGTCTGAGGCTCGGAACGTCACTCGTCTGTGAGCGGCTTCGCGACCTGCACAGCCCTCTGGGGACCCTGCACGCACTCTCTCTGCTCTGCGGTCCCTGGACACAGGTTGCAGAGTCCCCTGTGGCCCTGAACTTGGGCTCTGTGTTTGGCCCGAGTTGTTCTTGCCTGGGAGGACGCTGGCTTCCCGGGACGTTCCCTTTCTCGTGTTCCACTACTCGGGGCCTCACACGGACAGGTGCTCGGAACATTCCTGAAGATCCTGACTCCTGAAAATGCTGCAGAGCCCATGGGGGTTCCTCAGTGCCAAGCCAGGGCCCTGTGCTTCAGAACCCCTGTGCAGGCTTTTAAAGAACAGCACCGGGGGTTCCCAACCCGTGGAGACCTGAATCGGGGGGCTGAGGGTCATGTGGTTTTATTTTAAAAAATATTGATTTAGGAGCCAGTGCTGTGGCTTAGTGGGCTAAGCCTCTGCCTGTGGCACCGGCATCCCATATGGGTGCTGGTTTGAGTTCCGGCTGCTCCTCTTCCGATCCAGCTCTCTGCTGTGGCCTGGGAAAGCAGCAGCAGATGGCCCAAGTTCTCCGTCCCCTGCACCCACGTGGGAGACCCAGAAGAAGCTCCTGGCTCCTGGCTTTGGATCAACCCAGCTCCGGCTACTTGGGGCGTGAACCAGCAGATGGAAGACCTCTTTCTCTGTCTCTCCCTCTCTCTGTCCGTAGCTCTGCTTCTCACATAAATAAATACACATTTAAAACATTATTGACTTGAGAGGCAGAGAGATGGAAGGAGAGAGGGAGGGAGAGAGAGAGAGCGAGCGAGAGTACCTTTCCATTTGCCGGATCGTTCCCCAAATGTCCGTACCGGCAGGGTCTGGGGCAGTCTGAAGCCAGGAGCCTGATGCTCAGTTTGGGTCTTGCACACGCGGTGGCAGAGAACTAAGTACTTGAGCCATCGCCTGCCGCTGCCCAGGGCGTTAGAGGAAACTGGAACTGGGGGTGGAGCAAGACCCAGGCCCAGGCTGAACACCTGCCTCTCCTGAGGTCTCTCGGCTGCGGAGGGGTTCCGGGGGCCACATCCTGATGGGGCTGTTGTGAGTGCCGGCCGCTGCCCTGCCACCCCCTCCTCACAGGTGCAGCTGTGACAGCCGTGGGAGGCAGACAGGCCCCAGGCTCTGCAGAGCCGGCACAGACTCGGGCAAGTAAGGGCTCGGGCCGTGATCTGAACCCAGTGCACAGAAACACAAGGGCTTCTGCGACCTGCGAGGACCCTGGTCCCGGAGTATGGGACAGTGGGGAGTCAGAATACTGGTTTAAGGTGGTCACATCTCGGTCTCCCGGTCTTAGAGATGGGACGGCTGAATCTCTCACATCCCTGTAAGTCAGCCTCGGGGCTCAGGCCGAGAACCCCGGCGTCCCACAGCCTCGCCCGGGGCTCCATCCCAGCTCCCCGTGATGTGCTTCCACCTACAACAGGCAAGTCGCTGATCGATCGTGATCAGAAATAACTCTATCCCTGCGTCTGGCCATGTTGGCTGTGCCATTAACCCTTGGGCATTGTCTATTCTGAACTTGTACATGATCTTGTGGGAGATAACAGGGTCTTTCCTCCAGGAAAACAAACTTGGTTCACTCCCTCTCTCTCTCTTAAAAAGATTTATTATTTGCAGGAGTTAGAGAGGTAAGGGCAGAGAGAAAGATCTTCCATCTGCTGGTTCACTCCCCAAGTGGACGCAATGGCCGAAGCCAGCAGCCAGCAGTTTCTTCCATGGGTGCAGGGGCCCAAGCACTTGGGTCATCCTCCGCTGCTTTCCCAGGTGCATCAGCAGGGAGCTGGATGCCATGAACATGACAGGGGACCCAGGCGAGGATGCCAGCTGGCCCCAGCCTGGCCGTTCGTCACCTTGGGCTGGGACCTGTTCTACCTGTGGTCTCCTCGTCTCTGGAAAGGGCACAGTGAGACGTCTCTCCCAGGGCCGGTGAGACAGCTGGAAATTGATCAGCTCCAAGTGTCATTGCTACTGTCCCGGGGTTGAGGTTGGAGGGTGGGCTCCGGCCACCATCCTGAGCAACAGGTGGGGGCGGGGCTGGAGGCAGGGGGCGGAGCCCGGCTGGGCAGCAGCAGATGGACAGGTTCTTGGCTCTTCCTCCGACAGCACAGGGACTGGAAGGGGGGCCTTCCCGCAGGGTGGGCGGAGCCAGGCTACGGGGAGCAAACCTGCCACGTTTTAATTTGGAACGAGGGCCCCAGGGAGGGATTTAGACCCAGTCAGGCTGCTTGGTACAAATAACCCCCCTTCCCGGACAGCTGTCAGAACGAGTCCTGCCTGGGCCTCCTCTCCCCTCCCCCACGACAAGGAAGCGGGGCTCCCGGGCCCCGAGCCAGGCCCGACACTCAAGACAGTCCCCACTTCCCTCCTTCATTCACAGCCCTGTGAGGTCAGAAGCCGTGCTGCTGGGGTGGGAGCGAGCTCAGCAGACACGAGGCCACCTCCAGCCCCACAGCCGCCGGGGCCCAGACCAGATCGCCTCTGTGGGCTCAGCACACGTGCGGTGGAGGGGAGGCAGGCGGGCAAGGCCGGGACAGGGACAGGGATAGGAAGGGGTTCGCGGTGACAGAGGAGAAAACGCACAACGCAGACAAGCTCCGAGAAGGCGCTTTCCCCGGCGCCGCCAGTCCTGTGTCAGCTCAGGCCAGGGGCAGCCTCCCCCCACCCACCGGGGTCACCTGTCACCTGCCGATGGCTGTGGTGGCTCCTGGAGGGTTGGGGCAGGAGGTGGGGCTGGGAGTCTCAAGAACGGGATGCTCCTCAGCCCCTCATTCCTCACTGAGCTCAGAGCTGGCTGGGGGTACGGATGCCTCGAACAGAATTTCTCCCGGGTGCTCCCGCCCAGAGCCTTCTGCGCTGGTGTCCTGGACTCAGGAAGTCCCCTGGGAACTGGGACCCGAGTCCCGGCCTGTGCTGCCTGTGGGTGGGGGGACACAAACAGCGGGAGGGTGGTTTCGGGCCCTCCTCTCCCCCAGTTGGAGGGTGGTGGAGAAACAGCTGGGGCACGCACCTGTCTCGGCCGTGACTCGCTTTCCTCATCTGTGCAGTGGGTGGCAGAGGGAGCCCCAGCTGCCCAGCGTGTGGCACCCGCGGGTCCGGCTGTGCAGGGTGCCAGCCTCCCCAGCCCTCCAGCACGGCGGGAGCTGTCCAGGCTTGCTGGCTGTGGCCACTCGAGGCTGGGGTGGGGGTGGCTCTCCTCCCCCGTGCGTCTGAATAAACAGTTCCCTCTGATCTCAGCTGCCCTCGCTCCCCGGGAGCACCGTTTCAAAGGGTTTCTCCATGGAGCTAAAGCAAACCTCAATCATCTTTGTGCACAAAACACCCACCCGGGCGATTTGTCTCCGTCCTGAGCACTTGGCACGGGGCCGAGGGAGCCTTCAGAGGGAGCGCTTAGTGAAGAATGCTGGCATTCCGTCGGCCGCCGGGCGGCCCCACCCTCCCCGGGCCCTGCCTGCAGCTCGGGGCAGCCCACGCTAACCACAAGACAAGTTTGATCATCTATTAAACCTGTCGTTCAGAGAAAAAAGTGACTTCAATAAAATATTTCAACAATTATAGTCCATTTTAATTAGGTGTGTACCGCATAATTATAGATTTAAAAAAATGTATAGGGTTTCAAAACCCAGCTCTGTGGCCGCACGGAGGGAGCTTTGCTCCCCGTGGAATTTCCAGCCGAATTCTCGGCTGGAGGAGACGCCGCCGCATACCTGACTGAGCTCTCCCTGCCTCCACGACGTGGCCTAATTACCTCCTTTCCACCATTCCTTCCACTTGCACCTGGTATGTCAGAGCCCTGCGAGCAGCAGATAATCCCCCCGGGAGGGGGGCAGATGGCAGGGCGGCAGCCGGGACGGAGGGGAGCCAGGAGAAGCCGGGGTGGTGGGCAGGTGACGGGAGGCGGGCGTCTGCCGCCTCTCCCCCGGCCCCTTCGCCCACTGCTAGGCCATGTCCTGTGTGTGGCATCCTCGGAAGGGGAGGGGGAGAAGTAGGTGTTCATCTTTCAAAACTTGCTATTCTGGGGAGGGGAACTTGCTTTTCAAATAAAAGTTTCTGAAACAAAGCCCACGCTGTGCATCCAACGTGTGCCATGTGTCAGTGCTTCTGATGAGGACCGGTCACACGTACGGTGATGGTCCCCAAGGTTAGGTCCCCTGGCCCGGTGATATGGTAGCCGTCCCCACAGCGGAGCGCAAGTCCCCCTGAGACACGAGTTTGCAGCGCTGTGGATGTATGCACTCACCACACCTGTGAGGATGCTCAGCCCATGGAAAATTTGGTCATGAAAAAGTGCACATGGGTTTTCCATTTTTTTTTGGGCATCAAAATCAACAGTTTCTTACCCCACTTCCCATCAACTTTTTATTTTTTTATTTTTTATTTTTTTATTTTTTGACAGGCAGAGTGGACAGTGAGAGAGAGAGACAGAGAGAAAGGTCTTCCTTTTGCCGTTGGTTCACCCTCCAATGGCTGCCGCGGTCAGCGCGCTGCGGCCGGCGCACCGCGCTCATCCGATGGCAGGAGCCAGGTGCTAGGTGCTTTTTCCTGGTCTCCCATGGGGTGCAGGGCCCAAGCACTTGGGCCATCCTCCACTGCACTCCTGGGCCACAGCAGAGGGCTGGCCTGGAAGAGGGGCAACCGGGACAGAATCCGGCGCCCCGACCAGGACTAGAACCCGGTGTGCCGGCGCCGCAAGGCAGAGGATTAGCCTGTTGAGCCACGGCGCCGGCCCCCATCAACTTTTTAAAAATATTTTTATTTATTTGTTTGAAAGTCAGAGTTACACAGAGAGAGAAGGAGAGGCAGAGAGAGAGAGGTCTTCCATCTGCTGGTTCACTCCCCAGTTGGCTGCAACAGCTGGAGCTGCACCGATCCGAACCCAGGAGCCAGGAGCTTCCTCCAGGTATCCCACGTGGGTGCAGGGGCCCAAGGACTTGGGCCACCTTCCACTCCTTTCCCTAGCTGTAAGCAGAGAGCTGGATCAGAAGAGGAGCAGCTGGGACTTGAACCAGTGCCCGTATGGGATGCCGGCACTGCAGGTGGCGGCTTCACCTGCTACACCACAGCGCTGGCCCCGCACCAACTTTCTAAAGTCCTCTGGTTCAGTTATCTGCAGAGCATGGTTCTGTTTCCAGCCGAAGTCTCCGCTGTGTGCTGCTGGTTCCCATTGCTCTCTGCTTACACAAAGCCTTGCTTGAGCCGGTGCTGTGGCGCAGGGGGTAAAGCCGCCACCTGCGATGCTGGCATCCCTTATGAGCACTGGTGTAGTTGTAGCTGCTCCGGTTCCAATCCGGTTCCTCGCTAAAGGCCTGGGAAGGCAGCAGTGGAGGTTGGCCCAAGGGCTTGGGTCCCTGCCACCCACGTGGGTAACCCAGATGAGGCTCCTGACTTTGACCCTTCTGAATCCCGGCCATTGCAACCATGTCTGGGAGTGAACCAGCAGACGGGAGTCTCTCTCTCTCTCTCTCTCTCTCTCTCTCTTCCTCTCTCTGTAACTCTGACTTTCAAACAAAATAAACAAATCGTAAAGCTGCCTGTGAGACAGTCCACCCAGGACCAGGCAGTAGCCCTGTGCCTCTCCCAGGCACTGAGTCTCCAGATGGCTTCTGGAGGCCACGCCCACTGAGTGACCTCCACCTCCAGGGTTGGCCACCGGAACACGAAACGGCTCACCGGCCTTGTGATGTGATTCCACTTTCAGTTACCATAGAGGGGGGAGGGCATTCGGTCTGGCAGTTGAGACCCTGCCTGGGACACCCCTGTCCCTCACTGGAGTGCCTGGGGGCTGGGTCCTGGCTCCAGCTCCTGTCTGCAGCTTCCTGCTGATGTAGACCCTGGGAGGCGGCAGGGATGGCTCAGAACTTGGGTCCCTGCCGCCCACACGGGAGACCTGGACTAGCTTCTTGGACCCATCCTCAGGTCACTGAGGGGGTGTGGGGAGTGAGCCAAGGGGTGGGAGCTCTCTGTGTCTGTCTCTGTTTTGCTGTTTTCCCCTCTGCCTCTCCAAGTGTCAAGTGGGCCAGGGCCCCAGCCTTGTCGCGGGCTGCCATGGAGGTGGCAAAGTTTGAGAAGGAGCAGGTGAGATCTTTGCTAAGATCCCTTTCCTGATCATTCACTCATTTATTGAACAACATCTATGTTGTAAGATTTATTTTTTATTTATTTGAGAGAGAGAGAGACAGGGAGAAGAGATCTGCCACCTGTTGGTTCACTCCCTAATTGGTCTTAACTGCCAGGGCTGGCCCAAGCGGAAGCCAGGAGCCAGGAGCTTCATCCTTGGGTGCAGGGCCCAAGCACCTGGGCCATCCTCCACTGCACTCCCGGGCCACAGCAGAGGGCTGGCCTGGAAGAGGAGCAACCGGGACAGAATCCGGCGCCTCGACCGGGACTAGAACCCGGTGTGCCGGCGCCGCAAGGCAGAGGATTAGCCTAGTGAGGCGCAGCGCCGGCCACGTGAACAATTCTGAATGAATGGGTGGAGAAAGGCACGAGACCATGCAAGCTGCAGTGGATGGCCGAACAGATGGGGGGATGAAGGGCGGAGCGAATGCTTGGGGCACCAGGTGACTTCCGGCCTCTCGGGTGCAGCCGGAACCAAGCTTTCCCGGGGCAGCTTGCCGTGGGATGGGCTCTGTGGGGGGTATGCAGGCGGGGTGCTGCAGGGTGTGGTGTCTGTCACACTGGCATCCGCTCCCTGAGAGGCCGGGGAAGGCTGGTGCCACCCCCGGGGACTCGGGCGAGGGGAGGCTGTGGGCACAGCTCCCGCCTTGCTCACCTCACAGTCCCTGAGAGTGCAGAGCAGTGACCCCCTGCCTGCTGCACCCCCCGGAGCCCCTCTGCCCGCAGGAGACCCGAGTGCCCCTCCTCCCAGCTGGCTCCATGTCTTGGACACACAGTCCTGTCACCACCCTGGGCTGTGGCAGCTGTCACCGGCTCAGCCCTGAGCTCACTGAGGGCAGTGGGAAGTCCCGGCTCCCAGTAGAGCACGCTGTATCTGCCTAGTGAGCGAGAGTGAGTGAGGGGAGGACGGGAGAGGGACAGAGGGAGGGAGGGAGGGGAGTCAGGGCCAGGAGGCTGCAGCTGGCCCGAGCCTCTCTGCTTGCCAAGGTGTCGTGATAATCCCCCGGTGGCAGCAAGGTGATGCAACGGGAGGTAAGCTGAGTCCCTGGGGCGTCGGCCACTTTCCCAGGTGCAGGTGGAGCAGGACGCTCTGGCCGCGGCTGCCACCAGCTCTCCTGGGAGCCCCGGGACTGCAGGGCAGCAGCTGGTGATCCTTGTCGCCCCAGGAGGCTGTGGCCTGGGCTGGGAGTGCGCCCCTGCTCTGTGCTGCAGGTGCACCGGGCTGGGATGGGTGAGGTTTGGTGGCTTCCTCCATCCCTCCACCCCTCCACCCCTCCACCCCTCCACCCCTCCACCCCTCCACTCCTCCAACCCTCCATCCCTCCACCCCTCCAGCCCTCCGTCCCTCCATCCCTCCATCCCTCCAGCCCTCCACCCCTCCCTCCCTCCATCCCTCCACCCCTCCCTCCACCCCTCCCTCCCTCCACCCCTCCCTCCACCCCTCCACCCCTCCACCCTCCACCCCTCCATCCCTCTACCCTTCCACCCCTCCACCCCTCCATCCCTCCCTCCCTCCATCTCTCCATCCCTCCGTCCCTCCCTCCCACCACCCCTCCCTCCCTCCCTCCTCCATCCCATAATTCATAATCGGCGTGTGACATGGGGAGGGGAGGCTGAGACTATGATGAAGCGACGGCTCCTTTTTTTCTTTCTTTTTAAAGATTTGTTTTGTATTTGACAGGGGTGGGGAGATCTTCCACCCACTGTTTCATTTCCCAAATGCTCACAGCCGCCAGGACTGGGGCCAGGCCAAGTCTGGGAGCCAGCAGCTTCATCCGGGTCTCCCACTTGGGTGGCAGCGGCCCAGGCACTTGTCCATCTTCTGCTGCTGTCCCAAGGGCATTAGCAGGGAGCTGGAGCTGAAGTGGAGCAGCTGGGACTGGAACTGTCACTCAGCTGTGTGATGTCAGTGTCACGAGTGGTGGCTTCGTCCCCTCGCCACAGCTCCGGTCCCTGGCGATGAAGTCCAGCTCCGCCCTCCCCTCTGTGTGCACCCTTGGGAAATCGTCAACCTCACACCACGGGGTCGGCCGTCAAGGACTCAGGGTGGCTGGGGGAGGGTGCGCCACCCAGCCTGAGCCTGGCATGCAGCACCTGCTTGTTGCTGCTCACCGCTGCACCTGTGTGGCCAGGAGTGAGGCCAGTGCCCCCACCCACTGCAAGACAGGTGCACCGGCGTGGGCAAGCACGGTAGCCGGGGGGGCTCTGGGCGCGAGGTCACTGAGGCTCCAGGACACAAGGGCGGAACCGGAGCAGACTTCTCCGGAGAGCTCCAGGGGCGCATGGCAGGCCGTGGCCACTGACCCTGGGCCGGGTGGGAGGCCACAGGAGGCTCCGTGAAGGACCCAGGCATCACCCCTCCCACCCCCGGTCCCCTGGGAATGGCGAGCTGCTGCCCAGTCCTGGCGACCTCCAGAGCCATCATGGGGCCACAGACTCCGTAAACACGATTCTGATGGCCAAGGCGTTTGCCATGAAGTCTGCCTTCGTCATTTTTAAATCAAAAGATATAATTTCGTTCTCACCTACCCCAGAAAAAAAATCATAAAAAGCTAAGGGAAGCGTCAGTTAGCATGTTGGCCCCTCCCCAACTCAGAATTATTTCACAGTAACGTGCCATGCACAACTTTCATTTGGCCATTAAGAATAAGCACACGATACATTTGAAAAATTGTGTTTTGCTCTCCGTAAGTCCATTTAGTGCCCCCCGCCCCCGTGCCCCGTGAGCCGTGTCTTCGCGATGCGAGGTGAGGATGGCGCAGCACTTGGCTGAGGGCTCCAGCTCCTGGGGCACCTGCAGGGACACAGCGCAGGCCCGGCTGCGGCCCGGGGAGCTGCGTGTGGGGCGCCGGCACCGACTGCCTGCAGGTGGGGAGGTCAGCCTCCAGGCACAGGAAGTGGTCAGGGCTGACCCTGACAAAGACACCAGGCAAGGCGGCCGGAGGCAGGGGCTGCTGCTGGCGAGGTAGGGGTGGAGCTGGCGAGGGAGAGGGTGGAGCCGACGTTGCCAAGCTCTGTGGTCTCCCAGGGCTGAGGATGCTATGGGGACAGATTGCCTGGGGCAGAAGGCTGGAGTCATCCTGCCCTCCGAGGGAGCTCCCCAGGGCTTAGCTGGTGAGGACCTTGTGGATCCAGCTTGCACAGCCTGGAGGGCTAGGGCCCACTGTGCCCGGCTGGCTGCACTCTGGAGAGTGGGGAGGGTCCTCCAGCAGCCAGGCCGCCTTGCTTGAGGTCCCAGCCCGTGAGAACCCATTGGCGGAGAGTGACCACCTGGGTTAGGCGTTGCCCTGGTCCTCGGAGGGCCGTGTGTCTAGTGACTCCATGTAAACGATGCTGGCAGATGTGGGCTTTGCAGCTGGGGTGGAGGCAGGCAGAGATGCCCGGGGCAGAGCCCTGCGTGCGGCGTGGCAGGGCCGAGTGGGAGTTGGGAGTGAAAGCGTGAGCTGAGACGCGTGGCCTTGGGTTCTTTGAGACCCCACTGGTGTTGGGTGGCAGCTGGTGTGGGCCAGTGGGTGGGGAAGGCACGGACAGGCCACAGTGCTTGTGTTGTGGGAGGCAGAGGGAGAGTAGGGCGGGGCGGGCCAGACTCCGAGAGGGGCAGGCCTGGGCCAACACCAGCCCCACTCCATCAGATTCTGTGACCTAAGGCGAGTGGACTCACCTTTCCTGAAACTTGGCCTTCCCATCTGCCAAATGGGTGCAATTGCCACCCATCACTGGGGTGTCCACTGGGGCTCTAAGTTGATTCATTTAAAAAATCCCTTGGCAGGAGTCGAGAAGGGGAAGGGTGATCCGGGTCGGGGAGGGTGTGCAGTGGCTGGACCCCCCCCCCCCCCCCCCGTGGCTGCTGGAAGAAGAACATCCTACATGCCCTTGTGGGAGAGGGTCTGGCGGTTCCTGAAGGATTTAACTATGAATGTGCAAGCCAGCAACTCTGTCTCCAGGTATCTGTGCGGGAGAAAGACAAACAGCCGCACACAAAGGCCGCCCGAATCTGCCCCGCGGCGCGCCAGCTGGGACGCGGGAGCTGCCTGCCTGTCCATTGTCAGAGCCACGGGGGACAGAGGTGCCTGCTGGTTAGGCCGGAAAAGTCTGCAGTGGTGACAATGCTACACAGGGGCTGGGCCCCAAACACACGGAAGTGGGAGACTCCAGGCTTGGGGTACGACTCACTTACAGGGGGTCCAGAGTGGGCAAATCCACAGAACGAGAGGGAAGTGAGAGCGAATGGGCCTGAGGGTGATGCAAAGGGGTGGGGAGCGACGCAAATGACCTCTCACTAAAGACCCTGGGCTGAGCACACTTCCCAGGATGAACTGAAGCTGTCAAGAACAAGCCAGCCCACGGCGGCGGGGGACGGCGTGAGGCCCGGTGGCCTCCTTTGCTCTCCACCTGGGCTGCGATTCCAGCAGACGTCCAGTGTGCACCTGGGTCTGGAGAGTCACATGCTGGACGTTCACACAGCTCTGGGCTGCCGCACCTGGCCTCCCTCCCTGGGCTCCTGTGTGGACCTGTGTAAACTGGAACCTTCCTGCCCGGAGATGGGGGTGGGGGTGGGGGTCTCCCCGTGCCTATGCCCGAACGCTTGTGTCCTTGCAGAGTCACCTGTCGGAGCCCTGGCCCCGCAGGAGATGGCCTCTGGGGGGACGTAGACGCAGCTGTGGGGATGGGGCGCCCTGTGGGGGTTAGTGTCCAAGGGGATGCAGGAGCCCAGCTTTCTCTGTGCCGGGCCAGGCTAGGGCGAGAGCCTGCTCTGTAGACCAGGAAGCACCGAGGACCCGGCTGTGACGCAGGCCCCTTGCCTCGACTCGCCTCTGCCAGCACGGCTGGAGGTCGGTGCATTTTTGCCAAAGTTTTGTCACGGCCGCTGGAGGCACCCAGGACGTGCGCAGTGCCCGTGAGCAGCTCGCAGGCGGGAAACCCTCGTGTTCCCTTTCCCGCGGGTCCGCACGTGGGCAGGGGCTGTGGTACCAGACGCTGCTTCTTTCCCAGCTAACACGAACCTTCGCTTTGTCCACGATGTTTGGGCAATTCGGAGGCCAGAAGGAATTTCCTGCTTTAAGGCCGTGGACCAGAACCGGATCACCAGCTGTGCCGGCTGAGAGTCTACACCGAATGAGAGCCTGGGTAATAATCCCACCCGCTCCTTCCCTGCTGTGGGGAGGGTCCCTGAGCTGGCGGCTCCGAGTCCCTTCAGTGCCCGGGTATACCAGCTGGCAGTGGGGGTGCTCTGCTCAAGCCCAGGCCTGGGGGCTCACGCAGGGAGGGGTCGTGGAGCGTCCTTCCTGGGCGTTCACTGAGAGGAGCGACCCGAGGCTCTGGGTCCGACGCACGGCTGCCCTGAGAGGGAAAGCACAGGGTGGCGGCACTGTGATGCCAGCTGGCCCCTCGGGGACGCCTCGGCACACGGAGGCCGTGGTGAGGCTCCCCCACCACCGAGGTTTTATCCATGCGTGAGGCTGGCAGCTTGGGGTCATCTGATGGAGGTGAGCAGGCACCGTGCCCAGGAAGCCCGGGGGGGGGGTCACTGCCACAGGCCCTGCTGCCCCAGTGGCAGCACCCGCTGGTCCAGGAGCGCCTCCTCTTCCCACCGCTGGGACCACAGCAGGTGCTGTGTGGTGGGTGAGGGGGCAGCCGCTGGTGGTCGAGGGCCTGGCTCTTACCTGGGCTCCCGTTTCCTAGCTGCCCAAATGGGACAGCCGATACGTTTTCCACATCACATCAGTGCCGGGCTTGTGCTTCTGAGCCTCTGTATCCGTTGGCTTCTCTGTGGTCCCAGCCCCGCCCTGCCTTGTGCTCTGTGGCTTGGCCAAGTCGTCATGCCTCTTTGAGCCTTGTTTCTCTGTCTGTCAAGCTCTTGCTATGGGAATGAAGTGGGGCCATCCAAGGTGTCACTGACTGTGCTCGGGTGTAGGCTGGTCACCTTCCAGTGCTTTCCTGTCGCATCTGGCATAGTCCCCAGACACGGTCATGGAAGCCCAGAGACCACCATCTCCACCCCACGGAGGCAGAGAGAGCTTAGGGCGTCTCCCAAGTTCTCACCGCTCGTGTGAGGTGGAGCTGGGATTTGAACTCTGGCATGCTAACTCTGGAAATGGCCCGGCCAAGCACGACTTCCTGTTCCCTGGGGGGCGGTGCAGAGAGCAGGGGTCAAGAACTAGACGGACAGGGCCAGTGTTGTGGTGCACCCGTACAGGCACCAGTACCAATCCCAGCGGCCCCACTTCTGATCCAGCTCCCTGTCAATGTGCCTGACAAGGCGGCAGAAGGTGGTTGAAGTCTGTGGGCCCCTGTCACCCACGTGGGAGACCCGGATGGAGTTCCCGGCTCCTGGCTTCAGCCTGACCCAGCCCTGCTGTTCTGATCATTGGGAGAGCGAATCACCAGGTGGAAGATCTCCACCCCTCCCCCTTCACTCTACCTTTCAAATAAATAAAATAAATTATTTAAAACAAAATACGAAAGAATCAGAAAGGAGTCAGACTTGTGCTCTTCCACCTTCCGGTTTTGCCGACAAGTCACGACCTCGCCTCGGGTTTTGTCAACCCCAAGCAGGACGGGCATCAACACCCCTGCCTTCCTGGCTGCTAGAGGGCGGGGACGAGGTCCTGCACTTGACCGTGCCTCGTCCCCAGCAAGGCTGGGTCGCTGGCCACTCCTGCTCTTGTTTCTAACCCTGTGCAGGACCTGTGACTGTGACCTGTCCTCACCCATCCCTGTCTGTCCCCAGCTGGTCTGCACGCAGGGCCTGGACTGCAGCCGAATCACTCATGCCAGCCCGGAAGTCCACGGCGAGGGTTCCTCTGCCTCTCGCTGACCCAAGGGCCCTGGAGAGCACCCACGGAGGACCTGGGCCTTGTGTGATGGGCTAATTCCTTCAAGGTTAGGGAGGTGACAGATCCAGGGAGAAGCCAGGGCACACTCTTGGCAGGGAAGAGGGGATCCCCGTGCCCCAAGGGCAACGGCAGGGACTGCAGGCCTGTGATGGACACAGCAGCCCTGGGATGCAGGGACAGTGAGGACAGGCAGCAGCTGGAGAGGGCGGCTGGACGTGGGCATGGATGGCTGGACAGCCACAGCGGCATGGGCGGTCTCGCTCGGGGCTGTGATTGGCTCTGGGCGCCCAGCAGGGCCAGACGGTGGCTGGATTCTCTGTGGTTACCCCTGATGTGAGTGGCCCCGTGGGTCCTTCGGGTGGAAGCAGAACCGGCTGTGCAGAGCTGTCTCAGGAAGTGTGGTCCCCTCTCCCCCGACCCCGTCCCGTCTACCGCGCTTCAGGCTGAACGAATGCTCCCAGCCCAGGTGGCCCGGTAGCTTCCTTCCATGGGGGACCCCCCGGTCAGCAGGAGCCTGAGCTGCCCGAGGGAGGGGCAGGCGATTTGTAGTCACTCCTGCTGGTCTTGTTTCTGGTGCGAAAACAGAGCACACACCTGCCGTTCTGTCTGCTCCTTCGCGCTGGAGGAAACGAGGGTGGGCTGCCGGGGCCAGTGCAGCGCTCGCGTCTCGGGAGCCGAGGGTCTCTGCAGAGGTCGTGGCTGCCCGAGCCACTGCTGGCCCCTCCAGGGTCATTTTCCCCTACAGGTGGACGTTTTTCCCTTGGGAAGTCACCAGGGAAACCAGACACGTGTTTCCAAATGGCTGCAGAGAGAAGGCCCTGGCCCCTCCGATGCTCGCTCTGCTGCAGTGAGAAGTGGCCTGGCCAACCCGCGTCCAGATGTGGCCCAGCCGAGGGCCGGTGCTGTGGCCCAGCGGTAAAGCTGCCGGCTGCAACACAGGCATCCGAATGGGCGCCGCTTCCTGTCTGGCTGCTCCACCTCCGATGCAGCTCCCTGCTAATGCGCCTGGGAGACCAGAGGAGGGGGCCCAAGTCCTTGGACCCCGCACCCATGTGGGAGACCCGGAAGAAGCTCCTGGCTCCTGGCTTCCGCCTGGCCCAGCCCTGGCTGTTGCAGCCGTCCGAGGAGTGAACCAGCAGATGGAAGACCTCACTCTCTCTCTCCTCTCTCTTTGTAACTCTGACTTCCAAATACACAAATGACTAAATCTTAAAAAAAATAAATGTGGCCTATCTGGCTGCAGGACACTTTCCAATTTATCTTTGGTTTCGCTTTTTTATTTTTTAAAAACACTTTCAACAAAGGCGACTCAGGGGCAGGAGACTCGCCGACAGTACGAAGCGTGTAGAAAGTGAGTCACTGTTAACAGGGTGAGCTCTTTGCTCTGGGATTAGGCCTAAGCGACAGCGCCCTGGTCCCTTAATTCATTGGGATTGTGCCAGGAGAATGCTCTGTGCTGCCCTGAAAAACGCAGCATTAGGCGTCCCGTTTACTCTTTTGCTCTTCATCAGCTCGTCTCAAAAATACCTACCTTATGAATTAACACAAGGGGACCGTGGCAACTCAGGACAACACGAATTGCTTTGCCGCTGCAGCGGTCCACCGAGCGCCCCTGCGGAACCTCGGGAGCAGAGTGGCACAGCCGGGAGATTGCCGATAGCAGGAGCCAGGGCCGTGCGCTCCCTGCGGGGCTTAGACGCCGAGCCGCAGCCTCTGGTCTTGCAGGCACGCAGTGAGTTTGCTTCCTCGCGTGGCTCAAGCTCGAGTCCCTGTCTTGCCAGGTGCCGGGAGCCTGGCGCTCCTCCCTGGCTGGCTGAGTAGAGCCACGACGCTCCCATCGGCTCAGTGCTGAGGCTGGTTCTCGCTGGGCTGGTCCCGGCACTTCAGAGTCACCAGACACGCCCGTCTCCCTTGCCTTGTTCTCTCTTCCTGTAGAAGGCAGCCTGAGGGTCAGCGTGTGCCGGCTCGGATGGTGCTGCTTCCACCCAAGCCCCTTCTTCGCTGGCCTCTCAGCAGCAATGCCCCTGCCCCGAGGCTGCTGGCCCCCTGCAAGCCAGAGTCTCAGCTTCCTGCAGGATTTCCCAGAGGCAGCGCCTGAGCCCAGCGCCCATCCGTGGGGTCCTGAAAACAGGGGCTTCGGGTCTCTTGTCTCCGGGCACGGCTTGCCCCCTTGGACGCTCGTTCCCAGGCACAAGCTCCTACGAGGCTTTGTGCAGGCGCTCGATGGGCACCAGCTCACTCTCCTGCACCGTGGACCAGGTGGCATGTGGTGGCCAGACAGCTTGTCCCAAGTCCCCTGGCAGCCACTGAGCCCAGGCCGCCTAGTACCCTTTGCCTCCTGGTCACTCCTCCACTTTCCTGCTTGGCCCGGGGATGGACCCTTGTCTGTGTGTGGGGGGGAGGAGCAGATGAGTGGAGGTCCGTGAACACATGCCACAGGGGCCCATGCTCTGTTTTCCCTCGTGGCAGACTCATCTGCCTCCCCTGGGAGCGGGGGAGGGGCAGCAGCACCAGCTCCCCACTGGCTGGGCCCGCCTCCCTCCCCGGAGAGGCGTGTGCTCCCGGCCTCTCCCCACTCCCACAGGTGCTCCCACACCACCCAGCCACCTTCTCCCTTGTCTCTCCGAGTGGCGCTGCCCTCGGGTCCCTCCAGTCTGACCCGTGCCCGCCTTCCGTCCTTGTGGACACGGCCAGGGACCCGAAGCTGACGGCCTCCGTGGCGCCGGCATTCACCTGCTGCCCGGGAAGAGCCTGCTGTCCTGGAGCATCCGGGGCTCTGTGGCTGCTTACCCCACCCGCTGGCCTGCCCTCCCTCCCTCCTCCTCTGCTCTCCCCTCCTGTGCTTCGGGTCTGCCTGGGACTGCGTCTCGCTTCATCCCCCAGGCTCCTGGAGAGGCAGCAGGGGCCCACAGTGCCCGGCAGGGTGGGCCCAGGAGGAGCCTGTCACTGCTTAACTGGATCGTGACCCAGCTCCGAGCTCCTGTCTCCTGTGCCGGTGTCCGCCGGGGCCTTGCCCTGCTCTCCTCTGCCTGCAACGGCCGCTGGGACCCCCAGGCCTCCCACTCCCCCTGCGGCTCTCTGCTCCCCTCTCCTTCCTCGGCCTTTCGGGCCTTGGCCAACTCAGCCGTGCGGGCTGGGGGAGCCGGGGCAGCGCTAGCACCCACGGCTCAGGGTGGCGCTGAGAAAAACCTCGCAGAGCCGCGCTGGGGCCAGTGTTGTCCCCGCTCCTGCGTCCGTCGCTTTCTCGGCTCCCCGCCTGTCTGTCTTAGCTGCCGTCAGGGGGTGACCCCGCTTGTGGGCTTGTGGGTTCTCTGGCTGCTTCCCGGCCTGTGCCCAACCCTGTTCCGAGCCCCAGGACAGCAGGGCTCCTGTCTCTGTCGGTGCAACCAGAGCAGATGAAACAGAAGTGATTCATGCGATTATCCCGCTGTCCCGTGGCCCAGGGCCTGCTGTTTATTTAAGGAAGGAAGGAAGGGACATGGCGGGCGGGAGTGGTGGATCCTGGGGCTCCCGGCGCCTGCAGGAGGCAGAGCCCCGCCTGGCTCGGTGTGTGCACTGCCCTGGGAGGCCAGGGTCCAGCCTGGCCAGGGCCTGCTTCCTGTGTGGCCAGCGTCCCGTGACACGTGTTTGTCTGTGACACGTGCTTGTCTGTGGTCAGTCCTGCGGCTTGCGGTTGCGGCTGGCCAGGCCGGCTGCCGCCTCCCCCCAGCCAGCCCACGTGCCTGCAGCACCAGCCCGTGACAGCCCTCGTGGTCCCTGGACGTCAGCGAGGGGCAGAGCCATTTCGTCTCAAAGGACCACAGGGACGTTCACGGAGGTGGCTGGAGACGCTGTCTTCGTCCCTGCGGGAAGACACAGATCCTTGTTTCCTGGATACACGGGGACAAGGCCAGCGCTGGCCTGTGAGGGCACGGTGCGCTCCTTCCCCCGAGGAGCGACAAACAGGACCATACCCGGCACAGTGTGGATCCCAAATGGACCTGCGCGGAGACTGGGGGCGGGGGAAGACAGAGCATCCCAGGGGACGATGCCAGAGACACCTCTTCCAGGGAGCGGAGGAATTGGGAGGAAAAGAAAGGAGCAACCTCAGGCCCAGGCAGGGCTGGAGCCCAGGGCATGGCGGGATGCAGGGTTCAGGGAGCCCGTGGCATGGCGGGATGCAAGGCTCAGGCACAATGGAGGTCCCTGTGGTCCTGGCGTCCAGCACGGAGACGGGGGCGGCAGTGGACGCTGAGCAGCAGGGGCCGGCGGGGCCGGTGAGCAGGGCGCTGGGCTCCAGGTCAGCGAGCCCAGTGGCAGGGCACCCACACGCTGTCAGAGTGTGAGGCGGGTGTCTGCCTGAGAGGTCCCTCTGCAGGCGTGGCGGGAGGGCGGAGCCAGGACAGGAGACCAGGAGATGAAGGCAGCAGGATGGGGCCCAGGGGCCGGAGAGTGAGGGAAGGTGAGAAAGCAAAGGAGCTCGCAGGAAGCAGCCCCGGAGCAGGCTGGCCGGAGCAGGCTGGCCAGAGCAGGCTGGCCGCGGGCTCCGGGAGGTGACCCACCGGGCCGGGGGCCCCTCGGTCTCTAAGAAATCGTTGTTCGTGGATGGTCATGCCACACTTTTGTTTTTGCCTTGTCCTTAAGAATCTTTTTAAAATTTTTCAAAAAATTATTTATTTAATTTGAAGTTCAGAGTCACAGAGAGAGGCGGAGAGAGGGCGAGGAGGAGAGAGAGAGAGGTCTTTCACCTGCTACTTCGCTCTCCAGATGGGCACAATGGCCAGAGCCGGGCCAGGCTGAAGTCAGGAGCCAGGTGCTTCCCTGGGTCTCCCCGTGGGGGGAGGGGTCCAAACACCTGGGCATCTTCTGCTGTCCTCCCCAGGCCATCAGCCGGAGCCGGACTGGAAGTGGAGCAGTTGTGGCACGAGCCCGTGCCCGCAGGGGACGCCGGCAGAGCACCACCGGCGGTGGCTTCGCCTGCTCTGCCACAACACTGGCCCCTTCAGGTGCTGTTTTTTAATTAAGCATTTTATGTGCGAGAATGAAGTCTCCCGTCTTGGAGCTCATTCTCCACATGCCTGCAAATGCCAGGGCTGAGCCAGGCCGAAGTCAGGCGCCCGGGACCTGAGGTCTCCCGTAGGCAGGCGGGGAGCCAGTGCCTGGTCGCCACCTGCCGCTGCCCGGCGCTCGTCGGCAGGAAGCTGGCGTCCAAGGCAGAGCGGGCTGCACAGCCTGGCACCCACGTGCGTGGGGTACCTCAAGTGGCGGCTTTACCACGGTGCCAGACGCCACCCCCGAAGGAAGCGCCCGTCTCTCAGGGGTGAGCCCGTGGCTGGCTGCCCCGGGCCGCGCCCGATCTCCGGTGTGGCCCTGCTGCGGAGCACCGTTCACCCGAGTCTAGGAGCCGCTCTGTCCCGGAAGCTGCGCCGCTCCCTGGTGAGCCTCCCGCTCGCCCGTTCTCTCACGGCTTCTCTTTCTCCCTAGGGGGATCCTTCACTTCTGCATCATTGTTAGTTGAGATCTAGAACAAGGAGTGGTCGCGACACTCACAGGGCTTTTATTACGTGGAAGGTGAGTCGCACGTATTTTTATAAAATCTGTTGCGCCGGCACCGCAGGTTCTAGTCCCGGTTGGGGCACCAGATTCTGTCCCGGTTGCTCCTCTTCCAGGCCAGCTCTCTGCTGTGGCCTGGGAAGACAGTGGAGGATGGCCCAAGTGCTTGGGGCCCTGCATCCATGTGGGAGACCAGAAGAAGCACCTGGCTCCTGGCTTCGGATCGGCGCAGCACACCAGCTGTGGCAGCCGTTTAGGGGGTGAACCAATGGAAAAGGAAGACCTTTCTCTGTCTCTCTCTCTCTCTCACTCTCCACTCTGCCTGTCAAAAAAATAATAAAATCAGTGTTAACGTACTCTGGCACAGTAGGTTTTACTATCTAAGAGGCCCTATTACTGAGAGATCATAGAGTATAAAATACCCATTTTACAGTTAGGGAAACTGAGGCCCAGGAAGCTAAGTGCACAGACATTGCATGGTGGATTCAGGCAGGATTCAGACCTTGGTTAGTCTGTCGCCCACAGCGGTCACTCAGCTCTGATTCCGGTCATTGCCGTGGCTGGGAAGCCGCGTGTCACAGCCCTGTGGGTTTGCGTTTCCTGGATGGCCAATGGCGCTGGCAGTTTCTCGTGTCCTGCTTGGCCGTGGGCGTGTCTTCCTGTTGGGGTGCTCCTTCAGGCTTTGCTGGTGGGAAGACTGGATGATCTGTGCTTTTACTGTATATCCTGGTCACACACCCTTCACTGGGTTCACGATTTGCGAATACTGTCCCTCACTCTGGGGGTGTCTCAGCTTTCTGTGTAGCATGAAAGCGCTCGGTTTTAATGAGTCCAGTTCGCCTCTTTTTCTCTTGTGCTTCTGTTGTAGCTAAGAAAGCGTTGCTCAGCCCCCGCTTTATCCCGGTTTTCTGGTGTTAGCTCTTCTCTGCGGGTGCTCGCTGCATCTTGAGTGAGTGTTTGCATACGTGGGGGTCAGTCCTCCCCTCTCCGCATGGGTTTCGGCTGTTCTGGCCTCGCTCGTTCCCCCCCACACCTTGTTCATTGTCCTAAGGGAATCAGTTGACTACACATACGCGGTTTTCCTTCTGGTCTCATTTCTGTCCCGCGGATCTCCACGTCTGTCCCTGGGCCAGCGCCACGCCGTCCCGATCGCTGCAGCTCTGTAGCGAGTTCTGAGTCTGGATTTACTTTGCCTTGACGTGCTCGTCGTTGTCCGCATGGTTAGGCATCTCCTCCTTGCTCACATGTGAAGGCCAGAGGCCTTGAAAAGCTGAGCGCTGCGTCCAGAGAGCTCTGGAATGGCCCAGAGAGAGCTCTCAATGCTGTCCTGAACCCCTCGCCGTGAGCCCTGCACAGCGCATCTGTGGGCTGCAGCCCTGGTTCCGGCTCTCCCCGTGTGGCAGGGGCGTCCCTTCCTGTCTGCCTCCCAGATGCTCCGTCCTCAAAGGGGAGATTCTGCGGGTGGTCCGTGCACTCTGAGATATACGAGGGCCCCTCCACTGGGGAAATATCACTGCGCCCAACAGCGCAGCTCTACCCTTTAGGCGAAATGTTGAAAATGACAAATTCAGGGTGAGATAAAGCGCGTGATATTCATTTAATTGCCTAGAGAATAATTCCATGTTTTTAACCTCCTTAGAAAGTTGTTGTTTTCAACATTGACCTTAAAAATTAATGTGAGGTCTGTCGGCTTCTAGGGTATGGGATTTGTAGCTTGTTTCCTTTCTCTTGTCTGAATTCTCATCTAATTATTAAGGAGATGTTTAAAAATAGGCCTCGAGGAAGGATTTAAGAATCCGAGTGAGACGGGCGGTGATGCAGTTGAAAGTGGGAAAGTCAGCTATGCAGTTGGCGTGACCTGTGGGGCACGCTGGGGCTTCAGGGTCCTTAGAGGATCTGTCACTGATCCACTGTCCCCGCTAATGCAGCCCCCAGGACCTCCCTCCGGAGTGGGTGTGACCAATGCCCTTCTCACACTGTGGATGGAGAAGCCCAGCCTGAGAGGCAGCAGGTGGTCCCACCACCTCTCACCCCACCCACTTGTTGCCCCGCCCACTTGTTGCCCCGCCCACTTGTTGCCCTGCCCACTTGTTGCCCCGCCCGCCTCTCGCCCCCGCCTGAGGTTCTGGCTGGGGAAATGACCGCCCCAGGCCCTTGGAGGCCATCACACCTAGGAGAGGCCCCTCCGGCCAGAGCTGCACGGCCGTGTGTGGCCCCTTGTGGGCTCCTCGGGATTTCTCTGTGCTCTGTTCCGTCCTGGGTGCCTGACCTTGGGTCAGCTAAGGCCACGCGTAGGCGTAGGTTCTGAGGCGCCAAGGGCAGAGTTCCTGCTCGTGCATGGTGGGGCTGGGGGGTCACATCCTAGGCCACGCTATAAACGCCGTGGCAGGTGACAGTAGTGAGCCTTCCACTGAAGGGTGGGCAGATCCTATTCACGAGCGACGAAGCCCGGAGTCCCAGGGACAATGCCACACGCTCCGAGTTGGATTCCACGTCATCTCAACTCGCGGCTGCCGCCAGAGTTGAGTAAAGGCATCACCCACAGCTGTGAGACGCAAGGCAGACGGCGCGGTCCTGCCCCTGGGCACAGTCTAGGAACATTGCTCTGTGCGTGGGGAGCTGTGGAGATGTGTTTGGAGTGGGCTCTGCAGTGGGCCTGGCTGGTTCTCCGACCAGGGTCCTGGGATACAGCCTCCCTTTGGCTCCACTTGCGCCGCTCTGTGGGGACTGCCCTTGGGCTGCGGGGACTGCCCTCGGGCTTCTGGGACTGTCCTTGGGCCGCAGGGACTGTCCTCGGGCCGCGGGGACTGTCCTCGGGCCGCTGGGACTGTCCTCGGGCCGCTGGGACTCTCCTCGGGCCGCGGGGACTGCTTTGCCATCCCAGGAGGAGAAGTGAGCTTCCTGGAGGCTCCAGCCCCTCCACAGGTTGGCCTTGGCCTTGGCGGCTGGTGCGAGGATGGAAATCCCAGCTCCGGCCTTGAGGGACAGCCCCTCCAAGTGAGGCTGTTGCTCCAGAGCTCCCCTGCAGGGCAGCCACAGGCTCCACCTGCGGGCACAGCCTCGCTGGTCTCCTCCCCTGCGTGTCTTCCCTGTCACACGCCATTGCTCTCTGCTGAATCAGCAGCCCTTGATCCATCACTTCCGAGTCCACTTTCGGGAAATCGGCAGACATCTGCCATGGCAGTATGTGCTTTGGTTGCAATAATAGGAGCATAAGGTTTAGGACGAGGGAGGTGAATTCTACTCTGTGCCACTGAGACCATGGCTGTGTGGTTGGGGCTGGCTGGTGAAAGTGTTGACTCGAACATTGTTAAAAACCATGAGCGAAGAGGGGCTGTGAGGGCTCGAGCTAGAACCCTTGGGAAAATCCAGGAGTCTTAAGCCATGGGTTCAAGTTCTGCAGAGCCCCAGGGGGACAGAGAACCTGCAGGAAGGCACGTTTCAGCTCTGCGATTCTGGGTCATCGCAGTCATTTAGGATCGGATCCGCTCCTGGGCGCTCACGCGCTCCCCCATCTCGGGTAGCAGCCACGCGTGGGCAGAGGAGCTGAAGGGGATTCAAGTCCTTCGGGGGGCACGGGGCCAGCTGGAGCCCCTTTCAGCTCAAAGACTTGGTGAGTGTCAGGCAGACCCGCCCCTGCCCTTCCGGGGGGTTCCGGTCCAGAGAGGAAGGCAGACAGACAGACAGACAGACATCAGACATAAATGAGAGACACGGGAGGTGATGGATTATCCCCAAGTCCCAGGAGCGTCTCCATAGACACGTAGGCTTCCGGGAAGAGCAGCAGCTACGGGAGTCGGGAGACGGGGGACCTGGCGATGTGAGATGCCCAGGACGGGCGGCGGAGCCTGAGGGCACGGAGCCCTGGCTGGTGACGAGAAGCTCCCCCCACCCCGGCCTCTGCACCTCCACGGCCTGGGTGCTGGAGACAACGCAGCGGCTTTCTTTCCCCAACCCCCTGTGATGCACGGCCCCCGTGTGGCCACAGGCCCTCCCCGTGGGGCCAGAGCTTGGCTGGAGCAGACTTCCCTCTTGCAGGTGGATTTCCAGAAGTGCTCAGGAGGTGGGAGGGGCCCGGCAGCCTGCAGCCCCGAGCCATCTGTGTGTCCGGCTCCCTGTCCACCCCGATGATCGGGCAGTGCTCCCTGGTGGCCCTGCTGTTGGCCATGGTGCTCCATATCTGGACTGAGACCAGGGGACTGCCCCCAGCTCTCTGAAGAGGCACCGGGACTTCCTACAGTAGACAGTGGAGGCCAGGTGACAGCTGGGAGCATTCTTTTTTTGAAGACTTATTTATGTATTTGAGAGGCAGAGTTTCAGACAGCGAGAGGGAGAGGGAGAGAGAGAGAGAGAGAGAGAGAGAGAGAGAGAGAGAGAGAGAGGTCTTCCATCCCCTGGTCCACTCCCCAAATGGCTGCAGTAGTTACAGCTGGGCTGATCTGAAGCCAGGAGCCAGGATCCAAGAGCTTCTTCTGGGTCTCCCACACAGGTGCAGGGGTCCAAGGACTTGGGCCGTTTTCTACTGCTTTCCTAGGCCATAGCAGAGAACTGGATCGGAAGTGGAGCAGCTGGGACTCGAACCAGTGCCCATATGGGATGTCAGTGCCGCAGGCAGAGGCTTAGCCTGCTACACTACAGCACCGGTCACTCTTCTTCTTTTTTTTTTCTTTTAAAGATTTATTTATTTACTTGAAAGAGTCACAGAGATAGAGAGGGAGGGAGGGAGGGAGAGAGGGAGAGAGAGAGAGAGAGAGAGGGAGAGAGGGTGAGAGAGAGAGAGAGAAAGAGAGAGAGAGAGATCTTCCATCCACCAGTTCACTTCCCAGATGGCCACAATGGCAGGGCTGGGCCAGGCCGAGCCAGGCTCCAGGAGCTCCATCTGGGTCTCCCATGTGGGTAGCAGGGCCCAGGGGCGTCCGCTTGCTGCACTCCGAGGGCAGAGAGCTGAACAATAGGGACGGTGCGGGGGAGGGCGCGGGGCTTGGGCCTGGAACCCTAGGCCGACTCCTCCACCACGGAGGGACTGGCCATTCCTGCCGTGCCCGGCCTAGCAGGGGATTCTGGGCTTGCTGGGAGTGGCCTCAGCCTGACGGGAGGCTGGCCGCGGGCAGCTTGGCCTACAGGGAGCCCAGGTCGGCAGGGCCGGGGCCAGGCTGTCTGGTGGCCCTGGCAGGGCGTGGCCTCAGAGCCAGCAGCTTCCAACTCTGGCTCATCTGCTCAGAGCATCCCTGGCCTGGGACCTCAGCGTGTCACCTGACATCTGCCAGCCCCAGGCTGCCGTGGTCTCTCCCTTGGCACACACTGCCCCTCCTCAGCATCACCCAAACCTGCAAGGACTAAGTTTGAGACACAAACTTCCCATCATTCCCCAACATGAGCCCTCTCCCCACGCAGGGCACCCATTGGTGCCCTGGGGGCCTGGCCTCTACCTCCCTCTGCTCCCAGCCAGCGACCCCTTTGCTGCCTTCAAACGTTTGTGCCAGTCCCACCGAAGGGCCTTGCTTGCGCTGCGCTCTGCCTGGAGCCCTCTTCCCTCCCTCTGGCCTCTGGCTCTAGCTCTCTGCAGACCTGGGAAACCAAGTCCCCTTGCTATCAGCTCCTCTGCCTTCCTTCATCCATTCCGACCGTTCAGCTGTTTATTGCTTTATTTGCAACTTGATTATTTGGTTGATGAGTGCAGCCTCTATGGCCAGCCGATCGGTTCAGCCTGGTTCCTCGAGGGCCCACCGTGTGCCAGCGGTGGCCCTGGCTGCTGAGCAGGTGGGACCCTGCCTGGCCCACTCACCATAGCCTGGCACCAGGCACATCCACAGAGTTGGGGAATACACAGCGAGTGAACGAATGAACGTTGGAGCATGTGGACTGCCCGGGCCGATTTGGCAGTGACCCATCAGGAGAGCAGTGACCGAGGCGGAGAACAGGCGTCTCCAGGGGTGGTCTGGAGCCTGAGGGTCCTCGTCACCCCCTGTGACCACTCAGCACAGCCATGGACCCCGCCCCCGGGGTCTCTGGCTCCAAACCCAGCGTCTTTCCCCCAGATTCCCTGCTAGGGTCTGGCTCCTCCCCACCCCTCCCCTCCCAGATGGATTGACGGGGAAGGGAGGGAATTAATTCCCGGTTCCAGCGATACGTCACCACCCCCCACGTTCCCATCCGTGATGGAATTCGATGTTGCACACAAGCGGCAAAGCAGCTGAGGCTCCCGGTGCTGCCCACGGGGAGCCGGAGCCAGTCAGAGACACATGGGAGGAAGCGGCTCTTGAATGTGAACTTTCAAGGCACCCACTGGCTCCACGGGGCGTCCTGAATCACTCCGCACAGTCACTGCCGAGGCTCCAGAGGCTCCACTCAGCGTCTCAACAGCTGTCTTGTATCATTTCCTCTCAACGTTCTCTTCAATGTAACCCCAGGGTTGAAAGGCCGCCAGCCCTGGGGCCTGAGAGCCACGAGGCCATCAACCCACGGGCGCCCACGGCTGAGCTGCTGTGGAGCGCGGCGCCTGCTTGGGGCAGCCACTCCTCGGGGTAGCCATGCGTGGCTCCCGGCTCCCCGGCCGGGATGAAGCTGTAGGAGCTAATGTATTCTGAATCAGACCAACTGCCGCTCATGAAGGGGGAAAAAAAAGACTTGCTTGAGTAACCGTAATAATTGGAAAATTATTTTGATAGCCTGAAACAATCTAATATATTACAGAATTTTATTAAAATAATATCAAATCAAATTAACTGCTATTCCATAATGAATTAGGTAACAAGGTAGGCAGATATTAATCGGCCTTGGCTTCTAGGCAGGGGAGCCCGGAATTTATTAGTTCTTGCGGCTGGCACTAGGGTGAAGGAGAAACCACCAGCGCCACGGAGAGCGAACCCCCCGAGACCAGCGCGCCTTCACTCCCCCACCCCTTTCCACTCTCTAATCCATCATTAAACACTTGTATTTCTTTTATGTAGGGTCTTATGAAATTTTTAATTTTTTAATTGCTTTGTGATTTAATAATGAGGACTTTTCATTTTGCCTGAGTCAGGAACGCGATGTGATATTGAAATTCTTTCACCTTCTCCACCCTGGCGAGCCTTCTCCCCCTGTCCGTGCCTCTTCGGTTTCCCAAGTCCAAGTCCAGGCACTTCAGTCTGGGGGCCGATGGAGCACCAAGCGAACAGGTGTCTCCCTCCTCTGTGTCTGCCGGGCTGTCCCTGCGGGCGGCTCAGGGGCAGTCTCTCCAAAGCTGCGCTCGGGAGTAGGCGGGTGGGGACCACGAGGGAATCCGGTCCCTGCTTGGCCCTTTGGGGATCGTCTCTGTGTTTTGAGTCAGTGCTGTGCAAACTTGCACAATGTCTTGTTGCGCACCGAGAGACAGAGAGGACAGCTTTCAGGCACACGGCACAAGCAGGGGGCGAGCCCGGGGTCTCCACCCGGCTGCAGGGAAGCGATGTCTCCCACCGCTCAGCGGCCATCTGTGGGCACCGCTGGAGTGCCCCCTCCATGCTTCTGTCGGCCGCTGGCTTGGGCAAGGGCTTCTAGCTTTAGAAACGGGGTTCGCCCGTGCATCAGATGGGGATTCAGTGAGATTATTACAAGGCCGGGGAACATTAAAGGCAGAGCTCTGTGCCGTGTCAGTGCTTGGTAAGTGCCAGCCGGTTAAGCACCAGGAGTGAGGGGCCGAGGATGGACAGCCAAGATGCAGAACCATGCTGAATCCGCCCAGTGCCCCAGAGGAAGTGTCTGCTGGGTTTGTGCCCACTTCACAGATAAGAAAACTGAGGCTTTGCAAAAAATCACTTCGTGCCATGCAACCAGCAAATGGTGGAAACCAGTTGCCCTGACAGCAAAGCTTTTCTTCCACCCTGGAGCTTTGGGAGGCGGAGTCTCACTGATACGGGCGAATGGCTTGAAGGAAGGTTCTCGGTCCAAGATGAAGCAGAGGATTCCAGACGGGAGAACCTGATGAAGTCGGCGCAGGGCGGCAAGCCGGCGGTGCCCATTGTCACTCCCCCAGCACAGACCGGTCACGAGCGCTGAACTTCCGTCTCGATTGACAGGGACCCGTCAGGCGCTTTGAGGGGCTGTCAATTGTGTGCCTCCTCTCACCACAGCTGAGGGAGGGGTTTCTGACCTAGGACCGGTCCTTGAGACCACTTCTCCCCGGTTCCTGTGTCTTGACACGCAGTGGATGGAAAAACTGCAGAAAGCCGACCCGTGCTGAAATGAACTGCACTGGGTTCAGCCTCTGGGTGCCTGGAGGAGGACCTGTTCCCGCAGGAGTGGACAACAGTTAGAAAGGCTTTGACATAGCTGCACGCGTGCCTGCTGGCTCCACTCTTAATGCGCCACAAATGTATACGCAGTGCCCTCGTGGGCAGCGGGGGGCGTAGGACCAGCGATGAGGCTGGGGCCTTTCTGTGTCCAGCCACGCTTTCTCCCCTCCACGTAACACAAGCAAGCTGGACGTAGGGCGGGTGTGAGCAGGTGCACACGCACCTGCCCCAGGGGCCACGGCACGGGGGTGGGAGGGCATGGAAGAGGATTCAAGGCAGAATGTTCCATGCCTAGACAGGACAGGGAAAGTCTGAGGCTTAGAGGGAGGGCAGAAGGGACATGAAGGGATCAGAGTGGGGAAGGGAGCGGAGGCCACAGGGCTGGGCTTGTGCCTGGAGGATGGCCCCTGGGGGTTCTCGGGGTGGGGGGGGCTGGGCAGGCCCTGCCAGAGCGGGTGTACGGCCCTGGGATTGGCCTTTGCAAGGCAGAAACACAGTGCCCAGGCCTGGCTGTGGGTCCTGAGGTCACGGTTCCACCCACAGGCACCTGCTGCTCCTGCCTCTTCCCGGCAGTCTCCCCTTCTGAGAGGCGGCCCCACAGTGAGGCGAACCTCGGGGACCACAAGACTGGCTTTTCTGTCTAGGACCAAGTCAGGAGCTCCCCCCGCCACAGTGGCTGCCTCGGTGGGCGGAAGGCACGATGTGAGGTTGTGTGTTTGTCCCCCGCAGAAGCCGTGGGGAGAGAGGTAAGCACGGCGCTGAGGCGGGCAGGAGTCGTTCCCTCCGGGGACACCGCTCACGGCACCCACTTACTCAGAAGCGTTTTTCTCCCAAGTCTGCTGCTGCTGGCGGCCGGCTGAGGATGGAGCTCCACGTCCTGTCCTGTCTACAGGGGCACACGGGAGTGGTCAAGGCCACGTTCGGGGGTGGAATGGAGAGAGGGCCAAGGCTGCTGGGCGGCGCCTCCGAGGTGAGCTGATGGAGGGCATGAACTTCTAGCATTAACGGTGCGGTGAAGCGCACCCTCAGCCGCTCTCCTATTGAAAAAGTCCGTCCATGAATAGTCTCTCGAGGCAGTAAGATGATCTGGCCGGTGCATGGACAGCAGCACAGCCCTCAACAGGACGATGGGGTCGTCACTGAGCGCCGTCTGCAGGCCGTGCTGGGCCACCTCTGGGCCTGGTCACGCTGCGCTCCGCGGTCAGCATTAGGACGGAGCTGGAGCAGAAAAAGAGCCGGGGATCTTCCCGCCCACATTTGCACGTGTGTGGCCTGGGGTTTTTAAAAATCGTGAGAAGGAAGTGGAGCCAAGTGGAGCCCAGCGGAGCTGCCGGGTGCCTGTACCGATGCACGATTTAACGGAACTTCTCTGGACTCCAGCCACACGTTGCAAAATCGACCAAAGCTGATGCCATGGCCTCTTGGACAGTGGTTCGCCGACAGGCAGGAAAACCGCTTTTTGGTGTCAGATGGCAATGCATTGAAAACACCACTCGCAGGTGAATGTGAAACGTGGACGCTCTGCAGGCCGCGGGGCGCAGCAGTCACACAGCGCTGCAGGCTGTCTGGGGCCCCGTGCGGAACTGCGTGCGGGGGAGCCATCTTGCAGGGCTGCGGCTCCGAGGGGGCCCTCCCCAACCCCACCCCGGTGTGACGGGCTCAGCGGCGGGAACAGAGAGGCCCTGAGACGAGAGGGCTGTGCCGTGGTGAGGAGGGATAACTTTCCTTTCAGATTTGTACGGAGCTTGAGGTCTGGAGGGTCTGAATTAATGTGCAATTAAATTAAAATTTTTTATTTGCCCTATTAGGCAGCAAAGAGATTACCTCGGGGCTAGGAGGGAGGACGTGGTAGGAGCGATCGCCACACACCTTGTCTTCCAGGGAGGGCTCCGTCCCCGGGTGGCTGAATCGAAATTTGCAGGAACAGCTCTGCCGGGCCCGAGCCGCACAGGCAAAGTCAATTTTGTGCATTTTCCCCCCTGTATCGTGGTTTGGATATAAAATGCAACCCAAATGAAGTGAACGCCTCTCTTGTGGATAATTGCCTCCAAAAGAATGAGCACCAAACAACCCCCTTGGTGCTTCCATGGGAAAAAATAATAATAAAAAGGATTTAAAATTAAGGACAAAAAGAATAAAAGGGTAGATAAAATCTGAGATGCATCGGAGGGAAGATAAAGTGACTTTTTGGCAGCAACTTTGATAGAAGCTTTGCCATCTAACTGCAGTGCTAATCTCTGCCTTCTTTACTGAACCTCATGAATGCACGCTTCTGTGTTATTATCTCAGCGAAAAAGGATATATATCTCAAATCAGAATCGCTGAAACTAGTTACCTCCCATTATTCTGCGTTTCCCATTTCCGTCAATGGGTAATGAGAGATCACGCTGTTTAACCCATTTTGGAAAAGATTATGAAATGGCCTTTCATTTTCCAAACCTCGCTCCAGGCCACTCCTGTGCGACAGAGGCCGTGTGGCACCCGCTCGGGACCCGGCCGTGGAGAGGCCGGGTGTGCAGTGCGAGGAGCAGGCGGCTGACCGGGAGCGAGGAGGGGGCGCTGTTGTTCCTGTGGGGCCTCCAGGAGAGCTCTTTCCACCTGGTCCTCCCGGAGCGCCTGGGACCTGGGGGCCAGGGTGGTTCTCAGGGGAAGAATCGGGGCCCTGGAGGGGGTGTTGCCCAGCGACAGAGAGCGAGTGGCAGAGCTGGGCTCCTCACTTGGTTGCATCTGACCCAATCTGTGCCAGGAACACGTGGGGAGACCAGCCGGGTGCACCTGCCGCTGGGTCCCCAGCCTGTCTCCCTCTCAGTGGCACTAGACAGGTGGCAGGGCGCGCCCACCGGGGGGCTGGCAGGGAGATGGTCCCACGTCCCCGTAGGACCCAGAAGCCGCACCTGCACAGGGCTGCTGCTGTCGGATGGGAGCTTCATTTGCCTCTTCTGCCTCTTCTGATAGCTGCTTACGGACTTGGGAGATGAGCGGGCTGCGCACGTGACGTGGACGGGGGATGCGGTCATGGCCATGACCTTTCATCTCTGCGATGCAGCTGCCCGCATCACGGTGGGAACTTGGGGAAAGAAAAGACGGGTGAACGAGTGAGCCTCTAGAGCAACCGGCATCGCAAGAGTCTGTTTCCAGAAGACGCTCCAGGGGAAGCAAATCCCCTCTGCCCGCCCCACCCTGGCCGCATCAGTGTTCGGGGCCCCTGGGTTCCACTGGGGCCGCTGGAGGCCTTCCTCAGACCTCCCAGACATACGGGGCCAGGGATGGGCGGGGCCGGGTGGATGGGGCCTGCCCCTCCCAAGGCACCAGGGCTCTGTCTGAGCTTCTGGCTGCCCTTGGCCTCTGACCATGGAGCTTCCCTGTGCACATGGCATCCTCCCCGTGTGTGTGTGTCTGTGCCCATAGGTCACAGGTGCGCCTGCATTTGGAGCCCACACTGATCCCATCTGACCTCAACCAATCACAATGATCCTGTCACCACATAAGCTTTATGGGTGCTTTATGGCACCCAGGGGTTTCAACATCTGGGTTTGGGAGGGGACATAGTTCAATCCATAATAGCAACCAACAGGGGCCAGGGCCGGGTGCAGTGGGCGAGGCCTCCGCCTGCAGTGCCAGCATCCCATGTGGGCGCCGGTTCTAGTCCCGGCTGCTCCTCTTCCATTCCAGCTCTCTGCTATGGCCTGGGAAAGCAGTGGAAGATGGCCCAAGTCCTTGGGCCCCTGCACCCATGTGGGAGACCCGGAAGGAGCTCCTGGCTCCTGGCTTCACATGGGCACATTTTTATCCATTGCAGCCATCTGGGGAATGAACCAGCAGATGCAAGACCTCTCTCTCTGTCTCTCCCCCTCTCGGTAACTCTGCCTTTCAAATAAATAAATAAAAATATTTAAAAAATCCAAGATGAAATATGGAAACCCTGTACATTCTGACCTTCTCCTAGAGTTGCAGTGTGCCTCCGTTTACCAAAATGCCACGTGATAACAAACATGGAAGTAGAGAGAAGCCTGCTTCACATTTTCTTTTTTTTTGCATTTAAAGTGTTTCACCTTTTCGTTTTACTCTAATCTTTTTTATGGAGGTAAGGCATAGAATCTGATGACTTTTTACAGGTGTGTGCTCCTGCCTGACCCACAGCTCATCAGGACGGAGAGATCCTGTTACCCAGAGGACTTCACGCCTCTTATCAGACACCCTCGGGCTCTCTGCGGTCACAGGTGAGAGTTTCCCGGCCCGGATCAAGTGTGCGTCCTCTCACTCAGCACACTGTTTCTCAGGTTCCCGTGCGGCCGCATCCGGGAGGGGCTGTCCCTTTCCTTCGCTGGAGAGAGAGCTGCTGTGTGGACTTACCACACTTGCTTCCCCGTTCCTCTCTCGAGGGGCGGTTTCCAGGTCTGACTGTTACAGTCAAAGCAGCTGTGAACATTTATGTGCAAATGTGTGTGTGTGAACATATGTCTTCACTCCCACACCCAGGAGGAGAATTTCTGGGTCATGGCATGGATGTAAGTCTCATTTTACGTGAACCTGTTCTTTTTTTTGAAAAAAGATTTATTTATGGGGCTGGTGGGGTGTAATGGGTAAAGCCACCACCTGCAATGCTGGCATCCCATATGGATGCCAGTTCGTGTCCCGGCTGCTCCACTCCTGGGAAAGTAGCAGACTGTGTCCCAAGTCGTTGGGCCCCTGCCCCCATGTGGGAGACCTGGAAGAAGCTCCTAGCTCCCGGCTTTGGCCTGGCCCAGCCCTGGCTGTTGTGAGCATTTGAAGAGTGAACCAGCAGATGGACAACCTCTCTCTGTCTCTCCTGCTCTCTCTGTAACTACCCCTTTCAAATAAACAACAACAAAAAATACATAATAAAATTGATGGAGGGTGGATCATGGATCTAAACGTAAAAGGTAGAACTACGTAGAAAGAGGAGGACAGTTCTGAACCCTCAGGAGAGGAATACACACTTTCTGCACAGGACACAGAAACACTACGTGTAAACAGCGGGCAAGCCGGGCCTTATGAAGAGGAAGTAGTTTTGCTTAAGAAAACGGAAGAGCCCACTGTAGACTGGATGTCTACAAGGGTTTCCAGGATGCATAAAAATCGCCACACATCAGCAGAAAACAAACAAGCACCCCATAGAAATCCCCCCACGTGTTCGGAGACCTCCCGGGCAGCTGCTGAGTGACCGATGCGCGGGTGAAAACACGAGGGGCAGGAGCCCGCGGACTGTGCTCACCGTGAGGAGCTGGGGCTGCCCCAGCCTCTTGGACGTGCGGGTTCCCAGTCCCGGCACCTGCTCGGGCGGCCTGGGTTTAGTGTCAGCACCCAGCCGGCGGCTCTGAGCACGCTGGCAGCCGCGTCAGCCTCCCCGCGTGTGGGATGCGGAGAATCGGTCTGCGCGGTTGGTGGGACTGCACGGGTTCCCACCACAGGGCTCCAGCTTGCACGGCCTCTCAGGGCCCCGGACGCTCTAAACCTTGTGGAGGTTTTTGGAGGGCTGCGCGGCCAGGGGAGGGCCCCCGTCTTCTCCAGCGGTGCAGCCCTGAGTCTGGAACGGTAGAAGGGTGCTGGGTGCTGGGTCGGCGTCCAGCGGATGACAGCAGGGTGAGCTCCTGACTTTCAAGCCTGCAGCGCAGTTCCCCAGAGACAGAGCCGGGTCAGCTGTAGACCATGACAGCGCGTGGGCAGAGGCTGTGGCTCCGTGCACCTGTCCTGGCGCCACAGCTCTGCAGGTGCGCACCATGGTGACCGGAGGCCTGCAATGGCCACGCAGCACAGCTTCACCTGGGAGGCTGCGCCTCCGCCTGCAGTTTGCTTGACCGAGAAGGGCGCGGGGCTGGTGGCTCGGCAGCCTGGGAGTCACAGTCTCGGCTGTAAACAGACTCCACGTGGAGATCGCGCCTTCCGGAAGCTTGGAGCCCGGACAGTCGGCTGGGCCCACTCAGAGCTCAAGACAGTCTGAGGAGCTCCAGAGCCCCCGTCAGCCGGGCTGCAGCTCCACCAGGCCAGGCTCGCCACTCGGCCGGCGAGACAGAGCGCCTCACCTCCCTCCACACCTGCAGCCCACCTGCAAAGCTTACCCCTTCCCTCCCTCCCCTCCCCTCCCCTCCCCTCCCCTCCCCTCCCCTCCCCTCCCCTCTCCTGCCCTCTCCTGCCCTCCCCTTCTTGCCATCTCTGGTCATCACCAGATGCTGCCTCCCACACACCTCTCTCCATCCATGGCCTTCCCCTCCCCTCCCTCCCCCTCCCCCTCCCTTCCTCCCCCCCTTCCCTTCCTCCCTCCCCTCCCCTCCCTCCCTTCTCCTCCTCTCTCCTCCCCTCCCCTCCCCTCCCCTCTCTTGCCCTCCCCTTCTTCCCAGCTCTTGTCGTCACCAGATGCTGCCTTGTACACACCATCCACGGCCTTCCCCTCCCCTCCCCTCCCTTCCCTTCGCTTCCCCTTTCCTCCCCTCCCCTGCCCTCCCCAGTCTCCTAGGTGACCCCGCCCCGCAGTCGCCTGGCCCCCTCACCCCCAGGAAGACGTTCTGCAGAGTTAGGTGTGCAGAGCCCCTCCCTCTTCCGCCCACCGGCCTTCTTGGTCTTTCTCTGGCCTGTGGGTGCGCACGGCCCAGCTCTGCTCCAAGTAGTCCTCCATCAAGGAGACACCTCGATAGCCCTGAGCACCCGCCACACACTGCCCTGCCGCCGCTCCAAAGCCGGGCCCTGCCGTGGCCTCCTGCGTGAGTCATTGTTCGGTGGCCTTAGCCGGGGGAGGAGGGAACAGCAATGACGCGACACACGGGGATGCGGATGCTTCTGAGCTTGAAAGACAAGGCCAAGGTCAGGGCACCTGCACCTCACCCTCTTTGTCTCACGCGGCCTCCCCTCGCACCCCACCCCCCGAAGCCTGTCTGCCTCTCTTCAAACATTCCTTAATCATCTGTAATTTTGTGGCAGGGATAAAGGAGGAGAGGAACTTAGAAGGTACCTGGATTTACATATGAATGTTGGGTTTTCGTTTTCATTTTGACAAAGTGCAAAGGTGGCTAATAAACGCACCGTTCCTGCCTCGTCCTGTCTGTGACGACCAGGGAACAGATCGCTAAGATATGGAGACAAATCCGGGGGTCGCCCGATTTACCAGCAGCTATCGTTCATTCTGCAGCAAGAAACAAAACCCATGACAAACAAGCAGAAAGAAAAAAATAAAAACGGTAAAGAAGAGATGACGCTGTGTTGGAGGCCACCGCGAGCCCCACGCAGAGGGGCGTGAGGGGAGCCCTCGGGCAGCCGAGACTCGGGGCGGTCACGTGTCCCGGTTGCCCGGAGACTGCCAGAGCCTGCGGCTCCCCACGAAGTCCAGGATCAGCCCTGGAAGCCGGCAGGGCAAGGGGGCCGAGCCCTCCCCCCCCCCCCCGGGAGGCACAGCGGAAGTGCCGGCTTTGCCCCAGAGCTAACACGGGGGCGGCAGGCAGAAGCAGAGGGTGAGGTGACCAGCTGGGTGGGAGTCCAGGATGCTGTCCCCACGGATCCCAGATCCAGAGCTGTCTCCTGCGGGGGTGACAGGCAGTGGGAAGTGTGACAGGCTGAGCCCGGAGGTGAGCATGGGGATAGCTGGGGCTGGGGCGGGAGGGCCCTCAGGAGCTGGGCTGGCCCCTCACCTGCTACCTGCTAGCCTTGGGCCAGTCGTGCTAGCTCGGGGGCCTTGGCTTCCAAGCCGGCCCAGACCAGCGGTTTCAGCCTGGGCTCTGCGGGTCGCGTTCTGCCAGCTCTCGTGGACTTCTGAGCTGTTCTGTCTTGGTTCCTATTCCATCTTCTAGCGGGAAGCTGCTGACGGCTGGTGTGTGGTTAGCAGATGTCTGTGTGTGTTAGCGTAGCTTTGTCTTCTGGGTCTCTGTGGGTGGAGATTCTAGGGGGTGGGTGTCTGGTCCTCGGGCGATGTCCCTGTTTCTGTGCACTGGTGCCAAGGACTGACATTCCTTCCCTCTTGTCACCCCTAAAGAGTTGACAGGTCCCTAAGGAATCATGTGACCTGAATTCTCTTCACAGATAGGGAAACTGAGGCATGAAGCGATGACCTGACCAGTCACCGAGCCACGAACTGTAACTTAACTCCTCTGCCCCTTACTGAGCCCTCGGCCTCTCCACCTAATTAATTTAGGGGTGGGGGGAGAGAGACAGAGAGAGAGGGGAGAGCCCATTCACCAGCTCACTCCCCAAAGGCCTAACTGGCCAGGGCTAAGCCACGACGCCTAAGCTAAGGGCTTGGGACTCCATCCAGAGATTCCACGAGGGGGGCAGGAACCCAGAACACTTGAGCCCACGCTGCTGCCTCCTGGGGTCTACACTGGGGAGAAACTGGAGTCAGGAGCCCGAGGCGGGACTGGGCCCAGGCACTCTGACGCGGGACCGGCTGCCTTAACCACCAGGCTGCAGGCCCGCTCTGTCCGTGATGGGTGTGGCCCGCTCTCTCCTTTGATGGGTGTGGCTCACCATGTGCCCGCCTGCTTACTGTGGCTACCAATGCCGTCTAGAAGGTCGAAAATCTCGTTTGTGTAAAAGGTGAGCGTTGGAGCCGCCTGCTGATGGCCTCGTGAGTCACCTGGGGTGGCCACGCGTGGTTCCCCTACGGTGTCGGCTCGGTTGAGAAGCGTGTGGGGCCGGTGCTCAGAAGCCTGGGTTTTGGAAACACCTTCGCCTGTCTCAGGTACGCAGCGGCTGCCTGAGATGCGGGCTTCTGCGTCCCTGGTTAGAAGAGTAACCGGTAGTCAATGAAGGGAAATTTGGCAACTACAGTGAAGATGAAAAGCTAACCACGGCTCCCCGTGCTGCCGTGCACTGATGGAAAACTCACCGTGAGCACATCCTGGCTTCCTTGCTGTGTCTGAACGGAATCACATTGACCAGGGTCTACGTTACTGCGTCATTTTTGCTCACTCACTACTCCGCCTCAAGTGTTTCTCCCCTCTTGGCCAACTCTGTTTCAGGTTTCTCTCCATGAATGAGTACAGGCTATGCTGGTGTGCAGTGTTTGTGCATATTTAGGGGTCCAGCGGGGCGGCTCACTCGGTGTGTGTGAGGTGGAAGGATCAGATTAAGGGCAATTAGCCTCAGTGTCCTAGAAAGCTCATCACCTCTCTGTGCTGGGAAACGCCGCAGTCTTCCATCTGAGATGTTTCTAGAGTCTCCCACCTGCGTTGTATTGAAACGCGCCATGGACTGCTGCAGCAGCGTCATCCCAGGGAGCTGCGGACTCCTCCCACCTGACCGAAGACTCCTCCCACCTGACCGCGGACTCCTCCCACCTGACCGCGGACTCCTCCCACCTGACCGCGGACTCCTCCCACCTGACCGAGGACTCCTCCCACCTGACCGCGGACTCCTCCCACCTGACCGCGGACTCCTCCCACCTGACCGAGGACTCCTCCCACCTGACCGTGTTTCGGCACCCGTTGTCCAGCCTCCCTCTACCCTCTCTCTTCTCTCCCCTCCCTAGCGTGGAGCAGCCGGGACTGGAACCGTGTCCATATGGGATGCTGGCACCGCAGGCAGAGGCTGAACCTACTATGCTACAGCGCCGGGCCTCCCTCCTTTTTATTCTTTTAAAGATTTATTTGTTTATTTGGAAGAGTTACAGAGAGAAAAAGAGAGAGGGAGAGGGTGAGAGATCTTCCATCCACTGGTTCACTTCCCAGATGGCCTCAAAGGCCAAGGCTGGGCCAGGCTGGGGCCAGGACCCAGGAGCTCCATCTGGGTCTCCCACATGGGTGCAGGGGTCCAAGCCCACCTCCCTGTCGCTCACGTGGTCTCTGAGTGAGAGGGGCTGGAGCACACAGGGGTGAAGCCCTCGCTCAGCCCCCGATGGCCCCCAGGGGCTCACATCGAGGAGGGGATTTGGCCTTTGTCCTGGCTCCAGGTTGCTGCTCAGGCCTTGGGCCTCCAGGGAGCGGCCTCTTACCGAGTCTGTGTGGGGTGGGGAGGAAGGGGCGGATGGGGCAGGAGGCGACTTCCGGGCTGCCGCGGCCTTGCTGGGCAGCAGGAGAAGGCTGTAAGCTGCTCAGTCTGCACTTGAGTTTGAACCACGGCGATTGCCTTGTGGCACCGTGCCTGGGCTCTGGCAGGCGCCTTTGGGACGTTCAGGGATTGTGGCACAGCTGGTGTGAGGGGAGGAGACCCAGCTCTGAGCTCCCGCCGCCCTCTCTGGGCACTGACCCCCTGGCCATGCTTTCCCAGTGAGCCGCTCCTAGCAGGGGAGGGCTGCTGCCATCGCTGTCACCGGGACCCTGCCGGAGAGACGGCCAGCCCCGCTGCTGGCTTCCTGCTCTCGGAGGCACCTGCGTGATGCAGGGGCTCCCAGTGTGGACCCAGGAGGTCAGCGCCCCCTCTCCCACCTGGCGTGGCTTCTCTCACCTCCTCACACGTGGGTTTCCTTGGTGTACAGTGGGGCAAACACGCTCCTGGAGACAGAGAACGGGAGGAAGTGCTCTGTGACCCCTGAGCCCAGCACACCCAGGTGCCGCACGTGGTCCTGCAGTCCTTTGTCTCCGGCCAGAGGGAATATGCACACACAGAATACACACCTGCACATACACTTGTGTTCACATGCACACATACGCACACACTTGTGCACACACACATGCACACACAGAGTGCACACCTGCACACACACCTGCACACATACACAAGCACACACTCGTGCACACACACCTGCACACATACTTGTGCACACACGTGCACACGTGCACACACTCCTGCACACATATACACAAGCACACACACTCGTGTACACACACGCACACACACACTTGTGCACACACAGAATGCACACCTGCACAAACACCTGCACACGTACACAAGCACACACTCATGTACACACGCATACACACTTGCACACACCTGCACACATACTTGCGCACACACGTGCACACACAGAATACACACCTGCACACACTTGCACACACATGCACACACAGAATGCACACCTGCACACACTCCTGCACACATACACAAGCACACACACTCGTGTACACACTTGTGTGCACACACACTTGCACACACAGAATGCACACATATACACACACTCGTGCACACACAGAATGCACACCTGTGCACACACTTGCACACAGTTGTATACACATGTGCATTCTCACCACACACCCATGTGCACAGATACACACATGCATGCACGCCATACTCACATACATAGGAACACGCGTGCACACACGTATGCACACACCTTCACTCTTCCACCTCTGTGTCTTCACTTTCCTGCTTTTGTATCTCGGCTCTTACTCTTTCTCTCCTTACTTGCTGTTTGGTGCTCAGTGCTGCCGCCTCCATGAAGCCTGTCTGGGTTGCAGGCTTCACGTGGATGGAGCAGTGGCGGTGTGGCCTGCGGTTTGGACTGGACACCAGGAGCCCTGGCTTTGGGGCTGCAGCTGCTCTGTCTGTGCTTCTGGGAGAGCAGCGTGAGCCACTTCAGCTCGGTTACTGCCAGCTCCTTCATCTCTCCCCTCGCCCTTGGCCTTGGCCCCTGTGATCCAAACAACCCGGGCTCTGGCAGAGCTGCTGGGGACACCCCGATTTGATTCCTGTGGCCCCTTGAGGAGGTGTCCGTACTCGTCCAGGGGCCCCGGAGTCCCTGACCACTGCCGTGTCCACACCTGGGGGCCAGACTCGGACCTTCCGAACTCCTGCCCACTTGGAGACCTTGGGCCACCAGGGCTGCCCGGTGTTGGGGCTACAGCCACCGGAGGATTAGCGCTGCATTCCCTCGCAGGGGTGTGGCCTGTGTGTGTTTGCTCTGCTCACTGCAAGTAACAAGTTCAATATTAATCTTCATTTCCAAGGAAATAATTAGTGCTAAGTGAACTGTGATTTCTATCTCTGGCTATTTCTCATGTGCTAATTTAAGCAGCAAGGAAAATGCTCCATGTCGGCTGGATCCAGAGCTGCAAAGCCGTTTTCCATCCGGGGGAGGTGGTGGGGGGGAGGCGGCAGTGGGCGGGCGGCGGCAGACCACCCATCGGACAGGGTGTTGGATTCCAGAGTGCCAGGAGCCTCCAGCTGTGGGCAAGACGGTGCTTCCTGTCCCAGGGCACTGCGAGTGGGACCAGCCCACCCGTGCACTAACGCGCTGGGGCACAGGAGGGAAACAAAGAGCCAGCCCGGGCCTGACCTCCGCCTCTGGCCCAGGGTGTGCAGCTCTGACTCCCGGCTCTCCCGGCCCGGTCATCCCCGGACCTCGGAGCAGATTCCTGTCTAAGGCACCCGAGGCTGGAAAGCCGTGTGGGCCCCTTCCCTGTCTCGGCCTCGGCCCTGCCCTCTCCGTCTAAGGCGTCCCTTTAAAGGCCGCGTTCCTTCCCTCTTGGGCTCTCCTGGCTCCGTGGTCAGCGAAGGGCCAGGCCTGAGGACCTTCCTGACCTCCCTATGACAAAACGACAATGACAACAGCGCCCGCCCCCGGTGACCGAGGGCCTCCATATCAACTCGACTGTGTAAGCTGAGTTTTCTTACTCTCGCATGTTGATGTGGGGCAATGGCTTCCATGAAGCTCTTGCTGTGAGCCGGGGATGGCACCACAGCCTGGGGACTCGGTGTTGACGCCTCTGTGGCTTCTCGGAGCTGAGAGTCGCCCAGGCAGCCCTCCCGGCCACCTCTCCGTGCCGGACACAGCCGTGGGGCTCCAGGAGGCAGAGTTTGCCTGGACTGGGAATTCTGAAGCGTTGCGCGCAATGTTTCCCTCTGTATTTTGTTTGCACGAGAAGAACGTTTGTTTCCGATGACCCTGCGCCACTGAGCACACAGAATAGACGGTAGGAAGTGACACGCTCATTGCTTTCTCTTTTAAAAATCATTTAATACACAGGAGGATTGAACACAGGCACTTGCACATCCGTGGCATTTTCCCAGTAGCCACATGGTCGAAGCAGCCCACCGCGCCTCAGTGGCTGAGCGAGTGAGCGAGCTCTGTCCATTCACGGAATCGGAAGTGTTCAGCCTTGCTAGGAAGGGGATTTTCACAACCCTGTGCGGCTGACGGACCGTTTAAACAGCATGCTAAGTGAAGGCAACAGGTCACAAAAGACGTGTCTGTAGGACTGCACGTGGGTGAGTCCCAGGAGCTCACGTTCAGAGACAGAACGAAGACTGCGGATTCGGGGTCCGGGGCAGGGGCATGGAACGTGAGCTACCATTTCGGGGGGACAGAGCTCCTGTTTGGGAAGATGAAGAGATTTCGGGGGCAGGCACTGGATTCAGTGGCCAAAGCGCTGCTTTAGACACACCCCACGCGTGCCAGGTTCCAGTCCTGGCTCTGTGTCCTGCGAATGCGTGTGCTGTGGAGCAGCAGGGATGGCTAACATGGTTGGGTGTCTGCCCACCCGTGTGGGAGACCCGGATGGAGCTCCGGGCTCCTGGCTTCAGCGGGCCCCGCCCAGGCCCACTAGGGAGTGAACTTCAGATGGCAGAGCCCTGTCTGTCTGTCTCCACCTTCCAAATGAGATAAGTCCCTGTGAATGGTCCTGCGTGGGGGGACAGTACTGATGGTCTCACTACAGTGGGGACGCCCTACATGCTGCTGACTCCAACACTTCCAAGTGGCTAGCGCAGTGAACTGTATGTATATTTTATCACAACTTCAAAGATGCAAAATTTTTAAAGACTGTTTTAAAGGCAGGACCACGTGATAACTGATGATTATAGATATTTTTGGAAGTGCCATGGGGGGAATACTTAAACTGTGAAGACCTCGTCTCAAATAAGCAGGAGATATGGTGATTTCTCACTGATGATTAAAGAAATACAAAATAAACAAAGGAGAAACCGGGTGGCGTGCATGCCTGATGTTTGCAGGAAAAAAACACGTGACAAAGGACGAAGGGGGGGTTCTCCGGAGAGGCCCGGGAGCAGGGCTCAGAGGCTGGCTCTGAGCTCCCTACAGTCTACCTGTGGCCGCCCGGTCAGCTGCTGCCCGCGGAGCTCATGGGCTGAGCCACACCCCAGGCCCCAGGGTGGGCCGTGTCGCTCCACCCCACTCTCTCACTCCTCCTCCTCACCGGGGAGCCATGTGTGTGTGCACATCTGCACACACGTGTGTGCAGCCTGTGCTCTGCCCCCCTGCAGGGCTGTCACGGGTGAAAGCCTCCTGGGGAATCTGAAACAAGAGGAGAAAGTATCCACCTGCAAGTTCCCGCCCGGGAAGGGACGCCAAGGGGGGCTGCGCCGGCCGGTTTACCTGGTCGTCCCGGACAACAGACTTGGAGGCAGCCAAAGAGCTCGTCAGGCAGCGGAGCGTGACAGTCGACATCAAAGGGGGAATGCCACTCCTTGATCCGGACGTGGCCGCACCTGCCAGGGCAGAGCCGGGATATGACCACCCCGGGGCTTCAAAGGCGTGTTTCGAGCAAGGGACACACACGCACGCACACACACGGCCCCCGTGCGGGCCCTGCTCCTCCTCGCCAATGAAAATAAACGTCTAGACAGCATTCTTCCCAAGTCCTCACTGACCTAATTATTCAGATCTGTGCTTCCTTTTGGTCTTTTCAAAGAACAAGAAGAACGGTTAATTTCACTTAATGGAATAATTGAATGTCATAATTGTTCCGTACATTTCACCGCGGAGGTCTGCGCATGCTCTCTCTCCCTGTCTGCAGCTCCTAATAACCAGGCTGCCTCAAGGAGGGCTTTCGCGTGTCTCTGGGTTTCCTGGCTGGACCGTCTAGGCCGGCGCTGGCAGCCGCGCGTGCGGGCGGGCTCCGGCGGAGCGCTGGGTAATCACTGTTTTGGTCTTGGATGTTCTGATCTCTTTAATTCATTATTTGTCGGGCATGAGAGACACCCCAAGTAGGGTCCTGAACAAAGCCCTTCTATTGTCTCCTCTTCACTCCCCCCCACCTTCCTCCTTTCCTTCTCCCTTGGGATAAGGCGAGCGGCTCTCAGCACAAGGCCTGGCCCAAGAGGGCCTTTTGCTTTCTCTCCCATCAATGGCTCACCTAACGCCGGTCGGTTCAGCCACATCCTCAGTTACTCCCGGGCTGTATATGGGGCGGTTATTGTGCCTTGAAACTTTTCCCAGGTGTTGGGGTCTGGGGGGTGCACCAGGCTGTGCCGATCCACAGACAATAACCGAGCAGGCACACAGAAAGGCCGTTTCGGTTGGAGGTTAAGTTTCGTGAAGATGCTAAAGCATAATGTTACAATAGCGCGCCATGTGGGAGAGGGGCTCTGAGCAAGGGACTATCAGGGAGGGCCACTTGGAAGAGGTGGCGGATTATCTGAGAAGCGATGGTGAGACGTGGCCAAGCACGGGCAGGGCTTGGCAAAGGCCCTGGGCAGGAGCGACCTTGAGGAGGCAAAGGGACGGCAGTGGGGCCAAAGCAGTCTGAGACCAGGCGACAGTCAGTGTGGAGCCCCACCACCAGGGCCCCATAGGCCACGGGAGGAATGCGGATCTTCCTGGGTCACGACGAGACCAAAAACGCACCACTGTTCGTCACCGGCCCTCACTCTGCCGCAGGTCCTAGCTCTGCATTTTCTTTTTTTAAAACAAACAAATATTTATTTATTTATTTGAAAAACAGATTACACACAGAAAGGAGAAGCAGAGAGAGAGAGAGAGAGAGAGAGAGAGAGGTCTTCCATTCCATTGGTTCACTCCCCAGTAGGCCGCAGTGGCCGGAGCTGCGCCGATCTGAAGCCAGGAGCTTCTTCCAGGTCTCCCACGCAGGTGCAGGGGCCCAAGCACTTGGCCATCTTCTACTGCTTTCTCAGGCCATGGCCGAGAGCTGGATCAGAAGTGGAGCAGCTGGGACATGAACTTGCACCCATATGGGATGCCGGCACTGCAGGCGGCAGCTTTACCTGCCTCGCCACAGCAACGGCCCCCAGTTCTGCATTTTCAATAAAGGATGAGAAAAACACAATTCCTGGGGCCGGCGCTGTGGCGTAGTGGGTAGAGCTGCCGTCTGCAGTGCCGGCATCCCATATGGGTGCAAGTTCATGTCCCAACTGCTCCACTTCCAATCCAGCTCTCTGCTGTGGCCTGGGAAAGCTGTGAAAGATGGCCCAAGTCCTTGGGCCCCTGCACCCATAGTGGGGGACCTAGAAGATGTTCTTGGCTCCTGGCTTTGGATCAGCCCAGCTCCAGTCATTGAAGCCATTTGGGGAGTGAACCAGCGATGGAAGACCTCTCTCTCTCTCTCTCTCTGTCTCTCTCTCTGCCTCTCTATAAATCTTAAAAAAAAAAAAAAAGCACAACTCCTGCCCTTCAGAGATTCTAAAGGACACATGGCAGTCACATCAATACCCACGTCAGCCCCCACCTGCCCCCAGTGCTCCCCGGAGAAGCCCATATGTGCCCTGGGCTGGCATCCCACCGCCTTGCCCCGGTGGCTCCTTGGTGTGTGTCCCATCATGCAACATGAGTGTCCTGAGCCCCTCCTGGGCTCTGGGGGCAGCTTCCTGAGTTCATGAGCATCTCACACGCTGCTGTCTCTGCGCTGGTTCACAGCGCCCTGCTCCTCCGCTGTCCTTGGTCTCCCGCACCTCCCGCAGCCTCGACCCCTGCCCTGCGCCTGCCCGGCTCCGCCGCTCTCTGGTCATTCTTCTGTGCATCCCCCACCCCGTGGCAGCCCAGGGTCGCCCCGCTGGTCTCCACGCTGGACCTGAACCTGCGCAGGAGTGATGGCATCACACACACACTTTACCCTGCAGGCCTGGGCACGCCGGCCTCAGCCTTCCGTGTATCCCTGCACCCAGCCTGGGCCAAGTGGGCCTAGTCCTTATCATGTGAGCCTCAGGCTCCTCCCAGGCGTCTAACGGCCTCATCCACGCCCAGCCTCACTGCCCTGCTCTGACACTAAGAACGACCCCGAAGCCAAAGCAAGACCTGTAACAAAGCGCTTTAAGGTGTAATTTGCATAGACCACCAACCCCTTGAGAGTGTAGACAGAAGCATGTCCCTGCTCTTGTCTGACTTGCCCAGCAGGCTCTGAGCCCAGGAGGGAGCCCCTCCTCTTCCTGCCTCTGGGTCCTCAGCTTCCCAGGGTCTCCAGACAAACTTCCATGTCCCTCCTTCTGCCAGGAACCCAGGCACGGCCTCCTCATGCTGGGAGCCCATGTGGTCCCCAAGGCCATGCGAGGATCGCGCCAGCACAGGGCCTGGCCCTGAGCAGACCAGCAGCATGGAGTTGACCCAGTTCTAAGTGTTTTTCGCCAGGAGACCCTGTCTCGGTTTGAGGGAGGGTGAAGGGGGAATGGCACCCTGGGGAGAAGCCAGGGAAACTCCGGTGAGTTTTCTGAGTACCAGCAGCCTGCGTCCATGCGGTGGCTCCAGGACAGGGGCGGAGGCTAACGTCTCTGCTGGTGTCTGCCCTAGCCGTTGGGAGGCACGGCCACGCCCACGGTGGGGCGGCCCAGCAGGGGCGCCCAGCGGGGTTCCCTAGGAAGGAGCAGATGCCACTTGCACAGCACGGTCTCTGCCACAGGTGACGGGAGCGCTGGATCAGGATGCTGTGGGGGCGCAGTGACCGACAGTCAGCTCTGGGCGCGATGGCGTGGTGCAGTGGGCTCAGTCACACCCTGGACGCTGGCTCAAGTCCAGCTGCTCTGCTTCCGATTCTGCTTCCTGCTAATACACTCCGGGAGGCAGTGGGTGATGGCGCAAGGACTCGAGCTCCTGCCAACCACGTGGGAAGCCTGGGTGGAGTCCTGGCTCCTGGCTTTGGCCTGGCCCAGCCCTGGCTTCTGTGGACATTTGGAAGTGAACCAGTAGATTTGAAGATCTCTCTCTCTGCCTTTTAAGTAGAAGAAAATAAATAAACATTATAAAGCTAAGTATAAAAAAGGAAAGATTGTACATAAAACAAAGAACCTGGTCCTGAAGCGGATACAACCGCAGGGACTGAAGATTCTCCCCCAAACCTCCTCTACAGCGCTGTGCTACGGAACATCCTTTAACACGTGGTAAGTTCAATGAACAGGAACTTGGCGATACATAAGCAAAATCACAAGATGAGGGGAAAATGATACGATAGAGGTTGTAAAATAACGCAAGGACCGAAGCAGGCTCAATCAATGCGTCCCATGAGCACAGCTGAGCTGCTGCATGACTGGCAGTGGGGGTGTTGGCAGTGGTTTGAGTGGCACCAGGGGAGAAGGCAGAGAGAGCGACTCAGAGGAAAGCCATGGACTCGGAGGTGGTCAGAGCGGACGCACTGCGTCACTGCTTTGTGGCCTGACGTGTAGAAGCCAACAGATAGGATGACTGTTCATAGGCACACTTAAAGGAAAAAATTCCCCGCAGAAAAGGAAGAAGTTAATTTGTGTTACGAGTCTATACTACACATTCCAGAATGTTGATGGGGGCTGGTGCCTGTGGCGTAGCGGGTAAAGCCGCCGCCTGCAGTGCCGGCATCTCATATGGGCAGCGGTTTGAGTCCTGGCTGCTCCTCTTCTGACCCAGCTCTCTGCTATGACCTGGGAAAGCAATGGAAGACGGGCCAAGTCCTCGGGCCCCTGCACCTGTGTGGGAGTCCTGGAAGAAGCTCCTGGCTCTTGGCTTTGGATCAGCCTAGCTCTGGCCGTTGAAGCCATTTGTTGCGTGAACCTGTGGATGGAAGACCTCTCTCTGTCTGTGACTTTGCCTCTCAAATAAATAAGTAAATAAATAAATCATGAGAAAAAGAACCCTTGACACCAAGACATATTCTGCTTCATGCACTGAGCACGAGAAGTACATGGGGTTCTCCAGATGGCTGAGCAGGGAGAAGAGACACTTATCAGCCTGGCATAGACAGGGAGCGGGGCTCCTCGCTCTACACGGTCCGAGGCACAAATCGACGGTTTTCTGCCCAGCCGCCCTGTATTTCAGATGTAAACGCAACAGGTGGATGTTGTCCCTGTAGACTGGGGGGAAGTGACACTGTGTGTTCCAATCCAGAGCCCCACAGCTGAGTGGGAGAGGGTGGGGCCAGCGCTCACGTACCAGCAGGTGCACCCGTCACAGGCAGGGGCTCCCAGACTTCACAACACAACCCAGCCCAACGCCTGCAGGACGAGGCTGAGCCCGGTTCCTCTCACTCAGGGTGATCTCACACCCAACAAGTAGACAAAACGTGGAGCAGCAATCAAATGCTAGGATCTCAGGTAACGCAGGGTGACAGTGAACTTCAGCTAGCCAAGCAATCAATCAAAGAAAGAACTCAAGAGTGGAGAAGCGGTGGAGAGAAGAGGCTGGCTCGTGCTGAGACCCCAGCGTCACGTGGAGGAAGTGTGGTGCAGACCTGAGCGTTGGTGAGCCCCACTGACTTAAGCAGGACTGCCTGACGTGCGAGACGGGGGTGGGTGACAGTTCTCCACGAGAGGCCAGAGTACAAGTCTCACACGTGACAGGTCACATGCAATCACTGCTAATTATTTATTTATTTAGTCACGCATCCCTAAATGACGGGAATGCATCTGAAGAAACGGACCGTTAGGTGAATTTGTCACGTGAACATCACAGGGTGGACTTGTGCAAGCCGAGAGGGTGTGTCCGCCCCATACCTAGGCTGTATTGTAATCCTACGGGACCACTGTCATGCATGGGCTCTCTTTGCGTGTCATATGCTTACTTAGTTATTCACGATGCTTTGAAATTTGCAGACCATCCGTGGCTCCCTTGCTGCCTAGAAGCCGGCGGGGGCCTGACTTGGGCCCTGGGCTCTGATTGGCTGACCCCTGGTCTAAAAGAAGGGTCTCTTATCTACCGTTCAATCTGTGGGTCAATGTGCCCTTGCCTTGTGTAATGGACTCCTTTTCTCTGTTGCCAAATATTGGGAAGAGCTGGCAGCAGGGCTGTAAACGGAGGTAGAAAGAGAAACCCAGGCAGACCTTAGGATGGCAAGGCGGGGCCCGGCCCACTCTGCTGCTCCTTGTGTACGCTCCAGCTGTGTGGCCACCACCACGAGTGACCACTGAGCACTCGGAGTGGGGCCGATTCTGACTGAGCGTGTTGTGAGATATTGAATTCTGAAGACTTAGTAGAAATAAAATAACATGTCTCATGATTAAGAGCAATTCTTAAATCTCGATTATGTTCTTTTTTCCAAGATTTATTTATGTATTTGAAAGGCAGCGCTACGGGGAGAGAGAGAGAGAGAGAGAGAGAGAGAGAGAGAGAGAGAGAGGGAGGTCTTCCATCTGCCGGTTCACTCCCTAGATGGCCGCAACAGCCAGAGCTGGGCTGGCCCGAAGCCAGGAGCTGGGAGCTTCATCCAGGTCTCCCACGTGGGAGCAGGGGCCCAGGCACTTGGGGCATCCTCTGCTGCTTTCCCAGGTGCATTTGCAGGAAGACGGATTGGAAGTGGAGCAGCCGGGACTTGAACCAGTGCCCATATGGGATGCCGGCACTGCAGGAGGCAGCTGTACCCTGATCTGTTCCGGGATGATAATAGTGTGGATATGTTTGATCAAATAGAAGATTTATTTACAAACTTGAAAAGAATGCATTCATCTGTTTTTACTTATAAAACGCAGGGCCCCGCCGTGCCCGCTTCCTCCCTCTCGCTGTCTGCAGCACGGCTGTGTCCCACTCTCCCGCGTGCCCTCCCCGGACAGGGCCTGCGAGTTTTCCACTCGGAGTCCTGGGCCTTGGCAGAAGGAAAGAGACGCCCATCAATGGAGAGCGTTCATCCAGATGCATCCCTGGCCCTCTCTTTTGGGAGGAGGCTCAGAGTTTTTGGGCCACTTGTTCAAGGTCATCCAGGCAGGATGTAACGGATGGAGGAGGGGCCAGCGCTGTGGCATCATGGGTAAAGCTGCCTGCAGCCCCGGCATCCCAGTAGGCGCTGGTTCACATCCTGGCTGCTCCACTTCTGACCCAGCTCCCGGCTGATGGCCTGGGAAAGCAGTGGAAGATGGCCCACGTCCCTGGGCCCCGACAGCTGTGTGGGAGACCTGGAGGAAGCTCTGGCTCCTGGCTTTAGATCGGCACAGCTCTGGCTGTTGGGGCCATTTGGGGAGTGAACCATCGGATGGAAGATTCTCTCTCTGTCTCTCCCTCTTCTCTCTCTCTCTCTCACTCTTTCAAGTAAATAAAATAATAAATTTTTAAAAACAACAAACAAACAAACAAAACATAAGGGAGGAGGACTCCAGCTCCTGGCACTGTGCCGCCAGCCGGCTCCTTCCCTGCCCGGCCCCCAGTGGACGTCGGCTCGGGGCAGGGCGTCTCCACACCATTAGGTAATGGAAAAGGCCAGGGGGCTGTGGCAGCCACGCCACATTAAGAATTTCCAGGCAGACCCCGCGATAATCGGAGATTTGATATTTCTGGATAATTCCCAGCGAGCACCATTCCCCTCTAATTATCCTGTGGTCGCCCTTTCAAAGGTGATTAAAGCTATTCTTGGGTAGATGTGGTTATAGATTGAGCAGGAACCTGGTCTTTCTTGTGGTTTGCATCGAGGCAATTAAATGTGGCCGGCTCATCGGAGCTGTGTGGCAGGAGGGGTTTTACCAAGCACAACGATTTTCCCCTTCGGGCAATGTTAAATTTAGGAAAAATACAATTAATTATATCAGACAGGTATCTATTATCCATCATGTGTGCACTAGTGGCTCCTGGGCTTCGTTCACTCAGGGATGGGCTTACTCATCCTGACTCACCTAGGTCCCTGGCTGAAGCCCCTCCCTCTGGGCCCAGCCTGCCCTCCCTCCGTGCTCCCTCCCCCCAGCCCCAGGACACTACAATCCCCCTCCCCCATTGAACACCCACTGCTCTCTTTGGAAGGAGTGGCCTTGATCAGAACTTTCTCTAATGCCCCCAAGCTTGTGTGAGGGTACTTCAAAAAGTTTGCAGACAAGTGGAATTAAAAAGATAATCTGATTTTGGAGCAAAGGATTCTGAACTCCGTGCATCCAAGGGATCTTCACAAAGTTCAGGGAAAATGCGAACTATCAAAAAAAAAAGTGCATGGATTTCAAAAATTGCTTTGGCCCCACAGAGATTTGGCTTTCAATTTCATTTTCCAGAAGTGCGGAAGTCCCCTGGATTTGGGTGTTTGTGTTGGGAATCGGGAAGCGGGTGTGGGAAGGCCGTGGTTATGGTCTCTGTCCCTCACTCACAGGGGCCCCAGGGAGGAGCCCCGGCGTGGCTGCCGCTGCTTCTTGGCCATCTGCTAAATGAGAGGTTTGGATCCGGTACCTCCCAAATCCCGCTAGCTCAGCGTGAGGAATGCAAACGGGGGCTCAGCGGGCGGACTCCTGAGTCCTTGCTCAAGGCATAATTAATATTTGTTCGCAGGTGCTTGCTCTGTGCGCCCGTTGTGGAAAGGGCCTTAGGGCGCTTTCCTCCTTGCTGGAAGCTGCACCCACTCTCCGGCGAATTTGGAAGGAAGGGTTCACACACGCCGTGACCCGCTGTCCTGTCTGCACGGCCACAGAGCTGGCCCATGTGGACACCCTGGCAGTGTTTGCAGAGCGAATACGCCGGCCATCTGGCCGCATTGCCTCTGTGTCGCATCGACGTCGGAGCCACCGCCACCCTGAGGTCCGCGGGCGCCTCCGCCGCTGGCGTGGGTCCTTCTCCGTCCGATGTGGGGCTCCACCTCCGTCTCTGCTCCCTTTTCTGGTAAACCGGGCTGGGTTTACCTGCCAGCTGTCTCGGGAGGGTGTTGTGAGGATTAATGAGATAATATTTTCTAAGTACTCAGAGATCTTCTGATGAAAGAGGCTATAAAAGTACAAAGTGTCACTATCACTATAATTAATGGCATTTCTGAGAGCTTTCAAAGTGTGCACGGCGTGAGAGGAGATCCCCGCCTGAGGAGTTGGCTGTCTGGGAGGGAAACAAGCGAGGAACCTGTGTGTGGCCGAGCTGCCTGGGAGGGTGGGGCTCGGAGGGGACGCTGCTGGGGGACTGGGGCCCAGGGGAGCTGCCGAGCCAGGACAGCCAGGGCCGTCAGCCAGGGTGGCTTCCCTTCCTGCAGAGTGAGGTCAGCCGTGGCCGGAGCCCCCAGCTTGGCCTGTGACAGGTGCGCATGGGGCCACTGGGCATCCTGCTGTTCACTGCCTCATTCCACAGGTGGCGAGGACATTGCCGTCTGCCCATCCCCCTGCCAAGGCCCAGGGCTCCGAGTGGAAAACTTGCAGACCCTGTGCGGGGAGGGCACGTGGGAGAGTGGGACACAGCCGTGCTGCAGACAGCGAGAGGAAGCGGGCACGGCGGGGACCAAAGACGCCGGCGGAAACGTGTCCTGGGGGACGTGGGCCCTGAATGAGCTCCTGAATGCACAGAGGTGGCAGGGGCGGCGACAGGGGAGAACACGAGGATGTGCAGGGCAGAGGCAGGGGGGTTGATCCCGGCATCTGGGAACAGCATGGAGGAGGCCGGGAAAGGTAGGAACACAGGCTTGATGGGAGTGACTGCGAACAGCAGGCTGGGGAATGGGACGACTCCGTCCACCAGGAAGAGGGTCTCATCTGGGCCGGTGGCCACTGCAGGGGTCAGCAGGGACATCGAGGAGGGCGTGGCATCCTCAGGACCAAGGCACAGTGACACAGGAGGCACAGTGACCACAGGCTCTGTGGTGGCGTCCGCATGGCTGGCTCCCAGCTCCGCACCATGGATATGCTGTGGGATATGGGTGCTCAGGGCAGGGCCAGGGGGAGCTGCTCCATAATTTGTGAGACCCAATGCGAAATAGATATACTGGGCTCCTTGTTCAAAACTCAGGAATTTTGAGAGAGTGCTGTCTGAGCCTTGAATCCAGTCCAAGGCCATTGTAGGTGCAGGGCCCCATGCAACTGCCATGTTGAACCCATCCGGAAGCCTCCAGCCACAGAGAAGCCATGCAGAGTCCTGGGCACAGTGGCAAGGCCCCTTGGGTGCTTGGGAGCGGCAGGCGGTGCGTGGGGCAGGTTCCAGTGCTCCGGTAACCACCCTGCTGGCCTCTCTCCTCTGGGCACTGCTCTGATAACCAACAGGCGATCAACAAGTATTAACACGAGAAAACCAGAACAGGACGAAGGACCATCGAGCCCGGCCAGGAGACACAAACCTCGTCTCTTCCAGTGGAGACACCTGAGTCAGCTCTCATCTTGGCACCGAACGTTCTCCTTGCCGGATGAATCAGCTTAAATGGAAACATTAATTTATTGGAATTAGCATGCAGCGGCGGTGCCAATGCACTGGGCCAGCGCAGATTTCCAGAGAGGAAAATTCAGGAGACGTGTGCTCCTGCCGGGGGGGGGGGGGGGGGGGGGGGGGCTGGAGGTTCACAGATATCATCCACGCAAGGCGACTCCAGAAAGTTCTGGAAATGTGCATCAGGACAGACTGCGCTGCACCAGAACGGCCCCACCTTTCCATTTCGCTCCGCGTGGACTGAGTCCTTTCAAAGACTGCCTCCAGAGGCCTCTGGGCGCTGGCTCTGCAGGCTTCCCTTCGAGGACTGGGAGCAGAGGGGGCTTTCGTTTCCGGAGAACTTGCTGATAGAGCGTCACTTATCACTAAAGTACCGAAGGGGCCAGTGCTGTTTCCTGTATTCCCATACTGTCTGGCTGTAGATCGCGTGTTACGTCAGCAAGCACGGGGCTGTCCACAGCTCGCAGGGCAGGGCCAGGGCCACTGCCTCGTGCGGCCCTGTGAAATCTTGAGCTCTTCAACTCTGCGTTTCCCTTCTAAGGCTTTTCAGCAAGGTGATCTCAGACCGGGAGCAGCTGCAGCGCTCGGCTGGCTCGCTGCTGTGTTCTCAGTAGTAGCCATTATCCTCATTATTGCTGTTGAATGCAATCAGGGTTTGCTTAGACTTACATTTGCGTTTTTCAGTCTTTTTAGAAAACGATTGCAGATGCAGACGCAGACAGACAGAGTTCCCATCCATTGGTTCACTCTCCAAATGCCCACAGCTGTGGGAGCCGGCCTGAGTCCACGCCAGGAACTGGCAGCCAGGGACCGAGTCCAGCCTCCCACGTGGGCGGCAGGGACCCCACTCCATGAGCACCCGCACTTCCTTCCAGGGTCAGCATTCGCAGGCTCTGGGTCGGGAGTCAGATCCCTGAGACGGCGTCCTGCAGCTGCTCCGTTCTCGCCCCTGTGTTTTCCAGTCTTGTTCCCTGCTCCTCACTGCTGTATCCGTGTCCTTCTTGATTAAGTAGATAATTTATTCCTCTCTTTGGTGAGCTGCTGGTAAACTCTTGCCTTTAAAGAAATAGCTTGGACAATGTTATTAAATTTTTATCCAAGTGTCTTGGAAGTTCAAATAATTAGTGTGTGTGCACGCGCACATATGTGCATGTGTGCATGTGTGTGTGGGGGAGGGAGGCATGCGTGTGTGCATGTATGTGGGGGAGGGAGGTATGCATGTGTGCATTTGTGTGTGTGTGTGAGGCATGCGTGTGTGCATGTGTGTGGGGGGAGGGAGGCATGCATGTGTGCATGTGGGGGGGGGAGGGAGGCATGCGTGTGTGCATGTGTGTGTGGGGGGAGGGAAGCAGGTGTGCAGAGCTGTCAGCCAGATTCTGTTTCAAATCATTTGGGTGAAACGGCACTTGCAAGGACCAGTGGAAGTTTCCCGGGCTTGGTATCAGGAAGGTGTCACGTTAACAGCAGTTATCAATTTTGCAACCTTGGCTGCAGAATGTCATCTTTCTAAGCCTCTGTCTGTGTCATTATGCTGGGAGAACTGTGCCTTCCTCGTAGGGTTTTTATGGAGAGCCAACCGAATGCCTCCACAGTGCCGAGCCCCATCCCAGCGAGTCGCAACACCCAGATAAATCCACCAGAGTCGCCACTCATCTTCTCCACCTGGTGTCATTTTGGTAGCAGAAAGCTCTGTTCACCAGGAGTTTTTGCAAAAAGAATCACCCAGATGCTATGTCTGTGTGTGATAAGGTTCCCTCCCCGACTCGCCTGCTCAGTGCTTCCATGTTTAAATTTTTTTTTTTGACAGGCAGAGTGGACTGAGAGAGAGAGACAGAGAGAAAGGTCTTCCTTTTGCCGTTGGTTCACCCTCCAATGGCCGCCGCGGTCGGCGCACTGCGGCCGGCGCACCGCGCTCATCCGATGGCAGGAGCCAGGTGCCAGGTGCTTCTCCTGGTCTCCCATGGGTGCAGGGCCCAAGCACTTGGGCCATCCTCCACTGCACTCCCGGGCCACAGCAGAGAGCTGGCTTGGAAGAGGGGCAACTGGGACAGAATCCGGCGCCCCGACCGGGACTGGAACCCGGTGTGCTGGCGCCGCAAGGCCCCATGTTTAAACTTGTGAGGTTTGCGGGCCATGGCCAAGAAGTTCTGGGGCATTCGTCCCCTCTACGCAGTCAAATGCAGGGATCTCGGCTGGCCCAGTGCAGGGCTGCTCTTTTCTGTGTCCTGTTTGGTAACCAGACCACCCACGGCTTCCCGGCCAAAGCCCTCACTTCTCTTCTCCCCTGGGAGGACCTGTGGGTGGGGCCAACTCACCACCCAGGCCCCAGGCCGTGACCCTTAAGTCCCTGAGCACAGCCATGCCTTTGGGGCTGTCCCAGCACGGCTGTCCACCTGTCTCCAACTTCCTTACTCTTCCCCAGGAGGCAGGGAGCGAGCAGGGGGCAGCCGGACGTGCAGAAGCGTGGATCTGACGTCCTTTTCCGTGGTTCCCTGACACACTGAGCTTTCAAAGGCTTTCTGCTGACGACCCTCCTCTCCATGGAACCTCACGAGGGAGAGAGGATTACAACAAGCAAGACAAAAATATTTGTGCAGCAGAAGGAGCAAGGTAAACACAGGAGTCCTAAGTCTTTGTTGCAACCAGGCTCCATCCTGCCCAAGCTGGGAGAAGCACCCAGCCCCGTGCGCCTTGTAACCACTGGGCCTCGGTCCCCTCCTCTGGCATTGGGGTGGCTGTTCCTAACTCATACGACCTTTGGAGTGGGTAACACAGGGAGCAGTTTGGGGACTCCCCGCACTGTGCACTGGTGTGCTCTCTCTCTCTCTCTCTGTCCCTCTGTCTCTCTCTCTCTCCCCTTCCCCAAACTCTTTAGAGTGCCAGAGCTGAAAGACACTTTTGAGACCATCTGGCCCTGCCCTCCGTGTGTTTTACAACCACAGGATCTCAGGCCTAGTGATGGCAAACGGGTTCCAGAGGCTTCTCTTTGAGCGGAAGATAGCACTGGGGCCCACCCAGACTCCCCCGGGCCCTCCGTCACCCGTCCACCTGCGGCTGAAGCTCTCTCGCTCTCTCTTTGCAGCTGAAGATGTTTCTGAATATAAGCTGAACAAAGAATTCTTTTTCCAAAAAGGAAGACAAATTGACCCAAAGTATTATTAGGTAAATGTTTGTGGGATGAATGGAATTCTTCAAAACTAGACTCAGATGCAAATTCACTGAAAACATGGACGCTGAGAAGTGCAATTTCAGGCATGTGTTGACAATTAGGCGGTTCCGCCTCGAATCCTCATCCCTGGTTGGCCTGGCTGATGCCATTTTTGGCAGCCAAAGGAAAGACGGCAGGCAGAGCAGAGTTGTCCGTGTGGGGTACACTCCGGCCATCACTTGGTCCCAATCCAAGATCGGAGGTCTCCGTCTTTGAGCCTGGGACGTGGCCCTCAGTTCAGTAAGTGCATCACCGATGTGAATGACAATGGGGGTGACCTGGGGAGGACGCCAGGCTTGGAGAGAAGCTGAGTATCCTGGCTGACCAATCCAGACGTGCCGGCCATGACCAAGGTCATTTAATCCACTGTGTCTCATCATCCTATACATGGGGCCCCTGTAAAAACTTAAACTGAGCAATAACTATACCACTTATGGTAACTTGGAAATAAATGTGTTCATAAAGTTCTTTTCTTTTGAGAAAACTAGTAGATGAGTGAGTGAAGAGTTTGGCAGCGTTTTTAATTCACTGTGAAAATGGCACCTAAATGTTCATCTGAGCAGAAAAATAAGTGCATACATAACGAAGAGCGCGTTCACGAGAATCTTGTTTAGGACTGGGTTGCCGTTTTACCTCGAAGAACACACTGTATTTCACCTCATCCAGGTAGCGAATAGCTGCCCTATAAACAGGACATGGGTGTGGTGTGACGACTGTAGAGTTCCCCTCCAAGCTCCCACGCGCGGCTAACCGTGGTTATTTGTTGGCAGTTGTGGCCCGTGCTTGGTGAGGCAGTTCCACAAATGCTTGGATGGTAGAGAATCCACAGCCGCCCCGGGGACAGTCTACTCACTGTTGGCTGTTGAGCACCGTCCAAGGACTGGATCCCAAGGACCAGGTAACATGTGGGAAGCAGAATAAAGGAAACGAGTGTCCCCTGAGACCAGCGACACTGATGGCCACACAAGCCAGAGGTCGGCAGGTAAATGACGGAGCTCTCACTGTGAAGCGCTTGGAGAACGCGTGTGTCCCTGTGGGAGCGGCCTGGCAAATTCACAGTGGGCTCAGAAATGAGGAGGAGAGCCGGTGGGACTCGGGTACCTGCAGCCGAGTCCAGCGTGGCGTGGGCAAACACAGCCGGCTGGTTTCCAAATGCCCCACTCTGTTAGCGGTGAGAGATGCTATTGCCCTTGGCTCCTTGAATGATTGATAAGTGTGTTGTAAATGTGCAAATTATGTACGAACTGTGAACAAAGACAAGAAAGATCTCATTAACTTGTTAGATTTTAAAGAGAGACATTTGCTTACTATACATGAAGCAACGCAGTAAGGAACCATCCGGAAGAAGAACGTATGATACTCCCAGACCTACTACTGCCTACGAGGACTCCAGATTTGATGTGAGAAGCCAAATGGCAAGAACAATGATGATGTCAAATGATCCATGCTGTGCTCAGCCAGCAACAGATCGTCAAAAATGCAACAGAACCCTGTGTTTGAAGCGCTTTGCTCCTTTCCACAAAAATTAATTGCTGAACGGGTCATGCAAGTCACCTCTTTGCCTGGTGTGTAGTGTGTGACGGGACATCGTATCTGCCCAATGTTGTATTTATAGGATGGCTTATAAATATGAAATAGATGCTATATTGTCCCGATGTCCTATTTATGGGACCATCTGCATTTTCATTCTTCATGATTATAAAGTATCTAAGCTCTGGATTAGGATTTCCAACCTATTTTAATGCACCTGTGTCCCTTTTGTTGACTTACTTGCAGAATTGAAAGCTTGGGACTTTATGGGTGAAGCCCATATGCATCTGCCAAAGGCTTCCTGGTGCGTTCCTACTTCGGGCCTTGAAATTTGCGGCCTGAAATCCGCCCCGGCCCTCCTGTCCCTCCATCTCCTGCCGCTCCCTGTCGCCAGCATCAGGACCGCAGGTAGTCGGGCCTTTCATTGTGTCAGTTTTCCCACTGACCCCACTAATGCAGTGACGGTGAACATCCATGCACTGTCTTTATTCAAGTCTAAGTGCCACACAGTATTCTAACTAAGTTTTTAAAGATTTTATTTATTTATCTGAGAGGTAGGGTTATAGACAGAGAGGGAGAGACAAAGAGAGAGAGGTCTTCCATCTGCTGGTTCACTCCCCAAATGGCCACAACAGACAGAGCTGGGTCTGTCTGTAGCCAGGAACTAGGAGCTTCTTCTGGGTCCTCCCCTCCCACCCCGGGATCCATAGTCCAAGCACTTGGGCCATCTTCTACTGATTTCCCAGGCCGCAGGAGAGAGCTGGATTGGAAGGTGAGCTGCTGGGACACGAACCGGTGCCCCTATGGGATGCCAGCGCCACAGGTGGAGGCTTAGCCGTAGCGCCGTCCCGGTATTCTAACTACTCTGAAAGTATTTGGTTGTTAAATCTTCACAACCTCAGGAGACGAGATTTATTATTATCTCTGTTTCAGGAAGCTGTGGCACACAGGCCGCAAGCACTGGGAGCCAGGCGCGGGGTGACCATCTCTGGCTCCCCAGTTGGAGCTCTCCCAGCTCTTCATGGAGCTTCCAGGTGGTCACTGACGGGAGAGAGGGGTGTGTGTGAGTGTGCGTATGCGTGTGCATGTGTACATGCGTGTGTGTGCACACGTATGCACGTGTGTGGGTATATGCACATGTGTGTGCACGTGTGTGTGTGCGTGATTGTGTGTGTCCCCTGAGTGCTATCATCTGGTGATTCACAAGTGGTGGGACAGAAGGAAATTGAGGGCGTGTGCATGTGGGGTGGGCGTTGCGGCCCGGCCGGTCAAGCCGCTGCTTGGAACACCTTGTTCCCGTACCGGGGTGCCTAGGCTGGAGTCTTGCCTCTGCCTCTGCCTCAGCTTCCTTCTAACTCACCTGGGAGCCAGCAGGATGATGGCCCACGTGGTTGGGTTCCTATTACTCATGTGGGAGACCTGAATGGAGTGCGTGGCTTTGGCCTGAACAAGACCTGGCCACTGTGGGCTTTTGGGAAGCGAACCAGCGGATGGAAGCTCTCTCTCTCCCCCTCCCCCTTGTCTCTCTCTCTCCTCTTCTCTCTGTCATCCTGCCTTTCAAATACGTAAGTAAATACGCACATCTTGAAAAAGTAAACAAAGAGCGTAGGTTTGTGAGTTGCAGAGGCCAGGGTTCACAGCCCCTGCAGATTTGCGATCTCTGGTGAGATCCCCCACCCCACCCCCATGCCCCATCTCTGTCACCTGTGAAGGAGAACGGATTCCCCTTGACAGAGCTGCTGAGGACCAGGCCAGAGGCCACGGGGCAGCGATCACTGTAACGAGCAGAGCAGCTGCTGCCCTGCCTTAGACGGTGTCTGCAATAAACTAAGTACTCCGCAGGGGACCCCTCTGTCCAGGGAGTGGGCCGGCGAGGCAGGACTGAAGGACCTAGACAACTCCCCAGGCACGACGCTCGTCTCTCTGGTCGGAGTTTAGCATTCATACCTGGAAGAGACTTCAGAGAGAAACCCACATTGGCCAGCAGTGGACAGTCGGTCAGCGACTGTGTGGAGGCCTAGAAGACACCAGTCAAACACTCGGGTCCATTCCGTCTGTGCCACCCACTTCTGGACCCACGGCGACCGGAAGCCACGCCCCTGTGAGGCAAGCCTGCCCTGCCCTCGCCTCTCAAGTTCATCTGGAGAGGAAAGAAGGGAGGGGAGACTCCTCGCGAACACTCACGCTGCGCCTCCCAGTGCTGAGCCAGCCGCGAGACCTTCCCACGCCTAAGCTGTTCTGCGCCCCTTGTGTTGCAGACCAGGGGCCTCGGGGGCTGGGGCAGGAGGGCGTCCCCTGCAGGTTACGACGCCAGAGAGCGGTTTCCCTGTAGCTGGAACTCAGGGAGACTCGGCCGAGGTTCGGGGACTCGGGCGTCATCCTGGGTGCAAGGAAGCAAGGTGACGTCACCACGGGAATTTCAAGAATACGAAGAAATGAGGTGGGGCCTTGGGAGGTGTGCAGAGGCCTGGGCTGAGATCAGGTATGCTTGGGAAAATCCCTGTAAGGCCCGGGCAGCCAGGACATGCAGGCCATTCCACGGGGGACCTCAAGTGCTGGGGCACTGGGCAGACAGGACACACAGGCCATCCCACAGGGGACCTCAAGTTCAGAGGTGCCAGGGATGGGGGAGACACGGGGCTAGGGGAGATGGGGCTGGGGGAGAAAGGCCCCAGACTCCTAGCCCTTGCTGGGCTGCTAGTGTATGGGTGCAGTTGAGCAAGTGCTTCCAGTGTGGCTGGTTCCGACAGAGGCTGGTTCAGGAAGGGGCTTGTGCACGAACCACGGAGCTGGGGAGCCGTGGAGCCTCGGCTCTGGCTCCCTTTGTTTCAGCTCTTGAACTGGGGAAGACGTCACGTTTGAAGCTGCCGGAGCTGTTTTTCTCCTGGGCATAGCTCTGACCTGGAGGGAGGACCTGAGGGAGTGGGAGAAGCCAGTCCGGTGACATCATCCGGTCCCCAGCTGGACGCCAGGGTGTCCCTTCACTCCTTCCAGGGACCAAGGTGCGCCTTGCAGCCTCAGCTCCTTGGGGCTGTTTTTTAAACATTGTCCTTTCTTAACTTGGTTTGCCCCATCGCTGTGCTACAGAGCGCACGGAGAATGGACAGAGGGGACAGGGAGGCCACGCCCGTTCTGGCCAGGGCCGAGAGGTCTAGATGTGTGTCTCCAGGAAAACCCACAAGCCCCAGGAGCTCCTATCTGCTCTGATGGCGCGCCTTGCCTTCTCTCTGCCCCCTCATTCTCCTCGCAGGGGGCGAGGACTCCTCCGAGCCTCTTATTCCCACACAGCAAGCCCTAAGCTCCCTGTCGCCAGTGGGCCGAGGGTAGACGAGGAGGCAGAATTTCACCCCGCAGAGGACGCACCCGCGGGCGGCTGTGATCACTGGGCAGAGACAACTCCCCTGCAGTGCATTGAGCAGAAGGACAGAGGTCAGGCCTCCTGCCTCGGGGGCTCCCGGACCCCACTGCTCCCTCCAGGACGGGTCCCTAGCAAGGATTCGGGAGAAGAGGGCGGGGTACCACCTGCTGCGGGAAGGCGGCTTTGGAGGGGAGCAGGGGCACTTTGCCCCTTTCGAGCAGTTACAGTGCCTCTTTAGGCACCGGTGTCCCCGCCCCCACCAAGACTCGCATGGATTCCGGAGAAGACACGGCAGAAGTCGGGGAGCGATCAGGGAGGCGCAGGAGTTGGACCACGTACAGAAACATGTCAGCTCTTCAATTCTTCTATCTTGGAGCCCTTAGGAGGTCTTGGCTTTGCAAAACAACATGTTACCTCTGAATCTGAATCCTAGAATCCTGGCAGGGGGGCCCGTCCAGCCGGCACTGGTGCCATATGTGTTTAGAATCCCATGCACAATAATTAATTTCCATTCTGCAAAAATGAATAATTAATTCAGCATCCCACGTCAACGGATCTAAACAGAAGTTGACACGAACTCGGCTGAGCAAACTTTTTAAACGGAGGCATTTGAGTAACAAAGCAACTTTCAAAACCTCCCTGTCTTCTGGACAATAGGAATTGAACTCATTCCAACAGAGAGGCCGGCCACGCAGGGGGTGGCAAGTTGCTATCTGGGGGAGAGGGAGGGTGCTGGGGGGGTCACATTTACTTGAGGTTGCTGGTGGGGGAGCTGGGTATGAAGGTGGAGGATGCCCCAGGGATGGAAGGAGAAGAAAGCCAAGTGACAGCCTTAGAGGGAGGGAGGAGTTGTGGGTAGTTTCCTTTGATTTTTAATTACGCAGCCAGGATAGGGACAGATGGGCACAGAGACGGTGAAGTTAGGGAGACAGAAGCAACCTCAGCAACCGTCCTTGACCGCCGCTGGCCCGGGGAATGCGATGGGGTCCTGGTGGCTTCCGAACTTCCTTTTGGAGTCTGGGCTCTGAAGAAATCCATTGAAGATGGTGGTGGCATCACGGCATGCGTGCAGGACAAGATGCTGAATGGCAGAGGCGTCTAGGGGTTTGATGGGGTGCTAAGAGGCCGCTTTCGGTTGGAGTCTCGAGGCAGCGTGGCCTGTGGTGCAATTTGATTTCCGTGACAGTACTGGAACTGACCAGGATGTGTTGCACTGATCTGAAGCCCTGTGGTCCGGACACCGCCCTGGGCACTGGCGGCACCACTCCCGTCTCTGGGCCAAAACACAGTGGGATGGGAGGGTGCCTCGGCCCCGCACAGGGAGGAAGCGTGGGAGCATGGTGTGAATCTGAGCCACCACTCCTTCTGCAGGACGGCGCGATCCTGCTGTAACGGGAGTGGCCAGTCTGGTGTCAGTAGCATGGCCATTTCAGACAGGCTCGCTGTGGTACGGAGCCATGCGCCACCGTCCTGAGTAGACAAAGTCTTTAAATAGCATTCCTCCTACACTCCCATTGTACAGGTGAGAAAACGGAGTACGCAAGGGGCCAACAGCTTTCCTAAGTCCAAGTGCCGTCCAGGGCCATGGTGGGAAAGGTGCGGGCACTGGAGCAGGCCAGCGCAGACTGGGTGCCCTGGGCACCTCCCCAGAGCGTAGGCTTCCCTCCCCTCCCCCGTGGGGCCTGCTGGGCTCCAGGAGATATGCAAGCAGGCCTGGGCTCTGGCGCAGCGGGTAAAGCCGCCGCCTGTGACGCCGGCATCCCACATGGGCACAGGTTCGTGTCCTGGCTGTTCCTCTTCTGATCCAGCTCCCTGCTAATAGTCTGGGTAAGCAGGACAAGATGGCTCAAGTGTCTGGGCCCCCGCCACCCACGTGGGACACCTGAATGGAGCTCCCGACTCCTGGCTTTGGCGTGGCTCAGCGCTGGACAACGCAGCCATCAAATGGAAGATCTCGCTTTCTCTCTCTTTTCACCCTCCATAACTCTTTCCTTCTTTCTTTTTTTGACAGGGAGAGTGGACAGTGAGAGAGAGAGACAGAGAGAAAGGTCTTCCTTCCATTGGTTCACTCCACCCCCCTCAAATGGCCACTAACAGCCAGCACGCTGTGTTAATCCAAAGCCAGGAGCCAGGTGCTTCTCCTGGTCTCCCATGGGTGCAGAGACCAAGGACCTGGGCCATCCTCCACTGCACTCCCGGGCCACAGCAGAGAGCTGGCCTGGAAGAGGAGCAACCAGGACAGAATCTGGAGCCCCAATCGGGACTAGAACCCGGGGTGCCGGTGCCACAGGCGGAGGATTAGCCAAGTGAGCCGCGGTGCTGGCCAAGATTTACTTATCTATTTATGTGAAAGGTGGAGTGACACAGAGAGAAAACTGATCTTCCATCGACGGCTTGTTCATTCCCCAAAGGGACGCAGCAGCCAGGGCTGGGCATGCACCTGTGTCTCCCACTTGGGTGTCAGGAGCCTCAGGACCCGGGCCACCTTCGGGTGCTTTTCCAGGTACGTGAGAAGGGGGCTGGGTCAGCAGCTGGGATTCGAACCAGTGCTCCTGCGTGGATGCTGGTCTTGCAAGCAGTTGTTAACCCCTTGCACCACGGTGCTGTCCCCAGACACTGCAAATGTTCAGGGAGGGCATGGCTGCCTCCGGTGCTCCTCCAGGCTTCCGCCCCTTCCCGGAGTCCGACACATCCCGCCACCTTTGTCCCAGGTTCCTCTCTCTCACCAATGCCATCTCTTCACCTCTGACTCCAGGTGGTCCTCCCCAGCCATCCTCATGGACAGAGCACTCTGAGACCATGGAGGCTGGGATCCCCTGGTGACTGGGCAAGAGCAGGATTTGGGGCTTCCCTGAAGGGTCCCCAGGAGTGAAGTCTCCCAGTTGGGGAGCTTGGTGGTAGCCACACACGCCAGCTCCCGCATCCCCATCACCCCACTGGGTTGCAAAATCGCCCCAACACCAAGCTGCACTTTTGGGAGCAGGTCCCCCAGGAAATCATTTAGCTTTTTTTTTTTTTTTAGAAAAAAATTTGATAACACACACACACACACACACACAGCCTGGTGGGGGCCAGCGCTGTGACACAGAGGGTAAGAGCACTTTCTGCTGTGCCGGCATCCCATACGGGCGCTGATTCGAGTCCCTCCTGCTCTGCTTCTGATCCAGCTCTCTGCTGTGGCCTGGAAAAACAGTGGGAGATGGCCCAAGGCCTTGGGCCCCTGCACCTGCGTGGGAGTCCTGGAGGAAGCTCCTGGCTCCTGGCTTTGGATCTGCTCAGCCCTGGCTGTTGTGGCCACTTGGGGAGTGAACCAGCAGATGGAAGACTCTCTCTCTCTCCCTCTCTCTCTCCCTCTCCCTCTCCCTCTCCCTCTCCCTCTCCTTCTCTCTGCCTCTGCCTCTCTATAACTCTTCCTTTCAAATAAAATAAATATATTTTTTTAAAAAACTAGCATTTTAGCCATTTTTTAGTATACAATGCAGAACACGGTGCACCTATCCTCACACGCCACTTCCGGAACTTCTTCATCCTCCCACGAGAACTCCGTGCTTGTTAAAAACACTGCCCCGTTGCTCCTCTGCCTTCCGCGTCTGGGTGTGTGACTGCCAGGGGCACCTCGGCTACGCGGCCTCCTGCGGGACTGTCCTCGGCTTCTGCATGCTGGGGCGCGGCAGAGTGCCCTCTCACAACCGCCGGAAGCTTCCCCGGCTGGACGGGTCAGGACGGCCCACGCCGCGGCGTGCACCTGGGTGCTGCTCTGGTTTGGCGCCTGTGGGGGAAGCTGCGGTGGGCACAGTGGTGCAGACACCACGTGTCCCCGTTCCTGCTTTCTTAATTCTGGGCCTGCGCCCGGATGTGGGAGTGCTGGACGCAGGGTCATCCCGTGTTTGGCTTTCTGAGGAACTGCCTTCTGGTTATCCCACCTTGGATGCTGGCCCAGCGCACGTAGATGGCTGTTCGTGGATCTCAGAACAACAGCCAGCCCTGCGGGGCCAGCGAGGGGCAGGAGGCCTTGGGGGTTAAGCCACTGGCCCTGAGATCTGCTGACTATACCACAGCGGGCAGCCCTCGGCTCCTTCAGCATTATTTTTTAGTTTTTAAAGATTTATTCATTTTTATTTAAAAGTCAGAGTTACACAGAGAGGGGAGAGGCAGAGACAGAGAGAGAGAGAGGTCTTCCATCCGCTGGTTCACTCCCCAATTAGCCGCAACGGCCGGAGCTGCGCCGATCCTAAGCCAGGAGCCAGGAGCTTCTTCCAGGTTTCCCACGCAGGTGCAGAGGCCCAAGGACTTGGACCATCCTCTACTGCTTTCCCCGGGCCATAGCAGAGAGCAGGATCGGACGTGGAGCAGCCAGGACTAGAACTAGTGCCATGTGGGATGCTGGCCATGCAGGCAGCGGCTTTACCTACCCAGCCCCAGCGCCAGCCCCAGCCTTCAGCATTCTGACCTCATTCTGACTGCGTGTCCCTGAGCACCAGGCGCTGTGAGTCCTTGTGTCCTTTGTCAGAGGCCACACCATGAGCTGCTCCGTGGGCGGAGGTGATGTTTGGTGAGCTGCAGAGACTGGCCCCGAGGCCCGGCTCCTTCCCTCCTGGGCGTCTACCCACATGGGGTGAGCTCTCCGGGCTTCCAGTGTCACCACCGTAGAGCAGGCCAGGGCCCCGGGGCACGACGGGAGTGAAGATTAGGAATTACAGATGATGAGCTCCAACAGCAGGGAGCCGGACTCGCAGTCCAGTTTGTTGGTCCCAAACCGGCCAACAATGGCGAAGCTGTGTGTGCGTCTCAGCCTGAACTGCATGCTTCTTCCGCTGCTGCGCGTGTGGATCCAGACTCTGTCTTCTTGGCAGTAAAATGGAACCTCCCGAGCCGCCATGAGGAGCCAATGGGACGGTTTTCCCATTCACTGGCACACTGGGCACTCAGGGTGAACCAAGCTCTGGGCTAGGGTTGAGTAAGCATTCCCCCAGGGCGTCTGTCTCCGCCCGATCCTGAGATGGGGATTCTATCGCTTTACAGGAGTCCCCGGGAGCCTTTGCGAGAAGGAGCCCACAATCACAGCTGCTCGGTGGTGGGCCTGGGCGCGAACCCACGTCCACTGCACTGCGGGGCTGGTGCTCTCAACGCTGGGCTGCTGGGCTGCTCGGATTCCCCCGGCTCAGGCTGCAGCCCTCTCTTGTTTGGGGAGGCGGGGGGAGGTAGTTTCTGGGCCATCTCAAGGCAGGCTCTCCCATCTCCATTCTTTGGGCCAGGCCCATGGCCTGCAGCGGGAGGGGTCAGTGGCTGGCAGGCAGGCACTGGCGGAGGCTGCCTGGGCTGTGCCGGGCCTTGGGGTTGACGCCACTGCTGGGCCGCCACTGTCTCTGCCCCATTTCCTGAGTCTGGATGGGTCTGAGGTTGCAAGTGGTTTCCTGTTTGTCTGCAGCTCAGGCTGCGCCTAATTGGAAAGACACGTCAGACTGATGTGTCCAGCATTCTGGGAGGAGGAGGAGTGGGAGGAGGAGGAGGAGGAGAAAGAGGAGTAGGAGGAGTGGGAGGAGGAGGAGACAGAGGAGGAGGAGGAGTGGGAGGGGGAGACAGAGGAGGAGGAGGGGGAGGAGGAGGAGGAGACAGAGGAGGAGACAGAGGAGGGGAGGAGGGGGAGGAGGAGACAGAGGAGGAGGAGGAGCAGTGGGAGGAGGAGGAGGAGTGGGAGGAGGAGACAGAGGAGGAGACAGAGGAGGGGGGAGGAGGAGGAGGAGTAGGAGGAGTGGGAGGAGGAGGAGACAGAGGAGGAGGAGGAGGAGTGGGAGGAGGAGGGGGAGGAGGAGACAGAGGAGGGGGGAGGAGGAGGAGGAGTAGGAGGAGTGGGAGGAGGAGGAGACAGAGGAGGAGGAGGAGGAGGAGTGGGAGGAGGAGGAGACAGAGGAGGAGGAGGGGGAGGAGGACACAGAGGAGGAGGAGGAGTGGGAGGAGGGACACAGAGAGGGGGCGAGGAGGGCGGAAGCCCAGTTTACCCAGGCCGTGTCTGTAGAGTTATTTGGAAGCAGACTCAGGCGAGAACCAGAGGCCCGACTGTGTCGGGTGGACAGGAAGTCAGCGGTTGTCTGAGGGCCTTCCACGGACCTTGCAGTCCACTCCACTGCAGCCAAGAGGCTTGGAGACGGCAGCTGGTTGCACTCCGGCTCTCCCCGGCCACGGGCGGGTCCCAGGTTCCCTGAGCCCCTCTCTCCTCACCATCAGATGGGGGTGGCTCTGCTTGACCAACACGGGAGCCGCGGATGGCCACACGCTTTGCGGATGTCAAAGAACAACGCATGGCGTCAGTCCACAAACCTGGGACAAAGCTGCTGGTGGACACATGTGGACAATTTAGAACTCCCCATTTGGCGTGTGCCAGGGGTCACACTGATGTCACCGGCTGCCTTCGCTGTGGGCGACAATGGGAATCCCAACAGGCACGCGTGTTTGTGAGCCCTGGCACCGCGTGGGCTGCCTCTAAGGAAGAGGCGGGGTAGCGCCGCTCTCTGTCCCCCAGGGTTACACTCAGGTTGTTCTGATCTGATTGCTGATGGTTCTGGCTGAGAAACGTCCAGGCCTAGTTGGTAGCCACTCGCTGCCAGACTGAACACGGGGGGTGGACTAGAAGCACCTTGCTCCTCTGTTGTCTTTCTTTCATTTTTTTAAAAATTTTTTGACAGACAGAGTGGACAGTGAGAGAGAGAGACAGAGAGAAAGGTCTTCCTTTGCTGTTGGTTCACCCTCCAATGGCTGCGGCGACTGGCGCGCTGTGCCAATCCGAAGCCAGGAGCCAGGTGCTTCCTCCTGGTCTCCCATGCAGGTGCAGGGCCCAAGCACTTGGGCCATCCTCCACTGCACTCCCGGGCCACAGCAGAGAGCTGGCCTGGAAGAGGGGCAACTGGGACAGAATCTGGTGCCCCGACAGGGACTAGAACCTGCTGTGCTGGCGCCGCAGGCGGAGGATTAGCCTAGTGAGCTGCGGTGCCGGCCTCCTCTGTTGTCTTTCTTCCCCAGACGTCGGCCAGCCTCAGGTTTCTCATCTGCAGAATGGCTGTGCAGGCACTGGCTTGCGGTTTGGATGGGGTTATGAGCTGGGAGCTGCTTCAGGGTCTGGTATATGCCTCGTCGCATCGCGAGAGCCGGCTGCCGGCCCTCTTTCTTCCCCAGGAAACTGCCCGTGCCTCCCGGAGGCACAGTTTCCCTTCAGAAGCCCCCAGTCCTGCTGTCCGAGGGCCCCCAGCTGCCCCGGGCTCAAGGGTGTGCAACGGCAGGCGGAGGAGGCTTCATTTTATGTGCAGTGGCCTCCCACATGCCTGGGAAACCAAGGCCACCGCAAGCGGCATTCCACCCCTGGCTCGTGGCAGCCGGCCACGGGGACATGCGCTCGGCTCAACGTGTGTTGGCACAGGGATCCCCATCTGCAGGACTCAGGGAGGAGGGGGGGCCCTCTCTCTGCTCTGGCCTCTCCCTGACCATGAAGTCCAAGGGGCCCAGGCTCTTGCAACACAAAGTCCCGGAATGTCACAGGGCTGTGTGTTTGTGTGCACATGCGGGAGTGTGTGTATGTGTGTGCATGCTTGTGGGAGTGTGTGAGGGAATTTGTGTGTGTGTGTGCACGTGTGTGTGTGTTGGTCAGAAAGCCCAGCCGTCCACCTCTGCCTGCGGCCAGCACATAACCCATGCATCCTTCAGCCATGCTGGCTCCCACGTGCCTCGCCCCAGGCCTGCTGGGGGTCTCTGGCCCTAGGTGCCAGGGGAGCCATGCGGCATGGTGAGCATTTTGCGATCTGCTTCCTTCGGACTGGGACTCTCACTCGCTGTGTGGTCTTGGATAAGTTGGCTCACTTCTGCTAACTTAGTTTGACTCTTTGTAAGAGCGAGGATGTCTGCTGTCTCGTGAGCGTGCGAGCGTGGCTGTGTGCGTGTGCACATGCGTGATCATGTTGGAGAGGACAACTCCAGGAGCCGTAGCTGCACACGGTAGGTGTTGATAAAAGGAAACACACGGCCCTGCCCCACGCCTTCTCTCCAGTGCGCTGCTCTGTGCCTCTCGGCGTGTGTGCACTAACCAGTGATTGAGCACCTGCTGTGTGCCAGGCGTTGCACTGGGTTGTAGAAACAGCTTAGCTGTGGCCGCTACAGACCCTTCATGTTTCCAGGGAGGAAGGCAGTGGAGGCAGTCACCCCCACAATGGCACGAACCCTTAGGGGAAGTGCAGCGTCTTGGGGGCCTGAGCAGGGTCTCTGTGCTCTTCACGTGCTCAATAAAAACCCACACGCAGCCTGCAGTGGGCCAGGCCTCCTCCCGGGGACGGGTGGCCACGGTCTGGGCTCTCCAGGAACTCTTCGCCTAGAGGGGCAGACGGATATACACACAGAAACGTCTGGTGTTTTGGCTTAAGAGCCCCGTGGAGAAGAGATGGGGACAGAACCCTCTTTCAAAGCAGTCACGCCCCAGGGAGTCCTCAGCTGCTTCCACTCTGGGTACTGCACCCCAGATGCCAACAGAGACCTGGGTTTGGGTGTTGACGCTCCTGGCATCGCAGTGGTCAGCATACCCCTCGGCAGCCCCCCTCCCCCGCCGAGAGCAGGCTACGGAGGAGCTCACGAGGTGTAAGTCCACCTGTGGGCTTGGAGTTTGAGCGGCATCGGCTCATAGACAGGCAGCTACATTTCACTGCACGAGGACGGGAGACTGGGGAGGTGAAGTGACTCGCCCGAGCTCCCAGAGCCAGTGTCCAGTGGGGCAGGCTTTATGTCTAGACCTGTTTGCTGTCCCAAGCAGCCCATTTATTTTGTCGCTGTGGCCTCTGTGGGTGGCACTAATTGGTATCTGCTGTCCTGACTCTCATCCTGAGTTTACCCCCAGGCAAAATGCAATGGGGGTGGGGGGGCCCACAGGGAGCCCTCCGGAGACCACGCCATCGGAGAACTGTGGCCTGAGTGGGGTGCTGCTGGCCCCTTTCTCACACAGAAGCTTCCAGAACCACCCGATCCCAGCAAGGCCATTCTCCTGACCATATTTGGAGGACGCCCCTTGGTCCCCTGTTTATCTAATTGGTCCCAGGGCTGGGCAGCGGGAGCCAGTGCGAGGCATTTGCTGACTGTCTGTCATGCTATTTTTCGAGTTGGGATTCACAGAAAAGTGAAGCCACATTTTTTTTTTTTTTTTTTGTAGCCAAGGAGGGGTGTGGGGGCAGGCATTTGAACAATGGGTTGTCTCGTTGGCCACCAGACCAGGCACAGTCATATTTGGTTATGTGGGGCAGGAAATAATTATTTATTGGTACATTTATTTTCAGGGCTCTGGGTAACAGACAATTGAATCCAAATATGGTCCGGAGAAAGCGTTGGTTCCATTATACATTGTCTTCTTCTCTGGGCCCTGAGTCCTTTTAGCTTTCAAAATTGGCTTTTAAACAATCCGAACTATGTTTTCCAGTGACTTAACCCCATTAAACACACAGACACATGCAAAGTGCTGTTTTTAGAGATAGCTCTTTTTTAAAAAATTTTTTTATTTACATTTTTATTAATATAAAAAGAAAAGATTTCACACAGTTCATAGCTACAGTTCTAAGAATAGAACGATACGTCCTTCCTTCCTTCTGTCCTTCCTTCCTTCCTTCCTTCCTTCCTTTTGATTTTTGTGCTAACATTTTAAATTTACTTAATAGCCAGGGCCGGCGTTGTGGCCGGTGCTATAGCAGGCAAAGCTGCCGCCTGCAGTGCTGACATCCCATATGGGCGCTGGTTCGAGTCCCGGCTGCTCCACTTCTGGTCCAGCTCTCTGCTATGGCCTGGGAAAGCAGTAGAAGATGGCCCAAGTCCTTGGGCCCCTGCACCCACATGGAAGACCTGGAAGAAGCTCCTGGCTCCTGGAATTAAGAGATGCTTATTTTGTTCTAAATTTTTTTTGAAATCTAAACATTTTCAAACAGTTCATAGAAAATTCATATTAGGAAAAAACCATGCCTGGGTTTCAAGAGTATTTTTTCCCCACCAGGATCAAGTTATCTTTATAAAAGAGTTCACTGGGCTGCCCCGTGTGAGGCTGTGGCCCATATCTGAGCTTCAGTGTGAGTTGTTCTGTGTCCAGTCCAAATCCGCAAGTCCAAATCTTCATGAGAAGACAGCAGATGCCGCCCAGGTGGGAGACCCGAATGGAGTCCTGGGCTCCTGGCTTCCCCATGACCCAGCCCCTGCACTGTGGGCCATTTGGGGAGTGAACCAGTAGATGGAGGATCTCTCTCTCCCTCTCCCTCTCCCTCTTCTCTCCCTCTCCCTCTCTTCCCCCACCCCCTTTCTCTCTATTGCTCTGCCTTTCAAAACAAGTCAGTCATTCTTACATGGACGGTTGTTATTTAGGGGCAGGTGTGGTGGTGCCGCAGGTTAAGCATCCGTCACCAGAGTGCCTGGGGTGGAGCCCCGCCTGCACGCCCCATGCAGCTAATGAACCTGGGAGACAGCAGTTGATGGCCCAACTGTTTGGGTTTCTCCACCCGCGTGGGAGGTCCAGACCGAGACCCTGGGTCCTGGCTTTGGCCTGGCCCAGCCCCAGCCCCAGCTGTTGGGGGCATTTGGAGAGTGAACCAGAGGATGGAAGATCTCTCCTTCCCTGTCTTTCCCTCTCTCTCTGTCACTCCATCTTTTAAATACATAAACAAACAAAGCTTCAAAGTCTCCATGTTTTTATCTTAGAGAGACCGAGAGAGAGAGAGAGAGAGAGAGAGAGAGAGGTCTTCCATCCGCTGGTTCACTCCACAATTGGTAGCAACGGCCAGAGCTATGCTACTGAAGCCAGGAGCCAGGAGCTTCCTCTGGGTCTCCCACGCAGGTGTAGGGGACCCAAACACTTGGGCCATCTTCCACTGCTTTCCCAGGCCAAAGCAGAGAGCTGGATCGGAAGTGGAGCAGCTGGGACTCGAACTGGTGCCCATATAGGATGCAGGCACTGCAGGCAGCGGAATTACCTGCTATGCCATCGCACTGGCCTCATGCTGAGAGTTTTAAGAGATGCTCTGTGTGCCAGGCTCCCCGGGCGGCATGATGTCATCCGATAGCTGGCTGGGCAAATGTGATGGAGACAGGTGTAGATCATGCCTGGAAAGGCCCTGCTGTTTCTCCTGCCCCCGTGAGCACTTAGTGCTGCCAGCGCCTAAGCAAGCGGCCTTATTTACTGCAGTAGTTACCTGTTTAAGACTCGCCGTTACGTTAAGTAACACAGAGTGCCCAGACTAATAAATTTACAGCACGCCTGTTTGTTTTACTGAAGAATTTATTGCTGCAGTAATAACTGTCGGAGGGCGAGGCTCGTGGAGAGGCTGGGGCTGGAGGAGGAACCACAGCACCACTGGCGTCGCTGCAGCCACGCCGGCAACTCCAGCGTCACCAGCTCGAGCATCCTGGGGGGATGGAAGGGACCTTGGGAGCCACAGCAAAGCCGTGTCTTCTATTTGGCCAGGACGGGTGTGAGTGGTAGGCTTTCTGGCTGGTGGGCCTGACGGACAAGCGAGCTGTTCTTTCTAGATCTGAGGGTGGCTCCATCAGAAGTGGGGAATGCCCGGCTGGCCAACCCCGGCTGGTGTGAGGGCACTCGGGGCAAACGCCAAGTGCGTGTGCGGAGTTGTGACACCCCTGGTCTTAGCTCAATCGGCCTTTTGTTTATGGACACTGCCCCCCCCCCGGGGGGGGTGCCTGAGGACTTAAGACAGATACGCTTGGGGGCGTGGACAGCGTGGCAGCGTGGTTTGAAGCACAGATGTTAGGGGCAGCTAGGAAGTTGTGGTCCTGGATGGGTCATGGTGCAATTTGCTTGCCTGTGTGCTCTCCGCGTTCACCTGCCCTGGGCTGTGCCTCTCCTCTGACATCCAGGTGGCCTCCTGCTTCCCAGGTCACTGTGGGAGGAGAGCTGCTCCCCACAGCACCCGGCACCTGGCGTGTGCCTCCGGGGTGCTGGCTCCCACGGCTAATTGTAGACTCGTGCACCAGACGGGCAGACAAAGCAGACGTCACCTGCTCTGGCCCTGCGCTCCGACGTTGGATGCTACCGTTGCAAGCGGCGGCTAAACTCCCTGCACGCAGCGGCGGCCTCCAGCAGGAGTGGAACGTGCATCTGAGAAGGCCACTGACGTGCCCAAGGCGGTGCAGAAACCTCCATGAGAACCGGGCCGTCCACATCCCGGCCCCATCTCTTCATTGCACACGTGGTCGTGGGGCGCCGCACGGGGCTCAGTGGAGGAGAGACGGAAGACGTGTCTGTGGGGCCAGATGCGGCCTCAGGCTCCTCTGGATTGCAGGTGTCAGCCATGGGCCCTAGAGCGCAGTGGAGAGCAAGGGCTGTGACGTGCGGAGATGGCAGGCCCTGCCTAAGAGGGCGCAGGAGCCGACACTGGACTGGAGAGCATCCGGGGGGGAGGGGGCACTAGATTCCTGTGCAGGGCATCCCAGCTCCCTGTCCTCAGAGCTGGCCCGGTGGGGCAGAGAGGCTCCCCTGGCCGAGGAAGCCGTGTGATCCCGGGCTCATCGCCTTGGCAAAGCGTCCATCTCGGGGCTGGCGCAGTGCTTCGAGCTTTGTGTGGGCCCGGCTGTTGGTGAGAAGCCTGGCCGGGCTTTCCTGGCCTTCTCTGCTGTGATCCGAGCAGACGCTGTGACCAGGCACGCACAGTTGTCCTTCCGGCTGCTCAGGAGAGGCTGGAGACACAAGTGGCCGGCCTGGGATCCCTTAGGTAGCATTCACTCATCCGGCTGTTCATGGCGCACAGAAAGAGTTAGACGATTAGCAGGGCACAGTGAACGGGTGGCCTCATTCTCCAAAAATTGCTAAACATTTTGAGATGCAAAGCATTGATTCAAGGGCCGTGGCCCAGGTCACATCCCAGCGAGCCAGCCCTGCCCCACAGGGCGTTGCTGAGTGCTTCCTGGATGCCAGTGGCTGTGCCAAGCACTGGGACGCAGCAGTGAACTCCTGAAGTCTAGGGGAGGGAGAGGAAGGCCGGCAGCCACGTGAGACGGCTGCGGCTCAGGTGAGGGCCGGGAAGCAGGCACAGGGTGCCAGCAGAGGCGTGGTGCAGCCACCAGGGAGGCGCTGCTGAGCTGCTGTCTGCGGGCAGAGGCTGTGACTTTGTGGGGGGAGGGGGCGGCACTGCAGCAGAGGGAAGCCACCAGCAGAGCCTCCCACCCACCTTCCAGGGTTTCAGTGTCCTGCAACCAACCTTGGCTGTGTGCTGTCCTGGAGGGCAGACCGAAATCCACAGGCCCTGCTCCTTCCTGTCCAGGGTGAACCCGTGCTGTATGGGACCTGCCGAGAGAGAGAGAGAGAGAGAGAGAGAGAGAGAGAGAGAGAGGAGAGAGAGAGAGAGAGCGCATCCATCAGCTGGTTCACTTTCCCAAATGGCCACAATGATGAACTGGGCCAGGCTGAAGCCAGGAACTTCATCCAGAGCTCCAGTGTGGGTACAGAGGCCCAAGCACTTGGGCCATCTTCCACTGCTTTCCCTGGTGCATTAGCAGGGAGCTGGATCAGAAGTGGAGCAGCCAGGATTCAAACCGATGTCCCTATGGGATGCTGGCACTGCAGGCAGAGGCTTAACTTTCTATGCCACAGTGCTGGCCTCTGTGCTTTTTTTTTTTTTTTTTTAATATTTATTTGTTTATTTGAGAGGTATACACGCACACACAGAAAGAGGTCAAGAGTTCCAAAGAGAGACAGTTCTTCCATCCACTGGTTCACTCCATAAATGCACACAACAGTTAGCGTAGGGCCAGGTCAAAGCCAGGAGACAGGAACTCAGTCCAGTTCTGTGGGGGTGGCAGGGACCCAAGTACTTGAGCCATGCGGTAGCAGGAAGCCGGGTTGGGGAGCTGAGCTGGGATTCAGAGTGAGGCCCCTGATCCAGAAAGGGAAGGCCCGAGCAGTGTCTTCATCTACGTATCACTGGTTGTCAGTGAAAATCCCTTACTGTGCATCGTCTGTAAATTAAACTTTATCATCATAGGTGTGCACATGCAAGAAAAATCGTCAGTTTCAGGCAGCCACTGAGGGTCTTGGGCTATAAACCCCACAGACATGGGGGTGGGGAGTTACCATCCCTGAACCGGGAACAAGTTGGGGCTTCAGGATGGCAGAGTGGCTGGACCCCACGGGGCCCCAAGGGACATGCTGGACTCCAGGGTTGGCTCTATGCACCATGGGAGGCACCAGGCAGTGCTCCAAGATGGCCTCAGTTGGCCCCGCCTCCCCGGGGCTGGCAGTGTGGTCCACTGGAGAGTGGTGCGAGCGGGCAGCTGTTGGAGTGGAGCCCTCGGTGACCAGATGGAGCTCTCGTGTGACCCGTGCCCCTGGAGCCATGAGACCACGGGCATGGCGTTCTGTTATCAGGATAAACACTTTTCTTTTAAAGTCCTGATATAATTATAAAAATACAATTCAGGGAAATGAAAAACTTTAAAAACTTTAAGATTTTTCCTGAGACATAACGGGCTATCCACTGTGTAGCTTTTAGTCTTCATCTCAGAAAATTCTTTGTCGGATGCCAAGGGACAGCTGGTTTTCATGGGGCATCGATTATACGTAGGTTGGCTCTTGCTTGGCCCTCTGAGTGGATTCCCTCTCACTCTTGCTGTTTTTTCATTTTACTTCGTGTGATTTCTAAGAGCTTATTCTCTAGGTTTTTGGTTCATAATTGCATTCTTCTGCTGTTCTCACTTATAATGTGGATTCTTCTCTGCATCGGTTCTCCTCTGTATTTCCAGATTGTCAGCTCTTTTCATGTCTATCTCTTCTTTGCATCATTGAATGGCTTCACTGACTCCAGTTACCCACAGAATTCCCCCGAAAGTGACATACCATTGTTTCAGGCCTCTTTCTCCATCAGCATGAACACCTCCCCCTGAGGCATATGCATGTAAACAGATCTCTTATTTGGAGCACGCGCTCTCTCTCTCTCTCGCTCTCTCTCTCTCTCTCATGATCAACATTTTCTTCATGCTTGGAACTTCCTTATCACATTTGGTGATGTGGAGAACAGGGAAAAGTGAGCTGGGATGGGCTTCAGCTCCACTCTGGACAACCTGAATCCTTCATCCTTCCGTGAGCTCTTGTTTCTTGCAGCCTGGGGAGTGTCTTCCCTCAGTCGTCCACAATTTGAGACATTGCTCTGGCCAACAGCAAAACCACAAAGTCTCTGTATGACAGTCTTGAGTTTTCTGTCCCCGCCCCCTGGGCTAGCATTCACCTGCTTGGCTCTGTCCCCGCCCCCCTGGGCTAGCATTCACCTGCTTGGCTCTGTCTCTACCCCCTGGGCTAGCATTCACCTGCTTGGCTCTGTCTCTACCCCCTGGGCTAGCATTCACCTGCCTGGAGAAGGTGACAGGCCCACATCCTCAGGTGATCTGTGTCCCGGAGGGGAGCTCCCACAGGGCAGTGTTCACCTTGTCCACATTTCCCACATGGCTCTAGATCCTTGCCCAAAGAACCAGAGGCTACACTGTCCCAAAAGTTGACGTTTTAGGGACAGTTTTCTCTTCTTGAGATCTTTCTGCACCCCTAGGTTTGTGGTTTGAGGTGGTGGTACCCCCCTTGTACCATCTTCTCTCTTGCTCGCATGTCTGTTGCTGAATGTTACTGTTTGGGTAGAGTTTCAGACTTTTGGAATAGAGCAAAAATGCATTTTTCTCTAAGCCATCATCAAGTGAACAACTCCTGTAGCTTTCAGATCGAGAGCTGACAATCCAGGGCCTCTGTAGCTGCACATTTTCACAGGTGAAACGAAAGACAATTTATCTTCAGAATTAGGGTAAAAAGCCAAGGCGTTAGAGGGGTAATATTTATTTATGGCCCAGGTTTTTCCAAGAGGAACTCGAGCGTGACAATGGTACTGTTGGAGGTAGCTGACTGACTGTCTGATGGTCCAGGCAAGTGGCCCATGCTTGGCCCATGGCAATTCTAACCCGGACAGCAATCCTAGGAAGTGAGGCTGCTTCACCCCATCTTAGCAACAAGGAAAAAGAATCGGGAACATGAGGTGAACACATTAAATCGCTGAGCAGTCATAGTCGAGGGGGTTTAACTTCGTGTCCCTAACCTTCCCCTTTTATCTCTTTAAATGCAGTGCACAGGCATACAAACACGCATTTGCCTTGGCTGAAACTGCGGCAGACTCGAGTAATTCATTTTCCCCTGCCCTTTTCGCTGTGTCTAGTCTCAGCGGCTGTTTTCACATCTCACGGCCCCCTCTGAGCATCAGGTCCCTTCCGCACACTCATTCATTATCTGCCTGCTTCATTAACCAGTTTCTAATGGGGATTGTTAAGAGGTACTTGGATAAGAAAGGTCTCTCCCTCCCTCCCTCCCTCCCTCTCTCTCTCTCTCTCTCTCTCTCTCTCTCTCTCTCTCTCTCTCTCCAATTACAGCTGCTGTTCCCTGGCTCAGGAACTGGGTGTATCCCTGGTCATAAGCTTTATGACAGGCAGAAGAGAAGTGACTACAAAAACCTCGTTAATAGGAACGTGACCACCGCCTCCGTGAGGTCACTCGGCAAGTAAAAGCCCGGAGGGGCTGTCGTGCACACTGCACACTGCACACTGCCCTGGTCCTCCAGTTCTGGCGCTTCCCTGCGGTCTCTCCCACACACCCTGCCGCTCTGGCTGACGTGGCTTTGGCTGGGAGAGAACCTGCGTGTCCTCACCTGGCTCCCACCCCCTCCTGGTGCCCTGTCCATCCGTGGGGTCGCAGGTGTCAGCCGCGGTTTCCCTGCTCCGGCCGAACTTGTGGTGGTGCCGCGAGGGCGCTTGCTCTACAGTCCTTTAGGCTGTCCTGTCTGCTTGGACAGATTGGAAAAAGGGTTTTATGTTTTCAGAATGCGATTACGTGACCATCAGATGTGTTCACTTAGTGACGAGCAGCCTGGAGTGTGGAAACTGGACGGACTTCTTTTATTCTTTCTCTCTCTCTCTCTCTTTTTTTTTTTTGAGAAAATCTGCTGGAATTTAACATACTGGGTAACCTATGACCGTGGTCAGAAACCAGGTTTCCTTGTTCTCTCTCCAGAATCTTCCTCCACTCTCCAGGAACTGCAATCGCCATGCGAGCTCGCTGGCCTCTGTGGTACCACGTTCAGTGTGCACGTGGTTCTGTCTCTGACGGATGCTGTGAGTTTCCATCTTCGCTGCAAAGCTTCTCCTTGTGGTCTCAGTACCCGGTTCAGACACTGGCAAAGAAAATAAAATAAAACAAAATAAATACCTTTAGCTATCTAGAGAATGTTTCCTGCAGAAAACATAAAAAAGCTGATGTTTATAGAACACTAAATCATGAAATTATGCTAAATCATGAAGACGCTAATGTTTACAGAACACTCTTTGAACAATGGCCTCTTGATTAAAGAGGGTTGGGAGAGGGAACCCGTCTTCTTGGTGACCCCGAGTCTGGCTGAGGCTGCTCCACGCCGGCTCTGACCACGGTTTGCAGAGCTCCAACCAAGAAGCGATTCTTGGGCGGTCAAGTTCATGACCAGTTCAGGGTGTAACTGACATCAAGATGTTGCTTTGCCACATCCGAAACTCTGCTTCCCCATGATCAAGACTTCCAGTAAACTCTCCCTCTCTCATTATTGTTAAAAACTTGAGGCCAGGGGCCAGCGCTGCTGCACAGTGGGCTAAGCCTCCGCCTGCAGCACCGGCATTCCGCGGGGCGCCGGTTCTAGTCCCGGCTGCTCCCATAGCTCTCTCCTGTGGCCTGGGAAGGAGTGGAAGACGGCCCAAGTCCTCGGGCCCCTGCACCGTGTGGGAGACCCAGAGGAGGCTCCTGGCTTTCTGCTTCCGATGGGCCCTGTTCTAGTCATTGAAGCCAATTTAGGGAGTGAACCAGCGGATGGTTCACTTTCTGTCTGTCTCTCCCTCTCTCTGTCTATAACTCTGTCTTTCAAATAAATAATCAGAATCTTTAAATTATAAAAATAAGTGAGCCCACGTACTCCAAGCATCCTGTGTTCAGGGTTGAATTGAGGCAACAAAACTACTACCAGCGAGAGTCCTCCACGCATTTGTACCCGCGTCTTGATGCATATACACCCCATCTTCCCATGTACTTGCTTTTCTCCTGGTTTTATAGAAACATTAAATAAAAATAGGATAATAAAATTCATGCCACATGAAGTCACACCCTGTAACATTTACAGAGACTCCGTCATTTTTATTTAATAGATGTCAAAAGGCGCGACAGTGAGTGTTGCATAAAATCCCAGACTCCCGGCTGATAGGATGTTCCAACTTCAGGTCCCACAGAAGTTGTGATCGTCAACAAGACTGAGGTATTTTACAGCGTTGAAAACTCGCCAGAGAAATCCGATCTCGCTGGCGCTCTAGGAGCCTCTGTGTGACAGCTGGGCGGGCCATCAGGCAAGAGGGGAGAGGAAGAGGGAAGAGTCCTCGCTGGGAGTGGGAGTCAGACTCTTCGCTCCCCAGCGCCTCTGGTTCTAGTCCCAGGCAGCTCTGTTCTGAGGCTCTCCCGAGCTCTGGCTTTACCATGGAAGTGCCATGGGCTGGGCGGGAGGAGGCGGCTCTGGTTCCCGGGGGCCACAGGTGTCAAAGGACAAACGGTCTAACCTCTTCATCTTACAGACGGCAAATCAGGGGCTGAGGCAAGAAATTGGCTCCGATTCCCAGCTGAGGGTGGCTCAGGGTAATTATGGAGGCCAGCCTCGACCCCCCCACCCATGCACAGCCCCCACCAGCAGGCCTGCCCTGCCGTGGCCTGGGTAGCAAGACCCAGCCACGCTGGAGGATCGACTCCCCCAACTGTCCGTCTGATGGGCTGGCTTGGGAGCTCCTGTTTCCTCTTTGTCCTGGTGCCCACACCCATCTCTAGCTCTGATAGAAGGTTCTGGGAGCCGTCGCTGTGGAGCCGAGGGCTACCCACTTCTATTGGCAAAGAATGAACCCCAAAGGCAAGGAGATGCATGGCATCTCACAGCTGGGAAGCCGGACAGCGCTTCCCGGGGGCTCCCCTGAGTGACGCCACTCAGGCTTGGGCTCTGTCCATATCTCTTCCGTGTTGGCTGAACTTTTAGGACATCTGGCTTTACGTCGGCTCCCTACACCACCCCTAGCTCATGGCCAACTAGCCCAGCCGTGTCACCAGAACGCAAGTGCCCCTTACTTGATCACTGCCATGGTTTCTCACACCAGCGCCCAGTGTGGGAGTCGGGCAGATCAACCTCACCTAAACCGCAGAGGCGAGAGCGGGAGACAAGCTTCCGTAACAGCAGCTGTTCAAGGTCAGCACAAGGGGAAATGTAGCTGGACGGGAACCCCAGTGGGCGCCCTGCCTTCCTTCTCTCATGCCAGCCTGTTGTCCTGTCCTTGGCTGCCCTTGACCTTGAGGCCAGCCCCGAAGCCTGCCGACGGGCCTCTCCAAAGGTGACTGCTGGCACACCTGTCCGTAGGTCAGCTCCTTCAGCCTGGGGTTCACGGTCCTCCCTCCCACAGAGCCGGCTGCCCTAGGTCATCACCTGCTGTCGCCGAGCCCTCGCGACCCTCCGCTCTGAACTGTGCACGGACAGCCTCTCTGCAGGCTCTCCTTGTGTGTGTCTCATGCTGTGGTCTGGCCCCAAGTCCCCCTCTTTCCCCATGAACTCCAAATGGGTCGATGAGTGAGGACGGGTCCGGGTGGCATCAGATGGTAACCAATGTCCCACCATAACAGAACGTCTGCTCTGGGGGCTTGAAGCCAGCTCTCCAGGCTCTGGGCCCTTTGCTCTATGCTGGGGCATCAACCACCTTGTGAAATCAAGCGGAGGAATTACCGCGAAGGAGCAACGGGTGTGCGTGGTCAGAAGGAGGAAGCAGAGCAGCGTCGAGGCCTCTGTTGTCAGAGGGCACCGTGTCCTGCTGTCCCGGGAGCCGGATCCTTGACATGTGGGGGAAGCAACGACTTCATTAACTCATGAGGGAGGCAGGGGCAGCCAGCCCGGGGGAAGGATGGTGACTGGTGACGGCGTGTTTCCCATTGAACCTGACATGCGTGGGCGTGATGGGGCTGCTCAGAGAGATCAGGTGGCACTTCCCGTTTGTCCGCACGAGCCGAATTACTGACCTGACACCCACTGCTTCAGACACCCCCGGGAAGCAGCTAACTGGAGGCTGGGGTCACCTGTTGATGTTCTGCATCCACTTGTAGCCTGTCACTAGGTACTCTTTTCCTCGATGCTCTTAGGATGGAGTTACCAACCAGAGCAATTTCAAACGCTAAGTAGTTCTTTTTTGACTGCTTTTCCTGGCGAGGGGGAACTGCCCAGATGATGTCACAAGAAGCGCCTGGGAGAGACCTCCGAGAGGAAATCTTATCAGGGCAGAGGTCATGGGAGGAAGACAAAGATTGTCGTCCACGCTCAAGAGCCCTAATGAATTAATGAATTAGCGGGGAAGCCGAATTAATGCGTTCTGAGGAGGGGTTGTTGTCAGAGGCGGCGGGGTGGTGGCGGACAGTGACGGAGTCAGGAGGCAGCGCCAGGGTGTCCACCGTGGCCCCCCGTGGCTGGAGAAAGGGAGCTGGGAGCATGGCTGGGGCTAAGCCCCCCATCCGGTCAGGAGTCGGGAGTCGGGAGAGGCAGAGGGAAGACCCCAGTCCTGGTGCCCTGGACAGACCTGAAGGCTGAAGACCCTGGGACGCCCACAGATCCTGGCCTTGGTAGGATCTGGGAGTGTAAGTGGGCCGAGTGGCTTCTTTGAGGCTGCTCCTGAATGAGCTGTTTTGGAGATGGAGGGCGGAGGCCGGCCAGTTGCCACGAGGGGTGTGGGGACAGGAGGTGTCCAGCCGCTGAGTGAATCCATTCTCATCTCTGCCAGACGCAGAGGAGAGGCTTAGAACTCAGAGGGGTTTAGTGACCCGCCCTGGGCTCCCACGTTTTGTGGGTTGTGCCACTCTGATTCCATCCAAGGCGTCTGGAATCTTCTGTGAGCATTCAGATGTAGCCCTGAGCCCCGAGAGCTCACAGCATAAGGCGAGGAGGCAGCCGCCAGCCTCGCCTCCCACCAGCCCGACAGCGCCTGTCCTGGGTGCTTGAGGACAGCGACTCAGACTCGGGGTGGGAAATGGTTAGTAAACTCCACGGAGCTCTCGGAGAGACAGTGCTGCCCACCCTATCTCCATGGTCTCAAGGCCACGGAGTCGTCTGAGGACCAAGGACATCCCTCGAGACCCCAGAGTGCTGGGACTTCCTCTCCTGTCTCCCACATTCTCCCACGGTGACCACACCCACCCCCGCCAGGTCCCCGATGCAGCATCAGGGAGCCTCCAGGCTGGGAAGGGAGCCTGGGGTCGTCCACGACCCCTGAGCCGGACGTCGGTCCCCAAGGGGTCGACCTCATCACTGAGCCTTTCCTTACACTACCTTCCTCGTTTCCTCCATGAACGTCTCTCTTTCAGAGCTCTGTCTTGGCCACGAAAATGGTCGCAATTGCACACAGTCAGGGAGCTCAGCCTCCCCCCAGGTCCCTGGGGGATCCTGCACACCCCTGTGTGGAAGCGTCCCCACACCCGGGGGCAGGGCAGGGGTCTCATCGCCCTCATGTAAGTCTGATTTCTCACTGGCAACCCCAAACCCAAATGGCAGCCAACATAATGAGAATTCAAGAAACGTTTACTGATCATGGAAATTAACGCCAAGGCTTAAGCGAGTGGATTCTCTTTCTCCAAGTTTCTGCTCCGTAGTCCACCTAAATGAAAGCGGCTTTCTTGGAAACACTAGATAGGAACCATCCGTGACCCCGTAACTCTCAGAGCTGATCCTATTCCTCTCTTGCTGTGGCCTCCAGGAAGCTCAGAGTCCACCTGTACCGCAGTGGAGAATCGCGGCTTGCATTTCGGGCTACACACTTCAAATTGTCACTATTTCTACCTTCCTACTATACTAGGGGGTCACTGATGTCTTCCTCTATGTTACACTGTCACCATGTCAATTTTTTTAAAAAAAGAAATGGGGAGTTATCAACGTCTTCTTAGGTGGCCTGGCTGGCCAACCTCATCAAGATCCTTAGCTGTTGGCTGTAGATTCACGGCGTGCTCATACATGATAACCTTCTCTCGTTCTCTCTGAGGGTCTCTTAGACAGAATACGGTATTGCACACAAGCACATTCAGATGAAAATCCTATCGCCGGTGATAACTTCGAATGATAGAATCTTAATAAACTTTGTGTTTGATTGGCTGGGATAACGAGAGAGACGTATCATTGCGATGGCTGCAGGACAGAAGATAAGCTGGTCATCATTTTCAGATAAAAATGCCCATCCATCCACAGATTGCAATCAGGGGGCTGCCACGGAGCTCTTGGTCTATTCCAGTTAATTAAATGCTAAATGAAATTCAGCGCTCCGGCTCCTACAGATTCAACAATCTGTCGCCATGTGCTGCAGGCACAGGACGCAGGCGGAAGGGCTGCTGACGGGTAGTAGTTGCTCAAGAAATCCGCCTCCCCACCGGCTTCCTTCTCTTGAGAACGTCCCTGCCTGGGCTGAGGGCTGAGCACCCTTCCTCCCGGGACGGTGGCGGGGCCCCAGTAGGGGCTCGTGGGGCAGATGAGGGGCCAGGACGGACTCGCTCGGCAGCACCCGCTCTTCATTGCTGTGGGACCAGCCCGGGCGCCGTAAGCTGAGAGCACACTCACGTGCAAGTGACAGAAATGGATCGCGCCTGGGAATGCTCTTCGGGGGACGCTGTCCTGGCTTTGCTTTTCCCAGGAACCTGCACTGGGGGTCCCTACGGGGCCTCCACGCCTGTTTGGAGCTGCAGAGTCCTTCCTTGGAAATTCACAAAGATGGGCGCTTGCCGCCACGGCTGAGCAGCAATGCTCCAGTCAGACGTGGAGTTACGCGGAGGCTTCCCACTCCGTTGACCTTCACAACAGCCCTGCAGGGAAATTGTTGTTGCCCACGTACTCTTGAAGCTCAGAGAAGGCAAGTAACTTGCCTAAGGTCACACAGCTAGCATTTCCTTTTGTGTGTATCTATTTATTTTTTAAAGTTTTCATGTGATTTATTTATTTGAAAGTCAGAGTTGCACAGAGAGAGGAGAGGCAGAGAGAAAGAGGTCTTCCATCTGATGGTTCACTCCCCAGATGGCCGCGACGGCCTGAACTGCGCTCATCTGAAGCCAGGAGCCAGGAGCTTCTTCCAGGTCTCTCATGCAGGTGCAGGGTCCCAAGGACTTGGCCCATCTTCCACTGCTTTCCCAGGCCACAGCAAAGAGCTGGATGGGAAGTGGAGCAGCTGGGACTCGAACTGGCGTCCATGTGGGATGCTGGTGCTTCAGGCAAGGGTGTTAAAGAACTGTGCCACAGTGCCGGCCCTGTGTGTGTATCTTTTTAAATCATAAGAAAAATAATATGTATTTGCATATATTTATAAGTAGAATGCTACCGAATGATCTTTACCAGGTCTTCCTTCTCCTTCCCCAAAGTCATGGACTCCCCGTGACAGGTGGCACTCGCTGTCCTTCCAAAAGTTCCTGGAAAATGGAATTTAAATTAATTTTGGTTCCAAAATTGTTTGAAATCCACACATAGGAGACGCCTCTGTAAAGTTCCTGAAAGACGGATATTATGGAAAAGCTCACGGATTTCGGAGTTTTCTTTGCACCAGAATGAACTCGTTTTTAACTCCATTTTCCGTGGGCCTTGCTTTTCGAAGGAGTCTCCCACGCTGTGGGGACTAGGCTCTGCACACAAGCAGTCAGGTCACAGCAGCGGGCCAGTGACCGGAGGACCTGCACGTCTCCTTCTGGGGTTTCCTCTTGCTGGGAGGATCCACGCAGAAGTGCAGAGAGAAACAAGCAGCTTCTCTTGAGCACCTGAAGTCAACCAGCATCCGGACAGAGAGCGGGATCAAGGCAGAGGACCTGGAGCCACCCCCGCAGAACCCGGGGCACCAGCGCTAGGCCTGCGGTTCTTTGACATGACATCGCGGCAGCGAAACGAGAGAAGGATGGCACAGGAAAGGAACCCGGGAAGCTCCTGGACATTCACGCGCAAGTTGATGACACGAATTCGCTGAATAGAAACGGGGGAAGAAAAGCCAGAGGCAACACCTGAGCAGAAGGAAAATGAAAAGAAAGCGGGATTGTAGAGAAGCCATCCTGGAGGCCGAATGGGAGCGGCCGTGGCTGCCTCTGTACCCGACACCCACCCTCGGTGGGGGTTCCAAGTCTAAAGTTCACCGCGGGCAGCAAGGTGGTGGCGGGGCTGGGCTCCTCTCTGCAAGCCCTCAGGAGAATCCCTCTGTCAACGTCCCCAGCTCCTGGGGGCGGCCTCCACTCCCCCAGTGTGGAGCCCCTTCCTCCACCTTCAAGGTCAGCAACAGCCGTCCGGTCCTTCTCCAATTTCACGATTGTGACCTCCACCTCTGCCTCTCTCTTCCACTTTCTAGGACCCTTGTGATGACGCGGGGCTCCCACAGGTAACCCAGGGTCGACTTCCTATATCAGGGACAGTGGACAGCCAGCCTTGGTTCCCCCTTACCGTGCAGCCTAATCCCCTACCCCACCGGCTCTCGGCATTGGATCACAAACATCCTTCGCTGGGAGTGCATGCCCGTGTCTCTCATCACCGCTCTACAACTTATGGACAGAGAAGCAAGGCATACACGGGAAGGCATGAGCAGAGACCTAACAGGTTCCCCAGGGCTGGAAGGATGTGTGAGCAGTTGGTCTGAGTGTGTGTCCTAGCAGGGAGTGGAACAGGCAAAAACGCCTCCTGCTTAGGCAAGCCAATGTGACAGTGAGGAGGATAAAGCACAGATCCTAAATGAAGAGAGAGAGAGAGAGAGAGAGAGAGAGAGAGAGAGAGGGAGAAAGAGAGAGCACGCACGCGCGAGAGAGACCGAGAGAGAGAGAGAGAGAGAGCGAGAGAGAGGGAGAGAGAGAGAGAGAGAGAGAGAGAGAGAGAGCAATGAATGAGAATGGAACGGGAGAGAACAGGCAGTAGAGCATTTAGACGAGGTGATGGCGTGATGGACATGGAAGGGCGGAGTCTTAGGAGGAAGAAAGGACACAGGGTTGTTATCTCCAGATCCCTACGTCCACCTGGCGCTCAGGCAAGCAGTCCCTGGTCCTTGGCTGTTAGCTGCTGTCCCTTGCTCAGCCCCGCTGCCCCGCGATCCACCTGCTGCATAACCAAGTCGCAGGAAGCGCGTGGAGCAAACTCAGTCAACAGGAGTCCGTGTCAGTGCTCAGCAGGCACATCGGGTGGTTTTCCGTTTCCATTGTTTGAAAACTCCGCCTGGAGTTGTTGCCTCCCCTCCCAGAATTCCTCACTATCAGTCCCTCCCGGAGAAGTGTTTAAGATGTGAGAATATTCTAGAAAGAGCCATGTTTCTTGGTAGCCTTTGGACAAGATGATGGCAAGGGAAAGATAGTGTAGGCCTCTGCTTAAACCTGCGACTCCCACGCTGTCAGAGACCACGTGGACTCACCGGAGCCACGGAGATGTTCGGTTCCGTCGAGCTTCTGGACTAAGTAGCTCTTCAGTTTCATATTCTTGATTGATTTGTTCATATTCCCCCTGGCTTTTCCACTGGACAGATATTCATGGGGCACCCACATGTGCCAGAGAATGCAGCAGGCAGCCGTGGAGACCCCAGGGAGGCCCCTTCCCGCGTTCGCTCAGCTCAGGGCTGGCGCTGCACCCGCTGGCTCCTGCCCAGAGAGCCCGCTCCTGCTCATCACTTCTGGCCATCTTCTTGACTCACCTGGGCTCTCCTTTCCTGCCCCTGGACCCCAACCCAGCCAGGGTCAGCCACTGCTCCGGGCTCCTGGAGTGCACCTCTGCCCATGGAGCCCTTAGAAGCACTCCTATCGGAGCTCAGCGCAGGGGGTCACCTCTCCAGAGGAGCTGACCGGCTTCTTCCACTCTGACAGTGGCTGCTGGGAGCTTAGGGGCCGGAAACTACAGGAACTCTGAAACCACAGAGAGCGGCCTCCTCCACTTCTCACGCCCCGGAATCAGTGGCTTCCCTCCATGCCGTCGCTTATCTGCTATCACTGCCTTGTGCCCTCTGCAGCCGTAGGTAGGCTGGGGGCCCATATGTCAAAGAGAGCCCTGGAGGAGAGGTCACAGCTGTGCTCCCCATGGGGCTGAGGATGATGAAGATGAGGAAGATGATGGCGTGAGGAAGGGTCTGTGGATTTCAGAACAACTGTGCGTACATCAGTCCTGTGCTTGCATCTGATGCTCACAGAAGCCTTTGACAGTGGCCCTCTACACTCTGCGGATTTGTTCTACAAGGAAGGGGCCAGGCAACTAGTTGTCATCCTAATGCCCAGCTGCTGCGGGCCTGGCACCGTCCCGGGTGCCCGTGGACACCACTAGCCCAGGGACTGCTGCCCCTGCATCCCCAGTCAACTTCTTAGAAAATGTTTAAGTAATTGACCGTTGGGGACTAGGGCTGTGTGTTTTTTCCTCCTATTTTTTCAGATAAATGATTTGAGTGCAGGAAGTTAGTGATGTACCCAATGCCACAAGACAAATCAGTGACAGCCACGATTTGAACCCATGTCTTTTGCTGCAAATTGAATCTCTTTGTACTGCACCCTGTCCTTGTTGGGACGCTATACCAGGCACCTTCTAAGGGGAGCAGCTGTTTCCTCAAGGCCCATCTGTGCTTCTAGAATGTTCTGCAGACTGTAGAAGAGCTAGGGAGAAACCCCGACTTGTGAACCTCCCATTTCAGAAGGAAAGTGGGGACCTGAATTGCATCGCTGCTTTTCTTCTAAGCCGTGAGACTCATGGGAATAGCGACCGAGGATGCCTAGCGAGCGCAAGGTGTCTGCATCCGCCTACTCAGAGACGGGCTCAGGCCTCTCCGGGTTTGTCCCCTCTTCAGTTTGCATTCAATCCTTCCTGTGTTCTCACTTCAATTTGCCTTTTCAGTGGACTTGTGTTCCACACGCACCCACTGGCCCTGCAGAGTCTGGTTAAGCTGGATGCGTAACACATTTGTATCTGCCCACGCCCTTGTTTATAGTCTTGTGCTGGGTGCATAGGAGGTGCCCAGGAAGAGCGAACTCATCCTGGGGAAACAGCAGGGGCGTCACCATCCACCTGAGCCCCTCTGGTTGTGACGTGCGGGGCTGCTCGGGTCTCTGTTGTCCAGCTGCGGCGAGGGAGGCCGAGAGCTGTCTCCATCTGACAGCAATCTATCTAAGATTCTAAAATAACAGATTAGAGTGACATGGAAGTTCCTCAAGGACAAGCGAGCTTCTGCTAACAAGAAGATTACTCTTCGTGACGTGCTCCGAACCTATTTGTCATAGTCTAATTATAGACCACTCAAGGAGACGGCCCTGCCCCTTTCTCCCTGGGAGACTCTGGGGTGAGCAACTTCCGCCTGAGGGAATGCTCTTTGGAATTCACACCGTTACACATGGCCCCAGATTTCTTCCTTTTCCGCTTAACCCCAATTGGTTAAACACCCACTAAATGCTCCACTCAGTGAAATACAGAACTAGAAGACACAGCCGCTGGCGGGCTCAGTGTGTCCCTATGATGGATGCAAATAACTCATCTTTTAAAATGCAAGGCCAATTGTGCTGGGGCCAGAAGGGGCATGGCTCTCCGAATGGGGAGAAGACCCTGCGTCTAGGGGCCCTGCGAGGGACGCCGTCTGGCAGCACAGGGCCAGGCTGGGGTTGGCCTCGGGGAGCTGTGGCAGGACCACGCGTAGATGGTACGTGGAGTGCCGTGTGGGGGTGTCTGGACATCCGGCACGCCCTCGCGACCTGCACCAGGACCAGGCCGTGAGAGAAGGGGAGGAGGAATGCGTCTTTCACACATCCTGACTGTAGAGGCCATGGGACTTCGTTGAAAGGCCAAGGTCAAGGTTGCTTACAGGATTTCTAGGACAAGGAATGGATGATGGTCGTGCTCGAGCGAAGAGGTGAAGGACAGAGCTGGCTGCTGCTCCCGTGAACTCAGCTGTACGCCGAGTATCAAGTCGGGTGCTCTGCGTGCAGGAGCTCACTCAACCCTAACAAAAGCATGGCGAGGTAGGAGCCGGCATCCTCCCCGTTTGAAGACGAGGAAACGGAGGCATGGCGTGCTGAAGTCCCTTGCCGGAGAGGGTGAAGAGCCAGGATTTTCTGCCTGCTGGTCCACCACAAGTGCCCTGTGGCTAGCCAGGTCCCCCAGGCAGAAAGACACAAGAGAGGCGTCACCGGGAGGCACTTTGTGACCAGAGGATTCGCTCCGGTGCCGAAGGACTCACCTCAGGGCTGCAAACAAGCAGTGATCAGACCACAGCATTGGCTCACCGGCTTCTCCAAGGGCAGGCGGCCCAGCCACGCCTATCTGACAGCTGGGTTGGGACACCCAGGCAAAGTCGGGGACCATTAACACGTCCCCGGTGTGCTGTGTACTTCCTGCCCTGCCTGGAACTTTTTTTATTTTTTAAGATTTTATTTATTTATTTAAGAGGTAGAGTTACAGACAGTGAGAGGGAGAGAGAGAGAGAGATGTCTTCCATCTGTTGGTTGACTCCCCAAATGGCTGCAATGGCTGGAGCTGTGCCGATCCAAAGCCAGGAGCCAGGAGCCTCCTCCAGGTCTTCCACAGGGGTGCAGGGTCCCAAGGACTTGGGCCATCCTCTACTGCTTTCCCAGGCCATAGCAGAGAGCTGGATGGGAAGTGGAGCAGCCGGGACTAGAACTGGCACCCATATGGGATGCCTGCATTGCCAGGCGGAGGATTAATCTACTGTGCCACCGTGCCGGCCCCCGCCTGGATCTTGAGCAATTTGCGCATAGACCGAATATATTTGCATTGCCCTGTGGGCAACGTGTCAATATTTCGAGCAAATCTTTGTGTGATCTTTGTTACTCAGTCTTCAAACCATGAATGTGTGGACCTTGCAGGCCCCACTCTGCCGAAGACCCTTGTCCAGGGAAGTTAATTGTCGGACTGAAATTGGAGGCTAAGGAAGGACGTTGGCTGATAGGAGCAGCTCCATCCCCGCCCACTGCCGCCGGGTGACCCTGTTTCTCCAGCTCTGGCCTGGCTCCCCTCACCAGGTCCCGGGTTGTGTGTGAGCCCCCGTTGAATCCACTCTCAGTGGCGATGCCTCCTGTGCCTGCCCCAACAGCTGTCCCCCCCACCCCCAGTCCAGGGAGCCGCTGGCTCTGAGCTGCCCCTTGGCTGTGGGACCCCTGGCCGTGGGGACAGATGACACCTGGTAAGATGGTTGCCCCCCGACTTCGGTATAAAAACAGTCATGAGCCACTCCGGCATCGTAATCCTTGATTTCTCAGATTCCCGGGATTTCAGGGGATTTTCTTTTGACCTTCCTCCAAATTTTTTTTTTTTTTAAAGATTTATTATATTTCTTTGAAAGACAAAGTGGCAGAGAGAAGAAGAGAGGAAAGGAGAGAGAGAGAGAGAGAGAGAGAGATACAAAAAGAGAGAAAGAGAGAGAGAGAGATCTTACATCAGCGGGTTCACTCCCCAAATGACCACAATCGCTGCGGCTGGCCGGGCTGAAGCCAGGAGCCCAGAACTCCATCTACGTCTCCCACCTCGGTGGCAGGGCCCAGTCCTTGGGGCTGTTGCTATCCCAGGCGCAGCATCCCAGATGGGAAGTGGAGCTGCTTGGACGAGGACCAGCGCTCCTGTGTATGGAACGCTGGAGCTCAGGCTGTGGCTTAACTCGCTGCACCGCTACGGGGGCCCCCAGGTGAAAGTCTCTAAACAGCAAAGGGAACTGAGATCAGCACAGGGACTTGCTACTGTCCGGTGAGATTACAAAAGCCGCCGTATAACAGACATCCCACCTCTTTACTCCTGTGTTTATAAAAAAGAAATTTGGCTGATTACCGCATGTTAGATCTGCTGCTTCTCTCATTCTATTTAGGAAAAAAAAATGTGGCTTTATAATCCCACCCACTGGTTTCCAACTAAAACAGAATGTAGCTGCCTGCTGATCCTGCTGACTTTTCAAATGAAAAACTTATTTTTTTTAAACTACTGGAAAATTATATTTAAAAATCAGCATAATTCCATTGCCTATTCTTTCTAGATCCCTTGAATAGTGCAGGGCTGGTTTCTGGAACAACTCCACATCATCTGATGTACAAATTTGGTTGTCGACAGATCCGTGGACTGACGATCACGCTGGCGCTCAGCCAGTGTCCAAATAATCCAAATTAGGACTTTTCTCTCTAATCGAATTATCACTATTCATGTAAGACTTTTGTAGACTGCAAGAGCTATTCTCATAATATTATGTAGTATGTGAAATTATGTAATGTTACATGTATCCTCTCTGTTCTGTATGTGTATCCTAAAATCTTTTTTTTTTTCATTTTTTTTAAACTGATGGACTGGGTAACATTTTTTAAAGAGGAATTATTTGTGCAGTGCAACAGCCAGGCTCATCTGGGACTCCCCATGCAGAACCTGGCAGCTCACCAGGAGTGCACGCTGTCCCCACCGCACGGGTCACTGGCTGCAGTGGGCAAGCATTTGACTTCTCACCCATCCTGCCTCGGGTGGAGGCCCTGGGGCCCCCAGTGGTGGGCGGGGTCCACGCGGGTTGGGGGGGGGGTGTGGCTGGATGAAATTTGAACAGTGTTTGCCTTGAACAATTCTATCTTCACCGTTATCTCATCAAAAACAAACAACTGCGCAGTGAGCCTTGGAAAGCAGGTAATAATATGCGATTCCTTGGCTGTCCTCCCTAACCTTTTCTATTTTCTCACATGTCCTTAGAAAGACAGATAGGGCTACAGATGATTATCAGGTAAGGAGAGAAAAAGATAAGCAAACACTGAGCAATAATATGGCGCTCCGGAATCATCGCTTGCTACCCTGCGAGGATGCGCGGCCCCGTAAGCTCTCGCTTAACGTCTTACTCTGCTGCTTAATAAACAGCCCTGCGAGGCTGGGTGTTTTCTCATTCCCACCCTCGCTCCCTCTGCCAGAGGCTCTGGAGGGCACGGCCTCTCCCCTCCTTCCCCTGCGGTTCCCTGTTCCTCTCCATCTCCAAGGCCTTCCAAACCTCCCAGCACAGTGGACATGTGGGAGGCTGGCCTGCAGTGTGTGCTCGGAGCTTCAGCTCTGCCCGGAGCCCCCTTCGAATCTGTCCGATTTCCTGGACCACGACAGGTGTTTCGAATTCTCTGTCTCTGTGTGAGGAATTTGGCCTGTGCATCCAGCTCTCGCCTCCCGCCCCTGTTGGAGCTATGTTGGGGAGAGTGGGGTGGGGGTCAGGTGTACAGACAAAGCCAGGCAGGTTTGAGTAGGGCAGGCCTGGGAGTGGTCCCCAGTCTTTCTCCTATTTGTCCCTCCAAGTGGCTTGAGCCAGATATTTAGCACGACCCTGGAAACGCGATTGACCCTCACTGGGTGTTTGTGTGTGAATGGCTAGGAGTGGTAGTGGATCTCTAAACCCCATGTGTTCAGATCCAAGGCAGATGCAGTTCTGCAAGACTGCAGAGAAATGGTGATGGCCAACGTGGCCTCTCAGGCGTGGGAAATGCGTGTAAAACTTACGCACTGCCGGTTGTGGGAGGAAATATCCAGAGCTAAGCTAAAAGCCACCTCCCCCAAATTTCAGCCGCTGGTCTGGAGTCACAGGAAGTGGGCAACGCCGCGTGTCGCCACCCATCTCCCCCAGGAGTCTGAGTCCTGCCCTTTTGAGTCTCACAGAAGTTTCCAGAAGGGACAGGTGTCACCCTTTGCCCACCACCCTTTTGCTCCTGCTCTCACATAAGTCCTGCTTGCCCTGACCTAGCTGTGAGCAGCAGGCCGTCTCTGCCTGATGCTTTAGGTTGGTCGGGTTGTAGACACAACGTGGAATAGAGCTGTTCAGCTTGACTTTCAGATAAACAGAGAATGATTTGGGGGCTTGTGTTGTGGCCTAATGGGTTAGGCTGCCACTGCAACACTGGCATCCCATATAGGCACTGCTTTGAGTCGCAGGGCTGGGCCAGTCTGAAGCCAGGAGCCAGGAACTTCATTTTGGTCTACCATAGATGTGGCAGAGGCCCAAGCATTCGGACCATCTTCTGCTGCTTTCCCAGGTACATGAGCAGAGAGCTGGACTGGAAATGGCGCAGCCTGGACAGGAACCGGCGCTCAGGTGGGATGCTGATGCCGTAACTCACAGCGCTCTGTGCCAACAAGGTCTCTGGCTCTTGGCAATGAAGCGGGAGGCGTTGATTAACTTGCTCCTGGAAATCCACCAGGATGTGATGGGATTTGAAAACTGCTCCTGAAAAAAAAAAAAAAAACAACAGAAATTAAAGACAATAAGAGAAAACTTGGCTTTGAGTGTTGAAAACGTTCTTAATAGATTCTGACTTCAAGCTTTCTCCCCAGGGTATTGAAAGTTCTGAACTGCTAAGTAGTCAAATATATCTGTTGAGAAAAAATCCATATGGACAAAGAATACAATAAATGTCCCTAATTAGGAGTAGAAGAAGCAAGTGATGGAAGCTGGCTCTCGTGTGTAACACAGCAGCGCACTGGGGACACCGGCACTCCAGCCTCTCCCGCTCAGTGAGCAGTGGAGAGCTGATGTGCGTCAATGCTCACTCATGAGCCATCAGACGTCCCCGTTCCCCATCGGAAGGCAAAGACGTCCTTAGGAGCGGAAGGCTCATCTTCATTAAGGGTTTCTGCGGAGCTGATTGTTGGAGCCGCCCCTTTCACCAGGCGGCTGTGGGCATGGTACTTGGCCGCCCAGGGTCGTGCTCCCAGGTGGTGCCATGCAGGAGAGAATTCGGTGGTAGCCACGTGGGGTTGTTGAGAAGGGATGTGGCTAGTGAGACCCCGGTGCTGGGTTTGCCCTGTGTTTCGCTGTAGTGGGTTTACGTGTACACAGCCCATGAGCCCAGTGGTATTGCAGAGCACGACGCAGAAGACAGCAAGACTTAAACAAAGACCCACTGCAGTGGCCGGCTGGCCGGGCAGAACAGGTGAATTCCTGGCAGTCCTGATGGTGAGGCGTCTGCGTTCACTGTCAGCTCTCGTCCACTTCCTGCAGTCGTGTGTTTGAACTCCGTGCCTGGGTGTTCTCATCCCTGAAGTGTGGATGCTAGTAGCTCTTGTCATACTGGGCTGCTCCAGTAATTAAGCGAGATAACACTCCGGGCGTGGTGTCTTATTGCCTGGTGCACAGTAAACCCTCCCCAGGTGCCATCCTGATTCTGGTAACTGTTTATGGAGGCGAGAGGCTCAGAGGTGGGCTACTTATCAGCTCTTTGTCCATGTGGAGTTAAATCTCAAGACATAGTTCTCACCAACCTACATGCTTTACTGAGACCTGGTATGTGTGGGAGGTGGCAGAAACACAGGTGCACACGCGGCTGCTTTCACTCCCCAGGTGGTTAAGTCCAGCAGAGAGCTTGAGGATGCTAAAACATTTCAAGAGCTTACTGGAGACCTACTGTGTGCCAGCCCTGTCTTCGCCTGGGGAATGTATCGGTGAACAAGATGGCCAAGGACTCTGCCCTCACTGGGCTTCTATTCTCACGGTAATGACAGACAGCAAACCCAGAGGAGGTAACTGTCCCCCAGGACGTGTGAAAGGGCAGGGGGACGGAGACCACAGAGCCCATGAAGTCTTCTCCAGGCAGCCGGGAGTTATGTGGGGAAATCAGACAGCTGAGGGCGATGCCAGGACAGGTCGCAGGGACGGTGTCCAGGCAGATGAGACGTGGGCTGTCCACGGTGCAGCAGGTGGGGTAGGTGGAGGGCGGGTGGCCCAGGCCCAGGGGTCGGTGTGCAGGTGCTAGTGAACGTATCCCAGGTGTCCTTGGAGTGAGAGTCAGCAGAGCTTGATTACAGACCGGAAGTGAGCAGTGAGTGAGAGAGAGGCGTGGACAACAGCCTCTCAGGTTTGGGCTGGGACGTCTGGCGCCCCGGCTCTGACATGGTGAGGTCAGGAAGGGCGGGATGGGAAAGGACGGCGGGCTGTTTGGCTCAGGCTTCACATGCACACTCAGAACCTAAGTGCAGGCAGAGTGGTGTTACTTTGGAAATGGGTTTTAGCTGGTCAAGAAGTAGGAGGCTATTTAAGGAAAGAGAAGAGGGGTGTGTCGGACTGCATAAGAGGCAGCAGGAGCCAGGGCAGGCTAGGGGACCCGGCTCATTGCGGTGGAGCCGCCGGTCAGCACGGGGGGCACCCAGGGGAGCTCAGGTGTCCCGAACGTCCTAGGAGTGAGTGCAGGGGTAAAGGAACGCCCTCCCAGGGTCACCCTGGCTTCTGCTATCGCACTGTGTGAGAAGCGTTCGGGAAGTTCAAGGGCAATGGGGATTACGGAAAAAAGTTTCACGATTTCAACATTTTTTCGCACCCAAATAAACTTCCACAAACTTCTGAAAATGCTGTCATCTAAGAATTCCCAAACGAAGGGTGTGTAGTCAGGAGCTCTTCCAGGTCTCCCACGTGGGTGCAGGGAGCACCCAGGTCGTCCTCCACTGCTGTCCCATACAGGGAGCTGGACTGGATGAGGAGCAGCTGGGACTTGAACTCCGCCCATGTGGAGTGCCGGCAGTGCAGGCAGAGGCTCAGTCCACTGTGTCACAGCTCTGCCCCTAACTGGCCTTCCCAGGCCATAGGAGAGAGCTGGATCCGAAGCGGAGTAGCTGGATATGAACCGGTGTCCATATGGAGTGCCGGCAGTGCAGGCAGAGGCTCAGCCCACTGTGTCACAGCACTGCCCCTAACTGGCCTTCCCAGGCCATAGGAGAGAGCTGGATCTGAAGCGGAGTAGCTGGATATGAACCGGTGTCCATATGGAGTGCCGGCAGTGCAGGCAGAGGCTCAGCCCACTGTGTCATAGCACTGCCCCGGCACATGGACTTGCTGGCAGCTGTTCAGATGTCTGAACAGTCCTGAACATTCCAGAACGTTCTTCCCACCAACAGCCTCTCCCCCGCCTCGGCATGCATGGCCAAGACTTTCCAAGATGTTTTTTGTGTTAAAATATATGAGCTTCCCTGCAAAGGGCTCTGTGTATCTATTAAGAAGAGAAAGTAACTAAGACAAAAATTCGCATTTTCTTTCTTGTGTTTTATGCCCAATAATGGTTTGGATGCATTTTTTCCTCTCTCATTGACCCCCTACTTTGCTGTCACATCAACAACCATTCTTGCCCAGAGCGGAGACTGCCTAAACCATCCTAGGAACTGGACTGCTCTCCTCCTTCCCACTTACGGTGGCACCGCGTGCAGCTCCCTGTGCGGCTGCACCGGGTCAAGATCCACGATGATTTTATGCTTCCCGGGGCTGCAGTTTCTAGTTTCCTGTATTTACATGAAAAGGTGCTTATCTGAAAATTACACTTCCACTTACATTAAAGTTGTTTCTATTTTAGTTTATTTTCCCTGATTATAAAGTCATTATCTAATCTCTGCAGAAAATTCAGAATGCCAAGTGCAAGGAGGACGCAGTCTCGTCCGTAATCCCACAACAGTATGTCCTTCTATTCCGCTGATTGTTTGTCTATCATGCACATTTGTGATGCTCTCAGAATTAGTTATGAAAAGGCATTGTGTAAACACATTTTAAATGGGTCTCTTTCTTTCTAGACTTCAACCCATTCGCCTCCAGCAGTACCCTTTGCTCTACGGCACTCTGCCTTCCCATGAGTCTCTGCAGAGCCACGCCTGTACTGCGCATCAGCCATAAACCCTCTCTCTGTCGCTTGCCTGCCTGCCTGTGTGCGTGTGCCCCTGTGCCTATCTCCTGCTACCTCTCAGCGCCGGAAATCTTTGTGCGTAGGACATTCAGATGTGTTTACCTCTTTCCAGTAGCTGTGCCATCTCAGTGTGTGACCCCATCACAAAGCAACAGTCCTCTCTCAGGGAATGGCCGTGACAGCAAATGACCTCCACTCTCCGCCACCTGCTGTGTGTGCAGAGATGTCCACTGTAGTGGCCAATGCCATATCTGAGGGTCGTCTGCGTCTCCTCTGTGGTCCGTGGAGCTCTGCCCTTCCTCTATGATGTATTCAGACGTGGAGTTTTATTTGAATTGCTTTGCACTGAGTCTACAGCTTTTATCCTGGGACCCAGGTGCCTGTGTCTCCTTATGTCTGAACCATGTCTTCCAGCTACTGTCCTTTTATTTAGTTAGTTTTTGTTCAGTCACCTGATTGCCTAGCACATGTGACACCTCTACTTTATTTAAAAAAAGATTTATTTATTTACTTGAAAGTCAGAGTTACACAGAGAGAGGAGAGGCAGAGAGAGAGAGAGAGAGAGAGAGAGGTCTTCCATCTGCTGATTCACTCCCCAGATGGCTGCAATGGCCAGAGCTGCGTTGATCTGAAGGAGCCAGGAGTTTCTTCTGGGGTCTCCCACATGAGTGCAGGGCCCCAAAGACTTGGGCCATCTCCCACTGCTTTCCCAGGCCACAGCAGAGAGCTGGTTTGGAAGAGGAGCAGCCGGGACTCAAACCAGCACCCATATGGGATGCTGGCGCCTCAGGCCAGGGCTTTAATCTGCTGTGCCACAGTGCTGACCCCAATAACACCTCTACTTTTTTTTATTTATTTGGAAGGTAGACAGGAGAGAGAGAGAGAGGAGGAGGAGGAAGAGGAGGAGGAGGAGGAGGAGGAGGAGGAGGAGGAGGAGGAGGAGGAGGAGGGAGAGATATCTTTCATTTTCTGGTTCACTCTCTGAATGTCTGCAGCAGCCGGGGCTGGGCCAGGCCGAAGCTGGGAGCCCAGAGCCCCACTGGCAGCTGCCCAGGGTCCACTCGGTGGAAGCCGGAAGCAGAGACAGAGGCAGCACTGGGACCCAGGCCCCGCCATGGGAGCGGCGGTCCCAGGCAGCGTGCTGGCCGCTGCACCTTGCCCCTGCCTGGCTCTTGTCCTTGCAAACACTCCTCGACTCGCCCATTCCTAGTGAGTGTGCGCTGGAGCCTCTCACGTTTGCCGTTAAGGATTTTAGCTGCACTTGCGTTTTCCATCTTTTCCTGTCTCTGTACACCATGCTGGTTAACCCCTCAGTCTCTGTGTCCCACGCACAGTTTAAACACCGCAGTTCCGTATTTCACTGTTACAGGGTTTCTCCTTGTTTGATGTCTGTCTGTTGCTGACTGACACTGGCCCACAGTATTTGAAAGCAGTCCCCTGGCGGGCTCTGTGCTATGCATCCTCACATCACTTGGAGAGCTTTATTCTTGTAGGTGGAGTCTTCCCCCGACTGCGTGGTTATTTCTGTCTCCCTAGGAAAACTCCTGCTCCGGGAGCTGTATTTGGATGAGCCGCACGATGTCGGTGGTCCTCATGCGCCTTGCAGAACTGACCTGCACACGCGGTTGAGCGGAGACTTTAACCCTCTGCGCAGATCCCTCTCTGAGTCTGTCCAGAGTCGGCCGCCCCTCCTTTCTGGGCGCCAGTGTGCTGCCTGGCTCTCCACGGCATCGCGGTCTGAAGCAGAGCGTGGGGAAGGCAAAGTCTCTGGCAGGGGTCCTGCACCCCAGGCTGAGCGCGTGGGCCACCTTGAGCATACTGGCTTGGGGCTGCTCACCTCGGGGTGTGGCTGAACGCAAGGAGAGTGGCGCGGGTGCTTGTGGGGCAGAAACCGGGGGCGGGGGGGTGGTGGTGCTGAGACCAGGGAGTGTTCAGCACACTCTGCCCCAGCCTGGTACCCAGAATTCCTTGCAGGTACCTGGAGCCCTGAGGTTGGAAGGGGGCAGGGCCAGCATCGCCAGAGCTGGCTCCTGGAGCTTCCTACTTGAGGTCTTCCTCTCTCTCTCCCCTCGTCTGCTCGCTCGTTGTCCGTGGCTGGGGCAGCCTGGGCACCACACATTGAAGATGCTGACCCTCCAACGGACTGGGTCCCTGCAGGTGTGGGAGCCGAGTCCCCCAAGTTCACGGTCGAGAAACCACCTTCTTTTGTGTTGAGTCACTGAGACCTGCAGGCTTAGCTGTGCAGCTCCAGGCTAATGCCTGCTTTGTCCTTGCGGGCTGATGCCCTTACACATGACCTCACTGTCCCGGGAGCGTTCCAGCAAGGGACATGTTCAGGCCGCCGTGGGGCGGGCGGCATGCCTCCCTGTGTGCTGTATCTCCCTGCTCCGGCGTTCTGAGCTCCCTCATTGGAGCTCTGAGCGCAGCACTTCATTTGTTTGTTTTTAAAATGGCTTTGCTATCATGTCTATGGACTGGGTGTGGGGCTGGGAGGCCTGTCGGTGCTTCGATTGCCATCCTGGAACTGGTTTAATGTGCCACTAGATTCTGTTTGCTAATATTTTATTTAGGATTTTTCATCAATATTCATATGAGACTGGCCTGTGGCTTTACCCTGTCGGGTTTGCAAATCGACATGAGGCGCTTTCTTCCTTCCCTGTGTTCCCAAAGAGGCAAAGCCCGTGCAAGTCACCGGTCCTCACACACCGGGAAGGCATCACCTGTGCCACCAGTGCCACCTGGATTTGGGGGGAGGGAAACAGCTTCTAAAACAGGTCTCAGTTTCCTCCGAGGCGCTGCTTCCATTCGGAGGGTTCACCCTCCTGGATCCATTTGTTCCTCATGATTTCTTACAAAATCGTCCATCTTGTCAAGAATCTCGGGCTCATTTGCATAACAGTAAGCAGATTTTTTTCTTACTCTTCTTTCATTTTCTATTGTTTTTCCGGTTATTTTTGATGCTCATATTTTTATGTAGGTATTTACACTTTCAAAGATGTCTATGTGTGTTTAACTTAACTAAGTCTTTTTTTTAAAAAAACATTCTTTGCTGTTGTTAAACAAGTCTTGGATGTGTTTATTCTTTCTACCATTTTCTGTTTTCCGATTCATCGCTTTCTGTTTTCACCGCGTGCGTCTGAGGCATCCCTGAGGCCTCCTGCCTTCGCCGTCTCCCTTGTCCACCTGGGAGCTTCCTGGAGTTCTTCTCCTTCATCGCAGGGCTGCAACATCATCGTGGACATTTCGTTCCGAATGTGACGTTGCCGCGAGAGCGCTGTCTAGGGAGGGGCTCAGGGTCTGAGCGGCAAGGCTTTCACAGCGGGACATGCTGTGCACTGTCCAGCAACGTCTCAGGAGCTGGGCCAGGCTCCTCGGTCAGGTTCACCCTCAAGGTCACGGCCTGGGAAGGGTCATTCCTCAAACCAAGGCATTGGGAGAAAGATGCAGAGTTTCGGCACTGGGGGGATCTGGGCCTGGCGGCTGGGGCAGGGCCGGGTTCTGGCGCAGAAGGGGCTTCGCTGCTTGTGGACTCTGAGGTGTCAGAGAAGCAAACTGCCCATCGGGCCACTCTGGGGAGTTTACGTGCAAGGCCATCGGCCAAGGCCGTTCCCCAGACTGGTGGGCAGCGCCGTGGACTCTGCAGTGACCCCCACTGGGCTTCATCTGCCGGGGCCACGGCGTCTGTTCTGACTTTGAACCTGACTCTTACAGAAGCACACAAATCAAGTGTGTGTCTTATGCTGCTTTCGATATCAACAAGAGCAAATAAATATCCACCAGCTAGTGTTTTACGTCATTTAGGCCATCTCTAGCTTGGGTTTTAAAAATGTTTTAAACTTTTTTAAAATTTTGAGATGTTTTTAGATTTCCCCTCACTTTATCTTGATTTCATTTTGATTTTGATCCTTTTGGGGCTGAGAGAGGCGCATTGAAACCTCCCGACACTATTTTCCTCTCGTTCCTATTTCTTCTAGATTTAATTTTTAATGCTTATTAGACAAGATTCAAATTGCAGGACAGGTGTGAAGCGCACATTTGAAGAAGTAAAAATAGTAATAGAGTGAAGTTGGCCTGGTAGCTTGGGGGCGGGGGTGCGGGTGAGGGAGGTCAGGGCTGCTCCGTGTGTGTGCGGGTCAGGGTGGAGTCCTCAAGCAGTACTGGTTGCACCTGTTCCGTAGGCGTCCAGCGAAGTGACAACAGAGCCTCCAAGTGCACAGTAGGAAAGGCCCCGACACACACTCCAAAGCAGACCTGAGTCGGCAGGCCAAGGTGCACCCACGGCACAGAGCGGAGACCCGGGTGACCGTAACACGACGACGAGCGGTAAAGCCACCGTGGCGTTGTCCTGACACACATTTTCCACGAGCTTTTTAAAAACCCCGTGTATGCAATACATTTCAAAATGTTTATACCAAAATAAACTGATCTTTTCTTAAAATTATTTATTTATTTGAGAAGTAGAGTTACAGAGAGAGGAAAAGACAGAGAGAAAGGTCTTCCATCCGATGGTTCACTCAACAAATGGCCTCAACAGCCTGAGCTGGGCTGATCGCAAGCCAGGAGCCAGGAGCTTCTTCCAGGTCTCCCACGTGCGTGCAGGGGCCCAAGGACCTGGGCCATCTGCTGCTGCTTTCCCAGGCCACAGCAGAGAGCTGGATCGAAAGTGGAGCTGCTGGGACTCAAACCAGCGCCCACATGTGGTGCTTGGTGTCTCAGGCAGAGGCTTAGCCCACTAGTCCACAGCACCACCCCTAAGCTGATCTTTTAATTCAATTTTCCATGAGCTTTTAAGTAGCCTCATAGTTTTGTTTTTCAACTCTTACAATAAAAGATGAGATGGGCATTTGTATAACCTCTGTCCCCTTATTCTTCCTCCTCTAATTTTGAGCATTTTAAAAGTTGTGATCGAGAGCATATATATTTTATTTGATAAAAAAATTTCCCTACATTTGTGCAGTATTTTTTAAATTAGCATAATAGCGATCATCAATTATTTCACAGTGACTTCTTTATTCCTGTGTTGATGGTTGATGACAGTGTAACTTTCTATGTAGTTCGTTCTTTCTTTCTTTCTTTCTTTCTTTCTTTCTTTCTTTCTTTCTTTTTTTTTTTTTTTGACAGGTAGAGTTAGAGAGAGAGAGAGAGAGAAAGGTCTTCCTTCTGTTGGTTCACCCCCCAAATGGCCGCCACGGCCGGCGCGCTGCACCGATCCGAAGCCAGGAGCCAGGTACCTCCTCCTGGTCTCCCACACGGGTGCAGGGCCCAAGCACTTGGGCCATCCTCCACTGCCCTCCCGGGCCACAGCAGAGAGCTGGACTGGAAGAGGAGCAACCAGGACTGGAACCCGGCACCCATATGGCATGTTGGTGCAGCAGGCAGAGGATTAACCAAGTGAGCCCCGGCGCCCGACCACGTTCCCCTATTTCACTGGAGGCACACGTCCACACGTGAAACTCTTGGGCAGAGGACTTGAACATTCTTAAGGCTTTTGACTAATGAAGAGACCTTCAAACACACATGGAGCATGAGTTCTATGGACAAGCTAGGGATGGATTTCAAACCATTTTGTACCAAAATAAATTTATCTTTTAATCCCAATCTCCATGGCCTTTTTGAAGAGCGCTTGCATATTTACAATGGATTTCTGTACATTTCCCCTACATTTCTCATAAAAACATCAGAATGCTCTTTCTCCACAATTTCCCCGTCATTGACCATCTGCGAGCAACGTGAAACAAACACAGAAACCTCTGGATCATTTAAACAATTATTTCCACGTGAATCTGATTTCTCAAAGCATGCCTTTATATTCTCTGTGTTTGAATTACCTGCCCATACGCTCTGCAGTTAGAATGATCGTTTTCTTATCAATTTGTTTGAGCTTTTTTAAATAAGGAAGCTGGTGTGTTTGTCAGAGTTGTTCACACAATGCCATTTCTTTTGACGTAATTTTCTTTTTGGCATAGTTTACTTCTGAATTTAAAGGTGCTTGGGTAGCGAAGTAGATTTTTAAATTTTTTAGTGATTTCTCCTTTGTTTTTAATCTCAAGAATCCCTTCTCCACTGAGAGATTAGGTTTAAAACTTTAACTCTTTATTTCACGTGAACTGTTGCCCCCACTTGATGGAGCGTTGTGTGTGTGTAACTTTATTAGCAGCACTACGACGTGGTCAGTTTTCTCCGTGGCTCTCTGCTGGGGGTTTATCATGGTTCACTGGACTCTGTGCTGGCTGGGGATCGCCTGTGGGATTTTGCCTATTTTAGGGAAGATTCACTGCCATGAAAAACAGCATCCACGTAGGTGTTCGCTCCACAGTTTGCAATAATTTATCCCATAGAAAGCACCACCTGTAGAGCCAATGATGAGTCCAGTTAAATCTTTGGACACTGATGACTTGCTAAACGAGTTCTCCTATTTGGCGGTGGGATTGGTGCCTGAAGGGACCAGTAACTAACCTGGCAAGCTAACTGGTAATCCCCAGCCATTTGGCTTTCTTGAACAATTTCTAGTGTGCAACAGTCATCTTCATTTCGGCGGCCACTTACTGTCTTATCCTGTGCAGGGGAAAACGCTGGGGTCGAGGGAGGTCGACATCTCTTCCCAAGCCAACAGAGCAAGAATTAGATCAGCCAGGTTGAGACTGGTGGTTTCTGCTTTGTAGCCCAGTGATCCGTCCCTGCGGCCCTGCCCTTGGTGGTGAGGAAGTTCATAGACCAAGAGCCCACAGCGGGAGGAGGTTTTCAAGCTAAGAAGGATCCCAGTGCTCCTCAATATTCACTGGAAATAGCAGCCGCCAGCCCGCACAGTAGCAGGAGCCTCTGGAAAATTCTTTGAGAAGGAAGCCACCTTTTAGGTGAAAATACTTATGCTATTCGAGACATCTTTGAGCAGTTGATTCTAAAATTTTTTGCAAGGCAAAAACTCGAGAATTTGGCCTGGCTTTAATCAAATATTTATGATGCCCTCATTAGTCTCCAGTCCAAGGGTAGAACAGGCTCTCATTTGAATTTCCGAGTGGGAAGGGAATTTTGAAAGGCAATGTCATATTCTATGCGCTGTTTATACAGATCAAATATGCATGTGTTGGTTTTGCAGACTGGTGTCAGTGCTGCTGTTATTTCGTGGGACAGTCGTAATGAGGTGCAGCAGGAGCTCCCGCTGGGGACCCTGGGAACATCTGGGCTGTGCTGGGCCCAGGGAGGCCACTCCATGGCGTTCGCGGCTTCCGCGGGGCTGCAGGGGTGTGAGGAGGTGTCCCTGTCACTGCGTCGCCTGGCAAGTTTGACTGGTGTGTGATAATGAGGTGCAGGGCACACCCAGCCAGGCGATGAGGAGGGAGCGTGGGGAGTCGTGAGCCAGGCACAGAACAGGGCTTCCATGGGAGCGTGGAGGCCACGGGGAGGAGCTGCCTCGTTAATGGGAGACTCGGCGCAGCTGCAGAAGTGCCATGCGGTAGCGACTGAGGTGGAGAGAGGGAGCCAGCGGCCTCGGAGGCCCGAGAGGGAGTTTCGACTTTGGGGGCCGTGGGAAGGCTTGAGTTTGAAGCCGGCAAGTGACTTCACCCGCTTCCTGTTTTAAGAGGGTGATTCTGGCTTCTGTGAGCAGCGGATGGGCTGAAGACAGGGCTGAGGCGGGGAGGAGGTCGGGAGGCTGCTCCCGATACCCCGAGACCACCGACAGGGCGTGGGGGACCTGGTGGCCGCGGGGAGGCAGCACCGCGATGCCTGTGTCCCTGGGGAGGCTGCTCTGTCCCGGGCTGTTTGACGTGCCGGAGAGGAAGAAGGAAGCTTCCGTGTTTCCTCGCAGGAGCCGCGGAGGTCGGGGGAAGTCGGTTGAGTGACCGTGAGGGGTCTGACTCGGGGAGTCTGTGTTGGGTTGCCTGCAGGATGCTCCCTCTCCCCGCCCCCCTGTAGGCGGTCGGGTTGCTGGTCTTGGGCTCAGCAGGTACAGTGAGGGCACAGCCAGGTGTGTGGGAGTTGAGGGTCTCCCGTCTTGTCATTTCTCCGTTCTCTGGACGTGAGCACCAGCGTCTGGGGAGACTGAGGTGTGGGAGCACTGTCCGCACAGCAGGTGCAGGTGACGCGCTGCTCCTTGCTGGGGACAGTTACAGCAGGCAAGCGACAGGCGACGACGCCCAGGCAGAGCATGTGGGGCAGAGGACAAGGAAAGAGGACAGTGGGGACCACCGAACCCCAGCCAGGCGGGATAGGAGTGGATAGCCGGGGTGGAGAGGATCTTGGGTGCGAGGATGTGGAATGGAGAAGGATCTGTGGCTCTTGGGCACCTGGCATGAAGAGGGGCTGGATATTTGCTGGGACGGAAGGAAAGAAGAGAGGAAGGGAAGTGAGGGGAGGGAGGAAGAGTACAGGCGACGGAGGGGAGGAGGAGGCCAGGGGGAGGGACAGGCTGAGTGGAGGGCAAGGCAATGAGGTGGAAGCAAGCTCGTGCAGGGCCCGGCAGATCCGGCAGAGCCGTTGCAGCCCTGTGCGAGGTCAAGGGGGCTCACTGCAGACTCGTGTCCCAAGGGAGACGTGCCGACGCTGGCAGGTGCCTGCTACTGCTTTTTTAATGTTATTTATTTATTTATTTATTTATTTTTGACAGGCAGAGTTACACAGTGAGAGAGAGACAGAGACAGAGAGAAAGGTCTTCCTTTTTCCATTGGTTCACCCTCCAGTGGCCACTGTGGCCGGCGCATTGTGCTGATCCGAAGCCAGGAGCCAGGTGCTTCTCCTGGTCTCCCATGGGGTGCAGGGCCCAAGCACCTGGGCCATCCTCCACTGCACTCCCGGGCCACAGCAGAGAGCTGGCCTGGAAGAGGGGCAACCAGGACAGAAACCAGCACCCTGACCGGGACTAGAACCTGGGGTGGCGGTGCTGCAGGCGGAGGATTAGCCTAGTGAGCCACAGCGCTGACACTCTGTTGTTTTAGCAGAGGGGCTGGAGCCTCCCCAAACAGCTCCTCGAAGGAGTGAATGTTTGCGGAGTGCTGACCCGTGTTTCCAGGCCTTTGTTTGATGCAAGTTCAACAAAAAACGGCTGTGTGAGCCGGGAAGGTCTGCAGCGCTGTCACCAAGAAGGCTGTGGGGCTGCAGGTGTGTGGAAGGAGGGACACTGCGGGCGGGCCTGGTGGCTCCATACCCTCCCTCTCTCGGCACCTGCACCCACCCACTCTCAGGGAGGGGCCTGGTAGGAGATCAAACAGATGGGGGGAAATTAGGAGGGCTCGGAGCTGTGTCTGTCACGGGCAGGGGGGAGCTGGAGACCTCCCGGGCTCTGTCCATTTGTATTTGAAAGGCAGAGTGACAGAGAGAGCAAGGAGTGGGGGGGATCGGAGAGAGGGAGAGAGAGAGACTTTGGATTGGTCTCACGAGGCAAGGCCTGCGTCTACTGTGTGTCTGCTTGAGGTCTGCTATCTCTTCTGTTAGCTGCCCCGAAGCATGACCTGTGCCTCAGTCCCTCTGTTGCTGTCAGGGTGAGGACACCCAGACCATGTTGTCTGCACTGAAGTCACTCAGGCACAGACTCCCTAGTTATGCGGGTGCCTTTCTCCTCACCAACTCCTGCCAATCCAACCTAACTGGGACCTGCTTACCAGGTCAGTACCTGTGGTCCAGATGCACACCAGTGAGAATCAGCAAAATGAGACCAGCAGGACAGAACCTCCCATGCCCGACCGAGCGATCCCCAACCACAGCTGGGGGCAGCCGTGCCCACTTCCTCCCTGAATATTTGTGGAATGAAAGATAGCCACTGTGGTTGGAATATCCTTCCCCGCTGTCCACACTCAGAGATAAATCACCAGAGTCTTAGGTTAATGGTGCTGAGAGGGTAGAAACTTTATCCAATTATGGTGTTTAGAAGGAGAACCTCAGGAAGCTGGAGCAGTCACATGGGGGGTTTATAAGGAGAGGGAGCGACCACACAGACACTGGCAGGCATGCAAGTTCTGTGCCACCCTGGCGCTGCTAGCCACAACGCCAGCCCCAGAGGACAAACCGGTGGCTCCTGCCCAATCTTGGACTGTGAACCTCCAAAACTGTGAGCCAAAAGGAACATCTTTTCTTTGTAAGTGGAGTTGGGTATTTCTTTATAGTAGTGAAAATTGGCTAACACAGTAACACAAGTGAAGGTCAAGAATGTGTGGAGGGTTTTGGAAAATGGGCACAATCTTTAAATTCTATTTCTCCGCTAACTTTTGAAGAACATTCTTACGGTTAGAAAAGTCAGTGCTCTGAGAGCCCAGAGGGGTAAAGAAACTCAGGAAGTCGGAAAACAGGAGGTTGGGAAGGTTCCACAGTAGAAGCGACTTTCCGGTTGGTCTCGGAGGAGGGTGCGTGGGGAGCAGTGTGCAGGACCACACAGCGGGAACCTGGTTTCCAGCTGCACCGGCACTGTGGACTTGTGTTGAGTGGGCAGGGGGAGACACCTAAACTCTGCCACTGCTCTCTCCAGCTGCAATGAGTAGACCTGTGTCCCACCTTCTGCAAACTCCCAATCCACATCTCGGACCCTGCGTTAAAGAGATGCAGTGGTGCTGTGTTAGACTCCACAATGCTTCGGAGAGCATCCCCTGGGGAGGAAGTGGCTGGGACTGCCACTCCTGGGGCCCCAGGGTATTTCCACACATCCAGACCTGGACCTCCACAAGCCCACAGTCCTCCCAACGTGTCCCTGAATCTCAGTTGTCTTTCTTTTCCTTCCTAACTATGTTCCTATAGTGACACACCTGGTTGTATCTGGAATCTTCACGTCTATGTTCCCCGGCTCTAGCTTAGAGCCTGGTGGGAGTTAGGGATCCCAGTGCCGGTGGAGCTTAGATGAATGCATGATGGGAGAATGGTTGCCTGGCTTGCTGTGGTGTGAAAGTGATTTGGTCCTTGAACTCAAGCAAACATTTAAGCCTCAACATCACAAGTTAATGCTAGTAAGGGGGAGAAGACCACAGACTGGCGACGTTCAGGAGCAGGCCCAGCGGGACCCTTGGTCACTGGGCGTGCCTGGGGAAGGCGGGTCTCACAAGGGGGCTGCTATAAAGGCCTGAGCTGAGCCCCACAGCGCTCTCTGCTTCCTGGCTCTCCACGTGGGTGGTCCTTCTTGACTCCCCACTATACACAGATGTCCAAAGAAGGCAGGCATCGATCTTGGACTTGGATCTCCAAAAGTGAGCTAAGTAGACCTGGTATCTATAGGTCAGTTGCCTCCGGCATTTTGTTGCAGTACTGAAGGTCTGACCAACACACGGATGCACGCAGAGAGGAAGTGGTGCAGACTCTCCTTAGCTCTGGTTCTCGGTCCGGTAGATTCGCAAGGCAAGACTGTTGTGTTTTCTTGCCATGAGGAAGCATTTTCTTCTTTATTTATTTTCTTTTACTTCCCGTGGTTTCTAAATTCAATTGCAGACATTTTCACCTCTGTGTTCCCCATGCCTGGCTTAGGATTTTATTGTAGAAATTAGAAAATTTATGTTCCCCTACCTAGCTTAGAATTTCATTATAGGAAATTTAAAAAATGTCTACACATGCTAATTCACCATGGGGATTTTTATAAAGACAGATATGTATAGAAAAATGTTACCTTTATTTTATCAGACACGGGATTGTAAACAGTTAATATTTTGCTATTTTTTCAAAAATTTCCTATATGCTTATCTGAATAGTGACTTACCAATCAATAATAGCTAACAGTGTATTAAAACATTGAAATAATAATGCTTATATGGTTTTTTTTTATTTTATACTTAGGATTATATCATGAACATATCCTTTTAACCATTTTTTAAACTTAAAGTTTCATTGTGTGGCCTTAGGATTCATTAAATCATCCTATTTTGTTGGAAATGGTAAGGTGTTATTAACCTATTAGTATCATTGACAAAGAGGAAATAAATATTTTGCAGCCTAAATCTTTAAAGGAACTTCGGTTGCTTGTTCAGAATGAAGTTTAAGATCAGATTCATTGAGTTAATTTGTAGAGATATTTTCAACCTCTTGATATAAATTACCAAGCTGTATTTTGAAAAATTATCTCACGTGTTCAATTTTAAGCACTGAGGCCACTCAGCTTACAGAGCCTTAGTGGGTCTGTGACCAAAAGTCAAATGCAGTTTGGACCTAACTCTAGGTTTTACTGGCCTTAGTGCCCATTGCCAGCTGTTATATACCATCATTCAGTGACCAATTTTGACTGATCACCACATTTTTTGTGTACGTATTCAGAGGCAAGCTTTAATTCATTTAATCCTGCTGTCTTGTCTACCTGAGGACAAATGACCTCCTTTGTCAGTCACACCTGAAAGTCAAGTGTGCTGGGTATAAAACCCTTGGGCCTCAAGTCTTGCATCCAAACCTCTATACAGGTCACTTTATGACTATTTATTATTTAACTTCAGAATAGGTAAGTTCTATCCTGAGTTTTGTTCCTTCTTAAGCTATCTATCTACTTTATACACTTGTATATTTTTATTTTTAAGATTTATTTATTTATTTGATAGGCAGAGAGTTACAGAGGCAGAGGGAGAGAGAGAGAGAGAGAGAGAGAGAGAGAACCTCCCACATGCTGGTTCATCCCCCAAATGTCCACAACACCTGGGGATGGGTCAGGTTGACGACAAGAACTGGCAGCTCCATCCAAGTCTCCCTTGGGTGTGCATTAGCAGGAATCTGCAATTAGAAGCAGAGTTAGGGCTGGAACCCATCACTCTCATTTGGAATGTGGGTATCTTAACCGCTGCTCAAGTCCTTGGATTCCTGGCACCCTTGTGGGAGTCCAGAGCTCTGCCTTCAGCCTGGCCCAGCCCTGGCTCTTGTGGCACTTGAGTGAACCAGCACATGGGAGGCCTCTCTCTGTCTCGTTCTGTCTCTCTCTGTCTTCTTCTTCTCTGTGCTTTTCATGCATACAAATATATTTTTCAAAGCTAAAGAATGCACAGAAATGTGTGTTCATATTAATGGCAGATGAAGGCGTGTTGCCAAGGAGAATCAGACAGGGGTCCAGACCACAGTCACTGGCAACTTCAAGGCCTTTGCCTGCTGTGGCTCCCAGCACCTGCTTTGCAACCCTCCTGGACCTCCCACTGTCTTGACTCAGGGAAGAGAGGTTTTGCTTTACCCAGCCTCAACCCTTTGGACCTGAACATTCCAAGGCAGCTACATTATTCATTCGTTGGTCAGACACCTCTGAGGACTGACGGTGTGCAGGCTGTGCTGAGTTCACAGAGAGGAACACAGCAGGCATCCCACCACGTGGTCCATGTGCTCCCATGTACGTGATCCTGATGCAGCCAGCAGGCAGAACGGTTCTCGGGGCCCCTGACTTGTTGAGGTGCTTCCTGGAAAGAGGGGGTGACGAAATCCAAGATGGACGACACCACCTCTTGTCCCACCTGATGGTGTCACCTCCCACCTGTCTTCAAAGCAAATAAAAACGGAAGTCCAAAGTGCTCCAGTCTCTAGACCACAGAAATCATGGCGATAGGCTCGTGGGCCTCTTACGGCCGGGGTCTGCCTGGGCTGAGCCGAAGGCTTTCTCCTGAAGCCACGTTCTTCGACTCCGGGATTTTCTTCAGAGCCTGTGCCACTGGCGCTTTTAATGGCTGTCTGTGTAAGAGCGAGTCTGGCGTGACAAGCTCTTTCAGAGGGTAGATATTTTTAAAGATTGTCAGGATCCTACCAGCAGCTCTTATTATTGAGTACTTCGAGGCTTTTCACGGGAACAAAGTTGGGTGCAAATACCTTGCCGGCGTGCGGGCTGCCCTGACGGAGACTGTGCTATTATTACTCCAGGAGGTTAACATCCCACTGGGTTTTCAAGTTGATTCATTACCTTTTCCATGACTTGTATTTATCTTCCAGCACCTGCGAAAACCACATTGATATTTCAATACCCACCATCATCGGCTGCCTGGTGTGTGTGTGCACTTGGGCTCCTTGAAGGCATTTTTTTTAAAAAAATAGAAAGTTATTTAAAAGTTTAAAATCAAAAATGAGTTTATCTAAGTGCTTTTACCATCTGACATAAACAGGTGTTTTAAAAAAACAATCCCAATCGACAATTTGAATTTCAATATTCAAAGGCATAATTTTGAATTTAAGCACGCCCAGACCAAATAGTAACTGGATTTTATAGATTTGAAAGAAATTCACACAGAATAGAGCTCTCAGCTAGCTGAATCCGTTTTGTTTTGAGTATCTGCTGGGCATCTCCACTGAGGAAGCCCATAGACCTTGCAAACTCAGCATGATCAAAGAAAAATAATCTTTTTTCTCCTCAATCCTGTCCATCCTCCTGTGTCTGCTTGGGGTTCATCCAGGTTGAGCATCCCTAGTCTGAAAATCTGAAATGCAGAATGCTCCAATATCAAAAACATATTGAGCCTTGACTAGATGACACCACGAGTGGCAAGTTCTTTACGTGACTTGGTCTGATGCGTTGTGGTCAAAATGCAGGTGCACAAAAAATATGGCATGGAATTACCCTCAGGCCATGTGTGTAAGATGCATAGGAAGCAGAGATGAATTTTGTACTTAGACTTGAGACTCATCATTATCATCTCATCATGCATGGTACAAATATCCCAAACTTTAAAAATCACGGTCCATAACCCTGCTGGTCTTAAGCACTTCCGGACAGGGACATTCAGTGGACATAGCAAGCTCTCCTCTCCTGTTTGCAGTGCTCCCTGTCCTCGTTCCTCCGTAAGCTCTGTGTCTTAATCAGCCCTGTCTCTTCCTATCTGTGAAGTCCTCCTCTATCTCCAGGGTCCGCTGGGACTCCCTTGCCCACCTGGAGATCTGGGGCAGGGCCTGGCCTTCAGCGTTGGGGGCACATGGCCAAGGTTACTGTGCTGCAGCCTCAGGGCAAGTTCGCTCCTCTCCTCCCCGTGAGCGTGGCCCACGGGCCCCTTGTATTTCATGTTATTGTCCTAACGACGTCGCCTGGCTTTCTTGTTCTCGCCCTGCCTTCTCCAGTCTTCTCTGTGCTCTTTCCATGGTTCGATCTTGTCACGCTTCGATCACTAGCAGCGTGGAACTCTGTGTTTCGTAGGCGATCTCTGGAGAGCTCTCTGTGGTGTCTTGGGAGGTCTAACAGCAATTTCCGCTGTCACTTCCCATCGTTTTCTTCTATGTGCCCTTCAATTACAGATGCAACACGTGGCGTTTCCAAGAATACGAGCTGAGGCCAAGGTGCATGTGTGCCAGCAGAGTATCCAGAACACAGTCGGGTCGTCCTACTGCACGCGCCCGCATTAGTGCACTCAGTGGGTGCGTCTTAAGATGAGCCCGGTGCTGTGCAGTGCCCTGGAGGTCATGGAGTTAGTGATTGGGCCCAGTGGAAAGTTGGTGTGAACGTCAAGGGTCAGTGGGGACAGTGGTGTGGGTGTGGACAGAAGTCTTGGGGAAGGTGTGAGAGTTGCCTTCACACAGACGAGGAGGAGCCACAGAGGAACTTCAGTTGTTGGGGTCAGGCCGACGTCCCTTGTGCTCAGCAGTACCTAAAGATGTCCAACCAAAGCTCTCCAGTGATGAAACAGGTTTCGTCAGAAGATGATGGGTTTTCTGGCAGCGAATGGAAAGCGTGTAAGTAGTGCCTGCCGCATTACAGACTTCAGTGAATGTCAGTATCATAGGCTTAAGTAGCATCTGGGGCATGTGGACCACGCAACATTCAAGCCCATCTCCGACATCGAGATTTTGTGAAGTGTGCTTACAAAAACCCGACACAGCCAGAAAAAATCACAGATTTAAAACCCGTGAGGATGTCTCTGCACCAGCAGCATGGCACCCAGAGCTCGTTCTATTCAGAGTGATTTCATTTAATGACCAGAAATAGCTTTTACATAATCTCCCCACATTGTTTTATAACAAAGACTTATCGCTCACCTGTGTTATCTTGTGCACTTTCTGAGATATTCGTGATCAACCTTTGCAACAGCAGGTGCCAAACGCTGTTTTGCAGCAAAGTAATGAGACCAATTCTAAGAGAGGCACTGCCTGGCTCCATGACCGGGGATGCCCCACGCCGTTTCCCAAGGCTGATGACATCCACAAACTTACAACGGCGTCCTCTGTAAAACCCAAACCTGCCCTTTTTTGATGCATTGCTGTTCACCAAGGTCTTCTATTGTCTTCCCAACTTGTACATGTGTTTTCACATCCTGCCATGCAGCCCCAGTGTTTATTAAAGGCACAACAAACATCTCATGGAGTTATAAAAGTGAAGCTTGCTAAATATTGCTGCTCATAATTCTCGCTTTTAACTTTCTTCCAAAAATATGTTAGGATTATTGACAAACTGATGGCCAAGCAATGGACTTGGCACATTTATTTTCATTTTCTTTTCTTCCTTCATGGTTTGGAGCTTAAAACATTCTGGGTAATGGCTTAAGAACAGCTTTAAAATTGAGAAAATATGATCATAGGAATGATCCTTTTGGAACTCTAGATAAATAGAGCGATATATATCCACATATTTATATCTATACATTTATACATATGCATACACACCATATAAACAGACATATATTCAAATTTAAAAATGTAAAATACACTCAATAATTAGAATTATTTCTTTCTATTTGTCTATCTATCTACCTATGATGGTCACCTATCTAATTGTCAGTCTATTATCAGTCTGGAACATGTACAAGTGCAGGTGTTGAGGTCACCTTTTTATCCTGGATAGCGCTGGTCTTGCACTCTCCTTCCCCAAAAGTCACACTTCCCGGGCATTTTCTGGAAATTCTTTCAGCCCATACTTTAATTTATCATTACGTGCTAATCCAAGGCAATGGGTTGGGTTCCAGGGAGTGATAAGCGACATTGGTTGGTGCCGTGTTTTACAACACACGCGACGTGGGGAACAGTGTGGCTCTGTTTCCCTTGGTCCTTGCTTCATGCTCCCAGCAGCGATGCTGCGAGTGCCGTGGGTGCGGGGTAGTAACTTTTACCTGTGTGGTGGCCCCGTTTTACCGAGGCCATGCCATCTACCCATTCTTGTCATTGGCTGTTTCCATTTTGTTGCTGTCCTAAGCAGTTTTGTCTTTTTACAGACAAGGAGGGAGAATTTCTGTAGTATTGGATTAAATAATTTGGGGTTCAGAACTTGAGAGAAAAAACTATTAGTCTTTATTTTGACTAACTTTCACCTGAAATTTCTCTGACTACCGATGTTGCCAGCCGGCCCTGGTAGCATCAGGAGGGGAGCAGCAGGAAGCGGAGCCTCTCATCACAGCGCAGGTGTTGAAGGCATCTCAAAGCATCATCCAGGAGCACGTGTGCTTCAAACGGAGGTAATTCTAGAACGCTGCGGAATTTCTCCTTAATGGATCAAAAAAGACACACATATTGCAATATCAAAGAGACGTGTCTTAAACATTCACACGTATTTTCAATATAATTGACTTTGGCAACTCTGTGTTTTTTATTGTATGTAATATATATTTATAATATGCACGTACATCCGTGCATACATATCCATACATTAACACATACAAATGTTTTTAAAGAAAGTTCATGGAAAAGGAATGTTATGAAAAAACTACATATGAATTTTAAAATTTTGGGCACCAAAATAAATTTGTCTTGTAACTGCATTTTCTCAAGAACTGATGCACATGTTTATAAGGATCACGGGGGCCGCGACGGAAACCCGATAAGCCCTTCTCTAAGGGGTGGGTTTCGGAACAATAGCAGGGACACACGTTCACGGTTTGGGCTTTAGTGGAGGTTGACCATTGCTCTAGAAAAAGCCCCCCTTCGCGTGACGGACTCCGGGAAGGCAGCTGGGAATCCTACTTCCTGCACCTTTGCCTCTGCCTCGTGTGCGCCCGTTTGCCAGTCTGATCTATGCATAGCTTCACCTTGCACCCCTTGACTCCCATGGGGTTGACTTGGCTTCAGACGTCTGTCGTCTATGTCAGTTTCTCTTCAGCTAACTGGACAATGCCTCTATTAACACGATGCTCTTACGAGAGTGATAGCATAGGATTTGGGAAGATATTTTTATTGTGAAATTACATTAATAAATTATCTTGAAACCCACATTCTCTACCAATAATCTCCAAAGTTGGATGATAGCTCATAATGGCACCAAAAATGATTCACTCTAATATGAGAAAGTACAGCTATAGTAATTTTTATCTAAGATACAAGAACAATTATGCTGTATTAAAACTCAGTATACATATTGACTGATATTTACACATATGTGTACTTTATAATATGAAACACATACACATATGTTGAGAAGCAATCCCTACTATTTCCAAATGTTTTTATAGCTGCTTGAGGCAATGGGCTTGATGATTAGTGCAGTTCCATCCATTGATCGCTCTGCATGCCAGTTATTTTATCAGCATTTTCACGTTAAATCTCATGATAACCCTAAAAAGTAGGCACAACCACTCAGGTTGTCAGGAGCTCAAGGCTCAAGGATGTGTGTGAGTTTCCCCAATGGGGGTTTCATCATGAGCCTGCAGAATTGGGCGTTGCATTTGTGTTCATTTTCCTCCCAAGTCCATAGCTCAGTCTCCCTTCGCACGTTCTGCTGACTCCGTCCCTTGAGGGCGGTGCTCACCCAGCAGGCAGGCAAGGGCGTCGTGGAGGTTCTGTGGGAGCCCAGGCTGGATTCCGTGTGGTTTAGGAGGGATAAGACGACGTAATCTCCCATTACCAGCAGGCTTGGACCCCTAACGTTTTCTGCACAAAAAGCCATGGAGGAAGTCCTCCCTTCATGGAGCAAGCCAAGGAGAAAGGCGCTGGGCAGACCAAGGGCAGCCATCGGTCAAGGATCTGCCATCAATCAGACTTCAGTAGACGGAGCTGGAGGGAGACTCCTCCCGGGAAACACTGCTGGAGGCAGCAGTGGCAGGGAGTGTTCAACATCTGTGGGTACAAACGATTCCAGATGCCGAGCGCAGCAGGTGGAGCACCCTGGCCGCAGGCGAGGAGCCTGGCAGTGCACACCGTGCAGAGGGCTGGGAGTGCGAATGCTGAGCGCCCCTGCAGAGAGCTGCTGCGCTTGGAACTCTGATGGAGGAGCCCTGCTCACACTTTCCCCAGGAGGAAGGACTGGGCACTTGCTCACAGCCTACAGAATCCGCTGTCCATAGTTAGGATGACATCGGGTGATCTGCCTGGAGCGGTCACTCCAGAGCACGAGTCTGCTTATTCCTGAGCAGCTCTGTTGATGTGGCGTCAGGTCTGCAGTTGATGGGCCCTGGACCCAACTCGAAGGTGGAAACCATGCTCTCCATGCCTAGATTTCACAGGAAGGCGGGGAGTGTGGGGATAGACTGTGCTGCCTTTGATGGGCAGAGGAAGGTGGCGGCCCATGGGCCCCTCTCGGCGGGGGTACTGGCTGCACCTGCAGGAGGGAAAAGTCTCGATGGTCCCAGGGCCCACAGTCTTGGTATCAAATTGGTACTCAAGGGTAACTGGGGACTTCATTTCCTTTTTTGTTTTAGAGACACTAAGAAGCAAAGAGGGAGACAGACAAAGATAGAGCGAATTCCCACCCACCGCTTCATTCCCCGATTGCCCACAAGGGTAGGGGCTGGGCCAGGCAAGAACCAGGAACTTGACCTGGATCTCCCGAGTGGCTGGCAGGCAGGGACCACATGTTCAAGTCATTACCACTGCCTCACAGGGTGCACATTGCCAGCAAGCTGGAGTTGGGAGAGGAGCTGAGAGTCAAACCCACACCCCCTTATATGGAACGTGGGTAGACCAAGCATTGTCTTACCCACCAGGCTACGCCATCCCAGAGCTTAAGTTCTTCAAAAATAACCACAGCAACAACCAAAACCAACCAACCAACCAACTAAACAAACGAAACAACTCCAACAGCCTTCACAGTAGCAGAAGCTGGAGGGGGGGTGAAGTCCTAGGCGGGAAGACCTTGACTTTGAGTGATACCCACCAAGGTCCCCAGAGCCTGCTCTCTTCTCAGAGTCTGGACCGGCTGCCTCCTTTGTTCCCTTTCAGATGGGGACAATGAGTGACAGGACTTGTTGTGTTTCCGTGTTGGTTGGCGGAAGGCTAAAGGAGACAGCACTCTTTGATGAAATTTGCCCAACGAAATTGGATTCTGGCTCATTAGAAAGTCTTTGAGAGAGGGCCTGCCCTCCGTGGGGTGTTCTGGTTGGATAAACAACGCCCACACCGTCGCGTGGCTGTTTGTTTTCCTTTCCCTCTAACTTTTGATTTATTTTCCCACCCTTTGGTGTTAATTGGACAGTGTTTGCAAAGATGGTTCTGACCATTTTGCTGTGTGCTTGGCCTAAAACGCACTTAGGACATTCAGAAAGAAAGGAAGAGAAAAACTAGTCTGAGTTCTCAAAAAGAAAAAAAAAAAGGTCGTAACACTGCAGGCAAAGTCCTCCGGTTCCAACCCAGAGAAGCCGGCAGAGTGGACGTCAGGGCCTCTGTGAAAGCGGCCGGTTTTCCCTGTTCTCCTGGTTTCTTTTTTTTTTTTTTTCTTTTTTGAAAAGTACCTGAAGCAGATTCAGCAGCTGCTGTTGGCTATTTTGAGAAAAATGCTAATATTTTTCCAGTAGCCTCATTTTGCATTTTAAAAAAGTATCTACGTAGCTTTAAAAAATGTGGTTCGGCTGACAAGGTCACATTTATTTCATGCCTTCCTGGCCAGAGAGAGCAAGACCGCAGCTGGGAGAAGGAGTGATTGGTTTCCCGCGTGGTGTGCGTATTGTCACGTCTCCTCACATTGGGCTGGGAGTTAGAACTCTCCCGCCCAGGACAGCAGCAGGATGCTCTCTACCTCCTCCCCCCAGGGGCCCTCCCAGGACCGCTGTGATCTCTCACTCCTGCCGATTGCATCCTGTCTGCCCGGCCCCAGCCGATGGAGACCATTTCCAGATCGGGGAAGCGGTGAGCAGGGTCCAGCAAGACAGCAGATCCTGTGGCAGGCTCGGCCGAGGTAGTGACCCGAGCAGGATTTTATGAGCGCCTGAGGCCATCAAGGGGCCTTGCACACGTTTGTGCGCGCTAATGGGTAAGTCCCGTCGTCTCCTCTTAGCCATGGTTATGCCTTGTTGCAGTCAGTCATGCTCCAGAAAGATGCATGGAAAATTCCAGAAGTAGGCGATTCGTAATTTCCAACTGCGCAGTGTTCTGAGCAGTGGGATGAAATCTCAAGCCAGCCTGCTTGTCCTGCACAGGACATGACGTCTCTCTTTGTCCAGTTTGTCCACGCTGTGTGCACTACCCACCCTGAGGGCCTTCCTGGCTGTCTCTGTATCACAGTGCTTGTCTCCAGGTACGGTTATTTTACTTACCAATGCCCCCAAAGTCTGCGAGTTGGGAGCAAAGAAGGCACGAGAGCTCAGTGCATGGGGGGACAGATGGACTCTGCTGCCCCGTGGGGACAAGCGCAGCATCCACTGGGTTCTGGCCGTGGTCTCCAGCACCTGCTGGGAGTCCTGAATGGTGTCCTGTGCAGGTGGGAGTGCCTTCTGGATCCTGAGCTTCCATGTTCTGCCTGGTTTGGGGCTGGATGCTGGGGACAGAGAGACAAGCAGTGATCTGTCCTGCAGGTGCTCAGCACAAAGGGGAACGCAGGTGGGATTGGAGAGCTGGGATGAGTTGGTGACTGTAGGGTGGAGGGGAGAAGAGGAGCTATGGGAACTCACGAGAGGCATCTTACCCAGCGGGGGCTGGTGGCATCAAGGCATTCATTCAATCCATCAATCTCCACTGAGCTCCCCAAATCTATGGAGGTGCTAGGGCATCTGAGGTGTTAGACATGGCTGTTCCTGGGGATCAAGTCCAAGATAAACCATTGAGATTTCTTGCTGTCTTCACCCCTCAGACACACATAGGCATACGTGTAATTGTTAACTCATCTGACTTCTGATCTATAAATAGGAGAGAAGAAGAGGGAGAGGGAGAGGAAGAGGGAGAGGGAGAGGGAGAGAAGGAGAGAGGGAGGGAGAGGGAGAGAGCGAGCCTGCAATCAAGCAAGGTGGTTTTCCAGGCGTTTCCACTGACAGCTGACAAAGAACTTTAACAGGAGCTGGAGACCAAGACGCTCCTCATGCAGGGGCGTCTCCGCCTGGGAGGACCCTGGGCAGCCAGGGCACCGGAGCTGGAGAAGCCTGGGATCCAGCAGCCTGGGGCTGGGCTGGGGGCACCGTGGGCGGTCTCACGGCGGCTGGGGCCTGGTCGGCTCCCTAGCTGGAATCATTGCATGCTGGACAGCACGTGTGCCCTGCTCTGCGCTCGACTCCGTCGCCTCCTCTCTCCCTGGTGCTGAAGTTTCCTTCGGACATTCCCCTTGTGATCCTCTTGCCAGAAAAACTTGGTCTTGGTTGAAAACAAAAAGTGCAAATGGCACTAAGAGGAGGGTGGGCGTTCCTGGCGGTGGTGGGAGTGGGATTGGTGGGATGGGGCGTGTCTGACTGGGAGGCGTCCCCTTGGCCTGGATTGGCCTGGATGTGGTCCTTAGCAATGCTCCAGAAAGATCCCGTGCCCGTGGGCTTGCACTGGAGTGTCTGGAGAGGGGGTTGGCGGGGCTGGGGGGGGGGTGATGAGGCACCTGGCTGGCTCGACCTCTTCCCCTCCCGCTCTTGTCTCCCCCCGCCTTCCCTGAGACACCCCTGGCTTGCCGGGCCTGAGCTACCTCTTCTGGCCAGGACCCTCCTCCCTCAACAGCCTCATGGCTCAGAATGGCAGTGGGTAGGGACCCCGTTTTTCTAGATTTGAGCTGGAAACGAGGAGCTCGCTCAGCCCAACGTAAAAGCAGGAAGATGAGACGAACAGGAAGGGGGAACGAGGAAGAGAAAACCAGGAGGCCCAGGGCGGACTACGCTGTCTGCGCTGCGGGGAAGCCATTGCCGCTGGAGCTGATTAACTGATCAGCAGAGTGTGCACTTGTTTGGGCTGCCGGAGAGGGATCCTAATTAGCGCAATCTGTAAAAATCATTGTTTATATTTGCATGTGGATTCGTGGTGGGGGCAGGGCGGTTCTCAGAAGCGGCGCTCCCATTTTGGAGAAAACCCAGCCTCAGCGGGGGAGGACGAGCGGCTTCGTCCCGCTGGAGGTGGCCGAGTTGACTTCGAGCAATCAGAGGGCGCAGCAGTGCACCGCTTCCGTGCAGAGTCACACGGGACGAAACCACGGGATTCCTGTGGAAGTGAGTTGTTCAGACCAAAGAGATGGAATCTTCCGGAAGAAAAGGGACCAGAAGATGGCTTGGCGGAGCTCTGGCAGCCCACAGGGTCTTGGGCAAGACTCTTGCCTCCCATTGCCCCGATCGCAGAATAGATCACCGGGGTCACCGAACTCGCAGGGGGCCTCTGCCGTGTGGGCCTCCCCGTTTTGGAAGGGTTTTCTCCCCTCCGGAGGCACAGCACGATGGCGGGCTTCTGGGAGAGGGGGCGACGGCTGGTGGAAACACCTCTCTCCTTCCTTTCCGATGCAGCGCTGGTACTGCTTCCACAGGAGTTCTAATTCCGTCTCTCGCTTTGCAAACGATTTTCTGCTCCCAAGTTCAACTCTGGGGGGAAACTGCAGAAAATTGGGTGCAACTGTAGGCAGGTTGTGGGTGGACGTCAACCTCATACATATTTGCCCATTAAAGGGGACCCTTAAATGTCCACGTTGGTAGAGGAAGAGAGTGAAGTCGCTCAATGCGCTTGTACAGACCGTCCTGTGTGGCTGAGACTCCCTGAAGCTCCGGTTTATTTACGGGTTTCTGCAGTTGACTTTGACAGGGAGGGGCTTACTTTTCTCTCCGCCAGCCGAGGGCGATTGATTCCATGTGCCTGCTCACTTTCAGATACGGCCGGGGGAGCTGCGGCACAAGCCTGGGTCTGCATTGAAAACCGGGAAGACCAAATGGGTTTAAACTGGACTATTTCATCGAGACATTGCATTTTACAAGTAATTTATTTTGGAAATAGGGGCTTTGGCCTGGGCAGTGTGGATTTTGAGTAACTTGATGCTCAGACTTATTTCTGAATATGAGCGTCGTTTGGGTCTCGTGCTCTTTGGAGATTTTCTGCAGGCTTATCACCGGTGGATGCTCACATAGACACGAGGGGGTGAAGTCAGCGCTTTCCCCAGCATTTATATCAGCGATGACTTTAACTAGCATGATCTAGACATACAAGCAGCAACGTTTACAACGGGAAGTATCGCTGTTCATCACAAAAGGTGTTGGATACAAGACTTAATCATTTTTAGGATGCTGGAACTTACATGTGCGGAGTATTTTTCTCTTCTTACCAGCTCACGGCATAAATATTCTGTTGATTTTTTTTAAAGATGGAAGCTCTGGAAGCCACGTTTAGTCTAGACTCAGCCATGTTCAATTCTTTTTCTCATCAACACTTCCTGATTTGGAAGGTGAAGTTTAGTAACTTTTGCAAAAAAAAAAAAAAAAAGTGAATTGGAGGGAGAGAACCCGTTGGGATTGGAGCCCTTGTATTCTGGGATTGTGTCTTCCCCCGAGGTTCTGTTTTCCCTCTGTCACCTCTAAACAGGGGACAACTCTCAGCCAGCCGGTGACTTTTCTCGTAAAGGAGAGAGAAGGGGTGGACGGGAGAGCAGGTTAGGGTGGAAGACAATGGACGTTGTATGTTCCACGCAAACCCTTAGCCTTGTGACCCCTGCAGCCTGCGAACGCGACCTTATTTGGAATCCGGGTCTTTGCAGATGTAATCCGGTTAGGAGGAGGTCACGCTGAGTTAGGGTGGGCCTGCAGCCAGGACGACAGGTGTCCTCGTAAACACAGACACAGACAGAAGGCAGCTGCATGGAGACAGAGGCAGAGACTGGAGAGATGCAGCCGTAAGCCGTGGGATGGCAGAGGCTACAGGAGCTGGGAGGGGGAAAGGGGTCCTCCTCCAGAGTCCCTGGGGGGAGCACGGCCCTGCCAATACTTGACCTCTGACTTCCAGTCTCTGGGGCATGAGCTCAAACTTCCGTTGCTTTAAGCCACTTGGTTTGTGGCACCTGGTGATGGCAGCACTTGAGAAACTCACAGAGACGAGTAGCCCTGTGGCTGCAAATCTGCAGGCAGAGTTGATCCGTGTTCAAGCTCTTGGGTGCTTCTAAGTCACGTGACTGGAGCCACTGTAGAGAGGACGCGATAGCCATGTTTACCTCCTAGGATTCTGCACTGGTTGGAGAGGTGATGAGGGTAAAGTGTTTTATTCTGAGAGCCTGCGTGTGCGCATGTGACTGCATCAACAAGTGCTGATCATTCTGTTGGCCAGTGCTCAGCAAACGACCCTGGTGGCCAGTATGCTGTGTAGCACAGGGCTGAATCAGTAACAATTCTTTTTTTAAAAAAATAAAGATCCACTCATTTATTTGAAAGACTGAGTTATACACACAGAGAGAAGGACACACACATACACACACAGAGATATCTTCCATCTGCTGGTTCACTCCCCAAATGGCTGCAACAACTGTGGGGCTTGGCTGGGCTGAATCCAGGAGCCAGGAGTTTCATCCGGGTCTCATGTGGGTACAGGGGCCCACACACTTGGGCCATCTTCCACTGCTTTCCCAGGCTCATTAGCAGAGAGCTGGATCAGAAGTGGAGCAGCTGGGACTTGAACCAGCACCCATATAGGATGCTGGCATCGCAGGTGGTGGTTTTATCTGCCACGCCACAGTGCTGGCCCTTAATCAGTAACAACTCTGGCTGCCTTATTTAAATAAAGCATTAATCTCCCAATGCTGTGATTTCAATATTCACACCAGCTGCCCATCCAACAGGAAGGCACACTCTGGACGCAAGCCCAGTCTCTACGGCTTTCAGAACCGTGTGGCTCCGAGAAGGTTCCTGCATGTGCCCGAGTCTCACTGTCCTGGGACATTGATTATTAGAACCTCACAGTCTTGTAGAACAGATAAATGAGACAATGATCAAGACGGGCTTATTAATGGGTGACTTCTCCCACGCTGTTGGCTGTTGGTCCTGGAGTTCGGCACCGTGCTCTTAGAGAGCTCTTCCCCAGGAAGGAACTGAATCCAGTCAGTGACTCTGGTGAGTGTGAGTAGCCCTCCAGATAATCGCCAGGGCCTGGCCGGCGCGTGCCTTTCCCCCCACCACACCCTCTCTTCTGATGAGGACACACTCCTGGCCCTGGATCCCGGAGACGACAGGCTCAACCCAGGCATGAGGCGAATGGCTGAGTGTCAACACACATATTCCTGGTGAGAACAGAATCCCTTGAGCAGCTAAGATGCCTGACAACAGGGGAGATTTCTAGCCCTTTTCGCTGGGGCACGTCCCGGATTAGCCCGGAAGGGATCATGGCGGCATGGTGGCTGGGGTGGAGGGTGGCGGAATGAGTCTGCCCAAGCCCCTGGGAGCTGCAGCGGGCTGCCTGCCAGGACCCCCCATCAGAAAGCATCACCTGTCCCCTTTCCTTGGCTTCTCGCGCTCCCGCCCACGTCCACCCCTCCGAGGCCCAGGCTCTGAGGCCATTTGTCTGTGTAACTACTGGTTTCATCACTGTTACTTACCAGAGATTAGGCCTTTTGATTACAACAACTGAAGCAGAAATCTTGAAAACCGTGGCTGTGCAGGGCTCTCACGGTTTGCCCTGTTCCAGGTCAGATCCCCAAGGCATGGAATCTCTCTGGCAAGATCGAGGGTGTGGGCACTGTGCGACACCTGTCATCGGCTCCTGAGCTCTCCAAGTCTGTACTGGCCACAGCAAGCCCAAGGGCTCACAACAACGGGGAGTTGCCACCCTGGCTGGCTGCGCTCCGGAATCCTTTGGGGGACAACGGGAAGTCAACAAAGAGACAGCATTCTGCCACAGGTGGGGCTCGGAAGCTGCTCGGCGTCCTAGCACACTCTGGAACCAGAAGTTTGGAGTACAGAGCTGGCTAGAAGTCGACGAGCGCACACAGATACAGCCCAGCTTCTCGCTAGAAGCTGACCTAAGTGTTGATCGCAAAAAGCCCTCGAGAAAGAAAAGATTCTAATGGTGCCTCTGAAGCTGACACTTACCTCCCAGCGAAGGTTCTTATTTTTCTCATCCAACAATTCCACAATATAACTGTGGCCTTGTCTGCCAGTGAGGGGACATTCACCCAGGACCCATCCAGAGCAACCAACTTCATCCAAGAGCCACGGTGGGCTTAGCTTTCTCCTCCTTCCAGGGGGCTCAGATTATTACTATTTTTTTTTGACAGGCAAAGTTAGACAGTGAGAGAGAGAGACAGAGAGAAAGGTCTTCCTTTCCGTTGGTTCACCCCCCCAAATGGCTGCTACGGCCGGCACGAAGCCAGGAGCCAGCTGCTTCCTCCTGGTCTCCCATGCAGGTGCAGGACCCAAGCACCTGGGCCATCCTCCACTGCACTCCCGGGCCACAGCAGAGAGCTGGACTGGAAGAGGAGCAACCAGGACAGAACCAGCGCCCCAACCAGGACTAGAACCCGGGTGCCGGCGCCACAGGCAGAGGATTAGCCTAGTGAGCCGAGGCGCCAGCCAGATTATTAGTATTTTTAGCATTATATTAACAGTTCCGTCCCATGTGCATCCAAACATCACACACAGGCTGTTGCACATAGATTTAGAAGAAGGCAAGATCAAAATCTCAGCAGGCTGGGCTCCTGCAAGGCTCTCGACAAAGTATTTGCTGCCTTCCTGGGCTTCAACCAGTTCTTGGCCTCAGAACCTGCATTGCCACAGAGACTGCGTGGTGCTGACCAGTTCCTGACAGGTGGCCTCCGCCCCGGGGCCTCAGCAACTGTGTGCCTGCTCGTGGCCTCAACCTTGCTCGCCACGGAGTCTGCTTCCGGACCTCCCCTCAATCCCATTTTTCCTTAGTTCTGTCCTTGGACTCCGCCCAGAAATGCCTTCCCTGGTCCCATGCACACCTTCCTCCTATGCTGAACTTGGCCACACCCTGGGCAGGGATTTCATGAATCCCAGGGTCCGGATCTGCAGAAGGGAGTGGGTTGGATGGACCCGGTGACTGCTCAATATTCCTGGGGGACCATCTTATATATGGAGTCGCAAGGTGAGAACCTTGTCTCTGGAATTCTCTCTCCGGAAACCCATGCAGGATCCTCTCACATCCTCTGGGTGCCCCCTTGCCTTCTTGACCCCTGTGCCCACCACCCACGATCACAGCCCTGCACACTCACCTTAGTGTGCTTCCTTAGTTTCCAGAAACCTGCATGGATGCTGTTGATCGGTTTGCGTTCCTTGCTAACTGCCTATCACCCTCAGCAGGGTCTCGGCCCCCAGAGCATCAGTGACCCAGCGTCTCCAGATCTCTGTTCTCAGCAAACACCTCTAATTGCGTGGTCAGGTGAACAGGCATGGGGCCTGGACAGGCCCCTGGACGTGTTGACCACACGCACACCACCCTCAGGACTGGGTTCCAACGTCAGCATGGAAAATGGACATCACTCAAGGCCGTGACGTCTTGAAATCCATGTCGAGACTGCCATGGTGAAACTCACGGACCATCTCTCAAAGGCCCCATTACCTCTGGGCTGTTTTTTTTTTTTTTTTCCCAGTGGAGGAACATCCGACTTTATCTGGAACCAAACAGAACTAGGCTGGGTTTTGGACGCATGTTGCATGAGAAATGTCCATCGGTGAGGACCCTCTGCATGAGATGCTCACACATGGTGGGACGGGGCTCTAGTGAACCAGAGCTCACAAGTCACTCTCCAAACACGCCCTGGTCGGGTCCTGCTCTCTAGTGCCTCATTTCCTCTGGCCTTGTCTCCGTGCTTATAGTGACTTGTAGGAAGGGACTTCAAAAAGTTTGTGGAAACACAAAATATGAAAAGATCTTATTTTGTTGCCCCCTTCCAAAAAAAAAAAAAAATGGAGACCCATGCATCGTTTTTTCCCGGCATTTCTCAGGAGCTTTCTGAAGCTGTGCCATTGTGCGCTTCATCTCCATCCACGCCCTGTGTTTGGTCCAATCTGAGGACTTCCTTGGAGGACCACCTGCCCCTGAGGCCCCTCTGCCTCTCTTCTCCAAGACAAGGGTCGCCGGGTGCCGCCCCCCCTCCCCCCGCACTTTGCTGCACCACCCAAGTGAGTCACCGTCGTCACTGAGTTATTTAGAGCTATTTTTCTGTATTTTTTTCCACCTTCAAATTGCGACCTCTGCTGCAAAGACCCCCGGGCACAGAGACAATAACATCATTCATTAAAATATTTAAATCAGCTGCCGCAGCAGTAATGACCAAGATGAAAACTTGAAGTTCAAATTGCCTGTAACAGAGGCACATTTTTTGCCAAAGGGGCTTGGAAGAATCTGGATTTGGGGTGCTGGCAATGGCTAAATTCTTGTCGATGGCAAGTGTCTGAGATTAGCATGAGGAGGGCCTGCATTCGTTGTCTGAACTCAAGGTCCTTTTGTGCCCCCCAAGTTCAAGTCCTGGGGTCTAATGAGCCCTCTGCTTTGGGTGTTAGACATATGTTTCTCATCACAAGCTAAAAACTGTTACTTAAGATAAAAATTATTTTCACTCAATTATCTGACAAAGGTTTCACAAATACTAGCTGTTTTTTCATGTTTTACAAAAAGATTAAATTCTGCCCTACCTCCTGAAAAAAAGTAATTGCTGGTTGATAGGATCTAGGCTGAGAACAAAGGCCCTGGTATGTTTTGTTTGAGAGACAAATCCAGTTTGGAAAAAAAATAAAGGCAGGAATTACGTGAAAACACTTGGGAAATGTCTGGAGACGGGAGCAGAGGCTCCACGCTGAGACGGTTTCCGGAAATGCCCGAGAGACCTGTGTTACCCGGTGTGCGCCTTCCTGGTTAGTCGCGTCCACAGTGCCCATGCGGCTCCGAGTCCCAGTGTCTTCATCAGCAAAGTGGGGAGGGCCCCCAAGGCCCAGGCCTTCTGTAGACTCTGCTGATTGACAGGGGTGCTCCAGAAAGATGGGGGGGTAGGGGTGGGAGGAGGTCACCCTCCAATATCGTGTCCCTCCTACTTATTTATGTCCTGATCCCCGCCGGGAAGGACCCCCTGAGGTTCTGATAACACCACCCCTTCCTTGCCATGGTGGCTGCTGGTGTCCGATGCCCGGGGCCCCTCACCTTCCGCCCTCCAGCCCTCAGCAGCTCTGCGACCCTGTGGCCAGTCTGTGGGGCAGGTGCCCGCGTGCTGAGGCACGTGGAGTAAAGTTTGCCTTCTGTGTTGGGAGATCCTGCTCCCCTCTCTGCTTTCCAGCCCTCCTAGGACCACGGCTTCAATGCACTTTGGAGCCTCATCAACACACCGGCCTCTCGGAGCCGCAGTCCTGTCTCATTTCCCAAGGGAGGCTTTCCTTGGCGTCCCCAGCAGAGGTGACTGTTCTTCTGTCCGCTTTCTGGCCAGCTCTGCTCCACGGCCCACACTCATGCACCTGCCAGCCCTCGCTTCTCACTCCCGCCTCACTTGCAGTCTGTGTCTTAGTCATCTCCCACCACGTCTGGAACTTCGGGCCCAGTAGAAATGAGCTGATTTTACCGAGTTACTTCCATGCTACATATATTTTCTAGTTTGATGCTGCCCGGTTAATAACTGCAAGATGCTGTGGAGCACAGACGAGAAAAAGCTGTCTCCAGTTTGAGGTCGACCTCGGGGCCCTGAGCTTCAGTCGGGAACTGTGAGAGCCTCACCTCAGCCAGCCCTCGCTGCCCACCAGCTACGCCCCTGCCTCTTGAGCTGGGCCTTCTCTCGTTTTCTCTGTGGAGCAGGGTCAGGAACCAGAAGGGGGCTGGACACAGCTTCACTGTTGGCTCCGCCCCTTCCGGGCTCTCTCCTGATTTCCACATCTGTACTACAAGGCATTCGAGCTGAAGCAGGGCCTGTTACCTGGGGCCGGGAACCCTGCAGGTGTCTGTGGTGGGCTTCGAGTAGCATGCGGGTGTGGGAATTGTTTTTTTTTTTTAATTTTTATTTAATAAATATAAATTTCAAAAGTACAACTTTTGGATTATAGCGGTTTTTCCCCCCATAACCTCTCTCCCACCCGCAACCTCCCACCTCCCACTCCCTCTCCCATCCCATTCTTCATCAAGATTCATTTTCAATTTTCTTTATATACAGAAGATCAACTTAGTATATACTAAGTAAAGATTTCAACAGTTTGTACCCACACAGATACACAATGTATAAAGTACTGTTTGAGTAGTAGTTTTACGTTAATTTGCATAGTACAACACATTATGGACAGAGGTCCTACATGGGGAGCAAGTGCACAGTGACTCCCGTTGTTGATTTAACAATTGACACTTTTGTTTATGATGTCAGGAATCACCCAAGGCTCTTGTCATGAGCTGCCAAGGCTATGGAAGCCTCTTGAGTTCACAGACTCCGACCTTATTTAGACAAGGCCATAATCAAAGTGGAAGTTCTCCTTTCAGAGAAAGGTACCTCCTTCTTTGATGGCCCGTTCTTTCCACTGGGATCTCACTCACAGAGATCTTTCATTTAGGTCATTGTGCCACAGTGTCTTGGCTTTCCATGCCTGCAAAACTCTCATGGGCTTTGTAGGCAGAACCGAATGCCTTAAGGGCTGATTCTGAGGCCAGAGTGCTGTTTAGAGCATCCACCATTCTATGAGTCTGCTGTGTGCCCTGCTTTCCATGTTGGATTGTTCCATGTTGGGTTGTTCTCTCCTTTTTAATTCTATCAGTTAGTATTAGCAGACACTAGTCTTGTTTATGTGATCCCTTTGAGTCTTAATCCTATCATTATGATCAATTATGAACTGAAACTGATCACTTTGACTAGTGAGATGGCATTGGTACATGCCACCTTGATGGGATTGCATTGGAATCCCTGGCACGTTTTCTAGCTTTACCATTAGGGATAAGTCTGAGTGAGCATGTGCCAAACTGTACATCTTCTCCCTCTCTTATTCCCACTCTTATATTTAACAGGGATCACTTTTCAGTTAAATTTAAACACCTAAGAATAATTGTGTGGTAAAGAGTTCAACCAATGGTATTAAGTAGAACAAAAAAATACTAAAAGGAGTATAGTAAGCTGTTCCTCAACAGTCAGGACAAGGGCTGATCAAGTCATTGCTTCTCATAGAGTCCGTTTCACTTCTACAGGTGTCCTTTTAGGTGCTCGGTCAGTTGTCGCTGATCAGGGAGAACATAATGATATTTGTCCCTTGGGGACTGGCTTATTTCACTCAGCATGATGTGTTCCAGATTCCTCCATTTTGTTGCAAATGACCGGATTTCCTTTTTTTATTGCTGTATATTGGGCACACACAGCCATCTTCCTGCAACTCTACACAGGCTTGAGACAGCCCGTTTCAGCCTCTGCTCTCGGCTCGTCCAGGAGCCCTTGGCCGGCGCTGTGCATGTGGAGGTCAAGGGTGGCCGGGGGTGGGGGCACTTCCTCCTTGGGGCGGTGCCTCCCTGCCAGGAATTCCTCATCTGGCTCCAACATCTCTCCTTTTCTCCCCGCTCCCCCACTGTATAATTCATAAACTATTTGCCTAAATAAATGTTTGTCTGAATGGCGGGCATGGATCCTGCGGGATCTCCACAGAAAGCGAATCATTTTCTAACCTTTGATGAATTATTATTTATGGGACTCACACAAGCCAACAAATTCACCTTCCTCTACCCACCCCCTCCCTCTACCTCCTTCTCCCTTTGGGGAAAAATAAAAACAAATGTCCCACCGCCCACCCAAGCCAGAGCCTAACAAAGCTGAGTTCAAATTGTGGCAGCTTTGGTGACCACACGGTGCAGGAAATGGCCTTGGGCCAAGCTGTGGACACAGCCACCAGGTCCTGCCACCTGCCCTCGGAGCCCAGGCTGCGGGGCTGCTTTGTGGATCTGGGGCTCTGTGGGCTGTCCTTGAAGCAAGATGTCCCTCTCTGGAATACAATTTATCCCTATAACTAGTCAAATGTCAAATGTCATTTCTGTTTGTTTAACCTCCACTTCCTCTTCTTATTTGAAAGAACGAATCCACGTAATAAAATGTGTGATGGTTAAGCAGAGAGAACGCAGATCTTTGAAGGCCCAGGAAGGAGGGGCTTAGTTTTAAAATGCCGGAGAGCTAGCGTTTTGCTTGAGTTTCCCAGGGTAGACCTGTGTCCCCAGGGCTCAGGCTGACACGAAGTTTCTTCGGAAGCCGGGGTCCTCCTGCAGGGCTAAGCCGACCTGGAAGAAACCATTGGGAGGTTGCGTCTCTGGGTCAGATCTGGCTGGGACGCTGGTAGCAGGACTTGGCTGGGGATTCTCTGCAGAGGAAAAGTAGAGACGGGTTCTCAGGGGAGACGGCAGATGGCAGCCCTCGGGGGCCCAAGATCTGTGCAGGCAGGAGGGCTGCACGTCTCATGGGTCCCAAGGGGCGGGAGGACATCGCTGGGTGGCTGAGGGAGCGAGGACTGGTGCAGGCGGGGGCAGCAAGTGACTGGTGTTGGGTGTGCCGCGTCCCCCCTAATGCTAAGGACAGAAATGCTGGTTGCAGACATTTGGGTTTGGTGGGCACGATCAGGGTTGCAGCGTTCTCCGTGGTGTGGACCTGTGCCACCCCAAGTTCTCCACCTACAAGTTGGCACAGGGGGAGCCCGTTTTTCTCTCCCAAAACAAAAGTGTTAGAATGAGGCGTGAGAGGGAATCATCACACAAGTCTTGGGACTCTCTGGCTCCTCCATGGTGTTGCTTCTGACCTTAACAGCCAGAGGACCGAGAGGGAAGACAGCTGGCGGATGCACGCCCCGGAGCGCTCTCCCATTTCGGGCACCCACACCGTTGCATCTGATGACCTTCGGAAGCAAAGCTCGTCCCACCAATTCTGGAGGCTTCCTTCCCGTCGTCTTCTCTTCCGTTGAGTCCAACTGTGGTGTGAACAGCTCCATCCATCTGCCTGGACACGTTGGCCGGCTTTTTAATTGGACAGTGTATGTCACGATTTCCCTGCCTAACGAACTCAGCCTGAAAATACACACAGGGCAGCAGCTCAGTTGCTTGAGCTTCCCTGTGCCGCGCCTCAGCGGGGACTCACTTTGGGGTGCCTCGCCGTGTGCCGCCGACCGTGCTCCGAAAGACCCCATTCCCTTTTCCTGACAAGGAAAGGAGTTCTATTCTATCCACCTGCTTTCCGTACCTACGAGATGTTTTAGTTAACTCTGCATCCTGAAAAACACTTCAATCTGAAACAACCCCGTGGGTGGGAGGGGTACACGGGGTTCACTCCTGGAGGGCTCGGAGCTTGTCCCCCACATCTCTGCTCAGGTACAGGCCCATGTGCTGCTGTAGAGCCCACGGGAACACGGGACCAGAGGCCAGTGGTCCCTTCCTGGACAGTGGCTCTGTGGCCAGCAGGGCGCTGCTGCTCTCTGGTTTCCAGCACAATGCTTTAAGGTCCAAAGGTGTCGTGTGGGGTTGACGGAGTCAGTGGTGACTTGCTTTAGCCCTTGTGGGATGGGCAGGGTCTGGACAGATGATGGATAAGGAGGACGGTGCTTACGTGGAGACCCCCAGTGTAACACAGCCGTCACCACTCAGGTCCCTTAGGAAGCCAAGAGCGTGCCTGGGTTTGGTGTCGTACGGCCTCTTGGAGTGAGCCAGGCTGGTTCTAGCCAGAGCACGTAGGTGATGGTCCCACAGCACCAGGAGGGGGACAGGAGTGCCAGTTGGTAACTGGCAGCAGAAGCCACTCTGCTCAGGACCCAGGGGGAGAACCGACCAGAGAGAAGATGCTTAGAGTGGGAGTTCTCATGTCGGTTCTACTACCAGCTTGTGAGCTTGTGTGTGTGTGTGTCTGGGTGGGTGTGGGGGGTGGGAGGGTGGGTGGCTCTCTGTGTGTGTGTGGATGAGTGTGAGGGTGTATTTGTGAGTATGTGAGTGTGTGTGTATGCGGATGGATGTGTGTATTTATGAGTGTGTGAGTATGGGTATATGTGTGGCTGCGGGGGGGTGGGAGGGTGGATGACTCTGTGTGTGTGTGTATGTGTATGTGTGTGCAGGGGGTGGTCTGGGATGGATGGCTCTGTGTGTGTGTGTGGATGGGCATGTGGGTGTATATGTGAGTATGTGGCTGTGTGTGTATGTGAGTGTGTGTGTGGGTATGTGTGTGGGGATGGAGGTGCATGGGTGTGTGGGTGTGTGCGTATATAGGAGTGTGTATGTGTGTGAATGTGTGGGGGTGTATGGGTGTATGTGGATGTGGATGTGTGTGAGTGTGTGTGGTGGATCGGTGTGTATATGAGTGGGGATGGGTGTGTGGGGGTGTGTGGGGGTGTGTGTGGGGGTGGATGGGTGTGTGGGGGTGTGTGTGGGGGTGGATGGGTGTTTGTGGGTGTGACCTTGGATGTGACCTTGGATGGATGCTTGGCCTCTGCTTCCTCCCTGGATCTCCTTGGTGGAACTGACTGCCCTCACCTTGGGCGCCCCACGCCTGAAGATGTGACCAGTCCCAGGGCAGTGGAGCCTGTGTGGAGCCCCGGGAGTCATTCCCATTGACTCTGTCTCCGCCCCCGGCTGCCCTGCCTCCCCGGCCTCCAAGGCCATGGGGCCCCTCTGAGTCTCCGAGCCGCTACCGCAAGGACAGCAAGACCAAGTCATCTGCAGAGAGCGGACGTTCGCTTGTCATGGCCTGGAGGTGGGAAGTCTAGGACCCCGGGGCTGCTTCTGCTGCCAGCACGGGGAGGCAGGCGCGGGGAGGGCACAGGCCCCCTTGGAAGGGCACCTGACCCTCATGATGACTCATTGGGCCCCTCCCAACACTGCTTCCCCATGAATTTAGGAGGGCACAGAACCCTGCCAACCCTGGTGGGCACGGTGCCCCCGGTGTTGACTGAATCGAGTGTTTGGATGGAGATCCAACCTGCCTCCCCATCAGCCCATGGGGCATCTGGCTTTGACTCTCCAGAGTCTTGGAACCAGGGGGAAGCAGACGTGTGTCACCATGGTGATGGGGAGGTGGAGGGGTGACTCCGTTTCAGAGTGACAGCCACCTCTGCCTCTCTGCTTTCTCCAACACCATCGTCAGCCCCACCCCTCACTCCGAGTCACAAAGCCAATCTGACACGCCTGGTGGAATACAAAGACACAGACTGTCATGCCAATGACATAGAATCAACGTCGTGGCGTGATTTCTCCCTCCAGAACAGGGTGCACATGCAAATTAGCCAGTACCCTGCCCCATATGTGATGCAAACTACGGTTTTTTTTTTCCAATCTGGAAATTATTCCTTTCTGATTGAGAGGTTCGAGTCCCTTCTGCTTGTAATAATATTATTATTTATAATTTATGTTCTTAATTTTTATAAATAGTGCTCAGTCGCCATGGTAACAGAATCTTCACAAATCATTAAATTAAATAATGAGTAGTCGTGATGCTTTGCACTTATGTTCATTTTCTTATTTAAAAAAAAAAACTAAATCTCCGAGTTCTTTAAAAATACTAATTAATTGGGTCCTTCAACCAGCCCTTTCCGAAGGTGGGTAATGAGGTAAACGCCTTTTACCTTCCTGCCACTGCTTCTCGGATTCGGGTGGCAGCAGAGTTTGACGGATCCCAAAGGTCACCTGGCTTGATTGTCTCCGACTGGGGCGCCCAAATTCCCACTTGGGGTTAGCAGGGCTGCTCCTTAACAAGACAAGAGCTCCCAATGCCACCCCGTAACCCAGGGATTTAGTGTCTCTGGAGGCTGGAACCCAAGCCTATGGGGAAACTTCAAAAAGTTCATGGAAATGGGTTTAAAAAATGAGTTTATTCAGTGCAGAGACATATGTGAAATCCATGCATAGTTTTTTTTCCCCACAATATCTATTTTCCATGAAGTTTTTGAAGACCTCCTGGATGAGCTTGGCTCGGCATTCTTGGGCCTCGTGCCCAAGGCTGTGGTCTGGCTTGGGGTTGGTCCTATCGGGAGCAGGGTGCTCAGTCCCAGTGCTCTTGTTACTGGGGGCCCAGGGGTGGGCTTGTCCAGTGCACAGTGGGGTGTCCACCAGCCATTCAGCATCTACCTGGAGCATACCCCACCCCCCGGGTGACAACCAAAAATGTCCCAAGCACTGCCAGATGTCCCCTGGTGGAGGCGACTCAGAGAAGTCGTTCTAGACCGGAGGTGCACAGCCTTTGGTTTGATGAATGTCTCAGGGTGGGTGCCGTTTTATTTTATTACCTTCTTTTTGACAGCTCCGTCAGGGGATTCCTTCACACGTTGACCTAAACGCTGATTCCCTGTAGGGGGTTCTGTGTCAGCATCCTGGGGTCACCCCGTGACAGGTGTGTTGCACCCACTCCGAGACCCCAACCCTTCTGAGTTGAACCCTGCGACCTGAGGCCCTCGGCGTCACTTCTTCCCTAAGCTGAACTTTGACCCCTCCTTCCCCATCCTTCCTAACTGGCTCAAACTGGAATTCTCTCCCTTATGCTTTTGGTGACGTCTCTGTCAATCAGATCCTTTCATTCTAAGCATCTCATTTCTTTCTTTAAGATTTTATTTTTTTATTTGAGAGACAGAGTTACAGAAAGAGAGAGGGAGAGACAGAGGGAGAGGTCTTGCATCTGCTGGTTCACTCTCCAAATGGCCCCAATGACCAGAGCTGGCCCAGGCAGAAGCCAGGGGCCAGGAGCCTCCTCTGGTCTCCCAGGGGTGTGCAGGGCCCAAGCACTGGGGCCATCTTCTACTGCTTTCCCAGGCCGTAGCAGAGAGCTGGATCGGAAGAGGAGCAGCCGGGACTCGAACCAGCGCCTATAGGGGATGCTGGGGCCGCAGGCGGAGGCTTGGCTACTATGCCACAGCACCGGCCCCCTACGTTAGCTACTATGCCACAGCACCGGCCCCCTACGTATCTCCTTTTGAGGGTGGGACCCAGACGTGGACATGAACGATTCTCGGGTGACACAGGTCTACCCAGGCCTCTCGCTGGCAGTGAAAGCTGACCTGCTGGAAGGGCCAGAGCTCTGCCTCCGAGCCGACGCTGTCTGTGATCAGGGCACGGTGTAGGGTAGACGCCAGAGGCGGAGCCGAACCGACCCCAGGCAGCACTTGGAGAGGGTGATGGGAGCGAGCGCTCCAGCCTGGATTCTGCAGGAGGGAGGCGGCCGGCCGGGAGCCAGAGCGAGCCGTCTGCAGGCTCGGGCTGTGTCCGTGCGGCGCTTACTCCGTGAAGAGCGAGGGGAGGCCTGGTTCAGGCCTGCAGGCTCAGACGCCAAGCGAGCCAGCCGGTGTGAGAGGCCCTGGCCTCCAGCGAGACGCCCAGCATCCTTGTCCAGCAGAGTCTGATGCCAGCGGGAGAAGAGATAGTGGCCTCCTGGCCACTCCGGCCACGTCGCCCGCGCCTTCCTGAAGCAGACACTGAGCTGTCGTGGGGGCGGCCTCTGGCACGCACGGCAGTGTCAGCCACGCGTCCCCTTCAGCTCAGGCCTGGAGTCTGCCTCCCGCTGCTGCCTCCCACTCCTGCAGCTGCTGGGAGCACGTGGCTGAGCGAGTCTGTGCTGGAAACGAACTCTGAGACCTAGTACCAGCTTCTCCAAGGGCCCCTTCTAATCCTGGAAAGTGGAAAAGAGAATACTCACCATTATGCTTTAATTGTTTGGCCGCTAACCCCCCAGGACTTAAAATAGGACCCTGTTTGGGAATGGGGTCCTTGCAGGTGTAGTTAGCTGGGGTGAGGTCACACTGGGTGGAGGTGTGTGACTTGTGTCCTCACCAGAGGGGAAACTCGTCCGCAGAGGCCCGTCTCCAGGGAGGGTGCCACGTGATGGACGTGAAGACCAGTGCGTCGTGTCTGCGGGTGAGGGAAGGCAAGGATCATAGCAGCCACGAAGCCAGGAGCGTGCCCCGAGTGGGCTCGCCATCCCCGGCTCAGGAGGACCCGACCTGCCGACCCACCGAGCTCGGGCTCCTGACCTCCAGACCCGGGAAGGAACACACGTCTGTGGCTTAAGCCTGGGTTCTCTGGTGCTTCGGTCCTGCAGTCTTAGGAAGTGAAGACAACCGCTTTACGGAACCGTGTGGACAGAGGGTGGGGACTCTGAGAGCCAGTAGGGGAACCACTTAGCACCTGCTGTGGCACCTGCCGCCCAAGAACAAGCCACGGTGGGAAGAAGGAAGATGATGGTTCTGGAAGGGAGAAGATGGGAGTCTCTGGGGCCCAAGAGGAGAGGAAGGGGAGGAGGCAGAGACAATGCACAGTGAGCCAGAGTGAGAGGGGATCGAAAAGGCTGTGGGTGGGCCCCAGAGGGGCCCCCGCCCCCAGCCCCCCTGCCCTCTAAACGAACCAGGCTTGTGCCTGGGCCTTCGAGAGGTGCACGATGGACCTGGGGTCCGAATGAGGCACTCGGGCACTGTCTGGCTTCCGGCCGTGGCACTTGGCGCTTGACACTGGGACCTCGCAGCCAGGCAGCAGGCTGCCCCTGCTGGACCAACAGCGGTGCCCGTGTTTCCCAGAGGGCCTTGCTCAGTCCTGTGGACAGCAGCTATCAGTCATTCCCGCGCAGCAGGGAGCCCTGTGTTCTGCACGTTTGGGCTCCCTGCACCTTCCTCGGTCTCCAGGACAAGACAGTGGGATTTGCCCAGCACTTGCTGTTGGTTGGATGACATTTTTAAGAGTCAAGTCCCGGGGCCGGCGTTGTGGCTCAGTGGGTTGATGGCCTTGCTCAAAGCACCAACATCCCATATAGGCATTGGTTCAAGACCCAGCTGCTCCTCTTCCTATCCAGCTCTCTGCTGTGGCCTGGGAAAGCAGCAGCAGATGGGCCAAGTCCTTGGGTCCCTGCACCCACATGGGAGACCCAGAAGAAGCTCCTGGCTCCTGGCTTCAGATTGGCGCAGCTCTGGCTGTTGCAGCTGAGTGGGGAGTGAACCAGCAGATGGAAGACCTCTCTCTCTCTTTCTCTCTCTCCCCCTCTCCTTCTTTCTCTGTGTAACTCTGTCTTTCAAATAAATAAATAAATCTTAAAAAAAAAGAAGAGCCAAGTTCCTCGGGTGGGCAGCTAGAATCTTCTCTAGAGCCTATCCCCTTCTCCCCCCCAACTCCCCCCAGTCAGGGGTGGGGCTCCTAGAACAGGACGGCAGGGGCCAAGCCCCCCCCCCCCCCCACTGACTGGCCCTCAGCTGCCCTGTCTGCAAATTGGCCATCACCAAACGCATCCCCAGCGCTCTTCAGTTAGGACTAAAGGAGCTGTTTTAAGTGGATGGGCTTTGCAAGCTGTAAATTGCCACATAAACGAGAGCAAATGAAAAGACAATGAAAACCGTCCGCCAAGACTCCGCCTGCACCCAGGTGCTTCTATTTTGAACACAGCCTTCCGCTGCTAATGCATCAATTTACTCCCAGAAAAGCCACACCGCCTCTGCTCAGCATCACCCAGAGCCAGCCACTCAATTAATAAGCCCCCATTATCCTGCAAAACCCCCCAAAACAAAAAGCCATTTTCTGGTACCTAAACAACAGGATTTTCGACATAAAACACAACGCCAGCCTAATTAGCTAATTAGACAACAAAATAAATAATTATCCCGTGTATCAGCGAGAGAAAGAGAGATGCCTTGAAAGGTTACCCAAACGCATTGTGTTCTCCGCAACGGGGTCGTGGCGGCCTCGCCAGGAACGGCAGGGTTTTATTTATGGAGATCTCTCCAGAGCTGCTTGATAATCACACGCGTCCCGGTAATGGCAGAGCCGGGACGTGAGAAGTTTCCGGGTGATGCGCACTTCTGTCTCTCCCTCCGCGTTCTTTCTCTGTGCACCAGCTCCCCTTCGCGCCGCGCGAACCTCTTTCCCAATGCCTGTCCCTCGTGGCTGGCTCAGAGCTGGGGCAGCTGTAACGTTGCAGAGGAGGACGCTGTCTATCCCGTAAGCCACAGGCACGCGCCCCGAGGATTTTGGCCTCCCCCTCTGTGATCCTCACGCGAGTCGTGTTTCTGTCATGGCCGTGTTGGTTCCGGGTGTCCGATCTGGGGCACAGGTGCCGTCTTTCTCTAAGGACAGAAGGTAGGCCAGGTATTCAGAGAAATGTGTTCACTGGAAACCAGCATGTTGTAAGAAGCACGTGCCAATCCATGGGCAGAGCGGGCACGTCATGCACAATGGGCTCCGTCCCACCTTCAGGGAAAGGGGAGTCGATGATGACAGCAGGTGAATCCCAACCAAGATTCTAATTTCCAAGGGCCACTTGCGGTATTTGCCTGGAGGAGAGATGGTCCTGGACACGGGATTTATGGGCACCCTGGCACTGGCGCCCTCTCCACCTAGCCCGATACAAGTGGGTACCTTGGAGAGTCGATGCAGCCAGAGCACGTCACTCGGCCATCGGAGGACTTTCCCTCCCGCCGCACCCTGGAGAAGGACCTGCTGCTCACGTTCCCGCCTTGCCTTCTTTCTCAGCACTGGAATACGTGAGCAGCCAACCCCATCTCCCCGTGACAGCCACATCTTTCCACGCGAATACACGTTATCCCAGCTATGCGAGTAGTGGTGGCGACAGATGCTGCAAAGGAAAACTTGAGGAAGGTGCCTGGTATATGACGAAGAGGACCTGGGCCAGTCTGGGTGTGGCGGAAGTGGCCTTTGTACTGACATCCAAACACACTGGGAGAGGCAGGCAGGGCTCAGCGCCCGCAGGGGGTCTCATCCTAAGAACAGAAGCCACGGAAGCCCAGTCACGTGCCCCATGGCAGCAGACCAAACACCTGGCAGTACTCCGTGAGATTGGAATGAACCGGAAACTTCTTATTGTTTAGTGATGTCATAGCCAACCCAAAGTGTTGCAATCAACAACAGCCCACAACAGTGGTCCCGTGAGATCAGAATGAGCTGAAAACCTCCCAAGATTTAGTGATGGCATAGCCATCCCAGTGTCATGGTACGACGCATCAGTTTGCTGGACCGTGGTGGAGCCGTAGCTACTGTGCAGCCACGCATAGGAAAGTAGGGCAGAGACACGAGTACACGCGTGCACACAAGTGTAGTTCCATGCAGTACATACTACCTGGTGATGATAAACTATGTTTTTTTTTTTAAAGATTGATTTATTTATTTGAAGGCAGACTTACAGAGAGAGAGGGAGAGAAGAGAGGTCTTCCATCTGCTGGTTCACTCCCCAAGTGGCCACAGCAGCCAGCTATGAGTCAGGCTCAAGCCAGGAGCCAGGAGCTTCATCAGGGTCTTCCACATGGGTGGCAGGGAGCCAAGGACTTGGGCCACCTTCTGCTGCTTTTCCCAGGCCATTAGCAGGGAGCTGGATCAGAAGTGGAGCAGCTGGGACACAAACTGGTGCTCATACGGGATGCTGGTGCTGCAGGCGGTGGCTTTACCGTCTATGTCACAGTGCCAGCTGATAAGCTGCGCTATCAGTTTATGCATTTGCTATATTCTATCAATGTTTTGGAGTGCCCGCCTACTTACAGGAACAAGAGCATGCTGGGCTATGCCCTGTGCATCTGCCTTGATTGCAGCAAGGGTCCACGTCAAGTGGCTGACTCCTCCCTTCCAGGTCTAGGTAGGTACAGTCTTTGTGGGACTTAAGCAAGGGCAGAGTTTGCTAAGATGCATTTCTCTGAATGAATCCTCACCGGCCAGCCACTGTGGCCAGTCACGTTGTGATCAAACTTCAATGACCACAGTGGCTGCAGAGTGGAGAAAGCGTTAGAAGTGGTCAAGAGCCCAGGAGCAGAGTACGGATAGAGGAGGTGGCTGGGGGGGGGGGGAGGCGCTGAGGCTTACAGTCCCCAGGAGTTGGGAGTGGTTGGACTGGGGTGAGAGACAGAGAGGTCTCCATTCCTGGCTCCCAGGCTTCTACCACTGGGTGAATGGTGGTGCGGTCAGTGAGGTGATTGGTAGAAGACATCATATAATGGCACAGGTGGCCTCTCTCTGTGGAACTCAGATTCGAGCATGTGCCCTCTGCCTTCAAGTTGGAGATGGGGGACACTTCAGGCCCATCAAGGGCAGGGCTGATGCTAACAATGCTGGAGCCAAAAGCCCAGGCTGAGAACAAGATCCAGGCCTTGAGGTTTGAGACCTGCAATACACAGAGGCCAGGCGGGTGGCAGGAGCATGACCAAGTCCAGTCAGGTGCACGGCTGGGTACGGGATCAGTGGCCAGACGTGAGCGTCGGCTCTGCAGAGAGACAAAGCAAGGTTTGAATCCCAGATTGGCTGTTTGGCAGGTAAGTGGCGTGGATGTGCATCTCAGCCTCTCTGGGAAGACAGGACGACAAGAGGGGCCAGGGATTGACCACCGAAGCTTAGAGGTGACAGGTGCTCAACACAACAGCTGTGGTCATCATTGTCACATCAGCACGATGCTAGAGTTGTCAGAGCATCACCATCATCAGTGGAGTAAACATAAGACCAAGCGGAGCAGGAATTGGGGCCTACAATCGTGGAAGGGCCCAGGGCCAAGCCATATTAGCGTAAGGCTGGGGAGAGGCTGGACAGGACCAGGAGCTGTGGCTGGGCTGAGCTACTCCAGCGCTCATTCTCTATCAGAAAGCCTTGGCCTCCTGAGCCCAGACACAAGCATTTAATCCGAGCAACAGCAGAAAGTGGAGCGCCCGTGTCTCACTGCATGGAGCAGCAGTTGAAATGCCTCCCGGTCCGAGTCCACGGCGATGGCCTAAACTGGCCCCTGCCGCAGCCTTGGTCTGGTCTGCCTTGCACATGTGTTTTCTTTGGCCCCTTCATTGTTTTATTTATTTTCAGATTAGCAATAAACATTTAAGGCTTGGATCCGCCACACTGAGATCAGAACTTCTGGCTTCTACTGGGCGGCCAGAAGAGCTGACAAACCTTGGGTTCCGTCCAGCACAGGCAGGTGCCTGGACCTCGGGGGCAGCCGTCCCGTTTAAGGGAGACGGAATCGCGGGTGATTCTTTGTGTTTCCGTATTTCCTTACTCTCACATTCCTGAGCCCATCGACTTGAGAAGTGTTGGAATCTTGATCCAAGCAGTGATTGTCCAACTTGGCTGCTGCAGAGAGCATCGGCGCCGATGCGTGGCCCACGCTCCCGTGGGTCCCCCACAGTGGCTTCCAGAGACACAGAGCCATCCACACACAATGGCTCGTGGGGGCTGCAGCCAAGCGAAGCTAATTAATGGGAGCTTTCTTGCCTTTCTCCAAGACTGTTCTTTAAAGCCCGAAGCTTGTCTGTGCCGGAACCTGGTGTCAGTATCGCACTGAGCTCACGTCTGTCCTCCGTCTGCACACTGAAGGCATCTACATCTCACAGCTCTCCTCCAGGTGTTTTGCCACCTGAGCGCTTCAGACACGCACTTGGCCAGAAGTTCTGGTTCAAAGGAATCAAAACTTCTCTCCACCCCGAGGGAAATGTCTCTGACAGTTCTCGGCTCCCCCTTGATGAACCTGTGAGGCGGCAAAGAGACGCAGATGAAGAATCTGCCTTTTCCATTAAAACAAAACAAAGAGGCAATAAAATAGTAGACAGGGAAGGGATTTTCCCCAGTAGCAAAAGCAACTATTTGCAGAATTTCATTTACCCAGGACACCGTGGCTTCTCAGATATCCCATTGCGATTATCTGGCAAGATCTCAAGACATTTCTTTTTTTAACACAAGTTGTCTTTGGTCAATAAATACCAGAACTGAAATGTCCTGGGGGTGGAGATTTATTCGTAAGCACAGCAAACACACCCATAAATCAGGTTGGGGGCGAGCGCTCAGGTAGCTGGGGGCATCAGGCAGATCTGAGCAGGGGCCCGGGGTGCTTGTGGGGTCTTGGTGGGACCAGGCCCAGCCCAGCCTGCAGCAGGAAGGGGCGGGGCATCAAGGGTTCCTTTTGTCCAGCCACAGGGCAATGAGCATTTTGCCTTGAACGTTTGCTTTTCTGCTTCTCCATCAGGCCTCACCAGAAATGTGCCCTCTCCCATGGCTCATAGATGTCTGCCACGACTGAGCCGGGTTTGCGTCACAGCTCAGCCGCCTGGCCGTGTGAGCTTGGGCAAGTCTCGTGTCCCAGTGGGAAAAGCGAGACTTTAGGCCCACTGCACAGGACGGAGTCAGAACGGAAGACAGTCGATGTGCAAGGCTTCCTGCAGCCCCTTGCCAATGGGAAGCAACGTGTAAGGTTTCCTCTGAGCAGATCGACCCTGGTAGATTTCTGATTTAAGGGAGGACCTCCCCTCAGTGAGGAGCCTCTGTGGGAGTGAGAGCTCCTCCCAGGCGCACAGCCTGACCACAGCGTCCGCGTCGTTTTCTTTGACCTGGAGTCCAGTGCTGATAACTGGTCTCCTTAGGTCCAGCCTCACCTCGCTCTTCAGTCCTGCGCTATCTGCTCTGTTCTGCCGTTCACCCCAAGGCTCCCCAGGCCTGCTCCTCCATCCCTGAGACGCTCAGCCGTGGTTCTGGGCTCTCCCCTGCCCTCCCGTGACTTCCTCCTTCCGTCTCCCTCCCCTCTCTTTTCTTCCATCTCTTCTTGCCTTCTATCAGCCTACACGCCCTACCGATCCCAGAGGCTTCCATGGCTTTAGTTACCACCTGCACTGCCCAACCTGCGGCTCCAGGCACGCAGAGCTGTCTGCCGGCCTCTCTTCTGAGTCCCAGGTGCCCACGTCTTGGTCGATCTTGCACCTGACTGAGCCGCCATGGCATCACACAGGCACCTCAAACGCAGCCATGCATGGGACTCATGTCGGATGTGGAGGGGGTGGCAGTGAGACTCAGACAAGGTCCCGACCTGGCCTCTGCTCACACCTGCTCTGTTCTTCATCTCACTGATGACACTGACCACGTACCAGCTGCCAGGTCACACGTCCGAGAGTCAGCTCTGACACCTCCCTGTTCTATGGGCCAGCATCGCCGCGTCCGGCGGGCTCTGCTTCCCACACGTCACGCTCGCTTCTTCCCTCTCTATGGCCCATCCTATTACAGCTGCAGCCAGCTGTTCCCTGAGTGGCTGTGGCGGGCACTTTGCACTGAAACCCTGTTTCCCACAAGCGTGTCCCATAAAGTGGCAAGAATTCCGGCCACGTGACGTGGCAGTCCCTGCTTCAAACCCTTCCATGGCTTCCCACTGGCCTTGCATAGAATCCTGCGACTTTATACGGCCGACCAGGATCCGCCTGCCTGGACTCCGGGCCACATCCCGGTGCCCCCGGCTCCTCCCTGCCGCCCTGTCTGAACTGGACTCGTGGTTCCCGGCCTCCCATCTCCACCCGAAGGCTCTGACTCAGGGCGCAGCTGAAAGGCCCCCTCCTCCCAGAGCTGCCCTGGGTTTCCTGGGAGCTGCGCCCCCGTGTCCTGCACTGCCCCCCCAACCCAGGCTCTCTCCCAGGGGCTCACTGCGCACCTGTGGTTGTCCATTTCACCCCGGGAGGTGATGAAGCCCTGGGCCAATGCCTCTCCCTCACTTGTGTTCTTTGACCCAGGCAGGAGACCCCCGTGCTTGGGGGAAGGGCTCCAAGAATCCGTGATCTCATTTTGTCCTCAAAGACGCACAGAACTTCCAGCTTCAGGGATCGTAGAAGGAATCCTTGAAACTTAGGAATTACCGTTTCTTCTTAGTGAACAACTCGTTCAGGGTGCAAATGCAGGCTGAGCAGCCATCCGGCAGCGCCGCTGCACACGTCAGCGCAGTGCCTGGTGCCAGGCGCCCCTGGGAGGGGCTGGCTCCTCCTTTCCCCTTCACTTACGGCTGTGCTCTTTTGTTTACGGGTGGGGAAACTGAGGCTGGGGGAGGTTTTCCAAGGATTCACTGCTGAGAAATGGCCGAGGGGCAGCAGAGCCAGCATGCCACTATCACTTCCCATTTTCTGAGCCACTGTTACGTGGCCAGGGCCAAGGGTGGTTTGAGTAGTCCCACGTGGCATTTCGTGGAGAACTAAACAAGGCGAGGTGTGGCGCACATCCAGCACCGTGCCTGGGAGTGAGGAGCGTCAGGACGTGCTCCTGGTCAGGCCCCGTGTCCTGCACTGCACGGAACCTGGCGTGTCCCATCACCACCTCGCCCCTCCTGTGTGGTCTCACCAACTCCGCTTCTGTCCTCCAGTCTTGCTCCGGGCCAGAGCACCAGCCCTGCTGGAAGTAACTCTGCCCCAGCTCACGTGGGTGTTCACATCCTGTGGCTCTGCCTCTTTGCCCCGCTGAACAGGGACACAGGGAAGGGATTCCTGGTTAGGGGCCGAGCCTGGAACACCGTGGTGCTGCAGATGCGGTAGCGGAAGCCAGGCACCCCATCCCCTGTTGCAAATCCCCACCCAGTTCCTATACCTTGTGGGCTCATGGTAGCTCCTCACCTGGGATCACCTGGCAGCGTCCGAAGAGCTTCCTACAAACAGGCTCTGGACCAGGGATCAGGAAACCTCAGGCAGTGGTCGAATCCATCCCCTCATCTGGTTTTCATAGCCTCGAGTTAAGCCTGTTTCCATATTTGTAAAACTAAACAAACACGGAGAAGAAGGGAGACTAGAAAGCAGGCCACAGAGCCTAGATGACCCATTGGCTGAGGCCACCTCTAGACCAGTCTTCCCTTGACCTTCACATCCAGGCCCAAGCCCCCCACCCCCACCCAGAGTCCCACATCATCTCTTTACTTTGCTCAAACATCATTAAAACACCCTGCTCGTAAGGGAGGCAACTTGGAGGTGGTCCAGGCAGGTGTGTATCCAAATCCCAGCGCCGTTATTTATGTGTGGGGCCCGTCAGACTTGCCTTCCCTTCTATACGGTGGAGAGAACAATAGTAATGCCGGCACTTGGAGTTATTGGGGTGCCAGAGGCGATACATTCTGAACTGTCACAGCTACTCAAAGCAGGAAAGTCTTTGTGCCCCAGGGGGCGGCACCCGCACCCCCAAGAGCCTGCTTTGCAAGATGGCCCGGATGTCTTTTCCAATCTCCTACCTTGGGGTTCTCCATTGACCTCCCGCCCCACACGACTCCCTCTCCTCCCCTTTGAGCCCTATCTGGTCTTCAGGGTTCACGCCTGGTGCATGGAGTGTGCCTCAGTTTGGGGATCTTGGAACCTGGCGCTGACGGAACCTCCTGGGATCCAGCATGCATTCTCCAGGCCCAAGAAGATATTAACCATTAAGCATGTTAACCGGGGAACGTGCTCTAAGTCTTCGCTTCCCTTTCTTTTCTTTTTCTTCCCAACAAACCAGCATGAAACAGCGCCTGGTGTACAGTAGAGACGTTTTAGATTTTCTACAAATGCCCAGAGGCATCTCACACACGCACACACACGCACACACAGGCATACACACACGCGCACACTCACACGCGCACACACACACACGCATGCACACACACATGCACAAACACACGCGCACACACACGCACACACACGCACACACGCACACACGCGCGTGCACACACACATGCACACACGCACACACACACGCACACACACACATGCACACACACGCACACACACGCACACACGCACACACACACGCACACAACGGACTTTGACGACTGCCTTCCAGGCGACGCAAACAAGCTCCGAGCACCGGCCTCTCCCGGCCACCAGCATGGGCAGCGCCAGGCCCAGCCTTCCCGGCAAGGAACCAGTCCAGCAGCAGGCTGAGCAGTGCTTGCTGTGGGGCAGATGTTCACCCCGTTTGCTGGCCGTTTGAAATCCTGCACAGCTCTGATTTATCTGCAGAGTGGAGGGAGCACTGCACCTCGTGTGAAGGTAGAATGTGATGCACCTTCTTTTGTGTTTTAAGATCAGATGAAAGAAATAAGTTTTTAAACTCTTGCCTCTTTTAAGCCCCAGTTCCCTTGCCTGGGCTTGGGTAAGCATTTCTTTCACCTCCGTGGGGTCGTCAAGGTTCCTCCTGCGGAATCATTGGGTGAGGAACTGGTGGGAAAAAATTCTAATTGCCACCTGCCACTGACTTTAAGCACATCACAGGTCGTCTCTGAACCTCGGTCTCTTTATCCAGGCATTGTGATCTTTTAATTAAATGACCTCTTAGACTCCCTCCAGAGCTCTGAAAATTCTGGGAGCCCCCAGGTGGAATTACTGGCAGTTAAAGTACGAGTCTAGAGAACGGATTTCTTTTACCACTAACAGTCACAGCTCTTCAGGATGGTGAATGAGATTCTCACCCCAGGATGGGTGCTGGGGCTCCAGCCCTGGCCAATTCTGTGTTCAGGGGCCTTTTATAACCCAACTGCGGTCCGTGCCTGTTGTCCAGAAGGGTCCGTTTTACTACTCTGAGGCTAAGTGAAGTTGCAATTAACATTCGACTTCCTGTTGGTCAGAGGAGCCCCTTAACTCCAAAGGGCTCGGGCTCAGTCAGCGTCCTCGGGAGGCCTCATTGCACGGATCCTCCAGGTAAGTCCCTGCTGTGAATGGAGTGCTTATGTATGATAGCGAGGGAGTAAGGCGAGCCCATTTTTGAACACCTCTGTTTCACTACACCAGGCCCTAGGATGTTTGTGGCCTGGCCTGTTAATGCTTGAGCTGGGCTTGAGTTACCAAAGAGCTATTTGGTGTTCTTCTGTGACTCGGTCTTTTCAGAAAATCAAGATTCCTCAATGTGTGCCTGATGTCTCATTCTTGTATATTATTCACCACTACAATAAAAAGTCTCTCACAATCAAAGAGACTGAAGCAAGTGCGAGATCCGTGTCTTCGTGGCAGGGCCCCTCACAGCCCATGATGTGGAGAGCTGTGGTTGGAATCTCCAGAGTGCGAAAGGATTTTGCTTCTCCCAAAGTTACTTTACACTAGAACCCCTCTATCATGGAGTATCTCATGGCCCTGGAATCCACAGAAATCTGTGTTTTCCCCCAATCAATCTTAGTTTCTCTCATTGGCACAAAATCTGGGATTTTTTCCTATAATGAAGAGATAAACATTAGCTGTTTGGTAGATTTTAGACCCTTAATGTTTTTTAAATGATCTTGAGACATAGACAGGATGACTCCATTGTATTCATAAACAATGAGAGTTTCAGCTCAAGACAGGGTATCAACTAAGTGCTGTAACCGTTCCCCACTGTTCTGAACACATAGAGAAGATGCAAGAAATAGTAGTGGGCTAGACTCAACATACAGCTGCGTTCCAACACAAGAACAGGTCGTTTCCAGCTGCCATGCATGGAAAAATCTTCTGAAAAAAGGTATTGCTAGTGGCTGGCAGGGCCTGAATCATTGAGGTCCCAGAGCATGCTGGGAAAAGGGCCAGCCCCTGTGTGAGGCTGGCCAGGCTTTCAAGTTTTAGGAAGGGCTGGGGGTCACACTTACGAGTCTGCGTGTGGCCGAGGACTCACATAAGCTGACAACCTGCTGGCGTGAGGGCTGCCAATCTAACCTCTGCTCCCTGGTTCTGGGATTCACTGTGGGCTCTGTCTACCTAGTGGTGCAGCTCAAGCCCTGCCTGCTGCACATGGCAGGGTCTGGCTCCACCACACTCCTGAGATACGTCCATGGCAAGGCCTCGAGACTGAACTGTGGTTCCTGCTGAGCTCCTGGGTACGAGCCATGATGATGCATTCAGGAAGTTCCCAGAACGCAAAGAAGAGAAACCCCTAAGCAATGACAACCTCACAACCAAGAATCACAAGACACTGGAGGAAGTGGAGACCCATGGGAGATAAGCAAAGCCTCAGCATGGAGGACCAGAAACCCAGGGAAAGGAGAGGATGTAGGATTCTGGAAAACAACTGAGATTTTATTTTTTTAAAAGATTTATTTATTTATTTGAAAGTCAGAGTTACAGAGAGAGAGAGAGAGAGAGAGGTCTTCCATCTGATGATTCACTCTCCAATTGGCTGCAATGGCTGGAGCTGCACTGATCCAAAGCCAGGAGCCAGGAACTTCTTCCAGGCCTCCCACGCGGGTGCAGGAGCCCAAGGACTTGGGCCATCTTCTACTGCTTTTCCAGGCCACAGCAGAGAGCTGGATCGGAGGTGGAGCAGCAGGATTTGAACCAGTGCCCATATGGGACACTGGCGCTTCATGCCAGGGCATTAACCCTCTGTGCCACAGTACCACCCCCATGAAATTTTATTTTTAACATCCTTAAAGGAATAAAAGAAGGAGCACAAACTCCAGCGGAGGAAAGAAGGTGCTGGAGAACAGAGGTTTTGGAATCGGAGCAGGGAGCTGAGAAAAGCGATGATCATACAGATATAAAACACACTTTTGAAAATCAAGACAAGATGCACTGGACTGAGGAAGCCTGTGAGACCATGGCAGTCAGGAGAGCAGCCTGGGAACGTGGGCCGGGAGCCGTGACAGTCACGTTCCTCGGAGGGAGAGGAAGTGTGCTACGCGCCTGTGTCCGTGTTACCTAGCAAAACCTCCAAGCATGAACGAAGAGAGAGAGGTCCATCCAGCTATTGGAGGAAATTAAAAAACAATGGATTACCCTGCAAAGGAATGAAAATCACATTGACATCGGCTTTCTCATCAGCACTATCGATGCTAGAAGGATAATGAAGTAATAGATTTAAAGAGAAAACAGCGTCTTCCTGTCGTGAATTCCTTACTCAACCCGAATGGTCCGCGGGAGTGAGGACGCTGTGAAATAAAGAAACTTAAAGACACATGCGAACAGCATGGTGGCCACAGCCTCCCTCTGGAAGAATGCGACAGCCTAAGGTGTGGCCCGAAAATCACAGACGTGGGCCACGTCCAGCCCCCACTGCCCGGCTCGGAGTGGAGATGACATTTTACATGAACGGAAAGAAGCGACAGGAAGCATGATGTGGCAGAACGCGTGGAGATGACAAGAATTCTAACTTCAGTGTCCGTAGAGCTTGATTGGAACTCAAGACCTGCCACTCGCTTGCCTGTCGTCTCTTCGGCTTTCCTGCGGCAAGGACCCGGCTCAGCAGTGGTGACGGAGAGCACGCGGCCTGCAAAGCTGACGCTACTTCCTGTCCCACAAGAGCGTGCCAGTCTTAGAGGGCAGGAAGGAATCGAGCACCAAAAAACCCACAGTGCAGTCAATGATTTGAAGAATCTAGATTAGTATTGTTAACTAACAATCCTGTTCTAATAATTATTTAATAAAATTAAAGTGTGGACAAGCCAGCAGGTAAGGCAAGGGAGCACTGGATTCTTCGGAGCAAAGTTGACTGCCAATTGTTTTACCTCGGACGATGGAGATACTGATGATGTATGTATTTTTTAGAACAAAAGTAGTTATTATGTGTGTTAAGTTTTTGATAGACACTTTGAAAAAGGATACGTATAATTCTCAGATCAGCAGAGGTTAAAAAGAAAGTTTCAATGAAGCCTCAATTATCCAACAGAAGGAAAGAGGAAAAAATAATAAAACAGGAAAAACACAGTTAAGTAGAAAACATTAAATAAGAAAGCAGAAATAAATGCAAAATTTTCATAATCACAAGGTAAAGCAAGTTAAACTCACCAGCAGCGGTCCTAGTAAGACACAGACACGTGCTGTGTGCAAGGGCAGCTCACCAAATGGCTGCAGAGACCGGACAGGGGAGGGAGGAGCCATCACGCAGAGCTCTGGTCCGGAGAGAGCCAGCATCGGAGAGGGGTTACCAGGGCCGAGCGGAGCGGAGCGGAGGCTGCCTGCCCATAAGGGACCCACTAGCGGTTGTGGCCTCGAGCTCCCACAGAAATGCCGGAGCTGCTGGAGTTCCCAGTGCAGCCGCCAGGCGTGGGCAGCTCCTGCCCTGGTTCCTTCAGGGGTGAGAGGTGAAGGAGGTGGAGCAGGAGGGCGTGGGCTCAGGCTCAGGCTCAAGCAGGGCTTTGGGATGCTTTGGAGGTCATGGTCTCAGCTCAGCTCACGGAAGGCACGGCCCTGCCCTCAAGACACAGAGGGAGGAGCCAAGGTTCTCTCTCTTTCTTTCTCTTCTTTCTTTCTTTCTCTCTTTCTTTCTCTTCTTTCTTTCTTTCTTTCTTTCTTTCTCTCTTTCTCTCTTTCTTAAGGTATCTGAAAGGCAGAGTTAGAGACAGAGATCGAGAGATAGATAGAGATCTCCCATCTGCTGGCTCACTCCCCAAATGACTACAACAGCCAGGGCTGGGCCAGGCCAAAGGCAGGAGCCTGGAGCTCCACCCAAATGTCTCCTGCATGGGTGCAGGGGTCCAAGCGCTTGGTTCATCTTCTGCTACTTTCCCAGGTGCGTTAGCAAGGACGTGGATCGGAAGAGGAGCAGCCGGGACCTGAACCGGTGCCCATATGGGATGCTGGCAGCTGCACCCTTGCGTCTTCTCTCTGCAGGTGAGCTCAGCCTCACCTCCAGGCTCCTTCTCCACGGAGGATGTTGAGGCCAGGGGAGCTGACGCCCTCGGATCCCAGCCGAGGTCCCAGGAGCATCCGTCCGCTTGTGCGTTCCCTCTCTCGCTGGCTCTCTCTCCTCACTCGGAGACAAGTTTTCTCCCTCCTGCGGATTCGGATCTTTCCCAGGGCTACTCAGGAGCGCGCCCTCCCTAGGTGATGAGGAGTAAAAGGCCAGGGAACCCCAGGATTTATATTTTCTGGAGGCTTTGTTCTTCTCCCCAGATCCACGCCTTTTCCTAATACCAGGCCAGCCTCTCCACGGGAGATTCCAGAAGCTGTCCAGGACGGAGAGCTTTGGTGTGCGGTTTTGCTGCTCCTGGAACAACAGCGCCCCGTGCTCCTCCCCCTCTCCCTTTCCGGCGCTCACATGTACCTTAATCTCCACCTAAAGTTGTCGAACCATCTCCATAACTCATGGGGTACACTTTTTTATTTTTTTAAAAGAGTTTATTTATTTGAGAGGCAGAGTTACAGGCAGAGAGAGAGAGAGAGAGAGAGAGGTCTTCCATCCACTGGTTCACTCCCCAAATGGCCGCAGGGGCCTGTGCTGAGCCAATCCAAAGCCAAGAGCCAGGCACTCCTTCCAGGTCTCCCACATGGATGCCGGGGCCCAAAGACTTGGGCCATTCTCCACTGCTTTCCCAGACCACAGCAGAGAGCTGGATCAGAAGAGGAGCAGCCGGGTTTTGAACCAGCGCCCATATGGGATGCTGGCGCCACAGGCAGAGGATTAACTTATTGTGCCACAGTGTCAGCCCAGAAATATGCTTTTATGGAGGGGAAAAAAAAAACACACTGCTCAAAACACAGGGCACTTCACAGGAAATCTTGAAACAAAATAAGACAAAGTCTCGGTTCTCGGGGAGCTCGTGGTCCAGAAGAAGGTGTGATTTATACCCAGAGAGTGGTGATTAATGTTTATTGGAGGCTTATTATTAGATACATGTTATTTTAATCCTTTACACGCCATAACCTCGGTTAATCCTTGAAACAAACAACTCCAGGAGGATGGTGCTGTCATGAGCCTCATTTCAGGGCTGTGGGTGTTCGGGTGAGAGAGTGGGGGGAAGAGGCGAGGCCAATCACTGGCCATGGCGGCCTGGGGGCCACTCCTTCGGGGGGCAGTAGGGTCATTTGCATGAATAGGCGACACCACATTTGATAGATCCTGATGATACGGTCACCCCACGAAGGAGTGTGCCATCCACGCTGCCTGCTGGGCTGCCGGGCTGCAAACCACATTCGGTGCTGCCGTGAGTCAGAGTTCACCGGGGAGAGGAGGACCAAGCAGGTGGGAGAAAGGACAGAGGGAGCAGGCCACATCGTGACGCAGCTGGGCACACACTCGCAACGGCAAGGAGTTCAGCATTGCTGATGCTTGGGGCAGGTGGGGTGTGCGGAGCGAGGGGCAGGTGTTCAGTGTGGGACACCGGGGTGACCAGGTCGTGGGAGGTACTGTAAGCCTTTGCCAGGGGCTTGGGCAACTCGTAGGAGCTGAGAGACACAGACATGTTTTAAGAAGGGGATGGGGCCAGCGCTGTGGTGTATGGGAAAGCTGCCACCTGCGACGCCGGCATCCCATACAGGTGCCGGTTTGAGTCCCGGCTGCTCCACTTCCCATCCAGCTCCCTGCTAATGGCCTGGGAAAACAGTGGAGCATGGTCCAAATACCAGGGCCCTCACACCCATGTGGGAGACCCGGAGCAAGCTCCCAGCTCCTGGCTTCGGGTCGGCCAACCTCCAGCCATTGTGGCCATCTGGGGAGTGAACCAGTGGTTGGAAGATGTCTCTCTCTCTGTGTCTCTTCTTCTCTCTCTATGTAACTCTGCCTTTCAAATAGGTAAATAAATCTTAAAAAAAAAGCAAGAACTGAAGACATCATGAATTTGGAGCTGTTCCCCAGTGCCAGGCACACAGTAGGTGTTCAGTTCATGTCGGAGAAGCAAACCTATGCATTCTGGAATCCGCGAGTTTTCCGTCTATATTGGTTCTTCAACACAAAGAGCTACCCTGCAGTCAAAGCCAACAATGTGCCTATTGCATGCCCATGTCTGTTTTAGACCATTCACAGAATAATTATCAGGATGGCTAACAATGGATGATTTATTATAAATATCAGCTTTGCTGCTTGTTAATTCAAAACCAAAATATTTGCCCATTTCCATCCCAAAGGGAGAAATCTAGTTAGTTTGTTCCCCATATTATAACTATGAGATTAAATTAAATGAACTGAATGAATTGGATGGGGGTAAATAAACTATTTAATTTAATTCACACGATGAAGAATAATACTGAATACATCTATCGTTGGCTAAATAAACCAATTAACTACTTTCTCTTTAGACGGCACAAGGCAATGGTGCAGCCATGACAAGAGGGAAAGAGAGAATAAGAGGAAAGGAATCCGTCTTAATTAAGCGAAATCCGAATGGGTCTTGGGACCCTGCCCTGAGCCGCTGGCCCTCTCGCTCTCTTAGGTGACTCAGGTTGGCTTCAGCTCTGTCTCTTGCTTGCTCTGCTGGTTTTTATCACAGACGGAGAGAGAGAAGCCCCCGAAGCTGCTGCCGACGTGGCTCCCCTCCTCCGCACACACTTGGAAAACGGCAGAGCGGGCCCTGTGAGCGCCGCCTGACTGATCAGCACGCCGGCCCCGCTGGAAGGGAAGCAGCTCTGTACTTGCATCCTAGCTCTGCTGCTCACGGCTGAGGGAGCCCAGGCAGGCTGCCTTACCTCCTCCACCTCCGTCTCGTCGCCTCTCAAACGGGAACGGTCCCAGGCTGCCTTACCTCCTCCACCTCCGTCTCGTCGCCTCTCAAACGGGAAGGGTCCCAGCGACTCCATCCTGAGAGCTGGCGAGGAGTCAACGAGACAAGAACCGGCAGGCAGAGCCCAGCAGCGCTGTTGCTGCTGCTTCCAGCCCCGGGAGTGCAGGTGCTCCTCCGTCTGTCTGGGTGGGAGGGAGTGCCCCGTCTGAGAGCCGGAGCCGAGCTCTTCCCGTCACTGTTTCCTGAGCACCTACTGTGTGCTCAATGGTGGCTCGGGTGAAGGGAATCGGCAGATGGACAGGATACCCTTCCCCCACCCCCCAGGACCCTGTGGCTTAGTGGGTGGGTCGAGGATGGGTGCCCATGGTAGCAGAAGCAGAAATGGGTAAGAGTGTGCAGCGTGGAAGGTCTGCGTTGAGCCAGGCTCCGGATTGGCCTCGTGGGCTCTGCAAAGTCCCGGCAGCAAGGTCCTGATGCCATGGGTGTGCCCTCTGACCCCAGCAGCCAGGCTCTGTCCTTATCGGAGGCCGATGCTTAGCCCCGGTGAAGCTGGTTCCGAGTAAGCCAGGGTTTGTGAGGGGCCTCAAGTCGGTCCGGGGCTCAGCCTCTGCGGAGAGGACAGAGCCGCTGCCGCTGGGGGAGTTGTTCTGGACCGGTGCAATCCCAGACTGGTCCGGGCTCAGGACAAGGCCCTGTCCAGGCCCCGTGGACACATCCATGAGGTGCGGGTGGGGAACATTCCGGAGCTACGAGTGCAGCTCTGTCGTGAGATGAAATGAGTTATGCGTGTGTTGGGCACGTCATCATGACCAGCAGCGGCACGGACTGAAGCTGGGGATGTGACACAGACTGAGCCCAGGGAGCTCGTGGTCCAGTGGGTCCCGCAGAAACAGTGGGTGCTTCCGGTGACTGGGTGAATGCCAAGTGCAGCACACAGGGCCAGGGGGCTGCGGCCGTGGGAAGCAGGAACCGGCCCGACCCGGCGATGGGGGTTTCTGCAGGGTCTCCGGAGGCACTCGGGCCTGAACTAGGTCTTCCAGACAGGCTCCAGGGGAGGAGGTAGACAGCTGGAGCTTCCTGTGTGCAGTGCACGCGGCGGGCATTGAAGGAGAGCAGGACACAGACAGAGGCACGTCCGAGATGGGAAGGACTGGGCTTCCAGGTGCAGGAACCCCTCAGCAGACCCTTGGGGCGACAGGGAGGTGGGTGGCAGGGCCACGTTTGCCTTGGGGAAGCACTGGGGGCAGTGAGTTTGGACGGCGCTCTGCAGACAAGGAAACACTTGCCAAGGAGCCACCGAGAGAGGAAATACTCTTAGGGATGCATAGAGGGCAGAGCCAAGAACACCTGGATGTGGAAGCTTTGGGGCGCTAGGAATGCACGAGACACAGGAGTAGTCCAACTTCCAACCTGAGCCACTGGTTACAGGGGTGCCCCCTGCGGAGACGGAGACCATGGGGCTCCGACGTCACAGGGGATGAGAGCCCCCGTCTGGAGCTGCTGGGCAGGTGTGCCACCAGGGCAGGGCGCAGAGGGAGCGCCAACGCAGGAGCTGAGATGGTCCAAGAACGCACAGAGGAGTCTCCTCCTCTCTCTCGGTCCACGTCTCCATCTTTGGAGAGGAAAATCAATCACCAAGAAACCGGAGTGTGACACGCTGCCAGGTGAGGCGCGGTGGTCACTGCACGGGCAAGGGTAAGACTTGTTCCGGGGAAACGAGTGTGGACCCAGCAAATGCTGCTGACCCCTCTCCAAGCCCAAGAGCTCTGTGAACCTGGGGGAGACGGGGAGGAGAAGTGTGCCAACCTGCCCCGCCCTCCCCTGCCTCCCTGTTCAGTGGCAGGGCAGGATTAAGGTAGAAGGGCAGACGGATACATAAGCAGGAGACGGAGCTAAGCAGGTGCTGAGAGGTCCCGGGAGCCAAGTGCAATCTAGGACCTGTCCCAGGGCATCTGGGAGTCAGCGGATGTCTGCGAGCCGAGCAGTCACCGTCGCTCCATTCCCTCATTGAAAACAGACACAGCAAAGAGGAACTTCAGGCACTTACACTGCAGAAGGCAGGGATGCGGGGGCAGCAGGTGACTCGCCCCGGGCCGCATTCCTTGCATGGCCCTACTTTAGCACGTCCTTATCTTCCATCTGAGGACCCTGGGTGGCCGGGGCTGGCCGGGGACTCTGGGTTGTCAGCACACTGTGCTGGATCAGTGATGTTTCCTGTTCAGAAGCCGGGTTCCCGTGGAGCAGTTCAGCTGATGAGCCGTCATTAACATCCACGCAGAATTAAGGTGCTGGGTTAAGAACATACACACACAGTAAGCCTACTGCGCTGGGACAAACAGTAGGTGTATACTCAGTGCGCATTGGTTGGCTTTGGCCCTCATATCAGCCTGCAGGAAGTGGGCGGTGGCAGGGCAAAGCTGGAATGGACAGAATTTGAATCTTGCCTTTGCCACTTACTGGTTAGTGACCATGGGATGGGAGCTGGCCATCTACAGGTAGAAGACTGGCCGGGGCAAGGGAAGATGGTGTGGAAGACGGAGATACGACCAGTCTCGGACGAGCTCCGTGTCATAGTCTATGGCACCCACAGTAGAGAACCCCACGCCACGCCCCCAAAGCGAATGGAGATAGAAGCAGCGGTTAATTATTTCCTTACCACGACAGAGCTAAGCCTGTTGGGAGAAGCAAACACACGGAAAGGGAAATCCCCCCTGGTGCACGGCACTAGAGGGGTCAGTCACTGCAGAAGACAGGGCCGGGGGCTTCTAACCCACCTATGGCAGCTCCCTGTCAGCTGACCTCCACTAACACCCAGGAAGGACCTGAGGCTCCTGTCGTTGGCCTTTTCAGCCAGGGTGACCAGGAAGAAATCACCCCGCTTCTTTGGACCTCTGGTTGCTTCTATCCAATGGAGTCCAGCCTTCCTGCTTGGAGGCTCACGGCTCATGTCGCCCAAGCATCTGGTCCAGGGTGGGCTCGCAGGAAGCACATGTGGGTGTGAGCTATGACCTGGTTGTTCTCACTGGGAGTGGAAGGGTCAGCATTGAGAGTGACCATACGCACGTGTCCCTCACCTGGGAGTTTGCCATAGGCTGTGTGTTCTCATGGCCATGGCATTGGGGGCAATAGAGAGACCTTCGTGCCATTGTGTGTTGAACTTGAGTTTCTTCCTCTAACGGGAAGTCTCTGGGCACAGTCCTCACGACCTCTGAAGTCCCACTTGGAGGTTTAGACGTTTAGTCCATCTCCACAAGTTCCTAGATCTTCACACTCAAGGGAAAAAGAGGGAGTCACGGCAGGCTCGGAACTCTGCCAGTTCGGATGGTGCACGGGCTGCTCCTTTGGGTAGGTGTTCCCGGGCTTGTCCCAGAAACGGTCTGCTCGGAAAATCCAGTTCCCGCCAGCACGAGGACTCGCTGGCAGTGCCACACTGGGCACAGTTTTCAAGTTTGCCATGACATCCTTGGGCTCTCCAGGAGGACGGCACCCGACCTGCTGTCCCAGACAGGACGCCGCCGCTGTGCCCTGTGCGTTCTGTGCCCACGTCTTTTTCAGCTCTCAGCGCACTCAGCCTGCGCTCAACCTGCTCTACCCAGTATTCTGTTTCTCCAGCCAGGCCAGGCCTTGTCCTCCCACGCACACATCTTCCACGCTTAACAGAGCTCTGCTCATGCTAAGTGATTCATAAGGTTTGTTGAATGAATGACTGTGAAACCTGGTTGGATTTCAACTTCAGAGAAAATTGGACAACAATCCAAAAAGGCACAAACGCAGTTGAAATCAAGACATAGTGAGAGGGTGGCGGGCCTAAGCCCACCTGTCACCCTCCCAGGACAACTTAGAGACATGCCTTTTTGTTTTCTTTCTAAAGGTACTGGACAGCTACTGAGCACACCCTGGATGGAAAGAAAAGTCCTTGACAAATGTCAATCCGGCATCTTTCTCCCTGGCCATCAGCACTCTAGGCCAACACCCTCCACTTCCTTTCATTGTTCATCAAAGGTGGATTAATATTCTCCGGGTGACTCTCACATGCCTGGAATTGTGACAAGGTACTTTACAAAATTAAAAAATATTAATTCTGTCCACTGCTTTTCATGGTAGATATTTTATCACCACACTCCAGGGTTTAAAACAAAAAGGCTCAAAGAACATAAATAATCTGATTAAGATGGTGTAGTCCATACCTACTGATTGACCTGCTTCTGCTCTGACTACAAAGCACCGTTGTTTAGCTACTCAGGAGTCTCAGAACCATAGGGAAATAGAAACTGTTTTAGCCACAGACTCTGCAGATTCCCACACAATGCAAGAGTTTCTTGCTAAATTTCCTCTTGAGAAGCAGAGAAACGAGAAGGCGATAGAGAGAGGCAGAAAGGAGAACTACTCTCGCATCTGCTGATTCACTCCCCAGATGCCCACAGCAGCCAGGACTGAGCTGGGGACAAGCAACTCAATCCAGGTCTCCCATGGAGGTGCAAGGGACCTCGCTGTTTGAGTACCCATTAACAGGAAGCTGGAGTATGCATCAACAAGAGGGTGGAACCAAGGACTGGAGCCAGGGCTTGAACCCTGGGTGTTCCAGTGCAGGATTGTGAGGGTCTTAAGTAGCAGCCATATGTCTGCCACCTCTTACTCAATGCATTTGACAAAACAACCTCTACATGCAGTCTTACCACTATCTTGTCCTCCTCATCCCCATCTTCCTTATCCTCATTACGTCTATCATCATCACCAGCATCTTCACCCTCTCCAATGCTGTGTTGCTGCAAACCTCACGGTTTCCAGGCTGGAGTTAGGACAAGGACCAGACCCGCCTTGACTGCCACAGCGAGGGCCTTCCACGCGGGCTGGTCGACTCTTCACAACACCCGTGTTCTCGCCGGCTGTAATTGACTGAAGTGTCTTCCATTAGTTTATTAACGGCCCCACCCACTTGAACGGCTCGAGCTTCATCTATGGAGACCATTCTGAGCCACTGCAGTCTCCTCTCCAGAGACCTGAGGACGGAGCTCAGTAAGACCCACACTTCACTTTGTAATTTTGAGCCTCTCCTCTCACATCACACCCAGGGCTGCCTCATCCTTGATAGATGCACTGACTCAGCTCTCCCCTAAGGAGAGACCTGGGTTCAGCGGCCCTTTGAAGATGTGCACAGGCTGGCGCCGCGGCTCAACAGGCTAATCCTCCACCAGTGGCGCTGGCACACCGGGGTTCTAGTCCCGGTCGGGGCGCCGGATTCTGTCCCAGTTGCCCCTCTTCCAGGCCAGCTCTCTGCTGTGGCCCGGGAGTGCAGTGGAGGATGGCCCAGGTGCTTGGGCCCTGCACCCCATGGGAGACCAGGAAAAGCACCTGGCACCTGGCTCCTGCCATCGGATGAGCGCCGTCCGCGGCAGCCATTGGAGGGTGAACCAACAGCAAAGGAAGACCTTTCTCTCTGTCTCTCTCTCTCTCACTGTCCACTCTGCCTGTCAAAAAAAAAAAAATAAGATGTGCACATTGTGGAAAGTGACGGCAACGGGCCATCTGAGCAGTGGCTTCCACGGTAAGCTGGTGGAGCTCAACCCCAGCGAAGGTTTGGAAGGAGAACAGTATAGCCCATCACCTGTGCCATGCGGACCGTGGCCAAAGACAGACAGGCAGACACGCCTGAGGCTGCCTCTCACAGAGGCGCCTTCACACACGATGCTACTTCTGAGTCAGAGCGAGGGAGAACGGTGGAGTGAAGTATGCTCCTCCTCTCAGATCACCCAGATCTACCTTCAGCTCTGCCTTGGTCTTGCTGCGTGACCTTGGCCAATTCACTTTCCTTCTCTGATATTGGAAAGACTTTCTGAGAAAACAGCGGGGGCGAGTAGTCATCGTTGGCCTTTCTTGTGAAACAGCTCAGTTGACTCAGAGGAAGTGAGTGAAGCTGGAGGCATCGAGATAGATAAGACGTTGAGTCAACTGATGACTTTGAGGAAGAGATGGAGACCATCGCTCAGATGAGGATTCTTTCTTTCTTTCTTTCTTTCTTTCTTTCTTTCTTTCTTTTTTTTTTTTGACAGATAGAGTTAGACAGTGAGAGAGAGAGAGGTCTTCCGTCCTTTGGTTCACCCCCCAAATGTCTGCCATGGCCGGAGCTACGCCGATCCGAAGCCAGGAGCCAGGTGCTTCTCCTGGTCTCCCATGCGGATGCAGGGCCCAAGGACCTAGGCCATCCTCCACTGCCTTCCCGGGCCATAGCACAGAGCTGGCCTGGAAGAGGAGCAACCGGGACTAGAACCTTGCACCCATATGGGGTGCCAGCGCTGCAGGCAGAGGACTAACAAAGTGAGCCACGGCGTCAGCACCCCCTCAGATGAAGATTTTTTATACACACATGAACAATAAAAAAAAAGTCTACAGTGAATGTGCCTTAGTGTACTTTAGCCATGCTTGGAAATAGAAATTCTAATAAAAAGAAAGGGGCAAGATGTAAATATGAAATGCGACTGGAGAATAGATAGAATTATATTTACTTAGTACTTGGTGCATGTCCATGTTAGAGGGGATGTCACGGGGATTGCACTGAGGTAGAAGGAACAGTAGACGTTGGCAAAGGAGAGGCTCGGAGGAAGGGGCCCATCTCAGCCTCACTCAGCTGGAAATCAAGGCTGAGGTCGGGGAACTCTCGCCCACTATCCACATCTAACCCTTTGCTGGACGCTGGCCTGTATTTTAAGTTTTATTTTCTACATAGGAGGGTTGTGGGAAGGCAAGCACTCACTCTATTGATTTAATCAATACGACAATGATCCCAGATAATTTACCAATTATTCTTCAAAGAAATTGCCTATCACAGTTTGTTATTTGCATAAGGACCTGATCATGTTCAGTTTCAAATGGAGTCAAGTAAGAAGCCCCTTGAAATGGAGATGGTGCGTTGCCATCTGCACCTCCCTCTTCCCGTCCCCCTGTGGTACCTTGTAGAATCCATGGAGGTGTAGGTAAAGCCATGGAAGCCCTTTACCATTTCTCCCCTTGCCACCACATCCAACAGACAAGGCACAAGGTGTCTGCACCTGGATTTCAGGGGTCCAGGCATACAACCCAGGCTCCGGGCTTAATGTCACTCCTCCGTGTTGGGGCCCTGATGATACTTCCCCGGGAGAGGCAACAGCTCCAGCTGACCTGAGGTCTGAGGAGCGATGCATCTGTCAAATGGTCAGAAAGACAGACCGCGGTGTGAAGACATCGCAGTGGAGGATGGATGGTGGCTCCATGGACGACCTGCAAATTGAACGTCGTGAGGGTACTTTGAACTTCAGATCCTGCCTGGTAATCCAGATTCTCCTTTTACGGGCAACCCCACGCTTAGAAGGAGTAGCATGGAGGGTGGGTTTCTCCAGTGATGGTGAGTAATTCCAAACAGTGCAAACAGGGGTGTGTGCATGTATTAATTTGCACATAGGCAACATATGAGGATTCTTCAAAAAGTCCGCGGAGAATTGATTTAAATAATAAGCTTGGGGGTAGGTGCTAGGTCTAGAGTTTGCACTGCAGGTTAGAACACCCACGCCCCACACTGGGGTCCGCGGCTTCAAGCCCCACACTGGGGTCCGCGGCTTTAACTCCAGGCCCCCGCTCCTGACTCCAGCTTCCTGCTACTGCACATGGGTGGTCAAGTTCCTGCAACCCACATGGAAGACCTGGAAGGAGTTCTTGGCCCCCGGCTTTGGCCTGGCCCAGTCCCAGTCATTCTGGGCATCTAGCGAGTGAACCAGCAGATGGGAACTCCCTGTCTTTCTGTTTGTTCCTCTCTCTGTCTCTCAAGGTTGAAAAAAAGTAAAAGCAACGTATAAGCTTATTTTGGTGCAAAAATGTGTCAAAATCCATGCATATCGGGGGTCTCCAAAAAAGCGTTGGTTGTGTGCCTGTGGCTCGGGAGCCCAGCTCCCTCACCCCTGGTTTGGAGGAGGGTCATTTCCAGCCGTAACCAACATCACCTCCTGGAGGTCCCCAGTGAGACTGAACCCAGTTGTCCTCCAAGGGCCCCTTGCTTAGGGGGGAGGGCTCCCGGTGGTGCTAACTTTCCACTGTTTCATGTCCCCGCTCCCTCACTCGTACTTTCTGGAATGAGCTCCCAAGTTAGCTCTCCAAACACCAGCCCTCGTCTCAAGTTCCCTGTCTGTGGGAACTCAGAGCCGGCCTGAGGGTCAGGCGGTTGGACCATGCTGGCCAATAAGAGGTGCTGGTGGGTGCCGCTTCCGTCAGGCGGAAGATGGAAGCAGGGAGGTCCCGGGGGCTCTGGGCTCCAGTCTTGGCTGTGGTCCAGGGCAAGTTGGCTGTGTACTGGGAGCCTCAGCTTACTCACAGGGATAGGATCTTTACAAGATTAATTCTGGGCTCTGACAAAATTCATGGCAGCACTCAGTGACCAGCAGCTACGGAGATGCTGGGCAGAAGATGCTGGAGCTTAGACCCCAACTTCCTTGCCAAACCGGCAAGTCAAAGACCCTGGACGCAACGGGGTTAGTGCAGTAGAACGCCGCTCGGAAGGGCTCTGAGCTTGGTGAGGCTTGAGCCGAACCTGCCAGGAGAATTCGGCCGGTCTTGCTGGCAGTGGTCTCCGTGGTATCTTTGGGAAGCGGGTGGAGGAGGACGTGAGACCTCTGTGCCCTTTCTTTGAGAAGCAGAAATGAGGTTGTGTCGTCCCAAGCTGGAGAGTCGTCTGTGGAGTCAGCGTGTTTCACACCAAAGTCTGTGGTTTGGACCAAGGGCGTTTGCCTCCCAGGACACAGATGGAAGCACCCCCACCCCAGGCCGGGTGCCCCTCCAGGAGCAGGGGGCCCGGAAGGGAACCCCCAGACAAGCGCCCGCCTGCTCCTCCCCTGCTGGCTGGACTTGCGGAGCCCTTCTAGTGGGATGGACTCCGCCCAGAGTCCCTGAGTCCCCCCTAAGCAACACTTAGCTACCGAGGAGCCGCAAAAAGCAGGGGCCGCCTGCATTTTCTCCCAAGCAGGGAGAAGACCGAGGGCCGAGTGGGCCTCCAGGCTGGGTTTTTACTGAGTGAGGGCCAGGGGCCAGAGGGATTGAACCCTGGGGATGTCTCAGGGCGTCCTCACACCGGTTGTTAAAGACCCGCCTTGCAGATGCAGCTGAGCCACGGTGAGGCTGGGACATCAGCCCCTTCCCGCGCGTCGCAAGCCCAGTGTGCTCCCTGAGGCTCTGACACCCACGTTCCCATGCATCATCTCTGGCAAACTCCCAGACTCTTTTCAGCACCCCTTCAGTCCACTCATGGCCTGGATCCCTTGCTCTGCAAGTGTGCCAGGCAGGGACCCACCCCTGGGCCTTTGCACCTGCCGTGGTCGCTACCAGGAGTGCCCAGCTCCCTCTGCACCTGTCAGCCACTTCTAGTATGGGCGCTGCCTGAGGAGGCCTCCCAGCCTGGCGGGAGCTGCACTCCACCCCCAGTCACTGCTTTCAGTCTCTGGGCTGCGTTCTTCGTCTCCCGGCTTCATTGCACAGTGACTTGGTTTTGCCAATTGCCTATCCTGCTTGCTCCCTCCATGGGATCAGGGCTCTCTTCTGTCCTGCTCACAGAAGGGATCCACCCCTAGAACACCAGCTACACGTAGCAGGGTCTCCGGGGATGCTCCCAGACTGGACGCGTGACCAACCCAAGGGCTCATCTTCTGATACAGCTGTCGCAGAAGCATTGAACTTTTGACTCTCCCAGCTCCCTGTGGCTGGGAGACAGAGGTCACGGTGGCCCCAGGGCCCCCCAAGTTGACAGGTGGTCCCCAGGCAGAGCAGGGACAATGGGAGGTGCAGGTGCCAAGAGGAGAGAGGCTGGGGTGAGGACATGGACAGGAGTGCGGCTGCAGCCCTGTGGCCGTGGCAGGGGTGCGTGGGGGTGGGGAGGAGTCTTGCAAAGCTGCTCTGGTGCAGCGGGTGTTGTAGTGACAATGGAGACGTAGGACGCACGGGTGCAGGGAAGAGACTGCCAGCAGGGCTCCACGGGGACCGAGTGTGGGCAGGCCGAGCGTGCGGACAGAGTGAGTCACGCGTGGAAGGATGAACGGAGGCTTCCAGTGGACCTGAGGGGTCTAAGACCAGCAACAGCCTGGCCTGAGTCGTCACTGGCCAGGCTCCTTACCTGCCCTGGACAAACAGGCAGTTAAGATGCCACATCCTGTACCTGAGCGGAGGTCCAGCTCTGCGTTCAGGTCTCGGCTGTGCTTCCTATCATATATATTCCTATTATAACTTCCTCCTCACGTGACCCTGCGAGACAGCAGGTGATGGCTCAAGTGGTTGGGTCCATGGGAGAGACCCAAATAGCCTTTCTGGCTCCTGGCTTTGTCTCCACCCAGCGCTGTCTCTGTCTTTGTCTCTCTCTGCCTTTCAAACAAAAACGGAATGCGTATCTTTAAGAGGACCATCTAGTAATTTGCTTATTTGCTCATTCTTTCACTCACCAGGGGTTATCTAGTTCTTTCCTGCTAGGCCCTGTCCTGGGCCCTGGTGCTACAGAGGTAGTCAGCACTCTGGCCGTACCTTTGACAAGTTCATGGTCTAGGGAACGGCTTGCACACATCTGGGGAAACCTGCAGTGTGGTGCTGAAGCCGGACAGGCTGCCTGGAGGAAGGGGACCACAGCACAGGGAGGCTTCTCCTTTGGGCCCAACGTGACCGATGACTTGAGGTTCTCCCCGAGGACAGGGACGGGGAAGAGGGTGTTTGGGCAGGAGGGACAGCGTGTGCAGGGACAATGACCTAAACCAAAGGGTGGTGTCCACGGTGTCCGCTGGAGCTGGAGCTGGAGGGACAATGGGCTGAGACCAGAGGACCGGGGCGGATGCTCTGAGCTTTGGGCAGTGAAGGGTTATGTGAGTGGTCCCTGTGGGCAGGATTCTAGGGCCATGATGCTGTGAACAGCTGGGTGCCAGGTGGCCCAGGACTGCGGCCCCTGCGTTCCTGGGTAAATTCAGAACAGCTGGGCACCCCTGGCCTTTCCTTGAGGAACGCTGTCCACGCCGGCCTCCCTCTGGCCGAAAAATCAACTTTCATTCCTGGGCGCTCTGGGGATCTGGGGCTGTTGACAAAGCCTTCCGTTCATTAATTACTGTCGTGAGGAACTTCTAGTTATCAGGCCCCGGGCGCAGGTTTTGGGGCGAGATAGACCCATGCCGAATGCTGCTGATCTGATACGATTGGACTCTTAGAAGAGCTACCAGACCACGGGTGTTAGTTAATTAGGAATCCGGAGCCTGCCATTCAAAGATGGCTGATAAACAGCTCTGAGCGTTATTATCTCCGCAGCCAACTGAGCAGTTGGCCGCCTCCCTGCCAAGCCCTCCCACCCCCTGGGAGGGGAGCCGGTCGCCTGCATCGAGAGCGGTGCCTGAGTTCCAAGGCAGAGCTCTGCCAGGCAGTCGCAGGCCGGCCTAGCGGGGGCTCCGTTGCTTGACCTGCAGCCTTGCTGTCCTCATCCGCCCAGTGGGGCTAACCCAGATGGCTGCGCCCAGAGCAGGTGCACGAGTGGAGACAGCGGATGAGAGAAAGCTGTGCAGACGAGGATGGTTCCGGAACCTGGAGGGACCATGTGCAGCGTCAACCTGTGGTGGCAGGTGGCCTGGGCCTCTTTTCCTTGGGACCTGTGTGGCCTTCAGCTGCCTGGGGGAACACAGAGAACGTGTCAGTCACGTTGCTGGCTGTAGCCTTGTTCTGTAGGGGGTTCCATGAACAGGACTCCTGCTTAGCTTTTTTTTTTTTTTTTTTTTTTTGAAAGGCAGAGTGGACAGTGAGAGAGAGACAGAGAGAAAGGTCTTCCTTTGCCATTGGTTCACCCTCCAATGGCCGCTGCGGTTGGCGCACTGTGGCCGGCGCACCGCGCTCATCGATGGCAGGAGCCAGGTGCCAGGTGCTTCTCCTGGTCTCCCATGGGGTGCAGGGCCCAAGCACTTGGGCCATCCTCCACTGCACTCCCGGGCCACAGCAGAGGGCTGGCCTGGAAGAGGGGCAACCGGGACAGAATCCGGCGCCCTGACCGGGACTAGAACCCGGTGTGCAGGTGCTGCAAGGCGGAGGATTAGCCTGTTGAGCTATGGCGCTGGCCTACTTAGCTTTTTTTTTAAGACTTATTTATTTATTTGAAAGGCAGTTATGGAGAGAGGAGAGAGAGAGAGAGAGAGAGAGAGAGAGAGAGAGAGAGAGACTGAGGTCTTCCACCTGCTGGCTTATCTCCAGATGTCTGCAATGGCCAGCGCGATGCTAAGCAAAAGCCAGGAGCCAGAGCTTCTTCCGGGTCTCCCGTGTGGGTGCAGGGGCCCCAGCACTTGGACCATCTTCTGCTGCTTTCCCAGGCGCATTGGCAGGGAGCAGGATCGGAAGTGGAGCAGCCGGGACTGGAAGCCAGCATCCACATGGGATGCCAGTGTTGCAGGCGGTGGCTTAACCTGCTGTGCCACAATGCCGGCCCCCCGACTTAGCTTGAGTGCCTCAAAATCTAAATCTCAGTGGGTTAAAAATAGCCCAGTGCCAGCCCCAGTCCGGGAGTGAGTCAGGCTGTATGGATGCACACCCAGGAGGCTGAGGGGAGCTGAGACACAGGCTGGAGGCCTCGGAAGTATGAGACCACACGGGAGGGAGAAGGGAGAATGCATTCCTGAAGTCTGGGTGAGCGAGCAGTGCTCACACCCCCCCCCCCCCCGTCTTTCTAGAAAGTTGCAAGCCAAACCGATCTCCCAGGTAAATGAGCAGAAACGGCAACGGAGTTTCAGTGTAGGGTTTTGGGGTTTTGTCTTCCACAGAGCTCAGACGCATGGTCACGGCGTTCTCCGCCTGCCAGGGGCGGCAGCGTGCAGCACTCTGTGTCGCTCTGTCCCCGGCCAAGACGCTCTCAGCAGAGGCAGAGCTGAGGTTTGAGGGAAGCCAGGTGGCCAGCCTGGAGTGGGCGTCCCTTCCTGCTCACGGCAGCGCTGGAAGCCGCGGTTGGGGGCCTCCCCGTGCTGTGGGGGTGAACCCCGGCTTCCTCTGTGCTAGGGCCGTGCTGGGGGGAGCCCGTGGCCCACTCTAAGAGCAGGACAGCTGTTTCTGCTCCCTGTCAGGCACCCGACTCACTCGCCTCCCTGTTTTGGCACCGATTTGCGCCTTGGCACACCGTGGGCCCTCGGTATGCCTGTGCCGATTGAACAAATGAACAGCCACGAGGAGTGCCCAGAGCGTGTTTGCTGAAGCACAGAGCCCTAAACAAACTTCTCCCGTCCGCGAGCCCGGCGAGGCAGCGAGGGTGGGGACTTCTCCGTCCATTTAACAAAGGGAAGTACTGCACCAGAGAGAAGTTGAGCGAGTTACTGCTGGACCCAAAGGCCAGCGATCTGGCAGCTGGGACCCATTGCCTGTGCAGAGACGGAGCATCGGGCTGTGGGCTCTTTGCAAAAGGCTACAACAACCCGACCCTGGCCCCAGCCGCGCTTTGCCCTTCCTCCTTGCCAGCAGCTCTTGGGAGGCTTTGGATTTCACGCAAGCTTGCGGCCACGCCAATGGCGGCTCTCTCTGGACCTGCCCCTCCCCGTCCAGTTCCCCCAGCCCAGGCCCTGGTGAGAATGTGCTTCCAGGCTGGAGCAGCGAGGAGCCAGGGCTCCGTTCTCTGCTGCTGCTTTCTGGGGAGTGCTGGCCCCTCAGGGCAGAGGAGGGAGGATGCAGGAGGCCACTGGTGGTGTCTCAGGACAGATGTTGGCCCCAGGCCACGCTGGCCCACCCTGTGGGGCCCCTGTTCATCTGGCCCAGCTGTGCGTGAGCTGTGGAACTAATCCACGGGAGTATCCCTTTCAGCTGGTGACATCACAGGGATTTGGACGAAGCACTGCTGTTGCATATCCTGTTGTAGCAAACACTGGGCAATCCAATTAATTCTGTGAGCACCATACAGATGAGACGGCAACATAGTCGGAATGTGACACGTCCGCCAGCCAGGACCTGATTCGAGGGATAACCTGCCCAGTGTGTGGACGAGGACGCGGAGCGGCAGCAGGAAGGCATTAGCATCCGAACCCGAGTTCCCGCCCAGGCCCTGCCCTGTCCGCCCCTCCGCCTGGGCAGTCTTCCAAGGAGAGGCCAAACCCTTGTATTTCTGTGTCAGTACCTTTCATCTTAGTATGTATATGAGACGCTGAGCGTGTGCAAGGGCACTTTAAAATGCTCAGGGAAACTGGAGCTGCAAGCTGACTATTGTAGTGGGAGAATTTTTGAAATCCATGCATAGCTGTTTTATAATATGCATTTCCATGAACTTTTTGAAGAGCTCTCTATCCATGGATTTCTTCTTTCAGAAGTTCATTTTTGTATTCATTTTACTTTATTTGAAAGAGAGAGGGGGAGAGAGAGAGAGAGAGAGAGAGAGAAAGAGAGAGAGATCCTGTCCATTAGTTCACTCTCCAAACTGGGGAATCAACGCAGGTTTTCCACGTGGGTAACAAGGACCCAACTGCTCGAGCCACCACCCGCTGCCTGTCAGGGAGTGCAGCAGCTCCAGGAGTTGGGAACAGAGCTGGACTGGAACCCAGGGACCGTGATGTGGGACGTGGGCAAGTCACGTGGCACCTTACCCGCTGCGCCCAACAGCTGCCCGCAAATTCTTCTAATTCTATTTCTGGAAGTACCCTCATGGGTGCACTTGGGTGTACAGAAGACAACCCCGGGCATCGGCAACAGGCTGCGTAGCCCCAATACCGAGGGGCTGTATTTGTTTCCTAGGTAACCAGGTGCCACTCACGGAGTGGCCTCAACACCAGCGGTTTGTCCTGGAGGCCACAGGACTGAATCCCGGTGGCCGTACAGAAGACTCGCTGCGTGCCTCTCCCTGGGCTTCCGGAAGCGTGGACGTCGCCTGTGAGTCTCCCTGGGCTTTGGGAAGTGTGGACATTGCCTGCGAGTCTCCCTGGGCTTCCGGAAGCCATCTGTTGCCCTGTGGACACGGCTCCTACTCTACTTTCCCCTGGCGTGCTCTGGCTGTGTCTAAACTCCCCCGTCTCATCGGGGCACAGGTCACGGTGGGTGAGGGCTTCCCTGTATCAGCGTGCTGGAGGTCACATCCTTGGGCTTGGACACACTGACCACGTGGTTCCTTAGAGAGGCCACGCAGCACGGCGAGTTCAGTCTGCACTGCCTGGATCTTTCACCTGGGAAACCCAGTTCCCCTCACAGAACGTGGATTTCTTCCATGTTAAAGCAGAATTGGAGTCACTACAAGGAGGCGTGGATGCTTCGGCTGGCTCAGCATGGTGGCCGGGGCGGGGCCAGAGAGGTGGGGAGTTGGCCGAGTTCACTGGGCCGGCAGCTGCGCAGTCAGGGTGGCCTCCGGGGTCCTGTGGCCTCACCAGGCGGGTCTGCGACCTTTGTGTGTTTTCTCCATGGGGAAACATTCCCCTCCTCTACCTGCAAACAAAACAGCCCCCAGGAGTGCAGTTCGGGGCCTGGGGCCGGGGCCAAGCCCGCCTCCACCTTGCGTGTGACCGCGGGGCCTGGCATGTTGCTATCGACTTAGGGCCTGTCGCAGACCAAGAAGCCTGTTTCGCTTAGTGACTTGACTGACCAGGACTTGGTGAGCATCGGGGACTGACAGCTTCCCAGGAACAGATCTAGCTGTGCCCTGGTTTAGGAGCCAAACCCAGACATAAATGAGGCCGCATCTTTGGAAGCCAAAGAACGGCAAACGATGTATCAGACAAATGCTAATCAAAAATAAGTGTTCTAAATTCATAGCAGGAAGATATATTTCAATAGAAATGATTACTAGGGAAACAACTGGAAGACAGAGGATAATTTCATGAGAATATATAAAAATCATCAATCTGAATGCAACCAACAACATAACTACGAAACATATAAAGCAAAAGTTTGCAGGATTATCAGGAAAAAATTAGCCAAACTGTAATCAGGGTAAGACATTTTAGCAGTCTTTTGGAAACTGTTATAAAAGGAATATTAAAATTCACGTAACACTGTGAATTAAAGTTTCACTCAACAAAATAAAATTTATGCCAAATGAACCATGATCTCTAAATCATAGCAGGAAAATAATAGATCAGTTAAATAATGGTATCTTCCAATCTCACCATATGTTTACACATCAAAGAAGAGAAAAACAACATTTAATAATTCATAAAACAAGAAAGCATCATTTAAGTAACATTTCACTTAAAACTAAGAAAGAGAGCCACTACCTATAAAAAATCTATTGGTAAAATTAATCATTTACATGGAATTTGGAACTTTGCAGGTACAAATGTGGAAATATTAAAATTTAAAAATTCATGAAATAAGAACTTACTAAAGATGAATAAACTCCCCAAAAGGAAGTCAAAGATGGAATGAAGTAGAATAAAGATAAAAGAAAACATGGAGAGGACGGCTCACATGCAGAAATCTACCAACAGCGGATGCTGGAGAGGAGGTGGGGAAAAGGGGACACTGACCCACTGTTGGTGGGAATGCAAGCTGGTAAAGCCACTACGGAAGTCAGTCTGGAGATTCCTCAGAAACCTGAATATAACCCTACCGTTCAACCCAGCCATCCCACTCCATGGAATTTGCCCAAAGGAAATTAAATTGGCAAAAAAAAAAAAACAAAAACAAAAACAAAAAACCAAAAACAACAACAACAAAAAACTGTCTACACCTTAATGTTTATTGCAGCTCAATTCACAATAGCTAAGACCTGGAACCAACCCAAATGCCCATCAACAGTGGACTGGATAAAGAAATTATGGGACATGTACTCTGTAGAATACTATACAGCAGTCAAAAACAATGAAATCTGGTCATTTGCAACAAAATGGAGGAACTTGTAAAACATCATGCTGAGTGAAATAAGCCAATCCCAGAGGGACAAATATCGTATGTTCTCCCTGTTTGGTGACAAGTAACCAGGCACCAAAAAGGAAACTGTTGAAGTGAAATGGACACCAAGAGGAACAGTGACTTGATCGCCCTTATCATCACTGTTGATGTACAATTTAATACTATATCCCTTTTAGTATTTTTGTTTGTTCTACTTAATACCATTGGTTGAGCTATGTAATTAACACACAATTATCCTTAGGTGTTTAAAGTTAACTGAAAAGTGATCTCTGTTAAATATAAGAGTGGGAATAAGAGAGGGAGGGGATGTACAATTTGGGACATGCTCAAAAAAAAAAAAAAACATGGAGCGAGAGAGGATGGAATCAACACCAGCTATTTCAAATGCTTGAAATCGAAAAAAGAAACTCTGCTAGGGTTAATTGAGAAATGAAAGGAAAGACAAAAAAATAAAAATAAAAATGATTCATAAAAGATACGTAGATATTTTTACAAACAATCTTATCGTGGTAAATGTGGCAGTTTAGATGAAATGGATTAATGAAAAATGAATGACTAGAATTTAAGTGAAAAAAACAAAATGTCTGAAAACCTGTTAAAATTAAAAAGTTTATCGAGATAAAGTCTGCACCTGTTGTGTCTACTCTGGCAAGACACCAGGACTTGGGTGTTTTATAAATGAACTTTACCACACAAGAGAAGCATGTCTTTTACAATTGGTTTCTGATTAAAGAAAAAGAAAGAAGCCTCCTGGCTTTTTAAGATGCTGGTATTAGTTTGATTTCAAAACCAGAGAAGGAAAGAGGAAGAGGAAAAAAACTTCAGATCACTGTTACTGAGACAGACAGGAAAATCCATAACTAAAATATCAGTAAATCAAATTCAGTTGTGCATTACAACATTTCATGCTAGATTTATCCCAATAATGCAAAATTTGATTAATGCTGTAAAGTCTATTTGTTTGTATCATAAGGTATCAATAAGTTAAAGGACAAAAATATAGTCATTTCAGCTGATGCAGAAAAGCAAAATTGATAAAATTCAATACAGCTTTATGATAAAATCTGTTTATAAACTAGTATGAAAAATTAAGAAAATGTCATCTATTATCAAAATAGAGCATAAAAAGACCTCTATACATTTAAGAGGATTTAAATAATACAAACGTGTTGCCTAACACACCGAGATTAAACTAAAAATCAATTTTTGAAATCCAGCAAATTTTCAAATACTGAGAAATGAAACGGCACACTTGGAAATAGCTCGAAGTTGCAGTAAAAACTAGAAAATACCATGAACTGAAGGCAAATGAAACGAGGATACATCCAACTGTATGGGACGCAGCTGAAGCGGCTCTCACAGGGCAGTGTGTGGCTGTAAACACTGACGGTGGGAAGGGAGTGTCTCAGATCAATGAACCAATTTTCCTAGAACTCCTTACAGAAGAAAAAGCACCAAATAAACCCACAGCAATCAGAAGAAGGAAACAATAAAATATAAGAACAGAATTAAGGAGGTGGAAACCAAGAGGGAAAAAGGAAAAAAAATCAATGACACCTAAATCTGGTTTAATACAACTAATAAATCTCTAGATCGGACGATCAAGATAAAAAGAAAGAAGACAAATTCCCCTTAAGAAGTGAGAGATGACATCCTCAGTGATGCCCAGCTCAGTAAAAGGACAGTGATGGCGGAGGATGAACAAGTTCACGGCAAACGAATCAGCAATTGGGAAGAAACAGTGGAAGCTGTTGAAACCTACAAAGTGTCAAACACAAGAGGATCACCGCAACATTCTTGCAAATAAGTAAATAAATAAGCAAAATCTAGGTTAAAGGATCAGAGACAGAACCTTCCTCCTCCCGACCCCAGCATCCGCCCCAGCTCCTACCGCATCCAACCTGTCAGCCCAGTTCACTGGTGAATTCCACCAACTAAAGAACACGTTCAACCAAATCCACATGTCTCTGTGTAACCCATGAGAAGAGGCTACACTTCTCACTTTGTGAGTCTTGCACTATTGTGTCGGTTACGTTTTCATAATTTACACTAAAAAAACTACAGGACAATATTTCTCAAGAGCATAGATGCCAAAATCCTTAAGTGCTTTTGTTTTTGCAAATCAAATCCCACAACATACACGCGACTGTATGCATCGTAACCACAAGGAGTCTGCCAGCTATGCAGGTTTGCTGTAAACTCATTACAATAGCAGGCTAAAAAGCAAACAACTTCTCCACAGATGCAGAGATGAGTTTGCTAAGTCCAACACCTATGCAAAAGGAAAACTTTCAGCAGACTAGGAATGGAAGGGAATGTCTTCAACCTGCTCTAAGGGATCCAGCAAAAACTTGGAGCTAACCTCATGCTGAATGTCAAGAGGCTGACCGCTTTCCCAAAAGATGGGAATCCAGGCATGGACACCCGGGCTCCCTGTTCCTGTTCAGTGTCACCCTGGAGGCTCTGGCTTCACGGTCAAGCAAGAAAGAGACATAGAATCATCATTCTGTATGTTGAGAACTCCAAGAATTTTTTTTAAGGATTTATTTATTTACTTGAAAGTCAGAGTTACACAGAGAAAGAAGGAGAGGCAGAGACAGAGAGAGAGGTCTTCCATCTGCTGGTTCACTCCCCAGTTGGCTACACTGGCTGGAGCTGCGCCAATCCGAAGCCAGGAGCCAGGAGCCAGAAGTTTCTTCCGGGTCTCCCACACAGGTGCAGTTCCCAAGGACTTGTCCATCTTCTGCTGCTTCCCCAGGACACAGCAGGAGCTGGATTGGAAGTGGAGCAGCTGGGACATGAACCAGTGTCCATCTGGGATGCCCGCACTGCAGGGGGTAGCTGTATCTGCTACGCCACAGTGCCGGCCCCCAAGAATTTTTAAATTCTGTAATCAGTAAGTGGATGGAGCAAAGCTACAAGATACAAAATAAGCATACAAAAACCAGTTGTGTTTCTCCTACTGGCAATGAGCAGTTTAAAAGTTGAAATCTAAATAAATAATATCACTGACCAGAATACCAAAAATATGAACCAGTTTAATAGAGTATCTTCAGCATCTGTATACAACTTACAGAACCCTGATGAACCAAGTTCAAGAAACCTAAATGGAGAGCGAAAAATGCAATTGGGATTAGAAGAGATTCAATATTCTTGGACTATAGATGGAATCAAATCCCAATAAAAATCCCAGCAGAATTTCTTTTAATTGTCAGGCTGATTCTAAAATTTATGGTAAAAAATACAAAGTCCTTAGAAAACAATTTTCAGGGAATTACAGTATCTGAATTGAAGCTTACTACAATGCTACAGTAATCAAACCATTGTGTTATTGGCTTAAAGACAGACATAATAGATCAATGGAAGAGAATAGAAAGTGGAAAATAGGCCCTCATATATGTGGTCAATTGAATTTCAACAAAGCTGCCAATGTAATTCAAAAGGGAAATAATAGTCCTTTCAACAAATGGAACTTAACAATTGGATGTCCAGAGTGAAAACAGGGAGGCCCAGCCCGACCCACCGCGCACTTTGTAAACAATGGGTCTGGAACGGAGCGTGCACCTCCATGTAAGAGCAGGTAGAAGTGAAATGCTTCTAGTTAAAAGCGGAGGAAAGAAAATGATCGTGACCTTGAGCTAGGCAAAGATGTCTAAGAACACACAAAATAAACACCAAAAGGGAGAAATCACAAATGGAACTTTGTAAAAATTAAAAACATTTGCTTTTTACAAGCAGCGGTGTGGAAATGAAAGAACTAGGAGAAAACATTGGCAAAGCAGCTGACTGACAAAGAGCTCGTGTTCAGAATATAAGAAACCCCGCAATTCCATAAGAAGACACACAGCTTGTTGAGCAAACATTTCACCACAGAAAGTACAGAAAAAGGCAAACACATACATAAAAAAGCACTCAAAATCATTTGTCCTAAGGGACAGACAAATTGAAACCATAGTTAAAAAAATTGCATACTCACTAGAATGGCTACATTGAAAATGACTCACAATTCCAAGTGTTGTTTGAAGATATGGAGCTGCAGCAACACACAGTTGTTGGAATGCCAAGTGGTGCAGCCATTTGAGAGGGCTGTGTGTGTGTGTGTGTAACATACATACATATGTGTGTGTGTATATACACACACACTTACTGTACTACCTGCCGATACTCAGTGACTCAAAATAAATGAAAACTTATGTCCACACAAAGAATTTGAAGGACACAAAAACATACCACTCTGGCATATCATCCATTCAAACTAAATGCACTTGAAAAACAGCAGGTGCAAAGCACATCACTTCCTGATGTTTCTTAAAAGCAGAACATGAAATTCCCATGGGAAGGGATGAGAGAAATTGAGATTAGAGAATTCTCTACAGGTTCTGTGAAAATAACTCATCTTTCCACATAGTTTAGCTGTGTCTTCAAAGCATAGCATTTTTTGTCCGATTTAGCATAGAAGCCGTTGGCTTACTGCTTCTTGGGGGTTCTTGCACCACATAAAGCCTTGTGTTAAATAACTGTTTGTGCATTTGCCCTGCCCATTTTTCTTGTGTCTATTTAATTCTCTGATCTACCTGGGACTCTATTAAGGATGCAGGTAGAGTTGTGTCTCCCCTATAGCTTGTACCTGAACAGCCCTAATAGCTTTATTCACAATGGCCAAAAACTAGACACGATGCACACATCCACCCCTGATGGATGGATAAACACGTCATGACACAGTCACCCGGAAGAACACTACTCAGCCATAAGAAGGAGCCTGCTTCTGATAGAGGCGAAAGCATCGATGAACCTCAACACCATTCGGCTGTGAAGAAATTCACACAGCAAAACTACATCCTGTATGGTTCCAATATATGAAAAATTGAAGAAATTGTAAGGACAAGACTATCAGTGATTATCATGGAGTTGAGGATTGAAGGATTATCTATACATGAGCACGAGGGAACTTTTGGTGAGAATGTTCTATTATACGATTGTGACTTGGCATTTGCCAAAATGTCTAAAACCATACACTGAAAACTGAGTTTTATTTTGTGTAAATTCTATCTCAGTAAAGAGCAAAAGACTGCTCCGACACTACAGAGAGACAAGCCAAGGCTTGGGGGAATGTAACTGTGACCTCCTGACCTAACTGGGATCCGTACCTTGGAAGCAGACTAGCCCTTCCCTCTACCACGCAGTGAGGCAGACAAGCAGTGCGTGGGGCAGCCCGAGAGGTCCCGGCCAGCACGTCCCAGAGCAGGACACGCAGCACAGTCTCACTCTGGAGCAGTGAAATGCAAATGAAAACACCAAACACCCTGACCGCCCGCTGGCCCAAGGGACATTAAGGGTCCAGCAGCGCTGAGACCGCTGGCTCCTTCCTGTGGCAAACACGGTGGTCCCTTGGTGCCTGCAGGGGACAGCTTCCAGGACCCCTGGAGACTCCCAGGTGCTCACGTATCTCAGGGAAGATGACGCAGTACTTGCATATAAGCTCCTATGTGCCTTCGGTCATCTGTAGATTGCTTGTAATTCCTCATCCACTGTGAATGCTATGGAAATAGTTACACGGTATTGCTTAAGAAGTAATGACAAGGGGGGCGGCACTGTGGCGTAGCAGGTAAAGCTGCCGCCTGCAGTGCCGGCATCCCATCTGGGCTCTGGTCAAGTCCCGGCTGCTCCACTTATGATCCAGCTCTATGCTGTGGCCTGGGAAAGCAGCCGAAGATGGTCCAAGTCCTTGGGCCCCTGCACAATGTGGTTGACCAGGAAGAAGCTCCTGGCTTTTGGCTTTGGATTGGCCCAGCCCCGGCCGTAGTGACCATTTGGGGAGTGAACCAGTGGATAGAAGACCTGTCTCTCTCTCTGCCTCTCTTTCTCTCCTCGTATAACTCCAACTTTCCAATAAATAATAAATACATCTTTTTTTTTAAAAAAAAAAGAAGTAATGACAAGGAAAAAAAAGTCTGTGCAAGTTTAGCCCTGATGCAATTTTTTTCCAACATATGATTTTTTAAAAAGATTTATTTCATTTATTTGAAAGAGTTACAGAGAGAGGTAGAGACAGAGAGAGAGGTCCTCCATCCACTGGTTCACTCCCAAGATGGCTGCAATGGCTGGAGCTACACTGATCCGAAGTAGGAGCCAGGCGCTTCTTCCGGGTCTCCCACGTGGCTGCAGGACCCCAAGGACTTGGGCCATCTTCCACTGCTTTCCCAGGCCATAGCAGAGAGCTGGATCGGAATTGGAGCAGCCGGGACTAGAACCGGCGCCCATAGGGGATGCCGGCGCTTCAGGCGTTAACCCGCTGCACCACAGCGCCAGCCCCAAAATATGTCCCACTTCTGATTGATTGAGTTAGTAGACGCAGAAGCCACGCACTTGAAGGGGGACTGTGTTTTGTTACTCGTGGCTGCAAGCAGAGCGCAGTTCATGGCTTCATGGCAGCTGCAGCGCAGTTAGGATCTGAACTGGAACAATGGCACAGTCTACCGAAGCTGAGAGCAGGATCACCAATGAGCAAGCACAGAGCTTTCATGACCTGCCTTCGCTTGCAGAGCGTAAGCTTGTGAGGGCGGACACTTGGAATCCGATGTTCCAATGGAATCACGGGGTGCTGGAACGTAGGAGGAGGTGCAGCATCGGGCAGTACAGAAAGCAGCAGGACAAGGGACACGCGTGGTTCTGCGTGGGGCAGCGGGCAGTGGCCACTCTGGTGGCAGGCACAGCCCGGAGGTGGCCACAGGGGCAGCCGATCCCACTTGCTTTGGAGAGATTGGCTGTGCGATTTTGCTGCCTCCCCTTCCCATACTGCCCGGTTCTTGAGCCTGTTTCTCCAGGATTTCTGTCTGTGTTTCCACTCAATCCCTAGCACACTGCTAATTAAATTCTTTTTTGCTTAATTGAATGAGAGTCAGTTTCTGTTGTTTGCAACCGAGACCCCTGATAATTACACAGGCACAGCTGCGGAAACGAGGGAAGTGAATCTTCGGTCCTGGACATGGATGGGTCCAGAAAACAATCTTAGGTGGACGGAACTGAGTCACAGAAAGGTAGGTGCAGTGTGAGGCGTTCGCAAGCACTTTCAACCATGCAGAAATGACCGCCTGTTATCTGTAGACAAACAGGTGTGTGATAAGTGTTAGACACACAGCTGGGAGGGACACACAGCTTCAAGATGCTAATGACCTCTAGGAAGAAAGAGAGGAGGCTGGGAGATGCCCCAGGGTGGGGCTTGTTCCACTGGGTCTCAGGTATGCTTAAGAAATCAGGAGATATACTGTTGTAGCGCTCATCCTTGTATTGAGCATGGATTCTAGCCCCTGTCGCTTACTACCTTATAAGCATCTATGCGTATTTCAAAGCTTCCCTAATTGGGAGAAGAGCACACTCATGCTTCGGTCCCTGCTTGCCCAGGCTCCCTCACTCCCTGCCATGATTCTGAGCATGGCTGTGGCCCATGGTGAAACCCCAGGGCTGCGGACTCTGGACCTGGCTCAGTGAAGGGCATTCTTCCCCTCTAGGACACGGGAGATTGTGGTTAGAGCAACTGCCAACCGCCGCCTTCATAGTCAGAGTAGCCAAGCTGTCTGTGAAGACGTTAAAGCATCCTCAGTGATAGGAAATCTAGCCCCCGAGTGGGAGGCAGCACACAGTAAGTAGAACTGAATTACTGGTGCATATTTTAACCGTTGCTTTGTTTAAGCAATAAAAAGATATCCTTATAAATGTTATTAAACGACTGCTACAAATCTTTAATTTACTGTTTAAATAGTTGTTACATTCTTCAAATAAAAAAGTGACCATCTCTATATTTTATTTTTAAATGATTCCTTAGCAAAGACTATCTTTCAATTTAGGTGTATCTATCAATCCTGTGTCTATCTATCAGCTCTCTGTTTGTTATCTACCACCTATGTGAGTGCACTGTTTGTCTCACTGTGTTATGTAGATATCGACCTTCTCATGATCCCGTGAGAGCATTCATGCAACAGAAGTCATCTGAGGCTGCGCGCCGTGGCTCACTAGGCTAATCCTCCGCCTGCAGTGCTGGCACCCTGGGTTCTAGTCCCAGTCGGGGCGCCGGATTCTGTCCTGGTTGCTCCTCTTCCAGTCCAGCTCTCTGCTGTGGCCCGGGAATGCAGTGGGGGATGGCCCAAGTCCTTGGGCCGTGTACCCGCATGGGAGACCAGGAAGAAGTACCTGGCTCCAGGCTTCGGATCGGCGCAGCGCGCCAGCCATGGCAGCCATTTGGGGGTGAACCAATAAAAGGAAGACCTTTCTCTCTGTCTCTCTCTCTCTCACTGTCTAACTCTGCCTGTGCAAAAAAAAAAAAAAAAAAAAAAAAAAAAAAAAAAAAAAGAAAGAAAGAAAGAAAGAAGAAGTCAGCTGCTGATTCCTGCACAGGCCGGGACCTGGGACGGTCGTGTGGAGGGACGAGGGGATGCAAAGTCCTCTTTGGTGATATCATTTTATTTTTACAATACTCAAAACTTTCTACATTTGCCCCTTTTTAAAAAGTTAAAAATGGGCTGGCATTGTGGCTCAGCGGGTAAAGCTGCCACCTGTGACTCGGGCACCCCATACGGGTGCCAGTTCGAGTCCCGGCTGCTGCACTTCCCATCCAGCTCCCTGCTAGTGCGCCTGGGAAAGCAGCAGAATTGGGCCCAAGTGCATGGGTCCCTGCACCCACATGGGAGACTGGGAAGAAAACCCTAGAACCTGGCTGCTGAGGCCATTTACAGAGTGAACCAGCGGATGGAGGACCTGTCTCTGTCTCTCTGTCTCCCTGTCTGTCTCTCTCTCTCTCTGCATCTCCGACGTTCACTAAAAATTTAAAAAAGTTAAAAACAAGCTTCCAGCTAGATTGAGCCAGGGACTATGCCCGAGCCGTCTCCAGCAAGCCCAGTGCTCCAGGGAAATGCGGGTCAGGCGCTCCTGTTGTGTTAGGAGAGAAGCAGGTCCCGCATGCAGGTCCTGCATTCAGGTCCCTTGGCGCTTCCTCTCGAATAGGTTTTCACTTAATGATGTTGACTTAGCCCAGACCCAGCCCTGTGACCTCTGGATTATTAGGGTAACTTTGCAGCTTAATTGAACAAACATTTAAGGGACATTTTGTATATGAAAGACTCTATTTTCGATGCCAGAAAATCAAAGACAAATAAAATCCTTTTCAACACACAGAGCCTAATGGGTGAGACAAACACATGGACAGATGAGTTCAATTGAATTTTGAAAGACTGGTGTGAGACGCAAACACCAGGAACCACGGGAAACTCACCCCAGCTGGGGGATTTGCGCTGGCATTGACAAGTGCTCTTATTCCAGGCAAAATGGCAGAGTGGGAGAGGGAGGAATTTTGGCCAAGACTCTAAAGGGACATTCTGCCAGGAACTACAGGTGCAGCGACAGGGAGCTGTGAGAAACATCCCAGAGTTGAGTGGGAGACAGCAAAGAGCGCCTAGGTGCAGGCAGACACAGGCAGAAACACTCACAGCCGCTTCGCCCTGCACTGGTCTCTCCGCTGGACGTGGTTACAGGTGTTGCAGGCCCCTAAGGCGTCTAGGACAGGGTGGGGATTAAACGGCAGGTTAACAGGACGTTTCTGAAGAGGGGAGGTGCAGAGACAGCATCGGTAGCAGCACCTACTGGGAGAGCACGGACGTCACAGGGTTGGAAGGGGGAGCAGAGACGCACAGCCTGGCCTGGCGGGCGGTGTGAGGAGGAGGCCATGTGCACCTGCGGGGGATGTGGGTGCGCGTCAGAGCAGCCCGCAAGGCTACGACGGCCAGAGTGGACTGAACATCAGCGAGGACAACTGTTCTCCTCTGTAACATTAGAGAGTTCACCTCCCCCCTCACGCCACATACGAAGCTAAGTCTACTTTGAAGTAAGCTCTCACACATAAAACAAGACGATAAATCTTTGTAAAAAACAGACGGAGGGACTGGTGCTGTGGCGTAGTGGGTGAAGCTGCCGACTGTGGTGCTGGTGTCCCATATGGGCACAGGTTCAAGTCCCAGCTGCTCCACTTCCCATCCACCTCTCTGCTGTGGACTGGGAAAGCAGTGGAAGATGGCCCAAGTCCTTGGGACTCTGCACCTGCATGGGAGACCTGGAAGAAGCCCCTGGCTCCTGGCTTCAGATTGGCGCAGCCATTTGGGTAGTGAACCAGTAGATGGAAGTCTCTCTCTCTATCTCTTTCTCTCCCTCTCCCTCTCCTTTCTCCCTCTCCCTCTCCCTCTCCTTCTCCCTTCTCCCTTCTCCCTCTCCCTCTCCCTCTCCCTTCTCCCTCTCCTTCTCCCTTCTCCCTTCTCCCTCTCCCTCTCCCTTCTCCCTCTCCGTCTCCCTTCTCCCTTCTCTCTCTCCCTCTCCCTCTCTTTTCTCCCTCTCCCTCTCCCTTCTCCCTCTCCCTCTCCCTCTCCCTTCTCCCTCTCCCTCTCCCTCTCCCTCTCCCTCTCCCTCTCCCTCTCCCTCTCCCTCTCTCAACCTGTGGTTCTCTGTAATTCTGACTTTCAAATAAGTAAATAAAATCTTTTTTTAAAAAAAAAGATGGAAAAATGCTTACACTTCAAGGATTGAGGAGACCTTTAAACTGTACACAAAATATGCACCAGGAAGCAACAGATAAATAACTATCCTGCTAAAATTGATACAAATGCACTTTAAAGAAATGTTTTAAAAAATTGCAGGATGGGCGCTCGGGTGGTGGTAAAGTCTCCACTCGGTCTCCGACATCCGGATCAGAGCGCCTGGCCGGCCTCTTGGCTGCTCTGCTTCTGTTTCAGCCTCTTCTGGTTCCACAGCCTGCAGGCAGCAGGTGCCAAGTCAAGCACCCGCGCGGGAGACGCCGGTGGAAGTCCAGGCTCTTGGGTTGGGCCTGGCCCAGCTGCAGCTGCTGCCGGCAGTTGGGGAGTGAACCAGCAGATGGAAGATCCATCTCTCTCTCTCTCTCTCTGTCTGTCTTTTTCTCTCTGCTTTTCAAATTAAAAAATACATTACAACCTAAGAGGTGATATTTACAATAAACATCTAACAAATAATTGGTATAAAAATCAAGTAAGCATTTTGAAAAAATGGGTAGTTATTTGGTTAATTGGTTATAAAACCAATAAACATATAAAGAGTTATTCAACACATGTGGTAATAGAATTTTTTTTTTTTTTGACAGGCAGAGTGGACAGTGAGAGAGAGAGACAGAGAGAAAGGTCTTCCTTTGCCGTTGGTTCACCCTCCAATGGCCGCCGTGGCCGACGTACCACGCTGATCTGAAGCCAGGAGCCAGGTGCTTTTCCTGGTCTCCCATGGGGTGCAGGGCCCAAGCACTTGGGCCATCCTCCACTGCACTCCCGGGCCACAGCAGAGGGCTGGACAGGAAGAGGGGCAACCGGGACAGAATCCGGCGCCTCGACCGGGACTAGAACCTGGTGTGCCGGCGCCACAGCGGAGGATTTAGACTATTGATTAGCAGCGTCGGCCTAGACATAGTCTTAAAAGAAGTTCTCGCACATACCCAAGGGCAGAGACGCATGGGCACGTCCTTACTGCACCGCCCACAATCGCAACAAATCGAAGAACAAAAACGTCACCTCCGAGTGAGAGTGGATTAGGAAGCTGCGGCATATTCGCAGCAGAGAATGAGAGCCAGTCACGACCAGCTGACTGCTGCGCTCGCAGCCACAGAAGAAGAACACACGGAGGAAGTCCGAGATCCACGGGGCAGCACGACTCGCTCTCCCTGAAGATGCGCAGCAGCGAAGGAACGCGCCTGGGAAGCTCGCGCAGGAGCACTGCAGACACAGCACGTCAGCGGGGCTGGGGCTGGGGTGGCGTGTGGGGGCCGGCCCTGGCCTTGGATCTCACTCAGAAGTGGGCTTGGGGCGCAGGCATCAAGCCTAAGAGTCAAGCTGACCGCTGTCCCGCACCGGAGCGCCTGGTTTGAGTCTCAGGGGAGCTCCTGACCCCAGCTAGCTGCCGCTGCAGAACCTGGGGCAGCAGTGTGACGCCATGGGTTAGTCCCCGCTGCCCACGTGGGAGACCTACAGGGAGCGCTGACTCCCGGCTTCGGCTCTGCTCCTGCCCCGGCCAGTGAAGGCATCCGGGGAGTGACCCGCTAGATGGGGGTCTCTCAAAAGAACAAAAACCAAAACAAAACCCCAGAAACTAAAAAGGGGGGTTTCATGGCTGCCTGTGACCAGAAAGAACTACGACGCTAAGTTCACGGAAGTGCTTTATGAATCAGAGTTTCCATGCAGTCCAGTTCTGTGCCCCGTGGCCAACGTGAGGGGTGGAGGGAGAAGGGAGAAAGGGGAGGGGGAAGGAGACAGGGAGGGAGGGGAGGACAGAGCAGGTGGACTGACCCCAGTGGAGGCGGGAGAGGCCGCAGGGCCGTGTTTCTCTCGCAGTGACAAGCACTCTGCCCGGTTTTTGCATTACCGTATTGGAATAATTTTGCACACTTAACACGTTCCGGCATTGCACTCCATGCTCGCCACGCTTTGTCTCAACAATTCTTCCCATGAAGCCTATGGGGTTTCTTACAGGAAACCCTTTATGGAATGTCCTTCTGGAATGTTCTTTTCTCAGCTCCTGCTTGGCCATGCTTCTGAGCCACCTTGTCTAGCCAGTGCGTGCAGCCCAGGCCTCTCCATTCCCTCTCCCGCTTTGCTGTTCCTGGAAGCTCTGAGCACTGCACACCGCAGCGCTCACTGTTCCAGTGCCTTTCTCTCCCAAGGGGATCCCAGTTCCACGGAGGCAGGGGCTTGGTCTCCATCGGTCTCTGTTCTACCTGGAGTGACCGTCCCCATGCCCAGGACACTCGTGCTCCGGTTGGTGAGTAGCTGAGTGTAATACGGCCTTAAGACAACCCGACCTGAGAAGGCTTTGGTTGCATGCCCATTTTACAGATGAGAAATGAGGACGTTCAGAAAATGTGCCAAAAGTACACGGCCACGGAGACGTGGAGCTCGCACTCAGGTCCGAGCGGGATGGCCTCTGAGGTCGTGGCTGCCACTACGTTGTTTGGTTTCTTCTTAACTGGCTAAGGAAGCGCTGGTCCAGCGGGCAGCGTGGGGGACCTGGGTGACAGACACAGAAGAGCTGCCTGCAGTTCAGATCCTGCTGAGTGCTCCAGGATTTCCCTCCAGGACTTGAGCAAAACGTCTTATTAATTTTCTCACCATTAATTTGCTTAGGAACCCTTATACAGAGAAAAGATGACACAAATAGCTACAAGTTATTGGGGCTGGTGCTCTGGCATAGCGGACGAAGCTGCCGCCTGCAGTGCTGGCATCCCATATGGGCACCAGTTCAAGTCCCAGCTGCTCCACTTCCGATCCAGCTCTGTGCTGTGGCCTGGGAAATCAGTGGAGGATGGCCCATCCTCGGGCCCCTGCACCTGCATGGGAGACCCTGAAGAAGCTCCTGGCTCCTGGCTTCAGATCGGCCCAGTTCTGGCCATTGTGGCCAATTGGGGAGTGAATCAGCGGATGGAGGGCCTCTGTCTCTCTCTGCTTCTCCTCTCTGTGTAACTGACTTGTAAATAAATGAATAAATCTTTTAAAAAATAGCTATGAATTCTTTTAATTCTTTAGCAGATGACTTCAAACCCAGCAAATTTTAGCTGATTTGTCCCTGCATCCTTGACTCTTAATAAGCTCCATGACTTAGAAATAACACCACAGATGTTATCTACGAAACGTGAGGTTGTTATAACAGGTGGAAAGGTGTAGCGGACAGAGCTGGATTCAGGGACAGCAGCTAAGAGGGCTTCTGCTTGTGACACTCTCTGCTTAAATGAGGGCTAATCTATCATTGCGTTCTTGAAATAGTACAAACACATGTTTGAAGATTTGGAGGAAGTACAGATGTGTAGGTAATTGACAGTTGGCATTTACGGAGAAACACTGTCACCAGTATGTATGTTGACCTAATGGCTATCATTTTTATATATTTAAAATATTGCATCTCTGTGTTAATATTAATCTATACTAAATGTAAAATACGTGTCATATGTGTGTGTACACACATTATGTGTTCTGCGTTCCAAATTTTATGCGAAGGCACTTGAAAAAGCTCATGGAGCAAATGAATTTAAAAGATGTTTTCGATATGAGAGGCCTTCAAACCTTCACGAAAAATGTGTGTTATGAAAAGCTGTGCATGGGTCTTGACATTTGTTTCCTGTTACTTAAGGGTGACTTCGCGTGACTGAAGGGAGGCTTAGAGGATGCAGTCAGAGCTACTTAAAAACTCGGATCATGGGTGTGAGCGCTGCTCCTTCTTTCCACCTCGGGAAAAGGTGTTGAATGTTCTACACATGCTGGTCTCCAGCTCTGTGTTTTCTAACTTGTCAACCAACTGCTGACTGGCAGCGGGAACAGAGTGGCAGGTGCACAGCAAAACCACGAGCCTGGGGGCAGCAGACGCCCACCCCGGCAGGGCACCGTCCACTGGTGCACGGGCACAGCCCAGGCACCAGGACCCTTTGTGAAAATGCTTCGTCGCCGTGAAGAAAGGAGCAGCCCGGGCTAAGGCTGTGCATGGTCCCAGGAGCCAGGTGCATTCCCCGTTGGGACAGTGACGCTGGGTAGTGCTAGATGGTGCATTGCCAATCTCTAGCTAGGTCAAGAGGAGCATCATCAACCCTGTGGAGACTCTCATGAAACTCTGCAGCCTGGAGGGTCCCAGATGTGAGAACAACCGAGCCGCCCGGTACGGGCAGAGACTGGGTCAACCGCCTTCGTCTCCAGCCCCTGTCGTGTGTGTTTGCTGACGCCACTCAGGAAGCATCAGCCATGGAGCAATGGTGCGTGAATCCTGGCAGTGGGGGGAGGGCACAGGTTCCTACTCGGAGGGGTTTTCAATGCCCCCTCTATCAGCCAGGAGCCAGAGCGTGTTGACGACAGCAGAGACCATGCGCAGAGCCGCTCGGGCAGGGTGCAGGGAGCTTGGCCAGATCAGGCGTCAGATAAAAGCTGCTTTTAAGTTAAAGAGTTGAACAGGCAGACCGTGTCTTGCCGAGCATATTGGAAGGAAACAGAACAAGCTACATTTAAATACAGCTTTGAGCTTTTGCAGATGTTAAGGCCAGGAGCTCCAAAGAGCGGGCGGGAGCCGAAAGTCTGGGGTGAGAACGGCGGCAGGGTGGGGGTGCGGGGTGCAGAGGGCTCTCTTGAACCTGAACCTGAGCCCAGCAGAGGAGATCCAATCAGAGCTGTGCCAGCAGAGGGTTCTCTGCCGCCGCTGCCGGAGACAGCAGGGACGGTGATGGCCACGCTCAACCCGAGGGCCCTGACGGCTTAACCAGTGTGCAGTCCTGAGGGCTTCTCGCAGGTGTTTTTAACCCGTGAATCCCGCCCCAAAGTAGTGTAGGTCCACACTGTCCCGCTACCACTACCGAAATCCGAGAAGTTCTGAAAACCGTGTTTTTGAAAGTTTTGTGAGGCTGGCTTTGTGGCGCACGAGTTAAGACGAAAGATTCTCTCTCTCTCATCTTTATCTCTGTCATCTCTAGCTCTCTCTTCCTCTTCTTCCTCTCTCTCCCTTGCTCGCTCTCTCTCTCTCTCTGACACTCTGCCTTTCAAATCACCAAACGAATAAATCTGTTGAAAAAGTTTGTGACAAGACGGGGTGTTGATGGGGTCCCCGGCCCCTCTCTGTGTGCCCGTTCGAGTCTTCTGCAGCACAAATGTGCATGGATTTAATCATAGGCAGCTGCTTCGGGTCCTGCTGGGGCTGTGGAGACACATTCAGCACACGGCTCGGGTTGCTTCTCTAAATCGTTAAGAACATTCTGAGGGTTTCAGACAGAGGGTTGTGAGTTTGTGTTAATCCACATAGGCCTCTGTGCAGCACATCCTAATGGACCTTAGGAAATTGAGCCCTGGAGAAACCGTTTAAATCTCTTTTATATCACTCTCCCTGGTTTCTGCTTCAGATCTCCATTGTCAATATTGGTGTCTGTTATGTCCATATAAGTTGTTATAATAATATGATATACGTTAACTGTATTTATTTATTATAAAGATTTACTTATTTATTAGGGAGGCACACTTCCAGACAGAGAGGAAGGGAGAGAGAGGTTTTCCATACGCTGGTTCACTCCTCAGATGGTCACAAGGGCCAGAGCTGGGCCTATCCAAAGCCATGAGCCAGGAGCTTCTCTGGGTCTCCCATGTGGGTGCAGGGGCCCCAGCACCTGGGCCTCTTCCGCTGCTTTCCCAGGTGCATTGGCAGGAGCTGGATCAGAAATGGAGCAGCTGCCAGCATTGCAGATAGTGGCTTTACCCGCTAAGCCATGACGCCAGCCCCAACCTGCTGACTTTAGTATTGTAAGTATTCTATTTCTTTCAGTGTATGTTATATACTGGTATGCACATAAAAGAGAATACTTCGAAAACATCATGGAAAGCTAAATTAAAAGATAAAATTTGAGATCCATGAGTAACTCTTTCCTAACACGTGTGTTCTGTGAACTTTTTGAAGACCACTCATGTACAGTACATCCATGAGTAATTCATTCTGAATACCCACAGGTTCCTAGGATTTTCATTGTGATTCTACTTTGAGCCTGCTAGATTTCCAAGCTTTGGGGGGAAGGGCTGTTGATAACATTTTACTGGTGAGTCTTACATTTTGAGCAGCGTTGCAGGCAGCGATATGAGCTGGTGCTATGATGACTCTGAAATGTGTTGTCATCCATTGGGTAACTCAGTCCATCGTAGGGTTCTGTACAATTCGGAAAGGAATGAACATTCTCTCATTCTGCATAAAGAGTTATTTATCTGTGGATGTGCACACCCTATGCACAAACCCACTCGTTTGGACACATTTAAACACAGCACGTTGCGTTCTAATCAGTTTATTCTCTGTAATTTTATCCTCCTGGGTTATTATTTTCTGATCGAGGGCTATAACATATTCTGCTCTAATTTGATTTTTATAATTTCTCCTTACAATGCTGTCATCAGGATTCATTTTTATAGATCTGTATGGTAGCGTGTGCTCTTTGTGATTTTCTGGTTTCTGTTCTTTTCTCCTTTAGGCACTTGCTGTCAATACGTCTCACTTTCCCACTCTCAGTCCCCTGTGCCGCCTGTGCCTGGACTGCACCTCGTGGAGGCGGGCCGCGGTGACGCCCTGGTGCTCCGGGCCGGAGCCCAGGAGACAGGCAGGCTGAGTGCTCATCCTGAGGCTGGCGCACTTGGGTCTGTAAGTGGGTTGTCTGTGTGTTCTCGCCTTTGTCTGAGACACATCTACTCCAAGGCTCTCAAGCTTTCCCCACGACGGTTCAGGAAGGCAACGCCGTGGGCCGTGCGGGCTGTCCGGTCTGTCCGGTCTGTCTGGTCTGCATCCCAATGCCACGCTCCTGCCGTGGAGAGCAGCCGTGAGTGACAGAGCGTGGCTCTGCACCAATAAAACTTTATTCAGACCGTGAGCGGCAAGGCTGCCGGGGCTGGCCCCTGCGCTCTGCCATCAGGGCCGCCTCCGAACGCTCCAGGGCACTCCAGGCTGCGCACCACCCTAATTTATCGAACCGAGTCGCTGCGTGCTGCATTTTCCTTCTTCCTCCTCGTAAATTAAATCGGAGTGAGAGCTCGAGACTGCAGGTTTGATCCGCTCGTAAACTGTGATTCACCTGGCACGTGGTGAGTGAGCAATAAATATTTATTGATTGAATAAATTAACAAATTTCTATTACGGTAAAAGCGTTTCACCAGGTACTGTGGTTGTAGACGGAGAGCCAAGGTCAAATCTGCCTGGGGAAAGGCGCAGGCAGGGAGACCCGCCACCTGGGTTGCTTCCTGGTCGGGAAGTGGTGATTCAGTCACTTAACTTCTCCAGGCACAAAGAGAAGCCGGCGACTCCCCCAGAGGCGTGCTCCGAGCGGCAGGTGCATCCAGCAGGACTGTGCAGGCCCTGAGCGCTAGGGAGAGGGTGGTTTGGAGAAAGGGCGACAGGATGCAGGTCCCTGTTCTATCCCATTATTATTCAAAGCTCTGCTTGCCCACAGACTCAATGCTTTGAGGCCATGGCCTAGGGGACACTCCACATTTACATAAATCTGAATACATTTGCATAGGGAGAGTAATGCCTGTAATTTCATGATTGCTAAGTTACTTAGATCTCAGCTTTACATGGTACACATGAAAAAACACCGCTTCGAATTCCCAGCTCACCTCCCTGGGCATAGCCCCAAATCGTCAGGTCAGGGACTGACCTGTTGTTCAGATTATGTGTTCTGAATACGAGTAGCACATTCGCACACTGAGAACTGGAGTATGAAAATGAAATGCCCAATGCCACTTGGAGGAAAAATATTCAGGTAATTTTGGTAGTTTGGTGACCCCACACATTTTCTATTCATTTTGCGCACAAATGAACTTAGAATTTTCTTTTATTTTTAATCAGAAAAAAACTCAACATGCCTCGATGAAAAGAAAAAAAAAAAGATGTGTGATGTGCCACAACTGGAACTAAACAATGCTACGGGAACAATAGCATAGATCAATCACTGGGCTCCTTTAACATAGACACAAACGAACCTTCCAGGTCGGCAAGCAGGGATGAGGCGTCTCTCCGTGGCCTGCACAGAGCGACACGCAGGCCTCATTCACGAGACAGGAGCTGCTCCGTCCTGACTATCCGTGAGGTCCGTTCAGGCTCCCCCAGCTGTTACAAACTGCAGGAGAGGGAAGCCAGTGTATCCCAGAGAAGTCTCGCGAGACGAAAAATAAAGACGTGCGAGACAGAAAGAAAACGTTTGGGTCGAAGCTGGGTGCATAAGTGATGCTAAATCAACGCTCTTCAGGCTCTGGGCTGTGATTTGTCTTCATTGCCGGCTTCAGAGGAGGGGAAGTTTGGAGTTCACGGAGCAGTCAGAGCAGACGGAGAGTGAGAACTTGCTCTGTGCCAGGCCTGTTCCCGGTCCTCCAATACACCAGGGCGCTTCACGGAAGTACGCGTTACGCAAAGCTAGGACAGTCTCAAACTCGTTTGGTGCTGAAATAAGCTTGTCTTTTAATTCCGTTTTTCCGTGAACTTTTAAAATCACCTGTGCGTTAGCTCATTTAGTTCTCGAAACAAGCCCCCTGCGGCGACGTTCCTGGCTGCTGGGAGACTGAGGCACAAGGCTCACGCTCTCACAAAAGCTCCCCAAGCACCATCTTATCCTGCCCTGGATGCAAACCTTTATCGAACACTTCCTGTGCCCGATGCCGTTCCGTGGCGGGGGATGTGAGTGAGGACAAAGGGTTCACACCTGAATGTCTTGGCCTTTGCTGTGTCACAAGCGGATTCAAAAGTGCTGAAATCGACACCCACTCTCGCTGCTCCCCGTTCTGTGGGCCACGCACAGCCTGCTCGTGTTTCTCAGGCATCCCTGGTAATTGGCTGGGGACCTGGGCCAGCCTCCCCTGCAGCCAGGTGGCTGGTGGCTGTCGCCGAGGTTGGTGGCACCAACATGGCCTCCTGCCCTCCAGCAGGCTGGCCTGGGTGCACTCAGGTGATGGCCACGTGGCTCCGAGTGCAGCAGGAGAGACGTAAGCTCCAGGGTGAAAGTTTGGATTTAAAAAAAATTATAATAGTAAGATATAAAAAAATTATTTATTTGAGAGGCAGAGAAAGAGAGCTACTTGTGTGTGTGTGTGTCTGTGTGTGTGTATGTGTGTGAGAGAGAGAAAGAGAGAGACAGAGAGAGAGGGAGAGTGAGTGAGAGAGGTCTTCCATGTGCTGGTTCACTCCCCAAATGGCCACAACAGCCAAGGCTGGACCAGGCTGAAGCCAGAAGCCAGGAGCTGCATCCAGGTCTTCTCCGTGACTGCAGGGGCCCAAGCACTTGGACCATCTTCTGCTGCTTTCCCAGGTGCATTGGCAGGGAGCTGGATTGGAAGTGGAGCAGCCGGGACTTGAACCAGCGCCCATGTGGGATGCTGGAGTAGCAGGTGGCGGTTAACCCACCTCGCCACAACACCAGCCTCCTCACTGGCATCTTAACCTCTAGGCCTAACATGTCTCCTTGATTTGGGGCAGATAGCAGTGATTCTAGGGCATGATGAAGCAGTCTTATTTTTAGAAGTTCTCCTCTTTGGGGCTGGAGTCGTGGCGCAGCGGGTTAAGCCGTGGCCTGTGTTGCTGGTGTCCTATTTGAGGGCGGGTTAGAGTCCCAGCAGCTCTGTTTCTGCAGCAGCTCCCGTTTAACGTGCCTGGGAAGGCGGCAGATGATGTCCCAAGTGCGGGGCCTTTGCCAGCACAGGGGAGACCCGGATGGAGCTCCAGGCTCCTGGCTTTGGCCTGGCCCAGACCTGGGTGTCACAGCCATTTGGGGAGTGAACCAGCGGATGGAAGAATTCTCCCTCTCTCTCCTCTCTCTCTCTCTCTCTCTCTTTGTAACTCTTCCTTTCAAATAAATTAATACATAAATCTTTAAAAAAACAATCTCTCCATCTTTTAATAAGCACCAATTATGTGTCCATCTCCAGAAATGCTTAAATTGTCTCCTGCATTCAAAGTCTCCCAGGCTAGAGGTGGACAAGAGACAGGGGAGCTTTTGTGTTACATTTGGTAAACACCAGATACCAGCACCCAATTATTAAACTACTGACTATTTCAGTTTCCATCAGGAGCCGGTGCCCGCTGCTTGGGAAACATCGGGATCCCCGGGTTCAGTGGCCAGTGGGCTCCTGATGTCAGCCTTGTGCTGATGCAGACCCTCACTGCAGTCCGGCCTTGAACCTGAGCTCAGGACCAGCTTCCTGAGAAAGCCAACGGCACCAGATACTTTCTGGAAACATAGTAGAGACCCGTGGTGTCTCCTAAGGAAGGGAGAATTAGTGAACACGTGAACTTGAAGCTGAGCTGTACACACGGAAGACGGTTTAGGTTTATTTATAGACAAATGGGGTTTTCCCATTTTGGCATCTAGGATTTCCGCACAGGCACACGGGTGGGAGAAACAGCACATTTTTAAAGACGACATGGGGAGTCTTCCATGGTTAATTGAAGACAAGCAGTGCACGGCGAGGCTGGGGTGGTCTCACACGCGTACTCCTCCCGTGTTCGACACTGGGAGTGAAACATTTTAAAGTGATGCTGAAAAGCCAGGCCATCATGTCGTTCTGCTAATTCCCGTGTGCATTAAAGAATCAGTCCATATGGGCCACGCCATTGCTGATGTGGGGCATAAATACCCTGTGATACGTGAGCAGGAGCTTGTGTGGAGGTGAAACACTTGGTGCTGCGTTTTTTTCCCCTCTACTTAATGGTGCCCTAAGTAAGACAAATTTGATCAGAAAATGGGTCAACCAGTCAGTGATTGGGACGGTCCCCAGTTGGAGAGACGAACATAAAAGAATAACAGATAATTGATTCAAGTCCACCAGTGTGGGGAGGGAGAGCAGGAGCGTGGCACCTGAACATAATTTTACATATTTTAAGGACTATTGTATTATTTCTACATTTGCAAGCGGCCCCAGGAAAAGTGTGCATGAAAAATCAATGAGAACCTAATGCATCAAGTGGGAGAGCTTATGATAATACGGGCGATCATCTCACCCGGGGTAGAATTATCTTTCCGAGGGAGTGTTCCTTCCTCCTCTCTGCCTATCTATCTATATATTTATCCATCTATCACCAGAAACTTCCAGTGTGCAGTCTTAGTTTTTTAGACATTCAGAAAAATAAGGATACAGAGGAGACTTACCAATTGGCATTTTCTACTAGAAACACAGCATTGGGCGAGTATAACACAGATGTTGAGATACGATCTGAACACTTTGAAATCCTGGACACCAATGCTCTGATGGACAGCTGTGTATTTTGGAAGGCAGGACGGACCCACAGGGGTTTCAGGGAACCCTGTCTTTATCCAGCAGGTCCCAGCAGCACCCGCAGGCCTCCAGCACCCCACTTCTCCACCGCAGGGGTGCCTGTGTGCAGCACCGTCATCCGGCATCAGGATCCTCCCCCTCCCCGCATTAGCCCCCAGTGCTTCTCCCCATGGCTAGCCCGACAGTTTCACATCTTGCTGACCTTGAACACCAGTCACCACAAACTTCCAGCCAGCGTTTTGTTTTTTTTTTTTTTTTAATCTGTTACATTGGTGCCACTGTGCAAAATGATGGAGATACCATTCTTCTTGGAAAAAAAATTTCTGACTCATGGATCTTTCTTACTCTTGGTATATAGTCTATGAAATTAATACCCAAGGGTTCAGATTCTGTGAGTGAAGGTACTCGTCATGTCGCCTGTAACTATCACATTAATTAGAAACAAATCAGCTGGTCATTAGCTAGGTGAACTACACTACATCCACCCACGTTTGTAATATCACGCATACTCTAAAATAATTTTATTTCTTCATTTGTTAATGAAATAGATGGTTACTTATCAGCTGGTACGCGCCAGGCATTGTGCAAACTGCCATGGCCGTAGCTGCACACAAGACAGACGAAACCTTGATTTATATTCTAAGGCAAAAAAAAAAAATCCAGTGCATAAGATCTAAAACAACCCTAAGACAGATTCTGGGGTTATGGTTCCGATTTTCACATACAAACTTGATTGGAACCAACATACTCAGGTATCTTAGTTTTGTGCTGTATAACTTATTATAACATCACATACATTTATTATCTTGTGGGCCGTGTGGGTCAGGACTCCACACACAGCTCCGGGTTGCTCTCAGCTAGACTGGAAACAGCCCGTCAGCGGCTGGACACTCGTCCAGGGCTCCCGCTGGGGAATGCGTGCTTCCACGCTCACTCCAGTTGTTGGCAGAGTTCAGAATTCATTTTCGAGCTGCTTACATTTCCCAAGCCGGCATGGAGAGCAAGACTCCAGAGTGAGCTGCCAACAGAACAGGGTCTTCGGAATGCCGCATAGTCGTGGGGTGACGTCGCTTCCCCTTTGCCACGGTCTCTGAGCTAGAAGCAAGTCAGTGGCCCTGCCCACACCCTGATTGGAGGAGCCACATGGGTGCAGGAGCCCGAGGCGGGGGCCCAGGACCTCTCTTCATCTGTCTGTGCTCCTGAGCGCCTGTAATCTGGCTGGGGTAGGTGTGCCTCTGGTGAGTTTCCAGTCTCTACTTGTGAATATTTATTTTAAGGTTACTATGCCTTTTATGATTTAATATGTTCTAAGTTCCTCATGCCACGGTGAGCCATCGACTCTAATTTACCTGTGAGCAAATGCAGCTTATCTCCAGGATGCAATTATTTCTTGGAAAACAACCATTTATCCCTGAACTTCATTATTTTCCCATTATGTCCCCTAACGCGTCCGCTGTTGTTCTCTTTTCTTGAGAAAGCACGTTTTCACAGCCACAGTTCACCATCAGCATTTTGTGAGTGCATCTTGGAAAATGACTACTGTTTTCTTCTCTTCCCTGCTTGTCGGTCACTTAGGACCCACTGCCTGCCGGGGGTGCCCGGCTCACAGAGACAGGGAGGGGAGGGGAGCCGTCTCCCCCCGGCCTTCCCCCGACAGGACGCCCAGGAGTCGCTCGCCAGCTCCAGAGAGAGAGAGCTGCCGACAGCCAACAACCTTCCTCCCTCACCTTTCCTCCTTGACAAAGACCCCAGCAGCGAAGGAGAGGTGGGCTTATCTAAACCCTGATTATTAACTTACGCGGCAGAGACATTGAGGGTGTGGTAATTGTCATTTCTCCAATATCGTGATATTAATCTTACGGAATATTGAATCTCCAAACAGCCCGTGACATAAAGAGGCCTTTATGACTCCGAAGCAGCGATTATACTTTATTATCTCACGAATCTTCAGATTTAAAGAGTCCTCAATGAGACCTTGACATAATTAAGCCTAATGAGTCCAGAGGAGTCACAATGGTCTATTGTGTCAATAATTTAGACATGACAGGTCTTCCTTGGAAGTAGGCTTTGGTACCAGGGTGGCCTTGTGGGCTGGCAAGAACCACCGAGTCCTATAGCAAACCGGAGTTGTTCAAAGGTGACTTACACAGCAACCGCCCCGTTTAGAAGTTACAAATACAACTTTCTCTTTTAATGATACCTTGGGGGCTGGTTCATTCATTCATTTGTTAACATTTGCGTCTTTCTGCTCATCCATGTCAGGTATCAAGATATACATGTGACATAAGACACACAGATCCTGTCCTCAAAGAGTTCTTAAGGTTTTAGGAAGCGTCCAGCCAAGAACAATAGTTGGAAAACTTGGGACCACAAGGCAGCTGCAGGCTTTTGTAATAAAGTTTTATTGGAACACGGCCACACTCACTCATTCATGTCTGTCTGTGGCTGCTTTTGTACTGTAGCGACAGACCAGGCAGACCACGCAGCTGACGATATTTATTATCTAATATTTAAGCTTTGTCAGCGCCTGGGCTACAGTCCCAAAAATCTTAGGGCTACTTCACTAAGCCCCACGTATGCGTGAGTTTATGTCTTCAGTTTATATAGCTTTGGTGTAAAGCACAGAGCATCCTTAATTTCTCACCATTTTCTATTTATTTTATTTTAATGTGAATGGGATTTGTAGCTAATTCTTTAGAATTTTACTCAGCACTGTTTCTATGCCAAGCCTTGAGATACTCCCTTGATATAATCCTAGGGTACAGACAGAAGATGCTTAATTAATGTTTATGAGAAACGAGTCCCATTTGTCTGCACCATGAAGGAGTGTATGGTGGTTTTAAAAATATGTTCCCAAATTCTTTGGCACTCCTCCCCTAAGGATGCCGGCCTTTCCCCTCTCCCTGTGTAGAAGCTAGGTTGTAACTTCCATCAAACAGAATGCCTCAGATGTGAAAGTGACTCTTCCCAGATTGAGTTATAAAAAGACTATAACTTCTGGCCTGGGAAAGCAGTGGAAGATGGTCCAAGTCCTTGGGCCCCTGCACCCGCGAGGGAGACCTGGAAGACGCTCCTGGCTCCTGGCTTCAGATTGGCGCAGCTCCTGCCATAGTGGCCAATTGGGGAGTGAACCAGTGGATGGAGGATTTCTCTCTCTCTCTCTCTCTCTTTCTCTCTCTGTCTTTCCTTTTCTCTCTTTGCAACTCTGACTTTCAAATAAATAAATAAATCTTCAAAAAAAAAAAAAGACTATAGCTTCCGTCTTGGGTCCTCTCTCTCTCTTCCTCTCCCTCTCCCCCTCTCCCTCTCCCCCTTTCCCTCTCCCTATCCCCCCCCTCTCCTCCTCTCTCTATCTCCCTCTCTCCCTCTCCCTCTCTCTCTCCCCTTCTCTCACTCTCTCTCTTCCTCTCTCTCTCTCCCCTCTCCATCTCCCTCTCTCCCCCACTCTCTCTAGCCCTCTCCCTCTCCCCCTCTCCCTCTCTCTCTCACTCTCTCCATCTCCCTCTCTCCCCCTCCCTCTCTTCCCCTCCCTCTCTTCCTCTCTCTCTCTCCCTCTCCCTCTGCCCCTCTCCCTCTCTCTCTCTCTCCCTCTCTCCCCCACTCTCTCTTGCCCTCTCCCTCTCCCCCTCCCCCCCCTCTCTCACTCTCTCCCTCTCTCCCTCCTTCCCGCCCTTGTCACCAGGGGAACCACGTGCCATAGAGGAGGTCAACCCTGATACCCTTGTGCACACAAGACATCCTGCCTGCCCCAGTGCACAATCAACAGCATTCATTCAAATGAACGCATTTGGTTCCCAGGCAGCCTGTCGGGGGCCGGTGGGGGAAGCCTCTGTGGTTAGAATGAGGTGACGAGGGCTGTTGGTATTTTCCAAGGAAATGGCGACAGGCAGGTGCACCTGTGAGCAGGGCCAGCTTCCCAGTGGCTCCGCCGGACACCCAGCCCCGCAGCTCCACTCCGTGGAGACCCAGCAGCCACGGCCACCGCTGGTAAGATTGGCGTCTTCAGGTTTCCTCCAGGCTCCCAGATATCAAAGAGCCCCCAAGCTGATAATTCACAAGGATCAGCGCCGGCTCCATCCAACTTTCATTTCTTTGAAAAGTTTGCCTTAAGGATTGAGACATCACTCCCCTCTTCCCAAAGAAAGTGTATCTTTTCAGATTCAAAGAGGCCTGAAAAAATGTCCTCATTTTCCTTGACAGACGGCGTGCTGTGTTCTCCAGGTTGCTGATCGGCAAATGGGAACAGACGGGCTTTGCTTTTTATCCCTCCTCGTTACCCCGATGTGGCTTTTTGGTCTTTCTCCCGACGAAGCCCTCGGTGAGACATTGCAGGATGAAAGGGACGGTGGTCGAACTCGCTGTCACGGAGCCTATCAAGGATTTAACATTTTGATTGATAACTCTGCTGTGTCAGGGACGTGTGCATTTAAAAACCCTCTGAAATTTGGAGCGAATATCTGCAAGGTGCGTCTGACTTTCCTCCTGCGAAGGAAGCGCCAGCAAGGTCAGGCACTGCCGGCGACCGTCCCTGGATGGAAACCTGGGGTCTGTTTCTCCGACATTTCGGTGTGCAAGTGGCGGGTTTGGCGCTGGAGAAAGAGGGTTTTGAAGCGCTCCTTTGTTTCTTCTTTAGCACCCTTGCCCCCAGCCTTTCTTTATCCAAAGCACAAACCCTGCTTCCTTGTTGGAGAAGCGGGTGGCAAAGGGAGAGTCCTGGAAACGGCTGACCTTGGAAGCCTTGCCAGTGGGTGACACGGGACCTGGGGCTGTCCAGGGACAACGACGGAAATCCAGGCAGAGGTGGCGGCCTCAGAGGAGCAGGACCCACGAACGCTGGCATGAAGTCTTTTTTTGAATGTGTATTTGTTTGGGGCTGGCACTGTGGTACAGCAAGTGAAGCTGTTACCTGCAGCCCCAGCATCCCATTTGGGCAACGGTTCAAGTCCCGGCTGCTCCACTTCCAGTCCAGCTCCCTGCTAGTGCACCTGAGAAAGCAGCAGAAGACGGCCCAGATACTTGGGCCCCTGCACTCACCTGGGTAAAGCTCCTGGCTCCTGGCTTCAGACCAGTCCAGCTTGGGCTGTTCAGGCCATTTGTGGAGTAAACCAGAGGATGGAAGACCTCTCTCTCTCCTCTCTCTCTCTGTCTCTGCGAAACTCTGACTTTCAAATAGATAAAAAAAAATCTTTAAACATGTGCATTTATTTATTTTCATCTAGTGAGAGAGAAGGAAGGGAGGGGTAGAGAGCTCTGCTGGCTCATTCTCCAAACACCTGCATCAGCCAGGGCTCGGTGAAGCTGAAGACAGAAGCCCGGAAGCTCATCTGGGTCTGCCACGTGGGTAGCTGGGCTCCTAAGCCCTTGCATCATCACCTGCTATCCTCCAGGGTACATCAGCAGGGAGCTGGATTGGAAGTGGAGAAGCCAGGTACCCCATTTGGAATGTGGGCGTCCCAAGTGGCAGGTTAACCCCTGTGCCACAGTGCCCACCCCCGGGTAGAATCTTACTGACTGGGAGAGCTGCGGCACTGGGAGGTGTCACCTGTATTCTCTGCAGCAGCTGCATTCGAAGGGACGTGGCTGGTTGCCGATGCCGCAGGTGGCTGATGAATATTCCAGGACTCCAACCCGGAATTCCTCCTGGGATGTCCCTGAGGGCGCTAAGCCCTCCAGCCTGGGCAGCTGCTTAGCAAACGTGTGTTCTGAGCGAGTCGTTTGAACCGTAGAAACCTCAGCTTCTCCTCATCTATACAGCAGTCGTTAACCCGCATCCAGTGGCCGAGAATGTTGAAGGAGACGCAGCGCTCAACCTAGTGCCGGGCAAATGGACAGAACGCACTTGGCGCTGCCTGTTCCTCGTCACCAGCTGGGCCAGGACAGGGATCCCGTCTCCCTGCGGCCTGTGCTCTCCGTGCAAATGGCTGGCCCTGCCCAAGTCTTTGCTTCCTCTTTGTTTTTTGACAGGCACAGTGGACAGTGAGAGAGAGAGACAGAGAGAAAGGTCTTCCTGGTCTCCCATGGGGTGCAGGGCCCAAGCACCTGGGCCATCCTCCACTGCACTCCTGGGCCACAGCAGAGAGCTGGCCTGGAAGAGGGGCAACCGGGACAGAATCCGGCGCCCCGACCAGGACTAGAACCCGGTGTGCCGGCTCTGCAGGCTGAGGATTAGCCTGTTGAGCCGTGGCGCCGGCCTTTGCTTCCTCCTTCCTGGGCAGTCCTTGGACTGTCTGATGTGTGCGGCCCTGCAAGAAAACCGAGAACTGAGCCGATATTATTTTTCCTACTTCTTCTTCAAGGGAAACCCAAACACGGCGCTCCCTTCTATCAATGGGCGGCTGTTTGGACAGCCTCTACTCCATGCCAGTTGAGTTTCTGTTCTGAACATAACTTTATTTTCCTCCATTGAAGGAAGCAGCAAAAACCCTCTTTGTGCGGGGGCCGTTAAGACTGCCCATTCTTAAATTAGCTCGGCCGAAAAGAAGCGCATTTTATAGTGCAGCCAGCAGTAATTGGACACTGTGACTATGAGTAGCCCTTGTGGTGTTTGGACGCAGGCCAAATATACCTTCTGTCTGTCTCTGACACAGCAGACAATAGCGGCATTATTTACTGCGCTGGCGCTATGCAGTTCCAAAGGCCAGCTGCGAGAACAAAAGACTCGCTAACACTTTGCCCAGCCCTGCACTCCACTGGAAGCGCCAGCCGTGTTTCCTCCATAGCTCGCCCTCCACCCGAGCGCTGTGGGGGTCATCTGGTCTTCACCTCTGCCCGTTTGCACCGACCGTGGCTGTGTTCTGAGTCTTCGGAGGGGGACGGCGTGGCGGGAGGAACGGGCAGCAGTTCTTTGTTTGCGTTTCTTGGGGTGCGGAATCACCATACAGGCCAGCTCTGAGGACGGCAGCCAAGCCCGTGCCCAGCAGAATGTTGGCAAAGGGTAGCCTTCCCTGGAAAGTCGTGCTGCCCAGGAAGGCCACGCTGCCTTCATGAGAGAGATGGGTCTTCACCCAGACGACACTCACGGGGGGCGGCCACAGTCTCGCGTGTGTCATCCTCACGTTGCAGACGACTTGGACTTTAAGTGGACTCCGCAGAGAGTGTTGCGATGGACTTGGCTCTGCTTTGCAATCAGAATCTGAAAAAGCAGACTCCGCCGGCTGGGATTGTCCGACCGTGCTCCCCACTCACACGGCGTCGGTCAGGAATCGGGCTCAGGAGACACTGCACGTGCAGTCTGTGTGTGAGGCTGGGAGTCCCTGCTCCTGACCCCTCCTGGGACTACACGGCCACCAGCGCAGCCCGAGCTGCGCCTCCAGCTTGCAAGAAGGGCAGCCCCCAGCTTTCCAGACACATTCACAGCCGCCCGTGGGCTCTTATCACCTCTCCCCACCTTGAACTCTGTTTTCTGACCTGTTCCTGGGATATTCAGCTCCTGGCCCTCTGCCCAGACGTTGGAGCCAGGCCTCCCATGTGCCTTGGGATCTGCTGCCTGCCGTTGCTCTTCCCAGATGCGCTTGGGGGATGGGGGAGTGGCTTGTTCTGCAGGCTCAGCCTCTGTGTCTCCTAGCACGGCATCTGTCTCCAGCTGTCTGGCCAGCACCTGGCCAGCCACGCTAGGGCAGCCATCCTGCATGCCACAGCCTCTAGAAGTTCCACTGGCTACCTTTCCCACGTCGGCCACGTAGGGGATTCCTATCAGCTTCTGAATCTCCCTTCGCAGTCACACTCGTGAGACAGCCAGGCAGGTGCTGTCATCCACATCTGAAAGCCAAGTTTAAGGGAGCTTTCAAAGATGTTGAACTAAAAAGGGGAGAAGCCAGTCCCCAGGTCTTCAACTCCTGGGTCCACAGGCTTCTTAATACACGGTAGAGTCTGAGGGCGGAGGCAGGACACTCACATCATTTTCACCTTGATACACAAGGGGCCTGGCTCCGCCCTCAGCCAGCGCCTCCAGCTTAGTCCTTGCAGAGTTCTGTGGACAGCGAGTCTGCAGGAGGTTCTGTCCCATCAGGCTGCGCTGACTCTGATGGCACGGCTGGGTCTGTTCTTACCCACCCTCGTGTCTCCTGGGCACTGGGTGGAGCTCTATATTGATCAAATGTTATTTTCTTAAAGACTTATTTATTCAATATGAGAGAGAGAGACACAGAAAGCGAGACTCTTGGGTCTCTGGTTCACTCCCCGCATGGCTCAATGGTGGGACTGATTCAGGCTGAATCCAGGAACCAGGAGTTTCATGTGGCAGGGGCCCAAGCACTTGGGCCATCACCTCCTGCTTTCCCAGGCACCTTAGCAGCAACCTGGATCCAAGTGGAGCAGACACGACTTGAATCAGCACGCGTATGGGCGGCCAGCGTCGCAGGCGCCTGCCTAACCCACAGCACCGTAACACAGGCCCCTGGGCTGGGTGTCGAATGAATGGCTGGACGGAAGGACGTGTGTTTGGGGGCAGACGGGTGAGTGAGTGGGAGAGAAGATGAACACTCCACTCTGCGTGTGCTGTGCCTGGCGAGGTCATTCTTTGTGCTCCACGCTGGAGTCCTCCTGTCCCTTTCTCATAGTGTCCGCACTTCACCTGCGCTCTGCATCGCTGGGGTACCGAAAGAACTTCCGCTCTGAGCTGTCCTGGACTGAAACCTCGGGGTACCCCGGGCTTCCTCGCAGGGTAACTCGCCCCTAGAGGGGTCCTTCCACTCTGGCACTTGCGCCTGGGCCTCGGCTGCTCATCCTGACCCCGTCACCTGACCTGTCACCCTCCTCCACGCACCCCGCCTGAGCTCTTGCTGTGGGTGACGACTTGGGGCAGACTCCTGGGCTCTTTTTGGTCTCAGAACCTGATAAGACTCCAGGATGTCAGTTTCTTGGTTCTCTGACTAAGAGAATTGGGGCTCAGAGAACTAACCGGACTCACCCCTGGGTCTGTAGCCCTTTCAGAGCCTGGAGTGGCAGTGCCTGTCACTCTGAGCATCCCGGGCCGTTCTTGCTGCTCGTCTTGCACCAGCCGTTCTTCCCTGCAGAGTTCGGCCTCGCAGGGTTTTGACACTTGCTGGAATGCCACCGCACTTCCTCCGAGAGAAAGAATTTCCCCTAGTTCAGTACTTGCAAATAGCAACGTTAATTAATCCCCTGTAAATAAGCATTCGCAAACTGCAGCTCAATATAGCACTGACCAGGAATGCTTCCAAGTGTGTTCTGAGATTAGAGAGTGACGGGACCGGGCTGGGCACGAGGCTGGGAGCTGCGAGTCACGCCTGGTAATTTATGGGTGGGCTAGAAAAGCCACCTGCTTTGTGGTTCACAAAGACACGGGGCTGGCTTCCAGCTCTGCCATTACTCTCCGGGACGCTTGGCTCGCCACGGCCATCTCAGAGCCCGAGCTCCTGAGACCACGGCGTGGTCACAGCCACAGCATTCACTGGACGCCGGAAGTGGCAACGCCTCGTGTGGGGCCTGCTCCCTGGAAGGCAGTCCCAGAGGCTCAGACCTCTGTCTCTCCTCTCACCCACCTTCCCGCCTTCTGTGGAGCGGGTGCCTTTGGACGTGCCTGGCCTCCGGGGCCCGCCAGCCTGGCAGGAACCCCTCTGGGCAGGAGATTCGAGCCCGACCATTCCTGCTCCTTCTCTCTTCTGAAGGACCTGCACAGACCCCCGATTTGCGTCACCGCCTCCCCCTTTAATGAGCCTGTGTGCTCCCAGTTAATGAACTAATTACTTCTGGGCAAAATCAGCATTGAATTGCAAACCTGGTTGCCGCAGCCTCCGTCAGACAGGCGCTCTTTTGTCTGGTCCAGGAGAGCGTGGCTGCGCAGCGGCTCCGCCAGATTTCCACGACAGGTCTTCACCGGCCGGCACGATTCGAATTAAAATATCTGAGCAGTAAGCGACATCGGACATGACAGGTACTTTCTCGAGATCCAGGACGGGGCTGAACCGCGGGTTCTGACCTGCTGGGCTCATCGCCTTTCAGAAACACAGCTCTTCTCGAAGGCTGAGGATCCCCCCGCCCCCACCCCCGTGACTCCATCAATGGCGTTAGAGTGCAGGCGTGCCAAGTGGCCTGCTGTCCGTTCCGATGGGGTGGACAGCCCGTCTCTGCGTGTGCAGGAGGGGGCGCTCTGCACAGGAGCATCTTAATGGCAAGGGAATCCTACACTTGGGAGCCTCTAAGTCGTTCCCCCGGGGAGCACCTGCAAGGGACTTAGGGGAAAGCACTCCACCCTTGCTCCTCCAGAGCTCAGGAGAGCTCAGATCTGCGGATCCTGGCTCTGACCTGGCCTGCTCCACATTCTCTGTGTGACCAGGAGCTCCCTGGTCAGACTGTGCCATACTTTCCTCCTTGAGGACACGTGGGAGGTGAGCGAGTTCATGCTGATCACGGCCTCCGTGGGGTCGAAATGCCACGGGGATTCCCTTAATTATCCTACGAATGTTTCCTTCGATCCGTGGCGGAGACTGTTAACGTCCATCGAGTCTCCACGTGCCTTCCCAGCCTTCCTTGACCTTGAACATGAGGCATGTGCCTGGGTTCTGGTCCACTGATGGGAGAGGAAGTGAGGCCTCCCCTAGCCCCATCAGGAGCAGCTGGGGTGGGCACGAGTTTTGGATGGCGGGCTCCACGGGGCGGGGTCTTGGTCTGCCCGGACCCCGAGTCACCGCGGGAGCTCCTTGTGCTGTATCTGTTTCCTACATAACAACAGCTATAAAACCCCACAAACTAGGTTGCTTTAAACAACACAAATTTAGTCTTATTTCCAGAATTTGGAAGTCCAAAATGGGTCTTAAGGGGTTAACATCGAGGGGTCAGGAGGGCTGGTCCCTCCTGCAGGCTTAGAGGGAGTCTGGCTCCTTTCCTTCCCCTGCTGTTTGGGCTGCGTCTCTCCAACCTCTGCGTCTGCAGCCTGGTCTCCTCTGCCCTTGACTTTCCTGGTTCCTTCCTGTGGTTTCACGGGGCCCATCCAGGGAATCCAAACTGGTGGTCCCATTCTGAGAGCTAATATGGTTGCTAGTTTCATTTATTTGTTTATTTTAAAAGCCAGAGAGGAAGAGAGAGCGAGAGAGCGAGAGAGAGCGCATCTTGCATCTGCTGGTTCATTCCCCAAATGCCTGAAGCCAGGGCTGATCCATTCCCAGACCAGGAGACAGAATTTCATCCGGGCCTCCCATTGGGTGTCAGGAACCCAAGTTCTTGCATTATGGCCTGCTGTCTCCCGGGCTGTGTGTTGGCAGGAAGCTGGATTGATTGTAGGACAGGGACTCGAACGCCTCTGCTATGGACAGTGGGTGTCCAAACAGCAGCTGAACCACTGCCCGAATGCCCACGCCAAGGTCTTTAACGTGATGACCTCTCTAAAGTCCCTTCTTCCGCAGAAAGTGACATGGGTTGCAGGGACGGGAATGCAGACATCCTTAACACTTTCTCACACTCTGCTGTAGTCTTCTCGGGCTCCCCACCCCTTGGACCCTGAGATCACGAAGGTGGGAGAGCGAGGCTTCACTATCACACCCCAGTGCCTGTCATTTTTTTTTTTTTGCATTTATATATAGTCAAACATTTATTTGACAAAGATTGGTTAGGCCACAATGAATGAATGGCAAATTTGTTGTCTGTCCAGTAAACTTGCCAGTTTTGAATACATACCTTAAAAGGCACATTGCGAAGTACGTAAGGAATTTACACGAACAGCTTAAGGGCAAGAATTCCCCAATATCGCTAACAATGCTTCCCCAAAGGGGCAGCTACTGATTTACTGCCCAAGCGTAATATCCTCAAGTTATCGTGACTTTAAAACATTCGAACAATGAAGATTTCCTGGGCCTTTCTAAGAGAATTTTATCTGAGTGGTTCTCACAAAGATTGTTGCAATACGGAAGTCATTTGTTTGATAGGAATGCTCCTGGTCCTACACGAGGGCCCATGAATGTTTCAGGAATGAACCAGTCTCGATCACGCTATGGACGAACCATCTTCAGCTGCCAGTTGGAAAGACCCAGCAAGGGGCTGAGTCAGCAGAACGGCTGCAGTGGCAGTGCCGGGACAGCTGTTACCTGCCACAGGACCCCGGGTTGGGAGCCCCTCAGACACGCGGGAGACCACCTTGCCGTCCCCGCATCTCCAGTGCCGACGTGGTGCTTCCCAGGGCCTGCGTTGGCTCCGCAGAGCCTGCATGTGTTGGTGGCTCCTCGTTTCTAAATGGGACCTCAAACATGGAGGAACAGGCTGAACAAGGAGACGTGTGAATGTTGCAACCCGCGCTAAGTGCTCGATCGCACCGTAAACAAGCATTGTTTTGAGGAGCCAGGGCGCTCAGGGTGCCGCGTTGGAGGTGTCTGATCGCCGTCTGGCGCTTATCTGTCTTGGAGAGCTGTTGTTATTTACGATGCTGTTTTAATCCTTTTCTAAAGGATGGAGGGCGTGTTCTTGTGGTACCACTGGACCATACTTGCGGCCAGAAGGAAGCCAGGCACGTTCTTATTTGCAGACGGTTGACGACTTGCAGATCATCACGTGATGGTGATCACGTCTTGCCTGGCTGGCTTGGTGTAGAGTTATTTTCTTCTACACTGGACTTGGTCAAAGCAAGACGTATAACTAAGACCATGGTCAAGGACTGAGAGTGCTGGTAAAGATGGGAAATTGGAACCCGTCCTTAGCTCTGTCGGAGTCCTGAAAACACATGGACGAGGTGGTGGAGGTTGAGAGCGAAGGTGACTCAGCCGACCATCACAAAGCCAGCCAACAGGAGAGCAGGGCCCTAGGAGCTAGGTCTGTCCAACTCGGTGGTCCTCAGCTGGGGAACACGGCACGTCTGCCTGTCACCCTGCTGTGGCGTAGGGAGGACTGGGGAGGGCTTGCTCCTGCAGTCCAGAGGGCAATGCCATCCGACACACAGGCCAGCCCCCGTGAGTTAGAAACATTCAGTCCAAGGCTAAGGAACTCGACCCTCAGTGTATCTTCTCTCTGTTCTGCCTAAACACCTTCCCCTGGTAGACAGCACAGGTAGAAAATGTCCCAAGGACAGAGAGCGGTCCTGGGACACGTTTTGGTGTTGGTATATTTATTACTTATATATGCCTAACAGTTATTCATTCAGTGTGCATTTTGAGCACCAGTGATGCGCAATGCTCCCTATGACCTGATCCTCAGGCGCCGGCCTCTGGCCGTCCACGTGTCTCTCAGTGCTTGCCCCAGGCCCATGGTTGAATCCCACGCTGAGGGCTTACTTGGCCCAGTGCTGGGCACAGGGGAACTCTGTGCCATCCATCATGACCACAGTCACATCTCAGAAAGCAGAGGGGCTCGTCAGCTTCTCCCAGCCCCGTCGCACGCTCACTGTCCCCCCGCATAAGGCCATGTAACCCGGTTCCTTTCTACACCGTTTAATTATCTTCCATAGATGCGACTCTCCTTACTGGATAAAATATTCAGACAACTCATTTGACGGGGGAAGCAAACAGTAATATGTAGCATTTCATTTGTTTTTTTCATTAAACCGGGCCTGACCATTGTTGGCGCCTGGGAGTTACGACCGTGGGTTTGACGCTCTGATGTTACTCATCTATTCAGGCTCGCCTTGAGCTCCACGGACGTGCCTCGTGTTCTCTCTGTTTACATTAGTCAAATCAATTCATCTTTTATTTCACTGAGCTGAGCACTTCCATGTGCGGGCCTGCTGATGGGCCCTACCAATTTTATTTTATTTTTATTTATTTCTTGACTATTTTTGCTGCTGCTGGTGCTGCTGTCTTCTTATTAAAATGTCTTTTAGCTTTTAGACATGAAGGAGGGAGAGGATTAATTAAATCTCCCTGGTTCTGTGATATGGCAAAATGGATGTACACTGGATGCACACTCTAGCAAAGAGCAATGGCCCTGGATTGGGTGTGTCCCTTCTGTAACCAGTTACGAAGTCAGAGGACTGAACGAAGCCAGCCCCAGAGGCTGCTCACCTGGGTCCCACCTGGGTTCACAGGTCCCTGGGAAGGCGAGACCTCTGAGCCTAAGCTCTGGCAACGCTGTGTTCTGACGTCATCCTGCTATGCGGATGGAATAAACCTGGCTGAAATGGATCGTCTCCTACGCAGCCTGCCGTTGAGTTTCTTCTGCTGTATATAGGACCCAGTTTGTTAAGTAGGCAACGCGGACCAGACAGCCGGCCGGAACGAGCTCGCTGGCAGAATGCTTTGGTCTCTCAACAATGTCATGACAGAGTTTGAAAATTGGTTTATAATTACATGCAGGAGAAGGCACGCATCTGAAGTTTAAAGTTCTGTGACTTTTGGCAAATTGACTCACCCATTTGTAACCCACGCCACGCTCAGCATTGTGAATGTTTCTCTCACCCAGGGAGCTCTGCACGCGCGTGGCACGCAAATGCTGCCCAGTGCTACACCCCAGAGACAGGAGTCCACACCTCTCCTTGCTGGCTATCTGTGCCCCATGGGGAATTCTGAGCACGTGGACTCACACCTGGGTTTGCTCGTCTGAATTTGGACTTCTTCTCTCAGTCCATGACTTCTGTGTCTGCAGTTAATTTATTTATGGTTGAGCCATAAAAGCAAAGCACAGGCCATTTCTGGGGGCTGCTCAGCCACGGTCTGAATGTCTGCATGCCCCTAGATCTTACATTGCACTCCCAATCCACAGGGGATGATTGTCGAGGTTCAGGGAGTTCAGTCACAGGTGTGGCGGCTTCATCAGTGGGATTAGTGCCCTAGGCAGAAGGGATGAGAGATGCTGTCTTTCTCTCTATCGTGACGATTCAACAGGAAGTTGTCATCGGCAAAGCACAAAGTGACCCAGACACGGCCCTGGGTGTCACCGTGATGTTAGGTTCCCCAACCTCCAGAATGATGAGAAACCGGTGGTTGGTGATTCAGCCACTAAGTCTACAGAATTTGTTACAGCAGCCTGAGCTGACCGGGACAGGTAGTCAGTGAGTGGTGAACAAGGCGCTTCCACATAGCTTTCCCATGCTGTGCACCGGCTCACGCCAATGTGCACCGTGACTCGTGAGCATCGTGTGTTCCCCATCCTCGCTCGTGCAATGGTTAAGGCTACGAGGAGCCCCTAGGGAGAGTCTGGAGGGTACAGTCAGTGACTGAGTGGGTGGTTGTGTGGCAGAACCACAGAGCAAACATGTGTGGGGACAGAGAGTCCCTGCAATTCATTCTCCAGCATCTGTTGAAGGAGCGGTTGGGTCTCAAGGACATTTTAGGTTGTTGCTAATTGATTCTCAACCAAAAACATTTACACCCGAGGGCTGTTGTCATGCGTCACATCCAATACCAACAACTGATGTTTGATTGGATCTCTGTTGACATTTTTTCTTCCCAATCCAGGTATTTTTTTTTTAACTTTCCACATTTAGAAAGCAAAAGGTAGTGCTGGATTTTTACAAAGTTGCGAATCATCGTCATTGCAGTGGCTTGTGAACCATTGTAGGTTTTGCTGTTTTCAGTCTACTATTTCTCTCTGTGTGTGAGACTTCCACACAGATCTGTGCAATCCACCCTGAGTGAGTGAGCCTCTGAGCAAACCCACCACTGTGTCGCAGTCCACCGACCATCTCTTCATGACAGGGATGTGTAAAGACCTTTCTCTGAAGGGAGGAGAGAACTTCCACTCTGACTATGGCCTTGTCTAAATAAGGTCGGAGTCTGTGAACTCAAGAGGCTTCCATAGCCTTGGCAGCTCATGACAAGAGCCTCAGGTGATTACTGATGCCATAAACAAGAGTGTCAATTGTTAAATCAACAACGGGAGTCGCTGTACTTGCTCCCCATGTAGGATCTCTGTCCTTAATGTGTTGTACTATGTAAAATGTACTGTACTATGTTGTACAGTAAAACTAGTCTTCAAACAGTATTTTATACATTGTGTATCTGTGTGGGTGCAAACTGTTGAAATCTTTACTTAGTAAATACTAAGTTGATCTTCTGTATATAAAGATAATTACAAATGAATCATTACTGAAGAATAGGATGGGAGAGGGAGTGGGAGATGGGATAGTTGCGGGTGGGAGAGAGGTTATGGGTTGGAAAGCCGCTATGATCCAAAAGTTGTACTTTGTAAATTTATATTTATTAAAGTTTAAAAGAAAGAGCCTGGAAGACCTCAGTGGTCACACAAACTGGAGTCTGGGAGGAGAGATGAGAGGAAGGCGTGGCCTCCGTTGCAGAAGCACGCGCCCCAGCTGACGGGCACAAGCCGGTCAGCGCTGTTTACAGCCTCCGGAGGGCTCACAAGAGTTAGGATCCTTTCTCATCTGCAGTTCTACGGAGGCGCTCACGGGGGGCGCTGCCTCGGAGTCTGCTCCGCACACACATGCACCGAGGGGCTGTTGGAGAGCTCGTCTTCCCGTGAACGTGCAGCTGAACTCCAGGCCTACGAGGGTCTCAGGGGCCCACCCTCCCACTCCCCCTCCCCCTCCCCCTGCTGTCTTAGACCTTAGCCCTCCAGCCTGCTGTAGGCTGCGGGGCCCCTTTCTCTGGTTCACCCACTGCAGGGGCTTGCATTACTGTCAGGGACACACACTGCTGTTTGGGGCAGGCGCACATGGGCTGGTGGCCCTGTGTCCCGCCGACACCTGCTCCCTGCGCTGTACAGCCAGTCGCCCCCAGCCCACCGTCTGGGACAGCAAAGAATCCTCCCCAGGGCAGCCCCATGGGAATTTGGAGACAGTGTTGACATCCATGTTGTCTTCTCCGTCCCCAGCCTAAGAATCTGGATGCCGTCACCTGTTCCTGTTCCTCTGGGCGTTAGGTGACACCTTTCCTTGGGCCCCTGAGATGTGCGGCCTCTCCTCCTACCATGTGTCTGCTCAGTCTCCTGTTAGATTCTTTACAAAATATCCACTTCACAAATACATTCCCATCCTGAAAATTCAAATCACATAGATGAAAAAAATCCTACTGGTGTCCTCCAAGGAAGCTTATTGAGAGTTGGGGCTGATGCTCTTGGTACAAACTGCCCATTTCCCGAATTAACCTGAAGTGGGACCATGCTTCACCCTAAACCTCAGTTTTCTTAGCTGTAAAATGGGAATTATACTCTTTCCTCAACCACAGGGTGACTGAGAGGATTAGACACACTTCGAAGTTCTTGAAAGCATTCCTGGGGCCAGCGCTGTGGCATAGCGGGTAAAAGCTGCTGCCTGCAATACGGGCATTCCATATGGGCACTGGTTCAAGTCCCAGCTGCTCCACTTCCCAACCAGCTCTCTGCTATGGCCTGGGAAAGCCGTAGAAGATGGCCCAAGTCCTTGGGCCCCTGCACCTGCGTGGTAGGCCTAAGAAGCAGCTCCTGGCTCCTGGCTTCAGATCAGACCAGCTCCAGCCATTGAAGACATCTGAGGAGTGAACCAGAAGATGGAAGACATCTCTCTCTCTAATTCTCCCTCCCTCTCTCTCTGCCTCTCTCTCTGCCTCTCTGTGGCTCTACCTTTCAAATAAATAAATAAATCTTTAAAAGCATTTCTGGCACATAATAACTCCTCAGTAAATGCGAGTTCTCATAACTAATCACTTGCATATTTTTCTATTATTTTGTAAACATACAAATGAATAAAATACAATTTTTAAAAAGATTTATTTATTTATTTGAAAGTCAGAGTTACATACAGAAAGAAGGAGAGGCAGAGAGAGAGAGAGAGAGAGAGAGAGAGAGAGAGAGAGAGGTCTTCCATCTGCTGGTTCACTCCTCTGATGGCCGCAATGATCGGGGCTGAGTCAATCTGAAGCCAGGAGCCAGGAGCTTCTTCTGGGTCTCTTACATGGGTGCAGGGGCCCAAGGTCCTGGGTCATCTTCTACTGCTTTCCCAGGCCACAGCAGAGAGCTGGATTGAAGTGGAACAGCCAGGACTTGAACCAATGCCCATAAGGGATGCTGGCACTGCAGGCAGCAGGTTTACCAGGTGCCCCACAGCGCCGGCCCCCAAAACACAATTATTTTTACAGAAAACGGGGTCATCTTCTAACTCTTGTGCTTTCTTCTACGTATCTTACAAATCTTTCCACACGGACATCTACCATGCCGGCTTTTCAGCTGTGAAATATTCTGTATGAATGTGCCGAAATTCATTTACAGCTTCTCCTAGTATGTTTGCTTGATTCTAGTCAATGCAAAGAAGCAAACTATTGCAATAGAAAAGTGGACATAGGCTACAAAGGCACAGTTCCTAACAGAAGACCTGCGAGGGTTCAGAAACCCCAGGGACAGTGATCAGCCTAACTTGGGAAATAAAAATGGAACATTCTGATGAGCTGTGGGTTTTGTTTTTGTTCATGTGATTAGCATATTAAAATTATGGTGTTTGTTGTGGGAGAGCATGAAATCAGATAGGTCCCATCCCACACTATTAGAGGGGATGTTCATTGCCTGTCTGGATGGAAACAAAGGCTTTTTTTTAAAAAAAAAAATAATTTGTAGGAGCTTTTTTTTTTTTTTTTTACAGGCAGAGTGGACAGTGAGAGAGAGAGACAGAGAGAAAGGTCTTCCTTTTGCCGTTGGTTCACCCTCCAATGGCCACCGCGGTCGGCGTGCTGCGGCCGGCGCACCGCGCTCATCCGATGGCAGGAGCCAGGAGCCAGGTGCTTTTCCTGGTCTCCCATGGGGTGCAGGGCCCAAGCACCTGGGTCATCCTCCACTGCACTCCTGGGCCACAGCAGAGGGCTGGCCTGGAAGAGGGGCAACCGGGACAGAATCCGGTGCCCCGACCGGGACTAGAACCCGGTGTGCCGGCGCCGCAAGGCGGAGGATTAGCCTGTTGAGCCACGGCGCCGGCCTGGAGCTTTTTATATATGAAGGTGAATGAAATCAAAAAGTCAGTTCACTTGATGCAAAGATTTTTTTGAAATCCATGTGGTTTTTTCATAGTATGTATTTCATACAAACACTTTAGACCCCACATATACACAGATCCCAACTTTTTTTTCACCAAAGTAAACGGATCTTTTTAATTCCATTTCCCATGAGCTGTTTGACGTTCCCTCCCTCCTGTTACGGCTATTGGTATTTTGCTGTTTTTGTTGCAAATATTTCTCTTAGTCTTAAATTTGCCTTTTAATTTTGAAATGCAGAGCTGTATTTGAAATAAGATGCCATCATAAAGTAGCTTTCTGTACAATTTTTACATTGTGACTTCTAGTTTTGGGGTCTTACTTAAGAAGATTCTCCCTATCCCAATGCTTGAAAAAATACCATGTTTCCTGCTGATGCTTCAACGATTTGTTTCGACAATCCGGCTTTGTTGTGTGTGTGAGGCAGAAGTGACATAGTGCTGTTGGTTCAATGGTTGGTGATCGCCCCCAAACCACTGTTGGCTGCTCATTGTGTCAATATTGATTTGAAATTCCATTTTATCACATAAGGAACTCTTCCATGGGAATACATTTTTAAAGTATTGCCATTGAACTTGTAAGTGATACTGATCTGCAGCTGTGTGATTATGCATGTAGTCATCTCTCACATCCATGTTGATGTAGCATTTTATGTTGGCCTCATAGAATGCGTTGCAATGACTCTACCTTCTCTGTCCTGGCAAAGTTAATGAGACAGAAATTCTCTCTTCCTTGAAGATCAGAACCATTGGGTAAGGTACCTTTTTATAAAATCAACTTCATTGATTTGTGATTAATATATAATAAATACACCCAGGGTAAGTGTCTCATCTTGTAAGTCTCAAATGTGAGCCCTTGCAAAAGGGAGCAGAAAATGGAATGGCGACTCTGTTAGCGTGGAAGTGTGTAAAGTCCATGCATACGTGGGATCTTCCAAAGATTCTTGGGAAGTGTGCATTTTGCAAGAACTATGAATGAATTTCGAAGGGATTTTTTATGAAAATAAGCCAATCTTTTAAGTCCATCTTCCACAAATTTTTTGAAGTACGCTCATGTGGACACCGTCGCAGTCCAGGTGCAGACTCTGCTTTCCATTGCTCCGGCGTCTCTCCCACGTCTCGCAGGACTGGCTGCTTCAGCTACTGCTCTGCTCTCCCCTTGGCCAGCTCGTCACATGTAAAGAATTTCACAGAAGCGAAATCATAAAAGACACTCCCTTTTGTGTCAGGCTCCTTTCACTTAACATGTTTTTGAAACTCATGGGCACTATTGCTCACATCAGTGATCTGTTGCTGAGTATTACTCCACTGTATGGCTGTGTCACCATTCATGGCTGTGTCACTGTGCATTTACCCATTTACCTGCACGGCTGTATCCCATGCATTTACCCATTTACCTGCATGGCTGTATCCCATGCATTTATCCTCAGGGCTGTGTCACCATTCACTTATCCATTTATCCGCATAGATGCATCACCACTCATGGCGGTATCACCATTCACTGGTCCGTGTACCTGCACGGCTGTATCACCATTCACTTATCCATTCACCTGCACGGCTGTATCACCGAGCATTTATCCATTTATCCAGTTCATTGTGACCAAAATTGCTGCAAATACTTATATTCAAGCTGATGTGTACACACATTTTTCATTTCTTTTGGGCAGACACCCAGCAGTTGAATCAGCAGCGCGTGCGGAGAGTGAACGCTTACCTTGCTATGAAATCGCAGGGCTGTTTTCCAGTTTCCCACATTTTGCATTTCTGGCAGCGATGTGTGCAGAATTCATGTCCTCCACGTTCTTGTCAACCTTGAGACTGCCAAGCTCTTTGACTTGAGCCATGGTCTGCGGGCAACAGGAGTGAACACTTTTATTGCAATAATATTGAAGTGTTTGTAGGCTGTGAGCATGCTTCTGGGGAGCGTCTGAGTCGTTCAGTTTCTCTTTCCTGTGCTGTGTGTCTTCTTAGGACATAGGGGAGCGTGCTTCCCAGGTTCCAGATGTGGGCGACTTACCAGAGGCGCACACTGAGGACTTTCTATCCCAGTCTGCCTTGTCATTTCCCCAACTCTCTCTTCCAGAGAACAAAATAGCTAAGTTTTGATGGACAAGTACTTTTTGAGACTAATTTCTTACTGATTTTTAATTCCTATGATTATTTTTCTTACTTCCTAAATTAATTTGGCAATTGATATCTTTCTTGTTGATCATCTACTGCTTAAGCTCTTCAGACTCATTGGCAATACGCATATGATGTCATTAGAAAACTATCAACTGATTCCGTGACCTTATAGGATCTCTTAGTCATATACTGCTTATTGTTATCTCATTTTTTCTTCATTTTGGATTTCTTGCCAAGCCAGTTAGTTACTCAATTGATAGCTTCACATAGTCTGCTTAGTCTTTATTGATTATACCATCATTTCTGCTGGTGTCCTATGTAAGACATTTCTGCTTTGAAATTGATTAATTCTTTTCTTCATAACTTTTGCATGAATTTTATCATAGTTTTAGCATTTTAAATCAGAAATCTCAATTCACCTTCTAATAGATACAGTTGTGCCTAGATGTGGTTTTTTTTTCCTTTTGAATATAGCTCTTTAGCTATATCTTTAAGGATTTATTATTTCCTCTTTTCATTTTATTGAATTCTATTTTTTCTGTCTTAATGTCTTCTTTAACATAAGGGATTTATGGAGGTATATGTTTCCATTCAATCTGAACATTTTAGCTTATTTTTCCTCTTGTTCATTGTTTAAAAATGCTACAGTCAACACTTCTCCTGTTTCCTTCTTTTGTGAACATATTGATATTTCATTAGACACATCATCCTTGGTCAATTCTGTTGTCTCTGTCAGAGGAGTTTGAAAAGACTTGTATTTTCTGTGTGGTACTGCATGCTGATGGTGTGTTCCATTTTTCTATATTTTACTTATTTTTTGTTTACTTGATGTGGCATTTGATCTGAATGTGTTAAAATCTTCCATTATGATTGTGGGTTTATTAGTTTTTCTTTGCATCTCTGACAGGTTTTGTTTGATGTGGTTGGGAGTTTTGTTACTGGATGTGTGAATATTATTTGTGACGGGGTGTAATATTTAATAATATTGAAATCCCTTTTTGTCCTATTTAATATTTTTGACTTGGATTCTATGCTGTCTGATATATATTTTTCTTCACCTCTTTTATGTAAGCAGTTGCTGGTTTCTCTTTTTCCATCTGTCTGTTTTCAGGCTTTCCTTGTCATTTTGTTTTAGGGGCATGCCTTGTAAACATGGCAGAGCTGGAGTTTTCTTAAATTTTCCTTCTTAGAAACTCACTCAGAAAATTGCTATCTTTTCATGGGGGGATTTGACCCATTCACATTTATTGTAATTATTGTTACTATTGTTTTACTTATCAATGCTCTTGATTTTCATTTACTCTGCTTTCTTTTGGTTTTCTTTCCCTTTCCAAAATTTGTCATATTTGTGTCATTTTCTTTACTTAATTGTTTTCCTCTAGAGTATTAGAAGATATACATCTGATTTCAGGCAATTATTGATTCCTAACATAAATTATGAACAGCTTGAGAGATGACATCAGATCCTGGCAAATGAGGCACAGAATTTTAAGGACAAAGAAACACTGTAGCCATCGAAATCACAAGCGGACACTTGTTGGTGGGAAAGATCAAGTAGGTTTGCATTTATCCATTCACAGGGGAGCAGCTCTTCTCTGTCTGCCTTGTGGCGCGTGCACAGCTGGTTCTGAGACAGGAGATGCGTGGAGTGGGGTGCAGCCGCCGCCCTCAAGGGAGCTGCTGTCGCGAGAGAGGCAGAGGCAGCAAAGGCGCCTGTGCTGCTGGGTGAGCCTCAGGGAGCGGCCATGGGAAGCCGTCACCCCGTGGGCTGGAGCAGGAACACGTGGCAGGTGTGCAGGGGGTGGTGCGATGGGGGTGCGGCTGGAGTACCTGCTCTGAGTGCTGAATGTGCATGAAGGAGCCTGAGCTGTGCAGCTGTGTGGGGTCAATGCATACAACACTGGGGGTGCAACAGGAGGGTCTCAGGGGTCTGCAGTGACAAAGCGTGGTTGAGCCACGGGGTCAGATGTGGACACTGGGGAGCCACGGGGTCAGATGTGGACACTGGGGAGCCACGGGGTCAGATGTGGACACTGTGGGGCCACAGGGTTGGTTGTGGACACTGGGGGGCCATGGGGTCAGAAGTGGACACTGGGGAGCCACGGGGTCAGATGTGGACACTGGGGAGCCACGGGGTCAGATGTGGACACTGGGGGGCCATGGGGTCAGATGTGGACACTGTGGGGCCACAGGGTCAGATGTGGACACTGGGGTCATGGGGTCAGATGTGGACACTGTAGGGACATGGGGTCGGAAGTGGACACTGGGGAGCCACGGGGTCAGATGTGGATACTGGGGAGACACAGGGTCAGATGTGGACACTGGGGTCATGGGGTCAGGAGACTTCCAGGGCCTGCAGGTGTTGGGATCCATCTGTGGCCTCCTCTTTGGTGGGAGAAAGTAATAATTTGGAGCTCCTGCACGAAACTAGAAGCAATCATCGGTCAACAGGAGGACGACACAGGGGAACTCAGCTTTTTCCAGAATCTTCTATATTACTGGCACTCTGCACACAGTATTCCACGGAACTCCCACAGCCGTCTGCCTTGTGGGTGGTCCTGTCACCACCACCTCGTGGTGTAGCAAACGGAGCTGCTGAGAGGGTGAACTGGCACAGGGCTAGAAAGCGATTGTCTCTCCTCCAACTCTGAGCTCGCTGGCCTAGGGGATGGAGTTTGTTGAAAGGCAAATTCTCTGAGTGTTTTAAAAACATGTGCTACTTACTAATCCCCCCCCGTGTCTGTATAACTTAGCAACTGCCCTGCAGGATTGTCAGCGACGGGCCCAAGAGGAAGGCTCAGTGAGTTGGGGTGGGGGGCTGGCTCTCCCTGAGACCACAGAATCACCAGGATACGGTGTATGCCCCACCGTGCATGTATACCCACCAACGATGGAACGGGGCTGACTGCCAGCCACAGGATAACAGGCCTTAACCATGGACCCCTCGTTCGGCCCCCGCTCCCCCCCCCCCCCCCCACGGAGCCCAGATCAAAGCTGCTTGCGTCTCACCTGCCCGTTTCTGGGACACTCACCCTCATGCACCGGCCGGGGCCCTGGTGCGAGAGCAGGTGTCTCTGCCTTCTCAGGTCTGCTTCAGGCAGGGGCTGTGTCTGGTTCTTCACCTTCAAGCCTGCCTGGACCTTAGTGGCCGCCCAATACACGTGTGCAAACAAGCGAGCGACAGCTTTAGACAGCTGAGGTTCTGAGAAATCCAAGCAGTCTTCTGTGCCCCGGCGTCATGTGCCCACGAGGGGAGCAGGGTTCCGGGTCCTCTTCCTTGCCACCACACTGTCCGGTCACACACAAGCTCAGGCTGCAGCCCTGTGTCCACAGAACCCCGACGGCCACCCCTGCAGCAGAAGTCACCTGTTCTGGCAGCAGCAGCAAGGAGCAGAGCTGCACGGCACCTCCTCGTTAGCTTGCGCTGCAACTGCCATTTGGTCTGCATGGGATGGGAGAGGAGACGCAGAACTGCTGTTGATTAGACAGGGTTGCAACTGGCGTGGTGGCACAGTGGGTTACGCTGCTACCTGCAATGCTGGCATCGCATACCGGGTGTTGGCTGGAGTCCTGGCCGCTCCATTTCCAATCCAGCTGCCTGGGCCCTGGTCACCCATGTGGGGACCTCGATGGAGTTTCTGGCTCCTGGCTTTTGCCTGGCTCAGCTTGGGTTGCTGTAGTCGTTTGGGAAATGAGCCAGCAGGATGGAAGATTCTCATTCTCTCTCTCTCTCTCTCCATTTCAAATAAAATAAATAAATCTTTAAACATGGAATAAATAATGTGTCTTTGTCTCTGGGAGAGACTGGCTGCCGCTCGGTGATTCAACACGAGAGTGTGAAGGTGCAGCGCAGCACCGCTAGGAACCTCCCGTGCTGTTGCGTTCCCCGCCGTGGGAACCTGCTCGAGTTCCAGCTTCCAGAGGCTCCTCTGCACCAGGGTCTCGAAGCTCCTTCTTCTAAGCTCCGGTTCTTGATGCTGTGCTCCCCTGTGAAAACCACCAGGAACATCTTTCCAGGGAAGACTGTGGCTAAGGAGAGATTATGAATTAATAATAATATTAACAACGACAGTAAGGGCTCGTAAATTCTGTGATGAGTCCCGGGAGCAGTGATCATGGAATCCCCCCTTTCCAGCCCACGACTTTAATTCATTCCTGCGATAGCCTTGCGGGTGAGGGAACGTTGTTCCCATTTTACAAATGGAATTAAGACGTTGGAACAGTGAGCGGCAGAGGCAGCCCAGGTCTTGGAAGATGCCTGGGTCTGAGGCCACCTGCGTGGACCTGCGGAACCGTGTCTCCCGCAAACACGTCCCCAAAGTCCACATCCAATGCCAGTTCTTGCAAGAACACCCGTGGCAAGCTGGTGGCATGCGCTGTCGACTTTAAACTGAAGGACCAGCCCTCCGGGACCACCAGCTCTTTGCTAGCAGGAAGCTCAGGGGGTTTCGCCCCGAGTGGTTTCAAGCTTCCGTGGGATGCTTGTGGGTGTCCACAGCACAGTCTTTGTCACTGTTTCCCCGATGCATGGTCTCCTGGGACAACACACTCCTCCAGGTGGCACAGCCTGCTGCTGGCTCCCACACTTGCTTGAACCAGGACTGCAAGGTCAAGTGCAGCCGCCGTCAAGCCTTTCCTCCAGGGAGCCTTTCTGGGACTCGCTTGCACTTCGCTGCAATGTGACCTCAGCCAGCGGCTGCCCCAAAGGCTGCCATGGCCCACCCCGGCCTCAGCCAGTGCCACGCTCGGAGGCCCACGCAGCCGGCACTGCCCGGCCGTCCTCCTCTGTCCGCTCTGCGCTCTCTCTGTGATGACTTCGCCAAGCGGCTCTCCTTCCACAGGTAACAGGGAGGGCCTGCTTTCCTTCCGCCTCCCCCCAACCCGGCAATGGCCGTGGGACGTGGGACGTGGGACGTGCACCCAGCGACAGGAGACAGCGACTGTGACAGTGGCATTTGCCGGCCGAGGGCATCACCTGCACGTTGCACGCGGTCAGTCAATGCCCACAGCAGCTGTTGGTCAAACAGCAGGTTCACGCCCACCCAGAGCTGGTACCTATCACCGCCAGGCTGCGCTGTCTCACAGAATTCAAGAGGGAGCAGGAGCAGGTGAGTTCACAGTAAGCCAATGGGACGCCGAGGGAACGCTGGCTGCTGATGCACGGTGCCAGAGTGGACGCATGCGTGGCCAGGAATGGCCGCTGGCTGAGGGGAGGAACACTGGTGTGTGGATGCCGGCGTGTGTGGGGCAGGGGCCTGGGCGGCCCAGAGGGCCCCTGCCCAGAGGTGGAGCACGCCAGCCCTCTGGCCACCAGGCCCAGCCATGTTTTGCTGCTGTCCCTGCAGGTTGCCCCCAGCTCAGGGGGCTGTGAATGCAGTTTCCCAAAATAGACCCAGGTAAGGCGGGGCGCGGAGAGCAGGCGGCGGCCGTGGCAGGTGCAGGAGCAGCGGGCGCACTTCAGAGACTCCTTGCAATCAGCAGACGGACTTGGCACCGCTGTGGCTCCTCTTGCAGCTTCTAGCTTTCAGTAGGTCCTTGGCATCCTCCCTCCCAGGCTCTCCTCCACAGCCGAGACTTCGCTCAGGAAGGCTCCGCCTGGTGGGCTGGCAGCTGCTGCCCCCATGGACCCCACCAGTTCTGCAGGGGCTCCTCTCGCCTCTAGCAGGGGTCCAAGACCCTTCCCTGTCCTCTAAGAGACCCCAAGCCTCCAGCATTTGCTGCTCTGCATCTCCCCCTGCCCAAGCCTGATTGTCCCCCAGCTGTCTGTCTCCAGAGTCCCCTTCTTACCTGACTTGAATCCCTACCCACCCTGCTGGCTCTGGGTCCCCGTGCCTGTTCCAGTCATCCCAGTTCAAGCCACCGCCCCTCCCCAAGCCCAGAGTGCTCTGAGCACCTGCTTGTCCTGACGGCCTGGGAGCTGTTTACGGCCACGTCGGCCTTCCGCAGCGGGCTGGGAGCTGCTGCAGGCTTATTTATATTTGTATTCTAGCTCATTGATTGCTGTTGAATATGTACATCACAAGCCTCAATTACTGATCGTTTTATTGCCATCATTGTCTCTGGTTTTCCAGGGGAACAATCAGCTCTGAACTGATGGGCATGGCCTCTCAGTTTCCCCATCTGCTAGACCCCGCGTCACCCTTCTGCCACCGGCCCCGTGAATACCAAGCAGTGGCTTTGCTGGAGCTTCGTGATGAGCTGGGCCCTCCGCACCTTGCTTCTCTCCTCTATAAAGTGGGAATACTGAGATGCACGGCACAGCCCCATAGCAGAACACGTTGGTATAAAGTCAGTCACGCACCTGGCAGGTGCACGGCCTGTACTGACGTCACGGGGAGTGTTACTGTTCCCTTCTGTTGTCAGATCGGGCGACTGTGTTCCAAGCCTAAAGGATGTGCGTGGGGCCGGTGCTGTGGCGTAGTAAAGCTGCCGCCTACAGTTCCGGCACCCCATATGGGCACTGGTTCAAGTCCTGGCTGCTCCACTTGGGATCCAGCTCTCTGCTATGGTCTGGGAAAGCAGTAGAAGATGGCCCAAGTGCTTGGGCCCCTGCACCCACATGGGAGACCTGGAAGAAGCTCCTGGCTCCTGGCTTCAGATCGGCGCAGCTCCAGCCACTGTGGCCAACTGTGGAGTGAACCAGTGGATGGAAGACCTCTCTCTGTCTCTCTGCCTCTCCTACTTTCTGTGTAACTCTGACTTTCAAATAAATAAATAAATCTTAAAAAAAAAAAAAAGATGTGCATGTTTCCATTCATCCATTCAAGTGGTACTGACTTGGTGTCCACTCCAGGGCCGAATTCTGGGCTGGACATTTGAAGTGGGGACCCCATGCACAGCCCTCAAGGCACAGTGGCCTCTGTGGGGTGAGGGCAAGGCTCAGGAGGTGGGGGAGCAGCGCTGTGTGACCAGGGCTCTGCAGGGAACAAGGGCGTGGCTTGAGGGACACTGGGGCCTCCTGCAGGGAGAGCATGGACAGGTGGACTCAATGGGCTGCGGGGGGTTGGCCCAGGCACTGGGGCTTCTCTGCACTGAGCTGCTGAGAAGGGGGGGGGACGGCCCCACAGCCGCAGCACGGTCACTGCTGAGGGACACAGCCAGCCGGCGAGCGCTCGTGCAAGAGAGCATTTCCCACGAACAGTATCTTCAGTCTGTAATACCTGTAACCCGGCATGCTCTTTTTTTAAAGATTTATTTTGTTTATTTTAAAGACAGAGTTACAGAGAGAGGTAGAGACAGAGAGAGAGGTCTTCCATCCGATGGTTCACTCCCCAGATGGCCGCAACAGCCAGAGATGCGCCGATCCGAAGCCAGGAGCCAGGAGCTTCTTCCCAGTCTTCTACATGGGTGCAGGGGCCCAAGCACTCGGAACATCTTCTACTTCTTTCCCAGGCCATAGCAGAGAGCTGGATCCCAAGTGGAGCAGCCGGGACTCAAACCGGCGCCCATATGGGATGATGACGCTTCAGGCTGGGGCTTTAACCTGCTGCGCCACAGAGCTGGCCTCTATTTATTTGAAAGGTAGGGTTTTATATAGACAGAAGGACAGACAGAGAGTTCATTTCTCCAGCTGCTGGTTCACTCCCCTAATGGCTGCATCAGCCAGCGTTGTGCCAGGCTGAAACCAGGAACCAGGAGCCAGGAGCTTCTTCTGGATCTTCCATGTGGAGGCAGGGACTTAGGGACTTGGGTCATCGTCCGCTGCTTTCCCAGGCACACTAGCCGGGAGCTGGATTGGAAGTGGAGCAGCTAGGACTGGAACCGGTGCCTGTATATGGTGCCGGCCCTGCAGGCTGCCACAGCGTCTTCCCAGCCAGGATGCTCTTAGCTAGCGCTTCCTAGAAGATACACAGTGGCTGCTTGCTCCCACCTGGGAGTGTGGCTGGTGCTGCGGGTAGTGGCCTCTGATGGAATGTTCTGGAAGTAGCACCTTAGGCTGGGTGAGGCGGTTGGGTTGCTGGCCCTGTCCCCGTTTTTGCTCCAATCAACCCTTGGGTTGGCTCCGGTTGATTTCAGTTTTCATTTCCTGCCGGTTGCCGCTCGGTCTGTCTTGGCAGCTCAGCCAGCCACACCGCTGACAACATCCTGCACTGCTCCTAGGTGCGGTCTCTATGAACGCTTCTTGTCTTCCTCTGAAGGTTTACCAAAGAATCACTTATTTTCATTGTGCTGGAATGGAAGGGCGGCAGAGAGAGACCCTCTATCAACTGGTTCGTGCCCCAGCAGCCGGGGCTGGACTGGCCGGAAGCCTGGAGCCCAGAGCTCCATGCGAGTCACCTGTATGGGTGGCAGGGACCCAGCCACCTCTGGCGGCCTGCAGGGTGTGGGTTAGCAGGACGCTGGAGTGGGAAGCACAGGTGGTAAAGGACGCACGCGTCCCCAGTGCCTCTTCATCGGCTGTGCCCTGCGCTCGTCCCTTATTAGAAATACGCTCCATGAACGTCACATTCAGCTTTGTTTTCCCCATCACAGAATCAACACATTCTTGTTGTGGAAAATTTGGAAAACTCAGAAAGTTCCAGAAAACAAGTGAAATCTCCCGGACACTCTCACCCCCGAGAGAAGCAGCAGTGACGCGGCACGGCTATCATCTTAGGAGCTGAGCATCTCGTCACTTTGAAACTACCGTTTACTTAGCACCACTAACAGCACAGAGGGTATCTTGAGTCTTTGCTTTATAATAAACCCTTAGGAACAAGCTTCGTGCTTGTGTGGTTGTCCCACACTTACACTGAGGAACGCTGCGCTCGGAGTTTCTGCAGAGGTTGTTCTGCAGCCCCTGATTGTGTGCAAGTGCACGACCCCCCTTCTCCCGGGGAGACTCTGCTCATGGTGCAAGGGAGCGGGCAGGTGGAAGAAAGCAGGGAAGAAGACGAGAGAGAGAGAGAGAAGAAGAAGAAGAAGAAGAAGAAGAAGAAGAAGAAGAAGAAGAGGAGGAGGAGGAGGAGGAGGAGGAGGAGGAGGAGGAGGAGGAGGAGGAGGAGGAGGAGGAGGAGGAGGAGGAGGAGGAGGAGGAGGAGGAGGAGGAGGAGGAGAGAGGGGGAGGGGCGGGGCAGGGGAGCGACTGGGCAGTGAGCTGAAGGTCAGGTTCCAGCCCTGGAATGGGTGTGGAGGAGCAATGGCTTCCTCACCACCCGGGGCACCTGCATCCTGTGTCCAAGTGCCACAGATGGAGACACGCCTCCAGAGCGCCACCTCCACCTCCAACCCAGCTGCCCGCGCATGCGCCACCTGGGAGGCAGCAGGTGATGGCTCATGTGCTGGGGCACCTGCCGTCTGTGGGAGACCCGGGTGGGGTTCCAGGCTCCTGGTTCAGCCCTTGCTGCTGTGGATATTTAGGGAGTGAACCTGCAGGTGGAAGGTCCGCGCGCGCGCGCGTGTGTGTGTGCCCTCTGTCTTTCAAATAACTGAAACTAAATACATAAACTTAAAAAAAATGCCAGGCTTGGGCCAGACCAATCTGACCACAATCGCCTGAGGGAAGCTGACCCAAGCCCCAGGCTCCCCTCTGCGAAGTGGGAGAGTAAGGGCACTTCCGCCGCAGACCCACTGAGGGGCCAGGTGCCTGCACAGTCAAGTCCCCCAAACACCCGCTGTCGTCATGGGAACAGACTGACAGAAGGGCTTGTTCCGGGCTGGGCGCCCGACCTGAAGCCCACAGGGCAGCGTGCCCCTGAGCCCAGTCTGACAGAGCCCTGCAGCCCATGTGTGACCATCGGGTCTCCTGGGCGTCGGGGCCTTGGTTTTCCCTCCATAAAATGGGCTCACAGGGGTTTAGACACAGAGTCAGCAGAGCCCTGTAGGGGCTCCGAAGCTCAGTGAAACCAGAGGTCCGCACGGGTGAAGAGGTGGGGATGCAGTCCGGGACCCCTGGGCCTGGGGCCAGCTGCTCCCCTCTCAGCCTGGCTCCTCTGCTCTGGAATCTGGAGGCGCTGCTGCCGCCTGTGGGGACACTGGGAGATTTAGGGGGCACCCCCGTTCTGTGCTCTGGGAGACGCTGTGCCTCCCAGGCTAGCCTGCTTGGCCACATGGCCGAGGGGCGGTCTGCTCTGTCCTGGGGGTGGGGCTTCTGACAGCAGCGCTGGGGATTTATCCAACAGCGGATTTGCAGGTGGGCAGAGTGGCGGCCTTGGCACAGCGCTCGCTGGGGCCAGCGGCACGGGAAGTGTGGACAAGGCGTGGGCCCCTCCCGCTTGCTTCTCTCGCTGTCCTGGTGCTGAGCACTAGCGTGTCAGGGCTCTCGGATGCAGGGGCAGCAAGTGGAGGCCGTGTCACTCCTGGTGCCCGCATCCCCCGGCTGGCTGGTGGTCATCCCTGGACGTTGGAGCTGGCACGGAGCATGGCCCCGTCAGGAAACCGCCTTCCATGGAAGGGTTGGTGACCAGCACAGAGGACTCGCCTGGACCCCAGGTGAGGGGAGGCCTGGGAAGCCCCTGGCAGAGGCAGACATGGGGGGACTTTGGTTGCTGGCCAGGACTTTCCAGCAGCTGGGGAGGTGAGTGGGGCCCATTAGGTGCGGGAGCCCCTGGGGTGCCCAGGGATCCCTCTTCCTCCCTCTGTGCAAGGGCAGGTTGGGGTCACCTATGCCCATGATGAAGGGAAGCAGGACATGGAGGCAGATGGGGGCTCCCAGGGACAGTCCGGCCTTGTCCAGCTGTGGCCATGCCAGAAACCTCGGGCAAGGCAGGTGATGGAGGGCTGGGGACTGGAGAAGTGGCCAGGATAGGTCATTCATTCCCAGCTTGGATGCTGCTGTGAATTCTTAGATGTTGGGAATTGGTCTAAGCCTCCTCTGACCATTAGAAAAGCCATGGCACAGAGGGGCCGTGTGACCTGCCCAGGTGATCCACTCGTTGGCGGGAGAATCGGAGCTCAGAGCAGCGTTCCAGCTGCAGCGCCTCAGCCTCAGACGGGGGACTTGGCTGGAAGGTGGTGAGAGCCACCCCCACATGGCTGCTGGCCCGTCCTGCGGCAGGGGGTCCTGCTGTAGGCCCTCGGGGCCCTCGGGGCCTGGCCCGGGCTGTGGGTCAGCCCCACGGAGCTCTGAGCTGGTGTCTGGTTCCAAGAGGGCCCACGGCGCTCCCACAAGTTGGCAGCAAGAGAACTTCCTGGCAAGTTCCGGGGGCAAGGTGCTGAGGTCTGTGCACCTGTCACTCTGCCCTGCCCCGTCCCATCCCTCCCTGGGTGCCTGCCTCCAGCCCCACCCATCACAGTGCTTAGCTCTTGCTTCTTCCTTCCAGCCCCACTGCAGATCCACCTGCTGGGTTCCCAAGGGAAACTGACCTGCCCACGGCCTCTTCCTCTCTCCACCCACTGCACGTCTGGCCTGAGATCCCTGAGCCCTCGGTCTTTCCCTGGCACCCCCCGCTCCTGTCCAAGCATCAGGACCCCGCGTGTCCCAGCACCCCCTCAGAGGCATAGGAGTTGTGCCTGTGCCGGTTAAGGGGCGTGCCGCACGTGGGAGGACCTTGCCTGGTCCACATGGCTTTAGGTCTGGCGAAGACACGGACTCCAGCCGTCACCTTTTCCTCCTCTGTCCCCAGTGCCACGTGCTCCCAGCAGGCTCCTCCTCCCATGCACATGGCCTCCTCAAAGTGGTGTGATTGCAAAGAACAGGGCGTCCGAGCTAAGCAGAGACAAGGGAGCTCATGCGACTTGAAATCAAGCGCACTTAGGCATCACTTCATGCAGGAAGCCTCACAGCCAGACTCCACTGATGGCGGAGGAATGACACCCAGCAGGCGCAAGCGAGGGAGCGCCTCTGTGGCGAGGGTTCCCTCAGGTGGGAGACAAAACCGGGGCCTCTTCGTTGAAGGAGCAGGCTCAGGCAGGTGGGAATTCTGGGCAGCACGGAAGTTGCTGTGTGCGGCAGCCTGCGCACCTGCTCTGCTCATTGCTTGGCTGGGCCATCGCTTTCCTGCTCCGGGCCAAGCAGGCTTAGCCCTCAGGGAACCGCTGGCTGTAGGCAGCTGTGCACTCCCCGTGTGGCGCTCACACAGCAGCGCCCTGCCAAGCCCCGCCTCCCAGTGGCACTGCTCCCTCTCATTCCAGCCTCGGCAGGGTTGGTGGTGTGTGCTGGCCACAGGGCAGGGGATGGGACGTGAACCACTGGGGGTCGCCCATTGCGAGAGGCTGTAGAGAGGCTGTCCAGCGAGCTCTCTGTGGCCTTGTCTCCTGCTGATGCCTGGGTTTATCTTGGGGGGGGGGGTGTGCGTGGGGGTTCACTGAGTCAGCAAGGCTTGGAAGAGAGATGGCTGAAATCCTCAGCTCTGTGGCTTGCTCCCAATTTTCTCCTGATCATCACACGCTTGGACTCTATTCTATGGCTAATTCTCAAGTACCAAATCATTGACACCGAGCAGCCGCTCTGGGATGGAGTTGTGTAGTAGCGGACAACTCAAAGCCTTGAGGTCCCACAAGTGATTCTGAAGTTCTCACAGCTCCTGACGCGGGTGGAGGTCGGCGATCCCGCTCATCAGCTGGTAAGTGGCGTGGCATTAACCATGTCAGCTTCAACGCTGGGACTGGAGGACAAGCAGCCCAACCACACACCCGCATTTGTCTGTGTTCTTTCCGTCTGTGCCAAAATCGATAAAACTAATCCAACTGCCGAAGAAAGTTTGTGCTAATAAGGTTGCTAATGGAGCTTAGGACTAGGATTTAAATAACTAACATTGAACGCAGAAAAGAAACATTTTAATTATTTAATAGGGCATGAAAAGGAATTCCAAAGTATTTCTGCAGAAGCAATCCCAATGGGTATAATTTTGGTCCCCAAATTTTATTCTCATGCTTTGAAGATGTCGGCCTGCACTTCTTATTTCATTGGATTAAAGGAAGTAGAATTCTCAGGGGAGGTGGTGGGAAGCTGTGCTAATTTGGAGACCAGCAGGGGAGGCTGTCTCCCAGCAAAGGGAGGCATTTAGGGGGAGATGAGGTGTCCCAGAGACGAGATGGGAGAATTGAGATGTGGAAAAATAGATCATGGGACAGCCCTTGGGCCCTTATGCATAATCATGACCGTGTGCGTCTCAGTGGAGGTTTATAATTCATGGTGTGCATTCCCTCACTTCTCCTCATTACATCCTCCCCGGAAGTCGTTCTTATCCCTGTTTGACAGACAGGGAAACCGAGGCTTGGAACTTACAGGACACCTGCATGGCTCAGTGCCACCTACTCTGTGTCACCCTTGCAGATTGGCCACAGGTGCTGTCCCTTCCAGACTGGAAGCCTGGAAATGGGGGGCTGTGGGAGGGGAGGTCTTCCCCAGGGTCCTCCAGGTCTTGGTTTGAGCACCCCCACTGCAGAAACCTGAAGTGAGAAACACTTCTGGTCTCCCACGTGTGCCGGCTCCCAGGGCACTGCTGCGTTGCCCCAGAGTCTGCTGTCACACTCACGTCCCGCAGCTGAGCTGGACCTGGGTCTCGTGCAAGGTCCAGGATCTCTGCTCCACTCACTGTGCCGAGGGAGGGTCCCTGTGCTGCGCTCACTCCTGGACACCTCCGCGTTCTGCCCGGGTGCACCTGTCCCCCAGATCCTTCATTCTGCTCCTCCCTAGCCCCCCAGCACCGTGACTATTTGCATCTTCTGAAGCCATCTCAGAAAGGGGGCTCTTTGGAGCCTGGTGGAGGCCCACAGCCGTCCCTCCCCTGGGGGAAACTTGGCAGAGGGCAAGCGTGGACAGAAGGCACCTCCGAGCCCCTCGTGTTCCCAATTATAGGAGTAATGCTTCTCCTTCAGGGGTACTTCTTTTTAAAAATTATTTATTTCTTTTCATTTTATTTGAAAGGAGGAGGAAGAGGAGAGAAAAGAGGAATGGGGGCAGGTGGAGGGGAGGGAGAGAGAGAGAGAGAGAGCGCGAGAGCGAGAGAGAGCTAGATAGAGAGCGAGCCCTAAATGCCTCCAACAACCTGGGAATTCAACCCAGGTCTCCCATGGGGGTGGCGGGGACCCAGCCAGCTGAGCTGACACCCGCTGAATCCTAGGGTGCTCATTAATAGGAGGCTGAGCTCTGGAGCAGAGCCAACCTGGAACCCAGGCCCTCTGATGTGGGGTGCACGTGTGTCCCAAGAAGTGTCTTAGCTGTTGCAACAAACACCCGGCTCCCCTTCCTATCAGCAGCAGGCCACGCAGGCCTTCAGGAGGGTTACTTTGTAAATTAGAGCATCCTTTAGACATCAAGTGATTCTTCAAAGCCATGTTTCAAGAAGCTCAAGCAAATGCTGTGCTGGACTGAATGTTCTGGAATACATAGCCAGGTTCATGGAGTTCAAAGCACTTGACAAAATGCATTTTTGCTTCTGCTGAATCTTGAATGAAGAATGATTTGCATGAAGCCTGTTTTATTGCACGTGAGACGCCAAAGCTCTTCTCCGTGCAGCGAGGAGAAGTGATCAGTGGGGTGTGTCTGCCTGTCTCTGTGTTATCATCATGCCCAGTGTGGCAAGGAGAAAACCCCAGGTTGACCACTCAGAGCTCCGCTCAGAAGCAGGGAATGAATTTAGGGCAAAGAAAACCGAAGGCATTTGTGAAAATAAAAGCGTTCTTAGAGATGATTTAGTTGATAGTTCTCAAATTCAGGGTTTTTTAAAAAATGATTATTTGTTTTGAAAGTCAGAGTTATAGAGAGAGAGGGAGAGTCAGAGAGAAAGTGAGAGGTCTTCGTCCTCTGGTTCATGTCCCAGAAGGTTGCAACAGCTTGCACTGGGCCTGGATGAAGCCAGGAGCCAGGAGCTTCCTCTGGGTCTCCCACACCTGGGCCATCTTCTACTGCTTTCCCAGGCCATAGCAGAGAGCTGGACTGGAAGAGGAGCAGCCGGGACTAGAACTGGTGACCATATGGGATGCCAGCGCTTCAGGCCAGGGCTTTATCTGCTATGCCACAGCGCCAGTCCCTCAAATTTAGGTTTTAAAACTCCTTTTAGCAATTCACTGAAAAGGAGATCTGAGGTTTGAAAGTCGAACACATCTTCCGGAGGGGAAGAGGCTGCCACTGCACTCAGCACCCCTGGCAATCAGCCTCATCCTGACGACTGTTTGTAGTCTGTGTAGTAGAGAGGAGATCACGGAGATTTTAGGGAATGCAAGAAGTAACAGCCTCAACCTGGAGTCACAACCCTCAGTGTGTCCACAGAGCCGCTGGCACAGGGAAGCCGTCCCGGTCCACGGCCTCTCTCGGCTCCTCTAAGTCACGCTCCCGTCTCCACTCTCCAGGAGGGCCTTTGGCTTTGTGCACCAAGGATGCCCAGCTGGGGCAGAGGGCTGTAGACACGCAACCCAGACCTGTACAAGATGTGTCTCCTTGTCCATACTAAAGCAATGCCAGCGTGGATGGTACCAGGCTGTCTTCCTCCCTACCACTGATGAGGGGTACAGAGTTACCGAGCAGGGTAGGGTGGGGTGAGGCAAATGATAAAGAGTAGAAAAAAGAAATAATGCAATATTCTAGTCTATATATTTCTCAATGTGTTCATTTTTGTGATCAAATAATAACTTAAAAAAACCTCTTTTATTCAAGATGTAGGAAGACATCTTTCCCTAAAGGCCCACAGTAGCCAGAGTTGGGCCTGGGGCAGAGCGAGGAGCTGGGAACACAGGCCAGGCCCCTCGTATATGTGTCAGGAATCTGGTTTCACAGCTGCCTCCTGGGATCTGCGTGGATGGGAAGCTGGTGTCGGGAGCCAGAGCCGGGAATGGAGCCCAAGTGTTTGGCGTGGGATGGGAGCATTCCAACCTCCAGCTACATGTCTGCTTCCTGCTTTCTAAGTTATCTTAAAAGATCGGCTCCATTCACCCTTGCAGAAGTTTTCCTCATCTGTGTCCGTGCACGGCCCACACTGGTCAACGCTCGGTCGCCTCGCACAGCGCCTGGGGGACCTGCAGTGGAGAAGTCAGATTCTCACAAGCTGCCTTTCCACGCCCGACCAGCTGAGCTCACCAGATACCTCCTCCCGAGCAGGTGCGCAGCCGCTTCCTAAGACGCCCACGTCCCACACTGGGGGCACCAGGGTTCCCTTCCCAGCTCCGGCCCCTGACACCAGCTTCCTGCAGATCCAGGTGCGGGGAGGCCGCGCTCCTGCTGCCCACGTGGGAGATGTGCTTGGTGTTCTTGGCCTGGCTCGCCGTGGCCATGGGGTGCATTTGGCGGGTGAACCAAGGGATGGAATTTTCTCTCTCTCAAGCAATCTTTCTGTCTACTTGTCTTCCTCTCTCTCTCTCTCTCTCTTTCTCTCTCTCTCTATATATATATATTTAAAGAAATCTGTTTTCCGATAGAAGTCTAAGTCTGATAGCAAAATGGGTATGTTTAGCATGAACAAATAAACATAATTATATATGTTTTAATCACATGGATGTATAGCTGCATTTTAATATCACATGTAATTTATACATTTGTGGATCTTATCAACATATAGCAATGTATTTATAGAGTACTGTATGTGTCCTAAATGTTCCTCTAAATTGCTGTTCTCATTTGTATGTATTTTCATTTAGATTGATTTATTCACTTAACCTGGAAGTCTTTCTACGCCAGTGACCATGAAGCGTTCATCCCAATGGGAGCAGAAGGTCCCATACTTTAACTTTAAAATTACTCTCCTACTTTCTAATGGCTGCTGTTTTATAAACATTGCTAAAGCTATCTTCCAAGTAGGCATTTTAAGTTGTATCATCGTGTGACAAGTTGCATATTATTTTACATGTACTTATTCAAGTGTATGAGTATTTATAGACTCCTAAAAATACAATTTCTGGGTCAAAGGTATGCATATTTTTTTAATTGTTCTAGAAAAGCCAAATGGCCTCTAAAAATAGTTTCAATTTTCACTCCGATCAGATTTATTTGAGAACACGCCCCCTGTAACTTTTCCCAGTTATATTTTCACAAGTAGTTCGGGAATGAAAGGAGTGGAAATTGTGTTTCAACTGTAACATTTTTGCTCCCTGGTTCTGGGTAGGCCTGCACCTCTGGCTTGGTGGGTGCGTTGTGGTCTGTGCCTATTTCCCCTGAAGTCACTGAGAGTAACCGTTGTCTATGTGTTCTTTTATCTCTTTCTCATTCACTCCACTTGCATGTCAAGGATGTTTATAACTTACTGAGACACACGTGTAGTAACATGATCCATTTAGAAATAACTTTCATGTTCCCCCGACAGGTGCTGAAGGCAAAAGCAGGTTTTTCCCCACCCTGTGCCTCCTCACACCCCTGCTCTCCCCAGTTGGCTGCCCACTGTGGCTCTGAGCATCTGGGCTCTGGGCTCTCCCTAATCCCACGCTGGAGGGGAACCTTCTAGGTGATGGGTGCCTCCCTGAACAGGGTTTCATTTCCACGCCTGGGCCCATGGAGGCAGTTAAGCTGGATTTGTCGGCTGGGGCAGAAGATTGCAGGTTTGATGTTTTGATAGCTGAAGAGGAGAGACGCGGAGGGCAAGTCCCCCAGCCCCGGCACGGCGGTCGCCGTTCCTCAGTAGGAGGAACCTGATCGGGACAGAACACAGTCTTCTGACAGTGCATACCTCTGGAGGACATTGGTGCTGGTGAGGCTGGGCCCTGGTGCTAAGGCCTGAGCTGGGGGGATCAGCCAGCTCCAGCGGTGGCTAGACCTGGCCCCCAGGGAGTATGGCGCGGTCCTGGGTGTCGGTCTGCAGCGGGGCCTCATCTCCAGGTGCAGGCTCGTGTGTGATAAACAGCACAGAGCGGCCAAGGGTCATGAGTGACAGTTGGCTGAGAAGTGTTGAGCCGTCTCTGGTTTGAATGAAACACACGATGTGTGGCCAGGGCAAGACTCCAGCGTGCAGTGGAGGTGAGAACAACCACGCAGCCAGACAGCCGGGGCTGAGTCCTACGCTCTGTGCGATGCCTTGCAACTTGCTTCTCTCAGTGTTCCCGTCTATACAATGGGTATGATGATAGTGCCGTGTGTGGTTAGCTTTTGTGAATCAGACATGAACTGATCCTTGAGCTCATTAAGCCATGCTGCAAACACGTTCTGCATTTTCAAGCCGCAAGCGTGGCGTAGCCGTGTTACTGACAGCTGTCACTGCTTACTGGAGAATTTCCGCAGTAGTCCATGCATGTGCCTGTAACAAAGTACCAGCGACTGGGTGGCTTACGAAGGATGCAAACTTACTTCTCGTTCTCCGGGAGGCTGGGGTCCCAAGCTCGGGAGGCGTGGCAGCAGGCTCAGGATGACCGTGTCCAGCACTGGGTGAGAGCTTTGTAGGAGCCCCGTCCCATCAAGTCTGCACGTGTGGCCTCTCCACACCCTCAGGGTGACTGTCACTGTTCAACACCTGAACCCCGGGGGACAGATTCTCTTCCAGCATCGGGGGTTCGTCCCTCTCTTGGGAGGACCCCCAGCTCCAGGGGAGGAGTTCGCTGTGGCGTCCTTGTGTTCCTTGGCTTCGAGGGTCCCAACCCACACGTCTCAACATTCCTGCCTTCGGGCGCTGTGCTCGGGGCTATGGGCTCCCTCACGGCACACACGGGGTCTCCCCCCATCTTTGGTGCTCCTCAGCCTTTTCCTCCTACTCCCAGCCCCCTGCCCTCCAGCGTCAAGGCCCTTTCTGAGCAGTCCCTTAGCGCAGCCACCATGCTCTGTCACAGAGGTGTCGGGTTCCCTCCTGCCTTAGCAGTTCTCACACCTGCATAACTTCTTCGCTCTCCCCTACTGTCCAGCTCCCACCGCAAGAGCTGGTGACGCGCTCCTGTCTGTCCGATTCCCAAGTGCCTGCAAGGCCTCAGGACCAAGATGTTCAGTGAATATTTGTAACATGAACGAACAGCCCTGTCGGGACTTTCTTTGGGCGTTCATCCAAATAGATACAAACATAACTCTTCATTTGAATGACTTATCTTTCCTCCATTGATCTGAAACGCCCTCTTTGCAACATGCTTTTATCCCAGGTACTGGAACTCTCTCTGCCCTTATCATTCTCCACTCAACCCTACCCAGGCTCACTGGGCACAGTGGATCGAAGCTGGCTAGCCGTGCTCGGTGTTTTAGGGCCAGTCCCCCCCCCCACACCGTTGCTCTCATTTAGAGCTGTTACTTGCCTGCACATCCTCCTGTCTGGTGGATTTCAGTGCTGTCTCGTGAATTTCCATTGCGATTTTGCTTGCATTGCATTGGTTTTGCAGAGACCCCCTCATGTGCCGCTGCTCCGGCTTCTCACCCCTGGCTTGTGTCTCTTCAAGTATTCGTCCTTGCAGACCACTCAGGTTTTGTGCTTGTTTCTAAGTCTGCATGGACGTTTCTCATTCGTCTTATTCCTAGCCTTTTTAAAAAATTAAGCCCTTGATGGTATAAATAAGAATTTTCCTCCCTTAGAATAGTTCCCAACCAAGCGTAATGGCAGATTCAATGTTTCTAACCCTACACGTATGCTGTGGCTCTCTGCCTGGGGGAGCAGCCATACTTGTGGTAAGTCCCAACAGCATTATCCGATGCATCCTGTACGTCACGGGCTGTGGTACTGGTTTTTCTATATACCTGTGTCACGCTTAGTTTTCAGAAATGCGCTACAATATCGGTATATTCACCTTCCTGGGCTGACGAGTGCAGCACGCCAAGTCATCTGTCCCACACAAAGAGCCAGAAGGGGCCAGTGCCCGTCCCAGGTCTGTCGGGTGCTGGACACAGCCTTGTCTCAGCATCTGTGCTGCCCAGGTGAGCAGCATCTTAAAGGCAGATGTTAGAACCTCCGCAGAACTCACATCATCGCCAGGAGTCTTCACAGTCATCAAGTCTGACCTCACTGCCTAGGGCTTGGGCTCCTTTGTAATGCCTGTCATGGGGTTGTACAGCTCCGGCATCCATACCTCCAGGAACAGGGAGCTCACCACCGTGCATGGCAGCCTGGTGGATCTCTGAGCACCTCTGACATGAGTATGAACTGTCTCCCTCCATCTCCACTCCTCGACACAGGGTCCCCGGCTCCCTGCACCTCCATCTCCTCGACACAGGGTCCCCGGCTCCCTGCACCTCCGTCTCCTCGACACAGGGTCCCCGGCTCCCTGCACCTCCGTCTCCTCGACACAGGGTCCCCGGCACCCTGCACCTCTGTCTCATGCTGGCAGTTGTTCCATAGCGTCTCTTTCTCGAGAGTGAACCCCAAGGCTGAGCATCGAGCTTGACCCGGACAAAGTCCTCTGCAGACGTCTGGTGCCGAGCGAGCGAGTGGCCGTCACTGATGTGGCCGGCAGAAGCCTGTCCCCCGTCCGCTTCCCAAGATGATTCATTTCTCTGCTCCCCTGAGCCGGCAGATGAGTCGGTGATCAAGCAACACCCTTCTCCTGCTCATGTCGCTCTGGCCATGGCCCCGCTTGCGTCCGTCCCCCGGCCATCCCCCTCAGAGGGTGGTGGCTTTTCCAGCTGTGATCTGAGCAGGCCACGGGGAGCGGCATGGAGGCCTCCAGGCTGTTCTGACGCACGCTCACCGGACGAGCACACTGGCTTTCTCCTCCACGACCTCGGCCTCCCAGCCCGGATCTTTCTTTATTCCAACCCGAGTTATAAATCCTCCTAACCTGGCGCCCCCGGGCCCCGGGCTGGTGACATTCCTCCTCCAGTGCACAGTCTTACCGGGAAACGTGTGGATCAAAGGGACGCTATGTAGTGGTCTACTGAAGCCTTGTGCGTGGTTCAGAGGTGCATGGTCTACAGGGAATTGTCTAGAACTGCGTCCCCACTCCGAGAGAGTGTAGCGGGACCGTGATCTTCCTTGAGACAATGAGAAGAAAGGAGGCATTGACATTCGCTGGTTCTTGGTTCCCTCTTCCCCTGGGCTGTGAGCGCTGGGGGAGCTGGCGGGGGCGGCCCCTGTGGAGGCGCTGGACTCGCAGACACAGCGAACAATGTGGGGGCTTGGAGGAGGGCAGCCCTGGGCTGGGAGGAACACTCGGGGCCCTGTCTCGGTTTGGCTTCAACCTCCCAGGACAAAGCAAACATTGTGCAGGGGTCAGGTCACTGTGAATGAAGCCCTGCCTTGTACAGTGGGAAGGAGCCCCAGGAGGGGGTGGGGGAGACAGAGACAGCACACTGACCCCAGGAAGGCAGGCCAGGCCCAGACACCGGCCGGGGGGCGGGGGGCTGGGACAGAGGGAGGCTGCAGGGAGGAGGAGGGGCGGGCTGCAGTGGGGGGGGCAGGGCCTGGAGAGAGGAGGATTGGAAGGGTGGGGAGCAGCAGGGCTTTGAAAGGGAGGGAGAGAGGGATGGAGAGGCCGGCTGGAGGGTGGGTGACACTGCGGGCTGACCTCCACCTGCTCTGCCGCCCCGGCTCCTCACTCCTCCACTGGGCGCCATGACGGCAGCTGCAGCGGGGGAGAGACGCAGCTCGCGGGGTTCCCAGAGGAATGCGTGGTGGCCAGACCTGCTCGCCTCCTGGCCGGCAGAGGGCTGTGGCCGTGGGTGCCGGAAGTCAGGACGCAAATGGACAGAGGGGGTCTGTGAGATCACCTGGAGGGGGACTGGGAACCCATGAGAGGAGTGCGTGTGCCTGCATGGTGCCCGAGCTCAGGGCACGTCGCTGGTGCCTGAGCTGGGGACCAGCACCTGTGCCCTGGTGAGCTGCTCCCACCTGAGCCCCCTGCACCCCATGCTTGGCCACAAGAACCAAGAAGACCCCAGAAGCACCCTGCTTAGAGATTTGCCCGTGATGTCATGAAGCCCTGTGGTTGGCATTCTCCTCTCCGTGAAACACAAAACAGAACACGGAGAGAACAGATGTGTTTAGCTGACCCAACAAGTAGTGCTAAGCAAATGCTGAAGGTGTTGTCGATGACCTGATTCAAGGAGGGTGTCCTGGGAAGATGCTGTGACCCCCTGTCATTTGACCTGGATTTCAATTTTCTCCCTGGCCTTGGCTCGGGGCCCTGAGTCCCCGTGAGCCCCAGCTGCATCACCTTTCCACTGTGGCTCATTCTCCTAGTGCACAGCTCCGTTGATGTGGCTGAGCACAGAGCAGTATCCCCCTGAAATGGGGCGGGGTTCCTGGCCCCTTCTCCATGACTTTGTATGGTACATGCCTTTCCCACAGCACCAATAAAACTCATTGGGTCTCTCTGAGGCACCTGGTGCGGGGGACGCGGTGGACTCCAGCCCCAGCTCTGTTGCTCTGTGCTCAGTGGCCCTGTGCCATGCACTCCACCTCTCTGGGTCCCTGTCCTCGTCTGTTGACAATAGGGCTGCTAACACAGCCCACTCTGAAGTGCGCTTCTGAGATCTAACTTGGGATGTGAGTGTGAAACGCCCTGTGACTCCTGGAAGCCAAGGAGCAGCGGGCAGGTGGCTCTGAGCCTCTGGCCAGCTGGCTCGGAGAGGGTTCCAGGTGTTGGCGGGAATGCGTGCAAGGCAGATGAGCCATCTTCACCCGGACCTTCTTGAACAGTAGGCCTCTCTCTCTCTCTCCCCCCTTCTCCAGGCCTGCTTATAACGCTTCCAGCTTAGCCCGGGAAGATTGACCAAGGTTAATGAGCTCAGCGGGTAAGAGCCCCCCGCCGTCGAGATCTGGCTCTCGTCCGCAGTTGGCTGTGGAGGGAGCAGCAGCCAGGGCCCTGCCAAGCCCTGGATGGTGCTTGGGACCCAGTGCCAAAAACCTGCTCCCCAGCCCCTGCTTCTCAGGACACCGGGGTGAGAGCCCACGCGGCTTGGAAAGCAGTGCCAGGCTCTCCCTTCTTACTTACCCCTGTCGCTCAGGCAACTCAAGGACACGGAACGGCCCCAGGATGCCTCCTGGAATATGGCACGTGTTAGCCCACAGCTGGCAGCAGTTACAGCAGATTAGAAAACACTGAAGCAAAATCATCATTGTTTTTTAAGGTAGAACTCGTCAAATCCAGGGCTGTATGTCAGCTGGGGTGGCTGGAGTGGAGCGAGAGAGGGGACCTGTGTCCTCCACCTCGTGGGAGCCTGGCCCCGCCTCCATCTGGCCCCGGAGGAGACTGACAGCGCCAGGCGTCTGCCACTCTTATTCCCCTGGTTTGACTTGGGCTCACCCCCGTGTATTTCCACTTCCATGTGCTTTATCACACGCGTGGACTCTTCTGGTGAGGGGTCTTCAAACTGTTCATGTAAAAGGTGCATTTCGGAAAACATTTGGCAAGCGTTTCTAGGTGCTTTGCCCCCAAGATGAGATTATCGTCTCGCTCCATTTCCTGTGAACTTCTCAAAGCCCCCTCCTAAGTCCAGCGCTTCAGTCAACATGCTGGATTCCATCATCACTCACCAAGGGCTGGCTCGGGGTGGCTTCTGTGACCACATTCACGCCCCCTTCCGTCCCGTCTCCCCCATCACCAGACCCCGGGGGTGCTAGCTGGCTTTCCATCTCTGCAATTTTGCTATTTCAAGAATTCTGCACAAAAACAATCATACAGTGCGTAACTTTTTGAGCTTCTGGCTCTTTGCCACTCAGCGCCGTGCACTTGAGGCTGATCCAAATTGTTGCATATATCACTAGTTGATTTCTCTTTATTGTTGAGTAGAATTTCATGGATTGGAGGCCCCAGAGTTTACTTAAGCATCTACCTGTTGAAGGGCATCTGGATCCTGTCCAGTCTGGGCTTGTCCTGAAGACAAGCAGCGTGAACATTCGAGTCCAGCTTTTGTGGGGCACACATGCTTTCATTTCTAATTCTGTTTGAGTGCAGTTTTGGGGCTGTGCCCAGTGGGGAGGAATTAGAGTTGAGGACTGGGCCAAGCTCTGCCATTGACCAGCTGAGTGGTCAGAGACAAGCGGGAGGGACGAGGCTAGCCCTCCTTCTTCAGTTTTGAGGAATAGAATTAAGGGTTGTATATGAAGATGTCCTCAGAAGCCTCTAGAAACGCACATTGTGTATTGCATTTGTGATCTGTCCCTTTTCATTTTTGAGTAGAGACAAAGAAGAGCCAATAAAATAGCTCATCACAGAAAGTCCCCCCGACCACCCCACGTCCAGGAGAAACAGCTGGGAAGTGTCCGAACCAGCCAGGGCGTTTATTTTTTGAAAGCATGTAAGGGTTGGGGTTAAGAACAGGCCAACCCCAGAGAGCCCGTGAGACACCTGTGGCCAGGGTGCTCTTAATTAAATGAGATAACACAGATAATCCCTCCTCGTGGTGGCGGCTGACACGGAGGGAAGTCAATAAACAGCTTTGAAATGTGTATTAGCCATCTAGATACACATGTATGTCGTGTTCCCTGTGGATCCCCAAACAAGCAGGTGCTTCCGTGGCAGCTGGTGATCAACCCGGGGCCCAGGACAGCACAGGACAGCAGCACCTGCTCCCTCCCCAAAGCCCAGAAAGCCCGGATTCTAAACACACAGGGGTTTAGGAAAGAGAGCTTGGGGCTCTGGAGGACTCCTGAGCAGCAGGACAACCATTTCGTAAGCGCTATCACACACAGCAGCGCGTGGAAGCCCTCGGGCACCAGCGGGGCGGGCGCTCTGTTAGAAGCAGCTCAGAGGGAAGCCAGAGGTTCTGCCCAAGGTCACTCAGATGCTGAAGGCCTGGGTGGGGGCCAGGGCCTCCGTCCAGCTTTCCGATTGCCTGTGGCTTCTTCCCACGCCGCCCAGAGCCGCTGAGGGCTCAGGGCCCAGCTCGCTGTCGTCCCCTTGTGAGTGGAGCCAGGGACAGAAGCCGCAGCTGCCAGCCGGCCACGTCAAGGCCCTGTGGCATGAGCAGAGCAGCATCCGTTATGCCTGTGGGTCCATGCTGGCTGTCACGACCGAGCGTGGGCTGGTGAATGGCGTTTTATCCCTGTGCACGGCGGGTGGCGGGTCCCTTCAGGCCACCTGACCCTTCCTGGCTTTCAGCCTTCGAGCCTGAGCAGATGGAGGCCCCGCTTTCTCATCGCCTTTCCTGCGCCTCCCTGGGAGCGCATTCCCCGACCGGCTGGTTGGCAGGGCTTCCTCGTTGGCTCCTGCTCCTCTCTCTTCCTTCCTTGCCTCTCCCCCACTCCCAGCCCAGCCCCTGGCCCTTACGCACCTGATGATGCTGAATACTCTCTGTGCAAATCTCAGGTCCTTGGGATTTTGCCTTCTCTGAACTCAACCTCTGCCTGACTCGGCCGCACCAGGCTGCAACACGAGGGGAAAGAGAATTCTACAAACTCCTGTTACAGGGCCCCCAGTGACAGGGCCACTGAGGGCTGAGCAGATACGTTGCACAACCTTGCCTTTGATCCTCAGAGCAGAGCCTGGCCCGGGGCCCAGAAGCAGTCAACACCCACTGCCGAGAACGGGTCAATGTCTGGATCTCTCTGCGCCTGGTGTCCTTTCTCATCTCTTCCACTGAAGGTCACAACAACGACCCTGCCTGATGCTGGCGACGAAGAGGCAGACAACCCTCTGACAGCTCCTGCAGGGCACATCCCAGGCCACCCCTGCCCCCCGGGGAGGCCCCGCCCAGGCCACGGGGCTGGTGCCGTGCAGTACTGGGCATGTTCAGTGGAGCCCAGGGCCTGAGGATGCCCAGAGTCCACGGCACCCATGCCCCTGGGGTGGCATCAGAGACCCAGCCCGAGGCCGGCAATTAGAACACCTGACTCAGGTGGGTCTCAGCTGTGTCCCAGGAGGGGCTTGCCCCTGGGGCTTGTCTTCACATGTCTAACAAGTAAGTGAGGATATTAGAGATACGGCTTGCAGAGCCCCTGCTGCCCCGTGACTGAGCTGTAACAGTAAACTCGCGTAATGAAGTTATCTGTGCCCTCAAATGAGCTCATCGGGGACAAGGGGCAGCAGCCTCACCTGCCCTACTGCAGAAGGCAGGAATCCTCTAATCTTTGGTTTTCCAGAGAGAATTAATTAGGCCTCCATTGGGCTGTGCTGAGAGGAAGTGCAGTTGGCCCCGCTTCCAACATACTCCGGAATCTCACCACTTCCCCAACAGGTTCCTAGTGACTCCTTCTCTGGCCACCACCCTGTCTCACTTGCAGGCTGCTTTGGCCTCCCAACCAGCCCTCTGTGCTGTCCCTACCTTCCTGTCCCTTCTCCCAAGATGTTCCCCAACGTCCAGACAGCATCACATGGCCCACTGCTGTCCGTATTCCACAGCCCTCCCAGCACAGGTCACATACACACCAGGAACCTTAGCCCAAGATGCTCCGCCTGTGCTGGCCCAGCTTCTCCCCGAGTTCCTCTCCTAGCGCCATCATGGCTGCTATCGCCAGCCACACTGGCCTCCATCGGTGATACCCCATGCTGGCTTTTCTGGCTGAAGTTCTCTGCCCATAAAGCCCCCTTATGAGAAGGCTGTGTCTTCAGAAGGGAGGGTGTTTGTGACGGTGCTTCTTCTCTGGGGGAAAAGCATTTTGGCCAGAACAATGAGGGCGGCCATCGTTGGAGATCATTCCCTGTTTGCTGTCTGGTTCACAGCTGACGCTTCGAATGGCTGTAGCTGTTAGCTCCATACGCAGATAGAGCCTTGAGGCTGGGGGACGTCAGGCCAAGCGGTCCGCAGGCCTTCAGCAAGCGTAACCTTCGGAGCTGATGAGCACCACTGATGGTCTGCGTAGTCGCCCGGAAGCTCTGCAGGCCTGCATGCTGCTCGGCCCTGGGTCTGCTCCGTAGGCCCAGGCCCTTGTGTTGAGTCGGCCTCCGGGCAAGGGTGCGGGGGAGCAAAGCTTCTCCTGTTGGGTGGGTTAGGGTTCTTCTAGTGATGGGATGGGCACTCAGGCCTCTCCCCTGGTGGATGCCTGGACAGCCACAAGAGCTTCTGGGGACCTGCTTTGAGGTCAAACTCCAACTGCTTGTGAAACCTCTTGAATATTTCATTAGGATTCTCAGTGACTTGGGGGCAAAAGCAGACTACAACCCGCTGGGGCTGATGAGCAATGAAAGGCCTGGCTCTGACCACGGTATGGATGTGGCTTTTATCACTTACAGCCAAGTGGCCTTGGCAGAGTTCATTAGCCCTGTGCAGAGCCCTGGTTTCCAAGCTCTAAAGTGGGAGAAATGATAGCACTCTTCTCACGGAGATGTAGGAACTGCATGAGGTGGTGCCAGGTTCTTGGTGCCCTATGAATGTTGAAAGGAGCTTAATCCACTTATTGTTCCTGTTCCCCCCTCTTCACTGATGTCGGGTGAAGAACAAGGCAAGGTCCACTCTGTGCTGGCCAAAGCTGCAAAGGCAGGAGTGACAGGGTGGCATTCATAGGCACAGGCTGTGGTCCAGACAGACCTGGATCAACATCTGGGGGTGCCACTCACTACCTGTGGGACCCCACACTCTGCTCACCTCACCTGTAAGAGGGACAGGTGCATGGCACCACCCTAGTTTTGCTGTGGAGATTCCAGAGCTGAGACTTGCAGCACAGAGCCCAGCCCTGCAGAGCAGCGAGCGCTTGCTCCATGTGGACCACCACAAGGGAAGGTTGCCTGGTGTCTGCCCTGGCAGGGCGGGTTGCCCCTGTGGGCGACAGACATGTGGCAGGAAGAAACACAAGGCAGCAACTACAATGTGGTAGGAAAGGAATAAAACAGACGTTCGGGCAGAGCAGGAAAGAGGAAGTGACGACTGGCTGAGGGGGACTTGGGGAAGGCTCCAAGAAGCGCAGGATGAATGACCTTGTCCTTGAACAGAGAGCATGGTTTTCCAGGAAAAGACGAAGGGAGGGAGACGCGCCATTGTGATTCCAGGCAGGCAGAGTCTAGCAGGAGTGGAATCAGGTCTGTGCAGACTTGTGGCTCATGCAGGGGCTGCCAGAGCTGGGGAGGGTTTGGGAGCAGGAGGCTGGCGCCTCCCTCGAGGGTGCTGAGCTTCAGTGCCGTCCTTGGAGGCTGGGGTAGCCCAGAGGGCGTCCAGACGAGGAGCAACAAGTCTGAGGGATGCTTGGGGGGTTCACTGTCCCGTCGGGAGCGTTGTCTCGTCCACTCATTCACATGGAAAAAGCCTTCTGTGGATCACCACATTAGGTCACTGTCTCAGAGGGCCGGGGGTGTTGCTCTTGTCTTGTGTGTTCACAGTCCTCCAGGGGAGAAACGTTGTGAATCAGACAGCTGGAAGGCAGAAAAGCGCCAAGCCACGAGAAAGACAAAGTGCGGCAGGAGGGAGAGGAGGGGCTGAAGACGGAATGGGGCTGCGCTTCATCCAGGGGGACCAGTCGGATGGGGAGCAGTAAGGACGGCAGGCGTGTAGACTCCAGGGAAGGAGGCAGTGGGAGCAGAGGCCCACAGGGTAGCGGGGGCGAGGACGTGCAAAGCGACAAGAGTGGAAAAAGAGGAGGTGGGCGTGAGATCAGAGAATGAGGCTGCACCTAGGCCTCCAGGGCCCCAAAGCCAGGCGAAGGCATTCGTTCTCCCCAGAGAGCTGGCACAAAACAGAAACAACAGCCTGGCAGGGCGCTGGGCCACAAAAGGACCACGTTACCCTCGTCTTGTACTTTTTTTTTTTTAATTTTCTGATTCACTTTCTCAACTTTTAATCCAAGGCTCGGCTGGAGAAGCTGCTGTTTTCAATTTATATTATCTTTTTTCACATTTTAATCCTCTTAGATCCTGTTTCTGCTGGGTTAGTGAACCCACTAATCAGGTAAGCCGTGAGCAGCGGCCGGGTCCAATTACAAAGAAGAATGAGGCAGGCGAAGGTGGGTCAGGGCACCAGGGGGTTCAGGCTGCCCCAGAAACCACCCCGGGGCTTGTGGGTCCTCATCATGGAATCAGTGAGACACCCCAGAGGCTGGCAGCCGGGGGCTGCTCATTGCCTGGTGAGGGTCCCTGTGCCCCAGCCTAGCTTAGCTCCCTCCTCATCCCTGCTTTCACAGGTGGCCCTGTGAGCATCCCACTCCAGTGCCACCTCCTCTGGAGCTCTTTGGGAGGGGGCCAGGCTGCTCGTAAGCAGTAGGGTAGAGCCCCAGGTTGACCGTGTGTGGGTTCTGTGATCTGGGAGGCTCAGTTTCCTCTTCTTTCATCAACGTCATGGGAGTGTTCTGAGGATCACAGACTGAACATGCCTGGCCTGATTCTGTGCCCGTGAGAGATGTCCTCCTGTGTTTTTGGCTGAAGCAGCTCCCCCAGGGTGCTTGCTCAACACAGGGAGACTGCTCTTCCCTCTGGTTCCCACACATCTCTTCTCTTTTGGGCAACTCACACCTGGGTTGTGACTGCTTTTCTTTCTTTCTTTCTTTTTTTTTTTTTTGACAAGCAGAGTGGACAGTGAGAGAGAGACAAAGGTCTTCCTTTTACCATTGGTTCACCCTCCAGTGGCTGCTGCGGCTGGTGCACCACACTGATCCGAAGCCAGGAGCCAGGTACTTCTCCTGGTCTCCCATGTGGGTGCAGGGCCCAAGCACTTGGGCCATCCTCCACTGCACTCCCTGACCACAGCAGAGAGCTGGACTGGAAGAGAAGCAACGGGGACAGAATCCGGTGCCCTGACCGGGACTAGAACCTGGAGTCCCAGCGCCGTAGGTGGAGGATTAACCTATTGAGCCGCAGCTCCAGCCGTGACTCCTTTTCTACACATATGTCACCCTCCTTTGCCATCTTGGGCCTGGGACAGGGCCTATCATACATCTCACTAAATAATTATTAACTGTATAGATGAGTGACTAAATAATGGCCAAGGCAGTCTGTAGCTTGGGAGTTTCTTAAGGAATCAGACGAGTTTCTGGTGTACAGTAAGTACTAAGTAAACATTGGTCGTATAAATAAGTGGATGGATTGATTAGGTAATTGGTGATTAGCTTGGTGGGGTAGGTCAAGCTCCCATGCTGGAGATGAGAGGGAGCATGGAGTGCCGTCCGAGGATTTAGGCCAAATTAAGGTGGAAGAAATGAGGCACTGGAAAGAGGAAGCCATTTGCCTCGGTCGGCAGCAGCTCTCCCTTCATCTCTCACTGTCATCCTCACACAATGTGGCATGTTACATGCAGAGGCAGAGACTCTCCCAAATTACACCAAGTGTTGGCAGCTCAGCTCAGACCCCTCTGTGTTCAGTCTTCATACGAATGTCAGCTCACACTGACTTACATTTTACTAAGTCAAGTTCCCTACACACAGGTTGTGTAGCGCTTCACTCATTGATTTGAAACGACCTGGAACCCATGCTTATTTCAAAGTTCAAGTGCAGGCCTTCTAGCTCACCAGCCCCTGCAGCAGACAGCTTTTCCTTGCCATCTGGGTACAACTGTGCACATAACTTGGTGTCTGCTGTCGATCCAGGCTCCGAGTTCAGAGGTATCCTACCTTTGTTGTGAAAAGTTAAAAGGCTCTGGAGTGAGGGCAGCCTCTCTTTTAACCTCTCTGCACTCCTTTGTATCCTACAGCATAGAAGTAAGTTTAGTTTGCAGCTGTTGGTTAGCAATGAATGCTGCAGTGTGCATTTGAGGCATTTGGTCAGGGACCAGGGCTGACTGCTGCTGTCCATGGTGCTGAAACTTCTCTGCCTGTGGGACACTGGCGATGCCTCTGACATTTCTGCCAGAAGATTATTATTCTAGTGTTCTGTTGCAATTGTCTTTTCTTTTCCTCAAATCATACTGACATTATTGGCTGTAGTAGGAGAGTGGCTTGTGATACACAAGGTACACGTGTGTGTGTATCTATTATCATAATTCCAAAAACAATCTCCTCTTAGAAGCAGGGCAGCACACGGGGACATGCACAGAATGCTCCCCCAGTGTTCTGCTTCTGTGATTCATCTTGTTTGTGAGGCCTGGGTAAGTACCTGTTTTTAAAAAAGAGTTATTTATGTATTTTGAAAATCAGAGTTACAGAGAGGAGAGAGAGAGAGAGAGAGAGAGAGAGAGAGAGAGAGAGAGAGGGAGGGAGGAGAGGGGGGAGAGAGAGAGAGAGGGAGGGAGGGAGGGAGAGAAGGGGGAGAGAGAGAGAGAGAGAGAGAGAGAGAGAGAGAGAGAGAGAGAGAGGTCTTCCATCTGCTGGCTCACTCCTCAGATGGCCGCAATAGCAAGTGCTGAGCCAGGTCAAAGCCAGGAGTCAGGAACTTCTGCTTCGCTCCTGTGGGTGCGGGGGCACAGCTCTCAGGCCATCTTCCACTACTTCTCCCAGGCCATAAGCAGGGAGCTGGATCACAAATGGAGCAACTGGGACAGAAACTGGGGCCTGTGTGGGATGCTGACATTGCAGACAACAGCTTTATTTACTGTCCCACAGTGCAGGCACCAGGATAAGTGTTTTGATATCAGAGACTTTGACGATGTTATCTTTTCAAATTTGACTTTTTCTTGATTTTTTTAAGGGAACAGACAACAAATGTGAAGGCTTTTGGAGAGGAAAGTGCCCAAGTTTCCACATTTCAGAGCTCAGCATGTGACAGTAGTAGGTGTTCAGCTTAAAAGAGATTTACTGAGCAGATTATTTTTGCTGTGAATTTTAAGGCAAATATTTTATAGTGTCTTCCTTTAAGAAGTTAATAGACTAGTGGGAGATAAATACATGCAAAACCTTATGTTCAGTTTTACGATGTTTGAGTGATAGAATATTTATCTATATTATATACATGTAATATATATCATATACTGTATATATGGAATAGGTAAAACCAGAAGAGATAATTATTAGCTCCGTTAAGAAAAGCAAGACGCCTCCATGAAGAGTTTTTGCAGGAGGCTCAGAAGTGTTCTAACAAGATACATGGAGTGGCAGATCTCTAAGGATGAAATAGAAGCATCTGTGTGCATAAGGAGGCAGATGATGCCACCAGACAGCACTGGAAAAGAGTAGATGGGAGATCTGCATGCATATCCATCTCTCCTTGAACTGTGCCACTCTGGGCCCAACTGGTGCAGAGAGGGAACAGGTTACATCCTTGCCAAGCTTGTCTTCAGTGGAATTGTCAACCATTGGAAGGTGCTCAGGGTGGAGATACACACCATTCATTGCCTGAGATTCCCGCTGTCCTTGTGAACCACGTGTGGCATTGGTGAGGTCATGATTATGACACTTCAGAGTAACTTCTGCAGTTAAACTCTGAAGTTTACTTCTGAGATCACAGCATTTTGTGGGTTAAATGCCAGGAATTCTTATTTTGAGATAAAGTACTGTATCTGCCTGATAGAACTCATAATGAAAATTATGATTTTATAATTTATATTTATATTATTATTATAATTAAGAAAATTAAACACATGGGGTATTGTGGAGATTGTGAAATATTTCCACTCCTTTTATTTAAAGAAGCCTCACTTTACCTCTAGATTTGACATCACCAAATTATCTAACTTCACTTTTAGCCTTGGATTGGTTCTCCTTGGTATCTTCAGGAACACTGGTCTTTCACAAGTTCATGACAAATCCACACCCTCACATACCTACCGAATCAGTTATTAAGTGCCACATAAATGCTCCAGAACAAACCACCCCAAAGCCTGGAAGTTTGATAAAATTAGCATTCACTTAGCTTGTGGTGTACGGTTTTCCGATTTATACTAGAAATGGTTATTCTACTCGTCCGTACTGGTCATGGTGGGCTCTCTTCCGAGGCTGCAGGTCATGGCTCTTAGCTGATCCTGATCAGGTACCTCTGCAGCAGCGGTACAACTCTGGCCCCAGTGCTGCACTGCCCACACGTCTAGCCTGGGCATGTTCTCCTAACAAAGGCTGAGGAGCCAGAGAGGAGCAGGAAAGCACAAACGCTCTTCCAGATCCTTGCTTGTGTCGCACACGCTAACGTCCCATGCACCAAAGCAAGTCCCTGGCTGAAAGCAATCTCAGTTGTTCCTGGGAGTCCAGACATCACATTGCAAAAAGGACTGCGTATAAGGATGGTTAGGAATTGAAGCCATGTAATGCAAACTCTCTCCTTGAGTTTACAGGAACTCAGGGAGTCTTAAGTCCTCCTGGCATCAGCAGACTATGGAGTTTGTACTCCTGTCTTCTGTGGATAATTTATCAAATTAGGACACCTGAGATACACACAAAATGTTACAATGATAAATAACTCCTCACGGAACAGTGTATCCATTCAGATGTAGGAAGAAAAAATATGTAGATGAGAAGAAAGGAAACCAAGAAGAAATAACAAAATGTAGTTCAAAGAAAAGAAAGTCGGATTAATAAGTCAAAATACACCCATAATCACAATAAATGTGAATAAACTATCTTAAGAAAGAAATAGGAGCTGAGTTATAATTAAATGGGAAATACCATAAGAAAAATTAATTTTGAGACTCAATATGGCTAAAACAAAAGATCAAAGGACATTTGAAAAGATAAGTATACAAAATATATATGTGGTATACATAAAGTAGATACTGGTATAAAAATATTAATTAATATAGGCTAAAAATTCCATATGGAAAGTAGTTCAGAGAAAAGAGTGAGATATTTCAAATCAAGTAGATTCATTATGCCAAGGAGATGTAATAGGCACAAAGGCTTGTGCAGCCGACTGCGTGGACTCACAACACATAAAGCAGAAGTGTTAGGAAGGAAAGGGAAAAATGACAAATACGTAATCACAGGAAGAAATGGTAATCTTTTTCAGAATTACAAATATAGATAAATGTGGAAATAGAAGACTTGATTAGCACAATTGAGATACTGTATCATCAATCACACACACAGATAAATGATGCACGTATGTATGTATGCACTCAGAGACACACATAGATGCTTGGATATATATGTTTAGCAGACCACCGTAAATTCCTTTGAAATATTCACTGAACATCCTCAATATTTAAACATGTAGTAGATAATAAAGAAAGTCTTCAAAATTTTTGAAAAGAAGGTGCATGATGAATTTTATTCAGTGACCATACAATTTCAACTTTAAAGAGTTCATTGAAAACAAGGGCCTGGTGGGAGTCCTGGCTCTGTCTTCCGGCTCCAGCTTCCGGCTCACGTGCACCCTGGGAGGTGCCACCTGCATGGTTGGTCTGGGGTGAGTTTCTGGCTCTTGGCTTCAGTCTGGAGCAGGCCTGGCTGAGGAAGGCTTTGGGCAGTGAGCCTACAGATGAGAGCCTTGTGTGTCTATCTCTCTCTGTCTAAACTAAAATTTTGAAAAAATTGAAAAAGAGACAAACTTATTTTGTTGCAAAAAGAATCTGAAATCCAGGCATTTTTTTTCACATTACATAGTTTCCTCGAGCTTCTTGAAAATCCCTCATAGAGAGCCAACTCCTGTCCAACCTCATGTTCTTGTCTACGCATTTCATCTCAGATCTACCCAAGGACAAAGAGGGACCGCTGACCCTCTATACTCTGACTTCCCTTTTTCAACGAAAGCGGCGCTGGGGCTCTAGAGGCACCAAGAGCTCCTTGTGGAAATGTTCAAATGCATGCTGAATGTTGTTTGAGGTTGGTTGGTCTGAGCGTTTCCCGCAGGATGTGACAGATAGAATCGGGGTCTGGCGGGGCTCATCTTAAGGCTATATGGACTTATTATGGGGGCCAGGAATTTGTGCTCTGTGAGGGTTAGGTTTTTGTTTTTATTTAAAAGACAGACGAACAAAATAAAAAAAAAAATAAAAAAGACAGATGGAGAAGCAGAGAGCCCACACACAGGGGAGGGCTCTCATCCACTGATTGCACTCCCCAGATGCCAGCAATGGTAGGGCTCGGGCTAGGGCCAGAGCCAGGAGGTGGAAACACTATCGATGTCGCACATAAAAGAGACGGGGACTCGGCTCTCTGAGCCATGACTGCTGCCTCCATGTTTGCTTGGGCGAGAGCTGGAATCAGGAACTAGACTTGGGAACTGAATCTAGGCACTCGTGAGATGACTAGTTTTATCCTGGCCAGGTTATAATACATTCCCAGATATGTAATCAAACAGGAATCTTGGTGTTGCTATGGAGACATTTTGTAAACAATGTGTTTGGGCCTCATCCAATCAGTGGAAGACCCCACGAGCCAAGTCTGAGGATGCTCAGAGAAGAGCGGGGCCTGAGTCTCTGGTCTTTGCTTGCTCCATGGAATAAAGATTCACCAGTGCCCACTGCTGCATGCGCCAGTGTCTTCAAATAAGTAAAAGTGTGTGTGTGCGTGTGCGTGTGCGTGTGCGTGTGTGTGTGTGCCTATTCTACTGAGCACTGGTTCTGGCTGCCTGGAGAAACTGCAGCCCCGTGCCTCTCTTTCCACAGCACACACTGGAACGGTTTCACGGGCGGAGGAGCAGTCTGCCTTTGGGGTTTGTTGTCTTGGATCTGAATCCTGACCCTACCACCAACAAGCCCCATGGCTACATACAACTCACTCGGATTTCCTGAGCCCCCGTTTCTGCAGAAATAAGATGGAAGTAAGAGTATCTTCCTTTTAAGTAAATAAGGGAAATTAGCATAACGTATACAACAGAGGTTAGCGTGGTGTTTAGGGTTCAAGAGCTCTTTGTTTCCTAATCTGACCTTGAAATCTGCTCTGAACTTGAATTTGATATATAGAAATCTCTGTATCTGGGCTCTTGGGAAGTTAGGACGCAAGATGAAAAGAACATCGCGTGGGAGGGCTGATGCTTTGCATTCATAGGATGCAAAACCCGAAATCTGGCCGATCAGCATCCCGTGATAGGGGAGGGTATGTTTCCGGCATATGGAATTAAAAGGAAGCATGTGTCACAGAGTTTGCTTCGGAATTCTCCAGAATGTTTTCCATACAATGGAGTGAGATCACTCTTAAAAAGCCGCTGCCATCTATGGGGTAATTAATATGCATATTAAGCATTCTAAATATATATTTCATCAAATGGTAACATACATCGCCTGGAGCAATGCATGCCTATGCACCCACCAGGCTAGAGAGGCTGCAGAAGCTGTGAAAATCTGTGTGGCTGAGACCACTCCTCCGTGTTCTGGAGACCAGCTCAGCAGGAGCAATGCAGGTGAGACAGGAGCGTTTCTTCCCGGCTCCTGGCGCGATGGCTGCAGGGCGGGGACGCCGAGTGCCATGGGAGAAAGTCAGGCTCCCTGTTCAATTGGGTTTCTCTCCGGTTTCTCTCCGAGAACAGAGCCGGCTTCAGAGTCAGGGATGGGAGTGCCAGCAATGGCCAAGGAGCAGCAAAGCAGGCAGGGCCCTGCCGGGCCAGGGTGGTCCCAGAGGCGGGGTCTCAGCTCAGGACACCTGTCACTTAAGCCCCCAGAGGTGGCCTGGGGTCGTTGCCCACAGGTGGCACATTTCCTTGGTGACAATGCTGGGGTGTAGGGTTAGGAGCCCTGACCTAGGATGCCAACGCTCTGGGTTCAGGTCCTACCACGTCCCACTGCCAGGTCACAGCACAGGCCAGAGACCTGGGCTCGGGTCCCGGCTTCCTCAAGTGCAACCCAAGTGTAAATGTCTTGGCAGCAGGAGACACAGAAGCCGAGCCGCAATGCGTGACCCAGAGCAGGAGACACAGAAGCTGAGCCGCAATGCGTGACCCAGGCACCGAGGGCCCCTGGAACGTGCTGGGAGGAGGGCGGGATCTGGGGGGCACAAGGACATCACTGTCTGGGAAAATGTGCAAACTTTGTTGTATTCCTGGCTTGCACATGGATCTTTTCTTTTTTTAAAGATTTATTTACTTGTTTGAAAGTCAGAGTTACAGACAGAGATAGGAGAGGCAGAGAGAGAGAGAGACAGAGAGAGAGAGGTCTTTCGTCTGCTGGTTCACTCCCCAGTTGGCTGCAATGGCCAGAGCTGAGCTGATCCAAAGCCAGGAGCCAGGAGCTTCTTCCCAGTCTCCCACATGGGTGCAGGGGCCCAAGGACTTGGGCCATCTTCCACTGCTTTCCCAGGCCATAGCAGAGAGCAAGATTGGAAGTGGAGCAGCCGGGACTCGAACCAGCGCCTTTTATGGGATGCCGGCACTGCAGGTGGCAGCTTTACCTGCTATGCCACAGAGCTGGCCCCTACGTGTGGATCTTGAACTGTGGTTTGGGTACAGAGTTGAAAGTGGCGGGACCTCGAGTAGAGGGGGTCGTGCGCCAATCATGCCTGTAAGTGACGTGTGGTCCTTACTCATGCTTGAGGTGGGGCCGGGGACTGGCAGGAGGTGGAGTCGTGGCAGTGAGGGACTGAGCCAAGCAGCCTGGGGGGCAGGGTCTTGATCCTCTCAAAGGGTCAAGGCCGAGCCCAGCTGAGATGAAGGCTTGTACCCAGCAGAGGAGGGCATGGAGGGTGGGAGGCGGCAAGGCTGGCTTGACTAGCGGGGTGAAGGGGGAGTCAGACCCCTGCCGACCGCTTGGAGAGCAGGCCCTGCCCTGCGTGTGTGCCCTGTGTGTGTGCAGGCGGGGAACGTGAGCGTAGGGCAGGGCCCCTCTCATTCCTCAGGAGCAGCAGAGCCCGAGCCAGAATCCCAGGGCCCTTTGCTCATTGATGGGTGCATCAAGCTCTGGCTGGACCTTTGTACCATGGGAGGAACTTTGCGAGCACGCTCTTACATACAGCCTGAACAATTCCACACCGGGGCCGGTGTTGTGACACAGCAGGTGAAGCCGCCGCCTGCAGTGCCGGCATCCCAGAGGGGCGCCAGTTCATGTCCTGGCTGCTCCACTTCCTATCCCGCTCCCTGCTATTGGCCTGGGAAAAGCAGTGGAATATGGCCCAAGTGCTTGGGCCCCTGCACCCATGTGGGAGACCTGCAAGAAGCTCCTGGCTCCTGGCTTTGGATCTGCCTGGCTCCGGCCGTTGTGGCCATTTGGGGAGTGAACCAGCGGATGGAAGACTTCCCTCTCCCTCTCTGCCTCTGCCTTTCAAATAAATAAATCTTTTACAAAAATTCAACATTAAGCCTGACTTTAAATCTAACAGCAGCATTTTCTGTCTCCAGTTAGCGTTCCACGATTCAGACTCAGTATCTCCTGTCAGCATGAAGAATTAGAAGAAAGCTAACTGAGCCCTTTGTAAGGAGCTCCAGAAGCCAGGCCCAGCCCTGTAACCGGCTGTGTCTTTCTGTGGGCACCGATTGCTGCCAATCACCCCAAACTCCGGGGCTTGACACGACACCTGTGGCTGTTCTCAATGCCACAGGGCAGCTGCAGGGCTCGTGGGGTCTCGGCTGGGCTCGCTCACGCAGGGGCCGGCGGCTGCAGGTGGGGGCAGGACCACAGGGCCGTCCTGGCTCTGCCCCACACATCCCAGCAGGCTGGCCGGAGAAAGAAGGGAAGCAGAGGGGGTGAGGCCATTTGGAAAATCTGGACTTGCTGTTCACTTTCTAACACTCCGGTGTCTGGACACAGTGTCCAGTGTCCAGGCTCCAGGGAGTTCTCAACCTGAGCCCCGGGCAGGGCAGATGATGACCCCGGCCACTGTGGGAGAGAGCCCAGTTTCACAGCCAAGGGGCCGCATGCCTGAGGCCTGGAAGACCTGCGCCTACTGTCACACGCGTCTGCCACAGTCACACCGAGGGACCTCCTCCTCCTCCCCTACCCTGTGCCCTCGCTCGCCACCACTGACCCTGCAGACCGCGCCCGGGGCCGGAGGCCACCAGGCCTTGCTGTTTTCTGGCCGTTCTAGATACAAGAGGCAGTTTATTTCTCATTGTGTTTGTGTCTTTGGCTCGGAAGACAGTGTTTGGACTGGAATGATACTGCCCGACCCTTGTTAGCAGCAGGAAATGTATGAAATGAAGGGGATTCCGTGAGACAGGGCCATGGCCACGGCTCTGGGCACGGCGGCGTGTTGGTGTGTGTGGCCCCTGTGTGAGTGTGTGTGTGTGTGTGTGTGTGTGTGAGAGTGTGTCATATGCCACACATCACTGATGCCGTTTATCTTTCCCTTTGTGTGAGGAGATAGAATTCAATGGCCACGGCGATGCAGCTGTCAGCAATGTCGTTTGATGAACAAAACCATATTTTCGGCTATGCCTCGACGCAGCCAGAACTCTCTAGTCACTTATGCACAGAGCCACGCCCCCGCTCTGGCTGGAACAACCAGGCACTATTCACAAAATTCAAAACATAAATTGCCACAAGCAACTGCAGTGAGTGGCATTCAGCGTGCATGGCCGGATGGTCGCTGAGGGACAGTAACGGGCTCGGCGGCTCCGACCTGCAGCTGCAGCTTCTGTCCCACACGTGCGACTCTGTGCACAGGACAGGGTGGTTCTGGGAAGGTCTGGCTGCCGTGTGTCTCAGCCCAGGGACGAGAACACAGCCCTGGAGAGCCAGGGCTCTGGCCGAAAGGCTCCGTGGACAGCAGGCAGGTCTGGGTCAGAGCCCATCACTTCACTGCCTCTGCCTCTCACTTTGGGCCCGTTTGAGATTCAGGTATCAAACAGGAAGAACTGTCCCCAGCACTGGGCATAGAGTGACCCCTGGAATCACGCCCAGTGCTACGTTTCAGACAGGTAAACTCAACGCCTGTTTCCTGTAGCTATAGGTCCGATACTGCCCCATTTTTTTCCTAACTTCTGTGTCACCTCCATCTGACTACAGGGGCCTGAAAGACCGATAACCATGTTTCCGAGTTCTCTCCCGGAGGGGTGGCCACCCGATGACAGATGATAAAACATGGGAGGAGACTCTTCGTGGCTTCTGGATGAGGAACTTTTTCCATGATAAAAATAGAGAGGGGCTCCAGAGGAGGGCTGTTTTTCCCCATCCTGGACTTTCTCTCTTTGGCTGCACTCATTTGAGGATGTGATACCAGGAGCTATGGCAGCCACATTGGGCCCACAAGGTATGAAAAGCTATCATACTGGACATGGTGGGGATGAGAGGTGGAACATGGTGGGTTCCTGGGGCTCTCACTGAGGCAACAAACCAATCTTTGGGACAGCCTTCCAATTTCCAGAGAGAGAGGATAAATTCTGTTTTTTCTTTTTTTAAAAGATTTATTTATTTACTTGAAAGAGTTACACAGAGAGAGATGGAGAGGCAGAGAGTGAGAGAGAGAGAGAGAGAGAGTGAGAGAGAGATCTTCCATCCTCTGGTTCACTCCCCAGATGGCCGCAACAGACGGAGCTGCGTGGCTCCAAAGCCAGGAGACAGGAGCTCCTTCCCAGTCTCCCACATGGGTGCAGAGGCCCAAGCACCTGGGCCATCTTCCACTGCTTTCCCAGGCCACAGCAGAGAGCTGGATCGGAAGTGGAGCAGCCGGGTCTTGAACCAGTGCCCATATGGGATGCCGGCACTGCAGATGGAGGCTTCATTGGCTATGCCACAGCACCAGCCCCAAATTCTTTTTCTTAAACCACTGTTTCCTCCCAGTCTTCTGTTTTGGAAGTTGAGGGGTAAGCTCCCAGCAGTAGGCAGAGTGCTCCCAGTCCTGGGTCTCACAGCAGCCGCAGGCCTACAGGAGGCGTGGCTGCAGCAGAGGCTGGTGAGAGCCGGGGGAAGGGAGGCAGGCCATCTCCAGGCGGGGTCTGTGTGCTGGTGCCTAATTAATCTGTGCTTTATTGTCCATAAAGCAGAAATCCACTGAAAGATGAGAAGAGGATCAGTAGCCTGATTTATTCTACTTTACAGGGCACTGTATGGGTTTTGATATAAAACACTATGGCGCGTGGACCCCGAGCAGCAAATGAGCAAGGGTCTTGCCGAAACCACTGGGCATGTGAGGGACCCTCAGAGGCCCAGACAGGGAGCTGCAGCAACATGCACCTCCCCGGAGGTCCCCGGTTACCGTGGGGAGACGCTCAGGTGCGCCGGCTCTGAGAGGCCCGGCGTAGTCCCTGAGGGACAGAGCGTCAGTGTCAGCATCTTGGGGTGACTTGTGTTGACAGCAGGTGCCCCTGAGAACGTGCAGCTTCTGTGCTGCCTCCCCCAAGTCTGTGGCCCTCGTGGAGCCGTGCAGAGACGCCGGGCAGATTCCCGCTGAGGACATCCTGCAAAGCTTCTCACTAGGATTCCTCAAGGCTGCCAAGGCCGCCGCAGACAGGGCAAGGCTGAGACACAGTCGCAGCCAGCAGGTGCGTAAGGAGCAGCCGTGACTGAGTGTGACGGGGCCTCTGGAGGAGATCGGGGAGAAAAGGGACCTCAGGAGAAACGAGAAAGTGGAACAAGCTTCGCTTTTAGTTAATAATTCTCAGTCTTGGTCCATGCATTGTGACAAATGTGACACACTGATGTAAGATGCCCACAGCAGGGCAAGTCGGGTGTGAGGTTTGCAAGAACTCTGCTTTCTCTTTCTAATCATTCTAAAAATGTAAAGCTGTTCTCTTTTTTTTAAATTTTTTTTTGACAGGCAGAGTGGACAGTGAGAGAGAGAGAGACAGAGAGAAAGGTCTTCCTTTTGCCGTTGGTTCATCCTCCAATGGCCACCGTGGCCGGCACGCTGCGCTGATCTGAAGCCAGGAGCCAGGTGCTTCTCCTGGTCTCCCACGGGGTGCAGGGCCGAAGGACTTGGGCCATCCTCCACTGCACTCCCGGGCCACAGCAGAGAGCTGGACTGGAAGAGGGGCAACCGGGACAGAATCCAGCGCCCTGACCAGGACTAGAACCCGGTGTGCCGGTGCCCTAGACGGAGTATTAGCCTGTTGAGCCATGGCACCGGCCAAAGCTGTTCTCAAACTAAAAGTTTACTTACGACACTGTAAAAAAAAGGGGGAGGGGGTGCATTGTGCATCCAAAGAAACAAATTTAAGCTGAAGCGTGGAGTTCTCATCAGGCCAGAGGACCACTGGCTGACAGCAAAATGATGGAAGGAAAAATAAAGTGACACCAAACTCCTTGTCCATAGAAAATATTAAAAATGAGGTTGAACTAAAGATGTGAGAATAAACATGTAGATGGATGGAACAGGACAGACACACCAGAAATAAACCCACACCCCTTTCATTGTTGAGTTGGCACCCGATTGCCGAATGGGGAGGAGTCACACTTTTTATTTATTTATTTATTTATTTATTTATTTATTTGACAGGTAGAGTTATAGACAGCAAGAGAGAGAGACAGAGAGAAAGATCTTCCTTCCGTTGGTTCACTCCCTAATGGCCACCACAGCCAGCGCTGTGCCAATTCAAAGCCAGGAGCCAGGTGCTTCCTCCTGGCCCATGCAGGTGCAGTGGACCAAGCACCTGGGCCATCCTCCACTGCCTTCCCGGGCCATAGGACTAAAATCAGCGGAGGATTAACCTAGTGCGCCACGGCGGGGGCCCAGGAGTCACCTTTTTAACAAACGGTGCTTGGTAAATGTTGGGAGTTTGGGTGGACGAGAGGACTTCCTGCTTCTCCCATGCCATGTGCAAAATCACACTGCACTAGGTCTCGGAGTCCAACACACTGTGCCACTATCCTTTCTAGAAGAAATGTAGAAAAATGTTGGGAAATAGGAAGGCGAAGATTTTAATAATAAGGCACAGAAAGGAAAAGCACAGACAATACAATTTTTTAAAGTGATAATAAAAAAATCTGCTTTTTAGAAAACAAAATAAAAACTGAAAGAAACCGAGAAGGCAAAGTGCACTCTGGGAGAAACAGGGCACAGGGTCCGCTCCCGGGAAAAGTGACGGACATCCGCAAGGAAATGACGATGGAACAGAGTTTGCTTCCGACTCGGTGTGTGCTCTGGCGGACACGTCACCAAGGAAGCCTGCAGACAGCCAATCCGCTCATGGAAAGAAACCCAGCAGTAGTCAGGAAAACGCACACCACAGCTCCAGGAGCCACAATACATTCACCGGAAGACTTAACTCGGAAAGACCACACCAAGGGTCGGTGAGGACGCAGGACAGGAGAGAACTCTCACGAGCTGAGAGCGGGAAACGTTCCACAAGCTTCGGCCTGTCAAGCCTGCACTTCTCAGCAAATCCTTTCGGACAGTTACCCCAGAGAAAGGGGGAGGCTCTGCTGTGCCTTCATAGCCGTCTTGTTCCTAAACGGTTAAAGTCTAAGCGTCACCCGTGCGCACCGACCAGGGAACACGCAAATGACCTGTGGCAGGACCACCCTGAGACTGTGACTCAGCAAGGAAAGGCAGCAAAGCATGCCACCACAGTCACCGGGAGAATCCGACGGCCGTCGTGGGAGGAAAGGGTCCAGATGCTAAACGGGGCTGGCGGTCGGCGTCCCGGTCAAGGCACCCGCATCCCGCCCCGCACTGCCCGGCTTTGATTTCCAGCCCGGGCTCCCAACCCCAGCTTCCTGCTACCGCCGACCCCGGGAGGCAACAGTGAAGGCCCAAGCGACAGAGTTTCCTCCTCTCCTGTGGTAGTGGGAATTGCATTCCTGGTGCCTGGTGTGGGCATTAGAGGAGTGACCAGTGGACTAGAGCTCTCTCTGGCCCTGTGGGCATTACAGGAGTGACCAGTGGACTAGAGCTCTCTCTGGCCCTGTGGGCATTACAGGAGTGACCAGTGGACTAGAGCTCTCTCTGGCTCTCTGCCTCTTGAATAAATTAATTAAAAAATTCAAAAAGACATTAGGAACATACATGGGGTTCTTTTAAAAGGCCATGGAAAATGGAATTGAAGGTATACGTTCATTTTAATGCAAAATAATCTTGGGTGAAAGTAATTTCTTCATGATATATGAATAATTTATATTATGAAAAAAAAGCAAATGTGCACCAAAATAAACTCTTTCCTTTCTTTTTAAAAATTTACCTTATTTACTTTTTTTAAGATTTATTTTTATTTATTTGAAGGCCGACACCGCGGCTCACTAGGCTAATCCTCCGCCTGAGGCGCGGATATCCTGGATTCTAGTCCCGGTCGGGGCGCCGGATTCTGTCCCGGTTGCTCCTCTTCAGTCCAGCTCTCTGCTGTGGCCCGGGAGTGCAGTGGAGGATGGCCCAAGTGCTTGGCCCTTGCACCTGCACGGGAGACCAGGAGGAAGCACCTGGCTCCTGGCTTCAGATCGGCTCAGTGCCACTGACTGTAGCGGCCACTTGGGGGGGTGAACCAATGGAAGGAAGACCTTTCTCTCTGTCTCTCTCACTGTCTGACTCTGCCTGTCCAAAAGAAGATTTATTTTTTATTTATTTGAAAGAGTTACAGAGAGAGGCAGAGACACAGAGAGAGGTCTTCCATCCACTGGTTCACTCCCCAATTGGCCACAATGCCTGGAGCTGCGCCGATCCAAATACAGGAGCCAGGAGCTTCCTCTGGGTCTCCCATGGGGGTGTAGGATCCCAAGCACTTGGGCCATCTTCTACTGCTTTCCCAGGCCATAGCAGAGAACTGGATCAGAAGAGGAGCAGCCAGGACTGGAACCGACACCCTTATGGGATGCCAGCGCCTCAGGCCAGGGTTTTAACCCACTGAGCTACAGCACTGGCCTACCTTATTTACTTGAAAGGCGGAGTGACTGAGAAAGGAGAGGGATAGAGACGAGAGAGAGAGAGAGAGAGAGAGAGAGAGACTTTCTCTCTACTAGTTCACTTCTTAACAACAGCAGGAGCTGTGCCTGGCTGAAGCCAGCAGCCCAGAACTCCACTTGGGTCTCCCGCATGGGCAGCAGGGGATAAGGTACTCGGGTGTCCTGACTGCTCTCCCAGGCACACTAGCAGGGAGAGGTGTGGGAAGTGGAGCAGCTGGGACTTGAACCAGAGCTTCAGTATGGGACGGCAGCATCACAGCAACGGCTTCATCCATCGGGCCACAGCACCAGCCTGTCAGCTAAGACTTCGGGTCCTGTTTTCCCACTGGCCTTTCCAAGTCCCTCCCTGGTCCGGGATGATGCTGTCCTGTGGCGTTCTGGGATAGGCAACGGTTATCTCTGGTGACAGCAGCTGGAGCAGCGGCTGCCCCGGGCAGGGGGAGGCAATCGGGACCACGTGCGTGCGCGGGACTTGGGGGAGGGGAGATGTCCTCTTCGCTGTGGCGTGGCTCCCTGGCTCTGTTCTTTTTCAAATCTCACCAGATTATGCTTCAAGCAGATGCCCTTGTTAGTGTAAATTCTGCCTCATGATGACCTTGGGTCTGCATGATGGGGGGGGGGGGGCTCTCACCCTAACGTACAACCTCAGTGAACACAGGGCTTCTACTTGCTATTTTATGATGGTAGGTTTGTTTGTGTTTTGGGGGGGAGGGGAGAGAGAGAGAGAGAGAGGTTGACAGAAAGAGAGAGAGAACGAGAGTGAGAAAGTGAGAGAGAGAGCAAGAACGGGAGCAAGAGAGAGAGAGGGAGAGAGAGAGAGAACGCACGCGAGAGAGGTAGAGAGGAAGAGAGAGAGAGAGAGGAAGCGTACTCCCATTCATTGGATTACTCCTCAAATGACTTCAATGGCTGGGGCTGAGCCAGCCCAAAGTCCAGATCTCCCACAACCACTGCTACTGCCTCCCAGGGTGCACACTGGCAGGGAGCTGGAATGGAGAGAGGGCCCGGGGCTTGAACCCAGGCCCTTGGAAGTAGGATGTGGTGTCCCTCGTGGTGTCTTGGCCACTCGGCCAAACACCTGCTCCGCTGACCAGCTTTTCTTTTGCTGCTTTTTCAGAACCTGGGACAGTGTCTGCGCCACGCGAGGCTGAACACCTGCACCAGTGAGGGACCCGCTGGAGGAGTCATCAGAGCAGGAGCTGCGAACTCTTGCTGCAAAATCAGGCGCGATGTTGGGTCTCTCGGGGGGTGGTGTTTGCAGAAGTGGGGCAGGTGGGTTTCGGAGCCAGGGTGCGTCGTCAAAGTGTCGGATCACAGGGACTGTGCCGCCGCAGGCAGCGGCACCCTCGCTGCTGTCTCTAGAAGCCTCCTGGACACGGAAGTAAAAATGAGAATGTTCTCCTACGTCCGAAGGAGAGGAAACGATGTTGGGCGAGAAAGAGAGGAACAGGAGGCAAGTTCCCTCCAGTCCTAAACGAGCCGTGACGGTGACCTGCTCCTGAAGCTGGTCTGGAGCAACCTGGCAAGGGCAAGGTCAGTCCAGAGAAGCTTGGCACTCTCTCTCTCTCTCTCTCTCTCTACTTCTCTCCCATTAAACTCAATGATGTTATTACAACTCTCTTACCAGATGCAAATTCAAAACTTGGAGCATCTCAGCTTCACCTTTAAGAGAAACTGTGCCTTTGCCTTCATGACCGGGAGCAGCAAATCAGAAATTAGAGAGAAGGTGCACTGACAGTGATTGATGCCCAAGGCTTTCTCCTGATTCGCTGATTAAACTCATCAATCTATATGCAGAAGATGCGTCCGAGGCAAATGGAGGCAACCAGCCATGGCGGATCTGGTTGTCAGAACTAAGGAGAAAGGAGACTCTGGACTTGGCAGTGTGCAGAAGGCACGGGGGGGGGGGGGAGCAAGGCGTGCCAGGAGAATGCTTGCTCCCAGTCGGGGTAGCCTGAGGGCTCCCCAGAGCCCCTGGGGGCAGCCGTGCAAGCTCCCGTTGAAGGGCTGGGGAGCTGAGGAATGAATGGTCCCCAGAGAGGCTGGAAGTCTGTGCAGAACTCGGGGCCAGGGCCACCTCCGTCCCGGCTGCTCTCTGCCTGTTCCGTACAAACCCGGACTTCTGTCCCTGACACAGCCCTGGCTGCCGCCTCGGGAGACCCCTCTCCCTGCCGGCACTGGGTCTGCTTGCTCTGGGCCCTTCTGTTCTCTGGTTTTGCTGAAACACTTGCTGTTGGGGTGTTGGAGGACAGGGCCTCGATTCTGCCGATGGCTCACTCTGAGCGCCTGGTGTCGTGACTGGTGCGACCCGGGCGCCTGCTCTCTATTCGGTGAGTGAGTTGCTCGCTTCCACTTGGTTTGCACTCCCTTGACCCGACCACACCAGCCGCCACGGGCCCCCCGCACCCACCCTGTTAGTTTGCTGAGACGGTTGTGTCTCATGGTCACACACAAGGTTTCCTCATATAGTGGATACTTGTCCTCTCCCGTTCTGAAGCCGGGTGTCTGACAGCAAGGGGTCTGCAGGGCTGCGCTCCCACTGGAGCCCCGAGGGGAGAACCATCCCTTGCCTCTGTGCTGCATCACTCCCGTCTCTGCCTTCCTCTTCACGTGGCTTTCTCGTCCCTGTGTGTGTCTGTGCTGTGGCGCAGTGGGCTAAGCCTCCAATCATAGTGCCAGCACCCCATGTGGGTGTCAATTCATGTACCGGCTGCTCTACTTCTGATCCAGCTCTCTGCTGTGGCCTGGGAAAGCAGTGGAAGATGCCCAAGTCCCTGGGCCCCTGCACCCACGTGGGAGACCTGGAAGAAGCTCCTGGCTCCTAGCTCCGGATTGGCGTAGCTCCAGCGGCTGTGGTCATCTGGGGAGTGAACCAGCAGAAGGAAGACCTCTCTCTGTCTCTCCCTCTCACTGTAACTCTACCTCTCAAATAAATAAATAAAAACCTAAATAAAAGAACAGTTTCTCTTTGGGTTTAGGGTTCATCCTAATTCAAAATTATCTCAACTCCTGGTCCATATAATAACAAAGACCTTTATTCCACATAGCATCACATGCTGAGGGTCTGGGTAGAAATGTTTTTTGGAGAGTCCACCATTCAGTCCGTTGCACCCCCAACCTCCAGTCTGAGACTGTGGTGTGGACTCCACCTTCAGCTCCGGGGGTCGACTCACAGGGGCTTGAAGCAACAGGCCTGTCCCACCCTGCAGCCACCGCGATTAGTCCAGACCCAGGAGCGCTCCCTGCTGCCCTGCGGGCCGGAGAGCAGTGACGAGGGGTCGGTGTCATTCCACCTGTGTGGGCAGCAGACTCCTGTTTCCACGGGAAGCGTGGAGGAAAAGGAGCAGCTTGGGGGCTGCCGTCAGCTCCACTGGGACCCTGGAGAGAAACTCCCCATAGAAGGTTCTAGAAGCAGTGGCTGGGAAGGGAGGTGGGCAGGGGGAACCTGCAAACCAAGCTTTGCACAGATGTTCACTGCGCTCCGGGGTAAAGTCTCAGCGGATCCGTAGCTAAGTGGGTGGCCCGGGTCACGCAGCCGAGGAGCCCAGAGTTGAGCTGGTCCAGGTAACGTGTTCTGGCATTTGCACTGAATGTTCTTAATTTCTCCCACCTCTGGACTGCGAGGAACAGGGCTGGATGCTTCCTTCCCCCGAGCCCAGGGGCATGCAAAGATAGGTTGCTCTCGTGTCTGGTCATTACTAATTATTACTGAAGTGACCATGAGGATTATTTTAGTAGCTGTGGCTTCTTTCAAAGCTTTCTGCACTGTTGAGCCATTTCCAGCGTCGCATGTGCAGGACACAGCTGTGTGGCCTCTGACCAACGCACCCCGGCTAAGATTGCAAGGCTGCGGCACGCCGGTGAGAGTCTCACGGTGCTGTGCCTTTATGTCTGCACTGTATGAGGGCTGATCACGTCTCCGAAGATGGCGGCTCACGAGTGGACGTTACAGAGAGAAGTGAAGCCCTTAGGCATCGCATGTGACGGAAGCTTCACGTTTGATTGTCGTAACAAGGTCAACGCCACGGCCGCCCACGTCTCACCGGTTATGACGCGGGTGCCTTGGAAGGGCAGACAGAAGGTGAGTGCGGAACGAAGCCTGCCGGGTCGTCGGCTTCCACAGGGCCAGCTTGAACTTGGCGTCATGCATCTGCAAGTGTCCTTTCGTGACGCAGGAGTCACGGCGGGTGCTGGGGCGCTGTCCAGTGGCTTCATACGTTCTCTGACAGCCCCACTTGGTCTCGCCCTCCCCCCTGGCTGGTCTCGCCCACCCCCTGGCAGGTCTCTTGATTCACACCTGGTGATGGCCACAGGGGCTCACCTTCCTCTGACCTGATGGCCTGCCTGAGGGCCATCCCACTGACATAAGAAGCTTCTGGGGCCCTGGCTGTACCACCGGGCTGAGTTCAGATGTCAGGGCTGATTTATCAAGTGAAAGGACTGCATGAGAGAAACAGGCCCCTCCCGTGTATTCCTGCCCCCCCCCCCACTCCCACAGTTGCCGCCTCCTCCCTTCCAGGGCTGCAGGGTTAATCTCCCTTAAATAGCAGGGTGTGTGTGCACGCGTGTGCCTGCGTGTGTGCCTGTGTGTGTGCATGTGTGTGCATGTGTGTATGTCCCTTTCCTCTTCTCCTTTCTCCAGTTGACCAACAAGCTGTCTGTGTTTCTTTCATACCACTCCTATGATTCTTTTTAAAATAGAGTTACTGGGACCGGCGCTGTGGCGCAATGGGTTAACACCCTGGCCTGAAGCTCCAGCATCCCATGTGGGTGCCAGTTCAAGTCCCGGCTGCTCCTCTTCAGATCCAGCTCTCTGCTGTGGCCTGGAATAGCAGTGGAAGATGGCCCAAGTCCTTGGGCCCCTGCACCAATGTGGGAGACCTGCAAGAAGCTCCTGGCTCCTGGCTCCTGGCTTCAGATCAGCACAGCTCCCACCATTGCAGCCAATTGGAGAGTGAACTATCGGATGAAGGACCTCTCTCTGAGCCTCTCCTCTCTGTGTAATTCTAATTTTCAAATAAATAAATAAATCTTTAAAAAATAAAATAGATTTATTTATTTACTTATCTAACAGAATGACAGAGAGAGGGGAGACACACACACACACACACACACACACACAGATTCCATTTGCTGGTTCATTCCCAAATGGCCACAATGACCAGGGCTGGGACAGGTCAAAGACAGGAGCTAAGAACTCCACCTGGGTCTTCCACACACATGGTAGGGACCTGAACACTTGGGCCATTATCTGAGACTTCGCCCGGGCACATCGGCAGGAGCTTGGATTGGAAACGGGGCGGCTATGATCCAGCTGGGGCTCTGGTATAGGATGCAGGCACCGCAAGTGGTGGCCGATCCCCTGGCCTCAACGCCAGCCCCAGGCCCTCCAGCTCTGAGGACGCACTGAGAATTCATTCCCCTGCATTTCACCACCTGCCTCTCAGAGCCTCCTAAACTGCACTGTCCGACAAGGTGGCTGCTGTTAAATGTACGTGAGCTCAGACGAGCTAGACTTCGACGCCCTGAGCACATCCCAAGGGCTCAGTGGTGGCACGTGGTTAGTGGCTTCCGCCCCGGACAATGGAAACACGGAGCACTTCTCAGCGCAGAAAGTTCTCTCATGTGGGGTTGCCCTAAACCCTGCCCTCAGTGTCCTCTTTCCGGGCAGCAAGAACCCTCCAAGCAGAGCTGCAGGCCACTCTCAGCACTGACGAGCTCAAGTTCGGCTTGCTGAGCCCGAGTGGGCGCCTTTCTCCCCGGGGTTGACATTTCTTTGGAGGGCGCTGGACCGGGGACACCATGGGAGACCGTCTCTCCCTCCTGGCACCCCCAGCTGCCTGGGCATCTCCTCTGTGGTTCTCCTGCGCTGATTGGCACCACGTCTTTGCTGCTGTGAACGGGCTGCTATAAGCATTGGAGTGCAAGTATCTCTCACTGGTTTCGCTTCCTTTTGATATGTTCCCAGAAGGAGGGTGGCTGGGTCCTATGGTAAATCCATTTTTAGTTTTTTGAGGCGTCCTCACCCTGTTTTCCATAATGGTCATACTAGCCTGCAATTCTACCAACAGTGTACTAGGGCACCGTTTTCTCGACAGCTTTGCCAGCATTTCTTAGCTTTCGATTTTTGGGTAACAGCCATTCTGACTTGAACGGGATGGTAGATACCTCATTGTGGTTTGGATTTGCGTTTCCCTGATGACTAGTGATCCTGAACATTTTTTTTTTTGACAGGCAGAGTGGACAGTGAGAGAGAGAGACAGAGAGAAAGGTCTTCCTTTGCCGTTGGTTCACCCTCCAATGGCTGTTGCAGCCAGCTCACTGCTCTGATCCGAAGCCAGGAACCAGGTGCTTCTCCTGGTCTCCCATGCGGGTGCAGGGCCCAAGCACTTGAGCCATCCTCCACTGCACTCCCGGGCCACAACAGAGAGCTTGACAGGAAGAGGAGCAACCGGGACAGAATCCAGCGCCCCAACCGGGACTAGAACCCGGTGTGCCGGCGCCGCAGGCGGAGGATTAGCCTAGTGAGCCGCAGCGCCGGCCATCCTGCGCATTATTTCAAGTGTCTGTTGGCCATTTGTCTTTCTTCCTTTGAAAAATCTCTGTACACATCCTTTGTCCATTTCTTAGCCAGCTTGCTTTGTTGTCCTTGAGTTTACTGAGCTCTCTCTGTGGTCTGGGCACCAATCCTTCTTTGGACGCATAGTTTGCAAGTATTTTCTCCATCCTCTTGGTCTCTTCGCTTTGCTGTGCAGAATCTTCTTAGCCGGACAGAATCCTGTTTGCCCATCGTCACTTTTACCTCAAAAGCCTTAGAACTGCTCAGGTAGGAGCACAATGAGCTCGTGACGTCCTAGAAAATGCAGGTGAATCAGGGGAGAAGGGGCGTATCGCCTGGAGACTGCTTCTGGCAGGTGGGAGCTACAAAGCACTACAGAGGGGAAGCATCCCTGTATCCGGAAGGAGCATGAAACTTTCTAAGCACCAGATCGGCGTGGCCACAGGCACAGAGAAGGTGAGGGCTGCAGGGCTGAGCCACGTCGACAATCTGCATGTGAGCATTTGTCATCCCAACAGGGACACTTGAGGCTGAGAGTAGACGCTGCTAATGGCTGTGCTGGGACAACTGGCATACACTGGGACTGTGCTTGGCAAACAGGGGGTGTGTGCTCACCCCACTTAAGGCCAAAAGGGAGAAGAAGCCATGGAGTCACTCCAGGTCAAGGAATGACCTGGTCAGATTTGCATTTGAAAATCATCCCTCTGGCTCCAGTGCACCCCTGGACTGGGGGGCAGCCGGAAGACCTGCCGCTGGGTGGGGAAGTCGAGCTGGAGCAGTGGCCTGGTTCAGAAATAGTAAAGAGATGGGTCAGAAAATCCACACTTCCAGTCTGAAAGGCAACCAGGGGAAGGAGTGTATTCAGGAAACATCTGTCGGAGCCACTGGGAGTGGGTGGGCTACGCCGAAGGCTGCCCGAGAGGAGAGAGAGGCTACACATCCATGGTGTCCACGACACTGTCACCCTGACCTCCACTCCCATGACTTCATGCACCTGCCTCATTCAGGAGAGCCCTTGCAGCCCCGGCTCTGCTCCCTAACGAGTTACCACAGCTCCTACTGCTACCCAGGGAGCTACAGTCTGCAAGATATTTAAAAACATGCCTTATGCCTGAGACACTTAATAGGCAGCACATGTGTTAAACAAAATTATTTGGAATAGGAAAACCAATGAGAAGCCAATGGAAGCATGCTTGTTTTTCTCCTGGACAGAGGGCTCAGTGGCATTGAAGGGGAGAATTAGCATGCTACTGATAGGGCCTCGAATTAAACAGCACCGAGCCCCCAGCCCACAGCATCTTGTAATTTGGAGTCGTTTCTTTTTCAGCATTCTGTTTGGTCCTGTCTCCGTGTTTCCCTTTATTCTGAATTAGTCACCACATTGACTGTCTTGTCTGGCATCGTTCCTAAGGGCTGCAGCTCCTAGCATGTAGCAGATTCACACAGCGCACTCTCCGTGGGTCCTACATCAATCACACGCTGAAAAACTGCACATTATCCCAAGCAATTCATTTAATATTTTATCAAGAAAATGCAATTAGGATTTTCTGAAAACAGGTTTCTAGACAATCAGAAGAAAGAGCCACAACCAATTTATAAGACTGGTTGTGGGTGCAACTTCTTGGGTAGCAGGGCCAGGACCTTAAACTTCCTTATTATGACATAATTCTAGGACTCTTTTTTATTGATCTGCACTGGGTGGGGGGGGCACGGCTCCTTGGTGTGGGCAAAGGAGAAATGATAGATAATATGAGAACAGAATGGCATGCCTTGGTGGCCTGCTTCCCATTAAATTCAATTTATAAAGCCATCGTATCTTGAGACTTACCATATGCAGCTTGGTGTGCAGAGGCCCATTGAAGGATCCTGGGTAGTAAAGGCCCTGCAGGCCCCCCGACAGGACACATTCCGGAGGAAAGGGCAGGAGCAAGGTCAAACGATGCAGACGGTGAGAGAAATCAGAAGGGGAAGCTGCTCACCAGCTCCGTAGCAGCACAGGCAAAAGTCGGGTCACAGGGGGACTGGCCCTCAAGCTCCCCCGTCGGCAGAGTTGAGTGTGAGCTCTGCTGCTCGGTGAGAAAGCACCCGCCCTCGGTGGGGCACAGGGCGCCTTCCGTGTCCATCCAGGCCCACTTCCTCTGCTCGTCCTCCGTGTGGGGCTGCCCTCTGCAGCCCGGGCAGTCACGTGGCTGGCTCCAGCAAAAGTAACGTGCGCCCTCCCCAGCTCTGGTCCATGCGTTTCCCTTGTTTTCCATCCCTTTTTATATCAAGAGTCAACAAATTAAGGCTCCAGGCCAAACCCCACCCTCTGCTAATCTCTATATGGCTCAGAGGTGAGGAACGGTTTTCCAAAATTTCAAATGATTCACAAATAACCTAAAAAATAGTATGTATGCGTGTGACATGGTAACACTGCCTGAAATTCAAAGTTCAGTGGCCATATAGTACAGCCGCGTCCACCAGTCAGAGTTCAGGAGTTTTGACGGAGTCTGTGGGACTTCAAAGACAAGATCTTCACTACGTGACCCTGGGTGGACAATGTTGGCCCATTGCTGCCCTAGATGACCAGATAGAAATCGGAGCCACGGGCTGAATGACCACTTGTGGAAGTTGGGCTACTGGGAACAGAGCTTTGTACTGATTTTGATAGTACCTAATAAATAAATAAATAAATAAATAAATAAATAAGTTATTTTATTGAATTAAGGCCCTGAAATTTTTATGTTTTTCTGAGGCACTTTAGGGAGTGTTTGCAAGGTGTTGGAGGTGGTAGAAAAGATAAGAGACGTAAGTAGGTTATGAGAACTTGGACACTAAACAAGCATATTTTTTAGTTTTGATTTATAAATCTTCCCTGTGCTGGTTCACTTTCCAAATGTCCACAATTACGGGGCTGGGCCAAGCAGAAACCAGGAGCCAGGAGCTTTCTCCAGGTCTCCCACATGGGCGCAGGGGCCCACGGACTTGGACCATCTTCTGCTGCTTTCTCAGGTACAGTAGCAAGGAGCTGGATCAGAAGTGGAGCAGCTGGGACTTGAACTGGTGCCCATATGGGATGCTGGGGTCTCAGGTGGCAGCTTTACCTGATATGCCACAGTGCTGGCCCCCAGCAAAGAAAATTTTAATTTTGTACTGAATTCGTGACCAGCACTGGAGTAGAAACTCGACATCAGACATGTGCCTTAGAAGGGTAGACTTCGTGTCCTCCAGAAAGATTCAGTCCATCAGCCACAACGAGAGTCACTATACAACCTCAACAGCACCCAGGGGCACCACAGAAGCTAACGTGGGCAGTTCTAGAAGAATCAGCATGGCTGCATCCAACTACCTATGTCGAAGAATATTCAACTATTTCTATTTCAGCGACATCTATGGAATCACCCTAATGTCCAACAGCAGGGAATTGGTTACATAAAGCATGCGATGCCCAAGGCACGTCTACCTTCTTACGCTCCTTCCTTCATAGAAATCCTACGTCTGAAGACAGCATTGGTGTGAAGACAAGTATCCTCCACTGAAATAGTTCTTCAACCTAAAGGTTCATTTTCCTTTTGATTTTAAGATGAATTAAACCATTTTCATGGGCTCTTCAAGTCTTCTGAGCCTCAGCCCTGTGACTGCTGTGCCTAATGGAAAAACTGGTTGGACTTGTTAGGCAATCTTCTTTATAAGATACTCGTGACAAGAAATATGTCAAATTTCGTACATTGGACTTTCAGCTCTGGGACTCTAGAAGAATGTTCTTTCATGCTTTCCCTTTCGTATTCAAAGATCATCAACACTAGTGATGTGTTACTCTTAGGGAAATTGTGGACACGAGCTTTTCAGGGTGCTGGTCGGGTCTTGTTATTCCCTCCCCTTTTGTCTGCAATAGATTCCTGTTTCCGGAAGCTGTGTTTCTCCTCGTGGGCCATGGGGGTGTTTGCACCAAGAATACTCAGCAGACAAATGGAAAGTAGATTGCAGAATGGCTGCTAACCTTGCTCCGTCAAATCTTTGGAGCAGGAACCTGAATCATCACACCACTTGGAGGCTCTTCTGCACAGACAGATGACTGGAGAAGCTCCAGCCTTCCGACCACACGGCAGATCCAACTGATTTGCGACGCGATGCTTCAGAACCGGCTCCGTCTCTCTTTGCAGCCTATACCCTATGTTCTCCTAATTTTCTTCTTCTTCGACCTCTCCTCCCCCATCCCTGCACCCTGCTCCTCTTCCAAGGTGGAAAGAATCAAGCTGTGGCCCCCAGGGAGTGTAGAAGTGCCTTGGGCATAGCATGCTTTATTTAACCAATTCCCTGCTGTTGGAATATTAGACTTAATGGTTCCAAAACCTCTACTTTTTTTTTTTTTTTTTTTTTTTTTTTACACAGGCAGAGTGGACAGTGAGAGAGAGAGACAGAGAGAAAGGTCTTCCTTTTTGCCGTTGGTTCACCCTCCAATGGCCGCCGCAGACGGCGCGCTGCGGCCGGCGCACCGCGCTCCTCCGATGGCAGGAGCCAGGAGCCAGGTGCTTTTCCTGGTCTCCCCATGGGGTGCAGGGCCCAAGCACCTGGGCCATCCTCCACTGCACTCCTGGGCCACAGCAGAGGGCTGGCCTGGAAGAGGGGCAACCGGGACAGAATCCGGCGCCCCGACCGGGACTAGAACCCGGTGTGCCGGCGCCGCAAGGCGGAGGATTAGCCTGTTGAGCCACGGCGCCGGCCTCAAAACCTCTACTTCTTTGCTACACTCTTCCGACTGCCCCCCTGCTCCTCTTGAACTTGTCAAAGGACCTGGGGTCTGACACCCAGCACCCACTGTGCAGATGGGGAGATCCTTTCTCTACAACCTTCCTTCCCCTCCTGTTACCACCTGCACTGCCCCATTGATGTGAATGTAACTTTCCTTTGTTTGCATTGGCAATATGCAGTCTATGCACAACATGCACACGTGTGCACACGCAACACAAATGCATGCACACATACGCATGCACACCCATGCGCTCATCTTTGCTACACGTCTGTGCGTTTGATGTTCTACTTTATACCTGGAACGCTGCCGCTCAGTCCTCCAGCCACATCCAGCCTTGTTCTTTGGGTTTGGCCCTCCAGAGCTTGTCCTGTCTACTTACTTGGTCTGTATCAGGGTCTTTTTTCACTTAGCTATGCTCATTCTAAAAGGAAACCCTCAAGCGAAGGCCATTGCAGGAACACACGATGCAAGCCGAGGCCTGAGGCCTGCCACACGTCTGCTGCTCGCAGGTGCGCCTGGACCGTTACTGTTGCTGCTCGCAAGTGCGCCTGGACCGTTACTGTTGCTGCTCGCAGGTGCGCCTGGACCGTTACTGTTGCTTGAGGCTCGCCAGTGGGCCGAGTGGTGGACCGAGTCTCAGAAGACCTTGCTGAGAATCTCATCCGGGCCTTCTAGTCCTCCGGGCCTCAGTTTGTTCATCTGACCAATGGGGATGATGGCACGAGTCTCGGTTGTCCAGAAAGGCACATGGTAATTTAATGACCAAAGTGCAGTGGCCACTGGCAGAGAACAGAGTTGGTCCAACACTGACTACCCTGCGAGGCTAAGTCATGTCTTGCAGGCTTTTTCCTGCCCTCGTTCTTAACGTCTGGTGTTTGGTTCTACGAGAGCCTACTTGTCCCGTGGATTCCTGCATCTCCCACCACAATCTGGACAGAGAACTTCTCCACGACCTTCAAGGGTCCTCACTCATTCTATCGCACTGTTGCTGTGTTCTGAAGTCTTTTGCTTTCTCAGTGCGCATTGGTTGGATGGATTAAGGAAATAACGCATGGATATGTCGATGAGGCCTCATCTAGTGTCCTCGTAGCCTGAAAGCAGCCCCCAGTGACAGGGCATTCTTTGGAGGCTGCCATCCACACAGCAGCGAAATCAGACATTGAGGCAGGATAAATACACTCCATATGACATATGTGGTTCCCCAATGCCAAGTCTGAGTCGGATCAATTTAATTAACTAACAAATGTAGTTGTTATGGCAACAATGCTGCTAATCTATTTCTGCAAATACTCAGTATGATTGACCTGTTGCTAAGCAACAGCCAATAGGTTAGACGGCCGAGGATGACAAATTTCATCTGGCCCAGATGTTGCTATCCAGTCATAAATTGGGTCCCTGATCAAGGAGAAGTTCCCCAGAAAATAATTAAGATATTGAGATAATATTCCTGAAGACCAGCCGCATGGTGATACCCAGAAATAAGTAAAATCCAAAACCATATTGTTCATAGGCTAGCGGTTTAGAAACACAGATATTATGAAAATTAGAATAAGCGACACAGTTATTTTTGATTTTTATAAGCCTGCTCAATATCTCTGCAGAACATTGTCTTTATCAGTCTTGGTAAAGATGGGACATACGTTTATAAAGATATACTTCATGTATGCAGAATATGCCAGTGTAGGCAGCGATGTTGGGAGTAATGAAAACAGAATTATTTCACTCAACAATCCAACACATCCTTCCACCCGGCTCTCCCCCGTGTTCTCTCATCCAAGATGGCCCACGCTTCGTAATTTAAAACCCTGCTTTCTTCTGGAGTCCCCCAGTGTTTCCCAGGCTGCTAAGGGAGAGATGTGTCTCTCATTGTCTGCCTCTCTAAGCTGACAACAGACGTGCCGTTTTCAGATGCACTCCCAAGGAGACACAGGAGATGTGCAGGAAGGAGTGAGCCGAGGAGGAAGATGATCAGGCTGGACCAGGGCGCTGCGTGAACGGTCTGCCAGGGTCCTCAGTAAGCTGCGACGACGATTACACCGGGACCAGCATCTGCAGACTCGGGCATTTGGGTGCCAGGCAGGTATGGCTCAAGTGTGGTGCAGACATTCGTAGAGCAAAGGAGGGGAGAGGGTGTGTGCAGGCTAAAGATTGGGTTATAGGGCTGGCGCCATGGCTCACTTGGCTAGTCCTCCGCCTGCGGCGCCAGCACCCCTGGTTCTAGTCCCGGTTGGGGCGCCAGATTCTGTCCCAGTCGCTCCTCTTCCAGTCCAGCTCTCTGCTGTGGCCTGGGAGTGCAGTGGAGGATGGCCCAAGTCCTTGGGCCCTGCATCCACATGGAAGACCGAGAGGAAGCACCTGGCTCCTGGCTTCAGATCGGTGCAGCGCTGGCTGTAGTGGCCATTAGGGAGTGAACCAATGGAAGGGAGACCTCTCTCTCTCTCTCTCTCTCTCTCTCTCTCACTGTCAAACTGTGCCTGGCAAAAAAAAAATACTGGGGTTCTACTGAAAGCTGTTTGAGCAAAAACAATTGTTTTAAGGAGTGCTCTGCCCTTTGTTCCAATTCGCGTCCCACATAACTGCCGAGGCAGACGCTCGTGCTGGCTACCTTGGCCACCGCTGCACCTGCCGGGAGTTTGACTCTAGCATGAAAGTGCGTCTTGAGGTCAGAAGCCGTCTGACCCCGTGGGGGGCTCCCAGGGCTCAGGTGCTGCAGACTGACGCTGAGCTGGCTCCTGGTGCTGACAGGTGCATGACCCCGGTGGGAGGACACGCCTCCATCTAGGCTCTGGGTCTGCTTATGTGACAGAAAGGGGATCCAGGAAGACCTCTGAGTCCTTGAGAACCAACTGCAGAGTTCCAATCGGGTACCCGAGTCCCTGGCCACAAAGGACTCCGTGGGAGACTCTGAGACAGCCCCCACCCCGGCCAGGTCATTCCCACACCCGCCTCTTGCAGGAAGGAGGATGGGGAGGACCTGCCTCGCTAGCTGTGAGCCGCGGGGAGGTTTTCCATGGAAAGGCAGAGCGAGGTCGGGACAACCGCAGGCAGGTCATCTCTGAAAGGCTGGTCTGGGCGAGAACCCTTGTCGTCCCAGCGCCTTTCCTGGAACCGATCTGCCTCCATGACTCAGAAGATCAGGGAGCACTAGAGTTCAGGAAAAGGAAGAGGGGAGGAAAAGCTAAGGAGAGAGGAGGGTGGGCGGCATACGACAGGGAGGGAGGAGGCCAAGAAGGGTAGAGTAACGGAGAGCCCCTCACTCACAGGGCGTACTCAGATCTGACGCGCGGGTCCAAGAGTGCTCCTGTCCATCTGTCCCCAGGCAGTCTGCCCAGTGTTTGCACATATGTATATGTATATATGTAGATAAAGGTTTTTTCAGAGCATCTCAATTCCATCAACTAGAAATTATTGCGTAAGAAGCTAATTTGGGAGGAGCAATTTTCTCGGAACTGATTGCAGAAACAGCCACACAATTATCTCCGCAGAGCACTGAGCACAGCACAGACAGGGCCGTGCCTCCAGCTCTGCCCTCGTCTCCGGCATCGCGGCTGACTCTCAGGCAGCCAGTCACCCCGGGCGAGACACAGACCGGAGTCCTGCGCTCTGAAGATGATCCCCCACGGTGTGGTCTCCGGCTCTCTGTGTGCCCTCACCTCCTCTCCTCTCTTTTCAGACCCGTGTCTGAAGCAGGTGCCTGAGCAGTGGAGGCGTGGCCTCTCACAGCCCTGCCTGCATGGAGCAGGAGCCCTTGCCAACCTCTCTAACTGTGGACGCTCCGATGGACGCGCTGGCGTGCGAGGCGCTCTGTGCGATGCTGCACACACGGAACATGGTAGCAGAGGCCATAGCACAAACGAGGAGGATGACATTTGGACACAGTCTTTTTGGGGTTCAACTTAGGAAGTCAGGAGAATGTACATATACATGCTTCAAGCACTGACATTTAGGTAAAATAAAATCATCGTTGTAAAGGTGTATTGTGGGGGACAACTTGTGGTGTAGTGGGCAAAACCATGGCCTGCGATGCTGACATCCCATGTGGTGCTGGTTCGAGTCCCCACTGCTCCACTTCCAGTCCTCTCCTTGCTAATGGACCTGGGAAAGCAGTGGAGGATGGTCCAAGTGCTTGGACCCCTATACCCATGTGGGAGACCCAGGAGCAACTCCTGGCTCCTGGCTTTGGCCTGGCCCAGTCCGGGCCATGGTGGCCATTTGTGGAGTGAGCCAGTGGATGAGAGATCTCTCTGTTTCTGTGACTGTGCCTTTCAAATAAATAAAGATAGATCCTTTCTTTTCTTACAGGTATACTCTGGACTTCTACTGCCAGGGTTTGAATCTGGCCAGGACCTGGGGCAAGAGAACTTCGTGTCCCCAGACTCCAGTTTGCTCTTAAGTGTCCTGAGGGAAGCACATGGCTCTCTCTGCAGCGTGGGTCCCGAGCTCGCCGGAGGCTCCCGTTCCATTATTCTTGCCAACACCATTGGGTTCTCCTGGCAATCCTTCCCGAGCTTGGCACCCTCCCCATATTCCAAGATGAGGACAATGAGGCTCCAAGAGGTGAAATGCCTGGCCTTCTGTCACCCTCGATAAGGGCGGGTGGGGGCTCCAGCCCAGGCTGCTTCCAAAGCCCCCCTCCACCCACGCGGCTTAATGAGGGTTCGGCTTCACGCTTCTCTCCCCTTGATTAGGTGTTAAATATTTACCACCTTGCCTTTCTTCCTCTCTCCCCTCTTTAAAAACGGTTTAATTAAAATCATTCGTTGAGCTCATGATAAAAATATGTAAATGTGATGATTTTTGTGGAATGAGTCCATTGTCTCCCTTTCATCCCCAAAGGACTGAGGATAAGAAGGGATAGATAGCCGGGCTCCCCGTGAATTTGAACAAGCAATGGTGATATGTTGGAGAACTGATTTCAAGGTCTGTTGGCCACAAGACCTGCAGTACACGCCTCTGAAGCCCAACCAGATTCATAGGCGTGCGGTGGGGTGGGGGCAACGGCCTCCATGTCGGAAGAGCCCAGTGGGATCAGCTCCAAGAGGCAGAGTGAAGGGAGTCTCATGCCCACGTCCCAGGCCCACCCTGACGGGGACACCTGCCCTGCACGCACCTGCCAGAGGCATCTGGGGCCCTCTGCTGCCTCCTTCTCCAAGGCACAGTGGAAGGCGTTGCCTGCCCCGGGAGCCTGCCTGCCTGCATCCCCATGGCAACCCAGTGTGCTGTCCTTTGTACACTGAGCACCTGCTCCATGCCGTGTTCTGGGGGGTCCAGTCCTTGCATTCAGGACTTACCTCTCGGGAGACAGTGAGCCAGGCACTGAGGGAAGTCAGTGTCCGTGTCTTAAGGTTTTGTGAAATCTAGGAATTGTCCTGACCTCACCTGGGCCTGGGGAAGGACAGCACCCCCCCCCCCCCCAGCCCCTGGGATAGCCTTCCCGCTCCGTCAATCCTAATAAAGCTCATTCGCAGAGTCGACTCTCCAGGCTCACCTGGCTGGAGCAGAGGTTCTGTAAAGCTCTCCTATGCCCAAGTATTGGATAGGGTGAGCCGCTGTAACAGACAACCCCACAACTCAATGACTCAGCACAACGGATTTCACTCCCTCCCTCCTTCCCTCCCTCCCTCTCTCTCTCTCCCTCTCTCTCCCTCTCCCTTCCTCCCTTCATCCCTTCCTTCCATTTTTTTTTACATTTTTTTTTGACAGGCAGAGTGGACAGTGAGAGAGAGAGAGACAGAAAGGTCTTCCTTTGCCGTTGGTTCACCCTCCAATGGCCGCCGCGACTGGTGCACTGCCCTGATCTGAAGCCAGCAGCCAGGTGTTTCTCCTGGTCTCCCATGGGGTGCAGGACCCAAGCTCTTGGGCCATCCTCCACTGCACTCCCAGGCCACAGCAGAGAGCTGGCCTGGAAGAGAAGCAATGGGGACAGAATCCGGTGCCCCGACCGAGACTAGAACCTGGGGTGCCAGCGCCGCAGGTGGAGGATTAGCCTAGTGAGCCACGGCACCAGTCCCTTCCTTCCTTTTTAAATATTTTATTTGTTTATTTATTTGAGAGGTAGAGTTCCAGACAGAGAGGGGGGAGATGAGATGAAGGTCTTCCATCTGCTGGTTCACTCCCCAAATGGCCACAATGGCCGGAGCTAGGCCAATCCAAAGCCAGGAGCCAGGAGCTTCTTCCAGGTCTCCCATGCAGATGCAGGGGCCCAAACACTTGATCCATCCTCCACTGCTTTCCCAGGACATCAATAGGGAGCTGGATCAGAAGAGGAGCAGCTAGGACATGAGCAGCATCCGTGTGGGATGCTGGCACTGCAGGTGGAGGCTTAGTCTACTATGCCACAGTGCAGGCACCTATTTCTTTTTAAAAAAAACATGTTTATCAATTTATTTTATTTATTTGAAAGACAGAGAGACAGATGGGGAGGAAGAGATCCCCTATCCACTGGTGCACTCCCCAAATGGCCTCAACAATTGGAGCCGGACCAGGCCGAAGCCAGGAGCCAGGAACCAGTAGCCAGGAGCCAGGAACTCCATCCATCCAAAATGCGGGGGAGGAGGCAGCCTGTGTCCTGACCCAGGATGGGCCGGAAGTCCTGAAATGGACAGGACAATCCCTAGATCTTTTGCAATTTAAGACAGGGAGCCCTTACGTCCCCCAGCCCCTGTGTCGCTGTCTGGGATCCAGGATCACACTGAAGCACTTGAGCCGTCCACAGCTGCCTCCGGGGTGCACATGGAGTGGGAGCTGGAGTGGGGAGCGGAGCTGGGACTTGAACCCAGGCCCTCCGATATGGGATATGGAAGCCACAATGGTGACTAACCATACTTCTCATTCCCAGAGCAGGAGTGGGCAGTAGTCGATCGATGGGGCAACTCCGCTGTGTGTGGGTCTTGCCAAGACCACTGCCACCTCGAGATTCTGGCCTCCTTTTGCTTTCTCAGTCAACACAGACCTTGCAGAGAGCGCTAAAGTGGCAGGAAGTCACATGAGCGTCTATCCGGGGTCTTGAGTCAGCCACTCCCTTAGTGTAAGGGAAGGAAGTACAGTCTAGGTAGGGCCCACGGAAGCAAAGGGTGTGTGGCACATGTGGGAGTGCCACGCCTGTGCCTTCCAGGGGCTTTGGCGGTGTGAGCTCTTTGAAACAGGGACCGCACCACCTCCCCATTAAGCCCGAGCGCTCTGCTCGGTGCTTGGCTTGGGTAAATGATAAAAACACCCTGGAATAAACAGTGCCCGAGTGGATAATCATTGTCAGGCAAGGGTCAGTGGATGAGTTTAACTGAAACCGTTGACAGCTGCACTGCACTCCGCGGCTCAGGTTTAACAGATGCGCTATTCCGTTATTCCACTTGGCTGTGTTGGACAAGGCAGGCTTCAGATTCCGTCACAGCCTGCCCCACCTTCCCCCAGACAGCTCCCTCTGCCCGGGCCTGCCAATGTTGTCCTTGATGGGGAAGCAGACTTTGTGTGACTTTTTAAATTTATAAAATCTTTTTCTCTCTGGGAAAAATTCGTACTTTCAAGAGCATTGTTTTTCTTTAGACACAGAAGTATCTGATGGAAAACTCAAGGCTGAGTCCTTTGTTTTCCCTGGTCTCGGCGCTCGCTGTGAATACCATCGATTCAAAGGCAGCGATCGCGGGGTAATGGGTTTTCATGGCATGAAGAACACCCTGCCTCGGCAGCTCCAGACGTGGTCGCTGCTGTGCTCGTATCTATAAAGCACAGAGGCTGAAGAGTGACTTTATCCTTCCCTGTTCCAGCTGTTCCCCTTTTCCACCCCCAGCCCCGCAGCAGAGAGTCCCAGGGGAATCCCAGGGGGCTCCTGAGCTGGTTCATTTTCTGAGTCACCAGGGCCACGGTGCTCAGATGTTTGGTCTGACATTTATTTGGGATGTGTTTGGCAGAGGTCGACATTTCAATAGGAAGACTTTGGAGACCACCTCCAGAACAGGGTTGGACCCCATCCGATCTGTAGAAAGTCTACAAAGAACCTCCTCCTCGGAGAGAGGGACTTGCACCTGCAGAGGGCGCTCCTGCTTCCTGGCCTCCAGGTGCTCTCCTGGGTCTTGTACCCTTGGACTTGCACCTCCACAGTCTGCAGGGCCAGTTCCTTAACATCAGTGTGTCTCTCCCTGACCAGTGTGTGTGTGCGTGTGTATGTGTGCATGTTCATCCCCAAAGGACTGAGGATAAGAAGGGATAGATAGCCAGGCTCCCCGTGAATTTGAACAAGCAATGGTGATATGTTGGAGAACTGATTTCAAGGTCTGTTGGCCACAAGACCTCGCAGCATACGCCTCTGAAGCCCAACAGATCTCTTTGGGATCTTCCTAGTCCACGGTCTATCTTCTAGGTCCAGGGGTCCTGGAAACCACCCCAGCTCTCTCCACATGTGCCAAGTTCTCCCTTAGTGCTCCCACAAACCACTAATCTGGTCCCATCTCATGGTGGTTCAGCTTATGCACCAACTAGGCAAGGCTGTGGTAGCTATTTGTATGGTCAAATACCAGTCTGGATATGGACATAAAGGTATGAGTCAGACAAGACAAACATTTGAATCAGTAGACATCGAGGAAGGCAGGTTATCCTCTATGATACGGGTCTACTGTGTCCAGTCCGTTGAGGGCCTCAGGAGAAAACAGAGAGGTCCCTTGAAGAACAGAGAATTCTGCCTCCAGCCTTTTCACCTGAGGCTGCAGCTCCTCCCTGGGCTCCAGTCCACAGCCAGGCTGCCCTGCAGAATCTGAGCTGCAGCCCCCACCAGCACAGGGCGGACTCCTTCAAATTCCTCTCCCCCTCCCTACCCTCCTCCCTCCCTACCCTCCCCCTTCCATTCTTTCCCCTCCCCTGCCCTCCCCTCCCCCTTCTCTCTCTCACTTCCCCTGCTCCACCTGCCCAATAAAATATTGAGTCCAAAGTCTCCCTTTTTCCAAATGAGAGGACCCAAATAAAAGGCTTTAGTCAACTAGGACATATGAACTTTTAGGAATGGCTGATGTCTGTTTATTCCTTTTCATTAATTTATTTACATATACATATTTAAGATACTTGATAAATACAGTACTTACTTTAAGACTGTGAATGAAATTAACCTTAAAAATAAATAAATTAAATACAGACTGCTTAGCGTTTACCAAGGACTTTATCAATTTGCATGGGTTTTTGGCTTTGATTTGTTTTGAATTTTACAAAATAAGGAATTTTTGAAAAGGTATCTTGTTAACAGCACTTTAGTAATTCAGTTGAAGAATTATCCCCTTGAGAATTTTCGAGGAAAATGAATGTTTTCAGAATGTTGTTTCTTAAGAATTCTTCTCTACTCCCCGTAATTTTGAGAAACACAACCTTTTAGATAATGAAAGCAATCATTAAAGAAATAAACTTGAGAATTCCTGATTTCAGGTGTTGTAATAATTGTAGTTAAAACGCCTCTTCAGCCTCAGGAAATCTGTAGTAAATGTGAGTAATTGCTGTCCACACTTTCGCTGTTTTGCAAAAAGCAAAAGGGCCCCTTTGGGACAGTTAAATCAAATGAGAAATATGGGCAAAAGACCCAGAAAATATGTTTTAGCTAATTTTTTTTGCTCTGTCCTATGTAACAGAGTTTTCTAGGTGCCTGTGTGTAGAGTAACCCCTTCTTTGCTGAGGGCATACTTGCACATATACAAGAGGCAACAGGTGGGGGGAGGGACTGGCCTGGGGGCACTCAGAACCTCTGCCCAGCATTGTCCATCCCCAAAGTGAACACCAGGCAAAGGCAGGAGCAGTTTGTTTAAATCCTTTTACCCCTGAGCGGCGCTGCCCCCCAGAAACAAACTGTGAGATGCACCTGCAGTTTTAGGTGGTCTGGCAGTTTTCCCAAAAGGTAAAAGAAAAGACTGGAATGAATTTTATTTATTTATTTGTTTGTTTAAGAGGGATACAGATAGACTGGGGGCGGGGGAGACCTGCTCACTGGTTTATTCTCCAAATTCCTGAGACAGCTAGGGCTGAGTCAGACTGAAGCCAGGAGCCTGGAATTCAATCCGGATCTTCCCGTGAGTGACAAGGAAGTGAATGCTTGAGCCATCATCCATCTGCAGCCTTCTGCGCTGCACGTCAGCAGGAAGCCAGCATCCGAGTGGGGCGGGGACTCCAACTCTGATGTGGGACGTGGGCGTCCCAGTCGGAACTTGACTGCGGCACCAAGTGCCTGCCCTGAACTTAGTTTTAATAACGTATTTATTCAACACAGCATTTTATCATTCTAACATGCAATCAATACAAACACTATTGGTGAAAAATTTCATATTCAATTTTTTTCTAATAAGTCTTATAATTGGGGTGTGAACTTTATGCTCACCAACACATTTCAGTTTGGGCTCACTGTGTTTCAAAGCTCAAGAGCCATCTGAGGCCAGCACTGATAGATTGGAAGGCCCTGGTATCAGGTATATGGATATCTATTGTCTCTCTCTTCTCTCTCTCTCTCTCTCTCTCTCTCTCTCTCCCCCCCTCCCCCACCCCCTCCATCTCCATATATCTCCACCTCAATCTCCATCTTCATATCTCTACCTCTACCTCTCTATCTCAGGTTTATTTAATTATTTATTTTAAAGGCAGAGCATCAATGAGAGAGGGAGACACGCAGATGTACACACAGGTGTGGGGCAGACTGAAGCCAGGAGCCAGGAGCTTCATCCGGGTCCCCCCCATGGCTGCAGAGACACAAGCGCTTGGACCATCTTCTGCTGCCTTCCCAGGTGCATTAGCAGGGAGCTGGATCGGAAACAGAGCAGCCAGGACTCAAACCAGTGCTCCAACACGGATTGTGGGCATTATAGGCTGCAGCCTAACCAGCCGTATCACAGTGCCAGCCCCCATTTTTTTCCCTTGTAGAGAGGAGCAGACATTTACACTGGCCGCGTGGCTGGGCACATGTTTTTTGAGGGAAGTGGGGCCTCTGCTTCCTGGCGGTTCTGTTCCCAGCACACAGGTGCGGGTTCCGACGTGGGTGCTTCTTCTGTTCAGGTGCTGCCCTTGGCATCTTCTCTCCTGGTCTCCCGCTCTCTCCATCACTCCTTTTCTGCTGCCGTTCGGGGGTCAGGGCCACAGGGTTGTGGAGCTCAGATTTGGGGAGTGTTTTCTGTTGCCGTTTCCAAAGATCTTTAAAAAAATCACAATGGAGTTCAAGTTCTCAACTGTGAGACATTCAAGAGGAAATGCACTTGTTGCTGTTGACTATTCCAGACATTACTGGAAGGATTATTAATTACTTAGCAAGGATGACAATAGCCGCCATTTATCCCCGCCCACTTCACTTCACATTGCAAAGGTGCTTTTAAATAAGTCTCACTTTATCTTTTTTTTAAGATTTATTTTTTCAGAATTTTTTTCTTTTAAAAATTTATTTATTTATTTGAAAGGAACAGTTACAGAGAGGCAGAGGCAGAGAGAGAGAGGTCTTCCATCTGCTGGTTCACTCCCCAGATGGCCATGATGGCCGGAGCTGCACTGATCTGAAGCCAAGAGCCAGGAGCTTCCTCCAGGTCTCCCACGTGGATGCAGGGGCCCAAGGACTTGGACCATCTTCTACTGCTTTCCCAAGCCACAGCAGAGAGCTGGATAGGAAGTGGAGCAGCCGGGTCTTGAACCGGTGTCCCTATGGGATGCCGGCACTGCAGGTGGTGGCTTTACTTGTTGCGCCACAGTGCCCAGCCCCCTCACTGAAGACGTCTGTTTCACAGATGGGGAAGGCGGCCAAAGGGAAACCTTTGGTTCGAGAGCACAGAGCTGGGCCGGGGTGAAGCTCAGCACGAGCTTTTCCTCTCGTTTGGATTCCAAAGCTTGGTGCCCAGACATTCAGGGAATTCTTCCCGGTGCGGTTCTGAACTCAGTGCGGTTTTAGCTCAGAGCAGCTGGCCCTGAAGCGCAAGCGGCAGGTGCGAATCCCGCCAGCCCTCCTCCTCTTTGGCGTTGGGAAACCCTGCACTGGGTTTCTACTTCTTCGGCTGCAAACGCGGTACCAGAGTCTCCATCACCGTGGGCCCCCCGAGTGTGCACATCCCAGCATTGGTTAGAACTGGAAAGAATACCAGAAAACTAATGGTTTATGCGGAGGGGTAACTACAAAGTATTTACGCATATATTTTTCATTTTATTTGCGAGAGAGAGAAAGAGCAAGCGCTACATCTTGCATTTGCTGGTTCATCCTCCAAATACCCACAACAGCTGGGGCTGGGCTAGGCTGAAGCCAGGAGCCCGGAACTTACTCCAGGTCTCCTCCGTGGGCCATGGGCGGCAGGGCCTGAGGCAGGTGGCCCATCACCTACTGCCCTGAGGGTGCACAGTCTCCGAAAGCTGGAATCAGAGCCAAGGCTGGAACCAGCAATGTGACAGCTGCCCTGGTAGTGCTGCAGCCTAAATAAAACAGTCACCGACCCAGCCTCAGCTAGAAGTTCGAGGTGCTGTCCATTGCACCACAGGGCTGACAAATAAAATCAAACCATGTTGCACGCTATGACCACATGATTAGATATTCTGTAATCATTACAAGTCAAGTTTTCAAAGAATATTTAATGTTTAGACATTGAACGCAATGGTTAGTAAGTTAAGAAACATGGTGTAAAGACCAACATACACCACATGAGCCCAATTTGCTAATTCGTAGATCGACACAAGCGCTGGGGAAAATAATCTCGCTGAGACACACAGTGATTGTGCTTCTTGTAGAGTCATAGGTCACGAGTGATTTTTTATGGAGCACATTTCTCTATGCTGCAAAATTTTTAGAATGATCACCTGCTAATTTCTCCCCCTTAATAAGGAAAAAAGTATTTTTAAGTGGCATCTCTAATTCCCAGGGAAGTTCACTTTTAATGAAGACCATTTGATTCATCAAATAAAGTTTGCTCCCTCCTACGCTTAATCAACTATTTTAAGTCTCCTCTTTCTGGAGACACCTACTGCTCCTATTAATTCTGTTACATCGTCGGCTCTCGTTAGAACACCCTGAGGGACTGGGGGAACAAGTGCATGACCTGACTGGCAGGAAGTGAGGTCACGGGGAAAGTACCGGGAACTGGCAACTTTACAGCTCCCCTGTGACCAGACTGATGGTCCCCACCCAGGTAAGGAGGCTTCTGTGGACCCTGCGTGTGCGTCCCCCCATGAGAGGAAGCTGGGCTTTTATGTAATAAGCGCCTCTTGGCCTTGGAAGTACCAGCATGGTCCGCAACGAGGAAGGAAAACACCCTGCAAAACCACAGGCTCTCTAAAGGAAAGTGACCCCAGGGGTGTTTCTGGGTACGAGGGATCAGGCAAGAGAAGCCGGAGAGGTGAGGTTGTGTCTTTCTCTGCTGGCTTCACTGTAGACGTTTAAGTCAGTCGCCAAGCACCCTGGAGATGGAACGGCAGGGACCATAGAACCAGCTGGAGTTTCTGCTCTCTGGGTGCCTGTGCAGGTGCGCTGAGGCCCAGGCCAACACGGTGGTAGCGAGGGTGTGCCACAGGTGAGAACCTCTGCTCAGACGCCCGCTCACTCCTGACTTCCTGCGGTGGCTGGGAGGATGTGGTTCTGAAATGAGACGAGGGGTCGTCACTCTCACACTCGGCCTCACAGACGCGCGCTCTCTCCAACCCAACACGCTCAATCTGAAGGGAGTTTTGCAGGAGCTCTTCTTCGAGTTTTCTCGTTTCCCGATCGTAAGCAGAATCACTCACGGTGATAAAACAGACAAATCTGGGGAAGAGATTAGGCTCCCGATCTTGTCTGAGAGTCTCAGGGGCCTGTCACTCTGCGGCGCCCTGGCTCCCATGGCCGGAACAGAGGAGGGAGAAGCGCTACGCAAGGTCAGGGCCACGCAAGGTCAGGGCTACGATCTCCCTTCAAGTTCAAGTTGTTGCTTCTCCTGCTTCGCCTAGAGACGGTTTACCAGAGAACTGAGGGATTCTTTCCATGTCTTGAGAAAGTTTTTTTTTGGGGGGAGGGGGGCAGAGAGGAGGTTGCTGGGGGTAGCTTTATAGGTCAACATGAAACCCAAAAACAAGGAAAAAAAGGAGATACTTTTATGAAAGCTATCCATCACATGTCAAGGATAATAATCAATTTTCTGTCACAATGAACTGATAAAAGCTCTCAGTAATGATGTCGGGAGGGAAAATTTGTGTTGGATCTCAAAACGTGCAGACCTGATATCAAACGAATTCATAAAAGCTCGCTGCTGCTCTAGCCCTTGGAGGCATGACAAAATACAATTTCTCATCCACAGGATATGGAATAATTTCCCTTCTTTAGTTTTACACGGAGAAAAGCAAAAGGAAAATCTGAATTTCAAAAAAAATATACATTGCACAATCCCGCTTTTGCAGGTGAACATTAGCGATCATTTTGGCCGCTGATATCAGAAACCGTTCTGGTGATTTCTCTCACATCATGCAAATGGCTGCATAATGCCTCTCCTCTTGGAATGTACAATCAAATCAGCATTCTAATGCTACAAGCCGGTGATGAGCTTGGGAATAAATATGCAGGAGCGCATGAAAAAAAACCAAGGCAATCAAGAGGCGGCAGCGTCCTCGCTCGGACTATAAATCTTTGTCTATTTCAATCGCAGGGCTGGCCGAATCAGTGTAAAATTCCAGCGGGGATGTCATCAATTTCTGTTAACCTCTCTATTCCTCTTTGTGTTGGCTCTGGGGTGATGGATTGGTTTTGTCACTTCTGCTCCGTTCACAGTATGTTAACATGGAAGGGTGCAGGCAGGTTACCGGCAAAGGTTACTGCTGTCCCACCCTTGACCCTCACTTGCACACTTCGGTGGGATCACGGGACTCTCTCGGCTTGCAGTCCCCTTCTGGCTCCAAAACCCTCAGCTCCGAGACTGCCCGTGGGCGGCTGCAGCATGGAATGGTGGGGTCGCCCTTTAGAAGTGAAAACAGGTTGCAGCTTGCAGAGGAAATGTGGGCAGCGCGCGGAGACAACCAAGCAATGAGTCGGGTGCCTGAGGACAGGACTCAGGCTCGAGCCACTGACGGGCGCAGGGCAGAGCTGCGGCTCCACGCTGGACCTGGCGTTCCCAGCTGCACGCTGGGGCTCTCTGCAGCATGTCAGGTGGAGCCCTGGCGGTCTGTTTCCCTGGACATGCACCGTGACACTCCTCGAGCCTCAACCTACGCGGTAGCCTGCTGTGGACATGACCACGAAGCCCAGTGGCTCACTCTGTATTCTCATAGCACACACGGATACTTCCAGCTGTTTATTCCAAATTACTGAAATCAGAATCAGATATTAACACTCCCGAGTGCCCTGCAGCACCGTTTACAAGATAGATGCAGAAGCAACCTGAGTGTCCACTGATGGATAAACAGATACAGGAAATGTGGCACGTGCGTGGAACAGTATATCATATGCGTGGACTATCATATGGAATGCATGTATGAGATACCTATGTGGAGTATCATGCAACCTTGGAAGAGTGGGAGATTCTGAGATATGTGATAACATGGGTCAGGCTTGAGGGCAGGACGCTAAGTAAAATAAGCCCATCAAAGAAGGGCTGATACTGCAGGGTTCCATGTATTTGAGGTCCATAAAATAGTCCATGACTGCATTGGAAAAGTGGGGTGGGGTTTGCCAGGGGCCGCGGGTGGACGGAGGACGAAAAATTGCAAAAAAAAAAATCAGCAGGCAGAAGCTTCCAGGTCAGCAAGGTGAGGCAGCTGCAGAGGTGCGCTGTGCCAAATGATCGCAGGATGGGTTACTATGTTGTGTTACCCAATAGAGTAGCCACCGCCTCCAGGCGGCTACTTCTATTTTTAGGTTCAGATCATCCTTCATTCTCCTCTGTAGCCAAATTTCAAGTGCTGAGGACTCCACCGGGGCTCCTGGCGCCTCTGCTGGGCGTCGTAGTCGCGAACATCTCCGTCAGCATAGAAAGTGAAGTAGAGAGAGCCGGCTCAGCTTGCGCCTACCCAGGTGGGGTTACGCCTTTCAAAGCAGGCGCCGAGTGAAGCCAGAGACTTCTGTTAATAAGGTTGCCACTGTCGAGACATGAAGCTTGGTTCTACAGCTATTCATCAAAGGTGAGGCCGGCTCAGAGCAAATGGCCTGCTGGGAATCGGGCTAACGGCATCATGGAGACGCCCCGAGCTGGTTGTGAGTGAGAGAAAAGTTAAGGAGGTCAGTGGCCTAGAAAGGGGCTGCAGGCTCTGGTTCAGACTGATCTGGATTCCGGACACCAACCTGGCTCCTCCACTGTGAGACCTGGGAGGCTTCCCGGCACCTCCGTGGTCCTCGCCTTCCTCGTGCGCCCGGGAGGAGATGACAGAGTCTTCCCCCACGGCGTTTTCCCCCTGAGGATTAAATGAGATGACTTGCGGAGAAGTTGAGGGGGGCTCTTCAAACAGAGCAGGAGCTTTGTCCTGCATTTGTTCCCGTGACCGTGAAAGTCCACAGGCATCTCAGAATCGTCAAAATGACCGGGATCCCGGATGTGAGAGCCAGAGGGGATCGGCGGAGCGCCGCGCACTCAACCACAGGGTGATGGCCGTGCCTTCTGATGCGGGCTGAGCCACACCCATCTCCCGTCATCCCTAAGCCTGTTGGACCCCCAGGACCTTCATTTGCCTGCTGGGCTCATCCTGAGATGGCAAGCCAGCCGCAGCTTCTGCAGGCCCTGTGTCGGCAAACCCGATCCTCAATATGAGTCTCAGATCAGGGTGCGGTCAGTGGAGGGTCACCTCCCAGCCTGGAACCTCACGCAGGCACTTTGCTCAGGTCACCCAAATTGACTGACAGCGTTCCCTTAGGATCAAGGCTGAGACTTGGGTGGGCTTCTGAACAGAGCCTTCATCCTTTGTTGGGGGCCTTGATTCTCCATCCGGGTCTCTGCACATTGTGCCTGCTCTTCTTCCTCACCCTCACCCCCAAAGAGCCACGTGTCAGTAATCCTAGACGCTGGAATTCCTCTGGGTGGGCCTCCTTCCCAGGCCTGGAGCCTAGGCACCAGCTTTCACACTGTTGGAACGTGTCTAGCTCTGGACCATAGGCTCAGGTTGTTGGTTGGTGTCTCTAACCCTGGAGCTTTGTCCTGCACAAGGCAAGTGCTTTCTAAACATCTGGTAAGTGAATATTCCACGTTCATGCTGTTGCACACCATAGTACCAATATCAAACAGAATGGTGAGGTTAAAAATCAGCAGCCTTGTTTTATAGCTCTATGGAAGCCCCATCAACTAAGTAGTTAACCCATCACTTAACTTCTTTGTTGGCATGTTACTCGTTCCAAGATTTAAGGCTGATAGCAAGATATGTGAAATAATCAAGATTAAAAGAAAGTAGATGGAACAGAAAGAAGGTGAAATCGAGCTGGGGTTAAGGCACCTTAGCTGGAGAACATCCCGACAAACAAAAATAAAAAAGCCTGTAACAGTGAAATTTTATTGAATTCCTAAAATTGATTGGAGTGTTTTGCCATATCATTTGTAAACCTAACATCCTAGTTAGTTTTTAAAACAACCGGTGCACAGAGACGATGGTCACTCGTAAATGCGACATCCTGGGTAAGAACCCAGGTCTCCCGCAGGTGCTCCCACCTGAGTTTCCCCTGGGTGAGGGGGAGGCTTGGCCCATGACCCGGAGAAGGGAACTCTGGAGCAAGCATCCCCAGGTCAGGGGTCAACCACTGCACCGGTCATTGAAATCAACACATTCCTACGCCTGAGATGGGGAGGACTCCTTCCTGATGGGAGCGTGGATTCCCCACGGAGCTGGAATAGAGGCTCCGCTGTTCACGTGACACCATCTGCCGGCCCCTCAGCTGGAGCAGCGCTGAGCCATTTCTACTGACTCCGCCCCGGGTGTTATTCCAGGTGGAGATTGTCAGTCTCACTGCACACTCCTGAAAGTTAGTGAGACTCAGTGTGCTTTTGTTGCGTGCAGTGCATCTGTTAGTGTGCACATCCTCAAAATTAAGACAAATATTTGGAAAGCCTATTTATTTATATTTATTTATTTGACAGAGTTAGACAGTGAGGGAGAGAGACAGAGAGAAAGGTCTTCCTTCCATTGGTTCACCCCTCAAAATGGCTGCTATTGCCGGAGCTACGCAGATCTGAAGCCAGGAGCCAGGTGCTTCCTCCTGGTCTCCCATGGGGTGCAGGGCCCAAGCACCTGGGCCATCCTCCACTGCACTCCCGGGTCACAGCAGAGAGCTGGACTGGAAGAGGGGCAACCGGGACTAGAACCTGGTGCCCGTATGGGATGGTGGTGCTGCAGGCAGAGGATTAACCAAGTGAGCCACAGCACCAGCCCCATAAACCTATTTATGAATTCATATAAGAATCATGGTGGCAGGGCGTAGGCATTCGGCACAGTAGTCAAGACAGCGCTAGGGATGCCTGCATCCCCCCTCAGAGAGCCTGGGGTTGAGTCCCGACTTCACTCCCAACTCCAGCTTCCTGCTAATTAATGTGCACCTTAGAGGCTGCAAGAGGTGCCCCAGGCCTGTGGCTCTCTGCCAGCCTTTGGGACTCCCCGACTGAGTTCCAGGCTCCTGGCCTCAGCCTGGCCTTAGTCCAGCTGTTGGGGGCATTTGAGGAGTGAATCAGCAGGTGGGAGATCTCTGTCCATCTGTCTGTCTCTCTACCTTACAAGTAAATAAATAATTTTAAAATAATAATCATGGCAAATCCACTAACTGATAAGGAAAACAAGACATTCACGAAGGGGAGTCATGAAGACTTCTGTAAACGTGCTGAGACGAGTGACGTTGGTTCACATCTTTTTTTTTTTTTTGACAGGCAGAGTGAACAGTGAGAGAGACAGAGAGAAGGGTCTTCCTTTTCTGTTGGTTCACCCCACAATGGCCACTGTGGCCGGCGCACCGTGCTGATCTGAAGCCAGGAGCCAGGTGCTTCTCCTGGTCTCCCATGTGGGTACAGAGGCCCAAGCACTTGGGCCATCCTCCACTGCACTCCCGGGCCACAGCAGAGGACTAGAACCCGGTGTGCTGGCGCCTTAAGACGACGGAGGATTAGCCTATTGAGCCGCGGCGCCGGCTCCGTCTTCAACTTTGAATGTAGCTGGCGGTAGACTCATCCCTAATTCGATTATGCTGCGACTTTGTCCTCTGGAAGATGTTGGTTCACTGAGTTATGCAGATTGTCCAAGTGCTGACGCATTTCTTTACGCACTCCCCACCCCCAGCATCATCTTCATTAATATCACAGCTGATCTCATCACAAGTCTTTAAATATTGGGAAGTTATCAGGCTCTCGAGAGTTCGCACAAATTTTCCAAAGTTCTAATTTTCACTTGTAAGCTCTAATGGTGTTATTGGCAACAAGTGCAATCAGTGTTTTTTTTTTTTTTTTTCTTATCTGCAAGTCTTCACGTCTACTTTCCTTCTAAATACCGGCTGTCTGAGGAGTTGCCTGGGGTAGAAATGGCATCCGGTGACAAGGACGCTGGTGTAGCTCAGAACTCAGCCGCTTGAATGTCCTGACACTGAATGTCCTTGACACTGAATGTCCTGACACTGAATGTCCTGACACTGAATGTCCTTGACACTGAATGAATGTCCTTGACACTGAATGTCCTGACACTGAATGTCCTGACACTGAATATCCTTGACACTGAATGAATGTCCTTGACACTGAATGAATGTCCTGACACTGAATGTCCTGACACTGAATGAATGTCCTTGACACTGAATGAATGTCCTTGACACTGAATGTCCTGACACTGAATGTCCTGACACTGAATGTCCTTGACACTGAATGTCCTGACACTGAATGTCCTGACACTGAATGTCCTTGACACTGAATGAATGTCCTTGACACTGAATGTCCTGACACTGAATGTCCTGACACTGAATATCCTTGACACTGAATGAATGTCCTTGACACTGAATGAATGTCCTTGACACTGAATGTCCTGACACTGAATGTCCTGACACTGAATGTCCTTGACACTGAATGAATGTCCTGACACTGAATGTCCTGACACTGAATGTCCTTGACACTGAATGAATGTCCTTGACACTGAATGTCCTGACACTGAATGTCCTGACACTGAATGTCCTTGACACTGAATGAATGTCCTGACACTGAATGTCCTTGACGCTGAATGTCCTGACACTGAATGTCCTTGACGCTGAATGAATGTCCTTGACACTGAATGAATGTCCTTGACGCTGAATGTCCTGACACTGAATGTCCTTGACACTGAATGAATGTCCTTGACACTCAGGCCACCCGGAAGCACGTTGTGCTTGTTGCCTGCTTTGCTGGGCAGATTCAACACGGTCGGTGCTAGGTGGCACCACGGTCCCCAACACGTCCGTGTTCTAACGCCTGGCGCCTGCCACTGTTACCTTAGATGGGGTGGGCGTTTGACACAGTGCCTGGGACACTGGTGTCCAGGACCGGAAGGCCTGGGTTCAAGTCCGGGCTTTGCTCTGAACCAAGCTTCCTGCTGCTGCACACGCACTCACCTTGGGAGGTGGCAGGCCATGGCTCGAGTACTTGGGTTCCTGCCACCCAGATGGTGACCTGGATTGAACTCCTGGCTTCCGGCTTTGGCTGGTCCTATCCCAGCTGTTGCAGACATTTGGAGAGTGAACCAGCAGATGGAAATCTCTTTGCCTGTCTGTTTGTCTCTGTCTCTCTGCCTTTCAAATAAACAAAAATCTAAACATTATAAAAAACACTGAGAGAAGAGGATCTGGGTTATCTGGCTGGCTCCAGTCTAATCACACCAGTCCTTGTGTGTGGAGACCTTGCTGTGGTTGTATTCAGAGCAGGGAGGAAGATGTGGCCACGGAAGAGAGACACAGAGACACACAGCGGAGCCAGCTTAGAAGGAGCCAGGGAGCGTGGGCAGCCTCTCAAGCCAGGAGAGGCCAGCAAATGGATTCCCCCCTGCAGGTCCAGGCAGGGGTGCAGCCCTGCTGACGCCTGGGTTAAATTCTCGAGGTGCAAGCTGTCAGTCTCTGACCTACAGAACGGCAAGTTCATCGCCAAGTGTGTTTTCAGCCACTGTGGTCAAGCACAAGGCAAGGGAAGAAAACATACGCTGACCTCTGCTCAAGGGTCAGGGAGCGATGGCTCGGCCATTTGTCCTGTTCCATCAGGGATGCTCGAGCCAGCCTCGCCGTGAGGACAATGACCGCACAGTGGCTTTGTGCCCCATCTTGCCAGCACCAGGCTTGCATCGCTGGGGTAAATGCCGCTGCTATAAACATAGATTCAACCTCACAGGTCCCCTGAGGATTCTCAAGGACCTCCAGGGTCTGTGGACCATGCTTGGACTTTTGAGAACATTCCAGAAGTTTTGGTCTGCTCTTTCCCCCATCATGTTCAGTTTGAGAATTACCCCCTAGAACTAAACTCAACAGTTATTGGTGTCATGAAGAGGCGGTCAGGTGGAAATTTGGGAATCGCGAATTTCACTTTTGAGAATTCTCTCCATAATCCATGCAACTCTATTGCCGGGAAATTTTCAGTGCAACTTTGGATTTTAACACATCGATAACCTTCTGGACGTAAGCATTCTCAGTGATTTAATTTTGGTTTCTCTGCATCTAATATATCCCGGCATTGATCGCTTTAAGTAAAATGAAGATGTGAATGCATATGTCCTTCCATTTCAATCCACATTTCCATCCATTTCAATCAAGTTATTCACCTGCTATCTTCCTCCGAGAACCGAGACAATGAAATCGATGCAGGGCTCCCACGTGGGTGAACTTCCTTGGGGAGCAAACCCAGGGCATCAGACTGCAAGGCTCGAAGCTGAAAGTGTGCACCCTGGGCTTTCCGAACCGGAAGGTGTGCGCTTGCAATGGTGCTAACTAAGTACTCTCTCTAAGAGACGTTCCTTTGGATTGATTGACTTTCAAAAAATTATTAAAAAATTAAAAACCTACCAGTGAACAAATTCAGCCATAGCAGGATGTTAACGGTAATAAACATGTTTGGACTGAGAAGGCCAAATCTGTCTGGGAAGAGGTGAAAGGGAGCGAGGGGACCCGGCCTGCCCCCTGCAGCCTGGAGCTACGTGCGAGAAGCCGGTCCTCTGCTCCTACTGTGCAGGGCACGGGCGGGATGCTCTGGCTGAAGAGAAGGGAGGGCACTCGGTGTACGACCAGGCGTGGAGCCTGTGAGGGCCCTGGGTGTACGACCACACGTGGAGCCTGGGGCAAACACTGGATCCCCGTGACTCCCTAATGTGCAGATCATTCTTGCCAAGAGTTCTAAAGTGGGCAGATCCTGCACACCGGGAGCCATGTGCTTGAGGGGCCTCCCAGGAAGGGGGAAGGACAGCCACAGACAGGGGTGAGGGAGCTGGATGTCTCATCAGAGTGGTGTGGCCTGGGTGGGGGTGGGCGCCAAGCAGGAGTCCCAGGACAAGACGGGAGCCAAGGGGGGACAGAGACAGTCAGAGCGCAGCACTGACTGCAGGGTGGCAAACCCAGGTGTCCCGGTCTGCACCAAGGCCAGTGTCTGGTTTTGCTGGTGAGGCGCCAGCCGTGACATGCCACACTTGTTCTGTGCAAGGGATGATCCGTGCAGGTGTGTGATACAGCAGGTCTTCAAAAAGGTAGTGAAAAATGTATATTATGAGAAACCTATGCATAGATTTTGAAAAATTTCACACCAAAATGTATGCTGTAAAAAGTCATAATCTGAAAAAAATTTGCAAGGATTTCTAAATATTTCTGCGCTCAAATTGGTTTGTTTCTTAATGGCATTTTTTAAACAACATATTTTTAAAGGTTTATTTTATTTATTTGGAAGGCAGAATTATAGAAAGAGAGGGAGAGACAGAGCGAGAGAGAGAGAGAGAGAGAGAGAGCACTTCCAGCCAGTGGCAGTGGTTCACTTCCCAAATAGCTGCAATGGCCGGGGCCGAGCCAGGCAGTAGCCAGGAGCCTGGAGCTCCATCTGGATCTCCCCTGTGGGGCCGTCTGCTGCTGCCCTCCCAGGTGCATTGAGAGGGAAGTGGACCACAGGGCAGCATCAGGGACTCCAGCCGGAGCACCTGCAGCAGCGTTGAGGCGGGAAGAGAACTTTGGAGACTTGTGTGTCTGCCCAGCTCCTGCCCGGTGCACAGTGGAAGCCCGTGGGGCTCTAGGAAGGACTGTGGGCCTGAGATCCACTCTCTTTCCTTGGCAGCAGACGCCTCAGTGGGTCAGCTGGGCGGCACCCAACAGCAGGCGGGAAATCCAGGCAGGATCTTCCTGGAGTGTGCGACTGCAGGGCGTGCTTCTGAGAGAAAGGGACTTTCAGTCTGGGCTTCCACGCTCCTGTGGCATCACAGACTTCTCCTTAAGGGGTCAGTTGACTATCTGATGTGCACAGCCATATTCCAAGCCCAGCTGTGCACTGAGTTCAGCTGCCTGTGCACCTGCTATGGAGGAGGCATGAGCTCTTTCCCCGGTCTCCGCCCCAAGTGCCTTCCGCTGGGGTCCTGGCTTTAGCTTCCCTGTCTCACCCCTTATGCTTGACTGTAGACTCCACCCTACCTTTGACCTTTGCTCCTTTCGAAGGGCGTTTCTTTTGCTAACCCATGCAATTCGTCCTCCCTGTCCTCAGTCTTCACGGGCTTTGGGTAATTCTCTCACCACCCACAGGCTCAGTGACTCTAGTCGTTACTTCAAGCCCTCTGGAAAAGAGAGGGAGGTAAGACCACCAGGAAAAGACCAGCTTGGCCACCCGTGGCCAGGGCTGTCTTGTCCCACGCCGTGTCCCCCTGTTTCTAGTGCAGCCCCTCGCACACCATGAACCCCTGCACGTGGAATAAATTGGTAGAAGAGGGCAGAGAGATGGTGCAGGCTCACCAGGAGTGGAAACAAAAGAAAAGTTCGTGAATGACTGCTCAGTGCAGTCCTTGGGTTGACAACTCGGTAACAGCGTGAAAACAAATTAAGCCAAAGACACACCTCCCCTGAGATACTTCATTACGTTCCCCATCTAGGTATGGATGCCATTAAGGCAAATTATTGCCTCTCAAATATTTTTAGCTCGATGCCCATTTCCGTCTGCATTTGCCTTAGAGGTACATGTTTTCAACTGAGTAATAGGACATACAAATTAAATGCAATTTCAAATTTAAACCTGTGCAAGTGTCACTTACCAAGTCCTCCCTGATAGTCCCAGGGGGCTGCCCATAGCACTGTTGGGAAGATATCACTGTACTTGGTTCCCATTATTTAGTCCAAGAGATTCTTATTAAAATAAAAGCCAGCAATAAGGTTAATATTTTATATACTGCACAACCACAGTGTATGCTTGGGCCCTAACAAATGGATTCATTTCTCCGATCATTCTTCTCGTCTGTGTTATTTTTTATTTTGCTTTGTGCACACTGACACATACATGTAAACATGTACTCAGAACATTCCAACATTAAAAGGTAGCATGTACCGGAGGCATTTTTAAACATTTTTTAAAGATTTTATTTATTTGAGAAAGAGAGTTACAGACAGAGTTAGACAGAGAGAAAGATCTTCTACCCACTGGTTCACTCCCCAACTGTTCACAACAGCCAGAGCTGGGCCAACTCAAAGCCAGGAGTCCAGAGCTTCCCCCAGGTCCCCCATGCGGGTGCAGGGGCCCAAGGACTTGGGTCATCTATTGCTTTCCCAGGCCTTAGAAGAGAGCTGGGTCGGAAGTGGAGCAGCTGGGACTCGAACTGGCGCCCATATGGGATGCCGGCACCAGGGGGAGAGGCTTAGCCTACTACGCCACAGCATTTTCATTAAAAAATGAAAACATTGTAGAAAAAGATCGGCATAGTTGGGAGTCCATAATTCTTGTTGGATGCAGAGCCCCAAGACCTGGGGTATTATGACCTTGAACTTTTCTCTCGGGTCACTTTTCCTCCAGTCCCGGCCACCTGGGAGTCTGGCTGGCCCCTCACACCCCGCCCTGGGCTGTTGCAGGCCTCGTGTTTGTAGTGAATGTCGTCACTCCGCACAGCCAGGTGGCTTGCGTGGAAGGGAGGTGCTGTTGTGTCTCCACTCCCAACGGTAACAGCCACGGCCCGTGCCGAGTAGGTGCTAAGTCACCGAGGCTTTGCCCAGATCAACATGGATGAAAACTCTTTTGCTTTTCCTGTCAGCTGATTCTTGCTCCTTCCCTACCAGGCGGCACGGCCCTGTGGCCCTGGGTGCTCTCCTGTGTTGTTTGTGCTCAGTGTTGGATGGGTGTCTGCTTCTGCTCCCCTGTGTTGGATCACAGCGTGTACCTCCTTTAATTTTGTGTTCCCACTGGAACATAGCAAGAAAGCACTGGGGAGGCTGGCGCCGTGGCTCACTAGGCTAATCCTCCGCCTGTGGCGCCGGCACACCAGATTCTAGTCCCGGTAGGGGCGCCAGATTCTGTCCCGGTTGCCCCTCTTCCAGGCCAGCTCTCTGCTGTGGCCCGGGAGTGCAGTGGAGGATGGCCCAAGTGCTTGGGCCCTGCACCCCATGGGAGACCAGGAGGAAGCACCTGGCTCCTGCCTTCGGATCAGCGCCGGCCGCAGCGGCCATTGGAGGGTGAACCAACGGCAAAGGAAGACCTTTCTCTCTGTCTCTCCCTCTCACTGTCCACTCTGCCTGTCAAATAAATAAATAAATAAATAAATAAATAAAAAGAAAGCACTGGGGAGATGGCAGGTATCCCACCTGGATACTTACACGTGTCCAGCTACCACTCTGTACCCACGCCTGTGTACAAGTGTCGTGTGTCCATCAGATACGTGAAAATGAAGAGCTGAATAGGTAAGTAGATCAAGGCAAAGGAAAAAGGGAAAATCTGGATGACTGGTCGGGCTTCGATAGGTCACTTAACAGCCGCAGCTGGTTTACCCAGCTGGAAAATGAAGGGTTCGGGTCAGATATCGGCCCGTTTTGTCCACGCCTTGGTTCTCTATTTCTGATTCCACAAGAGGCGGTATCTATACGATTAATGTAATCAAATCGCCATGGTGATCTTCACGGAGGTTCTCTTTGCCAGGCCTGGTTGTTCAGTGTGGGAGGAGGAATGCTCAAACTGTTCATGGTAAGTGCATGTGTGACAAAAGCATGTGTGGACTTCAAACTGTGTTGCACCAAAACGAACTTTTTTTAAATCCCAGTTTTGCATAAACTTTTTGAGCACCCTCAATTGTTCCCGATTTTCATTCCTAACATGATTTCCTGGACAAGCATCTGGCAACTGAAGACAGGGGTTGGTGTGGGAAGGCAGAGCTCATTCTCACCGGACCAGGAGCCTTGAAAACTGTTCACAGGGAGACAGGGAAGCTCTGTGCTCCGTGCTCGTCAGGAAATGCAGCAAGTGAGGTAAAGGGAAGAAGTCATTCACTCACTCACTCATTCATTCATTCATTCAAAAACGCTTACTGAACACGAGCTCGAGGGGCAGATGTGGTTCAGCATGTGAAGTTGCCGCCTGCATGTGAGCGCCGGTTCTAGTCCCCACTGCTCTACCTCCTATTCAGCTCACTGCTAATGCGCCTGGGAAAGATCCTTCCTTGGGTCCCTGCTGACCTTGTAGAAGACCCCCGTGGAATTCAGGCTCCTGGCTTTGGCCTGGCTCAGTGCCAGATTTTACATGCATTTGGGGAGTGAACCAGCTGATGGAAGATCTCTCTCTCTCTCTCTTTCTTTCTCTCTGTCTCCCTTCCTCTCCCTCTATCTCTCTCCCTCTCTCTCTTTCTCTCTGCCTTTCAAATATATAAATAAATCTCTAAAAAATCTATTCTGTGCTATGGATGCTTAGACCTGTCAAGTGCAGTCCAAAACATTTATAAAACAGAGTAGAATAATTGAAGTGTGAGTGGTTTCTGCGTGTGTATGGAGAAGGGGGTGCTGAGGGAGTTCTTCAAACGGCTTTCCTTAGAGAGAGAGAGAGAGAGAGAGAGAGAGAGAGAGATTTGCCTACTCATCTGGTAATCTGTTCCCCCAGTGCCCACAGTGGTCAGGGCTGGGCCAGGTTGCAGACAGGATCTGAAAATTCAATTCCGGTCTCTGCCAGGAGCTGGGAACTCAGTCCATGCGGGTGGCAGGAATCCTCGTACTGGAACCATCACTGCTGCCTCCCAGGGTCTTCGTATGCAAGAAGCGGAATTTGGGATCCAGAGCCAGAAGCTGAAGCCGTGCACCTGCCTGTGAGGTGTGTGCATCCTGGCTGGTGTCTTACCCTCCAGGCCCAGTGTCTGCCTACCCTTCCAGTCCTTGTGCACACAACTCTGTCCTCTTTCAAAGACAGGAGACGCACGGTTACGCGCTCTGCTGCGCCCAGTTTACACTAACAGCTCGACACTTTTCCACGGGGCAGCACAGCTTCGATAGTTACTTCACTCTGCCAGAACTTCCTCATCCTTTGTTGTTTAGGATTTCTTTTTCCCCTTGTTTTATTACAAATAACACTTAAATGAAAATCTTTGTGAACATAACTTTTATTTGTCTTTAGATTATTCCCTTTGAGCAAATGGTCTAAAATGCTAAAATGTGGGAGGCAAATTTTCTCTTTACCTACCTAATCGATTTTAGGCCGTCTGGACTCCTATCCCAGGAGGTGAATGGACCATCTTCAGCTTCCTTTCCTCTTCGTCCCTCCTCCACCATCAGTCAGGTCCCTTCCGGTTTGCATCCTGTTAGGTGGTGCCATTCCTTCATAATTCCCCCAGCCGCTCGGCCAGAGTTCTTTTTTTTGACAGGCAGAGTTAGACAGTGAGAGAGAGAGAGACAGAGAGAAAGGTCTTCCTTCCATTGGTTCACCCCCAAAATGGCTGCCACGACCTGCATGCTGTGCCGATCAGAAGCCAGGAGCCAGGTGCTTCTCCTGGTCTCCCATGGGGTGCAGGGCCCAAGGACCTGGGCCATCCTCCACTGCACTCCCGGGTCACAGCAGAGAGCTGGACTGGAAGAGGAGCAACTGGGACAGAACCAGTGCCCCGACCAGGACTAGAACCCAGGGTGCCGACGCCGTAGGCAGAGGATTAGCCTAGTGAGCTGTGGCGCCATTGGCCAGAGTTCTTTATTTAAATAGATTCATTGCTTACTTTCCATTGTTTCAAGTTTTTCCTTTCTTGAATATATATTATTTTGATGATTTTTTTCCTCAATGAGATTTCAACAGGTGCACTCTGGTCCTGTCTTCTCTGGGTTTTTACATGCTTGGGAATGTCATATTTTCATGCTATGTGCATGGCTAATAGAAACTAACATGAATCATCGTTGGATTCCACTTAACAAATCACATTAATCAGAGGTATAAAGAAGATCGTGTGTGGCACCATGATTAAAATCCCAGACACCAGAGGCAGCATTTGCCCTTGGATCTTGGCTGTGTGGCCACTTAACCAGCTGTCTGACCTTGGGCAAATCGTGGAAACTATTTTACCTTCAGAGCCCCCCTCCACTGAAAAACATGACCAATATTTGACGGTACGCGGTGGGATGACCCTAGGATTTAGATGAGGTGAAACATACAGCATTTGGGGCTTGGCACAAAGCAAACAACAAGTAATTACAGTAATAATGCTCCTAAATGTGTTTTGTTTAAAGGGTTATCTAGCATTGTTGCTTCCCTAGTCTCTCGGTAGGATACCTATCATCCTAGGTAAGAGCGGTCCGGACAGCAGACTATGCACTGGTGGGAAGAATGAGACAGAAGTCCTGCTGCCTTCTGTTCATTATTGGGGTGGAGAAAATACTAAGTTTGTGGGCATGAGCATGAGAGCACGGGGGGCTTCCTTCAAAGCCTTCGGTTGTGTGTGTTCCTCTTCTGATGTTGGGAAAAGGGTGTCACCTCCACTGGTGACGCCGCTCACACCTCCCCCTGCACTGACAGAACCCACCGGAGCTTGGAAACAGACGGGAATTAGAATTCATGTCCTCACACAAGACAAAGCAAACACAAGTTTTAGAGAATAAGCACTTCTGGAAGAAAATTTTAGCCTCCTGTTTGGCACAGAATGCCACGAAGAAACCCATCAAGCTCTGAGGGACCCTTGGAAGGAAGCAGAGCTAAAATTGAAAAGCCCGTAGTACACACTCGACACCACTTTCTGGATTAAGTGGGAAAATCGTTCGTTCCCATCATGCGGTGGATGGGAGTCTACTTTTGCAGACTTTATTGAAGCATCACACACAATGTGAAAAAAATAACAAGAAAAAATGCTTCCTGCTCCGTGAGTGACAGCCGGTCCCGGCGTGAGCCGGGAGGGAGAGTGGGGGGGTGTGCCTGGGAGGAGAGAAAACGAGGGAGCTGAGCTTCTGGGGTCCCAAATCATGAACTCGAGCCCCGTCACGATCAAGAGGCTCAGTGCGGCCACACGACCTTGAGGTACTCAGAGGTCTTCTCCATGCCTGGTGTTAGACCCTCCTTCCTCAAGATGGGCTGGAGGAGAGGGGGCGACGGACAAGCTGGGCAGTGATGTCAGCTGGTTTCTCTCCTCCGTCCGAAAGGGGTGGGGATTAGCAAGTGACCATCCTGGAAGTAAGGATGATGTGGAGAGGGATTGAGTGCTCAGACCCAAAAAATCCAAGTTCCACACCTCCCAGGAAGAGGGTCAGCACGGGAGGGTCAGCAGCGTATGGGTGGGGGCACCACAGAGCCACCTTAATTTCCAAGCAACCTGGAACTGCATTTCTCAACTTGGTTTTGAGAAGTGCCTGAGTAGGGGAGTTGGGGTCTTCCAGCCCTTCACAAAAAGCACAGCCCAGGCCCCGCGGTGGCTGGTGTCCCTGTTGTATTTGTGCCAGGATAAATGACACACGTTGACTGCTACTGTCCACTGCAGGGCCTTGGGGGCCCAGCGGGAGAAACGAGACACAGAATCCCCCTCCCACCCTCTCTATAAAACAAATATTCCACAGGAAGACAGCAGTGCGCCTACAATGATTAAGTGCAGCAAATATTTACTAGATACAAACCAGCTAATTTAAGATCCATCTGGAATATAATAGAATGGCTTAAATAGCCAGTAGCTGAGTGGGCTTCCGTGCTGCACTGTTAGTGAGTGGTTCACTCGATGGGGGACATAAATCCAGCTCCCCTGGCCCTGGTCCTCCCTTCCCAGTCAAGCGCTTGCCCACTTCTATCCATTCCACAGTGTTAGGACCCAGAGGTGACTCTTAGCTCTGCCAAGCCCCCAGTGACTAACTCAGCCCTTGAGTTTTCTCAGTGGTGGTAGGCACCCCACTCTACCGTCTACAACCCACACACACCCCGCATTGCTGCACTATCTAAAGCCATTTGGTAGCTCTCTCCTTTTGACCCCCAAGGCTTTCGGCCACTCCCATCTTTCTAGCCCCCTCTCCCTTCTCTCTCTCTCTCTCTCTCTTTCAGGCAGTTGACTTTCACTTTGCCAAGTCTAGCATGCTCATGCTCACCCCAGGGCCTTAGCACCTCCCCACCTAGGGGAGTGGAGCCTCCTGCTCTCCTCTGGTTCACTGAATGGATTCCTATCGGTACTGAGACCTCAGCTGGACTGGTGTGCTTCTTCAAATCTTCCTTGCTGGTGAGGCCGGAGAAGGTCTCAGGATGCTTTGGTCGCAGAGCAAAGCTGTCTTGGAGCTCCGCCATGGTCTGTGCTGTGGGTGGTGTGATATTTGAGCGATGTCTCTTCCTTGTTGAGCAGCGTGATTCCTGGGGATTGGCGCTATGTCCCTGCATGCTGCCCCCAGCTCATAGCTGTAGGCTGACGAGGGCAGGTGTTCCGTGAAGGAGGACTGTGGGAAAGGAGGAATGTTTGAGCTAATTTGGTACTTAAACCTGTGGCTTATAAAATCCCATCATCTAACACCATCTCTAAAGCATCTTAAAACAGCCAGTTTCAGTCCCTAAGATCAGACTGTACCACAAGCTTAGTGGGGCTGAGCTGGGGGCACCATGATGGGGTCTCTTTCAGGACTGGTGAGCCAAACAGGGAGAGAGACAGGCAGGTGCATCCTCTGTGGGAAGCACATCCCCTCCTGGTCATCGCGGCCCCTCCTGGTCATCGCAGCCCCTCCTGGTCATCACAGCCCCTCCTGGTCATCACAGCCCCTCCTGGTCATCACGGCCCCTCCTGGTCATCGCAGTCCCTCCTGGTCATTGCGGCCCCTCCTGGTCATCACAGCCCCTCCTGGTCATCGCAGCCATTCCTGGTCATCACAGCCCCTTCTGGTCATCGCGGCCCCTCCTGGTCATCGCAGTCCCTCCTGGTCATTGTGGCCCCTCCTGGTCATCACGGCCCCTCCTGGTCATCACAGCCCCTCCTGGTCATCGCAGTCCCTCCTGGTCATTGCAGCCCCTCCTGGTCATCGCAGCCCCCGTGCTGCTCTGAGCCTAGTCCCTTCTCTGTGTGCTTTGCCACCAGGTTGTGAATTCTTCAGGGCCAAGAACTATCTGAAAACAACCTTTGTGGCCCCAAGGCTTGGAGAGGGCCTGGCACACAACAAGCAGTCAGTACTTCTTGTATGCACCGAAGAATGAGTCAAGGGATGGATGGGAACCAAATCCCGTTCAGCATTAGTTCGGATAATCCCGTTCCTTGTATGTATCTGTCTGTCATTCGGCGAGAAACTAGCAGTCCCAGAGTGGCAGAGGCATAACTTCCACTCTGAGCCTCAACCTCATCCACAACAGCCACGCTCCATGAATCGGCTGCCGTCCTCCAGGAGCAGAGCCAGTGGCGTTGCATTAGCGTAGGAAACGCACACTTTTCTACGTGCCTCTGCAAGGAAAGCCGCCTCTCCTCGTCCTGTGAGCACAGAGCCACACTCTAAGTGTCGCCCTTGAAACTAAGACGCAGTCAAGGCTCTTGATAAAGTCAAATGCTTCACTGATCTAAACAAAAGACAGTCGGAAGATGCCTGCTTGGCGTCCAGGGAGGGAGAGATGTGTCAAATTGCTCCTCCTGCCTTTTTTTCCCCCTTGGCTGGGGGAGCTGGGGTGTGTGTGTGTGGGGGGGGGGTCAGGGAGAAGGGAGAAGTTATTTCCTGAGCATTTTTTTCCCTTCCCAAAGACCAGGGTCAGGAAGAATCCACCCGAAGGGTAGTTGGAGGGAAGAAAAATAACAAGGCTTCTGGGTGTCTGGGGACCGCAACATTGTTCCCAGGCTCTGTAATCAGGAGCGCATGGCTTGGCTGTCTTGGTAATTTACATAATACCATCCTGACACGCTCACTCCAGTTATCCATCACCACCGCTGGCGTGCGTGCGTGCAGTCTATCCGTGGTCTCTCCAATCCCTCGTGTCTTCCCAGTCTTCTCCCTGCCTTGTATGCCTCTCTGCCTCTCTTTCTCTCTCCATCTGTGCCATATGTTTACAGGGCCAAGGTGGGGATGCGGTGGGGGGAGAGACAGAATTCACTTGGTTTCTGCCCTTTTTTGTTCAGTTCTTGTGCATTTGGGAAAAGATGACGCGCCGGGTCAGGGAGGACGGGCGCTCTGCGGAGGAAGAGAGCGCCCTTTTTATAACAAATAGTATCATTGCGATGGGGGGGAGGGAGTGGTTTTAATAAATTTACACACGAACACTGGAGAAATGAGGTCTCCAGTTTATACGTTGTTTTGAACATAAATCAGTTTACACTTTGCAATGAACATAAATTTGCAAATAGAGAAAAATTGGACACTGAGTATTCAATTCATCTTTCAGTATAATCCAAAGAGTCTGTAAATAAATAAATCCAAGAATCGTATGCACCTGGGAATATGATCAAGGCACACTGCTGCTAATTTTCTGATGATGTTTCCATCAATTGCACTTCTATGGGTAGGCCACAGAAGAGAGGCAAATAGCCTGAAGGACTAATAGATTTTCCCCCTCCAAGTATAGTTTAGGAAAACATAAGTGCTTGGGAAAATGATACCAAAATACCTTGAAAACCTGTTGCACAGAATAAAATTTTGTGACCTTTTAACATGGTGACAGTTATTATGAAGACTGAAGAACCCGGGTCACCAGGCATGGAGTGCAATGGAATGGCAATCGTGCACATGTAGCTTTTTTTTTTTTTTTTAAATTGTTTATTTATTTGACAGGCAGAGTTACAGACAGTAAGAGAGACAGAGACAGAGAGAAAGGTCTTCCTTCTGTTGGTTCACCACCCAAATGGCCGCTACGGCTGGCGCTGCGCTGATCCGAAGCCAGGAGCCATGTGCTTCTTCCTGGTCTCCCATGCGGGTGCAGGGCTCAAGCACTTGGGCCATCCTCCACTGCACTCCCAGGCCACAGCAGAGAGCTGGACTGGAAGAGGGGCAACCGGGACTAGAACCGGTGCCCATATGGGATGCTGGTGCCACCAGCAGAGGATTAACCCGGTGTGCCACAGCGCTGGCACGTGCATATGCAACTTTTAAAGATGATAAGTATTTAATTGAGTTGACTCTAAAGGTTGCTTGTTTCAGCGATGATCTTTCTTCTTTTCAAATGCCCCCTCTCCCCTACCAACCCCTCTCTCCCACCTCTTGTTGTATTTGAAAACGGGCAGTAGATGAAAGGGACGCTTGGATCAACAGAACAGGCTGTCAACAGGTGTTGCTTAGCTAGGCCCAAAGTTTTAGCTCTGTCTGTAGAGCTTCTAAGAAGTAATAATGTTTTGACCTCTACCAAGGTGACCCAGAGCTCTCAAGTGAGGAGGAGCCATGAGGTTCCTACATATCCTGAGAGTAAGCACTTTATATAGACATTCATCTGTGCACTTCTCGAACTTCCTAGAATCTTTTCTGTAGGTAGTGTGAATGCCATGGAAGTCATCGCCAAGAGCTGCATTGTTGCTGCTGCAAAATGGTCCCTCCTTGCCGGTGGCCACATCCTCACCTGGAGGCGCCGGGTGGCTCCCGGCACAGGCACTGTGCTGGGTTTTCATTTACATCGTCATCTCAGCCCTCCCACAACACTACAAGGCGGGAGCCATGAGATCTCCATCATACAGATGCATACTCTCAGGCTCATGGGGGTCACCGAATTCACAGCAGGGAAAGCGGCGGGCGAGGAGCACCGTGGGCATCACGGGCGATGACGGGAGATCATCCTCCTTCTCTTAGACTGTGGGGTCTGCTGAGAGGCGCGGCTGAGATCCAACACAGCGGGAGAGCCAACGCACCAGTGAAGAAGCCTCCCTGTGGCCATGAACTCCCCTGGGAACTTCTGGGCATCGGGGAGTTTGAGTCTCTTTCTTTTGTGCCCTGGAAGAGGTTAGAATGACCTTGCTAGAACTGAGCAGGTGTTTGTTGGAGTGATCCCCGTTCTAGTCCCAGTGACTCCTGCCATCATCAGGCTGGCCTGCAGTGGGGCTGTCCTTGCTGACGTGAAAAGCTGGTGGCACCCGGCCCACCCACTCTCTGGACAGGGAGAACCGGCCCCTGTGCCCCTCTGGGTGCAAACCATCCTCTCTCCGGTTGCCTCTTATTATGACAACGGAAAGGCACACACCCACTTCTGGATCTCACCAGCCTGCTTGGCCCCTCCTGCTGACAAGAGACAAACCTGGAATTGTGGCAAGAATTGTAGCTATCTCGGTGTGTTGGACTTGGCCGCGGGTGCCTGTGCAAGCAGGCACTGCGTGGTGGTGCTCCTGCTGGCTTCTCCCTGCGAGCAGAGTGTGTGGCTCAGAGCTGGGCTGGAGTGGATGCTGGACTGTATCGGCCGAGAGCAGCCAGAGGAAAACTCTCCCTTGTAGCCCAGGGTCTCCGAGGAGAGCGGTCCAAATCCTCTCTGCTTTCCCTACAGCGCCCACCACGAGATGCTGCCCCAGGAGGCACCTTGCAGGTGCAGGTGAATTTGACTTTTGAAGGGGGCCCTGCAGTCCACTCTGTATAACTCTCAGGGCTGGACGGAATACTGTTGACCATAGACAGCAACAGGATAACAGGATAAGGGCAGACTTGCCATCTATTGGGTTCTTACAGGCACAAGAGAAACACGGTTCAAATGAATCATTTAATCCCGACAGTAACCCAAGGGGCTAAATTCTCATGCCCTTGCTCTGTGGGATTGGGCACTTGTTCAGGTCCAGATGTCTTTCCCAGTGTTACATAGCTGGGCAGTGACAGACCTACGATCCCAAATGAAGTTGAGACGATTTCCAGAGTGAAGGACCTGCACCGTGCCAAAGTGTTGGTTGTCCACACAAACAGGAGCTGATGGACAGATGGCTGCATGGAGGGTGACCTGCTGCTGTCCAGTCCCTTCTCCCACTGGGACAAATTCAAGTCCCAGGACTTGTCTGGGTGTCAAGATTCATCTCTATATAATAACCAGGTACATACTTGTAAAGTCACTTCATTTTTAACAGGCATAAAATGTTTGCACATATTTATGGGCACAGTCTGGTAATTTCATCCACGTACACCATTGTGCTTTTTAAAATACCTTAGTTTTCAAAATGGTTCAGCATCTGCCATCAAAATCTTAGCTCCTTGCAAGAACGTTCATGAGCTAATTGTGCACTGAGTATGCTATTTTTTTCCTAATAAATCTACAAAGCTGGGCAAAATCCACCTGGAATTTATATGCAAAGAGGAATTCTCAACAAACGACTCAAATTGTGTTTCTCTTGGTGACGGTTGTACTAGATTCTATTAGCACCTGATTAAGATACATCGATAGACATTCTCCCCTCACTCCAATGCACCAAAAAGGAAAAAGAGGGGGGGGAGGGAGGGAGGGAGAGAGTGGGGGGGGGAGAGAGAGAGAGAGAGAGAGAGAGAGAGAGAAGCAGAAATCATTTGAGCGAGTGTGGCAGGTGCCTCCTATCATCCACAGGTGATGTTTGGATATTATTGTTCAAACCTACAAATCCTGAAGAAACGGAGGCCCCTGGACTTTCACAGCAGATTTTGGGGGGCTGTGCCTGATGTTATGAAGTTAGTTTATTAAGATCGGAGTTCATGCTGTACATTGAATTAAGGCGCAGATATACACAGTTCTTTTGTCTTTTCGCAATGCCCCACTCCTACTTTCTCTTATGATAAAGAAAACCATTAGCTCCTGTCAGGACCACAAGGAGGGAGATCATTTTTATTGAAATAAGAAGGAAATGATAGTGCCAGCCACTGAGTCTGAGCGAGAAAATATTACGTCTAATAAACATGCGGCATATGGGATTCGACAAGGGCTCCTCGAATCACAGAACAACAGAAGCTCCAGAAAAACAATAACATTAATATTGAAAAATAATGAACACTTGCGTCCTGCAGAAACCTGCGTTTTATTAAACAAGAGGAAAATCCTGGAATCTCTCCGAAAGCAGCTTGATGGTACCCAGGGCATCAGAGGGATGGCCGAAGGTGAGCCAAGGGAATGAGGCGCACCGATGTCCGAGACGAGAATTCGGAAGAAAGGGAGCGTCTTTCGAGAAATAGAAGAGATTTTGTAAGCTGCACAACAGTGGATGAAGGCACAGGCAGGAGTTGAAACCAGGATGGGGAAGAAATTCCAAAGAAGAGCCTCGCGGTGGCTCCATGGTGCATCTGCTGAAGGTGATTTCTGGGTGTGTGCTGGGCTCAGGGACATCAGGAGCTGTGACTGCTGAGTGGCACTGCTGGAGGGCTGCGTGGCAGTGGGGCTGAAGGGACAGTGGCGGGGATGGCGTGGTTCTGGGCATGCCACTCCGTGTCGGCTGTCATTGGCCCAAATCAGCACTTCTGTACCGGGGATGATTCTATTTCCCCTTTCCTGCTTGGTGCCATTGGTCAACACATCTTGGCTTCACACCTGGGATGGGGGGATGCTTCTGGCATTTAGTGGGCAGAGGCTGGGGGTGGTGCTGAATGATTTGCAGTGTCCAGGGAAGCCCTATTCAACGTCAACGAGCTGTCCAGTCCCAAATGTCAATCATACCATGACCTGAGAATCTGGGGTCAACACTACTTTTCCCAGTGAAGAGATTGAACTTGCTCATCCTCTCTCTGGTCATTCACACCAGGCTGGTTCCATTAGGACTGGGTTTCTCATGGGATTCAGCACTCACATCTCTCATCCACGTTTTCCAACAAAGAAATCAAGGACGGGGCACTGGCAACATCAAATACTGCAACAGCTGATGAGCAACTTCGACAGTCACCGTTCAGCGAGTGTCTCCGTGGGTCGGGCACACGGCTCACCACGATCCACGCTCTGTTTGATTGAGCGGGGGTGGGAGGGAGGGGGCGGTATCCTCCTTCCCCAGTTATAGCCGAATTGATTTACAGAGAGGGATCCAAGCTAGTAAACCCCAGAACTGAGATTCCTTACGATTCTGTCTGACTCGAGCTTGATCCATTTTGTGCTGGCCTGGAGGTTTTTCCACCTCAGTCCTAAGGACACTTGGGGCCGCGTGAGTGTTGGGGGTGGCTGTGCTGTGCAGGTAGAGGGCTTAGCAGCATTCCTGGCTTCTTCCCACTAAATGCCAGCGGCCACCCCCACCACCGCACCGACTCTGACAACCATAGCCGTCCCCAGTTTGCCCTTGGCTGACAATCCTCAGCCTGCATTGGCCAAGCCTCAGTTTCGACACTGACACGCTACAGGCACAACAGGGCTAGCAAAGGGTTAACTGGTCTGTGAAAATAGAAGAAACCACAGTAGGAAATCCCCAGGGGTGGGGGACCCAGGACCCTGCACCTGCCTTACAGCGCGCGCCAGTCTGCCTGGCTGATTCTCCCCATGCTTCTGAGGACTTGGAAACCCCCCGAGGAGGACGACTTTGAGTCCCAAAGCCACGATGGCCACGTCCAGCCGGGTCCATCCAGGTCTCTCAGCCTCTGATTTCCCGATGCTCATGTGAGGGATCCATATCTTTCTCTTAAAACAAATAGAAGTTTTATTATTGAAATGAGACGCACAGTGAATGAGGACTTGATGCTTCGCTTCCTGATTCTGTGTTTGTTTGCAAACTACCAAAATCACACATTTTCTTCCTCTCCCACCTCCCCACAGCAAGCAGAATTACGCGCTCCATGCTTGCTTAGTTCTCAGCCTGCGAGGCTGTCTCCCATCGCCTGGTGTGTGTTTGGTTTGAAGGCAAACTTGGAAGTTTCCTGTTCTCTTCTGGACAAGGTGGCACCGCCTAGGAGAGCTCCGTGTGGACTTGAGCTGTGAAATTCCTGCAGGTGCCTGCTGGGGAAAACACCTTTGCTGCTGCCCCTCTGGCTTCCCCGCCCACCTGGGAGTGGTACGGCAGCTCGGGGCTCTGTCCCCAGGGCTCAGCCTTCCCCAGGCTCAGTGGCTGAGCCACCGCTAACATTCGAAAGGAGAGCCTGGACACTTGGCCTTGTATCTCTGTGACCCACTCATTATTTAAATGAAAGGGAGCAGTGGGGGAGGGGGAGGGAGCCCTCCGCTCATGCCTATTCCCGTGTGTTCTTCTTCAGAGGAAGGGAAGGGGACAGTCCTGGGACTTCCCAGCATCGCGAGACCCAGTGCGCCTCGGTTTTCCTCCATCAGAACGAAAGGAGTAGCCGAGGTTTGTTACATCTGATTAAGTTCCCCTCTTCATCACAGAAGTGCAGCCTCACCTCCATCACTGTGCTAAAAATAGTCCCTTGGAATAGCAGCTGCAGCGTTCTAACCTGACAGCTCTCGGGAAGGCGCCCTGTGCTCCAGGCTGCCTTGGGAAGGCAGAGCCTCTCCCTCCCCACCTCCCTTTCCACCCTCTCTCCAGCCCCAGACTCGCCCCACCTGTGGTCCCCTCAGGGTCTGACCAGCACCCACACGTGGTCCCCTTATACAGATTTGAGAGGTGAATTCTTCAGCGCTCCTCTTCATAGCCTAGTTGTGAACTAGCCACGGCTTCCTTGGCATGCTGCAGGAGCGAAGAACTGCGCCTTCCACAGGCTGCTGCTCCTGCGGACGGCAACAGTGCTAGAGCCCTGCTCCCCAGGCCTCCACGGCGGGCCGGTACGGCAGACCCGGAGGCCGGGAGAGCAATCTGAACCGGGAACTTGGTGCTGGGAGGGACCAAGGCCCGGGCGAGAGGAGAACGCAAGGCAGCTTTGCAGAGAACGTCTAGGAGTGGGGACTGCGGGGGTGGGGGCTGGGGCACAAGAACATTGCGAGAGGAAATAACAAGGAAGGGGAAACAGAGATGTTGGGTGCAGGGCCTCAGGGGGGAGTGAGCTTCCATGGGGTGGGGAAACGGAGAGAGGAGGGGCTCGGGATGGTGGCTCCCCAGGGCCCACACTGCACTCTGAGGGCTTCAGGGGCAAAGCTGGGAGAGGGAGGGCCATGCTGGCTGGGATTTAACTGGGAACTTTTTAAGAAACAGTCTGGTGCATTTTAACATCATCCAGACAACTCTGAGGACAGCGAAAGCACCTGACAGATTCCTGACCCCTAGGACGTTCCACGCCAGCCTTGCAGGAATCGGTCTCCCCCACCTCTCCTTGGGCTCCGTCCCCAGGCCTCCACCGGTGCATTTTCTGACCCCGTAAGGCCAGTCTGTTCTGTCTGTCTGTCTGTCGGTCTGCTTTTTCCATGGTATGCTTAATTTGAGGTCCAGCCATGTTGTTGATTGCATCAGAAATGCACTGCTGGTTACTGCTGGATAGTGTTCCTGTGCACACACGCCTCGCACTTTGTTTTCCATCCAGCTCCTGGCGGGCATTAGGGTTGTTCGAAGGTTGTAGCTGTGACGGACAAAGCTGCGGTGAACGTTGGGTACAAGTCTACATGTGCACGCGATTTTCTTTCTCTTGGGGAACTTCTTGTATTCAGGGTCGAGGTAGGATGGGTGTGGCATGTGTTTGACTTGTTCCCTCTGAAACTCATTGAGATCTAATCCTCATTATGAGTTTGAGAGAGCAAGAGGGGGGATCAGGTGGGAACTGATCCATCCGTGTGATTCACAGGTCACTGGGTTAGTGCATGATTGTCTTGACAGTGGGTCAGCTATAAAAGCCACGGCAGACAGCTCTGTCGGGCACTTCATGTGTCCTACCATGTAACTCCCTGGGCCATCTTGGGGCTCGGGAAGACCACTGGGCACAGCATCAGCTCCCCGCGTTCTGAGAACTCTCTGAGCCGGAAGCTGGCGAGGCAGTGGGGCTCACTTCACGTGCCGTCTGTACGGTAGAGATCCCACTTTTGAGCTCCTGGTCAATGCATTTAAGTTGCTATTTCACATCCTTTGTCTGCTGCTTTCTCTTCTAATAGTGAGAGACTGAGCGTGGTCCCTGCCGCTCTGAGTTGGCTGGGAGTGGAAGCCTCTTCTGCTTGTGTTTGCAGCTTCACCGGCTGGGGGTGCCGTGTGGAATAGAATGGGGGTGCTGTTGGCTCTGCCTCCTGTGTACCCCACTGCAGTGCCTCGCGGGGCCTGAAGGTCTGTCTTAGGCTGGGAAAGGAGGAACGGGCAGGGGAGGGGGTCTGGAGACACCAGGACAGCAGCTTCGCTCTGAGCTGGAGTATGAGCAGTGCAGAGGAGGAGGGGAGAAGCCAGTCTTCTTTCTGGTGACACGCGGTTCCTCCCCAGCGTCTGCAGGGTCTTCTTGCGACCTGTCTCTGGGACAAGCGTTCGCTGCCCAGTGCCCTCGGTATCTGCAGTTTGCTGCCTGGTTATGCCAGAGGAGAGGACGGGACAGATCAAAAAATGTACTGGAGTGTGCCAAGGACATACAGTCCTAAGAGGAATATGAAAATGGGTGAATATTATCTAACAGGGAAAAAAACTGCAACCTTAACAATAGAACTAATCAGCACAGTCCCCTCCAAGAATTTAGCAAGACTCTCTGTTTCTAGATAACCACTTAATCTCGGCCATTGTTGGGCATCTCTTATTTCATAATCCACATTCTTCTGCTATTATTCTTTCCAGAGATTTAACCTTATTTAAATTAAAAAATCACACACCTTATTAATTAAAACACTAGATGAGAGCAATTGATAATTCATGCAAGGGGAAGCAAACATCTTTGCTATAAATATTTCTCCTTTTGCTTCTTTAGGTGCTTATTATTTAAGCATTGAGAAACCGCTTGATGCTCTAAACCAGACTGTAATTAGTAGTAACCGCTGCCGTGTGCATAGGAGTTCAGGGTACAGAAAGGCCGGCTTTTACCCATCATTTAACTCCAGCATCTTTGTAGCCTCCGCGTGAAGTCTCAGGCATGAAGAATAATCATCCCACATCACAGAGGACAGCAAAGCTGTGAGAAGGGCCCGCTGTGCCCAGTACCACCTCCAGCAGCCTACAATCGCAGTCCAGAGTCAGTGGTTGTGCCGTCTGAGCGTGCCCTGGGCCTCAGCTCCGTTCTCCACGGGGGCTCCTGACAGAATCCTGCGCTGTGGACAGACTCCTACTCCGGGGCAGAGTCTCTAACAACAGGCAAACACTGCCCTCCCGGGTTCCCTGGATGGCAGCTGGTAGCCAGTGTCAACATAGCCAGAGCCGAAGCCGGAAGCAGAGGAGTCGAGTGGCCTTGTCTCACCAGCTATTCAGAGCCAGGTGTGGCGAATAAGGAAGAACACGGCTCAGTAATTCTCGATGTGAATCAGTGTTTGGAAGAGGAGTCAGCCAATCCATGTGAGTCTATGAAAATGACGGAAATAATTTCACCTAGCGTAGCAGGGCAATGTTTGTGTGTTCCCATGGTGCCCCTCTCCTAGTTACTCTACCAGGGGGCCGAGGGAGTCTCCAAGCCCAGTAGCAGCTCGATCTCCCAGGAGGCCTTGTCTTTTGTCCCGTGCTACCCAGAGCTGGATCACAGCAGGGTTCCGAGTTTTGTCAAGGAGGTTTTTCTGGGCTTTGACCTTCACCCGTTCTGCGTCAGAAGTGTATAGCAGCAACCAGAGTGCACTTGGGTCTGACCTGGTTGCCGTCAAATTGGTCACTATCATCCTCACGACTCTGGGGACGTGGTCTACCCTCTGCAAGTCTCACTCGCTTTTCCACTCAAATGGGTTCAATACAACAGCCTCTGTGTGCGCGTGCGTGTGCTACTCTGTCGGGTTGTTGTAACACCAGGCCTTAGCCTGGGCAGCTGGCAAAGGACAGAATTTACTCCTGACTGCTCTGCAGGCTTAGTGTGAGCCCAAGGCACGGACAGGCACCGTGTCTGGTGAGCACCTGCTTCCTGGTTCACAGGGAGAGCCTTTTGGCTCACCCTCACAGGCAGGGGGGCCCGGTGGCTCACTGGGGCCTCGGTCATTAGGGTGTGTGGTCTTCTAGTGGGGGCTCCACCCTCTGACCCCCCCCCCAAGGGCTCCCCTCCTGATACCAGCACAGGGGTCATGAGGTTTTAAAGCCATTTTAGGGGGACGCAGACCTTCAGACCACAGCAGTGAGATCTGTGTGCAAAACCCAGGTAGACCCCAGGTCTCCACGAAGCGTTCAAACACAGCCCAGCCACCGAAGGGGAGCCAAGAGCACTTCACATCTGACTTATTCTCTTAAGGAAACGCCAAAGGAAAGGAAAAGCGCCTCACCAATAGGCATCAAATATCTAAAAATTCTGCTTTGCCTGTCACTGTCCCATCTGAAAGCCCCCAACAGCTAATTCTCGGAATTGTCACTCTCTGTTCACAGGGCCAGCGTTGCCCTCGACACAGCCTGTCTGTTTCTTTTTCTTCCTCTGCCTTCCGGCTCAGTTCTGTGTCACCTGCATCACTGGGTCTTTCTAGATTTTTCCATTTTCTTTCTTCCTTATTTGCCCCCTATGTTCTTGATGACATGAGAGACCTCGATTGGACCCAGCATTGGGGCTGCTTCTGCTTTAGAAGTCAGGGTAGCGGGTAAGATGGGGATTTGCGTTCATCAGCCATTTTGATCAAAGCACACTCGGCGTTTCACACACATGGCACACGGCGAGTGTTCCCATCACTGGAATGTAACATGGTGCGTGCCGTTCACACAGCCTCGGCAAGAGTCACACAGGGGTCAGCTCCAGCGTTTCCTGTCTCCCCACGTGGACAGTCGGGGACCAGGTCCACCAGCTTAGGAAATTCCTGGAACCTAGAACCATCCTTCAGTGCATGCAAGTTATAGGTTCGAAGAAATACAGCGCTCCTACTATGCGCCAAACACGGAGCTCAGCTCTCGGCGTTCAGTGGGAACAAGACACACTGATGGGCGCCAACAGCCGCACTGGCCGCTAGAAGGCCAGTCTGCGTGGACTCCCAGAGATCACCTGCACCGGAGTGGTCCAGCCGCCCCCAGGCCCGGGGAGTCCTGGCCGCTGCTTCTCCAGGAGGTTATCCCGGCTGCGGGCAGGCGTGGCTCTCTATCTGTTAGTCTGGACCTGGCTTTAGGCAGTTGGGAAGGAGCCTTTAGCCCCGCCTCTGGCTGCGGCAGAACCACTCAGGCCTCAGAGCACCCGCTGGGGCCATGGGGTTGGGTTAGGCTCCCAGGGCAGGCACCTCACCCAGCACTGTCTTTATGGCCACCTTCCTGCTGGTTCTCCTCTGAGGACTCACAAGAATCTACTAACCATTTGAAAGGCAGTTACAGAGAGGCAGAGGCGGGGGGGGGAGAGAGAGAGAGAGAGAGAGTCTTCCATCTGCTGGTTTACTCCCCAGATGGCTGCAATGGCCGGAGCTGTGCTGATTTGAAAGCCAGGAGCCAGGAGCTTCTTCCAGGTCTCCCACGTGGGTGCAGGGGCCCAAGGACTTGGGCCATCTTCCACTGCTTTCCCAGGCCATAGCAGAGAGCTAGATCAGAAGAGGAGCAGTTGGGACTCAAACCAGCGGCCATATGGGGATGCTGGCATTGCAGGTGGTGGCTTAGCCCACTATGCCATAGCGCTGGCCCTGAACCCAAACTTAAAACACGAGTCACTCATACAAGCTGAAGTACACGGGCAAGGGGGTGGGGCGGAGAGGGCCACACCTCCCTGGGGAGAGGTTTGCCTTTCATTTTCCAGGATACACAGGGTGGTAGGAAAGCGGTGATGCATGAGGGAACTTCAAAACTTTGTGGCAAAAAGAAATTAAAACGTAAGTTTATTTGGGGTGGGGGGCAAAAGTTGTTCGGAATTCCTGCATTGTTTTTTCACAATTCACATGGTGACACACTTTTTGAAGACCCCTCATAAGCCTGCATTCAAATCTTTGCACCGAAATCAACTCACTCTGTAACCGCATGTCCCTCAAGTGTCCTTGTAGACAGAGCACCTGTCAAGGCCAGGACGCCTGGCTGCTTCTCGCGGGACGGGGGTGGCACGTCTCCTCGCACCAGCACACTTTCCTCTGTGGCAGAGGCAACACGGCACGGAAGAGCTGCCGTGCAGGGACATCCCTCCGCCTGGGGGGACTTGGAGGAGAGTCAGGTGGCCCAGGCAGGTGCTGCACTGTCAGCTGTGCACAGTGGAGAACCGGGGAGGTTTTCCATGGGCCTGGATCTGGGCTTTGACACGGTAACTCTGGAGACACGGGCAGAGGGTGGATGGATGCAGCGACACAGGGACACCAGGCAGAGGCCACTGCAGCAGTCACAGGAAGGGGCGCTTAAGGGCGGGACGAAGATTTCCAGTCGGCGAGTTTTAGGAGAGTGACCGCTCAGCGCCCAATAACCAACCTGGCGGAGCGAGGCGCCAGTGGTATACAACAGTGATACAGTTGTATCCTGCAACTTGCAGTGATAAAATATTAAACCTCAACAGGGATTAGTCCATTAACTATATTGGTAAAAAGACAATTCTAATGAATGGTACCACCCAAGTGAAACATACATTATCCTCTCATTCCAAACCTCCCTGTAATTTACGACATCGCAGTTGGATTTAAGAGAACGCATTATTGCCAGCGTTAGTAGAAGGTCAACATTCATTAGCAACCCTACAATAATAGCCAACAAGTGTGAAGAGGGAGTCTTGATTGAGGAAAACAATTTCTGGAAGAAAATAGGCTCTCATTTCTCTCCTGCGCAAGGTTATTATAGCAACAAGAAAATGAAAACACTTTTATTTTTCAAATTCATGGAAAAGCCTTCAGCACCGCTGTCACTCTAGGCAGGAAAACATCTTTAGTGGATGGAATCTTTTCTTCTCGGAACTTAAATAAAGACCAACACCTCTCAAGCATCAAGGAGAATGGGAGATTCCGATGGTTTCTTTATAACATGCAAATGAAAACTACGTTGTTAGAGAAGAATTAATGTTTAATACAGAAGTTGAATTAGGTTTATGTTCACGGCGTGTGTGTGTGTGTGTGTGTGTGTGTGTGCCTTCTCTCAACTGAGTGCTTGTAAGTGTGTTTTTATGTGAGATTTCTGGAGGGAAGTGGCCATTTGCATTCAATGTACTTTGTTTCTTTGAATAGTTAACAATACTTTCACACTTTGTTAACCCTGTTGAGTCAGTGTTAGGAAGCCAGTTTATAGAAGAGAAAATGAAGCCTTGGAAATACTGGGTGACTGATTCAAGACCCCTGAGCTGACAACGCAGACAGGGGAGTGGCTGGGGTAGCCCAGGAGATCTGCGGCACTGGGGACGGTGCACGTGGAGTGAGTGGCAGAGCCCACACTCGGGTGCGCTGATCCCAAAGCTTCGTCCCTCGCTCCTCTCTGGCAATCCCCCCGCCACTCAGGACGGACGGAGGCTTCATGGGACGGCGCAGCTCTGGCCACACTCGCCTGCACCTTCAGGTCACGAGGGAGCTCCCAGAAGCCGGTGCCTGTATCTTATGGTGCTCAGAGACGGCGAGTGCGTGGGTCTGGGCTATGACCTTGGCTTTGGAACTTTTCAAGGTCCCAGCTGATTATCAAGGACACAGCAACGTGGGAACCATGCATATAATATCAAAGAAGAGGTCCTCTGATGCCACAGACCTGGGTTCAAATCCCGGGACCTGGACTTCTCCTCTGTGTGATCTGGGGCAAGACGCCTGGCTGCTCAGCTTCCCTCTCCTCCGGGTGTTGTGAAGATTAAAACTCTTTGGAGATCCTGGTGGAAAGAAGCGGCCATCAAAGAAGGAGGTGCCTTTCTCTGAAGGGAGGAGAGAACTTCCACTGTGATTATGGCCTTGTCTAAATAAGGTCGGAGTTGGTGAACTCAAGAGGCTTCCATAGCCTTGGCAGCTCATGACAAGAGCCTCGGGTGATTACTGACATCATAAACAAAAGTGTCAATTGTTAAATCAACAACAGGAGTCACTGTGCACTTGCTCCCCACGTAGGACCTCTGTTCTTAATGCATTGTACTATGCGAATTAACGGTAAAACTACTGCTCAAACAGTATTTTATACTTTGTGTTTCTGTGTGGGTGCAAACTGTTGAAATCTTTACTTAGTATGGAACTGATCTTCTGTATATAAAGATAATTAAAAATGAATCCTAATGAAGAATGGGATGGGAGAGGGAGTGGGAGGTGGAACAGGAGTGGGGGAGGGAGGGCAGGTATGGGGGGAAGAACTGCTATCATCCAAAAGTTGTATCTACGAAATTTATATTTATTAAATAAAAGCTTCTGTAAAAAACTCTTTGTGAGACAAAAACCATTTCCAAACGTTTTCCATTGTTGCTTTACAAAATCAGCCTTACACAAAAATAACCAACAATGGGCCCCTGGCTGCTACGTCTGGGTCCCCGGGAGGAAAAGCCTGGGAGCGATGCACAGGGACTTAGGCCAACAGAGCAGGGGCTGTGCCACAGCAGATTGTGCCGGCAGTTACACAGAGGCCCAGAGAGGCTGGAGGACTGTCCAGTGTCACACAGCAGTTCAGCACTGCTAGGGTGAGCTGGGGGTCTCCCCTCGCTCTCTGGGCTGAGCCCTGCTCCGCGGTGTCTGTTCTTGGAGGGCCCAGAGGTTGGATGCAGCTCACGAGGATGAGGTCTGTGGATCCACAGGGAGAGCTCAAAGGCTCAGCCATGAACTGATGGGCACAGCCCGGAGCAACACGTCTCAACTGACCAGGTGGGGTGGCGCTTGTCCCAGCCGCTCTGTGTGTCGCTGCATCGTGTCCTGGCCGGTGGGAAAGTGATTCTCGTTAAGGAGTCTTTGCGTGGGGCTCACCCCAGGAAGATCGGCATTGCCTTTCAGCATTCCCGAGGGAGGCGTTTTCCCTTGGGGTCCGAGGCAAAGGCCGAGCTGTGATCCAGCATCGCTGACTTCCTTATCTGTGAAATGGAAATTCTGCCCACCTTGTAGTGCAGCTGCGAGATCAAAACAGACAGGAGCCTATCAGACAATCCCGGCAAAACCCATGCCTGGCAGACGGCTCGGAAATCACGCTTTTCCCTGCTCTGGGGAGGGAGTGGAGTCATTCATCAAAGGGCTTCGGGACAAATGTCCCAGAGAGCGTGATGTGGGCTGTGAAAGCCGGGCCAGCCGGCACTCCTGTCCTCCAGGGCTTTGTGGGCTGGTGGGAGACAGGGACGCACCCAGGGAGCCCCGATGTCTAAGCCAGATAGCGTGGCTTAGGCACAGGAGGCAGGGTTTCAGAGGGAACCACCAGTGTTGGGAACAGTCAAAAGCCAGCAGCTTCTAAGCTATTTCAGGCCTGTGGCTTTTTTTTTTTTTTAATTAAGGAAACAATACCAACACAAAGAACAATAAAAAGCATCTGAGTTTGCTTCCAAGAATTTGAACTTGGATTTTATTTAAAAGTGGTGGTGGCCTGGTTCTATTTCAAGATGAGAAGATGTGGAACTCATGAGACAAAACCCACTGGACATTAACCTCACCCAGGTCCTTTAGGCTGCTGCAGTCCCCACCCCGCCCTGCTGCCTCTCCAGCCAGGCTGATCCTGACCGTCTTGCATGTTCTGCCCACAGCAGAGCCGGAGCGGTGAGGTGCACGTGCACGGGAAAGTGGAGGAAAACAGGACTGAGTGTGCCACGAAGCGAAAGAGAAGACCGCTCTTACATGAGTGATAACCCAACTACGAAAGATGCATGAGTCACAGGAAAGCAGCGTACATTTTCATTATGAAATAAAATATTGCAAGATCTACAGCAGGGGTAGGAGAAAATGCATAAAGAAAAGCAAAACCGAAAACTGATGGAAAAATCCATCCAGGTCTAATTTATTGACTGTCATTAGCCCCTTGGCAACCGTGCCTCTTGCATGCATCTTGGTTTAGAAACTTCGGCATGGAATTAAATCTTGACTTTGCCATGCTTTGTTGTAGGACATAAATCTTCCTGAATTCACTCTTGGTTTGCAAAATGAAGACAATACCTTGGGTCTCCTGGGATTTTGGAGCAGACCCGGTGAACAGCACAGGGGGTGAGCCTTGTGGTGCAGCAGGCTAAGCTGCCGCTGGTGACACTGGTATCCGTGTCGGAGTGCGGTTCAAGTCCCGTCTCTCCGCTTCCAATTCAGCGTTCCTGCCAGGGGTCCTGGGAAGGCAGGGAATGATGACTCCCGTACTTGGGCTGCTGCTACCCGTGTGGGAGACTCGGATGGGGTTTTGGGCTCCTGGCTTTGTCCTGGTCCAGACCTGGGTGTTGCAGCCATTTGGGAAGACTCTCTCTCTCTCTCTCTCTCTCTCTCTCACTCAGAGAGTCTGTGCTAGTGGCACAGAATTAATCTATCCATGTCACGTGAATCTGAATTTAAAGGGGTGTAGAGGAATTTTGAGGCCGTGATTGAGAAATGTCACTGACAGAGTGTGGCATCCTGGGACTCTCACAGAGGAAGAGGAAGGTGGAAACAGGCCTGGGGCGGGGCCACATGCATGGTGGGCTGCAGGGATGGGGACTGTGCACACTGGACATGGACGTGGACTTCCCGACCCTGCAGGGCTGGGGGTGCTCGTTGACCGGATGAGTCATCTCACGTGGCGGAGATCGGCCAGGTGTCCGGAGGCCTGCGATGCTCTCGTGGCTTCCCATCTCCATCATCAAGTCCAGCTCCGCGTTCTTTGTCTCCCTTGCCTACAGCTGTTGGGTGAGCCCCTGGGAGCAGAGAGAAGTTAAGACTTGGTCTATGGGCACAGCCGGCACTGCAGGTGGCAGGTTTACCTGCTACGCCATGGTGTCGGCCCCCTGTGACTTTAAAACGGAGAAAAGATGCAAGGAGGATTGAGGATGCTCTCGGAGGGGCTGCGCTGTGGGCTGTCCAGCCAACAGGGAGACTGGACAAGCCCCTCTCCCTGGGAGATGGCAAAGCAGGGGGTCCAGGGGTGCAGATCACCCCGTGGGAGGTACCGGGCCTGCACCCCTGTCCGGCTGGGGAGACCTCGTTAGCACCTTTGATGCCCTTCATACACACATTCGCCTTTCAGGGTTGCCTGGGCTTTTAAGAGGCGCCGACAGCTGTTGCTTCAAGTAAGATGGATGGCGCTGTTTCTCCCAGCCATCCTCGCGCCCCAAGGAAAGTCGTTTCAGTCACACGTGCAGGTGGGGACCGGGCACCTGGGGCTGGGCAGAAGGGAGCTCTTGGTGGCAGAGAGGTGAGCGGCACGGCTCTGTGGGTCCTGTGCAGGGTGAGGGCTGTCGGGGCCAGCCCCGTGGTGGGCACGTGGTGAACACTCACTCAGTGAATGAACGAATGGACGGAGGAATGATTCCCCCACACCTCCGTGAAGAGCGGAAAGAAATGAAAACAAATGTATGCCAGGTTGGCTTAAATATAGCTTTGAAAACCCAACAACACTCACAAGCGTGGCACTAATCCGGCTTGGTGGACACGACGGTTTCCTGATGCCTCGTTTCCCAAGGCTGCTCCTCTCCCTCGGGTGTGTGTCCGTCCACACCTGGTTCTCAGTGTTCCGGAGCGGTGGCTCCGCTGGCTGTCTTTGCGGCTCTGTCTCCAGGTACTTTCTGGAGGTGTCGTGGCAATTACCTAAGAGGCAGCTGAGACTTGCAGAGGCCTTGTTCTAAGTCACAGGTGACCCGGGGTCAGGGTGTGAGCCCAGCTCTGCCGGCCCCCTGCCTTGTCCTCCCAGGCTCGGTTTGCCCTCAGAGGATGTTCCTGGCCCTAACTCAGCCCTTTGATGGTGGAGAAGAGAAGACGCAGCTGGAGGGGAAGCCGTGAGGGGAGGAAGCCACGGTGCGATGGGCAGGCAGCCCCGTGAGCTTCGACCTTGGCAGCTCCGCACAGTGTGTGGTTCCTCCGACTTCAGCTTCAAGGAGTTCAAGCGAAACCAGATTAGAACCCAGTCCCTGCGTTGTACTGGCCACACGGCAAGGGCGCCGTGGCCACACGTGGCCGCCACACTGGGCAGTACAGATAGAGAGGGCTTCCATCATGGCTGACAGCAGGAGCGTGGGACAGGCGTGAGGTCCAGCTCACCTCTTGTGGCCACTTCAGACGGAGCCACGACTTGAGACTCCTACCACCTGCGGTTGCCCTTGACCTGTGACCTGTACTCCCCAGGAAGGGGAGGGCCGGAGACTTGCCTGGGCATCGTCGGGCTTCTGGGCTCTGAGCTGGGGTGGCCCCACCTCCCGACTCCTGATCATGATCAGGGACATCCACGCTGAGTCACTTGGGCCCTTGGCCTCTCTGTGCAGGGAGTGGCGTTCCCGGAACCCTGATGTCCCACCACCCTCCCTCCCTGCCAGTGAGTAACAGCCCCAAGGATGGGTCAGAGCTGGGTGGCGTCCATCTCTCTGGCTGTTTGCCAACTTCCTCCTTGTCGACCTTCCATTTCCCCCCAGGAGGAGCTTTTTGTGAGACTTTGGTCAGCAGCACAGAGCTGGCGGGAGGGTGTGTCCTGCCTGCGGCTGAGCCAGGCAGCCCCACGTTTCTGGAAAACAGCGAGTCGCAGCCAAGCGGAGACGCCGCGGTGCAGCCTGAGTGTGCTCCCATCATGCCTTGTCCTAGGATTTGATTTAATTTTTACCTGATGCTTCCACCTATTACAAGGAGACATAAAAAGGGAATTTGCAGCTGCCTGCTTATCAGAAAAGATCAACTGTTTCTGTAATTAATATGGAAGATAACAATTTAAAATAATGAAACACCCATAACATGCTTAGGGGAAGCAGCTTGTTGCTATAATTAGAACGAGAATCAAATTGTTCTGATGGCAAACACATCATTTATTGAACTGGAGCTACTCTATGAATGGAAGTAAATAACACAGCAGGAAAAAAAGACGGGAGAGAGACACTTCTTACAACCCCGGGTCCGGGAGAGGCCCCAGGGCACCCAGGATGCGGCCGATCTCGGGCACTCCGTGCGGGTCGCACCCATGCTGACGCATGACGCTTGCCCAGCGTCCTTGGAGGCCCTTAAGAGGTCCTGGAAATCTGTCTCTGATTAGGCCACAGCTCTGCGTAAGCCTCTCCCCACCACAGTGCTAAAGAGAATGAGAGTCAAGCCCATAAGGATAAGTGCGCATGCACACTGGGTACTGCAGCACAGCCGCGTAGAAATTTCTAGAACAACGTGTAGGACACTGTTCTTTCCTCTTCAGTCGAGCTTGAAAAGTGAGGATTGAGGACACAGATCAAAAGCTTTCCGGGGCAGCAGTTTAGCCTGGAGGATAAGACACTCTCGCACCACGGCTGAGGGCCTGGGTTCAGTTCCCGGCTCCATCTCCTGACCCCAGCGTCCTGCTGACGAGCACCCCTCGGAGGCAGCAGGGACGGCCCAGGTGACTCAGTCCCTGCCAGTCCTGCGGGAGGCCTGCACTGGGGGGCCAGCTCCCAGCGTCAGCCTGGCCGAACCTCTGGGTGGGCAGTCGGGAGTGACCCAGGGAGTGAGCAGCTCTCTGTGTCTCTGCCTCGCAAGTACAGAAATAGCCACTCCATGAGTTACGTGATTGCGTAATGAATAAAAACGTGCTATTTTCCCCATGACTCTCCCATTACTTACAGGACTGAAGCCAAGTTCCCTGGGTGGCCCTGCCCCGCCCCCAATGTCAGACTCATCCCGTCCCAGGGTCCATGGGAGCCGGCCTTCTGGGCAGCTCCCGGCCTCGCCATCGCCCGTGCTCTGAGGCCCTCACTCCTGCTGATCCACAGGCCGAGGGCTCTGTGCCTCCCGTGCCCCTGCTGCTCCGCGCAGACCCGGAGCAAGTGTCACCTCTGAGCGTCTCCCTCAGGCCCTCCGTCCTGGGGCGCAGTCAGCTTGTTTCTCCTCTGCGACCATGTGGGATCCCCCACAAGCACGGATCAGCGTGCTCCACGCGTGCTCCACGCGTGCTCGCACCCACATCTCCCTCTCTCGGCGTTTCTGTGAGCATGTGCGCATGGGTGCCTGCACGCGTGTGTGAGTATGTTTATTTATTTGCCTGGCACATAGTGGGTCTAACTGTTTACTAAAATGGTGTGAGATTAATTTGGGTGAACAAAGACACATTTTGGGTTCATTAGACATGTTAAGATATTTTTAAAGTTTTGTGGTTTGAGGAAAATTTGAACTGCGTTTTGCCAAGTATGTTTTTGCCTATTTGTAAAGTCCATATGTCTGTTACGGGAGGAGAAGCCATATGGTTCTGATTTCTGTCCTCATAGATCAGCGTTTCAGTTTTGGGGATATCTGATGTTCAGGACGCTGCCTGTGTCGTGTGTGCTGCTTCATCGCTCTGAGTGCGATTTGCTTTGAACTGAGGAGATCGACTTTCCCCAAAGTAGAAACTCAACTCGCAACAGGGCCAGGGTGTTTTCAGGCCTCCGCTTGTGAGGCTTGGGAGGTGACATCACAGACGAACGCATGGCCTTTTCTTGCGAAGAAAAAAAGGTGGCTACCCGGGGACAAGGATCTCTGGTCAGGAGGAGCACGGGCCGGCGCCCACTCGGCCGAGCCGTCTGGTTCATTTTCGATGTGTCCACAGGGCACCCAAGTGCACCAAGGAACTACCGATCAGATGAATTAATGAGTTAATAGAAGCATAAGCGAGCGAAGGCATCTAGAGAGGGGTGACGTCATGAACACCAGTCTTAAAATTAGAAACCCTGGATTTAATTACCACTGCCGGGAGTCGGTGCCTTCGTGCCCGAGTCTTGCGCCATCTCTTGCTTCCCGGAGTGCCCTCCCCCGTTAGAAGAGGCGGTGCGCCAGGCCCGTGTTTGAGTTCCAGGGAAGATTTCCTGAGGAGCTGGAGCCAGGTTTGCCGAACTTCGCTCGTGCCTCTGATGCTTGTGCGAACTTGCCACTCACCGAATGTTTTTGTTTTTGCAAACTGCTTTTTCTCATTTGAAGAAGTACTCGCATACAGTTACGAAAGAAGCATTGCCCGACTGCCGCCCAGGGAAAGGCAGCGTCCTCACCGCTAAGGAGCCTCTCGGTGCAGATGAGAGAGATGCTCACTGCTTTTCCTAGGTGTTAGTCTGTGTAGTACCTGAATCCACGTCTCTGTCATCAGTGGTACCCACGACCACCTCTGGAGAGCATTTCTGGGTGCATCCTGCGGAGTGTCTGACTCCGTGCATGTTGTAATTAGCTAATAACACAGGGAATGGTGGGTACTGCAGCTCACACCTCAGCCAAGGCTTTTCACTCAGTGTGCAGTTGTAGAGAAAGGACTTGGCTTCTGTGAGCCACGATGCCTTCAGTCGAAAAGCAGAGAGAGCCAGTTACCACGTGGCCCAGCAGCCTTTCCATCGTTGGTGTTGTTCCGTTCCTACCTCCACGGAACGCCAAGCAGCCGGCGGGAAACGGAGTCCATTGCATCCTGGGATTTTCAGGCCCTCTGCTGCCGCCACCGTGGACTCCGCCCTCACTGTGCTATCTGAGGCAGGCGTGGCCAGGACGGGGGTCCCCATCTTACAAGTGGAGAGAGCCAGGCTTCCAGGGGTGGTGTGCTGCTCTCTGAGCCCACACCGGGTCGGGAAGGAGCTCACGGCTGCTTGTTTTTGTGTCACTGAATAGACAACCGCAGGACACAGAGCAGGTCAGCGAGACACAAAGAGGGGAGAAACTCGGCTGAGAAGGTCCAGTGTGCGAACTCCTCCCAGGCCTCCTCCTTTGAATGTAGCCGAAGAGACGCAGCCACACAGCCCGCGTGCGACTCAGCAGGCCCTTTTGAACCTGGGAAGTTCTAACAAACGCTGCACAGAAATGGAGTGTGTCAGGTCCTGAGATAGTTGCTGGAGGAACAGGGATAATTCAATCCCATCTCTTCTGGAAACAGTTCATAGTCTGATGGGGAGACCCACTGATTAGAACACGCACCCCCAAAAAACCCACACAGAAGGAGATGCGAATGATCCCAGGTCATGGTCGCAACGAAGCCGCGGGCGACACACCCTGCACAGCACGAACAAGATGCGTTTTCCTGGAGCTCAAGCCCAGACCGCTTGCTTTTCTCTTTACAAGTGGTCATTTTTCAAGGCGCCGCTTTTCTTTCTGTTATTACGATTGCCCAGAGCCAACGCCTCCTTCAGCAGACTTCCAAGACTCCCAGCGTTCCCACTTGCACATCCATCTCAAAATGCCCCCACCCCAGGACACACAGCCCCCCGCATTTTCCAGGAGACATCCGAAAAGTCTCAGCAAGCAGAGCTGCTGGGAAACAGAATCTTAAACTTGGCAATGAGAAGCAGAGGCGTTCGTTTTTAGATTTTAAAAATAAAAATGTCCATCTTCAAGTCAACACATTTCCCTGTTTTGGCATCTCAAACCATCTTTAAAAAAAAGAAATTTTCAACTTACCTTTGCATTTATAAGTGAGTTTCCATCCCACCTCCCCCCTCTAAATTCCACATTAGCCACCCCTTGTGCGGCTTGCGTTAGACAGGAGGTGATGACTCCCGCCTGTACGGTCACACAGGCCTGCGGGTCATCAGGGCGTCACTCCGTCGGTGCTGGGTCAGATACTGGGCAAGGAATGGAGAGAGGCCACCCCCAGCTGCCAACGGCTCTGACAAGAGAGGGGGAGATGCTAACCCAGGGATCCTTGGCCGTTGCTGGAGAATGTTTGCGCACCACCCGCGCAAGTGCACCTGGCTGTTTTCAAAGTGTCCCCGAGCTTCTAACAAGCGGAACGATGTGCTCAGAAGCCAGATCCCTGTGGGCCGTGTCGTAGTGCGCCCCCGAAGGTTTCACCCCCCAAACCCTGGCAGGTGTCTTAGAGCTCTGGCTGAGCTGTGATCCTGGAACCACACAGGAGGCCTTGGCACACACTGGTTCTCAGATTCCGCGTGGCGCGAGCCGGGCAAGGAATGTCCTTGGGCTGCTTGTGTGAAACGTCCTGACCACAGCGCCGGCCCTCTGCGAGCCCTGGGAGACTGTTCCTCACTACTGCTTGTGAGACAGAGCAGCTCCCATGCTCGTAGTTCTCTCTGCAGATTGTGGAAGGCAGGTTAGAGGGCATCATGCGCCAGGTGAAAGTAACCGAGACGAAAAAGCTACGCTGTTCTGTGGCGTTGCCAGCGGCATTTCAGTCCTGAAATCGCAAACGGGATCTATTTGATTTCAAAATCCCGTTTTCCCATCCTCCCATCCTGTCTACCTGTGGACGATTTTCAAACCCTTCTGGCTGCTTGGAGGGTTTTGGATTGGGAGGTGAGAACCTCAGTCTTCCAACATTTGTTTCGAATCTACAAAGGCCATGCAGTAGGGTTCCTTTTTTATAAAGTCCTCTTGCGATGGGGTTGACAAGATGTCATAAGCAGTGCTTGACCCTTGGTGGGGGTCGCGAGAGCGTCCGGGACAGAGCCTCCCAGGCAGTGAAAGGGACAGCAGGTGCTGGCGGCCCCGTCTCGCTCGGGAGTCTGTCTGCAGACGGCGCAGTCCTGGGCGGTCCAATTTGCAAGGCTCAGGCGCTTCCACGCAGCTGCTGTTTTGCACGTTGCTTGCAGTCTTGAGCAACGAGTCCAGAAATTGTCTAATATTTCTCTGGAGAACATATGAGGGCCCTGGAAGGAGCGCTGGCAGCATATGAAGAGGCAGCAGCTCCCATCAGCGCGGGTGCCTCCTTGGCGGCTCCAAGTGCGGTGGGTGATGCCGCCGGGGGGCCGACTCCGTTAGCGACGGCTGCAGCGTCTCCATTTCCCGTTTTCCCAATCTTTGGGGCTAATTATTGTTGACATTCCCCACACACTGCAGTGTCTTTGGGGAGCAAAGAGAAGTTTGTTAAAATATGAACCAATCAAGGGCCAAGTGATTTCCAAAGCTCTTGAAAATAAAACATAATGAAATGCATTTGGAAAACGACAAAAAAAAAAAAAAAAGAAATTGCAAGAAGGAATTTATAATCCCGCAATGAGTTCTGCCGAAGGGACGGGGTGGGGATGGAAATTATCATCGACCGTGTCACCGCTGAAGTCCTGATTCCTGGAGATGCGCTCTGCGATGCTCTAGAGTCTCCCTCTCATGTCTTAGTTTGAAGCATTTAGATCTCAGAAAATTGGTGAAAGTTCGGCCCGCAGCATTCCACTGCGCAGAGAAGAGCAGGTGCCTTTCACTCAGGTTCTCCGAAGCTTTTATTCTGTGCTGCAGAAAAAAAAAATAGGATGAGATTGCAGTGTACGCATTTATCTGTCGCCTATACTTCATTATTTGGGGAAGACGAAGAAGCCGGAGAAACACATAGACAAGTATCATGGTGACAGCGACTCTGTTCTGCAGACACTGAGATTTTTCCGGGATTTCCACCGGGCAGAAGATGTGTCCAACCACAAAGGGACGTATGCTATTTTAATAAATAGGATACATTAGGATGGCCGGCACAGCTCCACCTGTGTCCGAAGACAAGGCGTTGTAAGCATTGGATTCTACGTTTCCTCCCTCCAGGCAGCCTCATCACCCCCTTCCCACGTGACTGTTGTCTGAGGTCCAGCTGTCCCTGTGATTCTGAGATGGCTCTAGTGGCCTGTGCTGGAGTCTATGGGCGGGAGCTCTTCAGCGTCACCCTCAGCTGTTGGACTTCTTAGCTCTCAGCGCGTCCTGTCTTCCACGATTTCCTTCTCACTCATTTTGTGCTCGCTGCAGAAAATTCGGAGGAGGCCTCTGGCTTTCTGAGTCCTCATGTGCCCCGGTGGCACCGACTCTAAACTATTTCTCCAGGGTCAGCGATCTGAGGTTTCCAGTTTTTTCATCAACAGTTTTGAAAGAATTCCACCTGTGCTGTCTCGCATTGTGGTGCTTCTGACAACGTCTGAATTAATTGGGTTCCGGGTCCCTATGGCTGCTACAACCTTTCCCGTGGTGAGGCCCCAGGTTTTGCTCGCTGCCCCTCTCTCATGGACTCACGGGACAGTCACACGTACGGCTGGTGCACACTCACGTGAATCCTCTCTGTAATTGTGGACTTTCTCTCCGGATGTCTTACATTACAGGAATTCCTCCGTGGCTCCACCTTTAACTGTGGCCTGTTCCGCTGGAACGTGGATGTTGAAATTTCTGGATTTATTTCAAATGAAACACTACGAAACCTCTCATGGAATTTCTAAAGTGGATCTTTCAACGTCACCTGCAGTTTGCTCTTTAGTGTTTCTGTATTTTATTTTAATAATTTCATTTATAAAAGCCTTAAATACTTTTTATCAAAGTTTATTGAACTTGTGATTACATGGTCATTAAAATCTTATTAACTTATTTTATTTATCTGAAAACTCAAGGGACAGAGACAGAGAGAGAGAGGGAGGGAGAGAAAGAGGAAGGGAGAGAGAGAGATACATCTGTCTCACCTGCTGGTTTTCCACCAGTGCCACAGACCAGCTGAATCAGGCTGAACGCAGGAGCCCAGAACTCAGCCCGGGGCTCCCAGGTGGGTGGCAGGGAGCCTTCCTGACCCAGCCCTGCTGCTTCCCGAGGGCACATTAGCAGGAAGCTAGAATTGGGAGCGGAGCCAGGTCTCATACCAGGGCACTCTCAAAGGGGCTGCAGGTGTCCCAAGTGGGATCTTAGAGACAAAGCCCATTGCCCAACCCTAAATCATTTTACAGCAGCATGTGTTTAAATAATTAATTTATTATATACAATTAAAATTCTTCTTTGTCTTTTTGTTTTCTAAAAAGACCGAATTTCAGGTATTTCATGGATACATTTGTAAGAGGATAGCCACACTCCACCCCCCCCCCCAAAAAAAACTCCCTCCTTCTTTCCCTTCTTTTCTTTTTATTAGTTTTTGCAAAGACATGATTTCAATCCATTTTCTAATCGCAGGCTTAATTCACCATTAACCATAATATCCAAAAGTAAAAGTAGGAAGACCACAGTCCCACAGTAGTATAAACAAGGGCTGAAATACGTCTCTTTCATTCCTGTGCATTTTTTTTTTTTTTGTATTCTGCATCGGAGAAAACATAAGATATGTCTTTCTGAGACTAGCTTATTGCACTAAACATAATGGTTTCCAGTTGCATCCATTTTGAAGTTTAAGCAAATATTTTTTTGAAAGTTAAAACCCCTTCTTTGATCGAAGTAATCAGTCTGTTTCCAACCGAGTGCTGAGTTTTTGTACTTCTTTGTGGTTTCCAGAGGGGGTTTTCTGTACTGACACTGTGTTGCCATCAGGATGGTGGCTGAGGAGCACCCAGGGTCGGGTCGGGAAGCTGTCTTTTCCCTCTGGCGTCTTTGTAGCCTTTCTTCTTGTCTTTGGTGGATGCAGATCCACTCAGCTACATTTGAGTGTGCACTTGCTTGACTGAGATGCCTATGATGGAGAGCGAGGTGTACAGGTTCTAAGGGGTGGGACAGCTTCACCCAGCGCTCCGGAACCCCGACCCCGCCTGCATAAACACAGGACAGAGTGTTTCCACGGCCCCCAGAAGACCCCTCCTTCCCAGAGGCACTTTTGATGTTTACTGTAACACATTAGGTCTGCTTCTTCATGGACTTCGCATAAAGAAATCCCAGAGTGTGAGTGGTTTGGCTTCCAACCTCCTTCCCACACCCGTATTTTGAGATCCATCCATGTTGTTGGACGTGTCGTAGGTTCTTCTTTTGTCTAGTGGAATAGTGTTCCATTGTGTTACTACAGAAAGTGTGTTCATCCGTGCAGACGTAGATGGCTGTTTGGTTGTTTACAGGGTTTGCACACTGGGGATAATGTTACCGTGGACACTGTTGGAGGAGACTCCTACATACATGTTTCATTTTTCTTGAGTACACACTTTCCGGATTGTGGGATAGCAGGGTGTGCAGCCAACTTTATAAGAAACTGTCAATTCTTCAAGGTAATTGGATTATTTCACACACTCCTCCAGCAAAGCCTGTGAGTTCCAACTACGCTAAGCCCTCACAGTTATCAGGAGTTGTCAGTGGCTCCTATGTGCATAGTTCTGGTGGACATGAGGTGGTATCTCCGTGTAGTTTCCTGAATGACTTAACACTGCTTGCGACCTACCCATTAGCGTATTGGTCACTTCTGTGTCTTCTTTGTGAGTCTCTGTTCAAGGCTGTAGCCCAGTTTTGATTTGACTTATTGTTGCTAATACTACTGAGTTTTAGAGTTTTTGGCATATTCCATGGTCTCTGTAATTCCTTTGTTGATGTATGTTCTGTAATTATTCTCTCCCATCCTGTGGTTTCATTTTCCTAATGGTGCCTTTTCAGCTTTTAATTTGTGGCTCACTGTAATGCCTGCATGTTTTCCGGGGTGCGGACTTTTCAGCACTTGTGTGTGGTGTCGACTGATTCCATCGGACAACATACGTTTCCCTTCCCTTCTCTTTCCTCGATAGTTGGAGCCACAGGCCCTCCTTCCAGCTCTTTATAGGGAGCATCATGTGTCATTTGAGCGACAGGCGCCCACTGGGCTGAGGAGCACCTGGGCCTAGTACTTCTTTCTCACCACGTTTCAGTACCTGCTGTCTAACCTCCCTCTGTCTTTTCTCCATCTTTGTTAGCTGCCAGTATTCTTTTGATGAGCAAAATGTTGAACTTGATGAGTTCAATTATCATTTTTTTTCCTCTTGTGGTTACTGCTATTTGTGTCTTTTCTAAGTAATCTTTTCCTAACTCACAGTAATAAAGATATTATCCTATTTGCCTCTGGAGGTTTTGTGCTTATAGTTTTTCAGCTAAAATTCATGATCCATATCAACATAATTAGTATGTATAGAATTAGGGGTATTTAGGATTCCTCCCCCCATACACAATTTCTTAATTGTTTGCAGTCTAAAAACTACATAGTGATTTTACTTTTTAAGATAATTTTGGCTTTTCTATATTCTTTGCATTTCTTTCTAAGTATGTCGACCTGTCCATTTCTCAAACAAAAAGTCTGCTGGCACTCTGATTAGGATTGCATAGAGTCCATAAATCAATTTAGAGACCGTTGCCATCTTAGCACTCTTCTACCTTCCAATCCCTAAATGTGGTGGTATATATTACCATAACTAGGTCCTCTTTAATTCCTGGCATCATTTTTGTTTCCATTTTCAGGGTAGAACCTCACAATCTTTGGTTAACTGCAAGGTGGGTGTAGTGGCTCCATGAGCCCTCAGACCATTGCAGAGGTGCTGGTTCACGTCCCAGCTCTCCTGGTCAGCTTCTTGCTAGTGCATCCGGGAGGCAGCAGACGATGGTCCAAGGGCTCAGGTCCCTGCCACCCACGTGAGAAACCCAGACGGGCTTCCAGGCTCCTGGCTGTGGCCCAGCTTTTGCAGGGATTTGGGGGAGTGAACAAGTGGATGAAATCTCTCTCTCTCTCTCTCTCTCTCTCTCTCTCTGCCTTTCAAATACATAAAAATGAGTACATAGGCATCATATATATATAATATATATTCCTTATTTAATAATGAGAATGTAACAGTAATGTACTTCTAATCTCATTTTTCATTCATTGTTACTAGCACATAAAAATACAGTTGAGTTTTACATTTTAACCTAATAGCTCACATCTTCACTAAATTTATTTCTGGTGATTTTCATGTATGTTTGGCTTCTTCCTTTCTAACATTTAAGCCTTTCCTTTCTCCCTCTCACCTGATGGTGCTACTGGTGAGAGCAGACACTCTGGTCTTGCTCTTGAATTCTCGGGAATTCTATTAAAATTAATTTCCATGATGTAAGCTCTTCAGCCTGGTATTTTATTATAGCAGCCCGAGCTGACTAAATCAGCCCCTCTTTCTTTTCCTGTTTTTTTACAATTGTTTGTGATGTCTTAGTCCATTCAATGATGTAATGCACTGATGTTGTACTGTCTGTGTTTTAGGTTTCTGTTGTGTAGGCACGTGGGGCCTGGTGGAATCTGGCCCTCTGCTGGTGTGCTGCTCTGAGCTGGCCAGGGATCATCCTTGATTGGGTTTCGAGTTTTGGATCGTGAGCTCTTCCTCAATGAGGTTCAGCAAGATCACCAGCAGGCAGGAGGCAGCCCCCTCCCCTCTCACACAAACCAGCAAGCAACACACATCTTCATGGAAGAGGGATTAAGTTTATTTTGGTGCAAAGACTTCTGAAATCCATACTTTTTTTTTAATATATAAGACACATTTTCTGTTAACTTCTCAAGGACCCCTGTACGTGTGTGTGCTTGTATTTGGGCTCAGCTGTGCTCAGTGAGGAGCTGGCAGTGTAGACAGAAACCTGCCATGCCTGTTAACTTGCACCATGTTCACAGATCCTCAGTGCCCACATGTCCTCTCCCCGCCCTCGGATTCCTGTCTGAAACTAACAGAACTTCGTTGTCAACTCATTGTAGAAAGGCGCATTGATTTCTAGCATTCCGTCGAAGAGACTAACTTTTCCCTGCGTAATAAGGCTCAATTACTCTTGTTTTAAATACCCAACGTTTTGCCTTCGTTATACACAGTCCAAGATGGAAATTCCACTACTAGCTCACCATAGTTTTTCTTTTTTTTCCTGTTCAGATTTTTGTTTTCTCTCATTTTTGTTGTCTAGTTTTTATGTTGTGTTTTGTCATTATTAAACATTTATTTAAGGGCCACTTCCTATATTCTACATTTCATTTTCATGTGCTTCCGTAATGGGAGGAATTTTAGATTATAAATAATCTGCTATATTGACTGAAATGAAAGTTTTATAATGTTGTTATCACGTGATATCAAAACTGAATCTTGATAATAATGAAAAAGAAAACTGTAGGCTGAGATCCCCAATGCTAATGATAGTAAAAGTCCTAAATACAATTATTGTGCAGAGATTCCAGTAATATATTAAAAGAATTGTGTATCACAATGAGATAGGATTTATTTAACAACTGCAAGAATCTGTCAATATGAGGAAATCTGTTCAAATAATTGGATATTAGTAGCTGAAGATGTAAAAGTCATCTCATTAGCTCAGCAGCCAATGGCAATCTCTGTGGCAGTTAACACAGAATACACAAAATGCGTAGGAGTGAAACGGACATCTTGGGACGTGATTGTCCTTTACGCACTTGCGTATGCTCCTGTGGGACTGTGCTCTTCCTGCTTTACTTAGTATCATGGTCAGTGCTAATCAAGCCTGAGACTAAGAGAGGATTGAATTTTAAAATAAAATAAAATAAAATAAAATAAAATAAAATATGGCAACAGAATCTTCTAACTTGTTGAGGGATATGCCCCAAAAAATTTAGTGTTTTGGATTTATTTGGTAAAAATATTAAATGTAAGCCCTATGATTGATATCATAGGAGAAAATTTACTTCACCTAACTTTAATTATTTATAAAAACTCTGTATACTTAGTATATGAGAATGAAGATTACTTTCTTGGTTTGGTATTTGTGCCTAATGTCTAATGATATCTTTCTTTTATTTGTAACTATTCTATATAAAGGACTACTTTCAACCATGGCAACTATTATAATAAAGTATATGGAACTTCTGATTGTGTCATAAAGTATTGAACTAAGACTTAATGAAGGGGACGGTTCTGTGGCATAGTGGGTAAAGCCGCCTCCTGCAGTGCCGGCATCCCATATGGGCACTGGTTCTAGTCCCAGCTGCTCCACTTCCAATCCAGCTCTCTGCTATGGCCTGGGAAAGCAGTAGAAGATGACCCATGTCCTTGGGCCCCTGCACCCACGTGGGAGACCTGGAAGACACATCTGCCTCCTGGCTTCGGATTGATCCAGCTCCAGCCATTGAGGCCATCTGGGGAGTGAACCAGAGGATGGAAGACCTCTCTCTCTCCTCTCTCTCTCTGCCTCTGCTTCTCTGTAACTGTTCCTTTCATATAAATAAATAAATCTTTTTTAAAAAAAAACAGACTTCATGAAATGATTGATGCTGTGCAGTGGGCATTTGGTGCAGTGGCTCTGTCACCTCTTGGGCCACCTGCACCCTGTATCAGAGCTCCTGGTTCAAGTCCTGGCTCCTCCACCTCCAATCTTGCTTCCTGCTAATGGGCGCCCTGGGAGGCAGCAAGCTCAAGTGCTGTGTCCCTCCGCCCACATAGGTGACCGGCCCTGAGCTCCAGGCTCCTGGCTGTGGCCTGGCCCAGTCTTGGCTGTTGTGGGTATTTGGGGAGTGAACCAGTGGGTGGAAGATCTCTTTCTGTCTGTCTCCATGTCTTTCAAATTATATGTGTGTGTGTGTATTTACTTTCAATTTAGTTTATAATCACAGATTTAACCCTCCACTAAATAAAGAATATGACAAATGCTAAGTAGAAAAACCACTGCTCCTCAGGCGTATAGACAACGGCTATAAACGATACTCGAGCGTCAGAATATCAATTTTGCTCATTTGCATTACTTTTGTGTGTGTGTATGTGTGTGTGAACCACAATGTTTCATAATGGTAATGAATAAAATAATTTAAAATGTTGCTTAAAATTTCCATATTGCGTATATTGTAATACATATGACTTTTTAACATACTCATACTTATTTATTAAAAATAAATACATGTTCGTATAAAAATGAATAAACAAAAATCTAATCCTGAATAAAGAAAATGAATCTTGGTGTATGAGACATGATAGAGACCTTTCTCAGTTGTGACTATCAGAAAGCTTTGTCATATCAAACTTAGTGACGGAGCTATGAGACTTCTGTACCCCTTTACTGTTTATACAGCGAGTCTGTGTCGATCACTTCTTCCATAAACACTGTGCTGGTTAAGGGTGTACACCAGAGCAAAGAGAGAAGTCTTCGACTTAGCAGGTAAATCACAAAGGCAAATTAGGTGTCACATCTTATTAAAAACCAACGATACTACCATCATTGGCAAGTGATGATCTTGAAAAATCAACTAATTAACTCTTAGCTCTCGTAAAGCTGTTCCACTTCATATTGAGAGCTTACACTTCCACACTGGGGACAGCGATTAAACAACCAGGAAAATTAACCCAATAGTTCCAATAGCCACATTATCAATAAGGTGAGTCGTTACAACCATCAATAGAAATGTGTTCAGATTTTTAAATAAATTCATAACACTTTAATAAGGAACATAATGGATTGAAAATTGAGCAAATATGGTTATCAGTGGAAGAATCAATATCAACTTTCTCTATTATTTTCATATCATCCATTCATACCCACGCACGGTTTTTTTGTCCAATGATGTTAGAAAATTAGTTCTGCAGTTCTTACAGTAAATGTGGAAAAGTTCCAAAACAATTTTGAAAAAAAGAAGAAATAGTTGTGATTTTTTTGCAGACAATTTTGAAAAGGAAATTATAGGATAAATTATAAGCCATGAATCCAGAAGCAGATCCACACAGGAAGTGGAGTATAGTCTATTTTAAAGGCTGCTTTTGAAATGGTTGGGAATAGGAGGACCGATTCACCTGTGGATTGGGGCAACGGAATTGTGTGTTACAAAGTGTCCTCAGTCCTGACTGAGAGCCAGGGAAAAACAATTCCCATGAGCTGTGAGCTGTCCTCACCTCCTCACTCCCAGTATGAAGACGATTAGTGAATACGGTCTTGGTTTTAATGTTGATACATGCTTGTAACAAGATATAAAATCAAAAGCTATTAAGGAAAAGACTGATCTACTTGAAAAAAATCAACATTTAAAGGCACTTGTTAAAATAAAAGCAAAAAGGCAAATAATAGCTCAGAAGAAAATACCTCCTTATATACATAGAGAGAGAAAGCGATAATCTCAATACCTGAACGTATGTTGAATACCTGTCAGATAAGACAATAGCAGCACAATCAAGAGACAAAATATATGAGTTGGCAATAAAGAGTAAATATAATAACCCAATAAGCTTGTGAAAATAGATACCTTACGAAACAATAGCACACAAATGTGGCTCGAGACAAAAATGGCACACTGCTTTCATGCACCAGGTTGGAAAAACTGAAGGAGGTAAGGAAATGGAACATTGGTGACTGGTGCAAGGAGAGTGTGAAACAGCTGCTAGCTAGGGCCAGCGCTGCGATGCAGTGGGCTACGCCTCCACTTGCAGGGCCAGCATCCCATGTGGGCACCAGCTCCTATCCCGGGGGCTCCTCTTCCAATCGGGCTCTCTGCTATGGCCCGGGAAAGCAGTAGAAGATGGCCCATGTGCTTGGACTCCTGCACCCACGTGGGAGACCCAGAAGAAGCTCCTGGCTGCTGGCTTCAGATCAACCCAGCTCCCGCTGTCGGGGCCATTTGGGGAGTGAACCAGCAGCTGGAAGACCTCTCTCTGTCTCTCCCTCTCTCTGTCTGTAACTCTACCACTCAGATAAAATATATAAAATCTTAAAAAATAAGAAAAATCTGCTAGTCGGTGTTACACTGGATAGTCTTAGAGCTACCTCGGTGCGCACAGGAAGGAGCATGTTCAAGCCATGGTCACATTAGAGAATCTTATATATGAGTTAAAAGTGGTACAGTTTTCCTATGTGAAGAGATTACGAAAATCATCTAAAATGTATTATGAATTGAGAAAAGGAATGTGCAGATCACTATGCAATGTGAAAATATCATGTCCATGCATACGTGAATGCATTTCTATAGACACCGTATTGCAAGAACAAATGCATAGGAAAATGTCTAGAAAGGTCAATCTCAATAGAACAGTGACTGACCTGGAGCCAGAGAATGCTGTTTGCAAAGGACTTTAGTCCTGCATATACTTCTTATTTTTTCCTGCTTGTACAATATAATATTTTATAAATAACTAGCTTATGGAAGGAACCAGCTCCCCATTACAGAACGTATTATTTATTTATCCCAACTGCCGCTCCTGCTGATACATCATTCCTAAGCCCGAGTCCTTCTCGTTAGCAGCCTCTCCCACAGCAGCTCGTCCCCCACCTGCGTACGTGCCAGCAAACTCTTCCAAAATCCCCATTGAGCTCGAGAAAGCATTTCCTCACCAAAGCTTTAAGATGCTTGGAAAAAACACAGAGAGTAATTGTGGCAATAACTCAAACAAGGGATGATTCTAATAGTAACTGTAATCTATCGACACGCTTGCTTTGGACCAGGCACAGATCATATGCACATCCCATGTCTAATGAGCCTGCCTCCCTCCCTCCTCCCTCCCTCCTTTCTCCTCCCTCCCTCCCTCTTCCCCTCCCTTTCTCCTCCCTCCCTCCCTCATCCCCCCTTCCTCCATCCCTCTCCCCCTCCCTCCCTCTCCTCCCCTCCCTCCATCCCTTTTCCCCTCCCTCCCTCCTTTCTCCTCCCTCCCTCCTTTCTCCTCCCTCCCTCCTTTCTCCTCCCTCCCCCTCCCTCTCCTCCCCTCCCTCCTCCCCTCCCCCCTTCCTCCTTCTTCCTTCCTTCCTTCCTTCCTTCCTTCCTTCCTTCCTTCCTTCCCTGCAATGGGAAATTCTGGAAACACGGAGGTGAAGAATGCCTGTCTTTTCCGTCACTCCATTTCTCAGATTAAAGTTGATTAATGCTGTGTAGGTTGAGGAAATTGGGAAGGGCTGGTTCAGGAGAAAAGCACACACCCTACAGAAATTCTCACAAGCTATATTCTTCTATTTCAAACGCCAGAAACGAGTCACCTTCCAGACTTTAGCTGTAAGGGAGCCAGGAAAGTTTAAGTTTTCCAACTTCCGTGTGAGGGCAGGTAAGAAAAGGAAGGTGGGGATGAAAAGCAGTTGACAGTGTTGACTGAGACCACACTCAGCAGCCGTGGGCATGCAAAGAACAGTTACAGTTTTGTAGGCATGGCCAGTAGGCTGTAGGAGAGTGCTCTGAGGTCTTTTGCATTACAGCCAACAGGCTCCATAGTACAATCGCAGCAACACACATGGAGAACTGCCTTGTCACCGTCACCATCCTCACCAACAGCCAGTTTCTGGTACAGCAGCTGGAAGTCGTGCACGCACTCACACGACACGTGTTGAAGGAATGAGGCGACGTAGCATCTGTGCCGTCATCCGTATCAGCCCAGCTGCCAGTTAACCAACTTTAGGTCAGAGTGCTCAGTGTGGTCTTACCAGTCTCTTCTGAGCGACAGCAGTTGAGACTTTTAGAAGCTGCGTCGCTATCTAAAGATCAGCAGCCACTCAGCTCGAGGACCAATGCTGAATTCCACTTGTTTCTGGACTGTTCTCTCCTCCCATGGTAATGCCATCCTTGCCATCAGATGTTTATGAGTTACTAGGGTTTGGGGGCTGCACTTACTTTTTTGTTCTTTCTTCTTTTCTTTTCTTTCTTTCTTTCTTTCTTTTTTTTTTTTTTTTTTGACAGGCAGAGTGGACAGTGAGAGAGAGAGACAGAGAGAAAGGTCTTCCTTTGCCGTTGGTTCACCCTCCAATGGCTGATGCACCGCGCTGATCCGAAGCCAGGAGCCAGGTGCTTCTCCTGGTCTCCCATGGGGTACAGGGCCCAAGCACCTGGGCCATCCTCCACTGCACTCCCGGGCCACAGCAGAGAGCTGGCCTGGCAGAGGGGCAACAGGGACAGAATCCGGTGCCCCAACCGGGACTAGAACCTGGTGTGCCGGCGCTGCAGGCAGAGGATTAGCCTAGTGAGCCGCGGCACTGGCTGCACTTACTTTTTGTTGTTACTACTTTCAATGAAACATTTTTCTTTCTTTTTCTTTGAGATTTATTTTATTTATTTGAAAGTTACAGAGGGGCAGAGGAAGGGGGCAGGGAGAGGTCTTCCATCTGCTGGTTCACTCCCCAAATGACCACAACAGCCAGGGCTGGGCCAGGACAAAGCCAGGAGCCAGGAGCTTCTTCTGGGTCTCCCATGTGGTGCAGGGGGCCATGCACTTGGGCCATCTCCCACTGCTTTCCCAGGTGCATAGGCAAGGAACTGGATCAGAAACGGAGTAGTCGGGACTTGAACGGGCACCCATATGGGATGCCAGCACTGTAGGTGGTGGCTTAACCCATTGTGCCACAATGCCAGCCCCCAAGAAATCCTTTTATTTAAAAGAAATACCAAAAAAGATGACACAACAGCCAATGCAATTTTAGTAAATATAATATTTATAGGACTTTGCAATTAATGTACAAATTTTTACATCAAAATTTGCCCTGATGATCTTATCCTTTGGGGACAACAATTGTCTCCTCCGTGATGTTTTCCTACACTAAAGGCAATTATTGTTGCTTCTAGCTGTAATAAAAAAATAACCGAAACAGATAGAAGTGTCTTCATCGAAATTGAGCTGAAACTCCCACTGTGGAAATAATCAGAAAATTAAAAGCTCTGCAATCTTGCAAATAACATTGAAACTTAATATTATTGGAACATAACATTATTATCTCTTTTTTATAGGGAAAACAAACATAAATATATTTTCCAATGACACCATGATATTAGTTTTATTTTATTGGTTGGGGTGGGAGGAAGGAGAGAAGAATAACTTTTTTAGGGTTCAGCAAATGAAACAATGGGGTTTTATGAAAAATGGTCCACAGCACAGCCTCTGTGTGTGGTGAGTCTCAATCGTGCGCAGTCTCCCAAATAAAATCTGGCCAGACCCCAGCCCCTGTGTGATGTTCTGGCGTGTTTTCAACTACAGTTCTTCGTGACACCACCGCGCACAGAGTCTGCCTCCAGCCAGTGGGCTCAGTGAGGTTTTAATTACAAAGGAAAGGGGTTAAGATCAGTCCTTCCTTCCCCACACCCTCATTCTTCCTTCCTCTAATACTCTTCTTCCTACCTTCTCCCGTCTGCCTGTCTGCCTTCTTCCATAGGAACTTGAGTTATGAGAATCTCTAAGAAACAATTCATGCTGATAAATAAAACACAGCACCTGAGCTCAGCTAATCAATTAGACAAGTATTCACAGAGGGCCCATCCCACGGGAGATATTCTACTGAACTTTCAAGGTGACACAATGGACGTGGCTTAATGTCTGGCTACAATTAAAGGCCAGGAGTCCCTTTCTTTGTCCATGGCCTGTGCATGAGTCTGGCGGCTACAGAAATGCCTCACAGGACCTGTGGTCTGAACACAAGTGGGTGGGAGGCTGCATTGCCATTTTCAGAAAGGGTAGGTTGGCGTAGGAGGCTGGGTGGGAGGGTGCTGGGGAGTTCAGTTTCAGGCAAAGGTGTGTGGACCCCAGTGCACGCTCCTGGCGCTAATTTCAAGCACGGGGGATATCAGAAAGCTCTGGGACTTGTTAACTTTCATGTTCATATAAATCATAAACAGGTCAACCGTTATTTTCTTAAAAGGGTGGTGTCAGTATGATTGCATTTTATCAGAATACCCTTGAAATAATTAGAAACAGTCCTTTGTCTTATGGGTGGGTCATCAATGATGGTAGAAGATTTCTATTCTGCGTGGTCTTCTGATCTGTAAAAATGAAATGAACCCAAGGGCAGGAGAATGTGAAGAAAGAGAGAGCCTGGCCCTGTGGCTCGTAGAAAGTGGAGTGGAGTTGGCACCGCCTGGGTGATCTGTGTCCTCTGACTACGGCTCGGCCCAAAGCTATTTAGGACTGTAGTGGTCCCTCTTCCCCTCCAGGGAAGTATTGTTAAATACTCCTGGGTTCCTCAGTTGAATGATGCCCCACTTTACCCTGTTCTCAGTATCATGACACACATGGACCAGTTTCCAGCAATGCCAGGAACAGAGCCAGCCACCAAGGGTCTGCCTTGTGAGGTCCTCTGCCTCTGACGGGGACAGAAAGGATTTAGAATCCAGGTGATGACACTGTCTGTCAGTTTTCTTGCCTGGTTTGGCCTCTCTCCACATTGGAAGGAATTACCGGAGATACAAGTTATTCAAAGTATTGACAGCTTCCTGCTGGGATGGCTTTGTTTAAGGAGCTTTGCTAGGCCCAGCCAAGTACCCTAATACTTACAGGACCAGGAGCTGCGACGTGATTTAGAGCTGAACTCTCTGCAGAGTTCTGATGGAGCGACTTCGCTTTTCCCCCAAATGCTCAACATTTACTGTAAGTTGAAGACATGTTCAACCTTTTACCCTCACCACCAAAACCTCTAAGTTCAATTTAATTAAATCAAATCAAAGCATTCCAAATAAAGCCACACTTATTGAGCACCAACTGCATACACAGTGACATGCAAAGCCATGGGTGCACAAAGATAAGGAAAAGACCTAAAACCAGCCAAGACCTCCGGTTATGGCCTGGTCTTGCTCACTTCTCTCCTTGTTCCCTGCTGTGTCCTACTCAGTGCCCAGCACTGCTCAGACTGTGCTGTGGCCTTCCAGTCTCCCTGTCAATACTCAGCACACAGAGTGTTCTGTCTCTGTTTTGAAGTCCCCCGTGGATCCTTTAGCGTTTAGGACAATATCCAAGCCCCCTTGGGTGTTCAGCCTCCTTGTGCTTCCCCTACCTCCGTATCTGCAGTTCTTGTTGGCCAGGCTCCCTTCTTCCCCCCGTCTTCTCCCTGATGCAGTCTGTGCCATGAGCCCGACCACACTCCCTCCCTCTGCTGCAGACGTCACCTTGGCTTCTGCCGGGGGCCCTTCCTCGTTGTCACTGGAGTTGCCTTCTCAGAAGCTCTCCAGAGTAGAGCAGCCTCTCTCATTTGCACTGGTTAGTCTCCGATACTATTTGGATTTGTTTCTTTTTTTTTTTAATTCATTTTATCTATGTGAAGAGGAGGAGGTCAGAGACAGAGAGAGAGGTCTTCTTCCATCGTCTGGTTCATTCTCCAAATGCCTGCAACAGGTGAGGTTGGGTCAGGCTAAAGCCAGGAGCTGGGGGCTCCATTTGGGCTTCGCACATGGGTGTCAAGAACTTGGGCCATTGTTTGGTGCTGTCCGTGGTGTGAATGAACAGGAAGCCAGAAGGAGGAGAGGAGGCATGGACCTCGCCACTCTGCTATGGAATGAGTGGGTCTAAGGTTGCATTTTAACCACTGCAGCAAATGCTGGCCCCGGATCTGTGTTTGTTTCTTCATTCCTTGTCTATCTTGCCTACAGTTGCCTGCTCCCCACCCCACCCTGCCATCGTGAGGTCTAGAGAGAAGACGTTGTGTCTGACTTCTTTTGCGTCCTTTCCTAATACCTAAAGCACCCAGAGGAGTCCTCAACAGATAGTTGGTAAAACAAGGAACAAATCCCACACGTGCGTTCACAACCCAGCGAAGGAGGCAGACAGGGATTTAAAATGCTACAACCTAAGTGGCTCTGGGAGAGTAGGGGTCTTGAGAGCATAAGGCCCTGGGGACGTCCGGTGGATGAGCAGGTGTGTATTCAGAAGTTGACCTTACCTGATCAGATGGCCCCTTGCGTTGTTCTCCCAAATGTGATCCGCAGGTACGGCAATATCCACTCGTCTGGGCATAACCACGCTCATAAGAATGATCTACGAACCTGGATGGAACTACATCAACTCTAAATGAGAGGTGTGGCTGTGATGAATGGGGTTGTGCAGTGGGATTCTGCCACCAGCACATCCAGTCTCCAAGTGGGCTGCCTGGGAGCTAATTTAGCCTCCGAAAGTTACTTGGTGAGCAGAGTCTGATCTCAGGAGTTCGCAATTGGTCTGCAGTTTTAATGAAATCGTCAAGTCAGAAGCTAAGAAAATCCCCAGCTGGTTAGGCAGTGGAGTGCAAATGGCCAAGACAAATGTTTCACATCCAAGAGCACGTGCAAGGGGAGAGTTGAGGGTCCTTTTCGCATGTGCAGCCTCTGTATCAGACTGTTGAACCAGGATGATGACAGCAGACACCGTGCACCAAATACATCCTTGACCGGCATCTCAGTTACAGTGCGTAGAGTCCGTGAGGAGCCTGGCTTTGTACTGGTGTCCTCTCTAAGAAACTAACTTGAAGGCATTCTGTTCTCTGCAAATGAGCTCTTACTTAGATGTTGCCAACACAATATTTTTAAACACTTATTTTATTTATTTGAAAGCGTTACAGAGAAAAGTAGAGCCAGAGAGAGAGAGAGGTCTTCCATCTGCTGGTTCACTCCCCAAATGACTGCAACAGCCAGAGCTGAGCTGATCCAAAGCCAGGAGCCAGGAGCTTCTTCCAGGTCTCCCATGCAGGTGCAGGGCCCCAAGCACTTGGACCATCTTCCACTGCTTTGCCAGATCATAGCAGAGAGCTGGATCAGAGGAGAAGTAGCTGGGACTTGAACTGGCGCCCATTTGGGATGCTGGTGCTGCAGGCTGGGGCTTTAACTGCTGTGCCACAGCGCCATCCCGACAACGCAATTTTAAAAGTAAAGCTTGACTTCTGCAACTCCCACGCCCGTTGGGAGGAAAAGCGGAGATTCTTTCTCTGGCAGCGCGAAGGGCTGGGGAAGCTGGGATCTCTCGGAGCCGATTCTGGAGCAGCAGGACCAAGGATACCCAGGTCGTCCCTGAGGAAGCGAACGCTCTCCTCCGCTGAGAGACAGGCGTGCGGCTGTTCACGGACACTGGCCGGGCTCTAAGAACACAGCAGGTCTCGCTCTCTTGCGATCGCTCCCAAGACGTGGTCCTCTAGGTGTGGGCCGGGATTGTTGCATTGCGATCAGCGCTGCTCTGATGTCTGCAGAGTTCGAGTTGGCACCTGAAGCTCACCTCGCACTCATCCTGCCCATGTTCCCTTCCATGCAGCCCTTTCACCTCGGTCCCCCGTACGGTCACAACCAGAAAGCTTCCGGTCCAGGGACCTCCCTCCTGGGGGTCTTGTCTTCCCCTCCTTGTCTAAGTCTTACTACAACTCACAGCCCTGATAGGCCAAATCCTCCAAACTCTTAAACACTGTTAGTAACTCCTTCCTGGGGGCTCCTAAAGACTTGGCACCCTCCCCCCCCCCCCATTTAACACCTGTTTCTTTCTTTCCCAATTGAGAGACAGATGGAGGATTATCATGTAAGGAGCTGACTGTGTGTGCACGCATCCCTGAGGGCCTGGATATGGAAACAGGCCGTGGACAGCTTCTGAGAGAAGAGAGCGCAGACCTCCAACCCTGCAGCTGTCGGCCTCATCAGTAACCACTGGTGTCGCCATTCCTTCCTCCACTTCCAACTGATGACCGACCAGAGAAAGCCAAGTATGTGTCCAGAGCAGAGGCGTGAAGACCCTCTCCTAGCCTATCTCCGGCACCCCCAGACCAACAACTCTGGCTGGGGCTCAGCTGAAGCCTCCCCTGGCACTCCCTACTAAGCACAATCCCTCCCCAAGCTGCCTTCCTATCTCTGCCAAACACATGGCCGGCGATTGCGGTTGCCTCGTTTGCCATTCTAAATCAACAGCCGCTGTCCTCTCTTGCATGGTCAGTATTCCCAAGACTCCAAGGAACAAATATGAATATTCTCATTTTACTTTTGAGGAAACTGGTGCTAAGAATGGTTTTATGACTTGGCCAAGTCCTCGCGAAGCCAGTCTTGAATCCGCACCTCTCTGAAACTACTGCACTTTTTGTTGTGTACTGATGCACCTATAGGCCCCTTCTCTGCACTCGCTGAAGGCAAGGCCTGTACCTCATTCCTCCTGACACCCTGCACAGCCTTGCATGGAGCAAACGGGCATGCTCCTAGATCGTCCCTAAGACGTCTGTGCTCCTAGATCGTCCCTAAGGCGTCTGCGCTCCTAGATCATCCCTAAGGCGTCTGCGCTCCAGGATCGTCCCTAAGATGTCTGCGCTCCTAGATCGTCCCTAAGACGTCTGTGCTCCTAGATCGTCCCTAAGGCGTCTGCGCTCCTAGATCATCCCTAAGGCGTCTGCGCTCCAGGATCGTCCCTAAGATGTCTGCGCTCCTAGATCGTCCCTAAGATGTCTATGCTCCTAGATCGTCCCTAAGACGTCTGCGCTCCAGGATCGTCCCTAAGATGTCTGCGCTGCTAGGTCGTCCCTAAGATGTCTATGCTCCTAGATCGTCCCTAAGACGTCTGCGCTCCAGGATCGTCCCTAAGACGTCTGCGCTCCTAGATCGTCCCTAAGGCATCTGCGCTCCTAGATCGTCCCTAAGGCGTCCGCGCTCCTGGATTGTCCCTAAGACATCTGCGCTCCTTAGAGGAGACATGGAGGAAGTTCTGGTGAACACTTCTGCTCTCAATAAATGTGAGCTGTTATTTATTGCAAAAAACACCGACTCATTTTTTAATATACTGTTTAACATAATAATTCCTGGAAATGGTTCCCCTGCGGAGAAATCAGTGAAAAGATCTGAGAATGTGGCTTCCGAGCAAAACACGAGCTTGAAGCGCTCCTCTCCTTGGGCTTGCATCGCTTGTTTGAGTAATGGAATTTGCTGCTTGGCCTCACATTGCAAATTACAGAGCCGACCTTTGCGGCGTTCCTGTGTGCTCCCGGGCCTTGCGGCTTCGCTGTTGCAAACCCTGCGATCCGGCCAGGGAGCGCCTGGGAACGGCCCAGTCTGAAGCAGCCAGGATCCCACGTCCCTGGCTCCTTAACAAGGCTGTCGTTAAAATGGCCTTTTGAGCGCTTTTGTTTTTTTCTTTGGTTTGATGTCTTCCTGGGGAAGCTGAGTGATTTAACGCTAGGACTTCACGTGGAAGAACACTGATCATAGAGCACACGTCAATGGCCGTTCTTAGGCAACTTGCAGAGGGCACGGAGGCACGTACCGTGTAGCACGCGTTTCAGAAGGGCTTTTCCCAGAACAGCGCAGGGGAGGAGCAGAACCGTCCGGGTTCCCCTCTGGAGCAGCCGTATCAAGCCAGAGAGGTTTTGTCACTTTTCAGCAGCCTCGGTTGTCTGCCCTGTAAATTGGGTATAAATGACGTCCCCTCTGTTTTGAGCACTGAATGAGATCAAAACAAATGTGGCCTGCGCCGCAGCTCATTAGGCTAATCCTCCGCCAGTTCTCACTAGAACCCGGGTTCTAGTCCCAGTTGGGGCTCCGGATTCTGTCCTGGTTACCCCTCTTCCAGTCCAGCTCTCTGCTGTGGCCCAGGAGTACAGTGGAGGATGGCCCAAGTGCTTGGGCCCTGCACCCCATGGGAGACCAGGAGAAGCACCTGGCTCCTGGCTTCGGATCAGCACGGTGCACTGGCTGCAGCATGCTGGCCGTGGCGGCCATTGGAGGGTGAACCAACGGCAAAGGAAGACCTTTCTCTCTGTCTCTCTCTCACTGTCCACTCTGCCAGTCAAAAAAAAAAAAAAAATATGTGAACGTACCTTGGCAACTCTAAAATGCCACACAGAGATCGGGATTATTATGACAGAGCACGTCATCCTTCTAAGTCATCCAAATGAAGGCTTGCTCTCTGAAGATTATCCGAACCTTTGTCTTCCACGGCGGGACCTTGCTGCTGTCAGTTGCATGAAACACAGCACCGGCCACTTGCGTCAGGGCCTGCACCCCTGTCCCCTCTGCCCAGCCCTCCGAGATCTGCCTGCCTGGCTCACCGTCTTGTTGGAAGCCAGAGAGGGCGTCCCTGATGTCAAAGACGCTAGGGGAGCCTGGGGGCGGGCTGTGAGGGGAGGGGCACGTCTGAAAAGCGGATGAACAAGGCTGAACCTGGTGTGTGTTAGGATTTTTTTTTCTTGGGGAAGAACACCTTCATTCCATGAGACCACGTTGTGAAACCAGGAAAGCAAGATGGCGGCTAGAGACTGTGCTGAGTAGGTGAACCGGCATCACACAGGACACGGCTATGGTGTCGATCTGTGAGACTGGCGCGTTGATGGCGCAGAGCACTGGTGTCCTTGTCCCCTGCTGTGCCCCTGGGGTCTAACGGTATTTAGAATATTCTGGCCTACGGCAATGGCACGGAAGGAAGCATCCCACGTGGGTGCCGGTTCAAGTCCCGGCTGCCCCTCTTCCAGTCCAGCTCTCTGCTATGGCCTGGGAAAGCAGTAGAAGATGGCCCTGCACCCACATGGGAGGCCGGGAGAAGGAAGCACCTCGCTTCTGGCTTCGGATCGGCGCAGCTCCTGCCTTTGCAGCCGTCTGGGGAGTGAAGCAGTGGCTGGAAGACCTCACTGCCTCTCAAATAAATAAATAAATAAATAAATAAAATCTTTTAAAAAAAGAAAGGTGAAATGTGCAGCTCTTCTTCCTGTTCTTGTTTGCAGATGAGAGAGAGAGAGAGAGCGAGAGAGAGAGTGAGCTCATCCTCTGGGTCACTCCTCAAATACCTTCAGTGCCTGGAGGTGGCCCAGGGTCAGAACCAAGAGCTGAGAATGAAATCTCCCACTTGGCCAGCAGGAGTCCACATCCTCGAGCCATCATGGCTGCCTCCCAGGTCTGCATTAGCCAGAGCCGGAGGGTGAACCCAGGCCTCCCATGTCTGCATTAGCTGAAGTCTGCCATGAGGAGCCAGAGCCGGAGGGTGAACCCGGGCACAGGCATCTTAACCGTGAGGCTGGATGCACACCCACCCGGCTCCCCGGCAAATGCAGGGGTCCTGGGAGGGATTCGAGGTCGGGCAGAGACGCCCTTGGCACTGTTTCGGGACCACTCCCGGTGGCTGGGTGGCCAGGCTGTGCTCGATGACACATCTCAGTGACTCAGCCTTGTCATCAGCACATTTTCCACATTTAGACACTTTACCGTGTGAGTCATAAACACCTCTCTCCGTGATGAAAGCACCCTGATAAATATATTGGCAACAGTTTCAAAGGATTCTTAAATATTCCAAAACCTGCCCAAATTGTGGTTCACCTGCCATTGAACTCCATTCTTCTTTGTATTTAAATTTTTTAAAGGTGGCCAACTCCTGGATTTTTAAAAATATTTATTTGTTTATTTGAGAGCCAGAATTCCAGAGAGGCGAGAGAGAGAGAGAGATACAGAGAGAGAGAGAGAGAGAGAGAGAGAGAGAGAGATCTTCCACCTGCTGGTTCACTCCCCAAATGGCCACAGTCGCCAAGGCTTGTCCAGACTGAAGCCAGGAGCTTCACCCAGGCTCCCACGTGGGTGCAGGGTCCCGAGCACTGGGGCCATCTTCTGCCGCTTTCCCAGGGGGATTGGCAGGGAGCCGGATGGGAAGCGGAGCAGACAACACTCAAACTGGCTCCCGTCCCGGGGTGCTGGCCCTGCAGACAGCGACCCAGCACAGCACTGGCCCCCATCTATTTCAGTGAAAGCGCAGCATCCATCAACATGATCCCGGTGCCTTCTTTGTACCATTTCACTTAGTCCTTGTCATCCACCTTGGAGCTGGGTGTTGTTGAGTCTATCGACATATTAGGAAACCTGGTCCCAGGAGGGTGCGAGATGTGCCCAGGCTCAGGTGGGCACGGGGTGGCCAGCTCTGCACCTGGAAATGGCTCTGCTTATTTCCAGTGCTCGCTTCTCTTGCACTCTGTCTTCTTTCCTCAAGGGGGTCCTCCGGGAGCTTGTCCATGCAGGGGGGCGGAGACAAGGCAAGTGCACAACCAGGCACAGAGCAAGGGCCGAGACAACCGCTACGATCTAGGCAGGAGCAAACGTCGTTCGAGAAGACACATCCCATTAGGTTCCTTAGACGTGATAATTTGCCCCATCAGAGTCCATGTGAGAGTGAAACTCAGGTGAGGTTTAGGAGGTGGCAGAGATAATTAAATGGTCTCTCTGCTTACACACTGTCGACACTTTCATAGCAGACATTGCTTTTTTAAAGAGATTTATTAGACATTGCTTCTGCCCTTATGATATCAGGAAGTATCTTTATATAAAATAAATCATACACTTTCCATATACATGCAGGCATGGCGTTCGTAACTTAGAGACTCAAGAGGGAACTTTAAAGAACATATTGCATCCCGCAGCATAGACATACGTGATTAATGCCACACAGAGGGACCTGATGGCTTCATTATTGTCTCTCGCTGCTCCTGGAGCAGGTTCATTTAAAAGGTCTTTAATTATAAATGCATGTTATTCCGTGGCACATGTGTTTGTTATACATAGTGCAATGGACAGAATTTTATATGTCCTTAATGACAATCGGTATTTATTAAATCTATTAAATCACGTCTCTACTGTTTGGCCCGAGACGGATGCCAGGCTGGGCCTTCTACGAGTATTAAGTGGATTAGCCAATGACCCGGCCTGAGATGAGAGGGGAGATTATCGCCAGACCCTTCCGTCTGCTCTGGGCGCTCATCTCCCTGGGCCTCCACCTGCATTTGTAACTCTGGAGGTGCCCTTGGTTCATTCTGAACCGGCTCCCCTCTATCTGGTGGAGCACTGTGCATGCCCGCTGAGCCCTGGCCCCATGTCTGCACAGCTCAGCTCGGCAGGAGCAATGTCGTGGTGGTGGGGTGTGCCCGCGTGTGAGTCCTGGCTTCCGCCACTTCCCAGCTAGGAGACCTTGGACACGCGATGTGTGAGTGAAATGGTGACGCCGCCGGCGCAGGTCAGAACTCAGGCCCTGTTAGCTCAAAGCAGCTCGATCAGCTCCAGGAGTGTGATGCGCCCCAACAACACCATCCTCAGCGTCTGATCCGTCTCCATCGGCAGCCGCTGTCTTCTGCCCGCAGCCTCCATCCCCTGTTCAAAGTTCTCTCTGAAGCCTCGCTCAGATCCGCTCCCTGCTTCTTCCTCAGGGTTCCGGTGCTGGGCTCCCTCGTCTGCAGCTGTGGCCACAGAAACGTGTTCCCCAGTGGCTTCCCAGTAGCTGGGCTTGTGTTCCCAGAGACTGTGCCTCGTGCCAGCACTAAGCTGAGGTTCAGTGATGTTCCCTCCCTCGCCCAAAGCCCCTCAGCGCCTCTTACCTCCATCAGAGTCGAAGACCGTAGCTCCGACGTGTAGTCTCTCACCCGGTGCCGCTTCTCTCCCGAGACTCTTGCTCTCTTCCTCCAGTGCCAGCCTTCGGCTACGTGGAGCCCTTGACTGCGCCGGACTTGTCTCTGTTTTCCTTTTCCTCTAAGCCTTTGCACATTCCCTCCTTGCTCCTTCCCCAGCGAAGCCTGGCGTAGCCCCCCACTCAACTCCACCTGTTACTGCAGGCTACCCCAACTCCCCACAGGCAGGGTGGGCGACTCTTTGGCTGGAGTCTGAACCCCCACATGAGTGAAGTGGGAGCATGGACCTGTAGGACTTGTCCCTGGGCAGGCACAGCAGTGAGGACACATGCGTAAGGGAGGGGGACCTCCTGCAACACCTGCCCAGCTCACCTAGGTTTAAGTACCTGGGAATTGCCACCTGCTCTAGGGCCACTTGGTTCTCTCCTTTTCCCCCCGACTATCCCAAAAAAGAATACAGGATTTATGAACTTCTAGACAGCACTGATGCTAACTGGCCCCTCCATAGGAAGCAAACCTGTGCTTTCCTACAGGAGGGGAAGCGAATGACAAACTCCGGGACCAGCGTCCGGGGCTGTCCTCCCACGGGGACTCTTTCTCCCTCTCTCCTCACTTGCATGAGGATTTTAGCAGGAAAGGGTGCAGGGTGCAGGGAGTCGTGGCCCCAGGATTTCCCACACTAAGTCCGGAGTAGCTGCGGTGGGATGGTGGCCATGGTGGTTGAACGTGGTGAACTTGGGTTCACCTCTGTTCTTGGGCTCGGAATCGAATGCTGCTCCGTCTCCACTCTCCTGTCTTCACGACGGGGCAATGGCGGGGCTGATCTTTGACGGCTGTGCAGAGGACTGGCGAGTTAGCGGTAGGAGGTTCAGGTGCAACGCCGTGCAGTTGAGACACGTGCCTGGAGTTAGCCATCGTCGGAGGCTCCCGCCCTTCAGAGAGCAAAGCTATACAGAGAGGTGTTAGAAAACTGTTCAGTTGAACGCTTTCGGGTCAGACTTTGGCTTGGAGCTTGGCCCTATCCTTGGAAGGATGTGGGCTCGTCACCATCCCTCCATCTCCGAAACACGAGTGACACAGCCAACAGCGTGGCTGGGAGCTTTAGACAGAATGAGAGAGGTTGGACAGGTACGGACCACACGCCCCTCCTGGGACCTGCCTTCCGGGGAGTGATGGACAGTTTCCCACAGAGGGGCTGAGGGCAGAACTGGTTGGTTGAGCCCACTGGAGAGAGGGCAGCCATGTCATGAAAGAAATGTCTGCCCTCTGCCAGGGGCACGTGCAGGACAAACGGATAAGGAGGAGAGGGCCCTGTGCCCACGCCAACTCAGGAGCAAGGATCCGAGAGCTCTGGTCCTGCAAATAAGGGGAGGTGGGAGCCAGGAGGATTTCCAGGGGCTGTTGGATGGCTTCCAGTGGGCTCAGCAAGTGTGGGGAGCCCCCTCCCCAGAAGCAAGCCCAGGACACGGCTGGCACGTGGCCGGTAGCGTCAGGTAGCAGCCAGCGCCCGGCACCTTCTCTGATCCAAACAGCACTCGACGCCGAGAGCCGTGGATTAGGAGGATTTAGAAACAGGAAGCAAAACAATCTGCATTTTTTCAGACAATTGTTCTCAAAGACGGGAGTGGGATCCGGGCCACTGTGAACGAGGGGTGTTTGCGCCGGAAAGGCAACGGGAAGGAGGAGCCTCTGGGCTGTCCTCCAATGCACAAGGCGGGGACCAGGCACCCCCAGGCCCCGGTGGACCTCACGTGGTCTGGAATTCGCCCTCTACCATTCACTGCCGGGAGCTGGCCTCCTGCAACCTCGGCTGGTCGGTTTCTTGCTCCTTCAGAGAAAGCCAGCGATTCCCTCCCAGCGACTTCTCCCTGTCGGCACAACTGTGCACGTGCGGGAGGCCACCCAGGTTCCGAGGGTCCCCTGGACCAGGAGCAGCGAGCACACAACTCTGCAGAGCAAACACTGGCTTCATTCTGGAGGGAGGGGAGAGAGGGAGGGAGGGGTGGGGAGGCCTCCTTTCTGGGTGGGAACGACTCCGAGGCACTGGAGAAGGAACTGGGGTTCAGAAGCAGCACCGAGGGAACGCAGCACAGCACGTCCTGAGAATGAACTCCGCACGCGCGACGTCATCCAAGCAAACACCCCTCCCAGTGGGAATCAGCATGGGCGCAGTGCCTGGGTGGCGGGGCTCAGCCCTGGGAGTGACGGGAAGTATCCGTCACGTGGGTTTTCAAGGACAGGAAGCGATGGCTCTGTGGTTGGAGGGTGACGGTCACCTCTGCCAGGGACTGCCCCACAGGAGCAGACTCCTGTTGGCTACAGCTGGACTTCCTGGTCCTGCTCTCCGACCAGTGCTGCAGGAACTGTGTGTGCATCCCTGAACAAATCTCTGCAGGTCTCCAGGGAGATGCGGAAGGAGTGCGAGGAACGGAAGAGGAATGGGCAGTCCTGCTGTCTACTGCGCCCAGGGCCTAAGTTGGCCACTTCAAGTCACACCTGAAATAAGTCAGTGCCTCCCTTCTCCTCCCAAGCAAGGCGAAGACTGTAAAGTCTTTTGTTCACTCGAATTTCGCTCATTCCTCTAAATTCCCAGGTATCTAATAATCCAGCTCCAACTCATTTTTCGCACAGAGGAGTCACAGCAATGAGACGATAATGATTATTGTCCCAGGAAGTCAATTCCAGCCGAGCGCCGCACCTGCTGGATCCGGATCCGTTTGCCTTCCCAGCGCTGCTTCTGGACCACGCTTCTTTTTGACTGTTCTCATTTGCTTCTCACTGACGTTTCTGCTGTTTCCAGGTGAGAACCTGTGAATGGGATCCTCTTCGTCGTCCAACACCCGGAAATCTATCTCTTGAATCGGCTAAAAGTTACACAAACAACAGTCGTTAACAGAGTGTCCCCGACGAGACAGGGACTTAATCGGGGTTCTATCTTTCTCATTCAGTAGCAAAATCAAAGCCAGGAAGACCATGGCTGGTGCGAGAAGCCCACAGCAGCACAGGGACCTAGGCTCCCGCTGTACTTCCTTTCCAGCAGCGTCTAGGTCACTGCGTGCTCATCATATGGTGGTTGGAGCTCCAGCCATCTCTCTTAACTCCCAAGCAGAATCAGTGGAAAAGGCAGGAGGAAAAACTTCCATAGCAGTTGACTAAGCCCTTCAGGGGCTCGGGATTGGGAACACGCACCTGAAGCACCACAATTGCCCTCTCTACCGCGCTCCTGCGGAATGTCTGGGCTGCAGGGAGTGGTGAACCCAGCCCACTTGCTGAGTGATGCTGAGGCAGAGGGAGCCGGCTGAGCTCCCAACAGCTGCCTCATGCCGGCTTCTAGGCATTTGGTCCTCCTGTATTTTCCTTCTTGATTCCGAAGGACAATCAATGCCTTGCCCTTGGGTGTGTGTGTGTGCCGGACAGCACTAACGCGCCTTTGTATGCTGTATGTCTGCCATTAGATGCCTTCCCCGCAGGATGTGAACTTCAACCTCAGACCCGTCAGACGCCCAGCTCAGACAATCTGGTTCCTCGGTGAGGGGCTGCCCGGTCTGATCGACAGATGAGGATTGTGCAGGTCATGTCCAGAGGCACAATTGAGACGAGGACATTTCAGTCGACATCAGGTTGGCTATGCGGGGCAATTTCTCTGTGCTGTCGTTGATTGCCTGATGTCAACCAGAACAATCACTGGGCATATGGGCACCGTCTCCCTGGGTGTTAGTGGTCGAGTAAGCCTGAGTCCGTCAGTTAGCATTTCAAACTCCTGGACTGACAATTTGCTTACACTCAGGCCACATGGAGTGTTAGAGCACCCACATTATCAATAGGACAACTCTTTTTTTTTTTAAGATTTATTTTTTATTTATTTGAAAGAGTTAGAGAGAGAGAGAGAGAGCCAGAGAGAGAGAGGACTTCCATTCCGCTGGTCACTCCCCAAATGACCGCAATGGCCAGAGCTGAGCTGATCCAAAGCCAGGAGCCAGGAGCTTCTTCTGGATTTTCCACATGGGTGCAGGGGCCCAAGGACTTGGGCCATCTTCTACTGCTTTCCCAGGCCATAGCAGAGAGCTGGATCGGAAGTGGAGCAGCCAGGACTAGAACCGGTGCCTATATGGGCTGCTGGCGCTGCAGGCTGGTGCTTTAACCCGCTGCACCACAGCGCCAGCCCCTAGGACAACTCTTAATGAACGTTGTCCTCTGAGCCTCTCCCCATGCACGTGAGCAGGTGTCCAAGTTAGATGTGCCCCATATGGTGTTGTGTGGCCCCACCACCATACTCACCCTGGGGATTACTAAGGGAGTCCCAAACACCTCTTGGCTCAAAGTAGAATGGTTTGGGAGACTCAAAACATAACAGTGGATTGAACTACCTCTGAGGATCTTTCTGACCCTAACATTGTCTAAGCCTTTGGATTAAATCAGAGGCCAGTTATTCCTCTTGTTGGAGTCACTTCTCCCAGAGAACTTCCCAGATGCCCCACGGGTGCCCTTGGAAGGAAATATGACCCAGGAGAGGCAGGGACATTAACCTTGGGGTTTCCAGAGAGCGTCAAGGACACATGGAAATCCTGCTCCTCCAGGATATGGAACCCATGAAGTGGGGACTACTGACTTCCCAGAGCTCCAAACCAAGGTGGGCCCAAGGCAGATGTGCATAGACAGATACTAAATATCTCGACAAAGAATGCACCCCGGCCGCGGGGCTAGCACTTCTCTGGGCCCCAGTGTTCTCACTTCTAGAGTGGGGCTGAGCACAGCTCGCTTAGGGAGTTTGTTGGGGGGATTGAGTGGTGATGCTTCCATGAAATCCCTGTTCCATGCAGACTGACAACAACAGAACTGGCTTCATGCTGAATGGGGGGCGGGGAGTGGCCCTGACGCATTGCTGGGTTCCATTGAATAAACTATGAGGCTCCCAGAGGGTGGGAAGGAGAGCCCTGAGCTGCTGCCAGCCCTGAGCAGACCGGGAAGGATTGGGGGGGGGGGTGGAGAACAGGGTTTTTGGGGAAGGGAGAGGAATGCCAGGGTGGAGACCGGTAGCTGTGGCTTCTTGGTTGGGGCCACCTTTTAGTCAGACTCCCAGTTGTGCCAGTGAGCCTCCCTGTGCGTTTCCTCCTAAACCCTCACAATGGCCTGCAAAGGGTTAATTCACCCGCTCTTTCCAGCTGAGGCTGCTGTTTCCTGTTCGGAGAGGGAGCCTGTCCCAGGGACGTCCTTGGAGCCCTGCTTCTCTTGTGGGCGGGCTTTCCCTGACGTCCCAGACCCCCACAGGACGGCAGACTCGCCGTGCTCCTCTGAGCATGCTGCGCGGGGCCGGGGTGGCCGTGTCTGTCCTTGGACAGCACCTGCTCCCCCGCCGTGACCTCCTCTGCCACCTCTGTACTCGCTGGCAGGTGCACCTCTTGTTCCTGCCAGAGAAGTCAGTTGTGATGAGACATTAATTTCTCTGTGTGGACACGTGTTCATGTCACTCGTAAAACACAACACTGTACATAATGTGTCCTCGCACTGGAACAGGTGACAACGGGCCGTTCCAGCACGCGCCCTCAAACACAGGGGCAGAGAGCGTCTCCGAACACAGTCCCCAGGCCAGGGTCCCGTCACGTACGCTGTCACCGGCTGCACTCCTTACGTCGAATGGCCCTTCCTAGCTTAAAGGACAGTCACCTCCTCGAACTCAATCCACAGGGGACATGCCAGGAAGAGACCAAGGTCTCCCTGCAGAAACAAGGAGCAGGGGCTCTGAGGAGGGGCGGGATAGATGTGCTGCGGTCAGAAATGGCGAGAGTGCAGCCAGGGTCTGGCCCACTGGGCCCGAGCTCGCAGGTCCTCGCGTCCAGAGCCGCCCAGGGGCCAGAGCCGTCCCCACCGCAGCTATGATTCAGCTTCATGAAGGGATCTGGGGCACAAGGCAGGGAGGAATAGGTCTGTGTACCGTGCAGCCCTGGGAGCACTAGCACAGCACCCGCCTCCCACACTGAAAGGCGGCCTCGACGCAGGAGGCCCAGTGCCAAGGCTCGACGCAGGAGGCCCAGTGCCAAGGCCGATGCGTGTTTTGCTTCCTTGACAGACGAGGTCACAGCGTTCGGGGGAGATTTGTGCTGATCATGATTGACATTATACATACATACGTATGTATATAAAAGTCTACATAATATATAGTGTGCAACAATATTATGTTGTGGTTAATATGTAATTTATAATAATACATAATGTATGTTAATATGCATTGCTAAGGAGGAGTTATGCTCTGAGAGATGAGAGTCAGATGGTTTTCCTTGTGCAAACATCACCCAGTGTTCTGACACACGCTAGGCTGTGTATGACGTCACCAGGAGGAACGATCACGTGAGAACCGCATCCTGTGTTCTCCCATGTTGCTGTTGACAGAAGGTTCACGATGGAGTGTGCGACTGTACATGTGTGCTTGTGGGAGAGTTCATTCTGTTACGCTGGCCACCGCAGAATCTGGGGTCTCTGGCTACTTATACTTATTCGCTAGATATTCCACGCATTAAATAGCAAGAGTCTTAAATCCAAAGATGTGTCACCATTTTATTGAGCAACTTCTGTGTGCCAAGCTCTGCTCCTAATTCAGCCTCTGGGAAGAGAGAAGGCAACGCACGCCCATCGTCCACGTCCCAGGGCTCTCTGGGTCTCATTGAGTCGTCACTGAAACTTTTCTTTAAACATAGTTTGCTTGTTTTCCCACCACGATTTGGTTTGAGGCTTCAAGAAAAGTGAAGTATTGGCTCCTGTTTTACAAATGCTATAGCTTCTAACCTGAGGACGTTGGGCAGGAAAATTAGCCACCCCTCGGGTGCCCACTGACTGCCGTGTGGGCTGTCTCATGTGAACAAGTGCTGCACAGGCCAAGTTACAGTCGTGGGAACTTCAAGTTCGGTTCCAGTTCTTACCGAGGGAGAAGCCAGACCTGGAAGACAGATGGAAGCAGCCATAGGCTACACAAGTCAATGGAACAGCAGTGACGTACTGTACATTTCCAATAGCCGGAAGAGGGAATTTGGAATGTCCTCGCCACAAAGAAGTGAGTGTAGGGGTGACAGACTCACGGATGACCCTAGTGTGACCCTCCCACCATGTACGTATGCATTCAAACATCACACTGTACCCCACAACTATGTGAGCTACTGTGTCAGCTACACTAACACTCTGAATGCAGCCCCAAACAACAGCTACAGACATGAACTCACGCCTGTAGCCTGCTCCAGTGTTGCTACTGCCGTCACTGGAGAAGCTGAAACACACGGGTTAGCCCTAAGAGCAGGGGTCTTGCGGGCCAAGTCTGCCTTGTTGTTTTTGTACATGAAGTGTTATTGCAACGCAGCTACACCCACTGGCTCAGGCGCTGTTGTGTTCCAATTGCAGTGCTAAGGAGTTGTGGTGGCTACAGTACGGCAAGCAGAGCTTAGGGGGTTTCTTGCTACCCCCATACTGAGAAAGCGCTGGAAGCCCTGTCCTGGAGCCTCACGTCCTTCCTCTCTCTGTAGAAACGTAAGAGCACATGTGCAGGGTCTCAACTCTGAGCCTGGCTCTGCATGGCTCAGGACAACTCGCCCATAACTAATGCTGGGGACCCCCAAGGTGCATTCCTGGTGGTGTCTTTTACTCAATGGTCAATAGCAATTTCTGACACAGAAGAGTCTGGAAAAACACAATGAGGAGTAAGTGTCAACAAGGAGGGCAGTGCCCACGGAGGCGGGGCAGGTGCTGGTCCTCGGCTCAGCTCACCCTCCTCCCTCTGGGAGCATTAACCTGAGTCTCCGGAGAGGCTGACCTCGGAGGCTTCCTACACGATTTCCTGGCAGCTGGTCGGGCCTGAACCTGGCCAGTGGGAAAGTCAGGCAAGAGAACGGGAGGCAGAGGACAGGGAGAAATTGCCCTCTCTCCTCTCTGCCATGGGTGTGTCTGTGACAGCAGCCTCAACCGCACGTGCCCCTTGGCTTACACTGGGGTTGGGTCCTGGGAAACCCATTGTATGCTGGAAGCGTCATGAGTCAAAATGTACTTGGTGGCCAGCGCCGCAGCTCATTAGGCTAATCCTTTGCCTGCAGTGCCGGCACACTGGGTTCTAGTCCCAGTCGAGGCACCGGATTCTGTCCCGGTTGCTCCTCTTCCAGGCCAGCTCTGCTGTGGCCTGGGAGTGCAGTGAAGGATGGGCCAGGTGCTTGGGCCCTGCACCCCATGGGAGACCAGGAGAAGCACCTGGCTCCTGGCTTCGGATCAGTGTAGCACACTGGCCGCAACATGCCGGCCAGAGTGGCCACTTGGGGGGTGAACCAACAGAAAACAGAAGACCTTTCTCTCTGTCTCTCTCACTGCCTAACTCTGCCTGTCAAAACAAACAAACAAACAAACAAAAAAACGAAGATGCACTGGGTGCACTGAACGTACCGAACATCGTGGCTTTGTACCCCAGGGCACACGGTGGACTGGAGCTGCGCTGGCCGCTGCCGCCCAGCTCCTGAGATGGATGGCGGTACACAGCCCAGCTCCTGGAAAGATTCAGCTTTGAAATTTCGAGGATGGATTCTGTGGATCACACATTGCCTTTGTACTGTCGTCAGATCCCTGTGAGTTGGGGGAGCTTCTGTTCTCTCCAGTAGGCTCAGCATCTGCAACAAATCTTGTATCTAGGAGCTAACAGAGCCAAGAACCAGACTGTCCTGTGGCTGTTTCCAAAGGCTCTGCTCTTTGCCACGCTGACGTCTTTCAGGGTCAGGCTGGACCCCCGACACCACCTAGGAAACCAATCAAGGTGCAGCAGAGAAAGTCCTTTAGCCCAATTACCACGGGGTGAGCAGACCGGGCAAACGAGAACAGCACGCAGGCTGGGACAAAAAGGGAGGTCGAGGTACTCCAGAGAAGCTTCTGGAACAGAGCCAGGATGCTACATTGCACCCAAGCACATGTACTGTTACATGCAGAGGTTCCTTTCATGAGTGGTTACCAATGGGGGGCATCTGGCAAAGTCAGGAGACACAGTTGGGTGGGTGAGAGAGTGCTTCCAGCCTCTGTCTACTGGGTAGAGGCCAGGGATGCGCTACACATCCCGTGCCGCACAGCAGCCTCCTCTGCAAAGAACCCCATACGTTTGGGTCCCCAAGGCCAAGGCGCCAAGGCCAACAAAGCTTCCAGTTAAATGCTCCCACCTGACAGCATCGTCATTGTGGCGCAGCGAGAGGAACAGGACGAAGCTCCTGGCAGATGCTAGGAGATCGATTGCCCCATCGAAGATCTGATTTCCCCATCGCTGATGCCGTGTGCCAGACCCTCTCATTCCTCCACACACGTAAATAACCTGAATTCCCTCTTTTGCAGCCACTTCTTGGCTAGCCGCCCTTCACTGCGATTTCAACAGCAGTTTACCTAGGAAAATGTATTCCGGAGACATCAAAAGGAGCAGAATGAGAAGTATCATGTGTACCCTTTTTTATTTTTAAAGTCGGATCGCGATGTAGTAGAGATAGATATAATACTTCAGCCTTTTTCTTTTTTGGTCAAATCGTGTTTGATTCGGTTAATCTCAGTTGAACAGGAGTTTAACACCAGGTCTTTTAAGTGAGATCATTCCTATATTAATGAGATCCAGACTGATCCAAGTAAAAAAAATGATTAAAAAAACTCAAATGTACCCTTGCTGTTATTCAAATGAATGGAAGGAAAGAGGTGGTATTTTTGAAGCCTGTTCTCTCTCTCCCTCTCTCGCTCCCCCCTCTTTTTTTCCCCCAGCCTAATTGACTTGGATCTGGTTCATCTTGAGTAGGTTATGTTTTCTTATTGTAACAGCCTTTCCCCAGCAAAATCATTCCCCTCGCTAATGAGCTCCATCCTCCTATGATAAGGAGAGCGTTTTAAAAACACCCACTGTTCTCTCCCGTTCATTTGAATGGCACCAAAGGGACACCTTTTCCCATCATTTCTATCAGAGAGATGGGGTTGGAGCTCATTAATAAAGAGATGATTTTACTCCAAAGAGCCCTCGGCATTGAGCCCTAACCTAGATTAGAACTTTGTCAGAACGCACAGCCTCCGCCATGGAAGCCACCTGCTGGCTGCAGCCGCATCCAGTGCAGAGCCGCGGTGTCCCCCGCGAGGGCATGGCCGGCGAGGGGCCACCTGTGCCTGCAATCCCCAAGCCCGCAAGTCTTCCAGGCCTGGGTGGCTTGTCACCTTCGACCTGTCCTGTATGTCACTGTGCCCCCATCCCACACCTGAGCCTGGAAACACGAGGACCCTCCCACGGTCACGCTGGCCGGAGTGAGTGAGTGGGGAGGACTCCAGCCGAGGCACCGGCCCAGCTCGGCCCTCGCCCTCTCTCTGCTCGCTTGCCACAGTGCCTTGTGTGTGTCCTTTTGCGTCTCAGTATCTGTCAGCTCATTCCAGCTCATCCTCAGGTTCCCTTCTCTGAACTGACGACCACAGCAAACCTTCTGCCCTCAGTCATAAGCGCCAGGAGGGAGACACAGCCCAACCACATCCATGGGCCTCCGTCTAAGACCGTTCAACTGACCATTGCATTTCAACGCTTGAACTTCAAGGGCACATACCAGCTGTTAGCTCCTGTGTGTCTCCAAAATATCAAGTAAATTTCACTGTTCTGGAAGCTTCCCTCCCATCCTCCATGGTCCCCAGGCCCCACAGATCCCCCCACAGATCCTCCAGCTGCCAGCATGTCCACTGCCCCAACTTCCCCCCTGTGTATTCTCGTTGCTGTTGTTAATCATTAAAAGTGACTCAGAAAGGTAAAAATATAAGACTGGGCAAATGATACTTGGCGCAGTAACGCAAGTTCACGGAAGCAAATTTTGCTGTGACTGATTTCAACCACGTCTGTAGAGCACTCGGTACTTCCTTCGGCAGGGTCAGGTGCCCGAGTCTCCGCTGATAAGGCTGCGCTTGGCCGGCGCCGCGGCTCAACTGGCTAATCCTACCCCTTCGGTGCCGGCACACCGGGTTCTAGTCCCGGTCGGGGTGCCGGATTCTGTCCCGGTTGCCCCTCTTCCAGGCCAGCCCTCTGCTGTGGCCCGGGAGTGCAGTGGAGGATGGTCCAAGTGCTTGGGCCCTGTACCCCATGGGAGACCAGGAGAAGCACCTGGCTCCTGGCTTCAGATCAGTGTAGCGCACTGGCCGCAATGCGCCGGCCATAGTGGCCACTTGGGGGTGAACCAATAGCAAAAGGAAGACCTTTCTCTCTGTCTCTCTCTCTAACTCTGCCTGTCCAAAAAAAAAAAAAAAGGCTGCTCTTAGTAACCTGTTTCCTATGAAAAACCAGGCAGAGGGGTTCTGAGTGCGACTGAAGCTATTCTGTAACAGGAAACACAGCTCCTGTCTGACGGTCTCCTGGGACCCCCAAGCCTTGCACAGAGGACACTCAGGTCACGTGTCGTGGCCACGTGCAGGTGTTCTGGTTGAGACCTCCAGGTGTGAGTTTCAGCCAGCGGGGTGCTGTGGAGACGACTCAGCCCCTCCACCATCTGAGCTCAGTTGTAGGAGAGGCCTGAGCGAGAGTCACCCAACAGAACCCAGTGAAACCCAAGCCTGTGAGATACGATAAATAATAAGAGTATGTGATTGTGCTTTTATAATTCGAAATTTAGGGTGGTTTTTAGAAAGGTGACTATTGAATTCTTAATTTTTTTTTTGTTGCATTTTATCATGCTAAAAGTTGCTATTCATGCCAAAGCTGTAACAGTTTGCAATGACTATTCAAAGCCAACATGATAACAAGCCATAAAGAGGGAATTTCTGAACTTTGGTCAAATACTTTCAAAGCTCGGTTGAAATAGATAATTCCCTAGTAAGATGTAACTCACCCAATGTAGAGGAGAGAGAAAATGGAAATTATTGAAGTTGTGTTTTTTTAAAGATTTATTTATTTATTTGAAAGTCAGAGTTACACAGAGAGAGGAGAGGCAGAGAGAGAGAGGAGAGAGAGGTCTTCCATCTGCTGGTTCACTCCCCAGTTGGCCACAATGGCTGGAGCTACGCCAATCCAAAGCCAGGAGCCAGGAGCTTCTTCCAGGTCTCCCAAGTGGGTGCAGGGGCCCAAGCATCTGGGCCATCTTCTACTGCTTTCCCAGGCCATAACAGAGAGCTGGATGGGAAGTGGAGCAGCCGGGACTAGCACTGGCGCCCATATGGGATGCCGGTGTTTCAGGCCAGGGTGTTAGCCCGCCTCGCCACAGCGCCGGCCCCATGGAGAAAAGGTTTTAAATTGATATTTTATTTTTGCCAAGGAACTTATGCAAATAATTTATATATCAAGCAAAATTAAAGTTTTTAAAGATTTATTTAACATATTTTAAAGACAGAGTAACAGAGAGAGGTAGAGGCAGAGAGAGAAGTCTTCCACCCACTGGTTCTCTCCCCAGATGGCCGCAATGGCCGGAGCTGGGCCAATACGAAGCCAGGAGCCAGGAGCTTCCTCTGGGTCTCCCATGTGGGTGCAGGGGCCCAAGGACCTGGGCCATCTTCTTCTGCTTTCCCAGGCCACAGCAGAGAGCTGGAAGAGAAGAGGAGCAGCTGGGACTAGAACTGGTGCCCATATGGGATGCCGGTGCTGCAGGCCAGGGCTTTAACCCGCTGTGCCACAGTGCTGGCCCCAACAAAATAATTTTTTAAAAATTTTTCTTTGACATATATCTCCACATTCATAAATGATACAATATAAATAGTATGTTTATATTGCTAATTCTTGATTTATCACTTTTGACATTATGGATTGATACAAATTTTTATTCCTATGGAATTTTAGAAAAAAATTTATTTATCTAATTTTAAACTTATTTGAAAGACAGGGTGAGAGACAGATGGAGCAGTCTCCCACCCACTGGTTCATTCCCAAACGCCTCCAACAGCAAAAGCCAGGAGCCCAGAATTCAATCGCGGTCTCCCGAGGGGGTGGCCGGGACCTTGGTCCTGAGCCATCAGCCGCTGCTTCCCAGGGTGATGGTAGCGGAAAGCTGCAATCAGAAGTGAGGGACCTGGAGCTGGAACCCAGCTGCTCCCTTGGGAATGAAGTGTCCCAAGCAAAGTCCTTACTGGCTGCCCAAGCGCTTGCCCCAGTGGGGGGCTTTTAGTACAGCTTTCATTTGGTGGCAGTTCTATATCTTCAGAAAACTTGCAGAGAGATAGAGTCCTATACAGCCGCACTCCGATTTCCCTGCGTACGGCTTCAGCCTTGTGCGCTGTTTCTGATCACCACCACGTAGGGGGAGTTTTGAAGAGTTCTGACCAGGTCTTTGTAAAACATCCTTAGGTTGGTATTCCTGCCATGCTTGCCCGTGGGTGGTCTGGGGTGATTAGATGTGGGGGAGGGACCGAATATCTCAGATGCCACCCTCATCCCATCCTGTGGGGTACACACCACCCGCCTGATTTACCAGTCTTGACGCCCTGGACCAGCGTTCGCCAGATTTCTCCAACACGATTGCTGCTTCCTGTTGTTTTCCACTGAGTTCTTTGGCGCAAAGTTCACCCCCAGTCTGTAGTCTAGGAACGGGGGAGCTGGGTTCTGCCTCTTTGTGTCTAAAATGCTTGCATCAGTTATTGAGAATTTCTCTGCCTGGAATCTTTGTCCCCTCTCCTCCATTTACTTATTTATTTATTGTGTATTTATTTACACTGATGTAAGCAGACTTCATTTACTTGGTTACTCGACATTTCCCAGCTCTGGTCACCTTGGAAGAGCTCTGCTGGCTCCTGCACCCCTTTGGGCATCCCACTGTCATGTGATTGACTTTTCAAGGGTCTCCTGGCATTGCAAGATATCCCAGGCTGATCTACAGTTCCCACTTCAATTCCATTTTTCCAAGGAGGATGGCAATTTTTCAAGCAATGTTAAGAGGCAGATGGGCTCCATGCTATTTAAAGTGCTCCTGATAATGTCCTAATTATTTTTGGAAGTAAATAATTCATTTGTTGATGAAACCTGACATCCATACATTGTGAAAAATTATAAATTAACAGTTTTACTCGTCAGACTTGGTGTTCTGATCCTAAACAAAGAGGTGCCAAGCTGGTTCCAGCAGCACACTGTGGAATATTTATTCTGGGAATGTAAAAATTCTGTTATTTAAAAAAATCCATCATTATCAGTAGGTCTAAAGGCACACACTCACTAGTCATCCTTACAAATGCTGAAAGGCCCTTGAAAAATTTGAAAAATATATATCTGATTCAAAGTGCTCAACAAGATAATGAGAATACTAACTACACAATTAAACATGTGCAAAAGTCTTGAACCGACACATCACCAGCGAAAATATGTGAATGGAAATACATACGGGGGAAATTGCAGCCCTATGAATCATTAGGGAAATGCAAAGTGAAGTCATAATGAGACGGCACTAGACAGGTTACAGGCAAGAGACCGGCACAGCGAGTGTTGATGAGGACGTGGAGAAATGCTCACTCCTGGGATTGTAAAATAAGGCAACTGCTTAGGAAAACAGATTAAAAACCACTGCACTCCTAGGTGTTTACCTAGGAGGAATGAAAACATGTCGACACAAAGACTTGTGCAAAATTGTCCGCAGCTCCTTTATATGTAATAGATCAAAACTGGAAACAGCTTGACTGTCCGTGAAGACAACTTGAGACACGGCCCCACAACGGCCTGCTACCCAGCCCGAGAGGGACAAACCCCCGATCCACACGGCACAGCGTCCGATAATAACCTCACAGTAATTATCCTGAGGGCTGCGTGTTGTATGACTACTGTTCACACAAAATTCTGTAGGGTGCAAGCTAATCAATAGTGAGGAAAAGCGTTGATGGGTGAAGAGAACAGGGAAAGGGGGACTCCCCGGGGCTGAGTGAAGATTTGGGGTTGATGGGTGTGTTAATCGCCTTGTTGAGGTAATAGAATCCACACATGTCCAGAGTTATCATGGGCACGTGCAGCGTGCTGTGCAGTACACAGAGATACCAAAGGTGTGACAGTACAGCAGGACCGTCTCGCTACGGCTATGCTGACATAAGTGTATAGATATAATTATTGATAGATGCAGATAGATAGCTTTATATCTAAGATATAGATGTGTATTGTTGGCTACAGATACAGATGCAAACACACACTTATATAGAGACAGGTGGAGTTATACATACAGGGAAAGAATTATAGTCGATACACTTATTTTTCCAGCACTAACTTAAGGCACACCACAAAATTCTGGAACAAGGCGATGTCCAGTGTCGCCGCTGTCGATGAACCTTGGACTGTGGTAAAAATGGTCAATATTAAAAAATGGAAAGGGAAAAATGCTTCCATTATAGCCATCAGACTTTATAACTTGTTACTAGAAAAATCCAGGAGAATCAAATAAAAAAGGCTACAAATAATACTTCTATATAGAAATTACAGTCAGCGAGCAGGCTTCAAACTTAATAAACATAAATCAATATATACAAACAATGAATAATTGGGAAAGATAATGGAAAAAAATGACTCCCATCAATAACAGAATCAAAACAGATGAAATGCTGGGAATAAATTTAATAAGAGCTATGCAAAATATTTGTGAAGAGAAATTTAAAACAAGATTGAAAGAAACAAGTAAGTACTGAACAACAAAAAAAAGTGCCTTGATTTGGAAAGGAAAATTTAACGTAAGAAATGCATTAACTCTCCATTATTTACTATTATATTTTAAATATTCCAATCTAAACACTAAACCTCGGGAGCAGACGTTCCGACTAAAGGCTGCGATGTCCACGCCCCACACTGGAGTAGAGAATTCTGCCTCCAGCTTGCTGTCAACACAGACCCTCAGAGGCAAGAAATCGGGTGCCTGCCACCATGTGAGTGAGACGGACTGAGGCATTTAGGAGTGAACCAGGGATAAGAGTGCTCTCTCTCTCTCTCTCTCTCTCTCTCCAATTAAAAAAAAATTCTTTAAAATTTAAAAAAAAAAACCTGTTATTTTTTGTTTTGCTTTTTGAACTAGTGAAAGCTGATTCTAAAATTCATACATAGACACATATTAGGAAAAACTAACTTTACAAAAAGAATGAAGCATGATACAGCTCACTAATATAAGAAACTGTGTTTTAAAGAAAATTAAAATATTTGAAATCAGTGGCCTAAAGGGTAAACTGGTAAAAGGAAAAGATTTGAAAGTCCAGAAGTAGTCACAGAATATTCAGGAAATTAGCATATGATGCAGCTGGAATTTGGAATGAGTGGGTAAAAGAGGATCTCTGCATAAATGGTGTTGGACTTCCAAACAGTGACAGGAAACAAATGGCTGAGTCCCAGCTCTCTCCATAGTTCTGAGCAGCAGCAGGAAGGGATAGAGCCAGAGGGAAAGGGGATGGATTCCTGTGTAATCCTGGAGTTCGGAAGGCCTCGCTGCCTGATTCAGAGGCCAAGCCGACAGCGTGCAAAACGATTAATGTGGTATAGCCAATGGAATTTAAAGCAAAACGCTGGTCCATTCAAAAAAAAATCAGAAGTAAGAAAATTAGAAAAATGCTTACAATTAATGATAAAGTAAAGAACTAATATCTCAAGATAAAAACTCTCGTGAGTTAGAATGAATCCATAATTTTTTAAAATCAGGGCAACAGATCCTGTGGGCGACAGCCATCCTCAAAGGAAGGAGGTAATGGAAATGGGCAGAGCACGCGGGGGTCGGGCAGAGCACGCGGGGGTCGGGCAGAGCACGCGGGGGTCGGGCAGAGCACGCGGGGGTCGGGCCGTGCACGCGGGGGTCGGGCAGAGCACGCGGGGGTCGGGCCGTGCACGCGGGGGTCGGGCAGAGCACGCGGGGGTCGGGCCGTGCACGCGGGGGTCGGGCCGTGCACGCGGGGGTCGGGCAGAGCACGCGGGGGTCGGGCCATGCACGCGGGGGTCGGGCAGAGCACGCAGGGGTCGGCAGAGCTGGTGCTGCTGCCTGGGTGCGGAGCCTCCGCTCCTGACACAGCTTCCCGCCGACGCGCGCTGCAGAAGGAAACAGTTTCAGGATCCTGGCTTCAGCCCGGTCCAGCCCTGGCTGTTGAGGGCATTTGGGATGTGAACCGGTGGCTGGAAGACCTCTCTCTCTCCCCCAGGAGTCGTTCTCTCACGCTGGCTGGGGTGCAGGGACCTGGCGGACAAAGCAGATCACGATGGCCCTCAGTCCACATCTGTGCTCGCGTCTACTTATTTGAGACTCAGTTGCACACACGACTTCCAGCTGGAGGTGAGGCGTTTCACAGGCACGTGGGGCCATTGTGAGACGTTGATTTCTTGACAGAAGAAATGAGAAGAACCAGTGAAGTGCAGGGGTCTTTCAAGAATTTCAAGAACTGCCCTGCTGACTAAACACCAGAGATAACACCACCACTGGCAATTTAAAATAGCTTTTTAGATTAACCTTACCTCATACAACCTACCTAGCTTCCTGTAGGCAAGATTCAGTGGGTAATTTATTTTATTTTATTTTTTTTTTGACAGGCAGAGTGGACAGTGAGAGAGAGAGACAGAGAGGAAGGTCTTCCTTTTGCCATTGGTTCACCCTCCAATGGCCGCTGCGGCCAGCGCACCGCACTGATCCGATGGCAGGAGCCAGGTGCTTCTCCTGGTCTCCCCATGGGGTGCAGGGCCCAAGCACTTGGGCCATCCTCCACTGTACTCCCTGGCCACAGCAGAGAGCTGGCCTGGAAGAGGGGCAACCGGGACAGAATTCGGTGCCCCGACCAGGACTAGAACCCAGTGTGCCAGCGTCACAGGTGGAGGATTAGGCTAGTGAGCCATGGCGCCGGCCCTCAGTGGATATTTTCCCAATGAGCATTTTCCCACCAAGGAATACTGCACACGAGAGGATGCAGCACTTACCTCTTAGAGGCTGAGGCCCAGCCACGTTAGAGCCACAGAGCGACTTGTTAAACCAACAGAGAGAAGAGTCTTGCACTGATTGGAACCCCAAGGTGGGCATGGGCTGCTTCCAGATGGGAGGCGCCCCGCAGCCCTGCAGAATTTTAATCAAAGGCCGGGAGTACATTCTTGGGAAGAGACTTGTGAGTGAAGGGGACAGTCTGACCAAGGCATCCGCAATGCTGTTCCTAACTTGGATGCAGGAATCTAAGGCCGGACTCTGCGCCCCGCCTCTCCCTTTCCCTTGAGGCCAGACCATGGAGGAGGAGGGAGGACGACTCCTCACCTCACTGACTCTCTGCAGGCTGAGTGGAGCTCTGGGGCGGCTCCTGCTCCACCCCAGCCTCTGCAGGTGCACCTGCTGGGAGAACATCTTTCGCTGCTCTGCCTGATTGATGCTTTATCACCGATCGTAGACCTCAGGTGGCCTGGCCCCTCCAGCCCATCTTGTAGCCCCAGTGGTCCAGCAGTCCGTTCCCACAGAGGCATGAACTTGCTGGCGATGTGCACGCTCACTCTGCCTCTTCCTCACACATCTTTGCTTACCTTCCCCGACATTCCTCCCACATCCCTCCCCTCCATTTTCACTCGCACTTCCTAGGGCTTTCCCTTGGAAGACAGCATGTTGTGTTTTTGTTTTTTCTCACCTAAATCACACGTGCCATCTCCTTTGCAAACAGGAAGTGGCAGTGAGTATGGACTTCCCTTTTCCCCTTGGCAGAGTTGTTTCAACGTAGAGCCAGTCACCAATCAGCATCACTCACTGAGCTGAGGTAAATTACAGATCATGTTTCTGAGATATTGGTAAAAATAGTGATTAGCAATCGCCTGCTTAATAGAGAGGAAAAAGGTCTGGCTGAGGTCTAATGGGAGTTGACAGGGTTGTTTTATTAATGTTTCTAATTGATTCTTGATTTAAGTGGCAGCCATCTTAATTTAAAAGATGGCCCCTAACAGGAATGGACAACCAGTAACAAAGACCTATCAATTAACATAGCAGATACGTGCACGTATAAATCTGTCCTTGTTCAGGAACATTATGCAAACTACAGTATTGATCTGAGCAGACCTACTTAGGAGGGTCTGACAAAGGCGAAGCACCGGGCAACTGTCTCCCGTTGTTCTTTCCACTCATTTCTCTAGGGCGATGCTTCCATCCTTGGTCTCGTGGACCCTTGCTGTACTGTTCTTACACGTACACACAATGAAGGAAGAAAGGCTACAACCCGGAGGCATCCCAGCCCTTCACGCATTCAGGAAAACCCTGCCTGGGCAACTCAGATCTGAATTCTACGCTGGGTACTGCATGGCACAGTCTCATGCGCGAACCGTGCATTGAGTATTCTGTGCTACGTACGTGCTCTGCAAATGTCACCCGAGTTGGTCCCCCAACCATAGCCACGGCGTGGATGCTTCTACTCACCTCATTGTAGATGAGGTGGCCTAGGCTCGGAGACGTCAGGTAACTTGCCCGAGGCCGTGCACCAGGAAGGGATGGAACGGGAATGCCGGGCCCGTGCCTCTCACCGCTTCGTGATGGTCCACCTCCTACTCCCAGGAGTGCTTTCTGCTGGAGACCTCTTGGAAGACAGGCAGCGTCAGCAGTTCCATGTTGAAAATGCACAAAACGGAGGTTCCCCGAGTGGGGCTTCCTGGATGAGCGACGTCCGACAGAATTACCCTCTCAGACGTGCATGGGCCTGGCAGACATTCATGTCTACGCTGCCTTTTGCATTCGCATCTGAGAACAGAGCTTTTATTATTTTCTTGGTTGTTTTCTGATCGGAAGGTGAACATACAATTTTGTCAAAAAACGAACACACAGAAAATAAAAAGTCAAACGAGCTGACGACCCACACACCAAAGGGATGCGGTTCATATTTTGAAAATAGCTGCAGGAACACACCCTTGTGCTCTCATGCCTGGACAAACCTGGCCGTGCCGCCTGGCACCCGCCACAGAGGCTGGTCTAGCCCTCAGAGTCGCTGAAATCCTCAGTCATCACGGAGCTACAGGTGCCTTCTCAGTGGCTGCGTATAGGACACACCACAGTTCATCCAATCAAAACCTTCCATTTATATTTGTACGATGTCCTCACTCACATGAGAGATGAGACCTCCGGGTGCTTGCGAATTTGAGAGCCTCAGCGACCTCACGTTGTACGTACAGACGCCCCTTGTTAAGATCCCCAAGGTGAAGAGCGTGGTAACCGTCTGCAGCTGCAAAGGGAGAGTCTTCCGCCGTCTCTCCTGGGACAAAAGGGGGTTAGAATGTGTGTGAGAGCCGACCGGCCCTTCGTGCTGCCTGGCTGGTTAGCCACCGGCAGCGGCAGCGGCTGTAAGAGAGAGCTGTTGGAGAGGGTGATGAGCGATGGGTGGGAGCGAGAGCCGGCCAGTGCCCACTCAGCCCACAGCCTGCAGGCCTCTTCCATCCCCGTTTCCACACCCCCTGTCCTACCCAGTTCCTGACACGTGTCGCCTGGTGACGTTCCGAAGGCTGCACAAGTCCCTCCACTGTAGTGAAGTTTGGTTTTGAAGCCCAGGCTCAAAGCCGGGAGGCCAGTGAACCACCCCTGCCAGCTAGCAGAAGGTGTCAAAACGAATTTCCACCATGGAGTGCGTGATCGTGGAAACATCACACCCAGCAACTGAACTAAAATTACTGGTGGTGATTATGCTGGCCCATCTTCTAATGAAATCATGCACCTGTAGACCTTTAATATACAAAATGAGAATCAGGTGATAACACTGGGACTGTGTGTGTGTGTGTGTGTGCGCGTGTGGGTTCCCTTTGGAGGATAAAAAGAGAAATTTCCCATTTTCAATCTATTTAAAATTTGTGTATTATATATATATATGTCTTTCATTTTTATCTATGTCTATGTCTATCTTCTTTGATCTTTGCATTACATGTGTATATGTATAGCTGTGGAGAGAGAGGGAGAGAAAGAGATGGAGAGAGAGAGGGAGAGAAATGGAGACCATTCCTCAAAGAGTGTATGAACAACACTATTTAACTAGACTACTATCAGAACTATAAGATGAGGTGCTTGGGAGGCTGCTACATGTACTCCATTTCTGCCCAAGTGGAAGTTTTGAATCGTCCAGCTCTTAAAAAATACGCTGGTTTCCCGTGAGAAAATGGCTTGGTTGAACAGGCTTTTTATAGGTTTCCTTGAAAGGATGAATGAATAAAATGGGAAATTGACAAGAAGTTCACTGAAATGAATTGAAACAGCAACTGGAAATGGAACTTGGAAATGCACACACGTGGTGAGGGTCCCGAGGAGCAGAAAGAGGCTGCAGCACAATAAAGACACTTGGAAGTTTGCTCTGCTGTCGCTTTCAGAAACCGACGCGCTCACCAACTCCTGCAGCGGCCACACGAAGCAGCTGTCAAAGACTCCAGCTACTCAGCTTAGTGCTAACAGAAGAGGGCTGGGACACTTGCTCTAAATCCTCCGGCCGTGACAGCTTGGCCACCGGTGTCGAGGCGTAACGTGTCTTCGCACCCACAGGTGGAGATTCAGGCCCTACCACGCAATGTTGCTTTGCATGTAACTCTGAGGGAGGTGAAGCCAAGCACTGCTCCCCCTGGATTCTCTGTTCTTGACATTTTTTCTTCCTTAAAAGAAGTGGGAAAGAGATGGAAATGTAGATACAAATATAGATGTGCATTTGCTCATGGGAAGACTTCACGCAGTTAATAGAAAATGGAAATGAAAGATAAAGATATGGGGCCAGCGCTGTGGCGTAGTGGGTAAAGCTGCCACCTGCAGTGCCGGCATCCCATATGGGTGCAGGTTCGAGTCCCGGCTGCTCCACTTCTGATCCAGGTCTCTGCTATGGCCTGGGAAAGCAGTAGAAGATGGCCCAAGTCCTTAGGACCCTGTACCTGCATGGGAGACAGGGAAGAAGCTCCTGGCTCCTGACTTTGGATTGGGGCAGCTCTGACTGTTGTGGCCCACTGGGGAGTGAATCAGTGGATGGAAGACCTCTCTTTCTCTCTCTCTGCCTCTCTGTAACTCTGATTTTCAAATAAATAAATAAATCTTTTAAAAAATATAAAAATATAAGCTTTAGTTCTCAACATAAATTCTATCAAGTTCAAGGTAGCTTTGTAAACAATAATCCCAGCCTTTTGGTCCATCTCTACAGCACGGAGTGTCCCAGGGATTCAGCTATGTCAGTGCAGTCATTGTACATTATTAAGCTAAGAAAAAGCTATCATTATAACCGGGATACAAGAGAAGTCAGAAGAAGCCAAATTAGGACCAGAATACGGGGCCCTAGTGATTCCCTATTGCAACTGTCAAAATTGCCCTGGTTGGATGAGAGGAGAGAGGAAGAGCAGCGTCGTGGTGTGGAAGAGCTGTCCGAGGGCAGCCACCCTGGACGTCTTTGTGCCGAGGCTTGGGCTAACTCTCCTCCAGCACGCTCACACCTCACAGGTGTTGCTGTGCGTTGGCTCCCAGATCAGCAAGCAAGACTCCTGGAGCATCTCCAGAATCGGTTGTCATGGCCTTGATCGTGACCTTCTGACCGTGACCTGCTCACTTGCTTCCACTGGGCCCCACGCACCTCTTGGTTTCCACTGCCTCGTGCGTTTTCTTCAGGAAGTTTGGTGCAGTGAGCACTGTGCCAGCTGAGCCCGCTGAGATGCCCATGACGTAGGCTACGGCTTCACCATTCTTCATCATTCCTCTTCAGTCCGGGCGTGATAAAGTTAACCATTTCCTTGCCAATGAACGCGCTTGGCCTGCCACACTCACCTCTTCTCCGTCTGGTTCTCCATTTGTAAACTAGTAGCATTTGCAACAGCCACTCTCTTTGTGGCGTTGTCCCCACAAACCTCTTCCCATTGTATCATTGCCATTTGCCATTCTCCCCCCACCCAGCTTCACCATACATTTGATGTTTTTTTTCTTGCTTTGATTTTAGCAGAATTTTGTTTCTCTGAGAGGGACTCCTTTTAGAATGACTTCCTACCCTGTTTAGACATCTTTTAGTAAGTTGGTATGAGTGGATTCTGGTGCAAAAATATCTTTGACACACATGTGTGTTTTTCCTAATTTTAATTTTCTAAACTAAAGTTACTAAAGACAACCTGAGAGATAAGACACATTGTAAAACCGACTACACTGAACATCTGTTCTTTGAAACACTGGGACTGGGGTAAAAACATGTGCCCTTGACTTTGAATAATGAAATATATTTTTAAAAAATCGTCAGACTCTTTGTCATCCACTCTGTGGCTTATTGTTTAGAAGTCTTATTATAATATCTTTGTTTATTCATGACTTCCATGATCAAAGGAATAGTATTGATGAGTGTCAAGATTTTGTAAGTAAATTGTGCTCAACCGTGATGGGTTGCAAATATGCATATCTTCTCTTCTTCCTAAAAACTAAGAAAGTAAGAGTAGAAAGAACATGAGAAGTACGAAGTCAGAGATGAAGGGAATTAGACATTCCATCATGGCCAGTGAGATGCACTGAAACCCGGAAGGTGAAAGGACCATGGCAAGCGGCAACTCAGTAAGAAAGCAGAGGGAGAGAAAACCAGCGATCCACAAAGGAAAGACCGTGACAAGCACATGCATTCTGGCTACGTGGACAAGGAAATGGAAGGACAGTGAGGGACCCGGGATCTCAGCCCGGAGCGCGGAGCCGGTGTCAATGTTGGACCGAGGTCAACGCGGGGTGAATGGCGCTGATGTGCTCAGTCCCTTTCCTCCTCTGCATGGCCAGGCCGTGCTTGTCTCCGTGAGCTCACAGTTCCGAAAGGCGGCATCAGAGGGGCCCGGATCGTGGAATTCCAGACACGGGGTCAGGTGCCGTGCTGGAAGCTGGAGAGGACACAAGGTGGCCCCGTGGGAGATGGCACCTCCCGAGCTGAGACCTCTGACAAGTGAGAGGTTATCCCACATTCCACAAAGTCATAGAATTATGCATAGACTTCAGATTTTTTGTACCAAAATGACTTTATCTTTTAAGTGCCCTTAAATTTTCTCTCCCGGTTCCTGGCCCACTGAGAGTCTAGCTTCTATACCTTCGTGTGAAATTGAAGGATTAATCCTGCATAACTGACTAATGCCAGAGAGCAGAGTGGTCATTAATGACAGGTCAGGGTTTCCCGGTCTTCCCAGAGTGTGCAAGCCCTAATTATATACAACCAACTTTTTAGTGCCTATTCCTAAATATAAGCTTAGAATCTCCAAGCATTTTAGGAAATTTGTAAATCTACAGGACAGAGAACAGCATAAGAGGAGAGAGAGAGGATACAGAAACTGCAGTGAGTACAATAAGCCTTAACAAAAGTATAAATAAAATTATAATTAATTTCATTAAAACCATCCTTCTAAAATAATCAGAAATATAAATACTAAAATTAAACGTAGAAGCAAAAAAATCAGTAACTCAACAGAAGGGTTGGGAGACAAAGTTTAAGATTCAAACAAATCAACAAATTTCTCCAAACACAACATACAAGTTGTGAAATGTACATGAGAATATGGTCAACATCATTCATTGTTACCAAATGCAAATTCCCCAAAAGAATGGGGTTCAGGCCTGGCAGGTCAGCCACTGATTGGGATGCCCTCCTTCCTACCACAGTGCTCAATGCAAACCAACTCGGCAGCAACTCTTCTCCTCATTCTAGGTTTCCACTAATGTGCACCCTGGGAGGCAGCAAATAAACCCACTTTTTTAAAGTCTGTTCAAGAAATATAATCGTGGTATTATAAGCAGTCAGCTTGGTGAACATTACTTTTATAGTCGTCATTAATCCCAAATGATGCTATAATAATGAATTGGAAACGTAAAACACAAAAATGTGCATAAAGAAGACGGCATAAGAGAGATCTTGAAATACCGAGAAGCGTTTTGAGGAACGGGGTCAGACACTGGTCTAGAGGTTAAGGCACGAGGTAGGATGCCGCATGTCCTATCTGAGGGCCTGGGTTCGAGTCCCGGCTCTGCTCCCACTTCCGGTGCCATGGCAAAGCAGACTCTAGGAAGCATCAGCTGGTGGCTCCAATAATTGGTTCCCTGACACTCATGTGGGAGACCTGGAGTGAGTTCCTGATTCCTGGCTTTGGCCTTGCCCAGCCTCAGTCACTGGGGGCATTTGGGGGATGATCCTGGACATGGGAGCTCTCCCCCTCCCTCTCATTGTCAAGTAAATAATTATATTTAATCCAATAAGGGAACTGTCAGGAATACAAGCACACAATTTAAAATATGGAGGTGTTAATATCAGCAAAGACTGGTAAGAAGTTAAAAGTGCAAAATTCTGGAGGGCTGATTGTGGGGAGGACACGTGCGGAGAACAGCAGTGCTGGGCATCCGTCCTTCAGGGGTTCCACAAATCTGACGACGTGCCTGGCACGCTGCTCACTGCTGCCGATGCAACCTTGAGCAACACGGATGCTTTCTCTTGGCTTGGTGGGCGCTTATATCGAATACAACATTCAGTGTGTGTCTTTCCAACAGTGTTAAGAGCCATGAAGCATCGTGCAAGGACCCGGGATAGAGTAGGGTGGATGTGGACCAAACATAGTCACCAGGAAGGATCCGTGAGAGTGGCGTTTGAGTTGGGAGCAGCAGCAGCAGTGGGCGTCAGGGCAGCTTGGGGACTGCTGGGGAGGTGATAGCAAGTGCCATGGCCATTGTTGGAGCCAGTGTGAGCCCAGGGGGCCTGGGTTCCTTGTGACACATTCTTGTGGGCACATCCGCCGCACTGGGGGCATCCCAGGAGTCCTTAGTGTCTTCAGTCCATAGCATGAGGGTTAGCTCTGAAGGCTGCAAGGTGCTCGGTGGGTTTCCTGAGCAGCCCAAGGTGGGAGGGAGAGATGGGCTTTTTGTCTACCGCGGCCGCAGGCATTTGATTTGGTACTTTTCAGGACCGGGTGAAGCAGTGGAGTGGGCCGCATTTCTAGAACCCCTGAACACGGCTTTGCTGGGGACCAGAGCGCCAGACGCTGGAGCAGGAATGGTCGCGTCTCAGCACAGCTGCACGTCGCGAGTGGAAGGCTCTGTTAGTCACAGCCTGCGGGCTGTGACATTCATTGCTCCTGGTCATTCATCCATCCATCCATCCCTCTCTCTCTCTACCCCCAGACTTCACTGCCCTCCTCCCCACCTTCTCCAGTGCTTTCTCAATGAGTTCTTGAAAAATGGCTACTGGTTTCTATGCATATATTTTTGTAAAGATTTATTTATTTATTTGACAGGTAGAATTACAGACAGTGAGAGAGAGAGACGGAAAGAAAGGTCTTCCATTTGATGATTCACCCCCCAAGTGGCTGCAATGGCCGGAGCTATGCCGATCTGAAGCCAGGAGCCAGGTGCTTCTCCTGGTCTCCCATGGGGTGCAGGGGCCCAAGCACTTGGGCCATCCTCCACTGCCCTCCGGGGCCACAGCAGAGAGCTGGACTGGAAGAGGAGCAACCGGGATAGAACCCAGTGCCCACATGGGCTGCCGGGCTGCCGGCACTGCAGGCGGAGGATTAACCAAGTCAGCCATGGCACCGGCCCCTCTATGCATATATTTTAATTAGCATAAATAATGAATGGTGAATAGTACACTATTTTGTCCTTCTCACTTATGTTTTGCTTTGCGCCCGTGTGACTTGTTGCTGTAACGGCAGTGAGGTGCGCCACGGTTCGCACCCCTGCCTGCCCCCACCCCTCAAATGCCAGCCTTACCACTGATGGGCCCCTACACTGGCACCAGGATTTTGTTTTTCACCAAAAATGATGCTACCGTGAGCATCCGTATGCTTGTTTCCTTATGGACTGCAAGACTTGTTTTGAGTCCTACTATGTGCGGCCAGCATTTAGTCAGCTGTGAAAACAGTGTTCGCCTCTGTAGCCAATTATTCTTCCAACTCCACTTGACACACGGGTAATCGAGGGGCGGAGAGGTTTAAGACCTTGGCAAAACACAGGGAACAAGAAATAACTGGGACTCAGACCAGATCTGTCTGACCCAGGAATACATGCGTACTTCGACCTGTTGAACTTCAAATGTGATAACGTAACTCTTTGAACAGAGAATCACTGGAATTCTGTAGCTAGAGGGTCTCTTGTTAATAATTGGATAATAATGCTTCTTCAATGGGCGTATGGTGCATGGCTTACCTACCGAGAGCCATGTAGGTTATCTCACTGCATCCTCCCTTGTGTTGAGAAAACAGAGAGGAGCGAAATGCCGTGCTGCCAGGGGGTCAGAACTCAAGATCAAGTCCTCCAACCCCAACTCGAGACGAAAGTGGGAAGTAGACTCCCCTTTTGGAGATGTGGGTGACTTGGGGACGATGACGAGCAAATCGCGACTGCTTGTGAATGGTGGGCATCCTGTCTCACGTGGGACTGTCAGTTCACTGCCGACAAAGCTGATTTCCCATGTCTCAGCCTCGGGGGCTGGAGGGGCCCGCCTTGTCCCGGGCAGAGCCTTCCTCCAGGGTCTTCTCCCACGGACACGTGCACCCCGTGAGAAACCGCTACTGTGCATACATCTCATGTGAGTGTTGGCTAAGCAGACTGGAGAGGGAGCAGAAGCGATGGCTACACCAAGCAAATTAGCTGTATAAACACATTTCTGGGGAGACACTCCAGCTACTTCAGCGCACACATGGCCTCCGAGTATCCTCGAGCACTTGCCAAGCACCCTTTGCCGTACAAACAAATGATGGACTAATTACAAGCCGTTCTTATCTATTCATTAAACTCCATCCTCTGAGGGCTGCTACTGAGCTGTGTGCTGGCCTCCTTCTGCCTCTTGCATGTCCTTGAAGGAAACAAAATGGGATTTCTTTAAAACTATTTTTTAGATCCAATTTCTCACTATTCAGTCGGAAGGTCCTGCAGATAATTAGTCTGAATGAGTGAGGTTTTGTGGTCACAGTGCATAAATGCCTTACTCACATTGCCCAGAACTTACAGACTGCAGAAATGTGGATCTGTGATGGCCTTTTCCCAAATTGTACATTGCTGAAGGATTATTTGGAAGGACTGAAATTGTAGCCTTGATGGAGGTTTTATTTGAAAGTAAGTGTATCAGGGAAAAAAAGAGAGAGAGATAGAGACGGCCAAATACTTAGAAAGGAAAATGTCAAGGGAGAATTTGAGTTTTAGGCAATTTTAGGATTCTCTCTGTTTCGATGTTGGCCCACTCGCCAAGGCTACTCCACCCACGTCTCATGCCCAGCCAGTAACTAACCAGAGGCAACACCCACTGCTGTCCAAGGCACTGGGAAACACTCCCTGCCTGGCCAGCGGGCCTCATCCCGTCACTGCGGACCTCGTCTTCTGACTTGGGGCTTGAACTTGGCTCCATGGCCAGCTCCTCCCCATTTTTGGTGATATCTGCTGCTTCGCCCGCCCCCTGCTCCCCCCCGCCCCTCCTCCCTTCCTGGCACTGGGAGGTCAGATCCTTGGGAAGGCGGGGACACTCAGGACCCTCCTGGCTTCTCTCAGGCACCTCGGCTGGGGCGGGGTTCGGAGGACTCACTCCAGTTGTGAATCCTTGGGTAAGGGGTAAGGCCCCCTCTGGAAAGAGCTAGTCCCTTCTCTGCAAGGTGGCTTCTTAGAAAGTGCATCAGTGTCCTTGGTGACGATAAGAAAATGCTAGACACTCGGCCTTAAAAGAGCAGAAGTTGTCCCTCCCACCTCTGGAGGCCAGACGTCTGGGGTCAAGGCTGTGTCCTCTGGAGGGTCCTCTCGAAGGGTCACGTTTCACATTTCCCATGCCTTTTGTGCTTGCTGAGAGAATTCTGGATGTCCTCGCTTCAGTCCCTGCCTCCCACTTCTCCCTCCTGTGCCTGTGGCTCCTCCTCTTCTCAGCGGGATGCCAGTCATAGCAATCAGGGCCCATCCTCTTCCTCTTCACCAATTGCCAATGCGAGGATGGTTTTTCCAAATAAAGTCATACTGTGAGGCTCAAACGGACACACCCGATTCCGAGAGATACCGAACCCTACGCCAATAAGGTTGCTCTTCTGGGATATAGATAGAAGCTGATAGATAGAGAGTAGATAAGGAGACATGATAGACAAGCCGATAGAGGATGGATAGATACAAGCTTTAATTTATCCATCTATCCATCAGCGCACCCACTGAGTGTTTGCCAAGCAATAATTCCAGCCCGAGTACAATTCTGTAACAATAAAGTCGGAAACCGAGCCCCTTTGCTCAAGGCATTTGCAGCTCAGAACAGGAGGTAATAAATGAAGACAAGCACAGGCCCTTCAGGAGCAGGTGGCTGCAAATCAGGTAGGGGGTGAACTCAGAAATTAGATTAGACTCGGCGGAGAGACAGCGTGTGATCAGAATCGTGAGATTTACAAGCATAATGAAAATGGGCTTAGAAGGAGGAATTCCAGTTACAGAGATCTATGCACACTCGGGTCAAAAATATCCCCCTCTTTCATCTGCACAAAGTTTATTTCTTTAGAAAATCCTGAGTGCAGTTGGCCATTTGCATTTCCCTTCACTCATAGGATGTTCAGCCGAGCAAATGTGCCCAACCTCTGCTCACGTTGTCAGCCTGGAGATTAGAGAGGACGTGGCGTCTTCCATTGTAAATTTCCTGGGCTGAGAGATCCATCAAGATATTTCCACATGTATAATAAACTGCCGAGGACAAAGTTCAAGGCTGAGGATAGCTTAGGCTACAAGCGACTTCCTTCCCCACGATCAATTATTAAGATGATTACACCATATCTTGAGAATCCATTGCTAAGTGACAAGATCGCCCAGAGAATGTACAATCTTGGTTTTCCATAAAATTACATGAAAATGCAGCACACAGAAACTGGCAGCGCAGCCCGGGCATTGAGGAATTAGAAACAGCAGTCTTTAAACAAAGCTCAGAGATGTTCAGACCCCCAAATATAGCTTGCTTAAATACACACACACACACACACACGCACACATGCACACACACACGGACGTACAGGGAACCTTTGGATCCATGCCAGACCTGGTGAAAATCCCCATCTCTTTCCAAGCAGAAAGCTCAGGCAGGGAGCTAAAGACCTCACTGTTGGGAGGGCCTGAGATAGATTATCTCTGTGCTTACAGCTTTAGTTCTACTCCCCAGTCTTCTAAACGAATAAATAATCGAGGCCCATAGCCACTTTTGGGGCTCTCTACACATGCTTCTTAGGCTGCCATCGAAGCCGAGCTCCGTGTCCAAGCAGCAGCCACGCCGCGCAGGGTCTCAGGGAGACTACTGATTAATTGCTTTTGCATTTTGGAAGTGCATCCAAAGATGTTGTAAGAGAGTGTTTGTTTTTGCTGTTGCCAAACCTTGTTTAGGAGGGCTCTGGAGGGAGAGGATGATGTACTCAAGATGGCGAGAGAGGCCAGGGAAATCACACCAGGTGTGCTTGCCAACTCCGCTCCCTGGGAAGCTTCTGGAAACAGGTACAGGGAGGGGTTCCAGGAGGTGGAGAGGGACTGAAATGCACACGATGGTTACGGCCTTCCTTCTTGGCAGGGCCGCCGACTCGGCATAGAGACAGACACCCAATTAGAGTCCTGAGACATCTCTGATTTGCCGGCAATCGGCAGACAGAAATAGAGACCGAGGAGAGGCCTGGCCCCGAGCGCCGTGGGCGCCGAAGGCTTCCCTGAAGTTCGGGACCAGATGACGAGGAGCACGCTCTCATTTTGTTCCGGCAAATCCTGTCGACATGGGCAGGCCGCACACTGCGACCTGCCCCTCTGCCTCTCGCTCTATCAACTCCACATGTGGCCCCGGTGGCAGTCTTTGTACTTAATAGAACTTGTCAAAACATATCTGTCAGTCGCACGGAGAGCACACTTGGGTGGCCAGAGGAGCCCGCTGGCCGGGTGTGCACCGCCCCTCCCGCAGCCACACAAATTCTCCAGCCCGGATCGCACCCCTCCCCAAATTCAGGGGACTAGCACCAACTGTTGAGTCACTGGGCTTCTAAATAACCCCCCATTGGCGTTTAGTTGAAGTCTCCCGTGTCTGCATCCACAAGGATTTCTGTTGGTTCTCAAAACCGAGACACAAGACGCATTTCCTTTTGCTTAAAGATTTGAATACCTTGAAACTGTCTATTTCTAGGCAGACACACACACACACAGACACGTGGATACGATTTTCACCATTTGCACATGTGTCCTTTAAGCAGCCTACACAACGTGGAGGTGTGCACACAATGTTTTATACTTCTTGTTTTTTATACAAACTGATATGGACATACTATTTGCACATACATATATTCACATATCCATGTGCATACTGGTAGGCCAGGCTGGTTGGTGCGTGCATGCATACATGTGCTTACAAACACACACGTGTACATACCCGTAGCCATGTCTGCCTCTGGAGTCACAACACAGCACATCCTTCCAAGAGGCTGGTCTGCGAGGTTCCCAGCGACATCGCCCTGCCAGGCGGTGGCTTTCCCTGAGCCTCGGCCAATGCCACTGGAATTCTTGGCAACAGGCGTCCAGCTGGGACTCACCCACCCGCTGTTGGCCCAGGACCGAGGGAAAGGAGACTCTGATGTGGCTCAAAATAATCGTTGGCCAAACGAGACTCCAGCAAGGCTTTCTTCCCTTCGTGCCACTGCAGGGGGAGCCCCAGGTGCCAAGGTGAGGTTTGCCCTTTGGACAATTGTTCTTCAACCCGCAGGCAGCGTGTGTGCACAGGGGTGGGGCGTGCCGAGCTGCCCTGGGCAGTGGTGCGTAGCCTGCCGGGGCGCGTGGGCGCTGCCATCCCCAGCTGTAAGGTCGTGGACAAATCCATGCCTTTAACAGTCCTGCATTGTACCAGGAAGGAAGACCAGCTCAGTGACAAACAAACCCAGCCCCAGCTGTCAGGGGCTCCAAACAAGCCATCGTCCGGGGAGGTGAGCAGAGCAGAAATGGGGTGGGACATTCTGCTCCCTGGAGCTGATCAGCAGCCCTGGCGCCGACCTTCTGCTGGGTCCTGAGTCCCCACTGGAGGACGTGCAGAGGGAAAGAGCAGTAAGGCCCACAAGGCTGGGGTAGGTGGGCGAGGCTGGAAGCGGCCTGTGTCACTTCTACCCATGGTCCCTTGGACAGAAGTCAACCTCATGGCTTTCCACAGAAGCATCTGGGAAATGTAGTCTCGCTGAGTGTCTGAGAGACAAGTGGTCAAGGGGATTGCACGAGGACAGCACTTAAAGTCCACGGTGCAACACGTGGCTCCTAGTAGGCACTGCCGGCACTGGACCTGCTTTCACTATTGTCCTGTGCCACTCAGAGTGGACAGGTGTCCGACTTTCTCTTCAATGTCACATTTTCAGCTGACATCTACGTGCGTTCACAGCTACTCTACTTGCTCAACCATCAAACAATTTGGTTCACAGTTGACAAACAGATACAAAGGAAACATAGATATTAATTTCAGTTTAAGGAATATTGATGCATTATTTATTTTCCAGTCCCCGGGGCTTGGTGCAGAGTGGGTGTGCAGGAACTGTTTCCAAATGACATTGCCCAGTGGCGCCTTGGAAACTCCTGGGTGTGTAAGCTCTGATACCCCCCCGTGCAGACTAGCTCAGCGAAGATCAAAGGAAATAGGTGCATTGAGGTGTAAGAGAAAAAACGAGGCTCGAAAATTCTAGAAAACTTTCATCTGCTCATTCACCTAGTAAGAGATGGAGGTAGGGTTCAGACGGTGCCGTGCCTGGCTCCAGACGCCATGGCGTCCCGTGTAGTATTGATGGGGACAAAAATTGCGTGTTCTGACACTAAGCACTGATGGTTGCCTTTTCCCCTCAGTTGGCCAAAATGGCTACTGAAGGCATCGAAGGCTGTTCCACTCGCGTCATCCTTTTGCCTGCAACTCTTCTCATTGTTCCAAGTGCAAAGACCAAGGCTGCCCGTGTGGCCCCAGGGCTGTGAAGAACCCCACAGAGCCCAGAGCTTCCGGCTCCCTCACTCACCTCACTCCCTTCACGTCTCCCTCGTTCACTCTGAATTGCTCGTCCGTTCTCTCTGCTGCACATCCCTCCCCATGAAGACCATGCCAAGTGACCAAGGCAGACAGCCTGCAGCTCTCAGCCTTAGTCTCTTCTTCAAGAGAGCATCCCCTCGCTTCCCAGGCTGGGAGTTGTTCCGAGTTCAGACCCTGCAATGTGGGATTCTGGGTCTGATTCCACACCCCTGGGATCAGCCACCTAGAGGGCTGCTTGAAGGCGCAGGGACAAAGTTGTCCCTGCCCCCACTACCATTCATGCTAATGCCTAAGGTAGAGCTGGACAGAGAACCAGCGATCAATAAATGTTGAGCAGACGAACGGGGGCAGCCGGAAGTTGCCCATCCTCGGGGGGCATGGGTGCTGGCCAGGCGGCCACTGCTTCAGAAGAGGCAGCTGAGCCACGCTCAAAGAAGGTGGGGGAAGAGGTGGTGAGGAGAGCCAAGCCTGCCGGTCCTGCCCAGGACTCTGAGCCTACGCTGTCTCCAGCCAGACGTCCTGGGGACATGCATGGGGCTCGCGCCTCAGTCTGAGTCCTGCACAAAGTAGGTCAGGTACCATAATATGACTCGACAAGTCACTCACGGGAGACCCAGCTGTCCCAAGCAATTCAAGTCAGAGAGCCAGGCCACGGCTCAATAAGCAGAGGACGAGGGTATTTATTAAGGTGATAGGGCATAACGAACCCAGGGCAACAGGGGAGTGTCTGCCTCCCCATTAGATCAGCTTTCACACACGGAGCTGGTGTCCTCCCCCTGCACGAGCCTGTGACAGCTTAGGTCAGTCAAGGTCCACCATCGTGGTCCCTGTAAGACGAGCCCCTCCGCAGCCTCACCGAGCGCTGTCCACTGGACTCGTGACCAGCTGGCGCAGCATCTGTGGGCAAGCTGACTCCGGACGGCTGGTCCCCGGAGCCCTTCGGATGGTCCCTGGTCTATTTCAGCCCTTTCTATTTTGTGGCAAGGGGCGTCGACGTCTCCTGAAAGTTGGCAGGGGTGAGACGCTAAGCAATTTTAGTAAAACAGATACATTTCGATCTTACCAATTTGGTTGTGGCAAGCACGTGACCAAAAACACCTGGAGGTGGACTGCTCGGAGGCGGGTTGGTTGGGATGCGTCTCCCGAGTGGGAGCCTCTCTGGAGCGTTCTCACACGGAGCAGGTGCCCCGCTTCTAGCAGGGGGTCGGGGATCTCAATCCTGCACCAGCCGGCCTCTCCATTTCACCCCATCACCCGACTCTTCAAATGCAGACGGTCCCTTGCTCCCTTCTTTTCACTATCATGCCCAGATGCAGACGCGTACACTACACCTTCCTTGCGGATCTGAGCCCCTCCTGAGGCTGGGTAGAGCCCTGGCTCCGTCTCTCTCACGCTGCCCTTGTCGGTTGGCAGAGTTCCCAGGAAACAGGCACAGGTGTAGGTGTAGCTTATCAAGAAATGAATGAGAGGGTGCATGGAGCCAGCGCTGGCCAGCAAGGGGGTGATCCTGCCAAAATGTGGGCTCCCTTCCCAGGGCAGGGGGAGCCCCTGAATGGTTTCCAGGAAGAAGTGATAGATCGGCTTTCAGAAGGTCAGGCTGGCCACAGGTGGGGGCCGCAGAGACCCCGTGCAAAGGAACTTGCTGGGGGCACAGAGTTGTGGGAGTCACCAAAGACTCCACAGGGTGGTCACCAGGAGAGGGAGGGCAGAGGATGGGGGGATGGAGAGACGCTACTGGATAAACGGGCTAATTCCGACTCAGCCTGAGCAAGAGTTGGCAAATATTTGGACTCCGGAGGCCAGGAGGACTTTGCACTCTCTGCCCTAAGCAAGTGGTAGACACACAAGTCCCTTCAAGAAACAGACTCTGGATGGCTATCATCTTCACACCTTGTCGATCGGCTTGAGTGGCCCATGGTGTCCAGGGTCCCTGAGTTCTATGCTTTCGGGGGTCACTGTGCTCTGTCACCGGGAGTTTCTGTGATAATCAGTGCATTTTGTTTGTCCAGATCTGAAGTTTATTGTGACCTGGTTTTGCTTAGGGTCAGGTCTGTTTTTGTTGAGATGTCACCTGTCTGTCAGTATATTTATTGCTTCACACATAAAATGCAGTTGACTATGTGAGACTCTCTGGGAAATGCGTTTTTGATATCAGAATCTCGTGACAATTGTGAGTTTTGGGTTGCAAAGGACAAGTCTGAGTTTTCTCAACCACATTAATGTTTTCTACAATAAGAAAGTGCATAATTCCAGTCAATAAACACACACGCAAACATAGCTATCCAGCCACGCCTATTGTTCCTGGCTTGGTTAGGCTGTAGCCCCCCTTGGTGAATGGGAGGGTCTCTCAGGATGGTGATGACCCCTCTCTCCTGGGAGGGACGAATGTCACAGGCACATGGTCTCTGCGTGTTCAGCCAAGCCATTCGGGCAAAGTGAAAAAAATCCCTTTGAGCAGATGTGTGTTTATGGAACACAATAAACAGTACCTTTAAATGGGAAATATTCACTCTTTATTAGACTTGATTATGTGTTATATTTATCGTTATATTCTACAAACGTTTCATCATTAAATCCTTTGCCATTTGAGAAATACAGAAAATGTGAATTTAGAGCTTATCAGTACATAAATTTTGGTTGCATCAAAAAAAAAATTATTAAATCCCAATGCATCCCACCTTCAAATATGTTATGGTTCAAACTGGAAAATATACTGCTCTTATTATTAAATTCATTTATCTTTGAATTCTATTTTCTGAGAACAATTTTCTTAAAACTGAGAGGCAGAGAAAGAGAGAGAGAGAGAGAGAGAGAGCGAGCGAGCCTGCCCATGTCCTCCAAAACCAGTCTGGATCCTCAGGACTCAGAAATGGATTTGGCGCAGGTCCCTGCCTTCAAGGACTTCCCGGGGGAAGGGGGCTTCTGCCAGGCGAGTGCAGCTCAGGGGGAGGGATGATTGACGCTCTTCAGAGTGTCTGAGATGAGCTGGGAGAGAGACTTCCAGGAAGTAGAGCTTTCTGATGTGAAATGTCACGGGGGCCTGAGGCTTTGAGATGTGCTCGTAAAACTGTAATCAGCTCCTTATTCGAGGACTGGAACGTTCAAGGAGGGAGAGGTGGCAGGTGAGGCTGGCTCAGAAGCACCTGGGAGCCCCAGAAAGCCCTGCAGAGTGGATTTTGAGAGCTCCTGGGAGGCAGTCAATTGCCCGAAGCAGGCAGGACAGGGAACAGCCAGTCCCCATGTCCCTCCCTCCCGCCCCTGTCCTTTTTGGCACAGACCCCTAAGATGGAACACATAGCAGCCTCAGGATGACATTCCGGAGCTGGCTTTGTGTCCGGCAACAGGCAACAGGAAGGTCCCTTCCCACCGTGCAGGGTGCAGAAGCCGACCCTGGGACAGCGGGTGAGCGCCAGGCTGAAGGTGTCCTTCCAGATACACCTGCCCTGAGCCGAGCGGCGGTCCACGCCAGCGTGTGCCGGCTTTGCCCTTGCTGGCTCCCGGTTCTTCTTTGCAGGAGACAATGGGATCCCACGTGAGCAGCCCAGGAAGTGAGGGAGCTGTGTCTGCGTTCAGGCTGTGGCCCTGAACACCCGGCCTTCGCCTTCACAATGGCTTGACGGATAGCAACAGGCTGTTGCCGACTGATTGTGCTGGGTGAGGTTTGTTTTGCGCACTTTTTCTTTTCTGTGCGAAGACAAGAGCCCATTCTTCCCGGGCTGTAGCACATCTTTCTCCTCGCAGAGGCACTCGGCAGCCTTGAAGTCGGAAGCAGTGACAGAAACAACGGAGCATCCCGGCCCCAGCCTTCCGAGGCCCAGGTGCGCGCTCTCAGGGACGAGGGCTGAAAAGACTCCGGCGAAGCTCCATTCTTCCGTCAGAGGTCACGATCATGTGAGCGTCTTCTGGGAGGCTGCGAAGCCTGTTCGTGCGTGTTCCTATGCGATGAAAAATATCCAACTTCTGAGACTGGGAACCGTTCAGCCTTCTCAACAGAGAGGCACAAAGCGGACGAAGCGCCCACCTGCCTCTCCCAGCTGGGAGAAGCAGCCCCTGGACGGGTGGGCAGAGCAGGCACTCCTGGCTGCTAGGCCCTGAGCCCCGGACCTCACTGTCGTCTCCGCCCTCGTCCTCTCTGCCGCTCGCCCTCACCCAAGCTCCCCGCTGCGTCCGGCTGCCCAGAGCCCTTCCTTCCTCCCTGTCTCCAGTCCCCGCAGCGCCCGCTGTTCCCGACCCTGGTGCATGCTGTCCACTGGGCTTGTCCGAGGCTGCTCATGGTGAAACCCCCCGTCAGGAGTTTTCCGGGGGGGGGGGCTGCATCCTTTTCCACATCTAGACTCCCGGGGTGCGGAGAAGCCTCGCTGAACAGCGATGTTCTCCCCAGGGGCGCCCGCCAGGGCCCCCTCTGTAAGCTCAGCATGGTCGCCCTTTTGTAACCCTGGGGGGCTTGAGGATGCTAGATTTTGAGAATGGAGCAAACCCTGCTTCTGGCCTAGCTTCAGCAATTCTGCATGGCAATGGCTTTTACTGTGGTATTGGCTAAGAAGTGATCACATACACACACACACACACACACACACAGGAAGAGAGAGAGAGAGAGAGAGCACACTCCCGTCCTCTGATTCACTCCCCAATTGCTGGCAACACTCTTGGGCCTATCTGGGAGCTCAATCCAGGTCTCCCACATGGGTGGCAGGAACCTAACTTGAGCCATCACTTCTGCCTCCCATGGCAGGAAGCTGGAGCCGGGCGTTAGGACTGGGAGTCAGCCCCAGCACTTGATGCAGGTGTCTCAACTGGCATCTTATCCCCAGGACAACCCCCCCCCCCCCAGCACACAGCCACGTTCTTTACGTAAACTGAGATTTAGATGACGACTTCCGGATCGGGTTCTACTGTAAGGGAAAGCTGAACTTTCCCTCTGTGGGTTTATTTATGTATTGATTCACATACAGACCGTTCCCTACCGTACAGTGGTTTGACTCGGGATGGTTGGCATGAGACACCCTTGGCCGAGGGTGTTCTTAGAACTTCGCCTGGTTGTCCCTGTCTGGGCAAGAGATGGTCCGATCCTCACTGTGACATAGCGAGAGCAGCTCCCAGCCAGCCAGTCGTGGGATTGGAGGACAAACAACCCGCACGGGCAGGGCTCGGGGCTGCTGCTCTGAGGCCCTGGGGGTGGCAGGTGACTTCCCACCTCACACGCGTCCCACTTGCCTCGGGGTCCTTCCATCAGAAAGCAACCCCATCGCAAGCCAGGTAACCTCTGTGTTTGTGCCAGTCGGAGCGGACAGGGTCTGTTTTGTGTTATGGGGCACAGTCGGTAGCCATCACCGTACGCCTTATTGTTTAAATTCTGCCAGATTGGGCTGCTGGCTGGCCCGGCTAGTTGCCGCCTCTGGGCAGCTTTCCCCAGCAGGTCCTGTGTCCAGGCCTGGCTGTCCCAGGCTCATCATCACACTCTCCCTGTGCCAGTCCCGGAGTCAGCCGTTTTTCCGCTCGATTCCTCCTATTGCTGGGTGACGTCTGGAAACCGCGGCCGCGCTGTAGTAGTGCTCATTGCCACGTGGGCATCACAACATCCTGGCCCCTCCAGTGGACAGCACAGAGCCAGCTTTCCTGACTAGCACCTAACTTAATCTTGTCCACAGACTTCTCGGAGGGAAATAACTGGAACAATCTTACATACAGGAACAAGAAAGCAACTGGTGAGAATGAACTGAACTCGCACAGCTGAAGTTCTCTAGAACTAGGGTGCAAATTCACACATGCTGGCTCAGATAGGCTGTGTCCTTCCTGCATTCGATGGGACCCCCTGGAGGTCAGGCCTGAGCTGAGCCAGCCCTGGGAGGGCCTGTCCACTGCTGCTCGCCCTGGTCCTCTTCCCTGGACGTGTCCCCTATGGGCTCTCTCCCCCCAGCCGCAGTCCTTACACCCCCCCAGGCCAGTGTCGTTTAAGACTTAGAATCTTACCGTGGACTCTGATGCAGCCCCAAAGCTCTTGGCAGTGTTTCCTCCCCAGGGGCCCTCCTTGGTGATGGCACATTCGTGGCATCTGGTCATCTCACATCAAGGTCTCGCTGGGAACAGATCACTTGTTCGGACTGTGTGAGTGCATAATGCCCAGTCTCTGTGCAGAATTGAAAATCTGATGGACTAGGAGTGGCTGGCCCGGTGCCTGGCCTATGGGAGGTGTCCTGCCAACATTTGTTGAGTGGACCAATGGGAGGCTGAGTGATGACTCACCCCTGCCCACACTTCCTTACAACACAGAGCCCAGTAAACACTGTGCGAGAGCTCCCACGGGTTCCCCAGACCCGCAGGTACCCCACGTGAACTACAATAGATCAAACACCGGAACTAATGGCTCTCCCAAATGAGATGGCCATTTAAGGCACCTGGGTGGCGCTGGGGACGTGGGTCAGAAGTGACAGGGGTGTGGCATGGCTGAAGGCTGACTTCCAGCCAGGACTATGGGATATAGCTGGGGCCTCTGCGTGTGTTGGAGCCTGGAAGAGGGCTTGCTCCGGGACTGCTCACGGCCTGGGTGGGTAGCGTGAGGGCCCCTGGGAATGGAGCAGGTGCCGCGTGAGAGTCCTGGAACGGGAGAAGCAGCACCACATGGCTGGAGTGCGCTGTGAGCTGGGAGGAGAGAGGTGGGATCCCCGCTTTTCAGCCTCCCCCGGGGACCCGGCTTGGATTCTGGGAGAACGTTCTTACGCCTCTCCAGCTCAGGGAAGTATTTTCCTTCCCGTGTCTCTTCTCAGCAGAGGGAAGTCTGTGCCTCCGTTGTCAACAGCGAGTCCCTCCTGCCCTTAGCCGCTGCTTTGTTTAAATAAGCAGCTGGACTGGCCCCTTCCGGGCTCGGGGGCATCCACCAGGGATGTGTGGCCAGTGCCTTGGCCTTCTGCTTCTGTCCCCAGGTGCCCTCCCTGGCACGTGTGTATGTGTGTGCATGTGTGTGTGAGTCGGGGTCTCAGGGAGGCCGGGGCGGGCGCAGGATCACGTAACTGCAGGCAAGGAGGAGCTACGACCCCAGATCCAGCGTCTCTTGTCCACCGTCCCCTACAATGCTCCAGGAGACAGAAGTCACTCTAGGCCCAGCCCTGGAGGGAACGGAGTGGAGGAAGAAGGTGTGGCCAAGTGAGTAGAAAGGGCACTCCTTCCTACACACACACACTAACTTGGGCAGGTACACACACAGATGCACACGTAAACACATGCTAACCTGTGCAGGTGTGCACACACGCATACACACATAAACACTCACACACTAACCTGGGCAGGTGCACATACACATGCACACGTAAACAAACACATGCTAACCTGTGCAGGTGTGCACACACGCATGCACACATAAACACACACTCACCTGCGTGTGCACACATGCACGCACACATGCACATATGCAAACATATGCATGCGCATGCATGCTTACATGTGCAGTCATGTGCATGTGCACACATGTAAACGCATATACGTTAACCTGTGCATACTCCTGTGCCCTCAAGCATGCACATGCTAACATATGTGTACACACAAGTACACACGTGCTAATACATATATGGACACATGCATGCTAACCCATGTGTGCACACCCACACACACTCACACACGTCAGCTTGGACGGGGGATGTTTTTCTCATTTTGAATCTTAAAAATGACATGAAAATCCATCACCTGACCTGCTTTCCCTACATACGAGGCCCTGGGGAGAAAGTTATTTTTACGAAGTCAGGGGAGGCAACTTGACAGGAGGCTTCCTGCAGCCATTTCCAAGCCCTCTGCCTGCTTGTGTGACTTGGGATCCGGGGTCCCCGGCCGGGAAGGAGGAGGGAGCCAGCGAGGATCTGCGAACCCGGAGAGAACCCACGCGCAGACTTCCGCTGAAAGGCACGGCAGCCCTCCCTGACTCACCTCTTCCCGGATATCTGGGGATGTTCTGAACCCAGAAGCCCCCTACACGTGGTGCTTTTCATGCAAGACTTCACATTTCAGCACACAACAATTCCAAAGGAGGAGCCTGGAGTTTCCGCTTCGCCCTCTCTATAGGTTCTCAGGCCTTCACTGTGGTTCACCCCGATCTTATTTACTCCAGCAAAAGGGCAGTGAGCAGCTGGGGCACAAGGCCTCCCAAGGACTGGGAGGCAGAGAGCAAACCTGGCTGAACTGGAGCAGCCACCTTCGCCCTGGGGCTGCACAGCCGCTGAGTCCAGCCGGGGGGCCTTGCTCCGCTGGAGACCTGCTAATCCACTGTTAGGAAGAGACACTTGTGGAGCCACCTACACAGTGGGTGCTGATCCCTCCGCTGACACAGCTAGGAAGTAGCTTCCGAAGGGACCTGCCCAGTGGTTAAGCTGCTGGACACTGGCATCCCCATATTAGAGCCAGTTCCAGTCCCGGCTGCTCCGCTCCCAATCGATCTCTCGGCTAAGCCCCTGGGAAGGCAGCAGGAGATGGTCGAAATGCCTGGGCCGTTGCCACCCTGTGGGAGACCCACATGGAGTTCAGGAAAAAATACGAGATTAAACCTAGTTTCTCAGTTCCAAACCGTGTGTTCTTAACTGTTGATAAATAACCTTCCCTTAAAAACTTCACTTCCCACCTTCGGTTACAGTCAAATTACAGCCTGAGGCCATCGTTGCAGTTAGGGCCTGAGCATCACACAGGTGACAGCATGTGATGGGGCCACATCGGGGCCCCATAACATCAAGAAGCCACAGCCCCAGTGGGGACCTCACGACACAGAATCCCGAACATGGCATCCTGGTGACAGCGGAAATCCATCCCGAGTTCACTTGTGGGGCTGCAGGGGGACACAGCACCTGAAGACAGAGAGCAGGGTCAGCACACTTCAGGGCACCTGCTGGGTGTGCGATGTCGGGTCCTGCACCTCTGTCGGGCTCCTGTCATGTCCGTGTCCCACGCGGCAGCCAGGACTCCAAGGAGACGGACGCGCCCAAGAGGAGGCAGCGAGCTTCCTTTTCCCTGGCCGCCCCTCTTTCCTGGTGTCCCAGGCGCCAGCAGGGGCCTCTCTTCATTCTCCTGTGTCAGGTGACTCAGCTGTGTGAGCACGGCCGATGGAACTCCACGTGGTCCATTTGGCTGTGCACAGTGGCAGGCAACACAGCGCTTTCCATTCCTTCTTTCTTTGCTCTTGACTTCCTAGGGTGTATTTGAAGTGTACACAATCACGCATGTACATGTAGATATCTATAATGAAGCAGATTAGCATAGTCACCATCCCGTAGAGTCCCCACCTCCCTCCCTTCCTCCCCTCCCTTCCCTCTTTCTTCCTCCCTCCCTCCCTCTCTTCCTTCCTTCCTTCCTTCCCCTCTCTCTCTCTCTCTCTCTCTCTCTTTCTTTCTTTCTCTCTTTCTTTCTCCTGCCCCACCTCTCTCTCACTCTCTTTCTCTCCTCTCTCTTTTTTCCTTCCTTCCTCCCTTCCTCCCTTCTTCCTTTCTTTCCTTCCTGGTGCCTGACACCCACTCTTGGGACAGGTCTCCTGTAGCAATCCAAACCTGCAGTCACACGTGCACGTTAGACATGGGGGCTCATCTGTGCTGTGTAAGCTGTACCCTTTGACCCACAGAGCCCCCCTCCCAGCTCCTCCCTCCTGGCAGCCACTCTGCTCTGTTTACATCTATTTGACTATTTTATTTCGATTTCACTGAAGTGCAACCATATAGTATTCTTTTCTGTGTCTGGCCCATTTTACTTATCATAATACCCTACAGGTTCCTACACGCTCTTGCAAATGGCAGAATCACTTCCTTTTAAGGTTGCATGATACAGCATTACACAAAGTCCTTCCAAAAGGTTTATTTTGTTGCAAAAGCTGAAATCCAGAGCTTCTCAAATGTGCAATTTGTATGAGCTTTTTGGAGACTCTCTGATATACACCAGGAATCCATCAACAGATGCTTCGTCGCATCCACGTCGTGGCTGTTGGGATCGTGCTGTTACGGCTGTGGCAGCACACACCCTTCTATGAGGCGGTAATTCCATGTCCTTTATTTCTCTACCCAGACTCGTTATTTTTAATTTTTCCATTTTTAATTTCTTCAGGCACTTGTATGTTATGTCTACAGTTGCCGCGCTGACCCATCTCCTCACCAGTGGACGGGCTCTCCTTTCCTCATAGCAGCACTCGGCGCTTCTTGCCCTTTGATAACGTCACCCTGACAGTGCTGGGGAATATCCTGCTGCTGTTCTGAATCGCTTCTCTGACGACATGAGAAGATGCTGGACACTGACCTGTTGGCTACTGTCATGTCCTCAGGGAGGTGTCTGTTTAAGGTGTCTCCCTACTGGTTAAGGGGGTTATTGTGTTGCGTTGTGTTAAATCTCTTACACATTTGGGTATGAAATCCTCGTTTGATCTACAGTTCACAGATGCTTTGTCCCACTCTGCTGCTACCATTTTACTTCGTTCATTTGTTTCAGTTTTTGTGCAGACGTTTTTAGCTTGACATCATCGCGCGTTATCTTTGTTCCTTTTTCATTGGCTCAACTGGTGCTCCTTTGAACTGCGATCTTCATTTCTTCTTTGAGGAATGAGTTAAAATTGTTGCCACCACTATTGGGCATTAAGTCATGGAAATGACCACTTTTGCATGGTGAACATCTCAGCCATGGGCAGGGTAGTTGCTATGATTATCCTCATTTTAATGATGAATAATCAGAGACAGACTCAAACCAGTGGCTCACAAAGTCATGTGGTTACTAAGAAGCAAAGTCTCCTAGTATAAAACCCGAGTCGTGTGAATTTCAGTCCAGTGCTGCTTTCGTGGACCCACATTCGGATGACAACCTGCTAATAGACCAATATTGTATTAGTGCTTTGGATCCGACCAGACTCTAACTTCAGGATAAAAGCACTTGCTAATGTGTCGCTCTATTGTTACTCAGCAGGACTTAGTCTACAGGTCACATTCAGTGCATAATGAGTTTAGCAGCCATGCCAGGGAGCCTCAGAGGACCCAGCCAAGGCCAGTGGAAGCTGATGGCTTAAACAGCTCTCCAGCAGGTTTTGGCCATGCAAACCACGGCAGGGGATCCATCACCATCATCCTGAGTCCGTTTAACATTCAATAAATCATCTACGTTCCTTACGTATCTCCCTTCTTTATGTTCTCATGAGTTTTCTAAATTAATGGTCATGACTTTTACTTTCAAACAGACGACGCTATGACCATTCAACGTGGGACTCTGGTCTGACTTTACAAAGTCTGGAGCCTTCGGATTTGATGAAAGCAGAGATGTAAACATCCAAGCGGGCATCAGTGTGACCGTCTGACCTCGGGGAGCTTTCTTGCCTCCAAGCTGAGTTTATGATTCTCACATGGTCTAGAGGGAGGGACTTGAACTTGGACGTGAAGTTACACTTACCAAGATTTAGTGGGGTCTGCAGGCCCGCTGTGGGGCAGCACTGGGAGGACAGTGAGAAGCAGCAGACAAGGACAGCCCTGGCACACGGGGCCGGGCAGGGACTGAACTATGAGGTCATGGGCACCGAGACTTGTAGCAAAGAGCAACAGGAGTGTTCAGTTTTCTTCTCCCAGGTTATAGAAGTTAATCTCCTTAAGCAAGGGGATCTGGTGAAGGGATCTTACTAATGTTTCAAAAATACCTTCAATGCCTTTTAAGTTTTTATTTCTTGTTTACTCACTTGTGAGGCAGAGAGAGAAAGAAGTACAGAGATAGAATTAGAGAGAGAGGGTGTGAGTTGCCGCTGACTGGCTCAGTCTCCAAGTGCCCACAAGGTCCCAGGCTGGGCCACGCTGAAGGTGGCTCGGTCATGGCGTCTAAAGACTACACGGATGATCTCATCGGCAGTTAAATGAGAGAAGACCCTTTCTGTTGTGACATCACACAGCGGTAATTAACATTTGAAGCAGAAACATGCAAACATGTCTCCCGGTCACATCCTTCTTTACGGATACTTGGAGTCTTTCAATAAAATTGGGTCTGGGTAGATTAAGAATCATGATGCATTTCAGACAAAAATGTATTTAACTGCAGTTAGAAATAAAAACAGAAGACAGCTAATAAATACTCAACTGAAGTGTAAGTCATTTAAGCATTTTGTTTTAAACGCACTTATCTGTGCAACAAAATCAATGTTTCCATGTATTTTCACATCTCTACACCAATTTTCATTTCTCCATTGATTTTTTTTTACATTTATTCTAAGTGTTTCTATGGCTTGGATGTTTCTGGGGAGAGGGTATGCTTTCCATGTGGGGGGTGGGGCCTAGTGCGAGGTATTTAGGCCTCAGCACCATGAGGGATGGATCTAGTGCTAAGAAGACTTGAGGCTCTGAGTTTGATCTCTTGTTCTCTCTTGTCCGAGCTACAGCTCAGCAAGAAGACCCTCACCAGGTGTGGTACCTTGGTCTGTTACTTCCCAGCCTACAGAATGGAGAATAAATTCATTTTGCTCATTATAAATCACCCAGGCTTTGATAATCTGGTACAACAGCATAAAATGGACGAAGACAAGAATCTACTATGTTGCAAGCACTTGGAATAGACATTTGGATTTAGCCCATATACATAAATTTTCCAAGTATAGATGCTATTTGATTTATGGCCTGATAAACTCATCCCAAGTTGAAAAATATTGTCAAAATCTCTTAAGTTGAAAACCTAACGACCATCATTGTTTAGCCTCTTCTACCTTAAACATTCTCAGAATGTCTGCATTAGCCTACTAGCCCAAAGCCTATTTCACAGTAAAGAATCGCTCATGTAGTTTATTTTATACTGTACTGAAGCTGAAAAGCAGAATGGATGTGTGAGTACACTTTTGCATCATTGTAAAGTTGGAAAACCCTAAGTCCACCCACCACAAGTCAGGGACCGTGTGCTATTTTTTTGCTACCTGCTTGCATCATTTAACAATTTGACTATATTCCTCTAGCATTCATGTGTTGTATTTTAATGTCATCTGATAGTCGCTGGAATCTGTCTCAATAGTTCTATTGTCAGATATTTGGAGAGTAGAATTAAAACAGTTCTGAAGATGCAGGCTGACCCTTGACACATCTATTGTGCTCAACAAGCGTTCCCCACGGAGCAGCAATGCACCGTGCACTCTGCTTTGGTGCAGTGCAGACAAGGACCAGTGGAGGTGATAGATGTGTGTGTGAGTCCCGGGGACACCCATAAAACCTGCGTTCCAGGGGTACTGGCAGGGCTGTCCATGGCGCTGCAGGAGCAAAGATGTCCCTGGGAAAGTGAGCGAAGGCCCTGTTGTGGCCTGGGGGGCTGGATCCTGTGTCTCTGAATGAATTCTGGAAGGAGTACAACAGGAGACATAGGAGTAAGTGTGCTCACCGCCTTCAGGTCTCCGAGGGCTTTGTCACACCCTCCCCTGCCCGCAGGTGCCTGTGACGGCTGGTGCAGCTGATCTCTTTTTTTTTTTTTTTTTGACAGGCAGAGTTAGACAGTGAGAGAGAGAAAGGGCTTCCTTCCGTTGGTTCACCCCCCAAGTGGTCACTATGGCTGGCGCTGTGCCAGGAGCCAGGTGCTTCCTCCTGGTCTCCCATGTGGGTGCAGGGCCCAAGGACCTGGGCCATCCTCCACTGTACTCCTGGGCCACAGCAGAGAGCTGGACTGGGACAGAATCCGGCGCCCCGATCAGGACTAGAACCCAGAGTGTCCGCGCCGCAGGCAGAGGATTAGCCTGTTGAGCCGCGGCGCCGGGCAAGCCAATCTCTTTCAAAGCCATCATCGCATGATTCTGCAGCAAGGGCGCTTCAGAGTACAATTTGGATACTTTATTGGTTGAGTTAACACAACAAATACCATCAATCCAGCAATTACTAATTGTCTCCTCCATTATCAAGGAAGAAATGACTCATAAACCTTTTATGCCTTTCACGGTGGACTACAGGAAGATTCATCTCCGGGAGAGGCATCTTTCATCTCTACCTGGTGCCAGCCCCCGCCCTCACTCACCCTACCTCCCTGGCTTCCTGTTTGATGTTCTGCCTTGGCCTCCGTTAGGATCAGGATGTCTTGAACTTATCAGCAAGGCTTGACCACCGGTGATAAATCTCTGTAGCCTTCTGTGACTTAGCAATTACCCTCGCTGCCTGGTAAGAGAGAGGATAAGACAGAGACCGTGGTCAGACAGAGCCCTTCCTGCCCTGGGCTGGTCTCGCGGTGAGCAGGGAGGGTGCACTACTTCTCTGGGTACCCAAGGGCAAGATGAGAGCTTTAGAAACACTGGGTTTTAACCGCCAAACCGTGCTCGCAAAGAATGGCTCTTTGCTGGAGAGCCACAGCTTTGACCCGCGTATTGATTTTTGGTGTGCAGAGTCTTGGGTTTATTATCTCCTACAGGTTAACTAACACAGCCAAGTGCCAGGGGCTTTGTGAACAGAGCTCCTGATGAATGGGAGCCTGCAGGCCGTGTCGGAGTAACCTGGAGCGGTTTCTAAAGCATTTTCCTGGCGATCACACAGGTGGGTCCCTAGGCAACCTCTGCTCCTCACGCTTCGCCGCCGCACCTGCATGCAGTCATCACTCCCATGACCGCCTGGCGTGGCAGCCACTCAAAGCCCGGGACCTGGGTTAGGGGTCCCTGTGCAGACCCGGGCTTGTCACGTCGGGCTTCTTGCTGGTGCCCTGCCTTCTCAGCACTACACAGGACCAACTCTGTCTATCTTAGAGGAGTGGGATGCTCCCTGCTAGGTGTGGTTTCTTTTTTTTTTTATAAGATTTATTAATTTACTTGAAAGGCAGAATAACAGAGAGACAGAGGCAGAGGCAGAGAGAGGTTTTCCATCCACTGGTTCACTCCCCAGATGGCTACAACAGCTAGCGCTTGTGCCGATCCCGACAGGAGCCAGGAGCCAGGAGCTTCTTCCCAGTCTCCCACATGGGTGCAGAGGCCCAAGGACTTGGGCCATCTTCTGCTGCTTTCCCAGGCCACAGCAGAGAGCTTGGTGGGAAGTGGAGCAGCTGGGACTCTAACCAGTGCCCATGTGGGATGCCGGCACTGCAGGCGGTGGCTTTACCTGCTATGCCACAGCATCGACCCTACTATGTGTGGATTCTGAGGTCCTTGAAAATACAGTTAACTCTTGGTACCCAACAGGAGTTGGTTCCTGTGTTCCCAGGCATGCCAGAACCCATGGATGTTCAAGTCCCTTATATCCAATGGTGTAATTTTTGCATATAACTTACGCAAGCACCCTTATGCATTTTTAAAATATTATGTTTATTTATTTGAGTTCTGGAGACGAGAGAGAGCTCACATCTGCTGGCTCACTCTCCAAGTGCTTGCAAGGGCTGGGAATCAGAGCTGGGAGGCAGAAACTCACTCCAGGTCTCCCATGCGAGTGGCAGCAGCTCAATGACTCACATAATCCCCACTGCCTGCCAGGGCCCACACTAGCAGAAAACCGGGATCAGGGGCCAGAACTGGGACTCAAACCCTGAAACTCCATGGGCTGCAGGAGTCTTAACTGGCATCAACCACTAGGCTAAACACCTGCCTCATTCCAGTATACTTTAAATCACCTCTAAAGATTTATAATACTTATTATGATATATACAGTTATTACACTGCACTTTAAGGGAACAATCACTAGGAAAATGTCAGTACATGCTCAGTAGAGACAATATGTCAGAGTTACAGAGAGGCCGAGGCAGAGAGAGCAGGGGGAAGAACTTCCATTCACTGGTCACTCCCCAAATGTCCACAATAGCCGGAGCTGGGCTGATCTGAAGCTGGGAGCCAGGAGCCAGGATCCAGGAGCCAGGAGCTTCTTCCAGGTCTCCCACTCAGGTGCAGGGCCCAAGCACTCGGCCATCTTCTACTGCTTTCCCAGGCCATAGCAGAGAGCTGGATTGGAAGTGGAGCAGCCAGGTCTTGAACTGGCGCCCAGATGGGTTCCTGGCACTACGGCTAGTAGCTTTATCTGCTACTCCACAGGGCTGGCCCCAATAATATTTTAAAGAATGTTTTTTTATCTGCAGCCAATTGAGTAGCAGATGCTGGATCCGTGGGCATACAGGGGTTGGCTGGATCCGTGGGTGTGCAGGGGTTGGCTGGATCCATGGGCGTGCAGGGTTGGCTGGATCCGTGGGTGTGCAGGGGTTGGCTGGATCCGTGGGCATGCAGGGGTTGGTGGATCCATGGGCATGCAGGAGTTAGCAGATCCGTGGGCATGCAGGGGTTGGCTGGAGGTCTGTTTCGCAGGTTGCCTACTGTGGGACCTTTGCGCACCCCAGATGTCCAACCTTCTGCCTCTGCGAGGATGACGCACTCCATGTCTGATGGATGAGTATTTTTGTACAGGTCAATTCGGCACATATTTTTGTACACCTCCTATTCTCAGTTCTGGTCCTGATGCATGGAGGTACCTTAGTGAACACATAGGGGCCTTTGCCTCTTGGAAGTAACCTGCGAGTGGGGAAGACAGACAATGCCCAATAGACGCTGAGACTGATCACATTCTATTATTTGGTAGAATGTGATCAGGGACGCAATTTAAAAAATGAATGGGGCCGGTGCTGCAGTGCAGTGGGTTAAAGCCCTGGCCTGAAAAGCCCCAGCATCTCCTATGGGTGCTGGTTCTAGTCCCAGCCACTCCTCTTCCGATCCAGCTCTCTGCTGTGGCCTGGGAAAGCAGTAGAAGATGGCCCAAGGCCTTGGGCCCCTGTACCCATGAGGGAGACCTGGAAGAAGCTCCTGGCTTTGGATTGACAGAGCTCCGGCCATTGCAGCCATTTGGGGAGTGACCCAGTGGATGGAAGACCTTTGTGTCTCTATCTCTACCTCTCTCTGTAACTCTTTTAAATGAATAAAAATCAATCTTTTAAAACAAAACAAAATGAACAACACGGAAGACAGAGAGTGACAGAGAGGGCAAGGCCCTCCTTAAGGAGACCTCTGTCTGCCTTGGACCAGTCCTGTTCAACGTGCATTGGTACAGAGAAGCAGAGACAAGAGCCACGTACACTGAACCCTGTGTCTGACACAGCTGGCAAGTGCCAAGTCCACTGAAGCCTGTACTCCTACCCAGTAGTTTAAATTGTCCGCAGCAAAGTGAATACATACCTTTTGGCTGACTATATACACACAGTGACTATATACACACAGGCGCTGAACAGGTGTCTGAAGTGTGAGCCCATGCCTTTGATAGCAGTAAACCCCAATCACTTAAAAAGAGAAAATTAACCTCAGTGCCCATAGATGTTCTGGGACAGAAGTTCATTAAGGGAGCAGAAGGAAGAGGCATTTAGAGCAGCGATCAGTTGATCGCTGATCAACACTTCTCTGCCTCTGTTAGGAGCTCTGTGGACGAGGGCCCGTGTCCCAGGGGTCACTGTTTTACTCTCCTGTTCCTGTCACTGTCCAGGACATCACGCATATTTGTGAAACAAACTTAACACTGCAAATGCACTTGGAGATCCACACTACGCGTGAATACGTTAACGATCTTCCTGGCGCCAGCAGCAGAGAAAATGATTTAACTGTTTAAATCCTGCATCTTCCAAACTTGTGTGAGGGAAGTGTCTTTCCATGCATCAGTCCTGAAGCCAATAGTCCACGGAGATAAAGTTAGGGAAACAATCCTCTAGGGAAAAAGGAATTTCCACACTTAGACCTTTAGAAGGAAACATGTCCAGGTATTGATCCACCCAGTTATCCTACATTCACCTCACTGCATCAGTGGCAGGAGGGGACTCCGAGGACGAGGGAGCAGGTTGGCTTCAGGAGCCCGAAGTTGAACCTCAACTCGACCTTTTGCAACTGTGACCTTGGGCTTGTCCCTTAACTCTTTTCTGAGGTTCAGGTTTCTCACCTGGAACATTTCGAGGAGAAATTAAATGCTGTGATGGCTAGCGATGCTTCTGACAGAGTACCCTGAACGCAGATACGCAGTCAATGAGTGCGATTTGCATGTGAATTTATGATCTCCGTCTGCTTAGGAAATGTACCCATGACATTCAAGAATAGAGCGTCTCGATGATCTGTCTCAAGGGAGCTGGCAGAGAAGTTGTTCTTAATGCCAAAAGGAATAACTTCCTTGTCTCAGCAATAAGGAAAATGTTTACAAACCAGAAGCCTCTGCTCCCGCATGCTGTCCCCCTCCCCCTCCATTACCCAGGATAACATCTGAGCCTCCTGGAAGATGTGCCAATGCGCCCAGGGAAATGGGAAAAGAGAAGAGGGGATTGTGGGAAACCTGCTCCTGGGTGGCGCGTGGTGGATTCTGGGTCTGCTAGTCACAGGGAGAAATCTACTGTTCCTTGTATAGGAATGAAAATAGGCAAATAGGCAGAATAGGCACAAGTGGCCCATTTTCAGTCGAATTGCAGGCAAACCAGGCGTGCGAATCGGGCCGTCCACGTCTCTGGCCTCTGTCACCCATCGGATTTTCCTTCCGCAGGGGAGTGGGGAAGAGGCTCCCCCCGGCCCCTGCAGGCGTGCTTTCTGCAGGGAGGAGGCTTTCAAGCTGTGGGTGACTTCTGCTGGGTCCCCGCCTCTGGTCCACACGACCCTCAAAGACCGGCTCACTCTGCACGACGGGAATGAAGGCTGGAAGCTGATCAGGAGGGAGGAGGGGGTGTGCCGGTAACGCCGTTGATCCTCGAGCCTCTGAAGGGGTTTGAAATGGGCAGGTTGGATCCCTTCAGGGGCTGAAGGAGTGAGTGGACCCCCGCGCTGTCCCAGGCACACTCCTGCACGACTTCCTGGTGCCGGCTGATGCCTCCTCTGTACAGCCAGTGCTGACTCCTCTGCCCCAAGCTGGCCCCCTGGGCTTCTCTGGGGCCATCACTCTCCTATACCTTCAACAGGGCAATCTTCCGGTGTGTGTCGCTCAGCACTGCTGTAACAGAGTAAGTCCTCATGGGACACGTGTCCTTGGATTTGAGGTTTATGAATAATTCTCTAGGGTTTTGCCTTCTGGGCCCACTAGTGTAGACACCCCCCCTTCTAGACACACTGGGAGTGTGATCTTGACCCCCCAGCATGGCCAGGAAAGGGTTGAGCCCCCATGGCTTTGGGTGGCAACACCCCCACAGAAGCCCTGTGCCTGTGCCCCAGGGTCTCCAGGGCTGGGGTCCTGAGCCTATCGCTAGGCCAGGAGGTCCCCCTCATCTTTGGAAATCTCCGTGGAAGCAGCCAAGTCTCCAGAGCTCTGCCGGTGCGAGCCCAGAGCCCTGCAGCCCTCAGCTGGCCCGGAGCAGAGCGCCAGGTCCTGTGCTCGCAGGCGCAAGTGACCGCAGGCTGCACGGTGACCGCAGCGCCTCCCTGGGAGCTGTCTGCTCCAAGTCTCTCGCACTCTGGCTGTGATGGGAGGCCGGCCTGCAGGTTGCTGGAGTGTCTCCAGGGTTATTCCTCCATTGTCTTCAACAACAGCTCCAGTGCCAGGTGCCCCGACTGAGTGATCTTGTCTCAGATTACAGGGCCACAGCCCCAGGGCTTTGTCCTAAACAGACCTGCTCAGTTTTACTGCGCGTACAGACTGTTTTCCGAACCTTTGAGTGCTGCTTCCCTTTTGTTGAATCACTCTTTTTTTTTTTTTTTTTTTTTTTGGACAGGCAGAGTGACAGGCAGAGAGAGAGAGACAGAGAGAAAGGTCTTCTTTTGCCATTGGTTCACCCTCCCTAATGGCTGCTGCGGCCAGTGCACCATGCTGATCCGAAGCCAGGAGCCAGGTGCTTCTCCTGGTCTCCCATGCAGGTGCAGGGCCCAAGCACTTGGGCCATCCTCCACTGCTTTCCCAGGCCACAGCAGAGAGCTGGACTGGAAGAGGAGCAACCAGGACAGAATCCAGTGTCCCGACCAGGACTAGAACCCGGTGTGCCGGTGGATTAGCCTAGTGAGCCGCGGCGCCAGCCCTGAATCACTCTTCTTTAAGTTGTTCACCTCTTCTGACTTTTACGTTAAGTAGTCAAGAGAAACCAGGCGGCTCCTTCAACACTTTGCTCAGAAATGCTCTCAGTCCAGTATCCAACCTCATCAAAGTTATAGCGCGTTGCTCTAGACGCTGGTGCATGAACACAGTTCTGGCGGGATCTTAACCACTGTGTACCAAGGCTGGCCTTTCGTCCGCCGGCCGGTAGAGTCCTCATTTGTGCTGGACGCATTGTAAGAACAGTTTTACCATCTGTATTTCCATGTTTGTAAAAGATTTATTTATTTATTTATTTGAAAGGTAGAGTTATATAGAGATAGAGAGGGAGGGAGAGAGAGAGAGAAAGAGAGAGGGAGAGAGAGAGGGAGGGAGAGAGGGAAGGAAAGAGAGAGAGAGGGAAAGAGGGCTTTCATCCACTGGTTCACTCCCCAAATGCCCACAACAGCTGGGACTGGGCCAGGCTGAAACCAGGATTCTGGAATTCCCTCTGGGTCTCCCATGGCAGCTCAGGGCCCAAGCACCAGGCCCATCTTTTGCTGCTTTCCCTGGAGCATTAGCAGGGAGCTGAATCAGAAGTGGAGCAGCCGGGACTCAAACTGGTGCCCACACGAGATGTCTGCACCTCAGGCTGCCACAGTGCCGGGTCCAGACGTCTCTATTTCTACCCGGAATGCATTCGAGACCCCTTAGGCTTCTCTCCAGTTCTGCTTTTCTTTCCGAGACCTTCCCAGGATCTCCTGGGGACGTCCGTTCGTGGTCACATAGGCTTTTTCTAGTGTGTGCGTCAAAGCCGAGGGGCACCGCTTATACACTGGGTACTCAGAAGGTCGGGGACGAGGCACCGGCAGACGTGGTGTCCAGTGTGGGCCCGGCGCCTGGCTCTCCGACGTCTTCTACCTGCGTCCTCACCCGGCTTTTGCACAGGGCTCATCTCCCACGAGGGCTTTGCCTACAGGAGCTCCTCACCTCCCCGAAGCTTCCACGGCCAAATCACACCACACTGGGGCCCAGGTTTCCGCAGGAATTTTGGGAGAACACAGATAGCAGCGTTACCTGCTGGGGCATCTCTGCCTACCTCTTCTATCTGTGAACTTGCCACCAGGGCTAGGGCGGTTTTTGACTTAGGCCTTTGCCGCTCCTCCCTAGAATGCTGCCCTGCACAGCCAATGGGGAGTGAACTTTGGAATCCGCAGGCAAGGCACCAATCCAAGATCCAGCATCTACCCGCTCCGGGCCTTGAACAAATTATTTAAATGCCGTGAGCCTTGGCATTCTCGACTGTAAGAATCACAATACCAGAGGCTCCCACACTGTGGTGAGAAGTCAGTGCCACAGTGCACAAAGCATTAAAGAACGGCCTGCAGTGTGTCCACACAAAGGACGCTCACTCTTTCTCTGAGCAAGCCTCAGAAACTTCTACATCTGAAAATGGGGGCGGGGCCTTTGTGGTCCAGTGGGTTGGGTTTTAAACAAATGCATTTTCCCTTAGCAAGTTCAGAAGCAAGCAAGGGAGGCTGCACCTCACCTGGCTGGTCTGCGGGTCCTGAGCTGGGAGGGGGCACTGCACGGGGAAGGAGCAATGGCCGAAGCACTAAGCAGCTGCAAAGACCCAGTCACTGTCCTAGCCACGCCCAGAAAGATGTTAATTAAAGGAATTTTTTTTTCCTTTGGAATCAAAGGGGCCACGGATGAAGAAATCTGCAGAAATTATCTAAGGCTGCTTCGACCTTAGCATTCATTATTCAACACCACACTCATTGCCCTGATTATAAATATTTAATCTCTCAACAACTGTAAGTGGTTGCCTCTTCCAGGAGGACCTGTGAGCACTAAGGGATGGGGGAAGCAGGAGAGGGCCAGGGAAGGTGGAACCACAAAACCCCGCCTGGGTCATCGAGGGCCAAGGACAGGCGTCACGGGCACTGCTGCGAGGGGCCTTTGTGAGCAGGTCCCCCAGTGCCTGGATGCTATTTTGTCTTGTAATTGTTTCCTGGAGCTCCAAACCACACACAGCCCCTGTCGGAAGGGGTGGCAGGTGTCCACAAGTGAAGCAGGACCCCTAGCAAGGAGAGAAGTCATCCCTGTGCGTGCCTTCTCTCTGCCCCTTTGTTCTCTCTCTCTCTCTCTCTCTCTCTCTCTCTCTCTCTCTCACACACACACACACACACACATACACACACACACACACACGGCCAGCAAGCTTGGCAAGCTTGGGGGCCTATCAATAATGCATGTGCAGCCTTGCATCAACCCCCAGGCCAGGAGAGGGAACAGGGAGACAGGGAAGTGTTGTTTCCCAGCCTTGCACAGGTCATGTCTGTGACCGGCTCATTGGCAGGAGACTCCCCAGATGCAATCGTGTGTGTATGTGTTTGCCCAGATAGTGGATCTCTGGACACTAACTGAGGTGGTCATGGCTTCAATTGTATCTCGCTGAGACCCATGCGTGAAGTCCTCCTCCCCAGTCCTGAAGAATGCAAATGTGTTTATGTACAGGCTACAGAGGTAACAAGTCAAGTTCTGCTAAGTCGTACTGAGTATGATGGGGCCGTTGTCCTGAAAGAGGGGAAATGTGTATACAGAGAAACACACATGGAGAACATCCCGGGAAGACAGATGCAGAGGTCGGAGTGACGCCTTTACAAACCAAGGAATGTCAGGATTGCCAGCATCCGCCAGAAGCAGCGGAGAGGCCTGGACACACCCAGCGTCACAGCCTCAGAAGGAACCAGCAGTGCCCACTCCTTGTCCGAGACTCCGGGGCTCCAGGTAACGGGAGACCATAGACGTGAGTTGCCCACACCCCCTTGCTGGCTGGACTTTGTTAACATGATCCTAACAGACTACACCAGGCAGCATCTGGGAGGAGGTCGTCACCAGGACCCGGCTGCGCCACTCCGCCAGGAGGTTCCTCTGGGTATTCTGTCTTGGAGTCCTTCCTTCAGTGGGTCGTGATCTCGATGCTTTATAAGGTCAAGAAAGTGCCAGACTGGACCGTGTGGAGGGCTGCTGTGTAAGTCGGAGTTCTCCAGAGAATCAGAGGAAACAGGACCTCTCATCTGTCTGTGTCTGTCAATCATCTACCTACGTTCTACATCTCCCATGTACCTGTTTATATCCATCATCTCTGACATCTGCCTGTCCTATCATGTATGATTATCTATCACCTATATCTACTTATCATCTCTCTATCCTCTCTACCATCTGTCTCTATCATCTATCTATCTGTCAATATATATCATCTACATATCTATTGTCTATCTAATCTATCTCTCCATCAATAAACTAGCCACCTACCTTGCTACCAAGAGATATCTTATAAGGAACTGGTTCACATGTCTCTGGAGGTCAGAGCTCCTGGGATCTGTAGGTCAAGCAGCCAGTGATCCAGGAGAAGTTGCTGGCATAGCTCATCTCTGAAGGCCAGCACACTGGAGACCCAGGCATAACCGATTTTAGGAGTCCAAAGCTGAAGACGTTTCTAGATGAGGTTAACATTGAAACTGAAAGAACCAGGAAAGAGATCATGCCCCCTAATGCGCGTTGAAGGGCTGTGTAGAACCATAAGGCTGACTTCTGGGAGTAACAGGATTCCTTCTGTCTGACTGCCTTCCAACACTCGAATTAAACATAGCAGCAGCATTCGCAAGAGCCGGATGGGCTCAAGTCATAGTCACTGAGAATGGAATGTAGTGAGTGAAACGCGTTAAGTCCATGCTATGAAATATCACTCAGCCTTGAGAAGGATGCTCCAACTAATCACACAGACGGCCGTGAAGGCATCCTACCCACCAGAACAAGCTGCTGGCAGGAAGGGGCAGACGTGGTATGAGTCCAGTTACCGGAGGTACCGGGTCCACCAAGTAGGATGCTGGCTGCCAGGGGCTGGGGGAAGATGAGCCGGCAGCTGCGGTTTAATGGGGACAGAGTTTCTGTCCAGGAAGACACCAAGACTTCTGGAGATGGATGGTAATGGTGGCTGGCTTGTTAATGGGAAAATACTTAACACTACTGCATCGGACACTAAAAAAGAGTTAAGATGCTATAGATCGGTGCATTTTATTTTTCAAAATATACACGCAAACACGACTATTGAGTACTCCACAGAACAGCTGGGGCACCTGCAGATCCAGGTTCTTGCTAAGTTTCCGGAACTGGCCCGGTGGTTGACAGCGGTGGGAGGCTCTGCCGTGGGCACTGCCTGTGAGCAGAGGGCCAACTCGGCTGGTTTTGCTAGTGCAGCCACTGGAGCCCACTGCTGTGCCAGACACCCAGTGCTGAAATGGCTGTCCTTTCTGAGAGCCTCATGCCATCCAGCAGCCTCGGGAGCCACGCACGCTGGGGGCAGTAGTCCCTCTGCACCCTGCTCACTTCCCGTCTCACCATTCCCAGGGCGTGGCTGGAAGCGTCTCTTGGAAGTCTGGGCATTGGCTGTGGCAAAGGTGGGAGAAGTGACCACCCTAGATCCCAGTGCTGGAAAGAGGCTCACAGAAGCCAGACCTCCCTCCCCAAAGAACAGGCACTACGCAGACAGAAAGAGGGGAGCTCCCAAAACCAGTACTTCCTCCACAGGCTGGTTACAGGATAAAACACAAGAGTTAGGATCGGGTGTCTGGCCTAGCGGTTTAGTGGCCGCTGGGATACCTGTATCCCATCTCAGGGTGCTGGTTCACCTCCCAGCTACAGCTTCCGGTCCAGCTTCCTGCTAACACAGGACCAGGGAGGCAGGAGAAGATGGCTCAAGTACTTGGGTCCCTGTCACTCATGTGGGAGACCAGGGTTGAGTGCTGGGCTCCTGGTTTTGCCCTGGCTCAGCCCTGGTGGCTGTGGGCATCCGGGAAGTAAACCATTTGTGTCTCTGCCTCTCTGCCTTTCAAATAAAATGCAGATAAATAAATAAAGTATTAAAGCATGCTTAAGTGGCCATCATGGTGCCCGACACAGAAAAATCCAGCAATGTATGAGAGCCATTGTTTTTATTGTTGTTGCAATAGTGTTATGAACCCATTTATTACAAGTGTAATATACACTATTCTAGTAGACCTTAATGGTTGTTAATAAAATATTAATGCATTTTATTTATTTTTTCATATATTTCATGGCAAACACCCACTGTTTCTTGCCATGTGCGATTCTTAGTCTAATGATCGCCCTCCCAAGAGAGTAACCTTTAGTCCGTGATTAAATAGGGATTTCTGGAGACACAAGCAGAGGCAGCGAGATCTCTGCCCACGGGCTTATTTGGCCATCGCTGCTGGAGAAGCCAAATAAGGTAGAAGCGCCTCCTGTTGACACTCAGCGGTGTTCCGTCAGATGGCTTCAGAGGCACGCTTCTCTCGTGCGTGGGGGTCTCCCCCACCAACGCAGCCTTCACAATGCTCATGTGGGGTGGGCCTGGCACCGACCCGGTCTCTGCGGTCCCCCGCCTCTTCTACGCCCCTTTCCTGTGGCCAATGCTCCACTGCTCCACTGCTTTGCTCACGCTTCTTGGATGCACAGTTCAGCCGAGCCCGCTGTTTCCAGGCTGGGTTAGCTGAGGTCCCCAAGGCTGCCTACCAGACCATAGTCTTCTGACATTGTCTCCCGCCCCTGCTGATGCTGGGAAATGAACCGGCTTCTTTTGTTCCCCACTCGATTCTGGCGCATCAGGGCACTTAACCGCTGAAGTTATCATGTTAAAATCACACCTGGCTGAGCTCTGGGTACGCACTCCTGGAGGACAATGGTTTCCGAAGGCACAATCCATGACAGCCCAGCTTGGCAAGAACGCCTTGTTTTGCTGGAGCATCAGCCCCGTTAGACCACGGGGCTCCTGCCGGCCGGCACTCGGCTCCTGTGTGTGACTGTCATGGTGCGCCTCTGATCTACTCCCTTGGACGAGAAGAGTCGTTTCTTGACTGGGTTCAAGCTGGAGTAGAATTTCCATTTCTCACTGAGTAAACAGTTTCCTAGGAAACACAGTGAAGGGTGCCTGCGGCTGCCCTGGGTGGTAGGAACAGCCTTTCACACCTGTGCACATACAAGCTAATAGCAGCCCGCTCCCATGGCGGCCATATTCCAAGTCAGGACCTCCACTGCAGATGCGCTGGTTCCTTCTTTGTGTGTACGCTGGAAAACAAACCCATTCAAAAGTCGGAGCGTGTAGCATCACATTTGTCTTTAACATCAGTCACTTCCATAGGAATTACTTCATGCCATGGGCCATAGTAAGCACTTCTTGTACTTCAATATACTTTTTATATACACAGCAATCGTCCTACAAGATGTGGATGCTTATTTTCCGCGTTCTACAAAGAGGAAGGAGAGGTGGGGAGCCTTCAAGTCAGTTTGCCCAAGGTCACATCACAAGTCAAGGTTGCTGCTGGGGTTTGAATGCACCTGTTAGACCCAGAATCCAGATGTTTCACCAGCCCATGGCCCCGCCCCTGCTAACTCCCACAAGTGCCCGGGAAGCAGAGAGGAGGGCCCTGGTTAGATGATTCAGATGCCAATAAGTTAAGAAACTGACACCAAAGAAGTGACACTTGATTGGTACCTTGAAGGCAGAGTGGAACTGAAAGGTATGGATTATGGGAAGGGGGGCAAGCGTAGTGCACAGGACAGAGGGTGACCTGTAGCAGCAGGTGGTTAAAACCAGAGCAGGGCAGAGGGGGACAATGGCGAATATGCACGGAAACTGAAGACTTCACTCTTCTCTATTTAAAAATTATTTATTTATTCTCAGTTTATTTGAAAAGTAGAGACATAAACACAGAGGAGAGCAGTCTTCAATCTACTGGTCCATTCCCCAAATGCCCACAACAGCTGAGGTTGAGCCAGGTCAAACCGAGAGCTCAGATCAGACATGATCAGGGTCTCCCACGTAGGGGACAGGGGCCTAAGCAGGAGAGCCATCCACTGCTGCCTGCCACAGGGGGCATTAGCAGGGAATCAGATCAGAAGTGCATAGCTGGGTCTGGCAGTGGGCTCTCCAGTGTGGGATGTGGGTATCCCAAGCTGGCATCTTAACCACAGCACCAAAACCCTCCCAGGCCTTGCTGTTCCAGGTCTTTATCCTCATGGCAACAAAGACTTGTCTAAAGACTTTAGCCAACGTTAGAAGAAGAAGAGGGACGAAGAGGAGGAGGAGGGGAGGGAGAAGGAAAGCAGGAGGAGGAGGAGGGGGAGGAGAGGGAGGAGGAGGAAAGAAAATATGGCGGTTGTATGAAGTGCTAATTGCCAATTTTATAATTTATTTAAATAATGATGATTATAATTTATTTAAACATGAAGAGTCTGGTGTATCTTATATTCCTTAGAATGTGAGGACTCTGGTCAAGGCCTTGATGGGGTTTTCTACTCCCAACCTACGGAAGGGGAATGCACGCCTTTAGAAACAACAGTGTGGTAAAGCAGTCTAGGTTTGCTAAATGGAGACTTCCAAATCCTTAAACGGAAGACGCTTGGAAGTGTGTGGCCCTATTTAGATGCATTTAGCACCCAGAAAGCAGGTCCTGACACCTGCTCCTCCACCTCCACTGATTGACTAGCTGCCTTTGAAGAGGGAGCTCACCTATCACAGTATTTTGGAAATAGTCTCGTTTTCCACCTTTCGATTTTCCCTTTAAGACAATTAGAAAATCAGCCAGACTGAGGCTCCCCAAATGGGTTTTGAAGAGCTTCTCCATGGGCCTGGTGAGATTCCCTCCCTTGCTTACCACTGCATATCTCAAATGTATTGGGCATTTTGGAATAGGATCGTCCTTGGTCGTTTCATCCAAGAGGGACAGCATTGTGCTGTCCTCTTGCAGGCTCACGTACAGAACTTTCTCTACCGAGATATTCATAGGGACACAGCCCATGGCCGCTAGGTGGTTCAGGAATGCGAAGCCATCACTAAAGGGCCTTACTCGAATCAGACCCTGACCACGGCCGTCACCGTGCTCGCTGCCAGCCTCATACTGATCCACTGAGTGAGAGATGCTGGAATAAGTTGTTCCTCCAAAGCGAGAAGGGTGCGCATCACATGCAAAGTGAAACCACAGGGCTTGCAGAGGGTGCAGGATTTCATGACGTTGTCAGAAGTATCGGGAAACCGCTTGAATCATAAAGACACGGGCATACACCTGGAAGGGGACAAATAACCCCACCAACTGCCTTTCCCTACTCTGGTTGTCCCCACAGCAGTGTTGGTTTACATATTTTGGCCTCACAAAAATATAGGTTTCGAGGCTGGCGCTGTGGAGCAGCAGATTAAAGCCCCAGCCTGCAGCCCCGGCATCCCACATGGGCACCAATTCAAGTCCGGCTGCTCCACTTCTGACCCAGCTGTCTGCTATGGCCTGGGAAAGCAGCAGAAGATGGCCCAAGGCCTTGGACCCCTGCACCTGTGTGGGAGACCCGGAAGAAGCTCCTGGCTCCTGACTTCAGATCAGCTCAGTTCCGACTGCTAAAGTCACTGGGGTGTGTGTGTGTGTGTGTGAACCAACGGACAGAAGACCTCTCTCTCTGGCTCTACCTCTGTCTCTATTCAAATAAATAAAGTAAATCTTTAAAATAGATAAATAGATAAACAAATAAATAAATAAAATATAGGTTTACTGACAGCAGAGATTTTCGTTGTTTTTGTTTTCTGATGCATGCCAAGCACCTAGAGTGTGTTCCAGAACATAGATATTCCATCGATAAAGAAACATCTTTCTTCCCCGCCCAGAATGTTAGTGAGGGTGAGGGCTCATCTGTTTGTTGATGTTACTGTTGCTATTTATACCTCTCATCCAGTTCATAGATCAATGCCCGATTCACACCAGACCCTCAATGGATATCCACTGAATGAACGTATGATGATGTGTGCTTTCAATAACCCGGCTTTGAATACAAGAGGGTTAAGAGAGGTCACTGGGAATAGTGATAAAAATATCACATATTTTTGCTAAAAATATCCACTTTGTGAATTTTTATAAAAATTAAATACATATGAAGCTTATATGTTATCCATAATTTTGTCAAAAGCAAAGCAGTTCAGTCATGTTTCCTTCTCACTTACTTACAAATTTATACGATTTTACAATTAAAAACTGCGTATATGTATATAGAATATATAGTAAATTCATTTTATTTTTAAGATAAATTACCAATTGAACTTATTTCATTCCATTATTCGCCATGACATCGTCATCCCTCTCTTTCAACAGATTGCTTTAAATGATTTATTTCTGATACTAATTCATCCGCCAACAATCTAAAATGTGTTTTATATTTAATTTTATATCTTGTATTTGCTGCCCATAGAAGGCATAAGTCAACTGACATTTTGTTGAAACACTTCACAATCAAAATTAGCCGGACGGCATTCCACTGTGTGACTATGAACATTCTTTAAAGTTTATTTGACCTTATGTTTACATTAAGGGAACAGATTTCATGTATTTCGCAGACACAGTTCTAAGAGCATAATAACACTTCCACCTCACCCTCCCACCCTCCCTCCTACTCCCTTTCTTAGTTTTCTTGTAATTTTTACAGCGACACAATTGCAGTTTACTCCGTAATCACAAGCTTCATCCACGTTAATAAAGAAGTCACCAAGTGGTAAGTAGAAGCCACTCTTCCTCAAGAGTATAGACAAGGCTTTAAGCCATAATCAAATCTCAGAATGTCCATTTTGCTCATACACATTATTTTTTTATTCTCTGTGTGTTAGTTACCACAAATCAGGGGAAACTTATGATATGTGTGTTTGGGGAATGGCTTGTTTCTGTAAGCATTGCGTCCATTTTGTTTCAAAAGATAAGATCTCATTCCTTTTTATGACTGAATAGTGTATATATACCACAATTTATTTCTCCCATCATCAGTTGATGGACATCCGGGTCAACTCCATGTCTTAGCTACTGTGATATGAGTTGCGGTAAACATGGGGTACAAACAACTGATGTCATTTCATTTGGGTAAATCCCCAGGGGTGTAATGGCTGCATCACAGGATGGATCGATTTTCAGATTTATAGGGAATCTGAGTACTGTGTTCCGTAATGGCTGTACTTGTCCAGTACGTTACCACCAACAGTGCATTGGGGCAGCTTTTCTCACCAGCATTTGTTTTTTGTTTTTTTTTAATTTTTGGATGATAGCCATTCTAACAGGGATGAGCAGAAACCTCATTATGATTTTATTTTCATTTCCCTGATGGTTAGTAATTTTTACACTCTCCCTGATTTAAAACTATTAAGTGGGGACCAGCACTATGGCATAAGGGGTTAAGCAGCCTCTATAGTGCCGGCATCCCGCAGGGCCACAGATTCGTGTCCCGGCTGCTCCACTTCTGATCCAGCTTCCTGCCGATGCACCTGGGAAAGCCGCGAAAGATGGTCCAAGTCCTTGGGCCCCTGCACCCACGTGGGAGACCTGGATGAAGCTCCTGGCTCCTGGTTTCAGCTTGACCCAGCCCTGATCATTACAACCATTTGGGAAGTGAAGCAGTGGATAGAAATCTCTCTCTCTCTCTCTCTCTGCCTGTCTGCCTCTCTGTGTAATTATGCCTTGCAAATAGTTAAATTCTTAAAAAAACGATTTTGTATCGACTTTATGCTCTGAATCTCATGACTTTTCTACAGCGACTGTGATTTTTTTTCTCTTGCTTTTTCTCTTGGATGATTTTCTTGGAGTAAAAGAATAAATACATTTGAGAGTCTTCGTGCTTTAACACAATTGCTACCCAGAAAGGTGGTGCCCGGTATGTCGCGTTGCTAATGTACAAGAATGTTTGTTTCTTTGAACCCTGTCATTTTACTCATTAATTTCATAGGCTTAAAATAGTTGCTCGTTGTTTAAATTTCTACCTTATTGCTGATGAATGAATTTGGTCTTTCTTTGCTCCATCACTTAGTGGTTACCCAGTCGTATTTAATCTTTTGTATGAGGTTCTGCCTACCTAATCTTCCCTATTTGAAGTAATCCATATTCAAATCCTAGCTTTCACACTTAATATCAACTTGACATTAGAAGTCATTTAAGCTCTCTGATTTCCATTTTTTCTCGTCTATTAAATGGGGAAACACACTCTAAATGGAAAATCTAGTTCCTTCCTTTGTTGGATAGACTCATTATCCACAGTGTAATAGTTCACATTTGGTCCAGGTGGAGTCTCCCTTGGCTGAAATGCTTGGGAACAGGCACGTTTCAGATTTCAGATTCCTTGGGCTTTGGCGTATCTGCATATAGATATAATAAGATCCGTTGGGTATGCAACTCAAGTCTAAACACAGAATTCACCGCTGTCTCCTACATCTCCTGCACTTGGCCTCGAGGTCGTTTTGCACAGGGTTGACTGTAACCCTTCACGGGAGGCCAGGAGTGGGTGCTGCACTCCCAGGGGAGCCCGGGAAAGTTGAGGCTGGCAGCAGTGTGGATTCTGAGTTCTCGGGTGGGGATGCTCATCTGCCTCATCTGTGTCTCCAGCGTGGTCACGGGAAGCCCTCTCCCAGGCTGTGCCCCATCGGTGTCTGCGCCCAGGTCTCAGGAGAGATTAGCATTGTCCCCCATCCCACAGGGTCTTCACAGCGCGCTTCCTCCATCCCTGCTGTCCTGCTGTGCCCTCCATGCTTGGCTAACTTGGTCTTTATTCTTCAAATGAAAGTGAGGGTTTGACCTGCCTGCTTTGACACTCAGAGTCTTCCGTTCTGGGTTGGCTGGCCATCTGTTCCGTTCCCTAAGAGCCCTTTTGCCAAAATGCAGATCTAGAGAACTGGACAACTCCCACCTTCGCCCCCGGAGGAGGGGCTCTTGCAGGGTAGGGTGCTGCTTCGGTCTCAGTCCTGTGTCTTGCAAGGATACTCAACACACTTTGTAGTAAATAAACAGATTAGTGGGTCTCTTGTGAGCCTATTCAGAGAAGATTATAAGTACAAGAGGAAATCCAGGCTTTGAATCCCCGATAAGCTGAAGATTACCACACTGTGGAGCAGTTTTTGTCACCGAAGGATCAAACCCATCTGCCACCCATGGGTCCACTCCCCTCCCCAGCTCATCGAGCAATGTGAGCCAGGTCTCCTGGTGCGCCGCTCTCACCCGGGGAACTTCCGGCCGCCGGGAGGAGGGGAGCCCAGAAGCTGGGACACAGGTTCTGCCAACAGAGCTAATTGTGCGGCCACATTCTTTGGCAACCCCACAAAGACTGTCAGAGCCGGCTGAGGCGTGGATGGAGAGGCGCTGCCTACGTGCTGGCCGGGGGCTGGGTGTGTATCCCCTCAGGATGCCAGCAGGCATGGAGCTGGCAAGAGGCGCCTGAGCCTTGTTTTACTCATTACGCTCATAAACCATGGCCATGCACAAAGACATCCCCGGGCGCAGCTCAACGGCTGGAGCCAGCCGGGGCAGCTGGGCTGCACGGGGAAGCTTCGGGAACCACCCAGGAGCTTTCCTGCGGGGCACATTCCTTGTGTCAGCTTGAGCTTGGACCTCGCTGCTCTGATCTGGAGAAGAAAGCCTTTTCAGACTCAGCCTCCAGCCCTGGGGCCTTGAAACCTGGAGTGGAGCCTGCAGACCGGGGCCAGGGGAGGGGCCCTGCAGCAGATCCACTGGGGCGATAAGGGCGGTGGGCACCAGGTCTTCCTCAGGGGGGCTCCCTGTGCTCCCCCCAGGGGCCTCCCTGACTGTCAGTCCCAATCAGCTGGGGGGCCGGGGGCCTCCAGGGCCCTCTCCCACACCACCTTCACAGGATGACTGTGCTCTCCCTGGGTGCCGCCCGCTGTCACACCGTGTGCCCACAGCAGCCCGCCTCGGCACTGTTCGGTTCGTTATTTCAAAGGCACAACGCGAGCTGTTGTGACGCAGTGGCTAAGTCGCCAACCGCATCGGCTTGCTGGAGTGCCTGCACCACAGCGCCGAGTTGAGTCCCGGCTGCTCCAACTCAGCTTCCTGTTCATGCTCCTGGGAACACAGCCTGCGAGGGCCCACGTAATTGCCACCCATGTAGGAGACCCGGATGGGGCTCCTTGCCCCTGGCTTGGGCTTGGCCCCGCCCTGGCTGTTGCAGCCATTTGCATCGGATGAACCAGTAGCTAGAAGATTCTCTCTCTCCATCTCTCCATCTCTCTCTCTAATTCTGCCTTCCAAGTAAATCAATAAATAAACCTTTTATAAAAAGTGCAATCCGAGATCTAAGAAAGAATAGTCCTCCATTGCCCTAATAGATTCTGAAGCTTGGTCTCACTCATTCACACATACAGTTGTCCCTTGGTATCCGTAGATTTGGGGGCTTGGGCCAGGGCCCCCCTTGGACACCCACCCTGGTCCACAGACGCCCCAGTCCCTTCTATACATTGGCTGAGTGTCTTCCTAGAACCTGCCACATCCCCTACATACTTTACATCACCCCCTCCATGGGTTCTAATCTCTACCACCACATAAACGCTACCTAAGGAGTTGTTACAGTCTAGGCTCCAGGGAAAGAGGCTAAGGGAAAAAAAAATTGCACACACGAGGTGCAGACACAGTTATTTCCAAATCCGTTTGATCCGTAGTTGATGGACTCCATAGATTGGGAATGTGCAGGTGAGGCGGGCCCATGGCAGGTCCTCTGGCACTGACTATCCCCAGTTGGCCAGGGCCCTTCCTGGAGCAGCCCACCCAACCCAGCTGCCCCCGCCTGAACAGAGCCCCTGCTGAGCCCAGCCTGAGCAGCCACACTTTTGCCAAACTGCAGATCTGCGAGAACAAATTCTTATTGCTTGTGCCAAGAGAATGATAATAAGAATAATAATACCAACTCAATGTATGAACTTTACTTGACTCCTCATTCAAACAAGCCAACTGTACCAAATGCATTCTTGAGATAGTGGAGGAAATGGAACGTGGATTAGATGCTGCACCAACTAGCTGGTCCGTGATATTAAGGGATCTCTTAATTTAGTTAACTATGATCTGTGTGTGTGCGTGTGTGTGTGTGTCGTACCTGATGAAAACACACATTGCTGTAGGATGGTATCTGAACCTTGCTTTAGAATATTCCAACAATATTCCAGAGGGAAAACAAGATTGGGAGGAGGGATGCAACAAGAATGACAAATTTCTTGTAGCTACTGGAGCGGAGTGCAGAGCCCATGGGTGTTTTTCTGCATATTTGAAAATTTTCATGAAAAAAATGTTAACAGCATTGTCTCTGAACAGTGAGAATCCTTGACTGTCACTCCTTCTTTGTGCATTTCAGGAATTTTCCAATGTGAACGTGTATGGTTGGATGAAAAATACACGCATTCCTGGCCCGTGTCTTGAGTTTTCTAGATAACCAAAGCGTAATGCTGACCCTCCATCCATCGGTGAGAAAAGGGCTCTACAGGATCCGACCTGGCTCCCTGCTTTCTTTCAAAGATGGGCTGAAGAAACATAAGCGAGGCTTTCTGGGATTGCTTTAGATTTGCAAATAAGCCCTAGGTTTCCTGCCCTCTTGGATCGCGTACCCCCGTGACCTCACTTTGCGCTTCCACCTGCCATGCAGTGGTGTCTATTTCTTGTTCCCTCAATTCTGGACGGGCCTGGGTCTCCTCTTACACGTTGGCAGAAGGGAGGATGTGCTATTTCTGAGCTGGAATCATCTATTATTTTTTTGAAAGGCAGAATGACAGAGAGAGACAGACAGATACACACACACACACACACACAGAGAGAGAGAGAGAGAGAGAGAGAGAGAGAGAGAGATCTCCCATCTGCTGATTCCCTCTTCAAATGGTCACAACACCCAGGGCGAGGCCCCATAGAAGGAGCCAGGAGCCGGAACTCCATCTGGGTCTCCCACATGGGCAGCAAGGACCTGAGTACATGGACCCTCATCTGCTGCTTTCCCAGGTGCATTAGCAGGAAGCCGGAACAGAAGTGAAGCGGTCGAGACTTGAGCAGGTGCTCTGATTTGAAATGCTGGTGTAGCCAGCAGGCACAAAAGCCATCCTCGGAGCTTGGACAGTAAGAGGCTTTGAGGATCTCCCTAGTCTCTCAGACCATGATCGTGGCCAGAACAAGCCCAGGTGAGGCTGCCTGGACAGGAGACGCCACAGGAGGTGCAGGTGTGCTGTCCCAGTGAGGCCTCCACACTGACCAGTGCGGGACTCCCCGCTGGGTGACAGTTCATGCCCACGCCTGCCGGGAGAAAGCAGCCCAGCCCAGGCCACACGCCCAGCACTGCCGGCACCTGTAGAAGCCTGAACAGCCCTCACAAACTGGGGTTTGTGGTTATCTGTTACATAGAATTATTATGGCAACAGATAACTGATACGGGAGCCTGACTCATGTTTATGAAAATAAACTATGACACGAGCTGAGGCGCCACAGCTACTTTCCCGTGCGTAGGTGCCTCTGCCTCTGCTCCGTAGGACCTGGGTCCGGGTCTGGGTGCTCTCTGTTCATTTGAACAACCGCGAGGTGAGCTTTTAGCGTGATCACGGCACGGCAAAGGCTGCGCCAGAGCTGCAGAGAACCGGTTAACTGCTTGTCCGTCCTTCAGGGCAGAAACACAGAGAGGTGCCCCCTGCGCCGTGGGTGGGGAGGCACCGGGGACCCACACAGCTTCCCACTGCTGGGAGAGACACACACTGCACCCACTGGAACGCTGTTGGCCTCTATTTCGAGGACTTAAAAAAAACATAGAAACTTTGTACTACAGTAAATCCATTAACAGATGCTGAAGGTCCGTCTCTTCCCAAGAAATCCCAAGAGTGTCAGGCAGGAACCATCTCATGCAATTATGGAGATAGAATCAAACACGATATTTACTACAGATTTTTTTTTTTGCACACACAGGCATAATGAATTAAAAACCCTGAACAATAGAAAAACCAGAGGCGCTATCTGTGAATCTGCTCTAGAGAAATAAAAGTACAAGCCACACAATTTAATCTTAAGTATTTTTCTATTAATGAAATGCAGCACAGTAAAATCTTCATGTACATTGAATTCCTGCTAATTAAAATACTGACATATATTTAAAATCACAGGATTCAAAAGAAGTGATGAGAATTCTGATGCCAGGGAAAATGAGTATGTCTGCATCCCCGCCTGATGCTAGGCCACTGACTGCAGTGTTTGAAAGTGTGTTGCCAGCGCCGCGGCTCAATAGGCTAATCCTCTGCCTGCGGCGCTGGCACCCTGGGTTCTAGTCCCAGTGGGATGCCAGATTCTGTCCCAGTTGCTCCTCTTCCAGTCCAGCTCTCTGCTGTGGCCTGGGAGTGCAGTGGAGGATGGTCCAAGTGCTTGGGCCCTGTACCCCATGGGAGACCAGCAGAAGTACCTGGCTCCTGGCTTTGGATCAGTGCAGTGCGCCAGCCTCAGCGGCCATTGTGGTGTGAACCAACGGAAAAAGGAAGACCTTTCTCTCTGTCTCTCTCACTGTCCACTCTGCCTGTCAAAAAAAAAAAAAAAGAAGAAGAAAGTGTGTTTAGGATTTTGTAAGTTGGTTTGCATCTAGTGAACTTACATATATTCAGTGCCTGTTTTATGCCAAGCTATACCAGGGTCAAGAAATCTGTTCATTGTCACAGAAAATCCTAATGAGTGATGTCCTTCCATGAAATAACCTCTCCTGTAACAGCCCTCCCAAGAATCTCTCTGAGCCCGGGATGGCAGACAGTCCAGCCTGGGACAGAGGTTACTCTGGAGGCTGGGTAGCGTGGTACAGGGTGTTGCTTTGTGCCTGATCTTAAATGATGAGCAAGTGTTAACCGGCGAAGGTCGACCCTGGTGGGGAAGTCTTTTCTCTGCTCTGCAAATGACCACACCAAGGCAGGCAGGAGTCGGAACACATGATGTACACTTGCATCACCAGGGAGAGAGCTCAGGACCTGAACACAGGGCTCCCTGATTGCGACAGCTGTGACCTTTCTTCGGTAGCTCCTGCCTTTCTTCCAGGTCTCCCCTCCCCAGTGGAGGGTGGGTGCTTGGGAGATTCCTATGTGTGTATATGCGAAGGCAGCATCCCAGAGAGCAGCAGGGTGGTGTCTACAGCCAAGCCCAGGTCTCAACCCACCTGGTGCCTTCAGAGTCCACACGCTTTTTTTTTTTTTTTTTGACATGCAGAGTGGACAGTGAGAGAGAGAGAGACAGAGAGAAAGGTCTTCCTTTACTGTTGGTTAACCCTTCAATGGCCGCTGCGGCCAGTGCGCTGCAGCTGGCGTATTGCGCCGATCTGAAGCCAGGAGCCAGGTGCTTCTCCTGGTCTTCCATGCGGGTGCAGGGCCCAAGCACTTGGGCCATCCTCCACTGCCTTCCTGAGCCACAGCAGAGAGCTGGCCTGGAAGAGGGGCAACCGGGACGGAATCTGGTGCCCCGACCGGGACTAAAACCTGGGATGCAGGTGCCGCAAGGCAGAGGATTAGCCTGTTGAGCCATGGCACCGGCCGGAGTCCACACACTTGTAACACGAACTACACACACACACGTTTGAAGCCTGGATAAGTCCTCTCTCCTCCGTGGAGCTGCCGTCTGTGGCGCTGAGTTACCCCAGCAGCATTCTGTCCGGACTCATCACTGTCTGGACAATCGCTGCTAACAACCAAAGGGGCCGTGATTCGTTGGGCTCGCCAACTAAGCTCGGACAAAGCGGCTCTTTGGCAACTTCCAACACGACCGTCTCTTTCCCACACCAGAGCCTGTGCATCTGCTCTGCCTCTGCTCAGTGCCCACTCCTGCCCTCTTCCCACCACTGTCTGCGGATGTCTGCCCATGACCGCCTCAGGAAAGCCTCTCTGGCTACTCCCTCCACACCTTCCAGAAGCACCATCACTCTCCACTCGCTCCGTGTCCTCCTAGCTGAGACCTTCAGCTAGCTCAGGCTCGTCGTGGTCTTCGCTGGTGATGTTCTCGCTTGTTCCCAGGCTCACGAATGCGTTAGCTTGCTGACTTTCTGTCTACGGGCCTTGTCTGGATTTCAGTTTCTCTGAGGTCCGGCGCACACCCGCACACCCTAGGGTTTGATAACTACCGATCAGCAAGACAACAGGCAGATGAGGGGCACACCTTGGCCTGGGCATGACCACCTGCTCTGCCTCTTCCTAAATGATAGTTCCTCGGAGGGCTGGGATGCTGTCGCCTACAGCGTGTCATTAAAACGCACTACAGTTGGATTTGCACCCAAGGACTTAATTATGCCTTAATTTGTGCATTTTCCTTCAGAAATGCCCTGCATTTGGGCAGTGGAGATTAATCCTACACTTGTCAGTAGAATAAACACTATTGTCCCAATTATTCTCTGCATAAATGAATGTTTAAGACGCCCTTGACCCTGCCTTTGGGCCAGCTGATAAGTGGTTATAATAGTGTTTTTATGCTTTCCAGAGCATTTTAAATGTCACCTGCGACTTCCGTCCCATTTTCAACTGCTGGCAATGGACACATTCCTAGTCACGCCCACGCACAGCTGAGAAGCTGAGCTGTGCTGAGTTCATTTCCTCCTGCGGCCGACGGAGCGCTGTGTGCCGGTCTTCCTGTCTACTCCTCGCAGTCGGAGCCCCGAGGGGCACCGAGGTGAGCAGGGAGGGGCAGGATCATCGCCCTCAAAGGTTAGAATGTGGCTCCAGAGTTAGAATGCAGCTCCAGAGCAGGGAGAACGGAGCAGGGCGCTCGGCACAGAGAACAAACTCACTTCGTATTTAATCGACGACTCAAAAGGAAGCGGTCAGAGGACAGAATGCCGAATTGTGACCGGCCGTGCCTCTGCGAGTCTCTACAACGACAGCATGAGGGGGAAACCAGTGAACAACTGAAGGACTCCCAGAAGGCCCTCACTGAGCTATGGTGGCTTTTGGATACCTGGGAGGAGGTCATCCTCACGATCCAACGGGATTCACCTGTTACACGGAGATCACGTGCCTGGATGCACACATTCAAGATTCTGACCACGTCTGTCCCGTCCTGGTACAAATGCCTTGGGTAACTTAATCTGGCCAGAGTAAAAAGAGATATGGCAAGAGAGCTTCGTCCTTTCTCTGTGTTGCGTGTGTGCGCGAGCTCACCCTGAGCTCCTGTCCGTCTCTGCCCCGTCAAGAGAAGGGTGCCTGCCTGCCTCGCGCTGCTTCAATATTGAGGACACGGACTAAGACAGAGGCAGCAAGGAGAGGCAGAGAACAAGGGCACGTACGCTCTGAGGACGAACTCGGGGGTCCCATCTGCAGGAGAAGCCAACAGGAAGATGAGCCGGGGCAGCGACCGGGTTCGAAAGGGAGGAGCCGAGCCATTTTTCCCACTTAGTTAACAAGTGAGCGTACTGGAAATACACAGGGACAGTTGGAACTGGAACAGGCTATTGTAATGGCTTGTCAAAAAATAAAATAAAAAGTCGGAAGAAGCAAGCGGGAGAGACGCAGCCCAGCTGCACAGCGATGGCCGAGAGGACGCGGCAGGAAGCCCCCTGGTAGGCGGTGCTTGTTTGAGCTTCCTGGTAGGTTTCCAGGGACCCACGGGCAGAGGTGCTTTTCCGGCCTGTGCTAAGACGCCCCGCCAGGTAGAAGCTGCGTCACAGAAGTGAGTGCAGGCGACGCGGGCTTTTGGGACTCTGTGGGAGGGGGCATCCCGCTCCCTGGGTCAGTTAGTTCATCATCTACTGCCAGTGCCAAACACACACTCCCTCCGATTTCATTCACAAGTTGCAAGACATCGTACAAAAACCCTTTTAACATATATTACTGAAAATCTCTATTATAGTCTTCCAACTTAGTGAATTTGATTAAATCTCCATGACAGAAAATAAGGCATTGTAACATATGCACTCGGGTTGCAAGGGCCCTATTATAGCGCAGACACGCGAGTCGCATTATATGAGAATCGAATGGTCCTGGGAAAATAATTTAGTGGGAGATGAACTTAGAAGAACTAAAAGCATTTAGCACTGAGCAAATTACCAAGTGAAATTGCTTTGCCACCAAACTTTGGGCTCATTGTCAGAGGTGTTTATTCTGCTCTGAATGTTTGCTTGAGGAGAATGCCTGTGTTCAGAGAGAAATTCAATTTCTACCGTGGGGGCTGGGAAGGAGGGGGCTCCCATGCATTGGCACACGGAGGGGCTGCATTAGGGCTCTGAGACAGAGGATCCACCCACACACACCTGTGCCAGGCCCCCAGTCCAAATCCTGGTCTCAGGTGGGTCTGATGGCCTCCCCACACGTGGCTGTCCACTTGCCCCGTAAAGAAGGAGACTGTGTACCTTACGGCAAACTGACCTGTGCAAGCAAGTACCCGCAGGGTGAACAGGGTCTCTCCTGCCGCCCAGCACCACACGCTGCTCCAGCCTAGAGAAACCAGAGCCTCCAGGAACAGCCACAGCACAGAGCCAGTGACAGGAAGAAGCCTGAGTTCTCTCCAGGATTCCACGTCACCTGCACTGGGCCGGGCGAGTGCTTTGGGGAAGAGAAAGGGATGACGCCAAAGTGCCCCAGCAAGCCCCGGAGAATCCGAGAGGTCACCGAGGGCCTCGGTCGAAGCCCGATGTTCAGGTGGGAAAGGGCGGCCCGGAGAAGCAAGACAGCGCATCAGTGGGCACCGTGACCGTGACCGTGACTCCGAGCTCCGGGGGTCCGCCGCAGAGCCGCTTTCTCTGCACCGCCGTCTCTCACCCACAGCAGAGGGGGCTGCACACCAGGACTCCACTTCGACTCCCAGGAGGCGGCAGGAGCAGAATTCCCAACTCCAGTCTGCAGACGGAGAAACGCGGAGTGACCCGAGGCGGCAGGCGGCCAGAGGAGGTCATTCCCCTCTCTCATGTTGCAGGTGAACCCCCAGGATACCAACACTGGCAACCACAGGGTGAGCCCGATGGATCAGGCTGTCACCAAGCTGTGGCGGCCCCTGCACCTGAGACAGGCAGAGCTGCCTCCCCGCTGGGTGTGCCGTGTTCTATCGGCCTCGCGGTCGGTCTGTGATGACGTTGGAAAGGGCAACCCAAGACTCAGGGTCTTGACAGGCAGGCGGGCTGCCAGTGTGTTTTCATAGGACCGCATGTTGCCCTGAAGGTTTGCAAGAAGCCACGTGGCTTGATCTGAACCGTGATGGAGTGAGAAAACGTGTTGGAATCGTCCAACGTATAACTCAGGAGCGATCCAGCAAGGCTTAACCCGGCCACAGGAAAGCTTTCGACTGTGGCTCCTTTAAAAGCCACGAAGCTGTACAATTTCAGTGGCCTTGAAATTTGGGATGGCAATGGAGCCACTCACGCCTTGCCCACCTACGTGTCCACTGGAGTTCAGTGCGGACGGAGGGCTGGGCATCAAAGCGCAGCAGGTTAAGCACCGTTTGGGACACCTGTGCCCCGCATTGCTGTGCCTGGATTTGAGTCCCAACGCATCTACAATTCAGATTCTTGCTAACGAGCATATGATCAGAATAGAGGAACCTGGGAGGAACCAGATGGTGGCTTATGGGCTTGGGCCCTCCCTGCCACCCACGTGGGAGACTCGGATGGAGTTCCTGGCACCTGGTGTTGGCCTGACCCAGTTCCTTGCTGCTGCAAGCATTTGCAAAGTGAACCAGTAGATGGAAGACTGCTCTTTCTCTCTTGCTGAACTTTAAAAAAAAAACTAAAAAAGAGTTTTCCTCGGCAGCTCCTCCGAGAGGCTTTCCCGGTGCCCCCGAGGCTGGAGTTGGTGCTCCACCCTCGGGAGTTGCCACCGCACCTGGTGTGCTCCCACATCGAAGCCACGTGACACTTGGCTGTGGCGTCTTTTCCATCTCTCGTGGGCACGGCGAGGCTCTGGACAGGGACCGCATCTGATTCATGGCTCTCGCTCCAGTGCTGAGCGACCCAGTGCCTGGGAGCCAGGGACGAGACCCAGGCCTCCACACGTGTCTGTTAAAGGAAGGAAGGGAAAACAGGACGCGTCACCATTTTCGTCTCGGTAAATATTGACAGACGCGCTCGCTGGCTCTCCGCGCAGTCTGGTGTCAGTGGGTCTGCTGTGGCTGTATAAATGTGTGCGAGGCTGGCAAAGGTTCATTTGCTGCTATTGTGTAGAGTGTGTGTGTTTCCCTCTTTAGCTGAATAAAAAGCAAGTGTCTCCATAAATCTCCATACTGATCATATGCAAAAAAAAAAAATTTCAACTCCTGTCCAAATTCTGAAGGGAGCGCGTGCGAAGAATTGTGGTGTGGAAGGCAGGCGAGAGATGAGCCAGGCCACCCCTGCTTTCTGCAGACGAAGACAAGAAAGCCCGAGAAGCACCGGGTCTCACCAAAGCTCCTGTGGCTAATTAGAAGCAGAGCCTCGACTACAGCCCCAGTACTCTTCATCCCAGGCTATTATTCACCCGCTAGGAGCTCTCAGCTTAATTGATTTAATTTGTCATTGAGATGTCATACTTAGGATGGCACCGAAAACTGAGACTGGCTATGTCCACAGCAAGGAAGAATAATTAGCAGATTCGCACGTTGGGGTGATTTCGATCCTGTTAGCATTGAGGCCGATTTCTGTGCTGAGAAAAAGCATAAGGCAGAAGAAAGACGAGGGAAACTTTTCCCAGCTGGAAGACAGACGACAGGGTCTCCACCCTTTCTTGGAGACCTGGGTAGACGGGGCTGGAGGAGACACTCTGGGTTCGACTGCTCCTGTCTTTTTCCCATTTGCACTCTCCTCTCCCCTTCTCATAGGCATTCAACAGTCAATATGGTCTAAAACGCATCTTCTATAGATTTTTAATGTTATTAGCTGTAACGCCTTGTTACCTGCACTAGTTCATTGACACGTTGTCACAAACCAAATCTCACCCCCCCACCCCCTGCAGAGATATCAATCAATCAATCCCAGAACAGATGTGCACCTGAGTGTGGCCTTGCCCGTGGACAGGTCTTGCAGAGGTAACCGATTCCAGGACTCCGAGGGTTCTGAGCTAACGAAACAGTCCACAGGAGGAGAAAGTGCTTCGTTGGGGAGACGGGAGGCGTGGGGGTGCCGCCCGGGAATGCCCATGGGGTCAGCATGAGGTCAGCAGCCTCCAGAAGTGTGGGGGGCAGGTGCTGGCAGGACTGGTCCTTTCTCTGGGCTGAGAGGGAGGGTCGTCCATGCCTTTCCCCAGGCTCTGGTAGCTCCAACTTTCCTGTATCTTCACACTCTCTACCCTCTGTGTCTGCCCCGTGCCCGTGCTTCCTTCTTCTCTAAGGACAGTCACTCTACCCCAAGGACCTTTCATCACCTGTAAACACCTACTTCCAGAGCGGGCCACAGTCATGGGGTCTGGAGGCCAGGACCTCGACAGCTCGGGGGAGCACACAATCCTGGCCACAGCACGAGGCTTGCAATGGATTCTCCCCAACGGTGCTTAGAAAAACTCAGCCTCACAAACCCCTTGTTCCAGGAACCCCGGCAGCAGGAGAAGAAATGTCGCTTTTTTCTAAGCAACTTAGTTTGGGATAATCTGCTACAGCGACCCCAGGACACTGACACATGCCACAGCAGGGCTTTGCTGTTCTCCCTCCTCTCCTTTGGCTGCATGACCATCGACTCTATAAGCCAGCACTCCACCTGTCGGTTAATTTTATCTCATCTTAATATGCACGACAGAGAAATGTATAGTCTATCTTGCTATATAATGGGTTATGGCAAAGACAAAGCTTGTTAGCAAAATGATAGCCTGGGTAAGAGATATATTGATAAGAACGTCACCATCCTTCTCCATCAAGAAATGCTGGTGTAGTTTTGCATCAGCGATGCCACTGTTCTGGGTTGGCATCTGCGTGGTTCTTTTGAGTGTTTCTTCTTGGTGGCAAGATGGATGCAGAAGAGCATGCCTCAGACCCTCACATACTATATCCAGGAACAAGGGTTAATACAGACATGAAGTTTCTTCTGTGCCGCTTTACGAACAGGGAAGATTATGTCTTTTCCAACCTCCCCAGGAATCCCTCTACATTGCATTGATGAGAACCCAGTATCACCGTCACCTCTCACTGCAAGACCAGAGAAGAGAATGCCCGAGTGTCTGAGTCTCTGCATTGAGTGATGGCAAGGGTGTAGGGAGCAGGCAGCCAACCAGCCACTGTCAGTCACCCCTGCGCCCTGCAGGGCTGAGGGCCTGTGCCCAAGTCTGAGTCCTCGGGTGGCCTGGGCCTGGATCCCTGAGCCTCAAAATGCAGAGGGCAGCAGCAGCGCCGAGAGCGTTTGCTGAAGTCCAGATGCCTGGGCGCCAGCCCCACAGGGCCAGAGGGGAGGGCGGGGGGTGCCGAGGCTGCCGCTCTGAGCATCAGTGGTCCAACGTCATTGGCATGATTTCTCCAGGAAGGTAGGAAATGGACGTGTGATCGGGATGGCTAGTTGTTTAACACCACTGTGGCTCCTGTGCAAAATAAGACTGGGGAGAGAAAGGCGGGGTTTCCAGCTGTCTCTCTCTCTCTCTTTTTTTTTTTTTTTGATAGGCAGAATTAGACAGTGCAAGAGAGAGAGACAGAGAGAAAGGTCTTCCTTTTTCCATTGGTTCACCCCCTCTAAGTGGCTGCTACAGCAGGTGCACTGCGCCGATCCGATGGCAGGAGCCAGGTGCTTCTCCTGGCCTCCCATGCGGGTGCAGGGCCCAAGCACCTGGGCCATCCTCCACTGCACTCCCGGGCCACAGCAGAGAGCTGGCCTGGAAGAGGGGCAACCGGGACAGAAACCAGCGCCCCGACCGGGACTAGAACCTGGTGTGCCTGTGCCGCAAACGGAGGATAAGGCTAGTGAGCCACGGCGCTGGCCTCCAGCTGTCTCTTACAGTTCCTTATCTATTGATCTGTGGCCAGAAGACGCTGGGCCACGTTGGAGGACCGGCTCTGTTGCTCGCTCTGCCGCGGCGTGGCTGCCCTCCCTGAGGTCAGTGACGCCTCCCGAGGGGTCCAGATCGTGATCCTTGGAGTGGGGGTGCAGAACTGGGTTCACTACAGCTCCCCTCACTGCCTCCGCTCCTGTGACTCATTGTTTTGTTCACTTAGCAAAACTCCCTCTTTCCTTTAACAGGTGTCTTTTGGGCTTTCATCCAGGGTCTGTCCTGTGTTGGGAACATCAGTTTCCCTGCGTTTGCCCGGTGACTAGGATTTTCAGTTCTTCCGTGCGCAGTTGTGGGAGTCAAGGCTAAATGATCAGCCGTGTGCGCTCCACGGCGGAAGGCGCGTTGACAATGAGCGCGCCTTTTGCCTTGGAAACCGATTAGATCACCCTTCACCTTGACGCACCCAAAGGACCTGAATGGAGAGACGCCGTGTTCCTGACCTCGGATGCAAGAAAAGACATGTTTCCCCCGCTCAGGGAATATGTTTGTTGTCTTCTGCAAATCAGTCTGAATTGTTCAGTGGATTTGGCCTCTCAGTTTCTTAAAAAAATAAAGAGAGCGAAATGCATTAAGAAAAGTGATCACAGACCCATTTGGTGCGGTGTCTGCCCATGGTCTCCCGAGTGGACTCAAGTAGTCAGCACCCGGTCAGGTCCGGTTTCGGCCAAAAGGAAGGCGCCTCCTCCAGTGGCCCTTGCCCCTGCATGCAGCTCCAGGTCGAGAGGTGTCCTGTGCAAGCGAAAGGGTTGACTTAGTGTCGAGTCCCAGCTCTGCGCTGGATGCCAGTTCTACACATTCCAGAAGAATTAAATAATGACGCGGGTGGAGGCAGCGCTGTCACAAATAATTTCGAATGCACCCTGCGTTCGAAAGCAGAGGTCTCTTAATGACATCAGATCCGAACGCCAGAGGCTCTTTGGAAGCCCCAACTGCGGGGCAGTAGAAGGGGGGCACAGATGGTGACAACCGCAGGTGCCACGCCACGGGGGAGGCTGTTCCGTCGGGCACTCCTGGGCTACCGCGCGGGTCGGAGGGCGGCAGCCTGCACGGTCTGAGGCTTCTGTTGGTCCAGGGATCGTCCTTTCTCTCAGTTCCCTCTCACCCTCTTTCGTCAGGCTCTTGCATGTTTGCACTTGACCGAGGATTAATGAGACTGTTTGCAGGAGCCAAGCTGGAGAGGTGGAGGGGGGGAGGCGCAGCTTGCTGGCACCACGGAGATCTGCGAGTTCTCCTGGGCCAGGATTTGAAAAGAAAGCGGTGCAGCCCCGCCCCAGGACAGTCAATCAACTCATTTGTTTGCCAAATCCTGAGCCCTACGGTGCTCAAACACACGGGCATTCCTCAGCCGTCGTCCCAGTCCTGCCTGCCCGTAGGGACTTGGCCCCTGTGGTCGGGCACACTGCTCTGGTGCGTCTCAGAACATTCTTTTTTAAGATTTATTTTATTTATGTGGAAGGCAGAGTTACAGAGAGAGGGGGAGGGATAGAGGTTTTCAATCTGCTGGTTCACTCTCCGAATGGCTGTAACAGCCGGGGATGCGCTAGGCCGAAGCCAGGAGACACACGGGTGCAGGGGCCCAGGTACTTGGGCCACCCGCCGCTGCTTTCCCAGGAGCACTCGCAGGGAGCTGGGTCAGAAGTGGAGCAGCCGGGGCTCAAACCTGTGCCCGTGCCAGGCGCCGACGTCTCAGGCAGCAGCTTTCTCTGCTTTGCCTCTTAGAACTGGCCTCTCTTGCAAGTTTTGATTAGAACGCTATTGCAATCTTAGAAATGATTTTCAGTTGGAATCAACTATAGAGCACCATTCAACACTTTCATTGCCTTTTCCATTTGCCGATGGATCTGACTGGTTCATAGTATTGTCGTACGTGACCAAAATGATGGCTGTGACCAGGGCTGACTAACAAGAAAAGAGCTAAAAGATCATGTGAGGTTTCTGAGTCGTGAACTTGGTAATGACAACTTCCGCAGTGGCGCCCACTGCTGTTTCTATTACCGTTAATAATCTTAGTATTAGTGCTGCTGTTGCCACGACCATTACTGATGTTACTATTAGTACTGCCGTTGCCACGACCATTACCATGGTCATTTCCACAATACTCTTGGTGCTGTGGATCCCCACTGTTGCTACCACTCCTGCTAATATTGTACCACTGTTACTGCCACTCCTATGGCTCCGGGATAAGTGATTGGCATCCTGGCCTCACTCACCATTTCATGGAGAAAGTTCAGAGGGTTGAATAGCTGAAAGTTTCCGCCGGTTAACGTAGCAATCCAGTTATTTTTGATAGTATCCGTTGTGCTTTTTAATGATGCTGCTATATTACTGTTTAATGATGTCACTGCTGTGACTCCAAAGGCTAAGGAAAGAGCAGCGGGTCCTGCTCGAGCCTATAAACCTCCCACAAACTCGGCGATCCTCGCCCTCACTCGTATGTTCGCTAGTGGGAAAATATCCATGGAGTAGAAGCCTGCGCCAGGCTCTGGGCCGGGGCCCCTAGATGATGAGACACAGTCCATGGGCTTGACACGCTCGGGCCAAATGGCCAGACAGATGCGCTGCTGTGGACCGAGGTTCTGTGTTCTGTCCAGGTTCACGATTGGCAGGTGATTGTGTTGAGGTGAGAATGAGAAGCTCCTCATTCTGGGATGCGTGTTCTTATTCCTGTGTTGAGAGCCAGGAGACAGGAGACGCTCACTCGCTCTCTGCATGTGAGACTCCAGGCAGGAGCCAGGAAGAGGCCCTCAGCAGGAACGGAAGCAAGCAATGCCCCTGTCCTGGACCCCGGCCCCAAAGCTGTGAGCCACAAACCTCTCTGGCTGGTAAGCCATACTGCCCCAGAGAGCTCACAACGACAGGCGACCCAGGCAGACGAAAACACACGGCAACGGCCCACGGTGGGGCTGGCACCGCCCGGGAGGGGGGCTCTTGGGAGGTGGACAAACAGAGAAAACGCCTCAGCGCGTGTGCTGTCACTTGGCCGTGGGAGACGCTCGATGCTGAGGCTCAGGGGGGGCGGGAATTCCAGCAAGGGGAGCGGAGTGAGCGCGGAGGAAGAGGGCGAGGCAGGCCGAGCTTTGGAAGAACCTCTAAAGCTTCCAGAAGGCTGGAGCGAGGGCGGCTCCGGGCTCCAGGCTCTCAGGAGGGTGTGCCCTTGGCCTCGAAGCTGTGGAGCCGGCGACCCCCTGCTCGACCGGCCTTCCCTCCCAAACCCAGAAGACCACCGACCGACGCTGTGGGCAGCAGGTCCGTGCGTAGCGCAGCCCAGTCCCGCCTCTGCTGCTGCTGTCTCCAGTCCTGTTCCTCCTGGAGTGGGTGTGCCTTCGAGCACCAGCAAGTCAAAATGACCCTCGGACTCTGAGCCTTAGCTACAGCGGCCTGAAGCCAGGGCATGGGCAAGGCCTTGAGCGGCCACCGGGCTGGCTGGGCCGATCGTGGGAAAGGAGCCCCGCGATTCTCCCAAATGCATCCTGGCACAGCAGCACAGCACCGGCTGAAAACCTCGAGCGGCTCTGGTGATCGCTGTGGGTCCCCCACCGTCCACACCCATTTCTAAGTAGGAAGCAGATGTCTGGCCATGTTGGCCACGCCCCCACTTGGCCTCCCATCCTGGAGCCGGGGTGACAGCACGGCCTTGGGGGGCTCTCGAAGGGGCTGAATTCACCCCCCACAGCTGGGTACGTCGCGTCTGCCGGATCCTAAGTTATTTCACCGTGAAGCCCAGCGCCACCTGAGGCCACACTCATGCCCCTGGGTGGTGGAAGGACCCGGGTAGGAGCGGCCCCAGGATGGCAGGGGCGGGTGTGGCTCCAGGCTGCGGGGTGATGTCCCTCACCTCCCCACTCCGCTCCTCATCCTCACACGGGACCGCGTCCAGCGGCTCCTCCTGGCCAACCTGCCTACCGCTTTCCTCCTGTGCCACGTCTCCCAGCCCCTCTTCTCCTGCCCCCTGTAAGGGGGCTGCAGGCAGGAAGCGTGAAGGCAGCGTTAACAGAAGCAGAGAGCCATGCGGGGGGCCTGCAGACCAGCCTGCTGGGGGGCTTCCCACCTCAGGCTCCGTCGTGTCTACTGTGGGGTGGGGGTGCTGCCACGAGGGTGTGGGTGTGGGGGGGTGCTGCCACGAGGGTGTGGGTGTGGGGGGGTGCTGCCACGAGGGTGTGGGTGTGGGGGGGGTGCTGCCACGAGGGTGTGGGTGGGGTGGGGGTGCTGCCACGAGGGTGTGGGGGGGTGGGGTGCTGCCACGAGGGTGTGGGTGTGGGGGGGTGCTGTCACGAGGGTGTGGGGGGGTGGGGGTGCTGCCACGAGGGTGTGGGTGGGGTGGGGGGGTGCTGCCACGAGGGTGTGGGTGTGGGGGGGTGCTGTCACGAGGGTGTGGGGGGGTGGGGGTGCTGCCACGAGGGTGTGGGTGTGTGGGGGGGTGCTGCCACAAGGGTGTGGGTGTGGGGGGGGTGCTGCCACGAGGGTGTGGGTGTGGGGGGGTGCTGCCACGAGGGTGTGGGTGGGGTGGGGGGTGCTGCCACGAGGGTGTGGGTGTGGGGGGGTGCTGCCACGAGGGTGTGGGTGGGGTGGGGGTGCTGTCACGAGGGTGTGGGTGGGGTGGGGGTGCTGCCACGAGGGTGTGGGTGGGGTGGGGGTGCTGCCACGTGGGTGTGGGTGGGGTGGGGGTGCTGCCACGAGGGTGTGTGGGGGGGTGCTGCCACGAGGGTGTGGGTGGGGTGGGGGTGCTGCCACGTGGGTGTGGGTGGGGTGGGGGTGCTGCCACGAGGGTGTGGGTGTGGGGGGGTGCTGCCACGAGGGTGTGGGTGGGGTGGGGGTGCTGCCACGAGGGTGTGGGTGGGGTGGGGGTGCTGTCACCTCATCCTCTCTCGCTGTCGGGAGATCTGCAGATGCCATGGGAGGTCCAATGACGAAGCTGCTTCTCCAATTCTCACGCCAACAACAAGAAAAATAACAGCGTGTGTGTGCTATTTAAACACAAGTTTTCAAGGGTCTTCCATGTATTGTCCATTTGCTGTGTGCGCTGCTACAGTTCCCACAGTGGTCTCGGGAGTTTATGATCCCATGTCAGCGACGTTCCGACAGCCACACACAGGGCAGAATGAGGTCGCTGTAGAGCAGGCCGTGCACACGCGCGTTCTCCAGAGACACCTGGAGCCGTGCGGGCACAGCCACCTGACCCTCAGGCGCCAGCCGCTGACATGGGCCCACGCTTGTCCCGGAACCCCGCCCTCACCAACCTCTGCGGCCACCTGCACCTGTCCCTGGGGTCCCTCCCTGCCTTCACAGGGGCCGACCCCTGGAGGATCAAAGCTCTTCCCCCTCTGGTCTCTCTCGGGCTTCCTCATTTTTAATGGCTTTCGGTAGCATGTATAAACTGACCACCTCCAGGGCTGGCGCTGTGGCGCAGCGGGTTAACACCCTGGCCTGAAGCGCCAGCATCTCATATGGAATGTTCTAGTCCCAGCTGCTCCACTTCCAATCCAGCTCTCTGCTGTGGCCTGGGAAAGCAGTAGGAGATGGCCCAAGTCCTTGGGCCCCTGTACCCACATGGGAGACCCGGAAGAAGCTCTTGGCTCCTGGCTCTGGATCGGTGCAGCTCTGGTCTTTACGGCCAATTGGGGAGTGAACCATCGGATGGAAGACCTCTCTCTCTCTGTGTAACTCTGACTTTCAAATAAATAAGTATTTTTAAAAAATAAACTGACCATCCCCAATGTAGATTCTCAGCCCGTGCTCAGATCTTTCCGTTTGAATATATGACGGCACCTCAGAAACAAGATGCTCAAAGTGGACGCCCTTCCCCCACCCCGCCCAGTCGTCCCTCTGCACCGCAGGTTCATGACTGCCGTTCTCAGATTCTGTCCCGCATGCTGTGGATGCTCGAGGAGTTGCTGTGTTGGGCAAGAGATAGGAGCTCTTGGGAACTTGCACTAGGGAGACTTTGTCCTTAGATTTCCCTAACCTTATCTTGGGTCACCACTCTTTCTTTTTCTCTCTTTTATAAGGATTTATTTATTTATTTGAAAGGCAGAGTTACACAGAAAGAGAGAGACAGAGACAGAGAGAGATCTCCATCTGCTGGTTCACTCCCCAGGTGGCCACGATGGCTGGGGCTGAGCCAAGGAGAAGCCGGGAGCTTCTTACAGATCTCCCAGATGGGTCGCAGGGGCCCAAACACTTGGCTCATCCTGTGCTGTTTGTCCCAGGCCATTAGCAGGAAGCTGAATGAGAAGTGGAGCATCCAGGACTTGACCTGATGCCCATATGGGATTCTGGCATTGCAGGTGGTGGCTTTACCCTCTACACCACCCTGGAGTGCCACACTTTGATCTTCGTGTCAAACCCTTGCTGGTTTTTTTTATTATTATTATTTGACAGAGTTAGACAGTGAGAAAGAGAGACAGTGAGAACGGTCTTCCTTCCTCTGCTTCACCCCCCAAATGGCCGCAACGGCTGGAACTGTGCCAATCCAAAACCAGGAGCCAGGTGCTTCTCCTGGTCTCCCATGCAGGTGCAGGGCCCAAGCACCTGGGCCATCCTCCACTGCACTCCCGGGCCACAGCAGAGAGCTGGCCTGGAAGAGGAGCAGCTGGGACTAGAACCCGGCACCCATATGGGATACCGGCACCGCAGGCAGAAGATTAACCAAGTGAGCCATGGTGCCACACCCCCCCCCCCCTTATTTTTCAAACCCTTGCTCTGTAAGGCACAGCTGGTCCCTGGTATGCCAGGCGCGTGGCTCTCAGGCTCTGCCAGATGCAGAGAGTCAGAATCCCGATGCTAAGGGCAGTGCTGTGTGAGCCCCGTGCACAGTGAGGTCCCAGAAGCCCTGTTGCACACAGGGAGACGTCGGCCTGCGTGATTTCCCCACGGGCTCTTTGCTGTCGGTATTATCACCCTTCCAGCGCCAATGACAACGGGGATGTGGCTTGGTCGATTGCTGGTGTCTGAGAAGGAGTAGGGACCAGACAAGAAGAACCCACATTCCTGCCTCCAGGGCCTCCCTTACAACACCGCGCAAGAACCTCAGATGGGATGAGACGGCAGCACAGTCCCCAGCTCTCAGGTTCCAAAATGAAGCCTTTGTCCTGAACCGCAGCCGGCAACAGCTGGCCTCTGTGTTAGCGAGCTCAGGGAAGAGGACGAGAGACAAAGGAAGAGGAGACGGGCGCGCGTCTCAGCCTTGGGCGGGACGGAGTCTGGGTTCTGGTGGATAGTTCCCCAGCACCGACCCTGCAGGGTCGCCACCGAGGCCACGCCCTCTCCTGCAGCCCGCGGAGCTGCTCCCTGCGTGTGCCGTCCAGGGCCAGGCTGGTCCAGGCTTCCCGATGCTCCAGAGCAGATCCTGGATCCCTTGAGGATTTCCCCAAATCTAACCACACTTCACAAATGAAGTCTCGGGGCCAGGGTTGTGCAGTCGGGTAAGCCGAGGACGGCCCAAGGGTGTAGGTCACTGACACCCATGCAGGTGTCTCAGATGGAGTTCTAGGCTCCTGGCTTCTGCCTGGCCCAGTCCTGGGCATTGCAGTCATTTGCGGAATGAACCAGTGGCTGGAAAATCTCTCTCACTCTGTAACTCTGCCTTTCAAATAATAAATACGTCTTTAAAAATAAGTGAAGTGCCTGGGCACTCAGTTCTCCTGATTCCAGTGTTGCCGTCTGATGGATTCTCAGATCTTCCCCAATCCCTCGTTCTTCCAAAGCACAGTGTGTGGGGACCTTGTGTGACTCTGAGGGACATTTCAATGATGCTCAGCCTTGCAGGAGAGCTGACGTGCCCTCGACTCTGCCAGAGAGCGTGAGTTGCCCTCCGAGACGGCTCTGGGCACCACACTCTCGACTCAGAGAATCGGGTGGATAGCCAACAGTGCACTTGCCACACCCACCGGTCACGCGTTCTTCCTCTGTCGCTGGCCCAGTTCCCCCACGTGCAAGTGTCTGCTTGCACACTCGTCCTCACGATTCTATGACTTAGTCATTGTCTGTTAGACAACACTCTGTCATTTTAATTCTCATAACATGTAATATAGCTTGATGCCTGGCACAGAAAATTCACCCATTTTAAATATTTTTGCACATTTACTCATCTCTGTGAAATTTTAGATCAACTTGTCATGTACCCTAAAGAACGCTGCTGGGATTTTGATCGGATTTCATTAAATCATTAATTTATAGATGGGAGATAATTAGCATACCTTAAAGAGTGAATCCTATGTTCACTACCCTGATTCGGGTGGAGGCTGTGTGTGTGCATCTTCTTACTTTACTGACTGACTTTGTAACACTATAGTTCTACATAGTGCTGACTAAGCTATACTCTACCCCTGTGGTATGCTATCCTACATTAACTATACCATACTAACTGCACTGTACCAGATACTCTATACTAAACAAGCTATACTATGCCGTACTCTGCAGAGTATACTATACTAACTAGAGTGTTTTAACTGTACTATACCAAGTACTCTACACTAAACAAACTCTACTTACCATACCATGTAGAGTATACTATATTAACTAGAGTATACTAACTGTACCGTACCAAGTATGCTATACTAACTGTGCTGTGCTATCCTAACTGTACCATACTAACTGCACTATCTACTCTACTATGCTGACTATACCAACTAGTTTAATAACTATACTATAATAAGGATACTCTACTAATTATTATGCTACTGTAACTGTACTATAGCATCTAACTCTACTACCCGTATTATATTACACCAACTGTGCTCCACTATGCTAACTGTACCAGTCTATACTAACTATATACTCTATTTTAAGTTTACTATACTATATTAACTGTACCATACTATACTACCTATGCTCTGCTATGCTATACTGTACCAACTGTAGTGTACTAGCCTATGTATATACAGCTATCCCATACCAGCTGTACTACACTAAACTATGCTATAGTGTACTATACTCTCAGTTGGTAAATTTATTTTTTATTAAGATTTATTTATTTATTTGAAATAGTTTCACAAAGAGAGGAGAGGCAGAGAGAGAGAGAGAGAGAGAGAGAGAGAGAGAGAGAGAGAGGTCTTCCATCCACTGGTTCACTCCCCAGATGGCTGCAACAGCCGGAGCTGCACTGATCCGAAGCCAGGAGCCAGGAGCTTCTTCCAGGTCTCCCATGTGGGTGCAGAGGCCCAAGGACTTGGGCCATCCTCCACTGCTTTCCCAGGCCATAGCAGAGAGCTGAATCAGAAGTGGAGCAGCTGGGACAAGAACCGGCACCCACAAGGGATGCCGGTGCCTCAGGCCAGGGTGTCAACCTGCTGTGCCACAGCGCCAGCCCCTCAGTTGGTAAATTGAATGAAGCTGACCACAAAAGCTGGTAGAGCTGGACACTCAGCTCACTTCTTTGTGTTCTGTACCGGGTGCTTTACAGCTAGGAGGTTCTTTCTGAGCACCACTTTAGAGGAGTCCCTCAAGGTTCCTCTCAGTGAAAATATCCAAACAGACCAAACGGGGTGAGACTACAAGGAGCTGCCCCTGCCCACGTCATCCAGATTCAACAGCTGTCAGGATTTCACTGTGTTTTAATCTCATCGAGTCCTTTTGTTTGTCTTAATCAAAGTAAGGTAAATCAAATCCCAGATGTATCGTTTTACCGCTATGTAATTAAGTGGACATTTCTCAAGAGCGTGGATAGTTTCTTATATAACCACAAGGCCAATATCACATACCGCTGTGAACAGAGTGGAATTAAATGAAAAAATCTAATCATAGTGCACCTTTTTAAATACACGAGGAGTGGAAGATATTTGGTCTAGACAGACATCCGGTAAGACATTTGCATTCGGTACTAGACTGACTGGGTTTGAGTCCCAGCCCAAGCTCCTGACTCCAGCTCCATGTCAGTGTAGATCCTGGGAGGCAGTGGCGATGGCTCTCGTGCTGGGTTCTGGCCACTCACGTGGGAGACGTCAATTGAGTTCCTGGCTTCTGACTTGGATCTGCCCCATCTCCAGCCTCCGTGGGCACTGGGAGAATGAACAAGTGGATGGGAGCACTCTGTCTCTCTCTCTTTCTCTCTCTGCTTTTCAAATAAATAAAGTAAGAATTCTTTCTTTAAAAAAAATTGAGTTTAACCTGCTCTTGTCTATTGTATTTAACACACATTTGGATGTGCAGAGGTTATATTATTTATTGTTTTTGTGTAATGTTTTTGACATGAGTTGTTTCTTTCCCAGTCTTGTGTTCGAAAGACATTCATTGCCCTAATTTTGTAGGGTTGATCCTGTGAATTTTCTAAGGCCTCCTTTGCATTTTTTTTTTTTGACAGGCAGAGTTAGACAGTGAAAGAGAGAGAGACAGAGAGAAAGGTCTTCCTTTTTCCGTTGGTTCACTCCCTAAGTGGCCACTACGGCCGGCGGGTTGCAGTCGGCGCACTGCGCCAATCCAAAGCCAGGAGCCAGGTGCTTCTCCTGGTCTCCCAAGGGGTGCAGGGCCCAAGCACCTGGGCCATCCTCCACTGCACTCCTGGGCCACAGCAGAGAGCTGGACTGGAAGAGGGGCAACCAGGACAGAATCTGGCGCCCCGACCGGGACTAGAACCCGGGGTGCCAGTGCCACAGGCGGAGGATTAGCCTAGTGAGCCGTGGCACCAGCCCCCTTGCATCTTAACCCCACACTTGGCTTTCTGCTGTGGAGTAGTGTCCACACGGAGGACCAGGGCTCTGCCTCCTTCCACTCTTTCCCTCTCTTCTCCCTTCCACTGCTTGTGTTCCTTTTGGGTGATGTTTAGCCCGGCTTGTTTTTAAACACGGAAGGCTCAATGCCATGGCCAGGGTCAGTGCTTCTGGCCGCCTTGCAGAGCAACCAGCAGTACCTATGTTTTTGGTGAATGTCACGGGGGGTGCCTGGTGCCACTGAGCACGTGTATCCCTGCTCACCTGCTCCCTGCACGTGTACTGGAAGGACAGCAAGCACCCATTCTGCACATTAGCTCCATTTTAGACAAACCAGCGGAATATGAGTGTGAAGGAAACAGAGCTGTTTCCATGAAAACCAAACTGAATGACTTGCAAAAGGTGAATTGCATAAAAATTCTGTTTAATCAAATGTAGGGGAGAAAAACAAGGAAGGGTGAAGACATTTGTAAAATATTAGGAAGCCCCTACACTCAGTTATCTTGTGAAATGAGTTTCTCACTCTAATTAAAAGCAATTAAAGGAAAAAGCAACCAACCAACCGAATACTGGCATAAGGTGTGTGTCATGGATAAACACCATGGAACTCCATCCAGTCCACCCCAATCAACAAGCCTCTGTCCAAACTCAGAAACGTTGAAGAATGAGTCACCTTTAGGTAAGAAGCTCAAGTCAACATACAAAGTCTTGTGACATGGACACATCATTGTTTCCTTTCCTAACAGCCTTAAGTTTTCAGATGTTAGAGTTTACTCTGTATTAACATTTTCTTACTGGTAATAACGTTTAGTTGTTGCAAATTTCCTTTTTCTCGCCATTTTCTTCCACTCTATCTCATGTTTCGCTGTTACACTCATTTAGCTGCTTTTTATTGCACTTCCACTATGATTTTTCTTTAAAAAAATAGTTTATTTTTGTTTGTTTGAAAGGCAGACAGACCAAGAAAGACATAGACAGACAGAGATCTTCCATATGCTGTTCACCCCCCACATGCCCGCCGCAGCCTGAGCTGGACCAGGTTGAAGCCAAGAACTCAGAACCACCACGTGGGTGGCAGACGCCTAAGTGCTTGAGCTCCGACCTCCCACCTCCCAGGAAGCTGGATAGAAAGCAGAGCTGGGACTTGAACCCGCACAGTCTGACACGGGATGTGGGTTTCTGAGCAGCTGCCCGAAGATTGCTTCTTTCTAATGAGAGTCCACGGGTGGAACATTCTCTGAGACCTTGCATGTTGGGCGAATACCTTCACATCATAGTGATTCTTCACCTGTGGCGTGGTTAAGAGTGGAATTCTCTGTCAAAGCAATTTCCTCTTAGTGTCGCATGAGTTGATTTTCTCGTAGTTTCTTGCACCCAGCACTGTCGCCAAGGCTTGCTAGGTGGCTGAGCGTTCTGAACGCGGGCTCTTGTCAGCTTTTCTTTCTTCCTCCTTCTGCCACAGAACTTCACTATATGTGAATGTCTTAAATTCCTCCTGTCTTCTTTCCAGTTGTCATTTTCACTTTCTGTTTATTTGTTTTTTTAAAATTTGATGCCACCCCACCTATCAGCAATCAGAATCCAGCTCTCCACCACTCTCTGTATTTTCAGTTTTCTTTTTTGTTGACAGGCAGAGTTAGACAGTGAGAGAGAGAGAGAGAGAGAGAGAGAGAGAGAGAGAAAGGTCTTCCTTCCATTGGTTCATCCCTCAAATGGCCGCCACGGCCGGCACTGCGATGATCTGAAGGCAGGAGCCAGGTGCTTCCTCCTGGTCTCCCATGGGGTGCAGGGCCCAAGGACTTGGGCCATCCTCCACTGCTTTCCCAGGCCACAGCAGAGAGCTGGACTGGAAGAGGAGCAACCAGGACAGAATCCGGCGCCCCGACCGGGACTAGAACCCGGGGTGCCAGCGCCACAGGTGGAGGATTAGCCTAGTGAGCCGCGGCGCTGGCCCGTTCTCTGGTTCTCTGTATTTTCCATTCAGAGTTTCTTTCTGATGATATTTGGAGTGTCTGGATCTGTGCTCCTGGGAACATGCAGTGAGAGCCTAGGGGCTTGGAAGATGACTTCCTGGATTTACTCGCCGGGTGCCTGCAGCAGCCAGGACTGTGCCGGGCCAAAGGCAAGAGCCCGGAACCCAGCCCAGGGAGTCAGAGACTCCACTACTTGAGCCATCACTGTTGCCTCCCGGGTGCAAAGTAGCAGGAAGCCGGATCAGAAGCGGAGTGGGAATCTGAAGCCAAACCCTCCAGTTTGGGATGTGGGTGCCCAAGCAGTGTTTGCACCACTGTTCCACAAAACCCCCTCTACCGAGTTGTAAAGAAAGAGGTTCATGGGGCTCAGAGTTTTGAGACGAGGGCACGAGCTCTCTCGGGCCTGGCCTCTGTGCTGGCAAAGTCCCAGGCAGTGCACAGCACCACACAACAAGACAGAGGGCACGGGCACGTCTCCTCTGGTCTGCCTCTGTTGTCCAAACCCACAGCAGTCAATCATCAAGGGGTCTCCACCTTGAGGACTACCGTGTCCTGCCTCTGACTACTGCGGCCAGACGAGTTCCACCTTCTTCCTACTGCACAATGAGCCTTGGGGGGGAACCCCAGCAACGGTCAAGGTCATAACGACCCAGTGCGGGGCAGAGACTTATTTTCCTCTTGCGACATGCTCTACCAGGGTGAGCACTCCTTTCCATGCCGTGGTGGTCGGTTCTGGAATTCAAGGTCAAGTTTAGGTCAAGAGAAGCAAAGACCTTGCTCAGATGAATTTATCCTGCTGTGTGTAGCCTGGGCCAGCCTCACCCACCGGGCATGACATCCACATGTATGGCAAAGCTCCAGCGACAACAATAACAAAGTGTCTTCCCCGACTTCCTGTGTGTGTGTGTGTGTGTGTGAGTGTGTGAGTATGTGAGTGTGAGACTCTGTGTGTGAGATTGAATGAGAGACTGTGTGTGTGTGAGAGAGTGTGTGTGCATGAGTATGTGAGTGTGAGACTGTGAGTATGTGTGCATGAGTGTGTGAATGAGACTGTGTGTGAGTGTGTGTATCTGTGAAGGAGTGAGTGTGTGTGAATGCAAGTGAGAATGAGTGTGTGTATGAGAGTGTGTGAGTGAGTCTGAGAGTGTGAGTGTGTGAGTGTGTGTGAATTGTGTGTGTGAATGTGTATGAGTGTGTGTGTGAGTGTGTGTGTGTGTACAGCCTACTCTAGGACACACATTTGCTCCAATGATCTTATCAGCGTAAAAAAAAGTGAAATTTACAAATTGTCCCCAAATGAATGAAACACGTTTTTAGACTTGAAAGGAATATTGGTCAAAATGGAGTAACATTGCTTACATTCCAGTGTGTGCCTACGAGAGCACTTCAAAATGTCCCTGGAAAATATGTATTGTGAAAAACTATGCAGGGATTTCACAATTTTTGCACCAAAGAAACTGACCTTTTAACTCCGTTTTCCACGATCTTTCTGAATCATCCTTGTATTTGCCTCAAAGTTTAAAGGGTCCTCAATCGCCGGAGCTGTTACACCGCTGCAGTCCTATCACATCCTGGGAAAAGGACAGTGCGACGTTTCCCTTAGCTAAGTCACCTTAGAAGCGGAAAAGCACTGCACACGGAACAGCCGCAGGGACGTATCAACACACTGCGTGAAGACAGTCGTTTTCAGGCTTAAAGTCCGCGGACACATGTCCACGGACACATGAAAACAAGCCCCACATAGCAAAACGATCCTCATTACTCCCTGAATGTAGTGATAATTTCCAAAGGAAGTAAAGAGTCCTTTAAAATGGCATAAAATTAACTTCAAACATAACAGACCGGTAAGGAGGAGAAATATGAAGATCGAAATCCGTCATTGTGTTTTGATCTTTAATGCGAATAGAAGGTGGGCTCTTGCAGGTGTCTGAAACATCCGCATCCTGGAAGACGCATCCAGGGCCTTCACCAAGCCTGAGGGTCCGCTCTCTGCAGCCTTGGTATCAGAGCTCCTAGTGTATCTGAAGCAGGGAGGAAGGGAGGGAGGGGGCAGGGGAGGGGAGGGTGGAAGGGGGAAGGATGGGAGGGGAGGGGCAGGGGAGGGGAGGGGGAGGGTGAAAGGGGGAAGGAAGGGAGGGGAGGGGGAAAGGAGGAAGGGGCAGGGAGAAGGGGGAGGGAGGAGGAGGGAGGGACAGATAGGGATGGAGGGGAAGGGAGGGGAGGGAGGGGGAGGGGGAGGGGAAGGGAGGAGGGGGCGGGGGAGGGGCGGGAGGGGCCAGGAGCTGTGCGTGGTCACTGTGGAGAAGGCTGTCTCAGCTCTGCTCGCCTGTGCTGTCCACGCCCCCGGAGCTCCGTGTCACTCTAGTTTTCCTGCTCCGCCCTTGGCCTCTGACCCTGCTGCGCCCGCTCTTGCACACTGTGCCTTCAGACGATCGATCCGCATTTGCCACTGTGATAGACCCACAGCCACTGATTCTCCAGACACGGGCGTCTGTTACCCTAGAGATCACGGGGGGCTTTGCCGGTGTGACGGAATGAAAGGTCTCGGGGTCACCCGGCGGGCACAGGTAGTCGCAGAATCCTGGTAAGAGCAGGTGCTTCTGATGTGGCTGCCTGGAGGGGGCTGTGAGCCCAGGGGTGCGGGCAGCCCCCAGACCCAGGTGGGCCGAGGAACGGGCCACGTGCCGGGGCCTCCAGAAGACAGGAAGTCCTGTGCTCCCTGGGTTTCAGCGCTGGAACAAACGCGTGTGCTCTAAGGGACTGTCTGTTGCTCCTGGTGGCAGCAGACAAGCACAGCCTCCCTCCCTTGGGACAGGAACGCGCCAGCCCCCCGCCCTCCCCACCTGTCCTCCCAAGCACCCCAGAAACCTCCAGAATCCCGAGACCCAGCAGGGGCCTCTACCCTCTGCGAACCAGGTTTTCGGGCAGGCGGAGCCCACTCCGGACCTTCCGTGGAAAGCCAATCCCGCCAATCCCGCCAATCCTGCCAATCCCGCCAATCCCGCCAATCCCGCTGGAAGATGTGGAATGCATGGATCTGGAGGCCGCCCTCATCGCCACCTCCGGGCAGGCAGCTTCTTCAGGTCCCAGGATGCCCTGCGCTGCCCTGGCACCCTGGGCGGCCTCCCCCCTTCCCTCTCGTGGCCCAGCCCCCTCGGCAGGCAGCTTCCTCCGCACCTGTGTGCCCTCGCACCCGTCACTCTGCACCCTGGACACACGGAACTTCCTGGTGTCCCCGGCAGGCCCTTGGCTCCCCTTCCCGCTTTGACGAATCCCCCTCACTGGCCACTCCTCCTCTCTCTTCCTTAGCTCCTCCCGTCCCTAACCTCCCCAGGAAGCCTTCCCCACAGCTGGGCAGCCAGGGCGCAAGGCCGCTGCTTGCGGGAGCATCCTTGCCCTAGCCCAGCAGGGCAGCCCGGGGCAGGGATCATGTTCTCCCTGGGGTGGGTATGGGCCATGTCCCCCTGAGTCCTGACCAGCACGCGGCTTCCCGCCCTGCCTCTGAGCTTCCTGTCACTCCGCCTTAGCTTGGCATTTGGCTCTATTCCCCTGGTGTGGGTCCTTCCTACGGTCCCTTGATGGAGAACCCATCTGGGCATCTTCCTTTGGCAACCAGTGGGGACTCCTTGGGGCAGCCTGTGACTCGTCTCCCACCTGCACACAGTGTGACTGCAGGCGAGAGGCCCTGGTTCATCTCTGGATGCGCCTGGTGCTGGAGAGGGCAGCTGGCAGGTGTGACAGCCAAAGGCCTTGTGGATTCTCCGCGTCATCTCTCAGTCGGCACGGTTGTTCCAAGCACTCGCTTCAGGTTTGGAACGTGAGCCCGTGCTCACCCGCACCAGAGACGAGATTTCGACGCAAGTGTGTTGGTCAAAGTTGAATACTCACATTCCATTAATGTCTCTTACAAATTACTTTTCTAATTAAGTGCTTGCTTATTAAAGATGCAATCTGTCACTGCACGGGTGATGCCCGACTACATTCCTGTCTCTTTTTTCGCTTGGTCCAGATGTTGTTTACCAAGATGTGTTTCCTGAAAATTCTCCTCTGCCATCCCATCCCCGAAGCCCGCCAGCCGTGAGCAGCCCAGCCAGCTGATGGCCACTCGGCAAATGACTGAGCGTGGAGCAGCCTTTGGGGAGCTTGGAGGGAATGGCTTCTTTGCTTTCCCAGGCTGAATGAGCCAATTGCTATTAATCCGGAGCCCTGGAAGGATTTCTCTGCCCATCAATTGATCTGTCTGTTCTGGATTTGGACAAAAGACAAACGAGGCATTGCTGGCCTTTGAGGTAGAGTCCTCCATCCCTAGGCACAAAAGCCAGGATGTATAATAATTGTTGCCAGAAACATTCAAACCATGAAAACGATGGGTAATAGCTGTAACCCTTGTTTGGAACAGGCCCACATAGTTCATGCATGGAGTCTTATTGTGTCCAAGAAGTCTAAAAACCCCCAGCAATTAAAAAGAGTTCCATTCTCAACTCAGTTTTCTTGTACTCTATTAAAGGGCACGGGCTTAGGATACACAAACATTTATCCATGAGCCTTGGGCTCCAATTTCCCATCCGTTTCTTATTTTAAAAGATTTTTTTATTTGAAAGGCAGAGCTACAGAGAGAGATGGAGAGACAGGGAGAGAGAGAGAGAGAGAGAGAGAGAGATCTTGCATCTCCTGGCTCACTCCCCAAATGGCTGCAGTAGCCAGGGCTGCACCAGACTGAAGCCAGGAGCTGGGATCCCAGTATCCCAGTATCCCAGTATCCCAGTATCCCAGTATCCCATGTGGGTGCAGTGTTCCAAGGGCTTGGACCCTCTTCCACTGCTCTCCCAGGTGCGTTAGCAGGGACTTGGATCAGAAATGGAGCAGCTGGGACTCAAACCTGCACCCATGTAGGATGCCAGTGTTGCTGGGGGAGGCTTTACCTGCTACTCCACAGCACCGTCCCCCTCCCATTTTTCTTCCTGCCTCTCATCCAGTGTCACTCTGCTTAGGCTCATCTCCCTGTAATCAACTAGCAAAGCATCTGGTCTCCTATCCTGTATCCATGTGGCTCTTCTTCTGTCTTCTCTCCACCTACAGACCTCTTGGTCCTTAAAATGGAGGCCTACCCGTCCTTTCTCCTTGCCCAGAAAGTAGAAACTGGGGGACTGGAATCTAGTTGGATTCTTTACGTATAATCAGAAAGGAATGACATACATGAATATCTCTATTGATAATACACAGCCTATAAAATGCAATTCACGCTGGCAAACACTTTACTGTTTTTTTTAAACGCTCCCAATAACTATGTCCCTATGCCCACCGTTCAAACGATGGTAATAACATACCAGAGGCTGGGCGATTATGAACCAGAGAAATCTGGGGCTGGCGCTGTAGCACAGCGGGTGAGACTGCCGCCTGCAATGCCTGCACCTCACATGGGCGCCGGTTCAAGTCCTGGCTGCAGCCCTTCTGATCCAGCTCCCCGCTGATGCACCTGGGAGAGCAGTGGAGGGTGGCCCAAGTGCCCATGTGGGAAGCCCGAAGTTGTTCCTGGTTCCTGGCATTGGCCTGGCCCAGTTCTGACTGTTGCAGCCATCTGGGGCGCCCAGCGAGTCTCCTTGGCTTGGAGTTCTGACTTCATGTCCAAGTGCATCTGTATCTAAGTGTCAGGGTCTAGGAGCAAACGGAGCTCTCTCCAGGCACCTGAGAAGGACGCTATTTAGTGTGGTAATGTCACTCGAAGGAGGCACGGAGAAGGAAGTCGTGGAGACCAAGGACCCCCACCGCAGGGGCTGCCCAGTGGCGTGGGGACCACAAAGAGAGGGCCGTCCACGTGCCACAGGCGGCGAGAGACGCAGCCCTCACTGGAGATGCGTAGGAAAGGGAGAGGGGAGCTCACTCTCACTTCTCCCCGCTGCCTGGCCCCTGACCTTCCAACAGAGCCTCCCAGGAGAGCAATCGTGTTGTTCTACTGGGAACCTCGCCAGCCCGAGTGTGAGGGGAACAGGGCAGGACAGGGATACAGAACAGGAGCTGAGCTGGCAGGCAGGGGCTGGCGGACAGAGGGGTGCAGAGGACGCCCTGGGCAGGGCCACAGTGCAGAGGGCACCAGCCCGGCTCCTCTGCAGGAGAGTGACTGGTGTGAGGCTCAGGATAGCTCCTCTACCACAATGAATCACCCAGTGTGGCCGTGTTACTGAGAGCCATCACCATGGGCCGATCCTTGCACACACATGCAGCCCTCTCTTGCCTATGCCCAGTGTGGCCGTGTTACTGAGAGCCATCACCATGGGCCGATCCTCACACACACATGCACCCCTCTCTCACACGTGCCCAGCGTGGCCCATGTTACTGAGAGCCATCACCATGAGCTGATCTTCACACACACATGCACGGTCTCTCGCCTGAGCCCAGTTATCAATCAGCCGTTTTCATTACTGATTTTTCCTGCATGACTCATCCTCAGGAACTCAGCCGTGGCCCAGGTCTGGACGTGTTCCATCTCTGTGGTCACCTGCCTGACAGCCCCTGCCCTCCGTGGTGACAGGGAGGCAGGAGGGCTCCATGCTCACAGATCACACGGGACAGGAGCTGGTTCCTGATGCCATGTGGATTCCTGGGTCATCGTCGTCATGCAGATGTTGCGTGGGGACAAGGATACTGTCTGTTTTTCCTGGTTTCAGGACCAGCGTGCCAGGGAGGAAAACTCGCTGGGACTAGTTCAATTAAAATATAAAATAGGGGTAACCGTTGTGGTGCAGGGGGCTAAACCTCAGCTCGGGACACCCACATCCCACATCGGAGAGCCGACCTCAGTCCTGGCTACTCTGCTTCTGATCCAGCTGCCTTCTCATGCATCCGTAGAGGTGGCGGACTACAGATCCAGGGCCACTCACGGGGGAGACCCAGATGGAGTTCCCGGCTCCTGGATTCAGCCTGGCGCAGCCCTAGAACCAACCTGTGGAATCTCTCCCCCTAACTCCACCCATTAAAATATATAACATCTAATAATACAAAAATACCTTTTTAAGAGTTATTTATTTATTTGAGAGGTAGAGTCACGGACAGAAAGGGAGAGACAGGGAAAAGTCTTCCATCTGCTGGTTCACTCCCCAAATGGCTGAAATGGCTGGAGCTGGGCTGATCTGAAGCCAGGAGCTTCTTCTGGGTCTCCCACGTGGGTGCAGGGGCCCAAGCACTTGGGCCATCTTCTACTGCTTTCCCAGGCCACAGCAGAGAGCTGGATCGGAAGTGGAGCAGCCGGGACTAGAACTGGCGCCACAGCACCTGCCCCGTGCTTTACCTGTGAAAGTGAATTGTCCAGAGAGGCTGAAGCCAGAAGCGAGCTCCGGGCAGTTCTCCATCATGGGGTCAAGACACACAGCGTGGGCTTCTGTCACTGTCACTCTCAGGGTGTTCCAGTGACGGGAAAGACATGTGTCTGGTGCCTGACAGGAACGAGGGCTGCACAGAAGGAGTGTAGCAGGAAAAGCCCCCACAGCAGGTGGCCTCACGCCCTGCCCCCACATCCCACGGTCAAGCCCACCTGATTGCTCCATGCCTCCTGGCTTGGACCACTTTCATCTCCTCGTACCTGGCAAACTTCAGCGCGTCCTCCATGTTCAGTATGGACGCACCCTCTCTGATGAGAGCAACGGCCCCTCTGCCAGCCCTGTGTTCACCTTGATACACTGGGGAAAGTGTGGGGTGCCCTCCCACGTTATCTTTGTCCGCTAGCTCATTGCAAAGACAGCAGGTCTCCTGCGTATGATCTGCCGTGTCCCAGCATTGCCTGGCACGAGGAGTGTCTTTGTTAGTGTTTGACCGCATTCACTTATTTCAGGTGCATTAGCCTCTGCCGGTTTTGTTCGCACCAGGATGGCTGAACCAGGCATCACCGTCGGGGAGGGGCACAGGGACGGACGGACCACCTCTCCATGTTTTTAATGCAAATGCTGTTGTGTGCACAGAATTTTGCAAGGAACAGGAATCCATTCATCCGCTGTGTCTGTTTTTCAGGGTAATAGGGTTAAGGGATTCAGGGGGGCTGTTCTGAAAAAGAGACTGAACCCCCAATCTCCCGGCTGCTGTGACCCTTCAGGTCCAAGCACCCAGTGCCAGTCACAGCTCTTGGGCCACAGATGGAGAGGCCTCCCCGGATGGATCACGTTTTTGCACTCGAGCGCCCGGCTGCCTTAGCACACTTGGGAAAGGAGCCGTGGGCCCGTGGCTGTGGCGGGAGCTGCTCAGTTACCCACAGGTGTATCGCTGCTCGGCCTTTTGGCTAAGATCAAGTGCCGACACCCGGAGGTGGCCCTCAGCGGCACAACTGCCTCCCAGGACGTCCCCTGCTGTGTCCCTTAGGTAGCAGGGGACAGGACTCTGACATGGCCAGGGGCTTGTCGAGATGCCGGGGCTCTGGCGCAGGCGGGGACCCTCGAGGGGGAACCCAGGATGCCAGGGGAGAGTGCAGCAGGCAGAGAACGGGGATGGGAAGAGTTGGCACCTGCGGGGCCAGCTCACAGGGGAGCCCCGGCTCCTGTGGCTCTGAACTTCCTGGCAGAAGGCAGCAGCTCTCGCTCAGCTTGTGCTCAACGCTGAGGCCCACGGCTGCAGAGGAGCTGTCCCAGGGCAGGCGGGGGCCCTCTGCAGCTGCAGCCCCGCCCAGGGCATCCTCCGCATTCCTCTGTCTGCCAGCTCCTCCCTGCCAGTCACGAAGACCTGGGTTCCGCAATCCTCTCACCAGCTTGACTCATTGAGCCCCCAGAGTCCCGAGCAAGTGTCCTGTTCCATCCATGTTTCTCCCCTCTCTCTGCCCCCATCCCTGCCCCGACAGTCCCTGCCTTTCTGCCTCTCTGCTTTGTCCCTGGCTCCCTCTGTGTGCCCCGAGCTCCGCCCCCTTCCTTTCCTGACTTCTCCCTTCCCTCCCTTTCTGCCCCAACTTCAGCCTCAGCAGCACTCCAAACAGGAGCCCGGGCCTGGGCACTCTGGAAGACGGAGGGCCTGTGTGCGGCTCGGGGCTTCTCCAACCCCAGTGAGCCGCTGGGCTGCACAGCGGTGCAGCGAAGGGTGGATTCTGCTCCAGCGCAGGCGGCTGGGGTCTGCGCTTCCTCCGTGCGCTGAAGCTCCTGGGCCTGAGGACTCGCACCTCGATGACGGCGGCTCCTGAGCGTCTCCGTGTCTAGAGCCCCTCTCCTCGGAGCAGGACACGGAGCCCGAGAGGGGACAGAGTGGCCTGGGCCCTGGCACCCTTGGACTTGCGCTTCTCATGGCGCGAGCTGGGGGTGAAGCAAGCTCCACCACCCCTCTTTGAGGCCAGCTGCTCCTCGCTGTGCTGTAACTTGGGGTGGAGGGAACCCCTGATTTTGCCATTCAAAGCCAGGTTGGCAGGGACGCCTGGGGTCAGATGGCTCTGGGTACCACTTGCAGTCCTGATATAGGTTGTCTCCTTGAAGTTGGATTCCTTGGGGCCGCCACCTGCACGTTTTGAGAACTGATTGGTGTTCAACCTTCTCCCTCTCAGAGCCGTTTACCGAGGGCACCTGTTGCCCAGGGAAGGCCCGAGGTGGGGCGCTCTGCTCACTCCTTCTGCCTGCGTAGCCAGCACGGTCCCAGGGCACAATCAGCCTCCTTCACATCTTCGGGAGAGGAGAGGCGTGTGGCCCAGAGAATGTCCGTGCCCTTTCCAGCCATCGACGGTAGGTCCGACTAGGATTTAGGTCCCCTGCCTCCTACTCCAGGACCTTCTGGCTGTGTGGGGGCCACTGACTTCCAAATGTCACAGCAGTAGCCAGTCGTGCTGTCTTTGCTCAGGACAGAAATACAATTGCCACACCCTGAGCCACATGCACCTCGTGCAGCTAAGCCCAGCCACGGAGTTAAAAAAACAAAGGTAACTTCGCATGAGACTGTGATGTGTTTGCGATGACCCATCCTGGGTGAGATTCCACTGGTCTTTGCTATTAGCTTTGCCGTTACTTCAAACAGCTTCCCATTGCACTAATTTGCACACACTCACCCCGTTTTCTTCCTGCCTGTTTCACTTCATTTCTTCAGAATAGATCTTTATCAAAGCTCCTGCCCTGCCTGTGGACAACAGCCAGGTAAGGAAACTGAGATGGGTGGTCATTCTCAGAGTTCCAAGGTGTCTGATAGTTGCATCCAACCTTGTGCATCAGGGGGACTTGGAGTCTTCAGGTTTCTGTCTTCTTTGTGCTCAACTCTGCTGCTCTGTGCATGGCTCCACTGCTGTGTGCATGGCCCCACTACTGTGTGCATGCCCCACTGCTCTGTACATGGCTCCACTGCTATGTGCATGGCCCTTCTGTGTGCACGGCCCCACTACTGTGTGCATGGCCCTGCTGTGTGTGCATGGATCCACTGCTGTGTGCATGGATCCACTACTGTGTGCATGGCCCACTGCTCTGTACATGGCTCCACTGCTGTGTGCATGGCCCTTCTGTGTGCATGGATCCACAGCTGTGTACATGGCCCTGCTGCTGTGTGCATGGATCCACAGCTGTGTACATGGATCCACTGCTGTGTGCATGGCCCTGCTGTGTACATGGATCCATTGCTGTGTGCATGGCCCCGCTGCTATATGCATGTGTGCATGGCCCTGCTGCTATGTGCATGGATCCACTGCTGCATGCATAGATCCACAGCTGTATGCATGGCCCCGCTGCTGTGTGCATGGCCCCACTGTTGCGTACCGTTTCTCAGTGACCCAGGAAGATTTTTTTCCAAGGAGCTGAAAGCGTCAGCTGAGAGAGCAGGCAAACCAGTGAGGTTTGTTCTGGGTGTGGATGCGGCAGCACCACTTGCTGAATCTGAACCACAAAGTAATGTTCCTGTGGCGGCCTCACGGTCCTCCAGCGGAGAATGGGGATGAGCGTCCTTGCTCCCGACACTCCGGGGAGGGCCTCGGGACTGTGCACGGTGCCTGAAGACACAGGCTCAGTTCACACGTGGGCTTCCTCCTGGCCCCGAGTCTCCATGCTGCGCCACCTCTTTCTCTCCTGCCCTGAGCCTCTCTGAGCTCACGTCAGCATGGCGCATCTTCTGAGCTTGGGGAAACCGGGCTTGGACATTTGACCCTGGTCTTTGAGCGACACCAGCAAAACTCGGGCCCCAAATCAGTTTTTGGTAATATGTATGTATTTATTTATTTATTTGCCTTATTGTTTCGTTTTCCTCACATCCACCACGAAGCTATGTTTACATTCTGGTTTCAGAAAGCAGGGAAGGTAAGACGTTCACCTAAATTTAATTATAGACCGTGGAGAATGATTAAAACAGATGGTTTTAGAAAATATGTTGTGTGTGTTTTTTTCTTTCTTTTTGTTTTGCTTTTTTTTTTTTTTTTGAAGACGAAGAAGAAAAATCAACAATATGATTTTGCTGGCTCTCTTTTCCTGGGCTTTTTATTTCCACTTGGATTTCTTTTTTCTTTCTTGTTCTCCGTTCTTAATTCCCTTTCTGCGTTTCTTTCTTATTTTCTCAAAAGCCCTGGATCACCGCCAGTTATTATTACAAGCTGAATGCTTTGGCTTTCAGCCAAGATGCCGGTAGTTAAGCGTGAAGCCAATGGTTTCTCGCCTGCTCCCCCTCCCAGTGCTGCCCCCTGGAAGCCACGGAGCGGGGAGAAAGCACCTCTGTTGGCCAGATTTTGCAAATCCGCGGTGGTGGTGGGGAGCGCGGGATCGGGCTAGGGGCAGACATGGCAGACGACTGAGAAGGTGAGCGTGGGGGATGGCTAAGCGCTTCTGCTGGCTGTCAGTTATTCTGAAAACCCAGATGACGAGCAGCATCCAGGTCCGAGGTCTGGGCCGGGAGTCCTCCTCTCCAGCCGGTGTCCAGAGCAGGCGCTGATGTCAGGGGTGGAGGATGCTGGAGACCCCTGATTCCACCGGGACAATGGAATCCCAAGGAAGGGAACAGGCAGCCTGGACCAGCCACGGGTTTCAGACCTCGTGTGGGAGTCAGGAGCCTGAGGGATCAGTCCTGGAGAGTGTGTGAGTTTTCTGTTGCCGTGTAACGCATCACGGCTAACTCAGCACAAGGCCCTCACTGTTCCGGTCAGCAGGGCCGGGGTCCCGAGGCCGAGGCGCTGGTGCTGAGCCCCTCCTGGAGGCCTCGGGTGAGAAGAGGAGGCCGCCTTCCCCAGCTCCTGGAAGTCCCCAGCGCCCTCGACAGGAATGTTGTCGCGCGGTCCTGTCTTCCCCATGCAGCTCCATCTCACCACACACCTGCTTCCACCGCCCATCACGCCACCTGCTTCGCTCCTGCGGCCCTCCAAGGAGAGCCATTATCACTGTACGGGGCCACTCGGGTCATGCGGAAGCATCTCCCCAACTCAAGATTCTTAGCTTAGTCACCCTGCAAAGTCCCTGTGACCGTGCAAGGTCACAGGTTCCAAGGATTAGGGTGTGGACAGTCCTGGAGGATTCCATCTGTTTGCTATAGGGGTTTGCTGGGTCCCACTCACCAGGCTGCTGGTGTCTCATATCAGGCCCAGAAATGTGAGACACCAGGTAGCTGTGATCCTAAAAGTTGCATTAGCCCTCCTGGTTTAGCTTAGGGTTTTCACTATACACACATGGCGTTTGGTTCATTCTTAAAAACCCTTTATTTAAGAGGGACACACACACAGAGACAGAGAGATAGAGAGACACACACAGGATCAGAGACTCACACACACACACACAGAGAGAGAGAGAGAGAGAGAGAGAGCGCTCCCATCCACTAGTTTACTCCCTCCCAAATGCTCACAATCGGCCCAAGCTTCCCTCCTCCGTCACTCGCTCTGCTTCTCCTCTCGCTCCCTAGCCCCAGCTCCCCTGCGACCAGTACACGGACGTCCATGTGAATGTTCCCGGTGACCTTCGCAGAAAACAAAGGCAGGCTAGGAACTGTGTCCAAAGCCCACAGGAGCATCTCGAGAGAAGAGAGGAAGGCTTGAAGAGAGCCCTCAGTCCCCTGCTCCCACCGCTGCTGCTCCCTAGTTATCTGCTGTTTGCAGTCTCAGCAGAGGGGGAAGCCTTCAGTCCGTTTGCAGGTGGCTGCACAGAATCTCCCAACGCAACTGTGCAAAAGTGATGCAGACAAGTCCGTAGCGTCACACGCAGGGCGTTCCCATCTCAGCGCTGTCCAAAACGCTTGCAGGATCTCGATCATTCTAGATTTTTAAGTAATACTTACAAACATTATTTTTTAAATTTGCATTTTGTTGGAAAGGCAGAGATAGAGAGAAAGACAGAGAGAGATAAAGATCTTCCATCTACTTCCGTCAGAAAAGGGGCAGCCCAGGCCAAAGCCAAGAGCCTGGAACTCTTGGCCGGGAGCTCAGAGCAAGTAGGACCCAAATCCAGGCTCTCTGTTATGGAACGGGGCATCCCGATCGGCTCCTTAATCACTCCACCAAATACCTGCACCACTAACACTTTTCCTAAAGTGAGACATGTAATATATCAGCAATTAACAAAAAAAAAGATAATCAAATCAGGGTTTAAAAAAAAAGACTCCGTCTTGGAGACAGAGTTATCTAGGTGTTGGATGCCATGGGAGAGAGGATGGACGGAGGGGTGTCTGTTTCATATCTCAGTTGATATTACGCCATTGCAATAATCTTTGCTCCACACAGCTACGCAAACTTCATGGCTTGAACATGTTTTTGTACCACTGAATAAACAGAAGAATATGATTTATAACACTCCCTGGAGGAAACGCTTCGTGTCTCTTCATTATTAGAGATGTACGGATGTGTGACTTAGATTATTTTGCCAGGTCTCCCCACGATGGTGCTGGCTGGTCTGTGTGAGATGGCCGCAGGTTGGAGGACGACTCCGGGAAGCTCTCGCTGGCTCACAGGATAGAGCAGTGATATTTTCTGAAAACCAGCTCTTGAATAGGGACCTTTCGGATCCCCTTGTGGCATCCTTATAGCTGCCATTTCTATCCACTCTCAGTGTCGGGCAGAGCGTACGAAGCTCTCTTTAGGGATGAGGGAGCGGACGGCTGCCCAGTCTGCAGCCTGGCTCTGGGGGAAGGAGCCGCTGCGGTTGGCCGAGGGCAGCACTCACGGGATGAGAAGGGAAGTGAGAGAGAGGGGCTGACCGCAGCTGGTCCCTGGCTCTGCATAGGAAGTGCCCAAGCCTCCGCTTGCCCTGCCTGTGACTTGGGACACCCCCTACTACACTAGCACAGCCCACTGAACCTCGGGGCTCTGGGAGCTGCCAGGGTGCCGGCTGCTCATCTCCGGTCCCTTCCATGTGGCCTAGGAGAGATTAAAGACGAGAATTCACTCCCTCAAGAGTTACTAGTGTCCGAATGGAAACAGGAGAGGGATATTAGCTCTCACTGGGCTCCTGGTCTACACCCAGGGTTCCCCCCCACGCAGGTGTGAGGGTGCACTGCTAAGTCTGCAGGTGGGGGAAGTGAGGTATATTAGGAACACTGAATAGTGCAGGACCTTCGCAATAAAATACACCAAGCAGTCGATTTGGGCATTAATTAACTCACAATTCAGCTCCTAGTGGGAGAACCGGCAGCTTAGATTAAAGCTTCATAATTTGTCAATTGCTCGTGATTGATCTAAGACTATTCAATTTAATCAATTATAAAGCCATGCACGTCATCCCTAATATGTATAATCTATACCTTCAATACTTTTAATCCAAAAGGAGAGATCTAGTCGATCTTTGCTTTAAAAATCGTACATTCCAGGCTCCTTGCTGAACCCAGCTCTGCTCCCTGCCCTGTCGCAGAGCCTGTCCTTGCCACATGCGTAATCTGCTTTATCTTGAGTTTCCTGGGGGTAGGGGCCTCTCTGCTGTTCTAAATGCTGCTTCTTCCGAGTCCTCTGATGTCCCTTTCTGATCTAAGCTTCATCACCCTCTGGTCATCACCTAAAATCGTCTTCTATTCACAAAGGTGGAGCTCGGAAAGGGACCTTGAAACTGGGCTACGAAGACCCAAGTTCCAAACACAACTTGGCCGCTTTCCTGCTGGGACCCTGCAGGCTCATCTCCTCCCCACTCCGAGCCTGGCTCTCTTCTCTGCAGAAAGCAGAGGTCAGGGTAGACCACACTCGGACGCTGGGCAACACCACCCAGCAGCTTCCCTACTTGGGAGTGATCTGCACCGAGACATGGCTTCTTTCACAGGTTTCCTGTCCAAAGTTCACAACAATTAAATGTTATGCCACATTTTAGGAAAAATAAAGCATTTTCCTTGGCCATTGAAAAGAGAGTGTCAGGCCAGGGCTGTGGCATAGTGGATAAAGCCACCACCTGCATTGCCGGCATCCCATCTGAGCATCGGTTCTGGTCCCGGCTGCTCCACTTCCAACCCAGCTCTCTGCTATGGCCTAGGAAAGCAGCAGAAGATGGCCTAAGTCCTTGGGCCCCTGTAGCCACATGGAGCTCCAGGCTCCTGGCTTCAGATCAGCACTGCTCCGGCCGTTGAGGCCAATTGGGGAGTGAACCAGCAGATGGAAGACCTCTCTCTCTGTCTGCCTCTCCTTCTCTTTCTGTGTAATTCTGACTTTTAAATAAATAAATAAATCTTTATAAAGAGAGAGAGTGTGTGTCAAAGACACCCTAGCTACGTGTTTGCGTGCTGTTAGGACGGTAATAGTACTCGCTGGGAGAGAGCAGGGCGGCAGGCTGACCGTGTCGGGGACCTCCACCGGTGTGCTCAATCCTTATGACTCTGAGCATTGTTCCAGGCTGGGTGTTTGTCCTCTCAGACTGGAGAGAGACTGCTTTTCCGGGCCTACTTTCCAGCAATTTTGGGGAGATCTAAAAGAATTCCCTGTGTACAAAGAGTTTTCGATGCAAAAGCACATGGTAACGGCGGCTGCTTCCAGTCTGTTCCTGTAAAGCCCTCGGTCTTTGGCCACCAGTTGGGCCATGCCTTTCCCTGGCTGCACCTGCTTCCGTAGGGCTGGGGACTTCTTCCTCTGCCTCTCCAGCCGCACCTGTTGCCTTCCCCACCCAGCAAGGGAGTGATACCTCGTTACAGAGCCATGCTGTGCCCCTTGTCCCTACCCCACAGGCTTAGTGGCCGTGGCAGACTTTCCGCTCCGCCTGGAAGATTCTTTTCCACCTTTTCCATCTGGCTACATTTTCCTTTTTATTTTTTGTCTTTTATTTTATAAAATTTTAATTAACATAAAGGGGGCAGCATTCATGTGTTTCACAGGTACAATTCTAAGAGGATAAAAATACTCCCTCCCTCCCTCCCTCACCAGTCCCCCCTTCATTCCTCTCTCTGTTCTTTTCCTTTAATTTTCCAAACACATAATCCTGATCCACTGTCTAATCACAGGCTCAGTGCGGAGCCAACAGTAACATCGGCGAGCGAGAGGCAGAGAGGCTGCGTCTTTCTGTCCTCTCAGGGACACGGCTGTAAGAAGGCTGCTCCATAATCGTTCCACGACCAGAGAACGCTACACGGTGGCCATCGCCCGGTCCCCGTCATCATCCCACTCCCTTTTCGCCCCGAAGTCAGCAGGCTCTTCAGCCTGGCAGTGATCACAATCTTGGGTAGTTTTTCTACAAATGCCTAAATATGCACTTTACTGTAAAATACAGTGTGCTGCTGACTGTATTCTCCCTCTTTCTCTCAAACACACACACACACACACACAGAGACAGAGACACACACACACAGAGACAGAGACAGAGAGACAGAGACACACAGAGACAGAGACTATGTCATACTATGTACATCTTTGCAACTTGATTTTTTTTCATGGAATGTAAGGCCAGAATCTCTCTACTAAGATCCTAAAACCCAAAAGGTCTCAAACTAATTTTCTTTTCCGTAACTGACATGGCAGCAAAATCTAACCCAAGCTGAACCCAAGAGTGACCAGGTGTGGCTTGAATTGACATGAGGTTGTTCATGGCCTTTGTTTTACTCTGCTTAGGAAAATCTTCATTTGTTAACAAATTTCGTATGCTTGGTTTTACAGAGCCGGCCCAGCTTCTGCTGCTGGTGGTACCAACATGTATACATACACCTCATGGAAGCTAGGAGAGAAAGAATTCTGAGATGCACATTTGGCCCCCAAGGGGTGTAGTGAAGAAAACTGGACTTGAGTGTTTTTGAGATCAATTGTGCTGTAATTTCAACATCTTTAAAGGCCTGATCATATGACATCACCCGGTGCAGCCCTGGTGGGGCCGGACATTTAGGGTTTTTCCAGCTTTTCACAATTGCAAACATTGCTGCAATAGGATCCTGGTGCGTGAACCCTTGTGCAGCCACCAGGAATTTTCTACAAGGTGAAGTGCCGGTGCACAGGTCACACATTTGCCTTGTGTCCTTAGCTACTGCCAATTGCACTCCAAAATCGCTGAGCTAACGTAGGCGGGAGTTGTTGGGACATGAACGTTGCTTTGCTCCACATTCCGGGACCGGCAATGGTCAACGGTTACGTAACCTCTGTGCGTGCTCCCGATGAACGCGTTGTCTCCATTTCAGAGGCACACGGCTCTATGTGTTTCATCCTTTCACGATGAGTTTACTGTCAAATATCTAGATCTTTATTAGTTTGTTCTTAACATGTGCATTATTGAAAGGGATAGACTGATAGCTTCCACTGTGAAGTTGGATTCTTTTTCCTTTTAAATCCTGTGTACCAGCTTCAATGGTATTTGTGGATTCTTGAGGTTTTTATTGCAATTCTACTGTTTCTTTTATATAATTTGAGACTATACAATTGGGTATATAAAAGTCTGACTTACAATAATTTCTTGGTGCATATTTGTTTCCTGTAGTAATTTTGAACTTCAACTTCCCCCAGGATTAAAATAGTTACACTACCATTTTTTGGTCACTTTTTTGCCTGATTCGATATATAATCCTTTGTCTTGTGGTTTAATGAGTAATTTTGTTTCTTTCTCTTAAGCAACGGGACAAATTACCGATTTTTTGGTTAGACTGGTTTCCATTTATTGTGACTACTGATATATTTGGATTTATTTACAACTTATCTAGAGGTTCTGATTAGCATGCCTTTTCCTTTTTTTCTTTTTACTTGGTGATGAAGTATTTTTATTTTTATTTCTTTTTTCCCCTAAGATGCAGTATACATTAATCATTCTACTACTGTATATATAGCTAACTTCAAAATTTCATATTTTGTTTAACACAATGAAAAATGAAACAATATCTCTTTTTTGTAAAAATAAAAAAAAGCATCCTCACTAAGTATCACCGTTCAAAAATTTAGTGGCATATCCATTGTTTCTGATGTATGTTTTTCTTTCTTCCTGACACACATCTTCTAATCATTGTTTCGCTAAGATTCTGTTTCTGGTAAATTCTAACTTGTCTTAAAATGGCTTGCAATACTGCACGTTCTCATTCACATGTGGAGCTAACATTAAAAAAAAGAAAAAAAAAGGTCCATGTGAATGGGTTACTCTGCAAACACAGCGCTTTATCAAACAGATCGAAAGGAATTCTATCCTATGGCGATTTTGTGGCGATTCTGACATTTGCTTCCTATGTGTGAAGTTGAACTTCTTCCCAGAGCCCTTGCTTACTTTCCTGTTGGACTACAGTTTTTTATTTTTATTTTTATTGGTTGAGCTCTTTATTTAGTAGAGCCAATTAGCCTTTAGCTCTAACATAAATATAAAAATGATAACATAAATTAAAAATATGTTATCTCAAAAATGCCTTTCTTTTTTCTCTTTCTTACTGAATGGCAGTTTGGCTGGTGATGGGATTCTTGGGAGACGCATTTTCTCCAGGAATGTGACGACTTGCCTCTGTCCTCCTGGGCTGACTCCCGGAGCTCTGGCTGCGGGGTGGCTCCACGAGTCACCCAACTGCTGCCTTCCACTTCTTCAATGCCTTTCACCTGGTTTGAGCTTCTGTTTAACTCAATATGTTTCAATTTTACACATATATTGTTTACTCTTATTATTTTTTTGACAGGCAGAGTTAGACAGTGAGAGAGAGAGAGAGACAGAGAGAAAGGTCTTCCTTCTGTTGGTTCATCCCCCAAATGGCTGCCACAGCCGGCACTGCCCGCGATCCGAAGCCAGGAGCCAGGTGCTTCTCCTGGTCTCCCATGGGGTGCAGGGCCCAAGGACCTGGGCCATCCTCCACTGCACTCCCGGGCCACAGCAGAGAGCTGGCCTGGAAGAGGGGCAACCGGGACAGAACCGGCGCCCTAACCGGGACTATAACCCTGAGTGCCGGCACCACAGGCGGAGGATTAGCCACGTGAGCTGGGCCTCATTGTTTACTCTCATAATCTATACGTGCTGATGGAGTACCTCTCATCTGAATGCTTGGGGCCAGAAGTGTTCCTGATTATTTTAATACTTTGGAATATTTGCATATATTTATTATTTGCCTTCAACGTTAATTGATCATTTAAAGAATTTAAATGTATGGAAACATGTATGAGACATACCTAGTTAGTATTTCTGTTATCTGTCTTCATTGCTGCAGCTCCAAAATTCTGTGATCATTTTTATGCCTTTAATAATTCCTCAAAAGCACATATGTAGATGATAAATTCTTAGTTTACCTTTATATGAGGCTGCCTCTATCTTGCCTTTATGCCTACTGGGCATTTTTGCCAGATATAAAATTTAGATGGATAGCTCTTTTATTTTGGTGATTAAAATGTTTTTCCACGGCTTTCTGGCTTCCATTATTTCTGATAAGAAAAAAAGAAGGCACTCACAGTCTTCCGCTGTGTGTAAATAGAATTGGCTTTCTCTGCTACTCTGAAGATTTTCTTAAATTTGTCTTCAATTTTCTGTCATTTTAATCGCATATTTCTGGTCATAGTTTTTACACGTGATTTCTTCAGAATTTCTCCATTCCTGTTCATTTCTCTTCCTCTTCTGTGATTCCAGTGAGTAAAGTCGACTCTTAAAGGCTTCCCAAGGGTCCTTGACTCTGCTTGTTTTAAACCCGTTTTCTCTTGCTCATCCGCCGTGACTCCTGTCCAGCTCCGTTCAAGCCCATGAACTCTCCTCTTCCACCCTCTCTCCTGCTGAGTCTGTCCAGGGACTTTTCTCTTTTCTGCATCGAATTTGTTAATTTTAAAATATTCTCTGAAAAAGCTTCTGTTTCCCTGTTGAAAATGTCTGTGCTGACATTCATGTCAAGAGTGTTCGCCTTTGTTTGGTGGATGATGGTTACAATTTCTACTTTTGCAGGCTCTGTCTGGTAAGTCCAACCTCCAGTTCCTTTTGGGGTTGGCCATGACCATTTTCTTAACCTTTATCATTGGGCATCTTTTCCTATTTAAAAAATATTATTTCATGTATCTGCTAAGCAGACTTACAAGGACAGAGGGAGAGACAGAGAGAAAGAGAAAATTTGCATCTGCTAGTTCACTTCTCGAATAAACTCAGCAGCCAGGATTAGGCCAGGTTGAACTCAGCACCCAGAAATTCCACCTGCATCTCCCACAGGAAGGACAAGAACCCACGTACTGGGCCATCATCCACCTCCTCCCAGGGACATTAGAAGGAAGTTGGATCAGAAGTGCAGGGTAGCTGGAACGTGAATGCAGAATGTGGGAGTCCCAGGTGGTGGTTTAACCCGCCACACCACAGAGTCCACCCCACCTTAGTTTTTTCTCTGTGTGTTTGTTTATGTCAAACAATTTAGAATTGTAGCCTGGACATCTTGAATATTATTTTGTGAGGCCCTGGATCCTGCTAAAATCCCCAGGAAAGGCTGAGTTGTTCCGACAGGCACTCAGTGTGGTCAGGCTGAGACTGTAACATGCCCCCTGCCCCCGCCCGTGGTTGGTGGCTGCAACGCCAGTGCTAGTGCTAGGTTGCTTGGATTTGCTAGTGCACACGGCCCCTTGGGGGCTGTCTGGGGCTGGGACTGTGGTGTGTTTCACAGTCTCAGTACCTAAAGTCTGGCTCTGCTCAGCCCGTGATCAGCACAGGGGGATATTTTCCTGCAGAAAATGCAGGACTCCTCCTCCCAGCTCTCCTCTCCAGATTTTTCTTGACACTGGTTTCCAGAGAACTCTCCTGTCCCAGTTCCTCTGGCTGCAAATACCGGACTTTGGGTCCTTCCTTTCTCAAGAGGACCTGGACAGCAAAGTGGTGACGAGAGAGAAAATGGAAAACTCTGCCCATTCTTCCAACAATGCAGGCCGGCTCTCGTAGCCCCACTTACAGACGAGAGGCTCCCGCTGCCTGTGATGTTGTAGGGATCACGGCACAGCTCTGCTGCTAGGGCTGCCCTCTGCCATGCTGGCAGAGCAGAGAGAAACAACAGGTTAAACAGGGGAGGGGCACGGCGGCTCCCACCCTCTGACCCACAGCTGTTTACTTTCCCTGTCTTTAGCCAAAAACTTTTCCGGGAGTTTTTTTTTTTTTTTTCTTTCCAGGCTCAAGGTACTTTTGGTAATTTGACCCATGCTGAGTCCACGCTAGAGAAGGGAGAGGGAAAACAGAAGGAGACGGAACCCCTGGGAACAGCACCCCGGAACGGAACGTTCTTCCATCGCCACTTCCGTTACCGTGTAGATTTCACAACCATCTCGAGCTCCACTTCTGGTTCTGCTCAAGGATGTTGGTCATCACCAGCTGTCATGGCATTCCATCCTATCACCGCCGACAAAATTTCTTTTTTCTTTTTTTCAATTGACACCTTAGGAATTGCTTTTCAGAGTTTCGATTCAATTTTGCATCCAAGTTTATAAAGCATGTATTTGTTTCTCTCAATTAAAATCTACGCAAAGGGGGGTGATGGGTTGGATTGGGTTCCCACCCCCTGAAGCCCTAGGTTGAATTCCGAATGCCCGGGACCTCAGAGGGTGACTGTATGGAGGTGGAGGTGGGACTTTAAAGCTCTATTTAGTTAAAGTGAGGCCAGGGTGAGCCCTGATACAACCTGATGGGGGTCCTTAAAAGATTCGGAAGTGTGTCCAATCGCCAGGCACTCTGATGAGACAACAAGAAGACAGCCCCCACACACCAAGCCCTGCTAACACCTTGAACTTGGCCTTCGACCTCCAGAACTTTGAGACAATTACATTTCTGGGGTTTTTAAAATATTTGTGTGCATGAAAAACGGAGTTAAAGAGAAAGAGGGAGACACAGAGATCTTTTCCATCTGCTGGTTCACTCCTCAAATGGCTGCAATGGCCAGGGCTGGGCCAGGAGCCAGGAACTCCATTCGAGTCTCCCACATGGGTGCCCGGGACCCAAGCACTCGGGCCATCGCCCGCTGGTTTCCCAGGCGCATCAACAGGGAGCTGGATCCGAAGCGGAGCAGCTGGGACTTGAACAGGCGTGCTCGGGGAGGCTGGCCTCCTAAGTGGCGGCTTACCCCACTGTGCCACACACGCTGGCCCCACACTTCTGTTGTTTAAGTTTCCCAGGCTATTAGGTGCTGGGACCTTCAGAAGGGTGCTGAGGCCCCAGAGTGGAGCCGGTGTGTATGGGATTAGTGCCCTTATACACAAAGGGACCACAGAGAGCACAGTGGTCTCAGCCCGTCTACCACCTGAGGATACGGTCACAGACGCTGAGAACGGGAAACGGGCCCTCGGCTGACGCTGGTTCTCCTGGTCCCTTGTTCCTGGACTTGCTCACGTCCAGAACAATGAGGAACGGAGTTCTCTCTCTGGAAGCCACCTGGTCTATGCAGCCTGGATGGGCTGCTGTAGCACCCAGCCCAAATGCCTCGCTCGGTGCACAGCTGACTCCAGTGCAAACGTGGGAGCAGGCGACGCGCAGGCACGTGATTGCCTACATTCTCATCTGACCGTGGCTCGAAAGCCCAAGAGTATTGAGGAAAATCCTTGCGATTCGTCAATCTCCCCCTCCTTCTTTTAACTATTGTGCCTGCACTCAGGGTAATGCAGCGCCCGCCCTGAAAAATGGAGACGAACGCCCAGTGCTGCTGAGGACCAGGAAGGGCTGTCAATACGACCTTGTTATTCCCCACGTTAATACAAAGCTGCTTCGCACGAGACAATACAACTTGATTTTGTATGGTGCCCCATTCGAGGAGGGACCCCAGCGGAAACTCACGCATCCTGTTTTTAATCATATTTGAGTGATTTAATTTCAAACACACAGCCGCTTTTGCCTACTGCAACCTGCATTTGAAGGGAGGCGCCTTCCTGCCCAGGGTGACAGGGTCTTTATTCCGACTCTGAGTCAATAGGCCACCTTTCGCCTCTGATGAAAGTCTGCCAATGCCACCGAAGGGTGGCTGAATGATGGGTGGCGGGGGACTTTCCACTCTCGCTCCCGCGTGAAGTGCTTATGTGCTGAAATTACAGTATTGAATAACACAAAAACTACACAAATGCCTGCATTTTTCTCCCCTCTCCTTGAAAGTAAAAATTCCGTTTACCTAGTGGCGATGGGGAAGGGGCTTGGTAAAGCTGACCGAGCAGCGAGTCGAGCTTCTTGGGTTTTGTTCCCAACTCCATCAGCTCCCTGACCAGCCTGGTGGCCACGGACAAGTCTTCCCTTCCCTGGCTTTTGGGAAAAAATCAGCCTTGAAAATGTACCTTCTCCATCCTGTTGGTTAGCGTGGATTTCTGCTCAGGCTTGGTCTTGGAGCACTTAGAAATCACCAGTCATAAATGGGCAGAAACATGCTCAAAGAGACGCTCCCATCTGAGCAGCCCTCTCTGTGTCCCAAGGTCTGGGGCCTTGGGGAGGCGACGCCGCTGGGTGAGAGGCAGGAGCGGCACACAGCATCCACGTGGATGCCGGAGACGAAGCCGCCAGCTGCCTTCTCCCGAGAGTCTGGCTCCACGGACAGTGACCAGCAAAGCCCACGTGAGCAGCCTCCGTGCAGGCGGGGGTTCCTGCTAATTAGAGCATGAGTCTCGGAGACAGGAAGTGGCCAAGCCAGCGTGGACCTGCGTTGCTCTGGCTCTGGCGGGAGGCTGTTGGCTGCACCACCACACCACCATCGTCCCATGGATCTGCTTCCTCAGCCAGCCCCGGTGCCAGCACCGCTGGGCTCTTATGGTGACTATGGTGCAAGACACAGGGGCTGTGGACCCCCTCCGGAGCAGTGCACCCCTGTGCTCACGACAGTGGACCTCAGAGACCACATGGGGTCTGCACCTCGGGGAGCAGGAGCTGCAGTCTTTTTTTTTTTTTTTTTTTTGACAGGCAGAGTGGACAGTGAGAGAGACAGAGAGAAAGGTCTTCCTTTTCCGTTGGTTCACCCCCAAATGGCCGCTGCAGCCGGTGCACCACGCTGATCCGAAGCCAGAAGCCAGGTGCTTCTCCTGGTCTTCCATGCGGGTGCAGGGCCCAAGCACCTGGGCCATCCTCCACTGCCCTCCCGGGCCACAGCAGAGAGCTGGACTGGAAGAGGAGCAACAGGGACAGAACTGGCGCCCCAATCAGGACTAGAACCCAGGGTGCTGGCGCCACAGGCAGAGGATTAGCTTAGTGAGCCACGGCGCCAGCCCAGGGGCTTCAGTCTTGATTTATCTTATGGAAGAGCTACGACTTGGGGTCCACTTTACTGGGTCTGCTTCGCCCCAGTCCTAATTCTCTCCCCTTCAGCAACAGGCTGAGGAGGAAGACACCAACGGACATGCCCGATGGCCCTGTTTGCTTTAGTGGATCAGCTGATCAATTGCCTTGATGCACGTTCCCGGGAGAGAAGACCCCCCAGGCCACTCAGAGCTCTGACCTCGACGAGCCCTCACCCCCTTTCCAGGCTGAGACCCGCAGGAATCCTGGCCAGACTCTGCTCTTCCAAGGAAGCCACAGCTGACCGCCCTGCAGCCATGCCAGTGGGCATCGGCCTCTGATCATTTGCACTCTCTTTTTTTAAAATTTAATTTAATTTAATTGATTTATTTGACAGATAGAGTTAGACAGTGAGAGAGAGAGACAGAGAGAAAGGTCTTCCTTCCATTGGTTCACCCCCCAAATGGCTGCTACGGCTGGAGCTATGTCGATCCCAAGGCAGGAGCCAGGTGTTTGTCCTGGTTTCCCATGGGGTGCAGGGCCCAAGCACTTGGGCCATCCTCCACTGCACTCCCGGGCCACAGCAGAGAGCTGGCCTGGAAGAGGGGCAGCCGGGACAGAATCCAGCACCCATATGGGACGCCGGCACCGCAGGCGGAGGATGAACCAAGTGAGCCACGGCGCCGACCGCCCATCTGCACTCTCTAAGGCCTTCGGCACGATCGGAATCCTGCCTTACTCAGCGTCTCACTGCTTTAGCCCATTCGCAACATCCCAAGCCAGGCCCAGCTTCCGGAAACCCAGTCCCGGCTGCTGACCCGCTTTGCTCTGCCTCTGATCCCGGGAGATAGAATCCCCTTAGGTAACACACCATGCCTACCTTCCTAGCAGATGTCCAAAATTAGCGCCAGGACCTTGACGGGGGAAACAGAGCACTGCCCAGGCCACCACCCTCCTGGCACAGTGATCCGCTCTTTGACCTGTGGGTTCCAACCCCAAGCTATGTAGTGCCCCTCCCAGCCCCTCCCCCCTGAGTCAGCTCATTAGCATAGGAAGACATGCAGCACACAGCAGTTTCCAAGGCTTTAAAGAGCTTTGTACCAGAAACTCGGGACTTTTTTTTGTTTATGAAGCCACGGGAATTTAAGAAAAATTTAAATTCATGGTGAATCCATTGGGCCAAGAGTCCAGAGGGATTTCTGCCATTGGGCAGAGGAGGGCCCTTGTCCATTTCCAGGACAGGGCTGACGTGGAGCTTTGCTGAGCACAGAGACGGCTGTCACTGTCCCCAACCTCCCCTGGATGCTGTCAAGTGCTGTCTGCTCCTTGGGACCGTGAGGTGACTCTGGAGTGAGACAGAGTGTCTTCCCCCAGCGGCTACGTTCCGGGCCCCTGTCCTATTCACCGGTCCCTCCAGCTTGCCCCAGGAGACTTCTCCCGGCTGCAAAGCCAGGCATCTTGGAGGGGAAAGGTGGGGTGAGAAGGCAGCAGAGCAGCAGCCAGCTCACGGAGCTAAAGAAGGAAGCCCTCCGTGACCACAGGGGCCTGGTGGGAAGAAACGGCCAGGCCGGGCATGGATGCCACCCCTCTACACGCAATCCAGGAGGCCCGCGTTCCCATCATGCACCTGTGCTTCACCCAGGCCAGGGAAGGAGACCATGATGCGCACGTGGAAGCTAAGCTCCGTTGGAGATGCTACAGATTCCAAGGAAACCTCCCACACACGAAGCCCGGCCAAACTCCACCCTGTTCGCATTCTCAATTGGGCACCACCCCTGCTCCATCAAGGGGACGCTTGGACGTGGCATGTCCTTCTGGGCTCCTCTCCGGCCCTCCTAAGGGGGAGCTCTCTCCTCATAGGGTTCCCTGCACTCACACTTGAGTATGTACTCACTCCCTCGCCTTAAGTACACCCTGTTAGCGGGGCCGGCGTTGGGGCTCGCGGTCTGTGACACCAGCATCCCACAGAGGCACCAGTCAGCCTGGCTGCTCCACTTCCGATCCAGCTTCCCCTGCCTGGGAGGGCAGCAGATGACCCGAGTGCTTGGGCCCCTGCCACCCACGTGGCGACTTGGATGCCGTTCTGAGACCCTCTGGCCTTGTGAGGGCCTGCTGGTTGATTCCACAGACACTGGTAAAACGGGCACACGTAGCTAATCTGAAACCGGCCGTGCCGCCGCCCGGTACCCACTGAGGCCAGCGCCTTCTCCTGGACACACCAAACTGATCGTCATCGGAATCAGGACCTTCCGCTGTTCAAACTCCTCTTCTCACGGTGGACGTGGGTTTTCTGCAAGTCCACATGGCCCTGGCGTGCGTAGGCTGTGCCCACAGCCTAGGAGACAGAGCCCTTTCTCACTCAGTGAGCCCTCTGCTCACTGTCCCGCTCGGCTGCAACCTTCATTGCCCCTGTCGTCAAAGCCTCCTCTGCTTTAGCTGGTCTCCCCCTTGTCTTCTTCTTTAAACCCTAAAAACCAGTAAAACTAACAGGCCTGGCCCAGGCTCAGCTGTGACAGCACTTGGGGAGCAGATGGAAGACATATCTCTCCCCGCCCCCCATAACTCTACCTTTCAAATAAATATATAAATAAATCTTTTAAAAATCAAAATAAGCCAATCCTTCTCACATTCCACATAGTCTTCTTGCTTCTGCTTTGAGTGCATGTCTCTCACAGGGGCAAGAACTGGGACTGCAAATTGAGAAACATTTTTATAGCATAAGGCCACAATATTTCATGATATGGGGCCAACGATCCTGCCCTGGGGAACCTGGAGTCCGGGGTGTGGGTCACGAGTCTGCCCCTGAGGACGTGTGCTGCCATCTTGAGCCCACGTGGAGGAAGGGTACCACGTCCATCGTCTCCATCCTTCCTCTCCGCTCTCCCTGTGTCAAGACCACAGTGGCCTGGAATGTTGCTCCAACACACAGAGAACATGCTTGGCACACGTTTGTACAGGGGCTCCCTGGTCTGGGCTATTTGCATTCCACTGCGCAGTCAGTCCACGTGCACACAACTTTTCCACCAGTCTTACGAGCAGCCCCACAGGCCTACCACGCACGGAGAGCATCACCCCTAGGCAAGGTCCCTTCCCCCCTCCCACCCTGGATTCCATTTTCTTGTGATGTGACTTCTGTCTGTGACCCCACTGCCCATTTCAGAGTAGCTTTCACATGGAAAGTTTTTTTCACATGGTCTGAATTAGAACAGGGTTAAGTCTTCGATTGTTTGACAACTGACCATTGTTAAATTTTTTATTTAAAAATATATTTTACTTATTTACTTGAGTGGGAAGGAGAGAGAGAGAAAGGGAAAGAAGCTACGGATTCACTCCTCAAATGCCTACAACAGCTGGAACTGGGCTGGATCAAAACCGGGAGCTGGGAACCCACCCCCAGCCTTCCGACGTGGGTGACGGGGACTCCATTTCGTCAGCGATCCCTGCTGCCTCCCGGGGTCTGTGTTACCAGGAAGCTGGAGTCCTAAGCAGAGCTGGGATCAAACCCAAGCACCCGGATGTGAGACGTGGGCGTCTTAGCTACCGAGTCAACCACTTGCACACGTGAGCTTACTCTGCTAGGGGACCCAGGACCTCTGGCCAAAGATAACTGGGTTGCAGAAGGAGCATCGGTTTTAGCCTGCCAATCTATGTGCAGCCCGGCAGCCTAAGAGCTTTGCCCAGCTGGAATCTGGCACTGCCAGATCTTTTCCCTGCGGGGCTGCAGGGGAGTCTTTGCAGAAGGAGGGCTGTGAGAGCCCATGGAGCAGAGTGTCGCCCCTTCGGCCGCAAAAGGAACGACGCTGCTCGCAGTTAATTGGTCTTCAGTAGACTTTTACTTAGAAAGAGTGGGGAAAAGAGTGGAGGACCGGGAGAAAGGGGAGAGATGGCGCGCACGTTCCTTAAGGGGGAAAGCTGGCGAGCGCACTCCTTCTCCCTCGGTCTGCTTATATACCGAATTAAGCCACACCCACCATGGGGGTCCCATGGCAGGCCTATCCATGGGTCCCCACACAGAGACACAGCTCTTCCTGCTGAGGGCAGACAGAGAAGGCCCAGTCTTTGGAGAAGCGCTGGGTGAGGAGGGCCAGCCCCACTGCGGTTTCGCTTGTTTTCCCAGCTACTTTAAAACCCTCTGAGGCCTGGGGAAGTGTCCAGGAATCCGGCTCTCCTTTCGTAACATGAGTTCTTACACTAGCTCTGCTCCCTGTGCTACCCAAGAAGTGAGAGGGCCTCCTGCTCCTTGGAAACCAAGATTCCACAACCCCATCCTCACACTGTCTGCCAGTTTGGGGTCTGGTAACATTGGGGAATGCCTGGCAGAGAAAACGTAGAGGGAACGGAACAAACAGAGCTCTTTGGGGCCTTAGCACACACCATCACTGCTGGGAGTGTTAATTATATTGGATTTTCATGTTTCTGCAGTCAGCATATTTTTGGATATTAAAAAAGTCAACTCTACATACTGAGTTGCAAATAAAGGAATTTATCTCCGGTAAGCAGAGGTGCCCGTCAGGAGCGGGTGTGTGCACAGCCAGGAAGGACGCTCCAGCGTCTCCTATCCTCTGCTGGCTGTGGAGGTGTGAGCTTCATTCCCATGGTTACCCGGGACTTCCGGTAATGACAAGCGGCTCCTCCTGTGGTTACACAGAGGATTCTCGAAGCCCTGAGACAACGTGCTTCCCGAGGGGGTGCCGTGAGCAGGCCACTCCCCACCTAAAGCTGGCCCCAGCCTCAGAGGGATGCTGGCCTGGCTCCTCAACTCCATAGAGAGGGGTGGGACAGCTGCTGATGGTGCTGACTTCTCAAATGTCACTTCTGGATCTGCTGGTCTGGTCTCTCCCACCAAGTCATGAGAACTGCAGGAGGGCTGGACTCTCAGATGAAAAACAGAATCTTCTAGAAAGAAGGCAGTTGGGAACAGGTGTTTTATTACCATTTCACAGATGAGAAAATCCAGCAGCTGCAAGGTTGAGTTTCCTGCTCACGCAGTGCAGCCCAAGCACACGGCCAAGGGGCAAGTTGGATGTTGTGCCCCGTCTTTTCCAAAACCCCTGTTTATTGCATGATGGCTAACGGGGGTCACAGGCAAAAGAGGAGATGGGATGATCGAAGAGAGAAACAGGGAAGAAAGGCGAGGCAGGCAGGCAGGAGAGCTCCGGCTTGCTCCCCAGCCAGCCTTGCTAATACACAGGGGCCGAGTTAAGAACCAACTGTCACCATGTGGTTTTCCAGTTCATTTCTCCCTGGCACGGGCAAGTTCTCATTTGTGAGAAGCAAACAATGACTTTAAAAGGCTCATAAAGATTCTTGGACATCCACAGAGTCTTCCCCAAACATAATTTCATTACCAAGAAGCAAGGATCTGCTGTGTACAGAGACCATCTTTCTTCCAGATAGATCAATTTACTAATGAGCAGGAAACCAGGGTCCCGCAGTGAGCGGAGCCCAGAGACCAGTGGAGGAAAATGGCTGAAGCCATTCAGCTGAAGTCAAGTGTCGCCATGCTTTCCATGCCCGACTCTTAAAGAAGCTTCCAGATTGATGGTTTCGTTCTAAAGCCGGGCCGCCTAGCATGAGAGAATGGGAGAGCTTGAGAGAGAGGAACAGGGGAACACTGTGTTTGCTGTGGGACAAGCTTGCCGGCTCCTTCTCATTGTGACTCCGCCATTATCGGAATGTTGCTGGCTGGGGCTGGGGGAGAGGGGGAGCTCCCCGGCTGCAGGACCAGGCTCTGAGGGAGTGCTCCAGGGAGCCACGCGGGCCAGGTTGGGCAGGGGAGTCGGGCGCAGAGGTTCTGCACAGAGGGTCTCCCCAACACTCAGAGTCAAGTCTTCAGGTGGTCTAAGAGTCCCCACGTGTGGTCAGGGTGGTAGGGGCAGCTTTTCCCCAGGTGCAGATCTCAAAGGAGCTAGGGAGGCAAGCAGAGCCCTAGGGACGAGGTTCTGGAAAGTCCCCGTGGGACACCTGTGCTCCCAGCAGGAGGCCTGCATCCCAAATCAGCTACAACTCACAGGGCGTGTGTCTGCTCCAGAGCCCTGACTCATGCCACGTCCCCAACTCATGCCACATCCCCGACTCATGCCACGTGCCCGCATTCAGCAGCTGGCGACCCAACTTCCTCCTGGACTCACCCGTAGGGATCCAGCTCCACGTGACTGCATCCATCCGGCCTGGAGGTGACCCTGGCATTCATCCAAACCCTGTCGGACTACTGCCAAGTCCTGAAGAAGCTGGATGCTCTCCGGCCAGTGTTGCGGCTCGGCAGGTTAAGCCGCCACCTGTAATGCCGAGTCCCACATTGGAGTGCCCGTCTGAGTCCTGGCTGCTCTGCTCTGACTCAGCTCCCTTCGAGTTTGTCCAGGAAGGCAGTGAAGGATGGCCCAAGGGCCTGCGTCCATGCTGTCCCCCCACATGGAAGACCCAGACGGAGCCCCTGGCTTGTGCTTTGGCCTGGCCTGACCTTGGCTGTGGCGGCCATTTCAGAAGTGGACTGGTGGGTGGAAGCTATTTCTCTCCCCACCTCCACCCCTCTATGGGCTTCTCTGCTTCCTGCTGCGTAGCCTGGCCTTTCACAGCATGGCCGACACGGGAGCCATGGAGCAGGCTCCTTGAGGGCGAGGTCTGGCAGCTGCGCAGCCTCGACTCCGCCACACTCAATGGGAAGCAGATTCCGTCTCTTGACGGGAGGAGCAGCAGGCGCATACGGAGAAGGGGGAGCGCTGGCAGCTCCTCGCAGGCCACTTAACACAGCTGAGTCTTGGTTACACCAGTGTATACATTTGTCAAAACCCATTCAGTTTCCCTCTCAAGATGCGTGCAGCTCGCTGTACATACAATGAAAGCAAACGTGGCGCGGCGTTGGCTGCGACTGCTCCGAGTTCTCATCCTGACTTTCAGCTAAGCAGATGACAGAAGAGTAAGGGAGGGGATGCACGTGTGGCTTTGTTCAGTTCTTGGATTCTCTGCAGACTCAGTAGGAAAACAGGCAGTCTGAAGACCAACGAGCAAATGAACAGCTCTCCTAGGTCTTGCGTAAGACCCTGTTCTGGAAGGGCTGCTCCGTCCCCTGTGGCCGCTTGACACACTTGTCGAAGCGGACGGGCCGTTTCCCACCCAGGCTGGGAAGAGGAGGCTGTTCCGCAGGTCGTGTCTCTCTCCCCTGCTTCCCTTCATCCTCAGGGATGTGAGGAGCAAGGGAGTCACTGCTGGGACCGAAGGCTGCAGGCTCGGGCTGCGGGGTCAGAGCCCATCATTCCCGGTCATGTGCATTTGAATAAGGGGACTCATCCTGCCTTGACTTGTTCTCCCACCTATGAAAGGGGAATAATGTCACCTAAGTGATAGGACTGTTGTCAGAAATAAAGTCATTGCTAAGTGCTTTGCATTGTGTTGGGTGTGCACTAGGTAGCCAACACACAGAACAGCAGGAAAACAACAGAGAAACATCAGAAAGTAACAAAAGTAACAAATTCGGTACCTCTGTAGCTAACGGCCTCCTCCTCCTTAAACTCTAGGAATCCCCACTAAAGGGTCAGGGCTCCAGCCCTCACCTCTCTGCCTCACACACACACTCCCTGCTCCACCTGCTCTGTCTCCTCAAGGCTGATAGTTCTCATTAGAATCAAATATCAGGGTTTTGTTCTCATAGGCTTATGGGTGGAAATGCAAATTCTACCACTATGCAAATAAAAACTATTTTATAGTTATTGGATTTCTGAGTGAAAGAATGGGATCTCCAGTGAAGAACAACTCTCAACGCTACAGATAATACACAGGAGCTGGTTCAGTAACCTGTCCAGCTCTGCTTTTTAGTGTTGCCAGAAGAAAGTGAGTTTGAATCCTGGTTCAAACATGGACTATGAGTCTGGCTTGCTAAGCCTCAGCTTCTCCATCTCTAACACAGGGATGATGACCACTTGACGAGCAGCCCTTGCCCACGGTGGATATGTCATCCTCATCGAACACACTCTTACCGAACCTCTATCGTGTCCCTGGGAAATGGAATTCAAAACTAACGCACGTCTCCATGAACTTTACTTTTTTAAAGATTTATTTATTGATTTGAAAATCAGAGAGAGCGAGAGAGGGATGTTCTATCCGTTGATTCACTCCCCGGATGGTCACAACGGCCAGGGCTGAGCCAGGAGCCAGGAGTTTCATCTTGCTGTCCCCCGTGGTGGCATTTGGGCCACCTTCTGTGTTTTTCCCAGGCCATCAGCAGGGAGCTGGACTGGAAGTGGAGCAGCCGGGATGAGAACCGGCGACCATATGGGATGCTGGCATCAGAGGCAGCAGCTTCACCTGCTGCGCCACAACGCTGGCCTTCCACGAGCTTTGAAGGTGCTCCCTGTCAAGTTTTGTGCTGGAATCCGCGGTGTAGTGGGAATAGACTCAGCAGTTATAATTATAATATGGAGTGGAAAGTTTTATGAGATATGAAAACGATTCTGTAAGGACAACAGGAAAAAAAGTAGCTGGGTAATTATGAAGTAAAACTGAAAGTTAAAAACAAACAAGGCTCATTTTTATTTGATTATTAAATTTGAAGATTACAGTGGTGTTTGAGAAGCACTTGAGATGTTTATATTTGGTTTGATTGGAAATGCAGACCTGGGATATTAAATCTACTAAAGATTATTTTATATACACAGAGTGCAGGCTTAGAAGTAAAAACGATTAAGCCTGAGTATCAACTGCAAATTTGTCTGGGTGACCTTGGATAATTAACGCTGCGTGTACACTCCGTGCCTCAGCTACAGAATCTGCTGAATGGGAATATCACTGTGTTGGTTGTGACTGCGGGTAGCATACTTCAGAGAGTTTGTTGAAACAATAGCGTTAAAAAGCCTTTTATGAGTTTATTTTGGTGCCAGAAATTTTGAAATGCATGCATAGTTTTTGCATAATGTGCATTCTGTGCATATTCTTAAAATAATTTTGCACCAAAATAATCTCATGCATTGAATTCCATTTCCACAAACTTTTTGAAGTACCCTCAAATAGTAACAGTGTGACTATGTTAGACAAAGGATGATTCAAGTCTTGGTAGGACAGAGTTCCACGGTGTAAGCGTTCATTGCACTGTTCAGAATGGCCTGCAATTGAAGTCCTAAGCACTGCTCATTTCTGGAACTTCCCATTTCCTAGTTTTTGGACTGTAGTTGACTGAAGGTATCTGAAGCCGTGGCGAAGGGGGGACGCCTGTGATGTAGCTGGAGCAGCTCACAGATCTCAGGACGCCTTTGCACTCAACGATCATTGAGGAGTCCAAGGAGCGTTTGCTGCTGTGGATGGCGCACCAGCTGCTGCAGCAGACGTAAAAACTGATCACTTAAGATTACTCCTCTACCTGCTCCTTAGAATTAGGGACAAATCCATGTCAAGCTAATGGAAGTAACGTTTTAATGGAAAATAACTGGATTTCTAGACCAAAGCATTATACTTACCTTTTGATTAAAAGAGAATGACGAGAAGTGGCTTCGCTTCCCATTCCTGCAGCGAAATTAGTATCTGGCTGAGCGGCACGGAGCTGGGTTCTTGGCCCAGCTTCTAGGCGAGCGCTGTTGGGATGTGTGGGATTCTGGCCTATCTGGACGCTGCGAACAAAGGAGGATTTTAGTAACCTCTTTGGCTAAATATTTTTCTTTTCTAAATAATTTCTAAATATTTTTTCTTTTCCAATCCATCAAAATTTGACAAGTAGTCGTTTCTCAAAGATTAGTTTCCATGTGGAATTGAAACAGGATTGGTGAGCTTTCCTAGCCCATTTCATCATTCACTTCTACTGTGAATGGGTGTTTTACCCACAGACAGTACTAAAGAATCACACAATGGTTGGATGGCAAATATTGCCTAACGAGCATGCAGAACTTCCAAACATGGACATGCTCATTAGACAGGAATCATTTTAAAAATCATCTTCCAAAAAATTCCTTATTGGGAAAGCAGTTAAGGTCATGCTAAACAATACAGGCCTTTAGGAAACTATTTAAAAATTGTTTAGGCCGGCGCCGTGGCTCAACAGGCTAATCCTCCGCCTTGCGGCGCCAGCACACTGGGTTCTAGTCCCGGTCGGGGCGCCGGATTCTGTCCCGGTTGCCCCTCTTCCAGGCCAGCCCTCTGCTGTGGCCCGGGAGTGCAGTGGAGGATGGGCCAAGTGCTTGGGCCCTGCACCCCATGGGAGACCAGGAAAAGCACCTAGCACCTGGCTCCTGCCATCGGATGAGCGCGGTGCGCCGGCCGCAGCACGCTGTCCGCGGCAGCCATTGGAGGGTGAGCCAACGGCAAAGGAAGACCTTTCTCTCTGTCTCTCTCTCTCTCACTGTCCACTCTGCCTGTCAAAAATAAAAAAAAAATTGTTTATTATTATTTTTTTACTTGTATGGTGAGAGAGAGAGAGAGAGAGAGAGAGGTCCTCCAACCACTGGTTCACTCCCTAAATGCCTAGATCAGATGAGGCTGGGTCAGAACTAAGCCAGGCCCCGAGGTCTCCGGCAGGGTCTCCCATCTGGGAGGCAGGGCCCGCAGCACTCGACCCAGTGCCTCCCAGGGTGCACACTCCAATATGGGACACAGGCATCCCAAGCGGTGTCTTAACTGCCATACCAAACACTCACCCAAGAAATTGTTTATTTTTTCTTACAAGTTCCGATGTTCCTTTAGAAGTCGTTTTGCTCTGCAGTCGGAGGCTCACTCTGCTCATTTTCACGACAATGACCCGAGTCCAAGATCCATGACCGTAGTTGGCCAAAGGTCCATCCAAGCAAACACGGTGACCCCCACAGAAAAGCAACCTGCTGCACCCGAGCTCCACTCACACGTGCTTCCCAAGGACGTGGGCATTTGTCGCACATTTCCGTGCTTTGGCACGGTGTGCTAAGATGACATGTCTTAGAGGGTGGGCATTCAATGCCACGAACAGCTCTTACTGCTTCATCAAGGTCACACTTCAGGAAAATGGATCGCTTCCTTCTTTCTTCTTCTGTCTTTATTTTTCTGCTGAAGGTGTGCGGCAGTGAATGTGATAATCTCCGGGACACCTGGCCACCACTGCTCCTGTGACTCCTGTGGCAGAGCCGGGAGTGGCAGCTGCTTGCACTGACCTCGCCTCTGGGACAGAGAAACCCCATCCCCCATCATCTTGGAAACAATGTTGCCACCTCAGATCCAGGAAGTCTCTGAGCACTGCCATTCATTTCAATAGATACATTCAACTGATCATAGAAACTTGATGGAATACATCTCCTGGACACATGCTCTCCTTGGTTTTGTTTAGCACAGATCTGGATATTTCTAAAAATATATGTAGCAATTACTATCTTTTACTCATTAAGAAGTTAATTTTTTTCTGCTGAAATCTACAGCTACAAAAAAGTAAAGGTAAGACAATGTGCCTGATCATTCCACTACCTGACTGCACCTTGTTAATATTTTACCATTTTCCTGACCGTCTTTTTATCTTTCTGGGCATTTATACAATTCTACAACCTGCCTTTTAAAAACTTCACATTGTCTCATGAACACTTTTTTTTTTACATTGTTAAAATATTCATGGGCGACATCACTCTAAATTATTCAGTGCCCTTCTGACAGGACAGCACATTCCGCCTACGTTGCTGGGCGTCTGCTCGCTTGGGGACACAGCGGTGAGGGCCGAGGCCCGGCGCCTGAGGAATCTTCCTTGCGACGAGGCTGTAAGAGATGAGGATGCAGCCCTGAGTCCTCACAGCCTTTGACACCTGCTGCACCCCTGCCCCCACCCCGGCCACCCCTCGCACTAGCCCTCGGCCTCACCTTTCCCCTTGGTGCATCACAAGCTGACTGGTTCCCCTCCCAGTTCCCAAGGTCCCCCCACAGTTGCCTGGCTGGACATGGAGTCCCCTTAGTCTTCATGGCACCTGCTTCTCCCCCCGATAGCTGTCTGTCTCCCTTTGCGACAAATCACCTCCACTCCAGGGCCTTTTCTACCCTGGACACGTTGACTCTTGAATGGGCTGTGAGGGTTTTGTTCCTAAAAACCTCATGCTACACAGTGGGGTTCCCCAGCAGCCTCTGTGCCTGGACTCCCAAGCCCATCGGAGCCCGTTTGCCGATAGGCGCGAACACGCGGTGGCACCCTGTGCCTTCCCAGCATGGCCACAGCGGCAGCTCCTGTCCTCTGGAGCCCTCCTGCCTTCCCATCAGAAGCTGGAGTGGGTTTCCCTGCTCAGGAAAGTGGGCGGGCTTCCATGACTCTTGCTGGATAGATGTGGCGAGAGTGACCCTGCACGGCTCCCCAGGCTGAGTTTGCCAAGGAGACGCGGCTGCGACCTCTGCTGGACTCGTGCATCGGAGCCTGGGGCTGGCACAAGACTGCTGCCTGCCACTCCTGGGCTAATGAGGCTGTGTCGGGGCCAAGCGGGAACGAGAGGTCCTCAGAGTCCCCCTGCCGCAGGCCCCGGCTACCTGGGTCTCCCCATGCAGACCAAGGAGTTGGCAAAGCCTCTTAGGATTCCTGTTCTAGACCTTGGAGTGCCCACTTGGCTCTGCGTGGAGTGGACACCGTGCCACCCTTCTTAAACCACTAAATGTGGCAAAGGACAGGCAGAAGGCACCTCCTGGGCCACTCTGCAGCTGGTCAGCTCCCCTTCTCAGCATCCCCAGCCCGGCCACCCTGTGACGCTCAGACCACACTGAGTAAAACCAGCCATGCCCTGTTCCAACAGCTGTGCGCTTTTTAGGCAGTTACAAGCCCAGTTAGCTTGCTGTTCCTCCCCTTAGCTTTTTCCAATAATCGTTATTTCCTAATTGACGCGCACACAGGCCTGTTTCACAAACACGTGTTAAGAATCGTGGTAATAAAATGAGTACCCATGAAGCAATGCAGCCCCCTGCGCCGGGATGATTCGCTCCCGGTTGCTTGCGAACATCCGTCTGCGACAATTTCCGTTTCAGCCTCTTCCCTTTCAGATTGTGTGTGGCACACACGTGTGTTCACAAGCCACGTAAGGGGGGGGGGTATCACAACAGAGCCGCTCTGCAATGGCTGCACCTGCCGCTGCCCCGCCCCACGTGGATCGAGCTGTGTCCCTGACGCCCGGACTTCATCTTCACGCCTGCGCAGTAACCCTTGGGTGAGTGTTCCGTGCTATAATTTGTTTATTCTCTGGTTGGGGGGTACTTGATTTTGGTCCCCCTTTTCTGTCCTCTGAGCAGTGCTTGTGTAAACGTGTCTGTCCCTGAGCGCAGGAGCACCGGCAGGAGCGGGCCTGGAGTGGGGTGTGTATTTGGAATGAAAATGCTCCCTTTTAAAAGACAACGGCTGATTGTTTTCCAAGGCGATTGCAGCGATTTCCACCCTCAGCAGCAAGTAAAACCACCGACACGTGGCCTGTCGTGTGTCTTACTTCCCACCTGCCTGTGTCTGTAAACGGTCCTGATATACTGGGGTGACTCTTATACATCTGTGTAGTCACGCACTACTTTTAGGGTACTTCAACACATGTTATGGGCAAATGGGGTTAAAATTAAGTTTATTTCGGTGCAAGACATTTGGAGATCCATGTGAGGTGTCTCCCGAAATTTCACGGAAAATGTGTGTTATGAAAAAACCGCATGGTTTTCAAAAGTTTTTGAACCGAAATAATCCTTCATTTCCGACAAGCGTTCTGAAACCTCCGCTACGTAAGAATGTTTGTTTTTTGTGCCTTCTCTCATGACTGGGGCCGTTCATGACTATCCCACGTGTTCTTTTGATTTTTGTATTTTTCTTATTGATTTAGATTAAATATACATCTTGGATAAGAGTGTTTCATTTGTTCTCTGTGTTGTAACTCTTCCAATTTGTGACTTGTCATTTCATTACCTATATGATATCTCCGGATGAATTGAATGTTTCAAAAATACCTGTTTATTTATTTATTTTTTAATATTTAATAATATTATTTTATTTATTTATTTTATATTTAATTATTTGAGGGGCAGAGAGAGACAAAGGGACAGCTCTTACTTGCAAGTTCACTCCCCAGATGCTGACAGCAGCCAGGGGGAGCGAGGCTGAACGCAGGGACTGCAAACTCAAACAGGTCTCAGGGACTCTGCCTGTGATGGCAGCAGATGACGACCCGAGTGCTAGCGCCCTTGCCCAGGAAGGCCCAGTGGAGTCCTAGGCTCCTAGCTGGGGCCTGCCCCAGTGCAGCCCCAGGCCCAGCCCCAGGCCCAACCCAGCCCTGGCTGTTGTGGGCATTTGAGGGGTGAACCAGCAGGTGGAAGCTAGCTCTCTCATTCTTCTCCCTCTCCCTCCCCCTTTCTTGCCGTTACTCTGTCTTTCAAACAAACGTTAGAGCCCTTGTTTAATATGATAAAGCAACGTGAGCGTTCTTGTTGCTTTCTCTCATGTTGTCACGTTCGATGCCCGTGTGACTTGTGTCGAGTGCAGGTGCACTTCCACCTCTCTCCGTGTGAATAACCCATTGATCAAGACCAGTCCTGTGCTGGCCACTCCCACCCTGCCCCCGATTATCCAAAAGGGCCACACCATCTACTTCTTTTTTTAAGATGTTATTTATTTGAGAGGTGGAGTTACAGACAGTGAGAGGGAGAGACAGAGAGAGAGGTCTTCCTTCTGCTGGTTCACTCCCCAAATGGCCGCATTGGCCAGAGCTGCACCAATCTGAAGCCAGGAGCCAGGTGCTTCTTCCCAGTCTCCCATGTGGGTGCAGGGCCCAAGCACTTGGGCCATCCTCCACTGCTTTCCCAGGCCATAGCAGAAAGCTGGATGGGAAGAGGGGCAGCGGGACCAGAACTGGCTCCCACATGGGATGCGGTGCCGCAGGCGGAAGGATAAACCTACTGCACCACGGAGCCAGCCCCTTCGCTATCTACTTCTAAGCTTCACATTTGGGTCCCTCCTGGGCTCTCTCTTTGCCTACCCTGAAGGATTTCTTATTCTCACTCCGGCATCAACCAGGCCCTTTTGCTTCACTGCAGGATTAGGGGTCACCCCCGGGTGCTCTGCCCCACTCTGCTTTCCTCCCCCAGGGGTGTCTCAGAATTCTCAGGTTTCTACTTCCATATTCATTTTATTGTTGGCTTCTCAGGCTATCAGCTCACCTTGTGGGAGTTCGACTGGGCTTGCACGGGCCCTGTGGATCGCTCTGATAAGACTTAAGATCTTGATCTTAATATTGACTCTTTGTGTTGCTAATTGCAGGATGTCTATCCTTTACTTATTTTTAATATAGATATTGCATAGCCTTTAACAGAATGCTTTACATGTATCTTATGTCTGTATTGTTGTTGAAAATACTGTGCATCTTTTGCTCAAATATAGAAATGAAATTTAAAAATATGTTGAGACTGGGAGTAGACACATCGCACAGCAGAGTGCTGTAAATTCCTGGCTCTGGCTCCTGACTCCAGCTCCCCGCTAATGTAGATCCTGAGAAGAAGTGGCGATGGCTCAAGCAATGGGGTTTCTGCCACCCACATATCAGGACTGGTTTGCATTCCTGGCTCCCAACTTTGGCCCCAAAGCCCTAGCTCTTGTAGGCATTTGGTGAGCTGGGGAGTACGTTATAGGATCTCTCTCTCTCTCTCTCTGTCTCCCCCCTCTCTCTCTTTCTCTTTTATATATCTTTCTGTCTGTGTCTTTCTCTCTGTGCCTCTCAAAGTAATTACTTATATAATTTAAAAATATGCTGATCTGATGTGTAACGTCTAATTTTTAATAATTTTAGATACTTCAGGGTTTGCTCGGTTGACAATCATGAGTTGCAAACCCATGTCCCTTTCCTATCCTTCTCTCCTTCCTTTCCTTTCTGTATGCTATGGGGGCAGCTGGGGCATTACAGGCCAGTGGGGTGAGTGCCCCCGTCTTGTTCCTAACCGTGGTGGTGCTGCAGCTGCTGTTCCCGTGAGGAATGGCCGTGCAGTGCATGTGTGTGAGGTCCACGCGCTGTGTTCCATTAAGAAATGCCATCCTGCTCCTAGCTTGCAACAAGACTTATACAATTGATTTGCATCTACATGGAAGGCAGAGTGACAGAGAGTCAGCAAGAGATTCCATCTGCTGGGTCATCCTCCACAGGCTGGGCCAGGCCGAAGCCAGGATCCAGGAACTCCGTCCAGGGCTCCCAGGTGGGTGGAAGGGCCCAGGCAACTGAGGCATTGTCTGCTACCGCCCAGGCTGTGTCCTAGCAGGACGCTGGACTGGAAAGTAGAGGAGTCGGGACTTGAACCGGCTTCCCAGGAGGTATGCAGGTGTCCCAAGTCGGGGCTTAAAACACTGTGCCACAGTGCCCACTCCTGTGCCACGGGTCGGTTGGTTTGTTTCTAATCAGAGAAGCATAGTTAGCTTTATTCTTCATAGCTGGTGCATCTACCGTGTAAGCTTTTGGGCCTGGCCGTTTTCCCTCAGCATGATGCCTTTGAGACGTGTCTGCGTTGTGTGTGTGTGTGTGTGTGTGTGTGTGTGTGTAAGATTTCAACCTTTGTTTATTGCTGCCTGGTTATGTGTATGGCTGTACCACACTTGTACATTCACAGCCTGAGGGACCTGGGGTGGTTGCCTGTGTGGGGCCATTGCAAACGCATCTGTGTGAATATCCACACTCAGGGTTTTTGCAAAAACATTAACTTTCATTTCTTGAGGATTAGTACTGTGGGGTGAGACTGCTGGGACAGATGGGACGTGCATATAGAAGTCCCTATAAAATTGTCAAAGTGTTTTCTAAGTAGTCACACCATGTTGCATTCCCACGGGCAATGGAGAAGAGTTCCAACGGCAGAGGAAGCCAGGCGTGCAATCCGGCCTGCCACGCGGGAGGCAGGAGCCCAGTGACTCGGGTCAGCACGGCTGCCTCCCGGGATCTGCGCTAGCAGGAAGCTGGAGTGCGGGGGCAGCGCTGGGAACTGAACCCAGGCGCTCTGACGTGGAGCCCGGGCCTCGCGATCCCCAGGCCAAGGCCCGCCCTGACCTTTGCAACTTCAGTTGCCCCCGGAGCCCTTGGCAGATTCTGTTAGACTTTGTGCCACAGCAGGGTGGCCCCTCTGCTGCCGCTATGCGCCTGCCCCGGCTCTCCCTGCATCATTGTACGAGCGAGGCCTCATCGTGGTGCAGAATCCAAGCGACGTGCGGGCTTCCTTGTCTTGAGCCCAGACCGAAGGCCTTCAGCACCGAGGCTGGCACTGACCAAGGCGCTGGCTTCATTCCATTTCAGTTTTGTGGATCCCCTTTCCCGGGGTGAGAAATCCACAGTTCGCTGAGAGTTTGCTGTGTTTTATTTTATTTTTTTTAAAGCTTTTATTTAATGAATATAAGTTTCCAAAGTACAGCTTATGGATTACAATGGCTCCCCCCCATAACTTCCCTCCCACCTATAACCCTCTCCTTTCCCACTCCCTCTCCCCTTCCATTCACATCACGATTCATTTTCAATTCTCTTTATACACAGAAGATCAGTTTAGTACATATTACGTAAAGATTTCAACAGTTTGCCCTCACATAGCAACACAAAGTGGAAAATACTGTTGGAGTACTAGTTATAGTATTAAATCACAATGTACAGCACATTAAGGACAGAGATCCTACATGATATTTTTTTAAAAATTGATTAATTTTCTATGCTATTCCAATTTAACACCAGAAGAGACGGTCGATTCTGTCAACTGCTGTTTTCTGGATGAGCTGAGATAGTCACGTGCTTTTTCACGTAGTTTCCGTCAGCGTGTGTTATAATTTGTGCGCATTTCTGCATTTGACTTGCTAGGATTTTGTTGAAGATTTTTGCTTCTAAACTCATAAAATGTATTTTTCTGTAGGTTTTTTTTCCCCCTTTGTCTGATTGTGGTGTCGGGGCAGCACCGGGCTCGTTTGCTAAGTCGGGAAACATTCTCTCCTCTTCTGTTCTCTGAAAGACTGCGAAGATTTTTTGTTGGCTTCTTCTTTAAATATTTGGTAGAATTTTTCAGTGAAACCATCCAAGGCTGGAATTGTTCGAAGGTTTCTAGCTGTGAAATCAGGACTGCTCAGACCGCCTCTCCCTGGCTGGCCTTTTGTGTTTTGTGGCTTAGAAGGAGCTGGTTCTCTTCAGTGAAGTTGTCGACTTTCTGCTGCAGTCATTCACGGTGATGCTGCCTCACGGCATTGATGTCTAAGGAGCCTGCGGGGACGTCTCCTGTTTGTCCCTAGCATTGGGAACTCGCGTCTTCTCTCTAAATTGGCTGGGAGGAAGTGTCCTCCTGCTGGTGGCTGTTTTCGAATGTCTGGTTTATGGTTCATTCATTCCCGTTATTGCTTGTCCGTGTTCAGTGTTACTACCTCTCTCGGATTGGGGCTCGGACGCTTTTCCGTTCTGTTTTTAGTATTTAAGCTTGTGACGTCATCTGGCAAACTGGCCCCGTCATCGTCCCTCTTCATGGCTGGAGCTGTCCTCTCTTAAATTGGCTGTGTGACGTTGACAGAGCGGCTCCCTCCATCTTCCTTCTGATGATTGCTTCTGTGGTGTAGCTTTCGTCAATCTTAACCTATGCTCGCCATTAAATTCATGGTCAGTCATCTGTAGAAAGCATAGAGTCGGATCTTACTTTTCCTTATTACCCCATTTAACAAGCTCCTTTATTATCATTTAGATTAGTATAACTACTTTCAATGCCATCTGTCATTTCGTTATTTATTATTTGTTACCTTATGTATTCCCTTGTTTCTCACTGTTTCTATTATTTTTTGTTATTTAAATGAACATACTCCTCCTATTGAAGTTTTGAATTTTGTGTGCTTGGGGCAAAGTAGGTTAAGTCTCTTCCTGCAGTGCTGGCACCCCATATGGGCACTGGTTCAAATCCATCGGCTTCACTTTTGATCCAGCTCCTGCTAATGGCTTTGGAAAGCACAGGAGGATGGCCCAGGTGCTTGGCCCCTGCACCCATGTGGGAGACCTGCAGGAAGCTCCTGGCTCCTGGCTTTGGATCAGCCCAGCTCTGGCCATTGTGTCCATTTGGGGAGTGAACCAGTGGATGGAAGACCTCGTTCTCTGCCTCTCCTTCTCTCTCTATCTGTAACTCTGCCTCTCAAATAAATAAATAAATCTTTAAAAACTTTTTGTGGCTACTCAATAGATTATAATATGCAAATTTGTCAGACTCAAAATTCATATTTTCCCATTTCAGGTCAATGTAGAAACCTCATCTCTATGCACTTTCTTTCACACTCACCCTTTCTAGTTGCTTTTTGTTTGTTTTGTAAATACATATATGCAAATATATACATATATTTACATATAAATTGTGTATAAACCATTTAGAAAATGCATAGGCAAAAGTAATAACTTGTATTCAATGTTACATGGATTTTTATTTACTTATTTATTTCGATAGTCAGAGAGAGAGAGAGAGAGAGAGAGATCTTCCACTCTCTAGTTCGCTCCAGAGATGCCTGCAATTCTCCAGCCAGTGCTGGGCTAGGCTGAAACCAGGGGCCCCTGCGAGTCTCTCATGTGCGTGGCAGGGACCCACATATTTGAGCCATCTTTTGCTGCTTACCAAGCAAATGAGCAGGCAGATATATAGGAAGCACAGCAGCCAGGACAGGAACCAGCGCAGGTGGCGGCTCGACCAGCTATGCCACGACACCAGCCAGTTGGGCCAGCTGGGGAGTGAACCAGCAGACGGAAGACCTCTCTCTTTCTCCCTCTCTCTCTGTAACTCTGGCTTTCAAATAACTAAATAAACCTTTTCTAAAATGGTGAAAGAGTCATCTACTGCATTTGCCGATGATTTTAGTATTTTTGTTCTTCATCATTCCAGATGCTCCAGCTTCACTTCTCTGGAATGTTCCTTCCACCGGGAGAACATTTTTCTTGGAGATGGTCGTGTGGTGACGAATTCTGACCTAGCCCTCCGCCGTCTGAGAGTGTCCTTCTTTACACTGTTTTCCCTGGAGGACGTGCTCACCGGCTCTGGGGCCCCGGGCTAGCAATTCTTGTCTTCCAGCACTCGGAAAGTATTTTCCACTTCCTTCTGAGTGCCATGCTTCCCGACGCGACGTCTCAGGATGTTCCACCAGTCTTTCTCTTGGAGCCATGTGTCGCGTTTCTCTGGCTGTTTTCACAATCTGTGTCTCAAATTTTCAGCAGCTTCATTATGGTGTATCTGGGGAAGGATGGCTTTCCTTATCCTCCTTGGGGCTTCTTTAGGAACTCATGGATGGAATTGACTTGGATTCTGGGGTAGGTGAGGGGAGGCTTAAAGCTCACTACATATCGGAATTCTATTTTTAAAAAGAGGGGAAAGGAAGGAAGATTGGATAGGACGAGATCTGGACTGGTCTGAGCTCTAGGAGGATTTGGGTAAGCCGGTGGCTGTCCTCGAGCCAAGGCCACCAGCTGGGAGGCGTCTGTGTTTTTCGGCCATGGCCTACAGTGCTCCCTCTCCCAGCCCTGGTCATGGACGGTGCGAGTGTGGAGCTGTGTCCAGAGCCGCACAGCTAGGATCACCCTCAGAGTCTGCTGCCTGCAGTGGGATCAGAGCAGCACGTGCTCATGGCTGCCAGCTCTGATTGGCTTTGCAAGCTGTCACCTTGACAGCAGGGTGGGCACTCGAACACAGGGACCTGGAGGTGAGCAGACTCCCAGGGACGGTAGAGCGACGACTGATGAGAGAGCACAGTGGTTGTCCTGCAGGTGGATAAGAGCTCAGGTTTAGTAGGTATTTCAGAGAGAGGGACAATAGGATTTTCTGAAGGAACAGTTTTGATGTATGGGGAGTACATTTTAGGAATAACTCAGACTTTTAGCTTGAACAGTTCAAAAACAGTCTTTCAGTGAAAAACTTGGGGTCTTTTGATGTAAAGGACTGAAGAAGATGGACATGGAAAGCGAATGCATTGGAACTCACTGTTTGATTGTAAGCTGTTAGGATTCAGAGGGTGGGAGGCAGAGCAGCTCCCTAAAGAATACACACAGATTTTACAAAATGACAGAGAGAAATTAAAGGTTAGCACAGCTGTGAAAGGATGAGACCCAGGGGAGTGAGAGCCTGGCAATTAGCAGGTGGACCTTGATTCCAGACTAGGCCGACGTCTCCCGTTGCCTGGGTTGACACGACGACCTCCCGCGCATGTGTGGCACCGGCACTCAATTGGCAGCTGAAATCAAGTCGGACGCTGGAGACTTGCTTGAAAATGAATGCTTAGCAGCTCCGATTGTTCAGAATCAAGAGTCCTCGGAGAGCTTGCGTCCCCCCTCTCGGCACATGGGTGGGGACGTGGCGGCCAGGTGGGGGAGGGGACGAGTCTAAAAGTCACAAAGTGCTCCACATCCTAGAACAGCGCAGGGCCCGGTCTTGTATTTTCCTTTCCTTCCGAATCTGGCAGCTCGCTCAGTCCTTGTCTTCAGAAAGTTCATGAAAAGCATGCAATGATTTTAAAAATGCGTAAATTTCAGAAATTTTTGCACTGAAATAAAATCTGTTCATTGTGCTTCCCATGAACTCTTTGAGCACCCTCATCTTGCTCTGCCCTCCATCCTGGGAAATCTCTGCAGGGGAGTTAGTCAAGGTCGACCCGGGTTCCCGAGCTTCTGTGCGTATCTACAAAAATAAACATAGTCCTACAGGATTTTCAAGACGACAGAGGGGAGACCGGCTTTTCTCAGATTTTCCAGTCCTGCTGCACCCGCCTGACATCCCACCCCAGCTCTGCAAGACAGGAGAGTCTGAATCTTCCCATCTCAGGTCCAAGTCAAGTCCACCACGTTCAGAGGCCTTCTTACCTACCTTCAATCCCATGGGTCCTTCCTGCCTTGTCTTCCGTCCTCTGGGCCCCTAACAGTCACCGGCTTCTACCTGCAGTGGAATGGTTCCGTGTAGCTTTCAAGTCCCTCTCTCAGCCGGCATCAGGCAACCCCTGCGTCTCGGTGACGTTGCCCAGCGGTCACGTCTCACTCGCGCTCTGCATCGGCTGCTCCTTGGCACTGCTCCAGATGGCAGCTCTGAGGGCTGGGGCTCCGTCTCCTCCATCTCTTCCCCTCCCGTGTTCCCGGCTGAAACAGCTGTACCCTCCAGGAGACGCCCTTGCCACGGAAGAGGGCAGAGGAGGGGTGGGAGAGACTTGCAAGTCCTTTCAAAATGATTTGATTGTTTTTAATTCTACAAAGTCTTTACCCATTTTTGGACACATGTTGTGGAGCTCAGTGTGAGATGTCCAGGACATGGGTACAGGTGCGCTGATCACATCACAGTAAGATGCATTTCCATCGCTCCTTCTTCACGTTGGAGGCCTTCAAGCTCCGTTCTCCCAGTTCTTGATAAAATTCACAATGGACGGCTGTGAGGTACCGTCAGCCCAGGCTCGGGCAGGCTCAGGATGAACTCCCTGCCTCCCACGTCCTGTTGGCCAAGTCCAGAGTCATTGAGGAGAGGACTGGGCAGCCTCCGCTGGAAGAAGCAAGTCTCACGGCCACGAGCATGGAGGGGCGGTGGACTCTGGGCGCAATCGGTCAGCGTGTCTTACCTGCTTGAGGTCTTGGAAAGTGGAGGTGGGGAATAATCCCCCTTGTAGCTAACGTACAGTAGGCACTCAGCCAGTGTATGAGTGCTGAGTGGGTATTTTTCATAGCAAAGCTACCCACTCACTGTTGTCGTGTGAGGCAGCTCCTGTCTACAAGGTTTGCTTACACTCCGTGTATTTCCTACTAGCTATTCCTTGGAGAAGTGGCAAATTTGCCTTGAGCCTAGAATGTCCGCAAGGTGTTCTTCCTTTCCCGTGACCCTGGGGGTATGAATTTAGCATCCAGGACGAGGGGAGCAGCCAAGCAGGCATGGAGACTGGGCGTCAGGCACGCACAGAGGGCGGGGGTTGAGTCCTCAGCCCAGGGATGACAACAACGATGGCGCCAGTCACTCCACCTCCACAAGCCCAATTCCCCACCACCAAGTGTGGAGAGAAACCTAGCCTATGACTGTGTACAGAAAGGTGTGCGCTGTGCATAGTTGCCAAAGAATTGTTTTCTCAAAAGCGTGTAACACACTGATAATAGAATATGCACAAGGATGTGCAGGATATGAGGATAATTGCAATGCTCTCCTATGAGGACTCAAGTGCAGAAGTGGACTGAGGACTTGGTGTCTGGATCGTGGTTCTCCTAGGAAATGCATGGCCATCCCATGGTCTTCTGTTGCTCCTTACTGGTACCCTGGCTCCCAGATGGGGCCATTCCGGCAACTGAGGGGCTGCCGTGGGACTAGCCAGTCATCCGTGTCTTCATGGACCCACAGATCCCCAAGGCCACTGACAGACCATGGGCTCTCACTCCAGCGGCTTCCCATTCTGGGTCTCAGTACTGACAACACTGGACAAAATCCGCCCGTGTCTGTGTCCCACCAGAGTGGACTCGGGTTAGGGATCTAATCCTCATGGCTGCAGCCAGTCATTCTGCAAACACAAAGTGTCGTGAAACTCACTGCCGCATTTGCGTTATTGACTTGGCTAAGAGGCTCATTGCGTGGCAGGACCCAGGAAGCAAATGAATTGGGTTGCTCCGACTCAGCAGGATCGTGCACGCAAAAGGCCGTGGAGCTCTCTTCATTGTCCCCGATGGCTTTTGGATGGATGCCTCCATCTTTGTTCTGGGAAGACAGCTTTGTCTCTGACATGAGCTAGCTGCTTCGGGGACTCCCCAGGTGGGAGCTGGGGTGTGTTGCTTCTTTCTCTCTGCTCAGCTGGTAAGACAAGGTCTGGTCTCAGCCGGGACCCCCTTGTCTCCCACGTCCAGTTTCTCATCCTCTGTCTGCTGCTGGCATTGGAAATTGTTCCTAATTCGGATGCCCCAGGGCCGGCTCCTCCTCTTGGTATTGACTGCCTGACGATCCCACTCCTAGAGCAGGCGGACAAATGACTGGATGAAGACTTCGGAGTAGAAAAGTGGAACCAGACAATGTGCGCTCAGCGCGCTCTACAGCGGGCCCTGCTGGTGGCTCACCTGGGGTGGCAGGCACAGCTGCGGGCCTCTGCCCAGCTAGCCACTGCCGGGGGCATCTTCTTTTAAAGATTTATTTCTTTTATTCGAAAGTCAGAGTTACATAGAGAGAGGAATGGCAGAGAGAGAGAGAGAGAGAGAGAGAGAGGGAGAGAGAGAGAGGTCTTCCATTCGGTGGTTCGCTCACCAGATGGCCGCAACAGCTAGAGCCAGGAGCTTCTTCTGGGTCTCCCATGCAGGTTTAGGTGCCCAAGGGCTCGGGCCATCTTCTACTGCTTTCCCAGGCCATAGCAGAGAGTTGGATCAGAAGAGGAGCAGCCGGGACTAGAACCGGCGCCCATATGGGATTCACCCACTGTGCCACAGCACCGTCCCCAACTGTGGGGCATCTTCTACATGGTCGTCAGTGGCCCCACGCCTGCAAGCCGGAGCACAGCGGATCGCAGGGCTGACCCTCTTATGTGGACAGGTGTTCTTACCTACGGGATGACTCAGAACCTTCCAGAGAGCCAGAGCAAACTGTACGCTCCTGGCCGCTACCTCAAACATCGGAACACAGTAGTTCAGCTAGAAACAATGTCATTTCCCAGGGATCATTTCAGGAGGGAGGCGATACAAACTGCATTGTGGGAACCTCAGCTGATCATGACCACGCCCATGAGGCTGAGGACAACTTGGTCCCGGTCCCCCCCAGCTCTTCCTCGGCAGTGCAGCCTCAGGAACCCGCCTGACCCCCAGGCACCTGCTCACTGGCCCGCCCCACCTCTTTGTTCTCCAGGACATAGCACTGGACTACGGCACACCCTTCCAGATGCGCCCCTGGGATTTCTGGGAATAATTTCAAGACACACAGACCTACCTCTAATTTCACATTCTCTCGGAAGGTACAGGGCTCCCATTGGACAAACAGGGCCGGGCAGAATTCAACAGGGGGAGGAGGAGGTAGAGAAGGAGCACATTGCTGGAGAACGACACAGGCGCCAAATGTTCAGGATGGGATGTTACAGATTTGTGGAGTTGATGCCACCTCCACCAGGGAGCCTTCCGGGGTTCCCTCTGCCCTCTCCTGCTGCATTCACACCTCTGTTCCCTGACAGTCATCTGGGCTGTGGAATGCTTCTACCAATGGATGGTGGCCCCTCTTTAAGGAAGAGACTGCAAACTAGCAGAGTGGGTACAAACACGGATAGACTTGGAATCATAAAACCCAGGTCGTACGGACAGGTTTTGCTACGTGGTGCCTTTGGGACAGTGGGAAAGCCACACACACGCTCACTCTTGGATCCCACATCTGTAACGGGTGACACTAAGAACGATCACTGAACAGAGGACAGAGATCTGAAAACAAAGTCCCTGCCCCGGCCCCTGTCGCAAGTCAAGCACACGGAGTTCAGCTGTTCTTCCCGGAGGACTGGTGCTGGACTCAACTCTTCCCTCCCGCATGGAAGCCCTGGTAAAGCGTTTTAGAAGCACCCCAAGAATTTCTAGACGGCTCGCTGTCACTCAACCCCCGTGAAGGGTTGTGCCCCGAAACTTCTGCGTACGCCCACCCGTGGGGTAAATGGAGACAGTAAATCCATCACCCGCGCTCGGTTCTGATTTTTGCTGCCGCGTTAGCTTGTGCCAAATTTATGAACCAACATCTGGCTTTCAGAGCTCTCTGGATTTCGGGATTTCAGATAAAAGGTTGTGGACTTCTGGCACATCCCCCGGGAATGTCGCTGGACCAGATGACGACACGCTGGGGGAACGCAGGCAGCAGGCTGCAAGGCCCGGGGGTTGCTGGGTACGTGGTGACGGATGGCTCGCCCTGCCCAGTGGCCTCCTGCTCGGGCTCTGACCCTTCCCTGGGCAGACGAATCCAGGAATGCAGAGACCCACGCGGGCTGCAGGGGCCCCTTGACGCCGCCTGCCCCGCCGCTGCGGAGAAGGAACTTCTATTCCGGCAACGTTTGCTCGGCCCGTCTTGCAGCGTTGTTGTGACCCAAGAGAGGCCTGGATGGCTCAGCGAAGCCGGGACCCAGGCCAGAGGTGGTCGGGAGCCTCTCGGCAGGGCAGGGCTTGATTTTCAAGAAGATTCCATGCTGCAGGGATGTCATCAGCCACCCCCATGGCCACACGGTGGGCAGGGAGCTGGGGCCACACGGTAGGTCCCCAGGGCCACACGGTGGGCAGGGAGCTGGGGCCACACGGTAGGTCCCCAGGGCCACACGGTGGGCAGGGAGCTGGGGCCACACGGTAGGTCCCCATGGCCACACGGTGGGCAGGGAGCTGGGGCCACACGGTAGGTCCCCATGGCTACACGGTGGGCAGGGAGCTGGGGCCACATGGTAGGTCCCATGTCCCTGGAGGGACCATGGCCTCACCCACCCCTGTGCCCAGCCCCTGGGGAAGAAGTCCCAGAAGGCAGGCTTCAGTGAGACCATCGCAGCCCCAGGCTGAGTTTCAACAGGCTTGCGGGGGAAATTTCTAGCAGGGTCCAGAGGTCATGTTCTTGAACACGCCGGAACCACACCCTGGCCCTGTGCAAACCGGGGTTCTGCAAAAATCTCAAGTCAAATGCAATTAAATGCCAGTTTCTGTTGATTCCGAAATTTTTGAAATCCGTGCACATGAGCACTCTGAAGAGTTCACTAAGAATGCAGATCACACACAAAGACACCTCTGCATGGACTTCATCTGTCTTGAACTGAAATAAACTTACGTTGGATTCCATTTCCGTGGAGTCCTGGAGCTCCCTCGTGGTCACGGTATGCGCACTCCCAGGTCTCAGCCCCGGCTCGGAGACTCCATCCCACTTAGCGTGTGCGCGCTTTACCGGTTTTCTTCCTGGGAGACACAAAGACAGGAGGCCGCCCTGGACTTGTTGCTTTCCTTCTCCCAAACTTCAGACCACGTTTTGATTTGTGTTTTTCTTTTAGCCAAAATAAGGTGTGGTTTGCATTGCCAGTGTCTCAGGGACCCCGAAGGACTTCCAAAGCTTTTTTCCTACGTTCCTGAGCGGACACAGGAGAGGGCTCCACTTGGCCCCTGTACCCCCAGAAGGCACCCAGCCCCCCAAAGCCCATCTCGTCTTTCAGCCGGAATGGTTAAGAATTCCGAGGGCTGGTTTTGGCAGTGACTTCATTGTAATAGCGCAACATCCCCACAGGCAATTTTCTTTGATTTAATTAGATGAACTCTGGTATTTTTTTTTTCTTTTTGCAAAAAGGCTTTATTATGTAGGAATGAAATATGTATAAATTTAATTTTTAATCTTGTCACTACAGAGTGGGAAGGAGCAAGTTGATTCTTTTAATTTACTCTTTGTTTAAGAAAAAAATTAATTAATCTTATCCCAGTGTTTATGAGGAATTGATGGGAGTTTTTGCACGGCAGTCAGAAGGGAGAGGGTTAAGACTGCCCAAGCTGACCTCGGCCGGAACACCCAGTGGGGCTGTGTTTCCACCCCAAGCGCTGGCTGTGAGGGAGTGAGCTCCATGGCCCCGCCCCTGAAGACGGCTGGTTTGGCTGTGCCACGTAAGCCACCGTGTTCCCTACTTCACTGTGGCTTGATTTACAACTTGTTAATTTATTTATTTTCATTTTATTTGAAAGGCAGAGAGAACAGAAAGAGAGACAGAGACAGAGAGAGAAATGCCTGCTATCCACTGGTTCACTCCCAGATACCCACGAGAGCCAGGGCTGGGACAGGCTGAAGCCAGGAGCCAGGAACTCAACCCCGGTTTCCCACGTGGGCGGCAGGGACCCCAATACCTGAGTGGCCCTCCGCTGCCTCGCAGGGTGTGCGTTAGGAAGCTGGACCGAGAGCAGAGGCCAAGGCTGCAGCAGGCACTCGCGTGGGATGTGGGCGTCCCAAGTGGCGTTTGGACGGCGGTGCTGAATGCCCGCCCTCTATTCGTGAACGTTTTCGACTTTCCAATGGTGCCGAAGTGATATAAAATCCACCAAAATCATCCTTCAAAGTTTGCATTTTGTTCTTCTAAGCCATCTGGCCCAATCCCATCTCGTGATCACGGCTACAAGCTCGGGCAGACGCTACTGTGCGGTGCCCCTGTGGCTACTGTAGGTGGATTCGGTCCATTTTCAACATCGTGATACTGTCGATGCACAGTGGGTTTATCAGGGCACAGCCCTGTTACAGTCGAGGACCACGTGCAGATTCTGATCAGAGGAGACGGGAGTGGCGGTGCGGGTGCTGTCTCTGTGGACGCCACTGGGTCCGTGAGATGCTCAACTCCAGTTTTCTGCTTGTCATCATTGACTCTCTCCTGCCCACGCCTAGCAGCTGGGTCTGGCATCAGCTGGGGTGCAGCTGGGAGGCCTTCAGTTCCTGCACCTGGAGGGGCAAACGCTGTGCTTCCCAAACTTTGGTGTGCATGATGAACGCAGATGAAGTTTGCGGAGTCTCGGGTTCCAGTCCCAGGAAGCCAACATGGCAGCTGTGTGGTGGGGGCCAGGAGTGACCCAGAGCCCAGGTGATTGGATACCGTGGCAGAGAGGAGGGGCACGGATCCTTGCCTCTGTTGGCCACCTGCACAGGTTACTCCTGGCTTTCACTAGACTGCTCCACCCCTTTGTACCCCGTGCCAACCTGACTCACTTCTGCTGTGTACATAACTGTTTCCTGTGAACATACGTGGGGACACTTCAAAAAGTCCATGGAAAAATGCAATTAAAAACGCGGTTGGTGGTGAACGGCTAAGCCCCCATTTGAAATGATGGCATTCCGTGTTGAGTGCGTGGGCTCGAATCAAACCTCCACTTCTGATCCGACTTCCTGCCAGTGTGGACCACCCTGGGAGGCAGCAGGTGAGGGCTCAGTACCTGGGTTACTGGCGCTAAACGGGGTCCTGGCTCCTGAGTTTGAAGCGGCCCAGCCTTGGCATATGGGGAATGAACAAGGGATGAAATTCTCTCTCTCTCTCTCTCTCTCTCTCTCTCATAGAATAAATAAATAAACTTTAAAAAGAAAGTCTCTTGATGCTAAAAAATTTGGAAAACCATGTATAAGAGGGATCTTTTAAAACAACCATGGAAAATACATATTATGAAAGAATCATGCATGAATTTCAAAACATTTTTGCAGCAAAATAAACTTATCTTTTTATTCCATTTCCATGAACTTCTTGAAGTACCCTTGGATGTATATAAAATCTACTCTTATAAAACAATATATAATTATATTACTTATTTATTATGAAAAATGTAGAACATTAGAGAAGTAAACAGAAAACAATCACACTGATGCCATTTTTATATGAATTCTAAATTTGTGTTTGGTAAAATGGTTTTTAAATGTTTCAAACAAATACTTGTTTTGGACAGGGCTGTCCAGCCTCGGTGACATGGATAGGGGAGTTAATCTCTGTCCTTGTAGGATGTCTAGCAGCATCCCTGGCCTCCACCTGTGAGATGCCAGGAGCACCTCCCACCTCCAGCTTTGGCAGTCGCTAGACTCTAGACACTGTCCAGTGTGCGCTGGAGGGCAAAGCTGCTCCTGGCTGCAAATAGCTGGAGTCCCAGAGGCTGACCAGGCCGGACTGGACTCCGAGTCCCAGAGGCTGACCGGGCCGGACTGGACTCCGAGTCCCAGAGGCTGACCGGGCCGGACTGGACTCCGAGTCCCAGAGGCTGACCGGGCCGGACTGGACTCCGAGTCCCAGAGGCTGACCGGGCCGGACTGGACTCCGAGTCCCAGAGGCTGACCAGGCTGGACCTGCGCTTGCTAATCCACCTGCTGGGGATCCGCCAAGTGGGGCTGTTGGAGACCTCCTTTCTCGTGGTGTTGCCAGTGAGCGACAGGATGGACTTCAGTGCAAACAGCAGCATGGGTAAGTTATCGTTACGCTCTTTCTAGGGGCTCGCGCTTGCTGCTGTGTTTGAGACACTGCTTGGGGTGCCCACATCCTCTACCAAAGCGCCCAAGTTCAAGTCCCGGCTCCACTTCCCATTCCAGCTTCCTACTGACGTGCACCCTGGGAGGCAGCAGGTGACGGCTCAGTGGTCCCTGCCACCTCCCTGGGAGGCCCAGGTTGAGCTCTGGCTCCCAGGTTCAGTGCGGCTGAGCTGTGACCTTTGGAGACATTTGGGGGTGTGGCCAGCAGATAGGAGCTCTCTGTGTTCATTTCTTGCAATGGACAAAAAATGGCTTCTTTCCATAGCAGCAGCGCCCTCTCAGGTGGAGAGACACAGAAGAAGGTGAGAATTTTGCTGAGAGAGGTGACAGATCCAAGCAGAGATTCAGAGAATGAAGCTGGGGTGGTAGTCAGACGGCGGGGAGTTGGGACAGGTGGCACTGAGCCCTTTCAGTCACCCCATACCCATTCGAGGTTTGTGTTGGTTAAAGCCAATGGCTTCTGGTGACCCAGGGAGGCAGGGCTGGTTACCAAGGGCTGCAGCCTGAGGACAGCAGTGAACAGTGAGATGATGGCACTGGAAGCCCTCGGGGCCCTGCGGCGGGCTGCAGGGGGCTGATCCCCAAATGCATGGTGCTCTTCGTGCCCAGGGGTTTTCACAGATGAGGTGAGGGAGGGGTAGCAAAGGACCTGTCGGGCCACCAGGTCCACGAAGAGACAGACTGAGCTCCACCCCCAGGCTGCTGGGTGCTGCCACCTCCTCCCACTGCTCCTTAGACCTGACAGCATGCAGAGGCCCCCGGATTTGCACACATCGGGGTCCCGCTCGTCCCCTCTGAGTTATCACACAGAGCATCTGTTTCCACACGGGACACGGTCTTTCCCACTTAATGGACTCTCATGTCCCACCCTCGAAGAATGTCATTACGAGCTCTTGCTGCATTTGGCTGAATCTCGGCTGGATGGAAACACACCGTGCTTCTCCGGAGTCTGACGGGATGTGGCAGCTGAATGGCACTTTTGACTCGATTGAAAATGCGCGTTATTTACTTGGTCGTTTGGAGGGTGGACACTCGCACAGGAGACGCAGCAGCCAAGTGGCGTCCACGAAGCCACACGATTGCACATCTCTTGTTTCCTCATTTGAATTGGGGTCTTTGGAAGAAGCAGACTTCTGTGGAGTTTTTTATTTAACTTTGCTGACCTATAATTACATTAAACTGTTGCTTGGTTTTCCCTTCGAGCTCTGAGTGCCAACCTGGAATGCCCATAAAATGTGTCACTTCATGATGTTTTGGGGAAAAAGACAAATTGCCTTTGGGTTTCCAGCTCACTACTCCGAGTAAACCAGAAACACACTACTGCTTTCCCTCTGACCCCACTGACGGGCACCTGCCCCTGATCTCACCAAGAGAAACGGCTTTTCTGGTCCTGGCAGCGCTGCAGGGCACAGCACTGGGGAGTGGGAGAGAGTGACGGGACAACCTGGGAAGGAGGCCCTGCTGGTGCCCTGCCCCGCTGCGGCTGAGTTAGCAGATGAGTCTTCTGTTCGTGATGCCCCACGCTTTCAAAATAGTTGAACAACATAAAAGTGAATGTTGTCCAGTGAGTGGTGATGACTGAGGGGAAAAGACTACTTGAGAACTGGCTATGTCTGAGTCCCTGGGCTGGGAGCTACAAGAGCATTCAATTCAGGTCTCAAACTGCACCTGCTGGTAGGCACTCCTGTCTCTGTTCTATAGATGAGAGAATGGAGACTGTGATAAAGTAACCTGCGCTGTGAGTGATCAGCCTGTGGTTACGATGCCCATCTCCCACTTTGCACTTCCTGGTTTAATTCCCAACTCTGGTTCCTGACTCCAGCTTCCCGCCAACGAAGACCTTGGGAGCAGCAAGGATGGCTCAAGTGGTTGGGTCCCTGCTCCCTCCTGGGAGACCCAGACGGAATTCCTGGCTCCCAGCTTTGTCCTCAGCCCAGCCTTGGCCACTGCAGGCATTTGAAAAGTAACCAGTGACTGAAAGATCTCCATCTGTGTTTCTGTCTTCCTCTCTCCTAAGCATGTCTATCTCTAAATATATAAATACATTTGAAACGACCTGCTCCAGGGTCACCCAGCTGCAAGTGGGGTTTGACGGATCACTCGCTGCTCCTTCCTGAAAGTCTAGCCAAGGACTGGAGGGGAAAGAATCGTGTTCTCCCATATTAAACCATAACCTGACGTTTTAATAGGGTATAGAAATAATTTACCCCAAAGGAATGACATGGCCATTTTTGCTGTTGTATTTTGACAATGGGATGATGGTGATGGTTTTCATTGAATAGAAATCAGCTTATAAAATAGTATGCGCCACACAACACGGGCTTTGCCTGTGAACGTACAGGAATCAAAAGCTTAAGAACAATCACATCTCGGAAGCACGAACAGGACATGCTTTCACCTTCTCTTGGCTAATAATTTAATTTATTTTCCAATTCCCATGTATTCACTTGTGACAAATGCAATTGTTGAGAAGGTAACAACATTGACAATGGCAATGAGAGCAATGGAATCATTCTGGTCAAAACCGAAATCATCACCAACATACCCAGGATTTCCGCTCAAAACTGCGTGTGCTGGTGGAAGACCCAGCATCGTGTCGGCAGCACTGCCGCCGTTAATACTGCCCCACCAGCACCATCACCAGCACCATCACGACCCTCCCACCACCACCAGCACCATCATGACCCTCCCACCACCACCAGCGCCATCACGACCCTCCCACCACCACCAGCGCCATCACGACCCTCCCACCACCACCAGCACCATCACGACCCTCCCACCACCACCAGCACCATCACGACCCTCCACCACCACCAGCGCCATCACGACCCTCCACCACCACCAGCACCATCACGACCCTCCACCACCACCAGCGCCATCACGACCCTCCACCACCACCAGCACCACCACCAGCACCATCACGACCCTCCACTGCCACCAACACCATCACGACCCTCCACCACCACCAGCACCATCACGACCCTCCACCACCACCAGCACCATCACGACCCTCCACTGCCACCAACACCATCACGACCCTCCCACCACCACCAGCGCCATCACGACCCTCCACCACCACCAGCACCATCATGACCCTCCACCACCACCAGCACCATCATGACCCTCCACCACCACCAGCGCCATCACGACCCTCCCACTACCACCAGCAGTTCTGCAAGACCAGCACTCGATCCCCATCAGCCATGATGCCGCTGATCGGTACCGCACCAGCAGAGGCTGAGGAAACACACCACTGCCCTGCAGGGGCCCTAAGAGCTGGGGACGAACTACAAGGTAACTACAAGGTAACCCCTTTCACCGTGGCGTCTCGGGATGTGGACGGCTCTTGGCATCAGTAGTTGCTCAGTAAATGTTACTGAAGACAAACACGAGGCAACCACCGAGTGTGAACCATCGGTGTCCCTGAATTGCCAGCTGTGACTTTGGAACCGCAGGCTGTGCAGATAGATGGAGCTAATTTATCCTGAAACAGAGACGCCATTTCCTTCTCATTGAAGTCAGCGCCTGGCGCCTGTGTAGCCTGTGTTAAAAACCACTTGTCATGCTCTGGCCTGGGAAGGGCCCCGGCCCCGATCCCAAGGAACACGTGCTGTCGCCCACATGCCCGTTGGGTACCATGGGCGCTGATTATGGCCAGAAGGGCCCTTCATGTTAGTCTGCCCTGAAACCTCATCTCTGGGGAAACCGAGGCTGAGGAAGCCAGGGTGACTTGGGTGTGGTCACAAGGACGCATCCTTCCCACTGTCACACGCTCTTCAGCTTTTCCTCCTAGGCAGCGGGGTCCGAGCTCCGGCAGGGAGAATAGGACAAAAGCTAACTCTCCTTGCTTTTTATGTGGGATGCTAGAAAACCCGGTCTCCTGCATTCTCACAGCCACTGAGAGAAGTGGGCTGACTTTGGTCCCCTGAACAGAAGAAGAAAGTGAGATGGAGGGTTGTTTGGGAGCCCGTCAAGGCCACACAACTGCTAAGGACTTGAATTCAGGTCTCTCTGGCTCCCAGACCCCCTCCTGTGCACCTTATTACTTTTAGAAGTCAACACATTACCCACACCGGGATGCCTCCCATTACCTGGAGAAGAGAATCCATCCTCTTGAAGGCCAAGTTCAAGGTCACGGCAGTTGATGTCCCCCAGCTGCAGAAGTTCTCCCTGTCGTTCCCACACACAGCGTTGATGTGCTGGTCCTTAACTCGCTGCTCACGCACACTCAGTCCCCCAGGCGTGCACCCACACTGTGCGCCCACTCCTGCCACCCAAGCCTCCTTGAAGGGCCCTTGTCACCTTTCCAGACCCATCTGAGCTCCCGCCTTCCCTCCACTACCCCAATCTGCACACAGGCCCCTGTGCTGGCTTCCTGTCTCCTCCCTGGAATCGTTAACAGCACCATCTTCTGTACCTGGAGAAACTGGCCGGCACCAGTGAACCCCATCGATCGCTTTGTGTGTCTGCTCCCCCATTAGACTGTGCACCTAGAAGACAAAGCTGGCGTCACACATACCCGCAGCACCCCAGGAGTCCTGAGCCGTGCCTGCGTAGCACACGGGTTGTCCCCCAAGAGTGTGTGAGCCGCATCCTTCCATCTTGTGCGTGGTTTACTTTGGTTAAAATGAAACTTGGCATCCACACCTGGCGGTAAGCTACAGTGCGTAAAGCCTCCTCTCCCAGGCTTTCTGGGCTGGGTGGGGAAGGCTCACTACACCCAGGTGCAGGTGAAGAAAGAAGCCGAGAGGGGTCTTGCCGAGTTCAAGGCGATGGAAGGAGGAAGGGGCGTGGCTGCCGAACTCAGATTTCTCACATCAGCTTCAAGTCTTTGCAGAAGTGCTCAGCCGCTGGTAGAAGTCCACCTCCCCCTCCCCCAGCTTTTTTTTTTTTTTTTTGAGGGATGACAAATTATATTCACTATTGTCCTAAAGTGGTTTTCATTTTTGATTACTTAATTTGCCCGGCGCTTGCTTTAAATGGTTTTCCACAGCGGGCTGTAGATGTTTGCGGTTGACTTTTTGACATTCTAACACTTTAGTACAAAGGAAGCTACAGAAAGCAACAATGAAAACATTCACTAAGTATGTTTATAATCAAATATATCCCTCGGTAATTTAATTTGGAGGAAGCGGAGAGCCCGGCATTACAAACAGAGGGCTGCTTAATAATTCATAAGTCCTGAAACGGGAGAGCTGGAACGAGGAAGATTTAGCATCAGGCCACGGCGGGTTGCTCGGCACAGAACTCACCCCATCTACGGAGAAGCCGGAAGGAGAACCTGCTCGCGGCTGCAAGCTCGGTGGCTTTGAACGGTGGTCCTAGGACGCTCGGATCCTGAGGGCGCAGTCCGGGAAGAAGGCATAGGTGGGGTTGAGGGCGACGGAATGGGCCAAGTGCAGTCTTCCACCCATAAGCCGCCAGGTATGAGAGATGACCAAAGAAATGGGCAAGCCGCACAGCTGTCCAGCTGGGACCTTACGCCAGGCTATTGCCCTGGGTCTTGCTGGAGCCCCGGGGCACAGGAGGAATGGAGGTGAGAACAGCTCCATTCTGCACAACTGGCTGAGCCGGTGCCTGGAACTACACACGAGCTTTAGAGCCGGCCAAGGGCTCCTCGTCTCACTGGAGATGTGTTCTCCTGCCCAGGCTCGCTGCCATGGGAGAGACGAGCAGCGCCCCTGTGCTCCGTGGTCCTTGGCAGGGGGAGATGGAGGCCAAGACGGAGGGGAAGGGCTGGCGACACCCCTGCAGTCCCCATCTGTGAGCCGCTGCCTCTGTCCACAGAAGAGAGAAGGGCTGTGAATTGGCACAGCTGCAGATTTTTCCAAATTAACTCAGGATGTAAAAGATGGGACAGAGGCTTGGCCACATTCATAGAACTTGGTCATCTGAGGAGCTGTCGTGAATTTAAGGACAAATTAGGCAGAGGATAACGGATCCATCAGACAAGAAGAAGTATAATGGCTTCTAAGCAGGTGGAAGTGTGTAAACTTTGTTGTAACAAGACAAATGCCAATTAAAGCTGGTACAGGATACTGGTTTTCACCGACTGGATTGGCCAAGGCCCCAGAGTGTGTGAACATGTGTGTATGTGAACATATGTGTGGGCAGAGTGTGTGGACATTTTTGGGGCAGAGCGTATGATGTGTGTGAACATGTGTGTGGGGCTTTTGCCTTCGAGTGGGAGGTTCCCTCACTGTGCTCTGAACCACCCCACATAGCTGGGATCTTGCACAAAAACAAACAAAACCGAACTGTCCACTCCCATCCTGCATGTCTCTGTGATGGGGTTTTGTGACAGTGACACACTTGGAACACGCAGACAGGAGCCCCTGCTGGCTTTGGGCTTTGTTCTCGGGCAGCCAGGAGGGCCTCAGCGACCTCTGACCTGTATCAGGGCAGAGAGAGGGCTTCCCACATAGGGTCACCTTAGGATTCCCATTGCTTCAACAGCAATGAGTATTTTAATGTCCACCTGCAGGGACTGGATTCCTGTTGGGAGGCCAGGGGACTTCTTCCATAGGGCCCAAGTGTCTCTCCCATGCTTTTCCATCCCTTTGGGCCACATGGAAAACGCGTAACTGTCCCTCCTGGTGACAGCCCACCTTTCCTTCCAAGTCTGTCACCTGGATTGTGGCGATCGGAGCCTGCATCCCTGAAAAGCGACCCGATGTTGCCCCAGGGCTCATTCCTGTTCTAGTGTCTTCTTGTTCCTCCAAGTCTTTGGAAGTTCCTCTTCTCTTCTGGGAAATGGAGGTGGGTAAGGGAGACACTCGGAGATCCCCTCATTTGCAGCCTGTACATTCTAGAATTTTCTAGGTGGTTCTCGGAAGTTCTCTGCAGCAAGAGCGGAGGTCCTTGGAAGGAGCTCTGGGGCCATCAACAGAGGTTGTGTCATCCCGGAGGAGCGCAGGCGGAGGGCGTGGCCATGCTCCTTTGTGGCCCCTGCAGAGGTAAATCAGAGCGAGGTGTCTCACCTGTGGCTGGAGATCAGGTGAGGCTGGACAGGGCACGAGAAGGCGGGAGGGGCTGGAAGTCGGCCGATGCGAACCCTCAGGTTTCCGAATGAGACCCCTCGCATGCAGCGCGAACCTCCTGGGAACAAGTGTCCCTCCAGGTCCCAAGGCACCGTGTTTGTTCCAAGAGATCTGGGATTGTGAGCCTTTCTCTTACCTTTATTTTCTTGATTCTCAAGTTCTGCTCTGCAGACGGGCTGAACAGGGCACAGAGAGAGAGAGGCTAAGGGTGTTTTCCCTCCAGCCATGAAGTATCGCGGGCACTCCCTCTCCAGATAGAATGACAGTGACAAAGATGTCCTTGCAGGGCAGGGGCTTCCACAGCCTGGGTGAGGACATCGGAGGGTTGGGGCCGTGCAGCCCCTGCCCACGACACTCATGCACTGCCGAGAAAGGGGCCGCCTGCCCAGGAATGTGTCCTCAAGTAGTAGTGGGCAAAAAAACAAAAACAAACTTTAAGAATATCAGCTTACTTGCGAAAGAGAGAAAGCTCCCTTCTGCTGGTTCACTCCCCCAGCGCCCGCCGCAGCCCAGGCTGGGCGGAAGCCAAAGCAAGGACTCAGGAACTCAGCCAGGTCTCCCACGTGGGTGGCCAGAGCCCGGCTGTTGGAGCCATCACTGGTGCCTCCCAGGCAGGAAGCTGGAATGTGGGTGGCCCGACCCCGTGGTAACCCTGGCCGGCATGCCCGCCCCTGCCTTGGGGACTTTGCCATCGTGTGACCGTCAGGGCGTGTGTCACACACACCTAGATGGTGCAAGGCCGTCACTTGGGGCAGCCTCTGGAGGTGCTAGGTGAGTGAAGCGGCCGCGGACTTCCCACGGCTCGGTTTCCAGTAGCCTCTGCTGTCTATAAGGGGAGGAGGACCCTCGGAAACGAGAACCCAGAGTAGTGGCCCAGCGTAGCGGTGGAGGGTCGCCCGCTGTGCACGGTCACGCGTGCCTCAGTGTCACATGGCGGCTGGCAGTGCAGTGGCCGTGCGGACATGAGCACCACCACACACCCGTGGTGAAGCCCTGTGCTGTGGCCCTACGACACCTGTGACATCACCAGGTGGGGAGCACTTCCTGGCTGCCCGACAATCCACTTACAGTCCTGTGGGTGACCAGAATGTCCACGCGCGGCGTGGCTGTCCTGCAGCCTGTCCCACGTGCTCCGGAGAGGGGCCAGTGGAGGTTTCGCAGGACCTCCTACAGGAGAAACACACTCCGGGCATGGGATCGGGAAGGTGGTTTGCTCCGGGCAGGGGGTCCCTGCTTCGCAGCACCCAGGCTGTCGAAGAAGGCTGGGGGAAGGGATGGCTCAGGTCGAACTGCTGGGAAGATCCAAGCAGCTGAAGTCTGCACAGAACGAGGCCCTGGCACACGGCAGCCGAGCGAGGCCCTGCCGCAGCCCCGAGCTCCCTCTTGCTCTGTCCACGGCTCCCCCGAGGGGAAGCTGCACAAGGAGGGGACCCGGGCCTGCTTCTGCTGTGTCCCAGCCTCTCAGGATTTCACGCGTGCTTGTCTCCTCCGTGGATCATGAAGTGTCGCTGCCAGAGCCAGACCGAGGCAGTGGAGGGGACATGGGCTTAGCTTTGGCCCAGGCGTGGGAGCACAGACGGCCGGTGTGCAGAGCCTCCCCCGCCACAGGCGGCTCGGAGCGGACAGCCGCTGACGGGCCCAGCACCACAGGCCCGGCTGCTGGAGGACGCTGTGCTGGCCGGCGACTGCAGTGTCCTCTGCCGGGGTCCGGCCTCATCAGCAGGCCACGCGGGGGTGTGGAGGGACACAGGCCGTCCTTAAGGGGGTGGCGCTGCTGGGGCCCAGTGACACCACAGGCACCGAGTGTGCAGTGACACACCAGCACTGAGTGTGTGAAGATACCACCAGCATTGAGTGAGCAAATTGACACACCAGCACTGAGTGTGCCAAGTGACACCACCAGCACTGAGTGTGCCAAGTGACACTACTGGCACTGAGTGAGAAAAGTGACACCACCAGCACTGAGTGTGTAATGATACCACCAGCACTGAGTGTGCAAAGACACAACCAGCACTGAGTGTGCAAGGATATCATCAGCACTGGGTGTGCAAGGACACCACAGGCACCGAGTGTACAGTGACACACCAGCACTGAGTGTGTAATGATACCACCAGCACTGAGTGTGCAAGGACACAACCAGCACCGAGTGTGCAAGGACACCACCAGCACCGAGTGTGCAAAGGGACACCACCGGCACCGAGTGGCACTAACAGCAGAGACGAGGGCCGGCTGGAGTCGGGGGAGCCAGCCACGCCAGCCACGCCAGCCACGCCAGCCACGCCCAGCAGCGCCAGCCCCAAGGTCTCTGTTTGGATACTGTTCATGGGTGTGGCCGTGACTGAGGGAGGCCGCGTGCTAATCTGCACACACAGAAACCACCAGCATCTTTCGCCATCCACGACTCTGCTGCAGACAGATAGAGTCAGCGGGAGCATCGAAGTCCTGAGAAGGCAAACACATCAAAACGTTTTAAACAATGAGGAGAAAGAAGCCAGTGTGCTCCCTTCTTCCCAGCATCCTCTCCGCCAGCCCCTCTCCCTCCCTTTGTCTTTCTCTTTCCATGATCCCCCTCTCCTTCTCCTCATCCTTTCCATCCCTCTAGTGAGACTGCGGATGGAACAGGAGTAAGCAAATATCGCCCGATGGCTCCTGGCATTAATAATGCATCGATCCTATTTCACTTGCAAATTGTTCTTTATCAGCAAGTGCCCCATTGCAAGTGGGATCCATTGTGCATGGGGTTTGGGTGCCAGGACGTGCCTGCGGATTTAAGAATGTTCTACAGAGAGCAGCAGCCAGGCTGGTGGACACAGCGGATTCCCACGTCTCTCTCCCTGCTGGTCCCGCCCCCTTGTGTCTGAATCTGCCTCCTTGTTGGCTCTGCTGGGCCACCTGTCCCAGCAGTCCCGCTGCTCACCTGGGAAAGGGCTCTTCAGATGCACGCGGCTTGCTTCGGGGCTGGAACAATAAATCCGAAGGGATTACCTCTTATTACTATTTTTCTTTCTTCCGTGTACTCTGTGCCTTTGACTGGTAAGGTCTGTAATATTTTATTTATTTGCCAGACTAGCTGGCTTTAGCGTCCCTTCAGAAGTTGTCACATAAAGGTGTCTACCAAGATGAGACACAACCCTGGGTAACTGTCCCTCTTCAGGGCTTGGGAACTTTTTTCCATAAAGGCCAAGTAGTAAGTACTTTCACCTCTCTGGGCCAGTTGTGTCTCCTGCACTCAGGAGAGCAGTCTCGAGCACACGTCGACGGATGTGCACACTGTGTCCCAACGGAGCGCGGTTCTCCTGCACAGACTGAGCAGCCGGTTCAGCCTAGGGTTTGCTTTGCTGCATTGCTCAGACGCCTCTGTCGTCATTTTACTGTGGGCGACATGGGGAAGGAGATGCGTTCCACAGCCGAGACGATGGCTGAGTCTTTATGGATGTTCTACAGCAGACCCATTCCACCGGCACCTGCGCCTCCCAAGCCTGGCACCCAGGGCCACTGTCAGAGATCCAGTGGCTCCACTGAACTCCCTTTGTCTTGGGACGGCTTTGCTTCCTCTTCTGTGATTCCATGCTGTTTTCTTTCTGTGCTGTTATGAATTCTGTGGGACAAAGGCCACTTCTGCCTGCAATACAGGAGTAGCCATGTCCACTGTGTGTGCAGCAATGCACAAAAGCTCCCAGGTGGGCTTTTCACACACCCAGGCTGGACACCGAGTGATTGGGGTACAATCCACATTCCACCTGTGACTTGCTGTGACTTTTAGACAACTAGGTAGATGCTGAGCTTTCATTTCCAGTCAAAGGGAAACGAAGCTAATTTTGCTGGTGTTTTCAAAATGCACTGGAGTCTAGGCAGGCTCAGGGAGGCTGTTGCCACAGAACACTGGCGTAGCCATCCCTCCGCCCACCACCCTCCACCTCCAGCACCACCCTGGCCAAAGTGAACCAAAGTTCTACCCAGGGAGGCCCGAAGCACAGCAGAAAATAGAATCTGCAGGTGGAGCAAGCTATGTAAAGATCATCAGATTGCATCAGCAAGTCAATGGCTTAGGCAGCAAAATGAATTAGGGGTTGAGAACTCAGAGAAGCTGTGGGAGTGGGGACGCTCTGATGGGGGCTACAGTTAACGAAGAACATGCAGCTGCCGTGAGCTACTGTCTAGAGAGTGTCTGCTGTATGCCAGGCATTAGCTCAGGGTTGTAGCTGCACTGTCTCTAATCTCACAGGACCCACGGCAAGTGTTTTGGGCTTCATTTCTACAGGAGATTCACAGACACAAAGGACTTTTAATTAATCCCAGCAACAGGCAAGTGTGCGAAGACAGGATTTGACTGTAGCTCTGCTGGTCCTTAAACCCATCATTTACGCTGTTCCCAAGAGGGTATGTGGAATCCTGAGGCCAAGACCTGCCTGAGCTCACTTTGACTTATCCCCCTGCCTTCTGATCCCAACCCAGGAATGCAGCCAGCAACCTGGAGCCTGCTCAGCCGTCTGGGGAATCCTTGAGGGAAGCCCTCCCTCTCCTGTGTCTCCCCATGTCCCACAGTGCCCAACTGGCAAGGCAGCAGTCACTCAGATGACAACATCTTGAGGTCCTGTGGGCAACATTCCTACTTCCTTCTTCTCATTGGTTATAAATTTATCTCTGAACCCAGTACCTTATGGTATGAATGAAGCATCGTCCACTGCACACAAGAAATGCATTCAATCAACCTCGACAAAGTGACCTGTGGATTGAATGAATGAGGACTAGACAGGCGCTTTGGAGAGTGCGTAATGTGGAAAAATACAAAATATAATTTTTGTTGATGTTTTATCTATGTGTGTGCTGTTTCCTCCAAAAAAAAAATTAACCTCAAATAGGATCCTTGCGTATTTTTTTTGCCTAGTCACAAACATGAGTCAGACTGTCCTCTCTGTATACAAGTTCTTGGAATTCTCAGCATTGTGGCTGTCAGGTCAAGGTTACTCCCCGAAGTGCATAGGAGCAAAGTGAGACAAAAACGGGAGAAGACACTGATACTCAGACTCTGTTCAGCTCACACGGTCTTGTCATTGAACCATCAGATCATGCTCTGTGGGAGAAGGAACCCATTCGTCCATTAGAAAAGACTGGAATTTCTGTGCAAAATCATACATGCATATGGACACACACACACACAGCTCACTGATGTAGGGACACAGAAAAGACATAAAGAAAAGGAGGAATAGGTGAACGAACTATGAAAATAGAGGCCTTAGGAAGTGCTCTGTACTTCCCTGTGTCTTAGTTAAAGTCTGATCTGCATTTCGTGCCTGGGGCAAGCACTGTGGCACTGGAAGTCGAGCCTCCACTCTCCATGCCGGCATCCCATGGTAGAGCTCCGGTCCAAGTCCTGGCTGCTCCTCTTCCTCCCCAGCTCCCTGCTAGTGCTCCTAGGAAGGCAGAAGATGAAGCACTTGAGTACATGGGAGAACCAGACGGAGTTCCTGGCCCAGCCTTGGCTGCTGCAGCCACCTGGGGGTAAACCAGCGGATGGAAGAACTCTGTCTCTGTTTCTCTCTCTCTCTCTCTCTCTCTCTGCCTTTCAAATAAGTAAATCTTAAAAGAAATAACTCCATGCTATGTCACGTTTTAATTTGAGGAACAATGAATTTGCAAACTCTGACGAGCTTTGCGAGTTGCTGTGCGTTAACACAGTCGGGATCACCACAGTTGTCCTGATCACTCCAGAATCTCCAGGAAATCTAATATCATCAGCAGAAGTTGATCATTACTGTTGTTACTACCATGATCGATGTGATTTGGAATTCTTTCAATTGTTACAAAATTACACAGAAACAGTGTTGAATTTTCTTCTTCATTTTCCATGTGTTCTCACACGAATTCTGATCAGTGGCACACTCTCCCTGGCAACTGCACACTCACCTTTTATGTACTGCTGACTTTTTCACACTGATACAAAACTCCACACCTGTAAAAGAGTAAAAAAAAAAAAACCCTCTGGCGAGCTTGACTGTGAAGCTGAATGCTGAAATGCCAAGTGCTCTGTGTGCTTATCTCAACACCAAGTTCAGGTCCACTGGTGTTTCCAGGCATTGGAAACAGCTCCCCCGGCAGCCTTCTGAAACTGGGCAAGAGTCGCTTCCACATAACTTGCGATTGTTCGCACGGCTTCTCTTCTATTTAATTGGAAAAATAGATTCAGGAAGGTTTTTCCCACTCATTACTCAGGAATGCCTGGCCTGGGTGGGGAGCAGGTGCTCTGTGAGGCTGGGAAATGGTGCAGAAGCAGAGCGCAGAGGCGCCACCCATGCTGTGCCACAGCAGTGGTTTGTGAAGGCAAGGGAGAAGGGAAAGGCAAGGCAGGGCAGCTCCCGGGGTTGAGGAACGGGCTCTGTGGGCTGCAGGGGGCACCGAGGGGGTGGGGGCAGAGTCCAGGCTGCTCCTAAGTGTTGGCACAATTCAGGATGGGGCTCTCATCACAGGAAAGTCATCTTCATGGGGGGAGCAAGGTGAAGCATGCAGAGCTGATGTGGAGGGCGAGAGAACAAGAGTGGGGAGTGGGTGGCTTGGAAAGGAGAGGGGGAGGCAGTAGGTGTGGGGAGGAAAGCAGGGCGAGGGAGAGCAAGCTTCCCCTCCGTCCAGGCGATGCACCTGGCTCCAGGCAGTGGTCTGGAATTTAACGTCCTGTCTTCCTATCCCAGGGTCTGTTGGGAGGCCCATGATCCTCCTCTCACATCCGAGTAGGCATGGAAACCTGCGGAAACCCCCCACCTCACCCCCAGGGGCAGTTCTGTTTGTGGCTGAGCTGTCCTTGTGGTCCAAGCTCTGGATGGGACTCTGTCCCCCGAGACCCTGCAGCCAGAGGACCACCTCAGCCTGTTTGCAGCATTCTGGGGGCCAAGGTGGTAATTTCATAATTTCGTGAATTTTTTAAAAAATATTTTTCATTTTATTTCTTTGAAAAGTAAAGTGACAGAGAATTTGAGAGAGAGAGAGAGAGAGAAAGAGAGAGAGAGAGATCTTCCATTTGCTGTTTCATTCTCCAAATAGCTACAGTGACTGGGGCTGGGCCAGGCAGAAACTTCATCTGGGTCTCCCACGTGGGTGGCAAGAGCCCAAACATTCAAGCCACCTCCTGCTGCCTTCCCAGGTGCATTAGCCGGGAGCTGGATCAGAAGTGGAGCAGCCGGGACTCAAACCAGCGCCCCTAAGGATGGCCAGTGTCGTAGGCAGTGGTTTAACCTCCTGTGCACAATGTCAGCTTGACTTTGCCCGTTGATAAAGGAACCACTTGACCATTACAAAAGAAGGTACTTGGACTACAGACTCCTGGAGATGTGATAACACAAACCACCCAACAAAGACAAACCCTCGTCTTTTAGAATTTTGTGTGGTGCCCACGTTTGTTTACCCTGTGGTGATTATACTGTAGACAAGTTTTGTATTGTACTTTTTTCACTCTGTGTGTATTATATTTTTACCAGTGTTCAAGTTATTCTAAACCCCATTTTATGGCACATGTGCACTGTGTGAACAAACACCGATTGACCATGGACCTGCCTTCGAGTGTCTGCGTTCTGATTTTGTTGCTGTCTTTACAAAAACACTGCAATGCCTGCCTCTTCCCCGTCTGTTTCTCCTTTCGTCTTCCCAGCTCCATCCTCTCCACTTCCTCCTTGGGAGTTTTCTGCAGTAAAGCTTTGTTCAGTCCCTCGACATATAACCAAGAACTTTCTATGAACTGCTATTGGCAGGCGGAGATATATGTTACTTCCTACTGTGATGTCCTGTTGTATGTGTTTTTTTTTTAAAGATTTATTTATTTATTTGAAAGGCAGAGTTACAGAGAGAGGCAGAAGCAGAGAGAGAGAATCTTCCATCTGTTGATTCACTCCCCAAATGGCCACAATGGCTGGAGCTGAGCCAATCTGAAGCCAGGGGCCAAGAAATTCTTCCAGGTCTCCCACTCAGGTGCACTGAGTGCACCCTGAGCACTTGGGCCATCATCTGTTGCTTTCCCAGACCATAACAGAGAACTGGATCAGAAGTGGGGCAGACAGGACTTGAACCAGCACCCCCCGTACACTGCAGCACTGGCCCTTGTTGTGTGTGTTTTAATACTCACCCAGCTACACCAGTTACTATGCAGGAGAACACGGACAATTTGCCTTCCCCTCTGAAGTGGGAATAAAAGTGCTTACCTCCTGGGATTGGTATGAGTGTCCCATTCTGACAACCTGGCACAAAATATGCTCCAAGACCCATAACTTTAAAAATAATTCTTTGTTTCTTTTTATGCCGGAACTGTGGGTCAAGCAGAGCCTGGGACTGGGAACTCAGCTCGGGTGTCCGTGTGGGTGGCAGGGATCCATCCAGCTTAGCCATCACCTGCTGCCTCCCGGATTGCGCAATAACAGGAATACAGAATCGGAAGTGGAGGACGCAGGGACTCCAACAGAGCGGGTGGGTTTCCCAAGCAGTGTCCTAACCGCTGTGCCAAAGTCTCCCCACTCCTAAATCCCTAAGGTTTTGGATGTCAATGTGACGTCACACGTGGAACATCCCATGCCTGCCCTCGCGTGATCAGTGCCACTCAAAACACAGGCACACTAAAAATACTGTACAAAATTGCTTTAAACCAGGTGCACGCAAATTTCATAGTTGGGCTTGAGTCTTACCCCAAGATACCTCGTTACGTACATTCCTAAATCCAAAACAAAATCCTAAACCTGAGCTATCTCTGGCTCAACCCTTTTGGTTGAGGGAGACGTGACATGTGCCTGGAAGGGCTTACATGGAACCTAGTGTATAGGAAGTTGCACATCAATCTTAGCTTTGCCATTGTGTTGATTAGCTTCCTAAGAACATGTCCACTCTTGAAGAATAAGGTGTAGGGGCGTGCGCACACACACACACACACACGTGCACACACACACAGCCTCAGCGGCTTGCACAGTGTGCACAGTGCCCAGTCTTTAGAGCCCATAAATGAGTAGTTGAATGGCATGGCTGGTGTTTAATGTTGTTAATATTAGCATCATAAGGCCTTTTGCTCAATGGATATGCAAATAAAATTGTTACTTATAATGAGTTTTGCATTTACTATAGAGTATTTATAGGTATAAATAGATAGATTTTTTCATGCATTTTCAGATTTTATAAATCAAACCTGATTTTATCTGGAGGACTCTCATATCACCGCAAAAAACGACTTTCGAGACGTTCTAATAATTGCCGTATGTTCAGGGAGAGAGGCTCTTTCATCATGCAAAAATGAAGTTAGCTAATTGGATGCTTAGGACGACTACAGAGGGGTTTATAACAGTCACAATTAGGAGGAGCCCACTGTAAGAAAAGGCAAACTGTAGTTCCTTTAGACTCCCATAAGCTGCATTTTCAATGCGCAGATTTAAGAAAATTCCCTCTCCAAATCCCCCTTTGTCCCACATGAAAGGGATGATGACTTCTACGCAGCAGACTCGGGCCTGAAAAAAAGTCAAATGAAAGGAATGTTTACTCTAAGTAGAACATCATGGGCTTCGTCACAGCACTTTCATGCCAATCTCCCTCCAGCTGTTTTGATTTATCCCTCAACTTCCAATAAAACTTGTGTTTTATTTCAAGGGGCAATCCATAATTAACTTTTCAACTGGTGGCAGTGGTTTCTTTCAGTGCCACCAACAGTGTTGAGCTCTGCCTGGAAAAAAAAAGGCAAAACTCAAAGCCCCCATGCGTGGTCTTTCCCTGGCTCCAGGAGGCATCCTCTGGCGTTCAGCCATGGCAGATGCATTGTGGGATCCTGGTAGATTGGACAGGAGGGTCGGAAGGGTCACATGATACAAGGGTTCATTCCATTGTTCTGTCACCTTCTATGGTAGGTACCTGGAGAATACAGGTTTCTGAAGCTCCAGTTGACAGATGGATGAACAGATAGAGAGAGATGATAAATAGGTAGGTAGGCAGGTGGATGGATGGATTGAGAGATGGATGGGTGGATGGACGGATGGAAGGATGGATGGACGGACAGATGGTTGACTGATAGATACATGCAGATATTCCTCTCTGTACATATCTCCTCTTCCTCCTTTTTCTTATTTACCCCTCTATCATCCACCCATCTACTTTTCTAACATCCATCTATTTTTTATCTGTCACCCCCCTCTCTCTCTCTCTCACTCCCTCTCTTCCCCTCTCCCCCCATCTATCCAAAACTTACCTGATATGTTAGCATACAGCTGGCCAAACAGTGTTTTTCTCCCAGTGTCCTTAGCATATTTTTAAATATGAAGAGAAATTAAAGAAGAGATAAAATGGAAAGAGAGAAATGATCCTTCCATTGAAAATCCACTGGTGTCAAGGTAAAGAGAAAGAGAGGCTGAGAAAATAAGAGGGGGGGGGAAGAGAGAGAAAGAAGGGGAGAGTCCGGATGCAGCTGTCTGCCTGCCCATGGCTTGGACACAGAGAGACGAACGCAGCGCCCCTCCCCCCACACCTTATGCCATGGGCCATCTGGATGCTGTGCTGGCCTGGGAGCCCTCCCAGTAAGTCCTGGGAGCCTTCAGTAAGTCGTGACTGCCCCCAGAGGACACAGGGCTGTCCAGGGGGCTCCGGGGGCTCTCCCAGGCAGCTGTGCGCAGCTCCGTGGGTGTGTGTGCTGCTCTTGGTGGGTGGGTGGCTGGCTGGCTCAGAGGAGAGGCCACTCCTGGGTTCTGACACTTTCCTGGGCTCTATCCAGCTGGAACACTTGTCCTTCTGTCCCACTGTCTCCCTGAGAACGTCACACAGGGAGAAATGAGCCAGCCTGCGGCTGGGCCCCCTGCGCGTTTAGCCAGAGGTGCTTCCTCCCGACTGCCGGTCAGCGCACCAGTCAGCTCGGGGCTCAGTCTCCCAGTGCTGCAGCTTCCTCCTGCCCTTCAGTTTGTGAGCGAGTCTTGACCTCACGAATGCCTAGCAATGCCAGCAAGTGCCCTGGACAGAGCGCCCCTCCTGCTACGCCTCTGCTGACGCCATCACCCTGCCCTCTGTCACTCATCTCTGACTCCTGGTCCGAGACGCACAACCAAACATGCCTGGTACGTCCTGAGCAGCCAGGGCAATCGGGGTAAGACAGCCAAGCTCTCCGTGGCTCAGTGTCTCCGTCTGTACAATGGCGGCACTGACCAAACCTGTGTTCTACGCTAGCACTCTGTTCTCTCTGCCACACGTGCGGGACCCATAGCAAGATCACCGTCACGTTTCCATCCTGGGAGTCCCGCCACTGCCACTTCTCCGTGCTACGTGTAGCCCCACCTAACAGTGGCCACGCAGTGGTTACATGGTCCCGTGTCCAGGCTGCTCTTGAGTTTCCGTAGTTGGAGCCGAGGCTTGTGTGTGTGTGTGTGTGTGTGTGTGTGTGTGTGTGTGTAAGGTGCATTTGATGTTGACAACAGCGCCCGTGTGACCCGGGCAGTGCTGCTGATCTGCCCAAGGCCGCATCCATTTTGCATGACAGCCTCCAGCTAGTGGTGTTCCTGCCTTGGAGACCGCTTGCACTGTGCTCATCCCACAGTCACCTCCGGACCCAGTCCCCACGCACAGAGCAGGGAGGCAAGCCAGTCCAGGGGCATGGGGTGGCCCACGCACATGGGGAGCTGGTCTTCTGCAGAGGGTTGGGGTGGACCCAAGGCCACATTTTAGGCAGGTGCTGCATAGACAGAGGCCTGGAAGCAATAGTGCAGCGTGGGGGTCAGGGGATTGTGTAGACTCTGAGGACAACAGAGAACCCAGAGCGGCCGGCACAGACACGACCCTGCCACAGATGTGATTTTAGCAGAGAAGATGGGCAGTGGCAGGGAATCCACTGCATGTCAGCAAGTCCTGTGTCACACGTGCTCCTAAGGGCTGTGGGCGGGGCCTTGCCATGGATCTTATGTCTCGGTGGAGGGCGGGGTTAAAAAGTGGGCGTGGTCCACAACTCCCTGGAAGGGGCCGCTTCAACCTGGCTGTACCACTTAGGATGTTCTCATCATAAACAAGAGGAACCACAACCCCACGGACTGGACAGGGCACCTGAGTGGTAGGGGTGCTGAGGGACAGCTGGCACCTGCTCTGGGTCCTTCTGCTTCCTCTCTGCCCTCCGGGCGTGCGGACTGTCCTTGGGCCAGCTTCCCTCATGGCTGCCTGCGCTCGGGCACCCCGTGGAGGCCTACCCAGGACAGCGGCACAAAGGAACCAAGTGGATGGCCACCGAGGCGGGGCTGGACGCCTTCTGCTCGCCCACGCTGTTGGAGTCACACTGCGCTCTCGCAGGTCTGCAGACACAGCCAGGCACAGGTGAGCACAGGGCTGCCAGCTTGGACTGGCCAGGGCTCCGTGCGGGTGTGGAAATTAGATGCACGAGGAGGCTCCTGCAGCGGGCCCGTGGGTTTCCCAAGCGGCTGGTTCCTGGAGGCCGCCCAAGTGCTGCATTTCACAGTTGCGCTCGGTGAGACGGTTTTCCCCTGTGACTCCTGCTTCTTCACTGAGACGCACGAGGTGGCCCGTGTGGACAGAGTCCCCAGGTCAGCGTTTCCTAACTGGCCTCGGTGACGTCTCTGCCCTCACCCGTCCTCCATTCTCAGCAAACGTGGCCGAGGCTCAGTGCCCTGCCTTTCTTAACGGCTCCCTTTTCTCCTTTGTGGGATTTGCTAGCTGAGCCGTGACGTGGCGCCAGTGACCCCGCCTGGGTGCAGAGACCTGAGCATCCGGAGGAGGAGTGTGGAGCGAGGCAGGAGGCAGGGGCCGCGGCGGCGGTGGCTTCCCGCCTTAGCCCTGTGAGGCTGGGGGACTTGGCCTCTTTCACCACCAGTTTTCTCATCTACAGAGCAGAGGAGACGCAGGCCAGGGATGTCGAGGAGTTAAATGAGAAATTGCGTTGCAGGCCGGGGCGCTTGACCACAGCACGCTCAGGCCTGGGAGTTTGGTTAATGCACAGGGTTTCCTTAAAAAATAAAATCGAGGGTTTATAAAATACTCGTGAGATCTTCTAGAACAGAATCTACACATGGCCATTATTAGTCGTTATATTCATAACAAATGTGATAAAAACTTGAGTAAGATAAATAGAAACAGAAACAGAAGAGACCTTGCAAGATGCCATTGAGAACAGAGCAGTTAAGTCTGTGGGGTCCCCGCTGGGCCCTAGAGACTCGGAATAACGACCCCTGGGCTTCTAAATCCACTGACCAAATGCTTGAAAACGACCACAAACCACCCCTGCCACCCAGTATTTAATGATGAGCTTAAAGCCCAGCTGAGTGCCACTGTTCTTAGCCAGTGTGCGTCACACTGATCGAGTCCCTAGTCTGGTTTGGCCGGGAATTTTCTGGATAACAAGAAACAACCTGGGGGGTTGGCGCTGTGGCATAGAAAGTTAAGCCTCCATCTGCAGTGCCGGCATCCTTAGGGGCGACTGCTTGTATCCCGGCTGCACCACTTCTGGTCCAGCTCTCTGCTAATGCACCCAGAAAAGCAACAGAGGATGGCCCAAGTGCTTTGGTCCCTGCACCCGTGTGGGAGACCCAGAAGAAGCTCCTGGCTCCTGGTTTCTGATCGGCTCAGCTCTGGCTGTTGTGGCCACATGGGGAGTGAATCAGAGGATAGAAGACTCTTCTCTTTCTCTCTCTCTCTCTCTCTCTCTCCCCCGATCTATATCTCTGCCTTTTGAAAAATAAATAAATCTTTGGAAAAAAATGATGTGGGTAAGTGAGTTTTTGAGAGAACTCATCACCAAGTACTGAATGGAATCAGGTAGCAGAGACACAGCCAAGCCAAGTCTGGCCTCCAGGGAGCTTGTGAGACACAAATAAATTTGCAGTGTCTGTGCAGGACGATGAAGCTGGCTAGAGAGGTGGGGCACTGGAGGGGCAGCCCTTCTACACCCAGTGCTGGAGAATGGCCTCTCCGAGAACATGGCAGCAGGTGGCCACTTTACAGGCTTGGAGAAGGCGGAGAAAGAAACATTCTAGCCAGGAAACGAGCAACCTGAAGCCTCCGTGCAGGAAGGCGCCTGGAGCGTTTGAGAAACTTCGTGGGAGTCACCATGGTTGCAGGAGGGTGAGAAGGGGAGAAGCTGAGTCCGGGAGGAGGGCCAGGCCGGTGCTGCCCACTCTCAGGGCTGGGGTTGACTCTCGGGTGAGCGACAGCGCACCCCCGTGCTTCCTGCTCTGCGGCGCGTCCTGGCCTGGAAGCTCTCGGGCTGTGACGTCCATGGAGCCAGCGTGTAAGGAACCTAGGGCTTGGGAAAGGCTACGGAGAGGGGCAGTGCGACTAGAAAGATTTTCCCTCCCCGAAAACCAGGAGGTGTGTTATCCTCAACTCCCAGGGGCATTCTGGGGTTGGGATTGGTCACTATCCCCCGACCCCCACCCCACTGTGGCTCTCTGGCTATCAGGGACACAGGCTGAGGCCCAGGGAGGGTGGACATTGTGTCTCACCCGCCCCTCCCACCAGGTCTCAGCTACCCACCCCTGTACCTTCTCCTGAGCACAGCTCCCGTGGCTCAGGTGTGAGCTGGCATGGCTGCACTCAGGGCGCGTCTTCTCCAATGTCCAGGGGCCGTCGGGAGGCCACTGGCCCTAGGAAGTCCTCACAGGAGCCTGCCTCGCACCGCCCCTTCCCAGCAGGGCCAACACAATGCACACACGGGGCCCTCTGCTCACGCAGTCTTAAGAACTTCAGCTTGGTGAGCAGAGCTTCCAACCCAGGGCCCACGCATGTGCACAGTCCCGGGGCCTGGGAAGCCAGTGCTGGCTGGGGCCATTCGAGATGAGCCTGGCGGGGTGTGGGCTGTGTGCCTGCCCTGCCCGTGGGACCATGAGAGTCCTGTGCCTCCAGAGAGCTGGAAGACATGTTTCTGAGGACCCAACACATCCCTTTCTTGCCTTCCAAGCCTTTGCCCATGGCCCTGCCGGGAGGCCGAGTGTTTGCTCCCTCCTGGACCCCGAGCACTCCCTCCCCTCCCTGCGGCAGCACTGACCTTATGCTGCCTGTCCTGGGAGCATCCTGGCGCTGCCTCCGGGCGGAGCTCACCCTGCGCCCTGGGCAGCAGCAGCTGTCTACAGAACCCCTTCCCTGTTGGGTCCCTGGCCCTGAGCTGCTCACGGGCAAAGACTGTGCCTGGCTCCTTCAGCCGTCATTCCCTTGACAAATATTGGAGAAACACCTGGTGCGTGCCCCCACCCCCCACCCCCGGCTGAGATGAGGACAGAGGACTCTGCTCCTGGAAGCTCACGGTCTCGCGTGGAAGAGCGGACAGTGACGCTTGAGGACAATGCTGGGCCCTGGCTGACCTCCCTGGGTCAGGGCCTGAGGCCCACTCGCTGAAGCCCACAGAGACCACTGAGAAGCAGACGGGGCGACAGCAGGGCGTGACTTACCCACGGGCACACGTTAGGGTCGGTGGTGAGACCACACTCAGGTCTTTGGCCCCTGAATCCAGGCCCCGGGTTCTTGGAGGCACCGAAGCAGCGGGTGCCCTGTTCTGCATGGGTCAGGATTCCGAGACTCGAGATGATCAAACCCGGGAAGTTCATTGTGTTTCCGTTTGCCCCCTTCGGATAATCAAGCAGACAAAGTCAGTGCAAATTAACAGTTGAGGCATGGTTACGTTATTAGAGTGTTCTGACTGTCTTTCAGCTGTTCACTCCAGCGTCTGATCTTATCGCTCAGCGTTTTAATTGCAGTGGGCACAAAATCAAAGTGCCGGGAGCTTCCCTGGCCAGTGCATTTCAGACACGGACGTGGCTCTCGGAGCCCAGGTTACAGGGCTGTCCTAGACTTCTGGGCCGAGCCGGGTCCTCCCCAGGCCTCCCGGATCGGCTGGGAAGAGTGCCGGGGGTGGCAGGGCACACTTCCAGAACTTGGAGTCCCGTTGATGGCAGCAGCTGCTTCCCGGGCCCCAGAGCACTTTCCTCACCAGTAGCCCAGGACCCAGGGGAAGTTTTGCACACAGCAGGTGCACAGCGAGCGCTGTCAACGTATTGCGTGGACGACTGCCTGGAAATCAAGGCCCTGTGCATCGTCACCCTCGCCACAGACACAGGGAAACCGCGTCCCAGCCGTCCGCTAACTTGCGGAAGGACATCACGTGGCTGACCTGGCCACAGAACCAGGACGCTCTCCTTCCCGTGATGCTCCCGGAAGGGTACAGCCCACCCAGACGGCACCGGGACGGTTCCAGGCGTCGAGTGGGGATGCCCGGGAATCAGCTTGTCCTTGTACCTTCAGTTGCTCCAGGGTGGAGCCCTTACGCATGTGTGTCGTTTAGTTTTTGCCATTTTTTTGCTTTTATTTAATTTAAATTTTTTTTAATTTTATTTTTTTAGAGCTTTTATTTAATGAATGACATCTCATAGGTACAATTTTAGGAATACAGCAGTTCTCCCCCCCACCCCCACCCTGCCATCCCCATCCCCACCCCACCTCCTACTCCCTCTCCCATCCCATTCTTCATTAAGATTCATTTTAATTCACTTTCTATACAGAAGATCAACTCTATACTAAGTAACGATTTCAACAGTTTGCACCCACACGGACACACAATGTATAAAGTTCTGTTTGAAGGCCAGTTTTAGCATTCGCAGAGTACAACACATTAAGGACAGAGGTCCTACATGGGGAGCAGGTGCACAGTGACTCCTGTTGTTGATTTAACAACTGACACTTATTTATGGCGTCATTGATCACCCGAGGCGCTTGTCACGGAAGCCTTTTTGACCACAAACTGTCAGTATTTAGACAGGGCCATAAGCAAGGTGGAGTTCTCTCCTGCCTTCAGAGAAAGGTACCTCCTTCTTTGATGGCCCCTTCTTTCCACTGGGATCTCACGCACAGAGGTCCTTCATGTAGGATCTTTTTTTTTTTTTTTTTTTTGTATCCTTAACATCTTTCCAACACAGACCTCTCACCTAGGCAAGCCGTGGACTCGAGCCCCAGCAGGAACCTGCACCTGGCTAGGAATTCATGGCAATGCCTCATCTCGTTGTCTCCACCTTACCCTCTTCTCCAGGGAAAGCGGGCACTGCACCCCTTAAAAATGCAACAGACAGTGTGTGCAAGCCAAGCCATCCACGCGGCACAGCTGCTTCGTTAAAGCAGGCGATGGGGACACGGGGACATCAGCGGTAGATCAGGTGGGGCAGAGACTCAGAAATCACCGCTTTTATCAAACCAGAAAAGACCTCAACGTTGTTGACATGAACATAGGAGGGTGATTCCTTGGGCAGGGAGCTAGTACCGCCGGAAGCATGGTGGTCAGCCCGTGCTATTTATTGGTCCTGGCCTCCGGAGTGTTAGCATGACCAAGCTAATGCGTCTTCAGCGTGGAGCACAGATGCCGGCTCCTCTGTGTGGACACTGAACGCTTCCCCACCCAGGGCTGCTCGCTCCCGTGGGTAAATCCCTGGAGTCATTCATCTGTGTCACCTGGAGGGCTCTGGGCTGCTCTTCCCTTTTATTATGACTCATCGACAAGTGCTACCTCATTTTCGTGGCCGGGGATCTGGAGGGAGGCTCTGCACATGGCACCCTTGTTTTGTTGAACTGCATCAGCGCCATTCCTTCCTGGGCAGAGCCGTCCCCTGTCCGTCAGCAGGCTGAGGGACCGTGCGTCTGCAGTAGCTGCCGACAGAGCTGCACTGCCCCGAGCTCCTCCATGGCGAGGAAGCAGATAGAAGCCACCGAAGCCACATGAGCTCCTGTACTCCAAGAGTCACTCAGCCTGGCCCACCGAAAACATCCCCTCTGCAGCATGGGTGAGGGGCGTGGGCAGGCAGTGCACCTCTGCAAGGACCAGGAGGTGGAGTTAGGACAGCTAAGCTTATTCGAAAGTTACAGAGACCCTTGGCACGGCTGACATGCTGTGATCATGTTCAGCGTGGCTTGTTGATTACAAAAGCCATGCATGGGAAGAGGGCGGATTGGACAAGCCTGGAAAATCCATTCAGGTTTTCTGTCTTGAGCCGTGGCACAGAGGGTGGGAGGACGAAAGGCAGGTGGAGATACATGTCCAAGGATCACCTACTCTTACTGAACCCGTGAGAATATTCAGGGAGCAATTCTCCAGAATAGGGCATCGATTGAACAATTTGCTCCGAATAATTAAATTTGCAGTTTTGAGCCCATAGCAGTCGAGTTTATTTATAATTGGAGCCACAGTTTGCACGTACTTTAAATGCAAGAAGGGCTGTAACTGTCAAGTTATTATATTACTCAAGAGTTTAATTAATAACACACTAATTGTCGAAGCCAACGCCAAGAGTCACGCCATATTGTTCCTATTACGTTGGGAAACTATTCGAAGTGATTTAGTCGTTTTAAAAAAGGAACCTCGAGAGACAGCCTTATCTCTTCTCGATACGGATGGGTGTTGTCTTGTGCTTTCAAAGTAGAGGGTCTCCCTTGGGTTTTGGGATGAGACACCACTGAATACAGCTTTTAGACTAGAAATGTGCCCAGGCGTTAAAACGGACCAACAAGCAAAGCTGCTCCTAACTGGTTGGAGAAAAAAGTCAAGTAAAACCATAAATTTTTTTAATTCCTGGAATTAGTAGTGAAAGGGACTTCAATCTTGATCTATGCTACCCCCAAGCTTATTTTCCAAATGTGAAAATGGAGAGGAGTGAGGTCCAAGCTGTTTGTTTGAGATCGGCTGAGGAAGGGAACTGCATTGCTGGGTTTCAGGGCTCCCATGAAGACCCAGGATTCCACGCTGTGCCTGGACCCAGCCTGGACAAACACAGGATGACAAACACAAACAACAGAGCACTGGAACCACACCTTCATCTCTGGGGATGAACTTCTCGAGGGACACACGCTTGCCTTTCTCATCTTTCTGGTATTCCTAACTCAGTGCCCGTTAACAGTCCCTCGTGACTACCCGGTAAACTGAACACAGCATGCCCCCTCCAATTCCCTGTCGCGAATGCTACACCTGGAAACCTCAAGTCTACAGCAAACCCCGGGCACTCACGTTAGCTACAGTCCAGTTACTCCTGAGCCACTGACGTACGCTGTGCTCCAAAACTTAACACCAGCGGCCTCGGTCCAATGTCACCAATCCCACAAAGCACCTCCTTAACGCTTTATGACTTCCTTGTCCAGAAGACAAGGTCAATAACACGTCTGCCTTAGCTCCCAGAGCTACGTACAGATCCAGTGAGATGGCTCGGGAGACTGCCTTCTGCTAGGGCGCACAAGCTGCGAGGACGAGCCCTAACCACCCAGGTCTGTTCACGGGGCTGTCACCGTGTCTGCACCTGAAGCTCCCCAGGTGGGGGCTGTGTCCCTTCATCCCCAGCTCCTGGGATCTGAGACACAGAGACTGGGAGTCAGCCATGAGCTGAGACCCTGCAGAGCGAACAAGATGGCATCGCATCCTCACACACTCTCCAGGCTTAGTGAAGAAAGTACAAGATGACGATCCACCGTCCTTCAGCCCTCAGAAATTCTCATTGTACACTCACTGAATTTACAACATAGGCCCCGGACGTCAACATGTGTATTAGGGGTCATAAGCAGTAATAAATGACGACACTCCGATAACCACGGGAAATCGATGATAAAGCAGGAAAACAATCTTATTACTGGCTCGACTGAAATAGAAATCGGGGTACATTTTCCAGATTAAGAATTAGATTAGAAAATCGACAACATGATAACTCCGCACAGAAATGAGATTCAGCAGTAGTGCGGGATGTAGGAGTCGTGACGGCAGCCGCAAAGAGCCATCAGCTGGGATTGTGTGGCTAATGCCCTGCGAACCATCTCATTCCTGAGACGAGAACCCGAGGACTGGGTCAGACAGTCTTTCTCACCTTCCTTCAGCACATCCCGATGCTGTCCATTCCACAGCTCGTAAACACACGAAGATGCTTTTCTCGGATTTTCCCACGTCTGGGTCACAGAGGCGCATTGGGAAGCTCCTCACGATTTTCAGATTCCTGTCATTTCATCTTGTGGGTGCTGGTGTGAGAAAGCCGGGAAGGGGAGATCAGGAAGAGACGGCTGGCGGAGGCGGGATCTCCTTTCTCCACTGTGACTTCTTGGATGAGCAACTCCACCCCCTCGCATGGGAGTGGCACCGATCCCCCTCGTGGATGTGCGTCAGGTTGGTATTTGCCCCGTGCCCATTTATTTTTTTGGTTACACGTTCAGGTTACCAAGCACTCAACCTCCGAAAGCAGGGTGTGCACGTTTGAAATCCATTTTCCACTGAGGGTCTCCGAGTGTGATGCAAAACTGATAAAGGTCTCATGGGTGAAATTCGAAATTTGTCCCATCTGATGCGAGTCCAATAGGATTGATAGAAGCAACAGCAGACAGCCCGGTTGTTTCTGATTTTAAATTGGACGTTCGTGCTTGTGGAAGGCAGCGACGTTGTGGGCGTCTGTCACCCACACAGCTGGTGCAGAGGAAGGGAAACACCATCGCTATATCCATATTCATAAATGACTTTCTCCAGGGTTGTCGGAATTCGAGCTGGGGGCCTCGGGGTCCGAATAGACGCTGCTGCAACATCAGAAGGAACGCCCACTCCCGGGCCTGCACCTTTGCAACCCCGCCACAAGGTGTTTTCCACAAGGAGGTGCTCAGGCTTGGGTGGTTTAGCCTGGCTCTCCCAGCCAGGCGGCCGTGTGTGTGAACCTGCCACGCCTGACCTCGAAGCCCGGGATGCCCAGAACGCAGGCTGATGCTCCCCAGCCTACAAGGGGGTTTTGTCCCGATCAACCCACCATTCACCAAAAATACCGCAAACCCAGACCTAGGTCACAGGCTCATCGGCCATATCCCGTGTCCAAGTGCCTGGGAGTGACATCTGCCTCCAGTTTTATTTTATTTGTTTTTAAGATTTATTTGTTTATTTGAAAGATAGAGTTGAGAGAGAGAATCTTCCATCTGCTGGTTCACTCCCCAAATGGCTGGGCCAGGCTGAAGCCAGGAGCCAGGACTTTCTTCCGGGGCTCCCACATGGGGGCAGGGGTACATGCACTTGATTTGTCCTCCACTGTTTTCCCAGGATGCAGTAGCAGGGGGCTGGATTGCAAGTGGAGCAGCCGGGACACAAACCAGCACCCATATCGGCGGCCTAGGCGGCTGTGCCACAACTCTGGGCCCTGCCTCGGGCTTTTGCCTCCAGCTTCCTACACACACAGCCCCTGGGGGCAGTGGCGATGGCTCAAGGACTTGGGCTCCTGTCATCCACGTGGGAGGCCTGGACTGAGTTCTTGGCTGCCACCTTTGTTCCTGACCCAGAACAGCTGCTGTGGGCATTTGGAGAGTGACCAGTGGATGACTCTCTCCCTCTCTCTCTCTCTCCCTCTCTCTCCCTCTCTCTCTCTCCCTCTCTGTCTTTCTGCCTTTGTAATTTTGCCTTTCGAATAAACAAATAAATCTTTAAAAAAAAACAAGATCCAGCTTCCACATTCAGAGCGCGGTTTCTCCTGGACACGCGTGGCTTTTGCCGCCTGGTGAAGCCGAAACTTCTGCCGGAAGCCGCTTGAGGCCAGGACTGAGTGTAGCCTGAAGGGGCCCTCAGGGAGGTGCGAGGTCGGTGGTGCCGTGAGCTCGTGAGTTGGGCCCAGGAGCTTCCCAGCCACACCTCCGCCTCACCCTGCTGTGGGGCGCTAGCCAGCTTCTCCCCAAGCTCCAACCTGCACCCCCCAGGAGTGCCCCCAACCCCACCCCCCTCCCCATGCACACACACTCCCAAGGGGCTGTTCCGGGCCGTTCCCCAGCCCGGGCCATTGGGAACCTTCTTCAGGCTCTTCACCTTGACCCAGAGCGGCGTGCCTGCAAAGACAGAGGCGGGAGACGGGACACGTGCAGGCAGCTTTGGCTGCAGCCTTCCACCGAGCTCCGAGGCTTTCCACGGCTCGGGAGCAGTGCAAACGCCCCCCTCGGCTGAGGATGGAAACCATAGATGCTCTCAGTACCCTGTTTCCACTGCCAGCACCTGGCGGAGGGGAGGGATTGTGAGGGATGGGGGCAGGGCTGGGCCAGGAGCCCCGATAGCATTACAGGCTCCAGCAGGGGGGAAACTGTCACTCAAAACGTGGCTGCCAGTCAGCAGCCTTCGCATCCCTTGCGAACTTACCAGGAATGCAGAAGCCTGGGCCTTCCGAACCGGACTCCATTCACAAGGGCCCAGGCCACGCCCACTGTGCTCAAACTCAGAAGCACCACTGAAGGGGCAGCTGGGGGACCAGGAGCACCCAGCAGCCTCGCGAGAGGAGGTGCTGTGGATCTGGGACACTGGCATGCTTGGGCTCGGTCCTGTGCACTCGCACACGGGATGCTGAGGCCCAGGTGGGCGGAGGGAGCTCACAAGTAGACTGGGCGCTGGATGGATGGATGTGCCAAGTCAGGGACGCCGGGCTCCCTCTCCCGCGCACCCCAGAGACAAGCCAGCCTGGGTGTCCACTCTTTTCCTCCTGGCTCACTAGTCCTTCCGAGCGCAGAGAGCGGAGCAGCAGCCCCGGGTGACAGGGGCCTCCACCATCTGCCAAGCTGTGCTTGGGCTGTACTTTCATCCTGAGCCGTTCACTCTTCAGCAGAGCCCAGAACTCACAAAGCGGGGAGGCAATAAAATCGTCAACTGTTCTGGAGCTTAGGTGCAGGTCAGAAGCCTCTGTTCCACCCAGGTTGTAGCAGAGGGTGCTCTCCGCCCAGCTCTGTATAGGAGCCTCCGCTTCTTTGTCCCCTCGCTCCATCAGCACAGTTCAAGTCTGCAACAGAAATCTGGAGTCGGGAATGCCCGTTTATCCGGACGGCTTCATTCCGCCCAATGAAGCCATAAATGCCAAACTTTGCCATTGCTGTACAGATGCTGGTTAATATGGCCACGGTATGAAAACTGATAATAGTACTAAATTAATAGTTGTGATAATAATAAGCCTTATGGGACAGGTACTCAAATGTTTGCTGAATTAATGAACATGAAAACCTTCGTTATTCTTGGGCTGATTTTACACCTGGATCCTTTGAGAGTTAGATTAATCCACAGATAAAATCAGCGACTCCCGAGTAAGCAAGGTTGACGACCATTAACCACAAATTTTAAAATAGCTACTGAAGCGATTTTGAATGTTCACAGCGTAAAGACGTGATAAGTGTTTAAGGTGGAGAATTGTTTCGATCTAATCATTGCGCATTGTATGTATGTCTTGAAATATCACACCAGACCCCAAAGTTTGTGTGACAATTATGTAATTATAAATAAGGAAAGTTGAAAATAAGTCCATGGCTCTCACACTCATGGCTGCTATGGTTTGACTAGTGTAGTAGGCAGAACAACGGGCCCCTAAAGATGTGCCTGGCCTGCCAGTCTCCACTGGGGCTACGTCACCATCGGCAGCGGGAGGGACTTTGCAGTGCGGCTAAGCACCTGGGCCCTGAGTGGGGTGAGCATCCTGGATATCCGGGGTCATGAGATCCCAGGAGCACTTAGAACAGGGGACGATCTCCCAGTGTTGGCAGAGAGAGAGCAACGCCACCATGAGAGAGCACACTGCTGCATGGCTGGCCTCGGAGGCGGAGGGAGGAGGCACGTGCCCAGGAGCTTCGAGACTAGAAGTGGAAGATGCCAGGGAGTGAATGCACCCTTGAACCTCAGGAAGGAAGGCAGTCCTACAGACGTCTCACTTTTATCCCAGCGCAACTGGTGCGGGGCCATCCTGGAAGATCATACATCGGTGTTGTTTAGGCACCCGTGGGGTGGCCATTGATCCAAGCCGCCATGGGACCTGGTTAGGGCTCCACCAGTGACCAAGAAGACAATGCCTTTGCTGGGGAACAGCGGGAGTGCATTGCACCTCATCCATGCTCCTCTAGTGATTGCTTGCAAGCAGTGGGGTGGACGGAGGCGGTGCTGGGTCACAGTGCAGCCTGGGGAGCCGCCGTGGGTTGAGCTCCAGAGCTGTGCCGCTTGAGTTCAAGTCTGTGCTGAGCCACTCATTAGCTGTGTGACCTTGGGAAGGACATCCAACCTCTCCGCACTTCCGTTCCCTACACTGAGAAACACTGATCACCCCGGTGCAGGGTCACAGTGCCAGGAAGGGCTGAGCGAGTTCACACGTGTGAAGTAAGTGCTGTCTACATCGTGTGAAGTAAGTGCTGTCTGCATGTTGAGCTGTGCGTCAGTCTAGCTTAGGTAGGATAGTTCAGCCTCAGAATTTGGTTAAGAGAAGAAGAAAAAGGTTCGAAACTTCTGGACTACAGAGAGAACACAGCCCAGGTGTCAAATCTGAGTCATAGCCAGCTACAGCCGTAGACAGTTTGCCGAATGCCCCTGGCCTTCAATTTCCTCTCTCAGAATAAAAGCAGCTAAGCCCATCTGCCCTGATGGGTGGGGGTGGAATCGTCTGTCCAGAGGATCTGAGGGCCACTCCCGGTGGTGCCGTGTGTCTCAGCCCCTTTGCCTAGGACACGTCAGTGCTCTATCCTTGCTCCTCCCGCTACCAGGAGCTGAGTGAGGCTTGTGTCTCAGTGAGCAGGAGAAGCTGCCCGTGACATCGCTATGGTTGAATGGCCTGGCAGTACACACCTGTGTGCCGCTTCTGCATTAGAAGGATCACACAGTGGCCGATGATTGTAGCCCCTGTGCCAAAGGCACCCTTGTGAGCCGTGGGCTGGTGGACCACGGTTGGATGCATGGACGCTTCCAGCCCCCAGGCATGGAGCTGTTGCCCACTTTACATAAAGGGGCCCTGGCAATCTGGGAGGATGCTGATTTTCAGGAGGGGTTTGGGTGCTGACCCCAGGCCACAGCAGAGAGCTGGATCGGAAGTGGAGCAGCCGGGACTCGAACCGGCGCCCATATGGGATGCTGCCGCTGCAGGCCAGACTTTACCCCACTGTGCCCTAGTGCTGGCCCCAACATCACATTTTGAAAATTGTGATAAATACGCGTAGTGTATCAATTACCTTCTTAACCATTTTTAAGTGTGCAGTCCATTAGTGGTAAGTACTAACCCACCTTGAATCCTGAAGATATTCTTTTGTTCCAAATGTTTTTTTTTCAAAGCATCTTGTTTTCTTTTTCAATAAATGCAATGCCTTCTTTTATTTCCCTCTTATAAATATAATCCTTTGTTTTATTTCCTTTTTGATTTTGAATCTACAGGTCACGGCCTTTGAGCTTTCGTGGCTCTTTGAGAGTGAGCAGCGTGTGGCTGCTCTGTGGATGAGTGGCACTCGTCAAGGTTTCCCTTCCCGTTGCAGCAGTGGCTCTGCTGTTTCATGACCCAGCTCAAAGTCCGGTCTCTGGGTGGTTGGTCCGGGGCTGCCCAGGGTCTGCAGCGCTGATGGCGGCTGCGCTCTGCCCTGGCGTCCCTCTGCCTGAGCAAGTTCTGACGGCTGAGCGGGCGCGTGTGCGGGGGAGGGTGGTGAGGACTACATCCCTTCGGTTTCCCTGGAGCTCACTGTGTCTAGAACCTTCCTCATTCAGTTTGGGTGGGGGGGTCCCTAACTCTGAGTCTTGTCTCTGGCAGTCAGGGGTGAGGAGACACTGTGAATCCAGACAAGGAGGAAGAAGCCTTTTTTAGCCTGAGCGGTTAGCCAGAGCTTTCAGTCTGACCTTGAACTTGACCTTTAGAGGTATGGTGCTCCCATGTTTGGCCTCCGGAGGGTTCCCCAGAGCTTATCTCCATGCTCTTCACAGCCCCTCATGCCCAGACACCTGAGTGTTGCACTCGTTGCTCGGCGAGATCTGTTCTCCCAGGCCCAGGTACTTGACACCATTTGCCCATTGTCCCCGAGTCTTTGGTCAGCTCGATTCTTACCTCTGTGGGCTTGCGTGTTCTCTACTTCGAGGTGCTGTGAGTGGAAGGACCATTATGTCCTCACCCAATGTCCTGCCAATGTCAGCTTCCGGTAGGTTCTGACATGTGGTCATCCTTCTCTGCCCACGGGCAGGTGCACGAGAACATTCATTGAGCTGAATTTAGTTCCCGACTTTCTCCCAAGGACGGGCCCAGCCTGCCCTGTCTTGAGAGAGTACAGACTCACTGCGAGGCGAGGTGAGTCTGGAAACAACTTCCCCATCGTCCTGAAGCCAGGACTCGGGGGACCCACTCGCCATCGCTTTGAGCCCGAGCTGCTCTGAGGCACCGCTGCTCGGTTCTGGGGTCCGCATCCTCTCAGCTGCAGCCAGCACACCCCTGCACACGGAGCTCCGCTCCGACGCTCACGCTCCCCCTTGAATGTCTGTGCAGCACGGAGCTGGAGGCCTCTGCCTATTTCCACATTTTCATTACAGCTTGCCACTGGATTCTCCTAGGCAAATCAGCCCCAACTCTCAAAAAAAAAAAAATACAACAACAACAACAAAAAACCCCAAACGCCTCTCTGAGTGCTTCAAAAATAATTATCTCCAAAAGGGAGCGAGGCAGCTCCATCCATTGTCAGTCCTAAATGACATCATGGCTGGTGTGCAGTATTTAGAAGATTAATAACATCTGCTTTTGAAATCACGGTTGGTCGCAGATCCTGGAGCTCATCAAACATATGGGGTATTTTGTATGCATGACGTGCAGGCAAACTCCACACAGCCCAGGCCACAGCCTGGAGAAGATGTCGCAACAGTAACACTTGCTTCTTTGGGTGGCGGCCTTAGAGAGAGGAGCGCGCACTGACCCCTTCGACAGGCTCCACCCCTGTTTGCCGGGGCCAGGCGGCAGCGTGGCTACTGCTGAGTCCACCTGGCTTAAAGGCAACTCGAAAGAGTCAAGAGAGGTAAACTCCTGCCAGGGTGAGTGATAAAGCCGGGACTCAAACCCAAGGGGACGTGCTTCCAAACAGGCCCCGTTCAGCTCTCCCAAGCTGTTTCCAATTTTGGCCAGCAGTGCATATGCAGGGGCGAGGAGTTGGTAGAACCTCCATGATGAGATGGACCCATCCTACTACGTAGTCGTCTTCCTCCACGCAGCCAGACGCACGCCGGGAGTGCAGTTCGATCGACGCTGCACTTTCACCCTCGGAGTAGAACCCACATTGGTCGCTTGATGCAGACAAAAGCGACTCTCGTAATTGCAAATCAAGAGGGACGGGAACACCCAGGACCCCAAGCTCCCACGCAGGCTGATGCCGGAGATGAAAATGGAGTCGAAGGACTGGCTGCGATGCAATGTGTTTGCCTGAGGTTGCTGGGGCGTTTTTTGTTGCTTTCAGATTAGAGACACTGGCAGTCCGTCCTCAGGTCTTCAAGCAGGTTTTTTGAGGGAGAAATTAAAAAAAAAAAAGCAAAGAAAAGGTCAAAAATAAGAAAGTCGTGGGGGGACTGTGCCGTGGCTCACTTGTCTAATCCTCCCCCTGCGGCGACAGCGTCCCATATGGGTGCCAAGTTCTAGTCCCGGTTGCTCCTCTTCAGTCCAGCGCTCTGCTGTGGCCCGGGAGGGCAGTGGAGGATGGCCCAAGTGCTTGGGCCCTGCACCCCATGGGAGACCAGGAGGAAGCACCTGGCTCCTGGCTTCGGATCGGCGCAGCTCCGGCCGTGGTGGCCATTTTGGGGGTGAACCAATGGAAGGAAGACCTTTCTCTCTGTCAATGTAACTTTACCTGTCAAATAATTTTTTTTTTAAAAAATAAAGAAACAAAAGTCATACACAACCTCTAAGCGTTTCCTGGATGAAAACAGTCATTCAGACACTGGAGAAGAAATTAATAAAAAGACGGGAGGGGTCCCTCTCTTTTCTCCTGCGAGGGAGAGAAGGGCCCAGGGATGTGCTAGAATTTTCTCCTAGGTCCTTTGGCCTGGAGCACTGCCGTCTCCATTTGCCTGGGTGTTTGGAAGAATCTTCTCTTGGACAGGGAGCTGGGAAAGGAGGGCTGTGCAGTGCCAGCTCACCCATAGCAACTGACCTAGTGCTGCCAGCTGGGGAGGGGGCTTCACCCGCCGCACAGGCTGTGCGCCTGCCCACAGCGGGGGGGAAGCGAGCCACTGGGAGGGGCTCTTGTCCACTGCCCCGTCCCGCCTGTTCTCCCGAGGCCATCTGCAGATATCTGAGCATGGAGAGTGGAGAAGTGGCCCCCCGTGGCCTGGGGAATCCAGGGTAAGGGGCTGTGTCACTTGCACTCACATTGAAAGGAACCCGGTGCACCAGCCCAGCGTTGGATGCTGGAGGAAGCAGAGCAAGGACCGCGTGATTCCACCTTCAGGGAGGAGGACGCCAGTGCCTGGAGGCGGGAGGCAAGACCAGCGCAGGCCACAGCCGGGGGTTTGGGAGCGGCGGGGAAGGGCTCTCCAAGGAAGGAGTGCTCGCTTGCAGACCTGAAGGCAAACAGGCCACCAGCCAGACAGCAAGAGGGCAGAAGCCTAGAGGACGAGGGGCGAGCTCGCTGGCCTGGCAGGTGCGGGAGGGGCTCAGAAGGACCGAGTGACAGCCACGGGTGGGAGTCGGACTTCTTCTCCATGCCTTGGGCAGTCCCTGTGGTGTTTGACACAGGAGAAGGCCACGCACCAGGGCCCAACAAATCCAGTCCAACGCCTGTCTTTGTCAATAAAGTTTTATTGGCACCGGCCACATTAGTGTGTTGACGTATTGTCTGCTGCTCCTGGGAGCCACAATGGTAGATCTGAGTAGCAGTGGCTCCAAAGCCACAAATATTTACCCTCCGGCTGGGAACAGAAGGTCTGCCCACCCCTCTGCTGAGCCATGGGGTCTGCAGTGAGCTCAGCCACATTGGGCACCAGCTTTCTCATCTATAAAATAGTGTGCACCTGACCCAGGGGAGGTTTGTGGTATGGGAATTACACCCAGAAGGCCTGGTTTTAAAATATTGGGGGACAGGCATCAGTGTCCACTTGGACCCCCACATCCCAAATCAGAGTGTCTCGTTCAAGGCCCTGCTGCTCCGCTCTGTGCCAGCTTCCTGCCAGCGTGCACCCTGGGAGACAGCAGTGATGGCCCAAGTTCTGTGTCCTGCCACCCACGTGAGAAACCCACGCTGAGTTCTGGGTTCCTGCCTTCTCCTTGAATGAACCCTGGCAGTTGCAGGTATTTGGAGAGTGGTCCAGGGGATGGAAGAGCTCTCTGTCTGTCTGTCTCTCTCTCTCTTCCTCTGCCTTCCAAATCAATATAAATAATAAATAATGTAAAAAGAAGACATCAGTGGTACAGGCATTTCAGGGCTCTATGAAGTGTTGAAGAGGATCCTGAACCAAACCACAGACTGGCACCGTCAGGGAGCCCCTTGAGGGTCTCCAGAGCCAGTGGAAGACCAGCAGCCTTGAGAAGCACCTTCTAGTGCCTCAGAGAGGTTCAGTTGCTAGCCCAAGGATGCACAGCCTAAGGGGCAGGGCTGGGACTCCAGGGCAGGGGTCTGAGAGCCCCCTGGCTCCCTCTTGTGCTCTGTGACTTGCACAGCTGAGCCGGGTGGGAGCCGGGAGTGAGCACGGGGCTGACGGGCCGGCTGCAGGAGCCCAAGGGCACCGTGTCAAGGTCGCCGTTTCCCTGGGCTGGTTTCAGGCTGTGTGAATTCTCACTGCCCCGTGTTTCACTTTGAGCTGGGCGTTATGTGACTGCTGCACTTTGCATGAGACCTGGTCTGAGCTGTGCTCCATCAGGGGGTGAAACTGCCAGAAACTGCTGAGCTGCGCCCAGCGGCTGGCCCCATCAAAGGCGCTGGCCGGGGCTCCCAGACCCGGGGCTCAGGCCAGCACGCCCACGGCTTCCTGGGCGCCAGGACACAGCCAGCTCATCGCCTCTCAGTTTCGGCTCAGCCCCTTGCGAGTTTCACTCCCGAGCAGTTCACAGCCAACCACTTCTCCCGCTCTCTCTGAGCTGCTCTTGAATAGCCAGCGTCCCTCGGGGAGGGGCTGTGGGCTGGTGAGCCCTGGGGGCCCGTGCACAGCCTCCCCCTGCGCCTCATCCCCCCACCCCTGGCACAGCCGAGCTCCACGTGGCGTCTTTAGGGGCAGTGGGACCTGCAGCCCAGGTGCTGCTTTCCTCCCGATTCTAACAGACGCACCACCTTTAGAGATTTTCTCGTTTCCCTTCCTCACTTTACAGTGCGAGTGACAGAACTCAGGAAGGCTAAGGGGTCGCCCCAGGCTCCCATGGAAGGCAGTGACCAAGTGGGGACAAGGACCCGCCCCCGCTGTCTACATCGATGCCCGAGTCACCGCTGCTGGGAGCCTTTGTCATACACACACACGCGGGACAGGGGCCTCCTGGGTGCGTGCTGCACCATAGCTGTGCGCACGGCAGTTTTCCTTGCCGCAGCCCGGCAGGGCTCCCGAACATCTGGCTGGGGTTGCAGGCCTGACCCCTGCCCCGCCCGCCCCTCCCAGGAACAGTTGGGGCGGCTTCCCCTGGGACGGCTGCCACCTAACGCTCTGTCTGCAGTGCTCGCTCCACTTCCACAACACCTGTTTTGCCCAGCCCAGCTGCCACTCAGTCCGGGCCAGTGAAGCATGGGAAATCAGCAAGAGAGGGAGGCAATGGCGGGAGCCCCGGTGGGGATGACACACTGGGCAGGGAGGCAGCGGCGACAGCGACTTCAGGGGCCAGCGATGCCCTCAAACACACAGCACGGTTTGGGGTGATCCTCGCATGGTCCCTGGGGGCCCACTGGCCTCGCGTGCATCTGGACACCCCATGCTGGCTTTTAATTTCCACGACCCCTCTGCCCTGGGCATGCTGAGTACATTGAAGCCGCATTCCGAAGCCAGCGGATCACACCAGGGTGTGGGTTCCGGTCCAGTTTCTCACCCACCTTTTCAACACCAGAGACGCATGTGTCAAGTCCTTCCTGTGAGCCCTGCCTGGAAGGGAGACGGGTCCCTTCCTTGCAGCCGAACTCTGTCTGATCAGGCAGGAAGAGAACCCTTGATCTTTGTACAGGAATGGTGGTGGCAGAGGGAGAAGAAGAGGGGCAGGAAAGGAAAGAGAGACAACTCGGAAGCTGGGAGGACGGGAGGGAGGGACGTGAATAAGTGGAGAAGAGAGAGGGAACATCTGGCCAAGGCTGGGAGGTGTGGGCGATGGCCCGGGAAGGCTCAGCGGGGGAATGGACGTAATGGAAGAGTGGACATCTGAGCCGAGGTCAGCCGGGGAGCAGGAGGCCCCCACGGGAGAGGGCAGGTGTCAGCTGGAGACACTGCAAGTCCACGTGCACGAACAAGACACACTCGCCGTGGTGCTCCCCACACGTCTGCCGCAGGGCTGGGTGTGGGGCGAGCAGGTGCAGTCCCTCCTGGGGCTCCTGCATCCCATTTGGGAGAATCAATCTGAGACCTGGCTGCTCAGCTTCTGATTCAGCTCCCAGCTAATGTGCCTGGAAAGTGATGCCAAGTCCTCGTGTTCCTGTCCTCTGTGCGGGAGACTGGGATGTGGTTCCTGGCTCCTGGCTCCAGCCTGTCCCGTCCCTGGCTATTGCAGGCATTTGGGGAGTGAATCAGTACATGGAAAATCTCTCTCTCTCTCTCTCTCTCTTGCTCTCGCTCTCTTTTGCTCTCTGTCTCTCCTCTCCTTGGCTCACTGTCACTCTATTTTCCAAATAAATAAATCTTTCAGAACTAAAAAGCATAAATGCTTGCTACAAATATTCCCAAGTTACCAAGCAAAAGGGGCCCTTGAAATGGTCCTACTTAATTTTATACAATTTCATTAACTGGTATTATTGAACATCCACATCATGGGGGCCAGCATTGTGGCACACTGGTTAAGCATCCCCCTGCAATGCCTGCATCCCATGTGGCGCCAGTCCCTGTCCCGGCTGCTCCACTTCCCATCCAGCTCCTTGCTCATGCGCCTGGGAAACCAGAGGAAGATGGTCCAAGTGCTTGATCCCCTGCACCTACATGGGAGAGCCAAATGGAGCTCCAGGATCCTGGTTTCAGCCTGGTCCAGCCCTGGCCACTGGGGCCATTTGAAGAGTGAACCAGTAGGTGCAAGATTCATACTCTCTCTCTCTCTCTCTCTCTCTCCCTCTCTCTCTCTCTCTCCTGTCCTTTCCAATAAATGCATAAGTCTTTAAAAAAGAAACAGCCATCAGCAGCAATGAACCCACCCAGGTCTAGACTTGAATGCGAGAAGCACGCTACAAGGCTTTCGCTGCAAGATTCCCAGCTAACCTCGCTGAGTCGCCCCTGGCTCAACAAAAACGCTCCAGCCGCAAAGGTAGGTGGTGAGAAACGGATGGGCCATTGCCTGAGAAATACACATGCGTGCAGGCTGTAGAAGTGCTTCCAGTTCACAACGTTATGGCACTATTCCCTGGACTGCTCACTGCAATCGTGACAATTTCTATTTATAACTTTTCTCAGTTGTTGCATTTCCCTTACCTCCATGACTTTTCAACTTCTAGAGGGACATCACGCCCCCCAGAGTTTTCTACCAAAAATATTTTGAATCTTCTTCAAGATATTTATGAAGCATAAAGTAGTTGAGCTTGGGCATCCTTTGATCCTAGATTTTTATCAATTTTATTAATTTTTGTTTTGTGCTGACGTATGACGTCATATTCATTCATGGTACGAAGTCTCCGGTAGAGATAAAATTGGTGAGTAAAACTAAACATTTTTAGTAATAAAATTTGTCTTGTTACATTTTTGGAAAAACGTGTGTGTCCTGTGACTCAGGCACTTTGAGTGTCAACAGATCTGCCTGGGTGTGAAGGACTTTAGATGGTATTTGTGCTAAGGTACTGCCACGAGTGTGCAAACTTGACCGCGGTGCTTGATGGGGTGGGCTCTGGCTGGAGGCCACATCCCGCTCTTCTCTGCTCTCCAAGTGCGTTCTGGGCCAGTGAGCCCCTCCCGCCCTCCTGTGTTCTTGGTTCTTTGTATCCTGAGACTCCCACAGCTTGGCCACGGCAGGGTCCCTGTGACTGAGACCCCAGTTGCCTGCATCTTAGCCCACGCAGCAACGATGGTCCATCTGTTCTAGGCCAACCTGATGCGTTCCTTTGGACATGATGACTTCATGTAGTGTAGATGTAGAGGAAGCCCTGGGAGCCAGAAGGCACGGTTGGGAGTCATTGCCGAATGTGGGAAGCCCGGCGCCCCCAGCCTGCCATCTCTCCTTCCCTCTCAGGAGCCCCCTGGCAGAGCCCCAACACCTCAGCAGAAGCCGGCGCAGTGCAGAGGATGTGGGGGCATGGACACAGCAGCCCCTCGGCCTTGCAGGGCTCTGGGGTGGCATCTGCTCCCCACGTGACACACGGACCTGCACGGACACTCAGTGACATCGCAGAGAAGTAGGACAGCCATGGGGACATAGCTACATAGGCAGGGGTGCTTTGGAGGGGTGGGGACTGGAGATGCCATGGGTTTCAAACCTGGAGCAAGGTGGAGGACAGAGAGAGAGAGGAGAGAGATCTTCCATCCGCTGATTCGCTCCCCAAATGGCTGCAATGGCCAGGGCAGGGCCAGGCCTGGAATGCTCTGGGTCTCCCAGGTGGGTGCAGGGCTCCAAGTGTCAGGCCACCTTGAGCTGCTTTCCTAGGCATATTAGCAGGGAACCGGATCAGAAGTGGAGCAGCGGGACTGGAAGTGGGACCCATATGGGATGCAAGTGCCCCTAACCCGTCTCTCTGCTTCAGCGCCTGCCCCAACTCCCTATTCTCACAGATGTTTGGAGGACCTTGTATGTGGGCTTCCGCGCCTAGGCCTGGGTCAGCCGCTGGCAGCCTCTGCAGTAATCAAGGTTGCGTCTTTTTGAGGCTCAGGTCTGTCACCCTTAAAGGGAAACAGTAAGAGTGATGCTGCTGATGTCTCTCTCACCCAGTTGTTTTGAAGACGAAGATTCCTGTAGCAATCCTTAACACAAGGCTAGGTTCCCTATAAATCAGGGAAAAACAAGACTTGGATTTGTTGCATTGATTAAGCGGACTGGCAAATGCAAAAAAAAAAAAAAGCAAGGCAATACATATTTAAAATTGCTGTATATATTTACTTTTTATTGTAGCTATTTCTATCTGTCTATGTAGGAAGCTAGTTATCTATCTCCTATCTCGTTCTAGAAATAATTTAATGTGGTCTATTTAATATTATTATCTTGTTTTATGATTCATTTTCTAGTCAACCCTATTCAGACACATTATTTTCCAGAAATAATAATTATAGTGATTTCAATATAAAATACAGTATACGTGTATTGTTGGTTTCCTTCTGAGAGGCCTGTCATCTACTTGTAGATTTAATTGCTGCCACTGACATGAATTTACAAGGCTGCAAAACTGTAAGACGAAATCTCTATGCATTCACAGCCTCATACGTCAAAGGGCTTAGCATACCAGGAAAGTCTACATCTAAAAAACCAATCATCGGGGGTTCATACACTCCCCTCGCACCACAACTTCCATCATGTCCCTGGCTATGAGAGTCGCATGTTCAAGGTAGACTTTTCATATTAAATTTCACTCAGAGTGAATCTATGCCGTGAGGAGTATGCGTGACTTACTGTGCCGAAAGCTGCAAGATTTTAGAGAAAAAGAAAAAAAATTGAGTTGTAAGGCTGAAAGGGAACGTACATAGAATCTGGCCTCATTTCGTCATCAAAGCCAGCCTGGCGCGGATAACTGTCTTAGGGGGAAGATACGCAGCCTCCGACTTCTCGAAGTGACAGGAACCGCATTACTCACGGGGCTGATGTGTCCGTGCCGGGGCGACGCGCGTGCTGGCAGGTGGGAGAGCGCCATGACTTCGTGCTCAGGAAATCCTCCGTGCTCACGGGTCCTTGCACCCCCTGGCTGTGGGGTCTTGCACGGGTCATTTTTCCAACCAGGGCTGCAGCATCCTGACCTGCGTAATGGGGCGGAGACTACATTCCTCCCAGGATGACTGACAAAATGCAAGCAGATAACGAGGGAAAACGCGGCTGAGCTCAGCAGGTGCCCAGTAGAATGTCCCTGCCCTCACCTGACTTTCCCTCGTGCAGAGCTGCAGTCTCACCGACCGCCAACAATTACAGATGAGGAACTTTCTCAAAGAGTAAATTAGCCGTAATAGTCACACGATGAGACGCAGGTCTGCCAAAGACGGGCGGGACTGAAGCTGTCGCCCCGTTTGGATGGGACGTGTCCGGTCCCCACTCAGCCGGCTGCCATGCTGTGTTTCCTGGTGACTGTAGGCATTGAGGCTTGCGACACAGATCGCATGGCCCTTCAGGGCCCTTCTCCGCTCCACTTTGACTTACAGGTCAGCACAGCCGGCCACGCCGGGAGCCCGCCTTCCCAGCGCTCCGTGGCTGGCCACACTCAGTATCCGGGCCGTGCTTCGCTCTCTGGTAACAGCTCAGGTTCCAAAGCAAAATCTGGCTCACACACCCCAGAGCCCTGCCACGCTCTTTGCACTAGAAGTGCTAAGTGCTACCCATTCATTCCGAAATTTACACTTGCCTGCTGGAACATTCTACTGTCAGTTCTCAAGCAAGAAGACGCTGCTGTGTGCCTCGTAGCTGGTGGCGTTGGGTGTCACCCGTGGCCCCATAGAATCGTGTTTCCTATGTGGTGAGAGACATCTCTCGCTCTAGCAGTTCAGGGCTCAGTCTCAGCTGGAGTCTCGGGGGAGGGCCAGGCGTGGAACCCCAGGGCCATCCTCAGGGACTCGACACGCAGGGGTTGTCACGCACAGTCCCCTGCAGTGAACTGCTGGGGGTGGCTGCTCAGAGCCTTGCCCTCACCCAAACTCACCTTGGTCTTTCTCCCCAGGCCCGTGGGGAGAGGCACTGGGGTCCATAAGCCATGGTGGAGTCACGGGGGCTCAGCTCAGGAAGGGATGAAGGCACCACCCATGAGAGTGAGTCAGCTCTCTCTGAGCAGGTTGTTACCAAGGTCCTTCCCTGGGTCTCTGCACCCTGAGGTCTCGCCACACCCACCAGTTTCTCGTCTTCGTTTCTGCTGTGCGTGGAGCACCTTGGAGCCCTCAGCAAAAGCTGAGCGTGGGCAGGCGCCATGTTCTCGGACCTAGAGAACCACGTGCTAAATCAACTTCCTTTCTTTATAAACTGTGTGCTCCGGGGACTTCAGCACAGTAACAGAAAAGAGACCAAGAAAGCGATCAAGGTGCAGGATGAGCTTGTGAGGTTTGCTGGGAGCTGGCACTGGGTGATGTCCTGAGATGTTAGTAGGGTGCTGAGCCATTGTGTGAAGTCCCTTCCCACTGTCACGCTTCCGTCCACGTCCTCCAAGCTTGTGTTCATTCAGCACCGACTCAACACCTGCTCTGTCCCAGGCTCGTTTTGGGTCCCTGCCCTGAGGGAGCTGGTATTCTGGTGAAGAGCGAGATAATAGTCAAACAAGGATGAGAAGGTGCAGTCCGCCGTGGAGTTCAGGTTTGGCAAGGACTTGTAAAAACAGAAAAAATACGCAGTGTTGATCAGAGGGGTTTACGGCTGTGTGTGGACGGGTGTTGAGCGCTTCCCCAAGGAACACAGGCAGGAGCAGTCATGGGCAGTGTCCTAGGGTGTGGGCTGCGATCATGGCGTTCCTGGTCTATCCATCGCGGCTTTAACAACTTCTCATCTCATGGCCATGGACAAGAGATTTCACCGCTCCCAGTCTCCTCGCGGATAAAATGAAGGCGGCATCATGCCTTCCTTGCAGAGTTGCAGGGGGGCTCACTGAGGGCGGGGCCTGGCGCACACTGCGTGCTCAGTGGATATGGACTCCTGCTGTGAGCAGCCCCACGTGTCCGCTGGGGGTGCTGAGATGCTGAGAAAGGTGCGATTGTCCCAAAGGGCCGGTGTGGCAGGATTTGAGCTCTCGATGTTGGCCAGATGACGGCTACTAAATCGGCAAAGGTTTTGTGTCTTTTGGACTCTTTCTGCCTGATTCAGGGACTCCGAAGAGTCAGCGTAATGGGGGCGTGTCCAGGGTCCGGCTCTCTTAGGACCACTGCAGATCCTCGGCGAGTGACACTCACAGGTCAGCCCTGTGAGCCTCCCCTCCCGTGCCCTGGCTTTGCGGAGGGGGGCGGGCAGCGGCTTGCGGATGGCCATCCACGGGCGTCGTTATGAGTGATTGCAGACTTGGTCAGGTCACCACCAGTGTGCTCCTCCCCAGACCACACAGTCCCAGCGCACGGAGTTCCCGGGGGCCCTGCTGTTCTCCTGTATCCTACCCGTCACTCTCAGACCCTCCTCTTCCTCCTCCTCATTCCTCTTAGAAAGATGTGCACCTGACGAAGGCAATGGGCTACTGTGAGAGGAAAGGGAGGCACTGGCCCCTTCTAGGGTCTTCTCTCCGCTCCTAGTAAGACTGTTAGGAGAGAGAGGATCCCAAGTTAGGGCAGCACAGTAAAAACCTGACCCCTCTCCACCTTCTGACTACAAGTTCACTTCCTTTTACTCCCCTCTGGCACCAGCATGGCCTGGGTGCTCGGATCTCTATGTAGATTATCCAAAGTAACCAGGGATTCACTTATTCCCAGGCATCATTCATTCACTTCAGGATCACCCGTGTTCATAGCGACCCAGGACATGGCAAGCTGGACTCAAACATGGGAGCACCAGGCGGCACCGTGTGTCCTGAGGACTCTGAGATCCCACTGGGAGCATTTGGCGGGGACTCTCCCCAGCGCTGGGGGTGCCCTTGACATGCCCGCGTCCCCCTTACTCCCCAACCCGGGCTTCTCCACGGCCCCTGGAAGGCAGAGAGTGGCAGAGTGAGGAATGGGGGCTCCAGTCCTGTGTCACTTTCACTGGGGGTGCTCCCATGCGGATTAGATCATTTATATGAGCGCTGTGTGTGAGTGTGTGACTGTGTGTGTGAGTGGTGTGTGGGTGAGTGGTGTGAGTGTATGTGTGAGTGGTATAAGTATATGTGGTATGTGTGTGGAAGTGTGCGTGTGGATATGAGTGTGTGATAGTGTGTGTGAGTGGTGAGTATGTGTGATAGTGTGTGTATCTGAGTGGTCTGGGTGTGTGTGAGAGTATATGTGTGTGTGAATGTGAGTGTGAGTGAGTGTGCCTGAGTGTGACTGTATGTGTGAGTCTGGGAGGTCCTTCCTAGTGTGTTCCTCTTTTGTGGTTCTAACCCTTCGTGTGGACAGCAGCGCGGATCCTGAGCCCCTCGAGGCACCGTGAGTGGGTGGGAGGGAGGCCGTGGGTGCAGGGCCGTGAGCCCTGCTGGCGGAGAGACGGAAATTCAAGAGCCGCTCTGTGCGGCTCTGGGCCAGGGTTTCCTCCCCTTGAGGTCCGAGGTCCCCGCTGGGCAGCAGCGAGTCCAGCAGTCACGCCTCACTGTAACTGCGCACTTCTGCACCAGGGCAGGGAGGGTTCTGGAATTTTCTGACACACCTTCTGGGTATACGCAATCAGCAGTAATGCGACAGCACTCAGTGGCCTCCTTAGGGGCTGGGTGGGAAGCTCAGCCACAGATTGAAGCCGCAGGACGCCGGACTCCACCTGCTACTGCGCGTGCAAGTGTGCATGTCAGGGTCACAGAGACGCGTTTCTGTCGCTCTCGTCTTCCGTCATCAAGGGGAGGTGGCTGACGATTTTCTGGGGGCAGACGTGGTGGCACTCGGCAAAGGTTTCGCTCGCTCCAGCGCTCAGCCCAGTCCCCTTGCGTTCGGGCAGAGCCGCGTGGTTTCTCCTGGACATGAGCTGAGGGGAGAACTGGCTGCGATACTTCCTGGAAGAAATGTCAGACTTTTAGGCAGCCCTGAATAGTATCTTTGCAATGAGCTGGACGTGATTCGGCTCCTGAACTCACGCTGGCCAGCAAGTGTGCAAACCTCCCCAACTACGGGGTTCCGGGGGGGAGGGGACTTTAGGAGATGCATGCTTGGGAGGCAGTTTTCATGGGAGCAGCAGTAGACAGGAGGCAGATGGGCCCAGCCCCCATCTCTCTCTCTGTCTCCCCTCCCCCCGACTTGCTGTAAGATTCCTCCTCCCCGCTGTTCTCTCACACACCCCACCTCACCCCCAGACACCCTACCAAAGGCACTGCCTGATCTTGGACTTGAATCTCCCGCACTGTGAAACAAGTTAACCTATTGTCTTCATCTAGGGAGTTCCCTAAGGTATCTCATAGTAATAACAGTCTTTCTCCACTGTGACAACCAAGGGGGTTCATGTTCAGATAAGGAAGCTCCTAGAAGGTGGTCAGCCTGGAGCACCGGCCAACGCCCTGCTCCCAGCTGCCTGTGGCCTCTAACTTGGTCGAGATCTGCTGCCATGACACCTCCGGGGTCTGGAAGTGTCTGTCACTGCACTAGCCTAGGCTCTGCTGGCTGATACGCTGACGATGGAGAGCGGCTGTGGCCCCCACGGAGGGGAGCTTGGCCACCCACCTTTCCGAACAGCACCATGAAGGCCGCCTTGGTGTGAAATCCTCCTAGAGCGCAGAGGAAAGTAACCCCTTGGGAAGGGAATTTACTGATCCAAACCCCAGCATGGGAGAAGGACTAGCACGTGCCCAACACTCAGGCTCCTGTCCCACACTGCTATTCAGTCTACTATTTTTTTTTTATTTTTGGAACCTAATAGACACTCACGTGTTTAATGGCACATTCAGTATTCAAAATTACGCAAATGGTTTCGACATCAGCTACTCCATCCCAATTAAAATTAAACTATTTGTACGACATGCATATTTATACAATCATCCCCTCTGCATAGACACAGCCGTGCATGCAGACAGCGAAGTCTGGCCGTGTATTGTCTGAACAAAACCACGCGCGTGAAAGACGGGCCAGGTCGGCGGGAGTTGGGGAAGGCGTCTCTGTTAGGCGGGCAGCTAATTTAAAGTTTAAAAAAATGGATCTTTCACAGCTGATACATGGCAGATTTAATAGCCTGACATTTTTTCTCTCTCGTCCTTGCTAGTCTGCTCAACTTTGACTGCACCTGTTGCGGGGTGATATGAATGCTGTTGCCTGCACCCCCTGGCATTATTTAAAAAAGCGAATCCCTAATCCCTGCTTAATTTTATGAACTGTCAAAATGATTCTAAGTCTCTGCTCCGTTTGCATTTTCACCTCGGGACAGGAGTCCAGAGGTAGAGATTGGCTGTACAACAGTGGACTTGAGGCAATTTCCATCTCTTAGCGCCTGTAGCGTGAGAGGCTGGATTTGTAATAATCACCAGATTATCTCTAAAGATCGCTCTGTTGTATGTGCAAAATGGTTCCGCAGGAAAATGTAAAAGATATGGGAAAGTAATTGATGAGAGGCAGGGGATGGTTGCTCTTCCTAATCCCTGATGGGGGGAAAAAAAGAAACCACGCACCAAGACAAATGTCAGTAATTTCTGTTAAATGCTGCTTGGAATCTGCAGTGCCAGGGACCTCCTCGTTCGCTGCTGTCGGCCTCCCGCCCCTGCAGCCAGCTCAGAGCTGGGCGTCCGTCCCAGGATGGGTCCGGAAGGGGGGGCAGAACCTCGGCCCGACAGCAGTGCGCACCGAGCGGCTCCTTAAGAGCACACAGAGGATGTCCCTGGTGTGTCTCTTGACTGGCGACAGGCAGCCTGGGGACACGGGAGGAAGGAATGTTCTGGATGCTGGGCCATCTGAGAGAAGCGTGTGCCTGGGGACAGACGGCATGCTGCCCCTCTGCCCGCCTCCGTTTCTGCACCTGCGGCCAGCGCCCTGATGCCGACCACAGGTACCATCAATGCTAACACACACGGCAGCCGGGCTCCGAGCCCCTCGCTGCTGGGAGTGGAAGTCAGAGCTTCGAGTTCACGCGTCCTCCAATCCCCATTCCTCCACAAGGTGTCTGAAAGGTGACAGTGTACCACCCCCTGTCCTGGGTTACCAGACTCCAATCTCAGGGCAAAAGACACCTTTAGGTCGTAGAAGAGGCGATGTTGGGTGGCCTGTCCGGGAAGGTCCACTGTGAAAGCGCCTGGATAAGTACACAGCTGACCCAGTGTGGGAAAACCCAGTGTGGTAAAGCAGCCCTCACCTCCAAGGTCTAGGCAGTCGTAGGTCATGGAATGTTCCAGAGAATGAAGGGTCCCCTGAAGTTCCCCTCCCCTTCCAGCTCGCTGGCTTTAAAGGAACCAGAGGTAAGCTTGCTTTTTCCTTTCATCTTGAGGACACTGGCAGAGGGTGTGAAAGTCAACTGATCTGGGGGGCTGATAGAGAAGCTGAGTGAATACACTCCGGGTTGAGTTTGTGCCCTTGTAAAACGTCAAAACACGTCCCAGCCCAGGCCTGTCCTACCCTGTGTTCCTCTGTGGAAAAGCAGCCATTTCCATAGGGATGAGGGGGATGCGCCAAGCCCAGAGCCACTTCTCGGGGCAACTGGAAGCTGTCGCTGGGGCAGAAGACAGGACAGGACGAGGGAGGCAGGGAGCAAAGGCCCTGGAGGAGGCGAGTGCCGGTGCCCAGAGACGGTGCCCACGCGGTCGCTTTGTTCGCTTCCTGGGAAAGCCTGGCTGTGTGTCCGATGCCCCAGGTTGACACTGGGTGGTGAGATCCTGGTGTGAGCCTACCTGGCCCCCAGTCCATCAGGAGTTGGGTGTTTTCTGAGAAATCCAGTAGTATAAACTGCCTTAAGCCTTGTAATTTTTGACCACCCTGCATTTTATTAAATGCTAAGCTAATCCTTTTCTTAGGATGCATTTGCATAGAAGGAAAACAATTTATAGTCCTTCGACATCTAAGCAAAGCTATAGCTATCACTTTAAATGCTAGATAATCCTAATGGTGATTCTTTACAGTTGCATGAGAACATTATAGCTTATAAAGTACTTTGAACACACTGTACATCACATCAACAGTGTGGCTTAATATTGTTTTATTGACTAATAAAATATCTTAAATAATGTTAATAACACTTAATAATTAATCGTATTAGTAATAGTTAACATTCCATCCGTATTAAAGTAATAAACGAGGCATCGCTGCTATAAACCAGAGGCCAGGGAGGTGCCTGGCGCAGTCTTGCACCATTCTTCATGCCGTTTCCGAGGCCTGGGCGCAGTCACCAAGCCACAGAGTAAGAAAGCGAAGCCACGGGAAGTGATGCTGGGCCTTGCCCAGGTCACACACCTAGGAGACGACGGAGACAGTGAACAAACCCAGGGCCCCGGATGCCGACTGAACTCACCGTCGCAGGCATGTTCTCTTACACGGTGTGTCCCTTGAGAATCTCGATTACAACGAAGACGTAATTCCTTAGCTGAAATCCAGAGAGGAAACAGTGGGAACACCAACACCTTGGACGTGGAGCGTGTGTTCTCATCAGAGAAAACCCACCTGTTTCTTTCCGGAGGAGACGTTTTGTACATCATCCCACGGGCGACGAGTGTGCAAATTCTGTGCTGCGGGGCACCTGTGTGAGCACGTGGGCCCATTAATCATGAAATATTGATCGTGGATAGAGCCTGTGAAGGAGGTTCTGTGACACATGGGTTTGTTCTGCTGGTCCGAGGTGCTAAGTAGAATAACACCGAAGCCATGTTAACATTCACCGCCTACCCTCCTTTTGTTAGCAGGTTACAGCTCACCCAATTCACATATCCTCAGATTTATGAATTATTAATCAAAAGAGCTAAAAAGTCAATCCAATCTGGCTAGATACAGTAGTTCTTGTGGCTTCCAAACTTTTAAATAATGAATGGTTTCATCACTTCCCCAGTGGAGGCCAACCAAGGAGGACGTCTGGAAGCGGAATCCCACTGGGTCACAGAAGCAACATGGTCAAAAAAAGGAGTGATTTTTAATCATAGCAGCTCCAGCCATTGTATCATCACCGCCGCTCCCGAGAGAGATTGTCTCAGGACGGGAAGGGGAGGTGTCTTGAAGAAAAGAGCTTGGTAGGATAAATGTTGCCAGAAACGGTGATAGAAATGTGGGGGATTTGTAGGGATAGGAATATAGCCACGCAGGTCCGTTAGGTTGTAGACAATGCGTGGCTTTTTGTATTCTTGATTCTCCAAAGAGAAATGCACCTTTCGTTCCTTCTTACAGGGAAGGGCTTCTCTCCTATCCGCGTCACGTGGTCGGGAACTCGGAGAAGATAATAAAATAAAGGCATGGGTGGCTGGCGGAGTCCTAGCTGTGGGCAGGTTATGGTGAACGATGCGACTCAGAGTCTGGTAGGTGATTCCAGAAAGGAAAGACCCACTCACGGCTAACTGGTGATGTGAGGGTTGGACTGCACTGGTGAGCTGTGGACTGGGGAAAGTGTGGGAGGAGGAATTCCATGAGTGAGCAGCCAGGCGCATGGAAGGATTGGTGGGTGCGCCCAGTCTCTTGCCTCGGGGTGTGAGTCAGAGAGTCGAGGCTCCATCCTTGTGAAGGTGCGGTGTCCAGCTCATTCTGTCTGTTCCTTACACACTAAACGCCTCCATCTACCCGGGACATTTCAAGTCATCCTGACGTCCTGATTCACGTTCAAAGTCCCGAGGTCCTCCGGAAGTTCCCCATCACCCGTGTTGGGGACTGGACCTGGGAACTGGGCTGTCTGTGGGAAGGTGCCTGTAGGAGGGGCAGTGGGGAACAGGAAGCATCTGTTGTTAGCTGGGCTTGTGCCCCAAGTCTCGGTGCGTGCGTGGCCCTTTGAACTGCGTGCGTGAACACGCATGGACCAATCCCAAGCCCAAAGACTGGCCACTTGCTTTCCTCCACGTCAAACACAAGTCACCTCGCTGCGTTTGAACCTCAGATACGCGACGTGTTTGTAAGGACAAAGGCGTCCCAAATACTGCACGAGGCAGAACGAGAAGAAAACGGGCCTGGCGCTCCTGAACTGCTAGTTTAACTGGGCGTCTTAGATTTTTAATCTGCCACTTTGCTCAGATCTGAAGAGAGCACCATCCGCTGAAGGGGCTTCTGATAGTAACGGAAGTGTCTTCTGTGTAAATCGCCATTTGCTGCCATGGCCTCCCCTGTCCTCTGTCTTCCCGTTGCTCGGAGCAGGTGCATCTGGACCTGTGCTGCAGGTGCACATCGACGACCACGCCCCACGCAAGCTCTCCCTGGAAAAGCGCCCGTTCTGAGAGAACCGTGGTACAGCGAGGCCTCCGTGTGTCTGTGCTCCGGCTCGGTGGAGTCCGTGGATTAAAAATATTCTAAAGAAGAGACACTCGGTTGCTACTGATATGGACTCTGCAGTGAGCCCTACGATGGTTGCTTCTGTCCTGAACCTTTGCAGATGATTTTCCCTGGCATTGTCCCCTAAACAATGCAGGCTAACAGCATCCACAGCTAGACACGGGTTCATGTATACAGAGAGACCTGCAGACAGGAGTTAGGTATCTGCAGTGTCCTGGGCCCAGTCTCCCATGGACATTGAGAAACAGACAAGTACCCGTTGTCCAAAATGAAGCACTTGAATAGGGGGTGGTTCAGAAAGTTTGTGGAAAAAAATGAAATTCAAAGGTAAGGTTATTTGAGTGTGCAAAATAACGTTGAGATCCATGCATACTTCCTTCTCAGAACATGTTCTTTCCATGAGCTTTCTGAAGAGCCACCATACAAAGGGAGTTCAAAATTTTTTTTGCACGAAAATAAGCTGAGATTTGAATTGACTAGCTCTCAGAATCTCCCCACATGGTTTCCATCCGGGCATCTATCTCCATCCCAATCGAAATGGCAGGAGAGCTCACTGGCTCTGTCCCGGGAGACACCCTGTGTCACACGGCTACAATGTATCTTTCAGTCACATGTCCCATTGTTTGGATGATAAAACTGAGTCTTGGCGAAGTTCCTCGGCCTTGCAGTGGCCGCCACAGCCTGGACGCACACCGCGGCGAGAGGCCGAGTCCCACGGGCACAGCCCCTGCGTCCTCTCTCTGCCGTTTTTGGCCCCCCTCTTTCTCACCGAGCCGCGACTCCCTCGTGTGCCGGCGTTCACACATCTCTCTCTGTTGACAGCTGGAGCCTGGGCCCTGTGACTCCTGGCACCTGTGCGGTTCCCCCTCCCCCGCTTCCTCGCCCTGGGCCTCTGACCGCAGGGGCAGAGAGCCCGGCCTCCCAGCGCCACTTTCTCAGCAGGGCACTTCCTCCCAGCCGTGCTCGGGCAAGTTGTTTATCTCTGGGGGGATAGTCACGAAGATGGTATCTGGGACACTCGATCTGTCTGGGCACAGCTGTCTGCCTCCCCGCTGCACCTCGCCTTCCAGAAGCCCCCTACCCTCCCTGGGAGCTCCCTCCTTCCAGCCGATGCAGCAAGGACACAGCAGGGCGAAACCCGAGGCTAGAAAGCCGGAGTTTTAGCTGCCAGGAAAGTCACCCCTTCCCCGGTCTTGGGCAGCAGAGGCATCGAACCGACCAGGAATGAGGATGGGACAAAAGGGGGCGGTCACAGGGCCCCTGGTGGTGATGAGGGTAGCAGCTCCCAGGGGAAGGAGGCAGAGGGAAAGAGAGCAGGGACTCAGGACAGGAGGGATTTGAAATGCCCGAGCAGGTGCACACGCCCAGTGGCTTCTGGCCTGCTCTGTGCTGCAGAATCTCCTGCGAGCTCTCTGCGGTGCTGTCCAGCACGCGGGCCCCACGGCCACCGAGGAGTGGAACTGTCAGCTTTTCTCACATTAGAAGTGATTGAAATTTACACGTAAATACGCACAGGTGGCGAGCAGCCAGCAAATCGGCTGCAACGGCTTCAGAGCAGACGCCCACGTGGACCGGGCAGCCTTCCGGCTGACAACAGCACCTTCCTGACTCCTGCGAGTATTAGAAGGCACCGCGGCTCGTGTGCCCTGAATCCATGCCTTCAGTTCCCCGATCTTCAAAGTGCGGCTGACAAGCCTTGCTCGCCTTCTTCCCGCAGCGTTGGGAAAATCCAAGGACGGAACTGACCCTCCCAGCTCACAGCCGTGACATGAGCCTCGCCACTTGGGCGGGGTCCTTAGTGTGGGAGCCCTGGGGGCCTCCACCATGATTGAGATACGTGCCCATGTGCAAAGCTCGAAACACCACCAAGGCCATTGCTGCCACCGGCCTGGTGATGCTTGGCGTCTGTTGTTCCTGTGCCTGGAGAGGCGGCCCCGTGACGCGGTGGGAGCACGCGGGTGGTTGAACACCCTGATCTCAACCCCAAGTCATGAGGCACAGCTCCTACACGCCCACTGTCCCTTTGGGAAGTCGCTTCCTGGTGCTCTGGGCATCCACGCCGTCAGCGGAGGGCTAGGACGCGGTCGTGCCTGTGTAGCCAGGGGACCCAGTGAATGCCGGTTCCTGCCAGCCCGTTGATCTCAGGGAAACATCTGGGAGGAACGGAGCCGTCTGTGGACAGCAGAGGGGAAGGTTCTGGGCCCTGACTTGGCTGTTTGCAAACCCCGTGTAGCGCTGTGACGTTTGTAGACTTAAGACACTGGGCTCCCTGTGAAGTTTCCGGCTTTTAAGGAAAGAGCCTTTTAAAATCATATTAAAAAGACCTCAAAAGGTTTCCTAGACATCAAATAGTCCTTAAAATACTATTTTGATGACTTAATTGCAAATAAATCAGGAACATGTGGATTAAACTTCAATCAAAACATACATGGTTTTTTTAAACAGGGCATGGGACAGAGCCCCTCAGGGCCTTCGAGAAGGGCTCTGTGCTGGGGCAGGGCTCACATGCGTGGGTGCACCCCGCCCTGCCTCTTGTGTCCCCCGAAGGGGAGTGGGGCGTCTTAAGTGTTCAGATCTGACTGGGAATGGCTCTGCTGTGCTCCTCACGGGCAGCCCTTGCACCCTGGACGTCTCTGGAAGCTGCAAGAGGAGCCCAAGGCCCACCCGATGGCGGTGCGAAGGAAGGGGCGAGCTAGCGGCAATGTGCTTCCTTGGGCTCCGAGAGAGGAGGAGGCGCTGGGCTAGCAGAAGCGTTGCCTGTGCGCTGGGGCCCCAGAGGGCTGGTCAGCACGGGGCCCAGCTGACCGGTGGCTCATGCCCCGCGCTCACAGGCAGCCGCCCCCCGCAGATGCGCCTGCACACAGCGCGCCCAGAGCGGAGGCAGGTCGGGGCCAGGTGTGGAGGACGCTGCTGCTGTCTTGGTTGCTTCCTGCCCCGGGCCCTTTCCTTCCATTCTCTAAGTGAATCCCAGCAGTCAAGCTAGAGGGGAGAGGGGCTCTTCCTCCCGGCCCCTCCCCTCCCCCCTCTTCTTTCTGTGTTTTCTACACCCCTTCTTCTAGAATCCTCGCCTACACACGCCCGGGCCTCAAAGGCCTTCACCGTGCGTCCTGTTCAAACCGAGCTGAGGGCTGTGCCGGTGGCACCGCACGCCACGCCCAACGGGAAGCCCCGGAGGCAGAGGCTCCAGCAGAGAAGCTAAACAAGTGGACTTTCTCGGAGCCCGAGGATGGACAGGACTGAGCCACGCCAGCGGGCGACAGGGCTGCGGACGGGAGGGCAGCCCCCGCTGAGACGCCCTGTGCTCCACACACACACGGCAGGCTTGGTGGCAAGAGCACAGGGCCTGGGTGGACTCGTGGTTCTCAGCCTTTGCCCACTCAGGGACTGTCACCAAAAGCAGAGCGCATCACTTCCTTTTAGAAGTGGAGTCCCACAGGGCTCCTTCATGGGCAAAGGCGGCCATGTCCGAGACAGCACCATCGCTGCCCCCCCCACCCCCCTGCTGGAAAGCCAGGTGGGCAGCGGCTATGTTTGGCTCAGGGCTTCCGTCTGGGGTGACTTCCATCTCCTTGGCTTCCGACTCAGCTTCCTGCTAATACACTCCCCGGGAGGCAGCCCCGATGGGTCAGGCACTCGGGGCACTGGGGGCCCTGGCACCCCACGTGGGAGATGCAGGTGGAATTCTCACTCCCGACCTTGGCCTGGCCCAGCCCTGGCTGTGGCAGACATCTGGGGAGTGACCCAGAAGCTGGAAGGTCTCCCACTGTCTGTTGCTCTGTGTTGTAGGCCGGGCTCTCCCCAGCTGCCCTGCTCCCTCTGGCCCGGCTGGGTGCTGGGTCTGCCCAGTCCTCAGACATGGGGACGCACAGGCGCGAGGCTGCCTGCTGGGAGACATGGCTGCTGCAGGAGCCCGGCCCACTACGGTGGGCCTAGAAACCCCCAAGTCTCCGCTCCACGGGAGAGGAGGGGCCGCGGCAAGACTGGCGCCAGATGTGAAGTCACATCCTCGAGGTCCCTGGAGGGTCCTGCTGTCATGCACTAAGCGTCTTCCTGATGCACTTCATCCTCCAGAGAGCCCTAGCCCCGGGCAGCACCAGCCCATTGCACAGACGAGGAAGCTGAGTCTCGGTGGGCTTTCCCCGCTCACAGAAGAGCCTGCCAGTGGGGAACAGGGAAGCCTGGACAGTGAGCATCCAAACACCCATGGGTGCATTCAGATGAGTCACTGTGCCCAAAGAGCTATTCCGAGTCTTCTATTAGGATGGATGCCGTTAAAATTAGCGCTAAGCTATTAATTGCATCAGCACTAATGCTAATTACCACTGCTGCTATTTCTATTGATCATAATGGCATCCGTGCACGGCAGATGGAGGTGCTAGGGCTGGGGGCTCCGTGAGCTGTCGTACCTGTAGTGGTATATTCACATGGATGGGATGCTGGATCCTGAAGCGTGTTTTAAGATGTGTCCGTGTTGCACTTGTCAGACGTGCGGGTCCTGGGCGGGTCCTCCAGCTGACTGGTTCTCAGGGTTCAGTGGTGTCCATATCGTCTCCAGGAACCCACCCCAAGGACAGGCTGGCTTCTCCGTACCTGGCTGCGAGTGCCGTTTCTTCACTGGCCATCGTCCTTTGCCTTGGAGCTCCTGCCCGGTGTCACTCCCGTTCCCACATCTGTAACGAAGGCCTCAGCAGACAGGGCAGGGCCAGTCCTCGCAGCTAAGAGGCACAGGGCACGCGAGGAGATCTTTGTACCTTTGCTCCTGTGGCTCCTCACGCTCTGTAGTCGCCGCTCCTTACTCCGGCGCTTGCTCAGTCTCTGCATCCCCCACGCAGCCTCGGAGGCACCATTCCGGGCATGGCGGCCGTGCACCCGGGCACCTGGCTTCGCCCCACCGCTGGTCTCTGGAGCGAGATAAATATTTATTTATAAATATTTATTTATTTATTTATTTGAAGGACAGGGTGACAGAAAGATGGGGAAGCACACACACCCACATACACGCGGATCTTCTCTCTGCTGGTTCATTCTCCTAACGGCCAGGCTGAAACCAGGGGCCACAGACTCCCTCTGGGTTTCCTACTTGGAGGGCAGGAGTGCGAGAACTTGGGCCGTTTTCCTCTGCCTTCCCAGGTGCGTGGGCAGGGAGCTGGATCGGAAGTGCAGCAGCTGGGACCTGAACCGTGGCTTCCATACAGGGGGCTGGTGTCGCAAGAAGCAGCTTAACCCGCGGCGCCCCCGCACCAGCCCCTCCCCACGCTCCTGGTGGGATGTTGACCTGTGGAGCTCCCAGCTCGTGTGAACCAAGAGAGACTTAACTCCTGCTTCTGAGTCTCCCCACTTTCCACCTTCCACGCTGGCTCTGCTGGGTGCAGAGACAGGGTCCATCCCCCGACTTGCTGTCCCAGCAGGTCCCCAGCTTCCGAGCTCGCCTCGGGCACTGCCCAGCCCTGCCCTGCCCCTCTCCATGGGAGGAACGCCTCTCTGACAGCAGCTTACTTCTGGAAAAGGAGCCATCTGTGCCAGGTATTTGCTGGACTCCCTTCTGCTCTGTTTCGACTTTTGAGACGGCTGAGTACAGACAACGTCTTTTCTTCAAGAGGCCTCGGGCAAGTTCAAGGCCCAAGACTGAGTTTTGTGATTTATTCTTGAGAAGCAGAGAGACGGACGAGCAGACCCACATACAGAGATACATCGACGATAGGTGGGTGGGTGGATAGAGGAGAGACGCTGGTAGATGGATGATAGATACCTAGATGGATAGCGGATAGGTAATAGGACATTGCCATTGCTGATCCGCTCCTCAGTGGAGCTGCGTTTGAGATCCAGCGCCAGCAAAGCCAGGAGTCAAACCCAGGCATTGCTATGGGGTGTAGGCATCTGAACCGCTGGGCCAAATGGCTGCCCCTGGACGTCATTCTGAAACCAGCGTGTGGGCTCCCTGGGAGAGAACCCTCAGAAGCCATTGCAAGTTCCTGTCCATGGCCTCGATGAAGGCAAAGCCAACCCTCACCCAGACACACAGAGTCCAAAGGGAGTGAGCAGGGGGGTGCTGCAACACGGTCCCCCTAAGCGGCCAGACGCCAGAAGGATGAGCCAAGTTTCAGTCGACTGCTCCTGTAAGGGAGCCAACATCCAGGCAGAGTGAGAAAGGATGATTTCACAGTGACGGAGAGGAAGGCAAAGCAGGCACCAGGTGCACCCGACTCTGCTTCAAGGGTGAAGGCCCCTGTGATGGACGCCAGACTCTGGGGGCCTGGGGTCACCCCACGGCCCCAGCCACAGGCGGTGAGTGCTGAGCACTGCCGTGAGTGGACGCTACTCTCTGCACTGCCATGAGTGGACGCTGCTCTCGGCACTGCCGTGAGTGGACGCTGCCGTGAGTGGACACTGCCGTGAGTGGACGCTGCTCTCGGCACTGCCATGAGTGGACGCTGCCTTGAGTGGACACTGCCGTGAGTGGATGCTGCTCTCGGCACTGCAGTGAGTGGATGCTGCCGTGAGTGGACACTGCCGTGAGTGGACGCTGCTCTCGGCACTGCCATGTGTGGACACTGCCGTGAGTGGGCGCTGCCGTGAGTGGACACTGCCGTGAGTGGACGCTGCTCTCGCGCAGGCTCACCTTCCTCCATCACACAGAAGCTCCTGGAGAAGCCACTCTCCCCTCCCAGCTGTGCGTCACGGAGGGAGAGATGCATGGACCCACAGTCCAGTGCCTGCAGAAAGGGCGTGTGACAGGACACACACGCTCGTGCATCCATGGTGGAAACAGTACACGGGCAAACACATGCATGAACAACACGGAATGGTGCACAGGCTGACACGTGGAGGCACATGTGTGCCTAAGCAGTACATACTACCCCGGCCAACACATGTGTGACCCGTAACAGTGCACACGTGCTTCTACCTGAGGGTCTTGCTCTCTGAAACTCATGTTGAGACTGAATCCCCAGTGCAGCGGTGTGGGGAGGTAGGGCCTGAGGGAAGGTCCAGGGCATGGTGGGTCAAGGTCTACTCCCTGTCCCCTGATGACAGGCTCCTCCCCTGCCGGGGCATGAGCACCCAGATGCTGTGTCATTCTGTGGAGCAGAGACCAGGCCCTCACCAAGCACCAGATCTCTGCACACCAAGATCTGGGGATTCCCAGCCTTCAGAGAGAAGTACCTACCCCTTATAGATTACCCAGTCTAGTACATTCTATTAGGGCAGCACAAATGGATCAAAGCCACGGTGAGCATGCAGTTAAATAGTTCACAACAGCTCACAGGCCAACACCTCTGTAAATGGCTCATGATCGCATCCAAGGACACTGGTGGCTAAAGGCACAGTCGTGCACACAGGTGAGCACACACCTGGGTAGCAGATGGGCCCCACAGGCCAACACGTGCACCTGCCGGTTCCGTTCACACCACGGGAGTATGGTACAGAGAAAGAAGGCCACGTGCTAATGGGCGTGCAGGGCGAAGGAGACCCCTGTAGTTGGGGTGCTCATGGAAGGTGACCCTGAGACGAGCCCAAAGGGCCTGCAGGGGTGAGCAGCTGTGTTCAGGGTCCCTCATTCTGGCATGGATTAGGACATTCACCGCCCCTGAGGCAGGACAGAGATGAGCAAGTCCAGCACGGACGGAGACCGGGAGAGCAGGGTGTGAAGTCGCGCGAGGTTGGAGGGCCAAGCAGGTGCACACTGGCACAGCGCAGATCCACTGGGCTGCCCGTGGAGTGGACACACGTAGGACAGGCGGGCACGACCTCTCCTTGGGGCTCCCCAGAAGCACTCGCTTGTCACATGGGGAAGGCAGAGGAGGTTGCATGTATCTGCCTTTGGCATCTACAGGCTCAGAGACCTCCGAAGTCTCATCTTCCTGCAGATGTGACAGAACACGCTTAGTGAACACGGAGGGGCCGCTGCCTCGGGGACCAGTGGCTGTGCGGACGCCAACCGCAGAGGGCCGAAGGTCCAGGCACATGGATAGAGCCGGTGCCCTGGCCCCGGCAGAGCCCTGATACCTGCTCGTGACTGACTGCCGAGAACCACAGGCGAACGCAGAGAGTATGAGAGGAGTTTATCTGTTAGCCTCGCCACTCTTTCACACTGATGCGGATCCGGGTGTGGAGAGCAGGTTGGCTCTTGGACGGATCAGAAGCCCTCGTGGCTGCACCAGCACCGGGCTACGAGGCTGGCAGTCAACGCGACGGCTTCACTGGTCTGACTCCGATCACCACGACAGAAGTTCCCGAAGCATCCATTTCCTCTCCGTTCAAAACCTCCCTGAGTTCTGCCCTGGTGAAGTCGAATGGACTTTTATCATTTTTCAACACAACATGTCCTGTTTTCTGGAGAAAAAAAAGAAACAAACCGGAGAATCGGGTTGAAGGGGCGATGGGGTTTGGGAGGGAGGCGTCTTCTGAGGGCCTCGCCGGTGAAGATTCTCCCAGGACAACTTGGCTGCCAGGCACGGGGTGGGTCACAGGGCTGGCACCCCCCGGCCCTGGGCGTGCAGTAGAAGGCCCCGGGGTCAGGCCGTGTCAGCGTGTCGTCTCCAAGTCTGGACGCTGGGGTTTGTTTTCTGCACACTCGCTGACACACGGGGTGGAGACGTGTGGGGTGTACACCATATCTCCCGTCCACACAGCCACATAGAGCTCCGACTTCCAATCTGTGGCATGGAGCCTGAAGGTCTGCCACCCCCAGAGACAGCACAGGCAGCTAGGGGAAGGCACAGACGGCTGAGGCCTCAGGAGCCCTCCTAGCGCCTGGAGGCTGAGCCCTGTCGGCCTTGGCTCTGGGACGCTGGCCAGGCCCTGGCCCCCAACAGGGGAACTCTGATTCCACTCTGGCTCCACACAGGCCCGCTGGGACAGCAGCCTCCTCAGGGGACATGAGACCTTTGTGTCTAGCACACAACCCAGGATAGAGTGGAAGGCTGCTCTACTGTTTAAGTCCAAGTTTCTCTGACACAAACCCAAGGTTGGCCCCTCGTGATGGCTGTCCCCAAAGGCCATCTGTGGACCACCTGACACGGAGTCCCTGAGTCGCGGCCTGGCCTCCTGGAATCCCGCTTACGCCCCTCAGGGGACCCCTGTCAGGGCTGACCTGTCCTCGCTCCATCTGCTGAGACCTGGGGGCCTCAGGCCTCCTGGGAAGAACACACGGATCATAACCACGCTAATGACGAAGCGCTAACAGAAGACCCCAGTAACCTCTCGGCTTCCTCGCTTCCCGAGGCTGGCACCGGGGGAGCAATCAGACTCAGCTCAGGGCTCCTAAGAGGTGGTTTGCGGTCAGGTACCCAGCAGATGGGCTCAGGTTACCTGCCTCCAATTTCAAGTCGTCGGCCGGCTGTATTGCCTGCAGCTCAGGGGAGCTGGGACAGTGCGGCTCGGGCTGGTGCCGCGGGGGTGGGGAGGCAGGGTCTCCATACAGATGCTTCTGATGGCTCCCAGAGTCCTGCCCTGTGATGGGTGCCCACCCTCTTGTAGGGTTCACAAGGGCTTCACCTCAGAGGGTGAAGAGAGGCAGTTGATGAAGGGCTGGGTCTGGCCGTGCAATTCTCTCTCCCTGCTTGTCAGCTGAATAACATAAACGCTGGTGCCGTGCACTTAGCTCCCCGTTTGCTGTGTCTGCCGGGGCGGGGGGGTCTCCAGACAGTCCTGGGTGCCACACGGCTCAGCTCCCGCAGTGCTCACCTGAGTGCCCTGGGGTGCAGGCCTGGAAGGCCACCAGCTTGTGGCTGTGAATGCTGACAGCAGCGAGGGAGGTGGACAGGCCTGCCCGCGAGCCCGTGGGGCCACTTTCCATCCCCACAGTGGAGCTCCTGCGACTGCAATTTACAAAGAAAAGGTGTTGTTTGAGCTCCAGGAAGCCCCACGTCCGGAGCCGCGTCTATGGAGGGCCTCATGCTGCTGCTGTCCACTGGCAAGCAGGGGCGTGGCACGGACAGAGAAGGGGGCTGACCTCGGGCAGCAGCACATTCCCAGGGAAGGGCGTTCATGCGTGCAGGAGGGCTCCAGCCCCGGGCAGGCCCCACCTCCTAGCACTAAGGCACCGAGGGAGAGAGGGGCAGCACTCAGTCCACAGCACCCGGCTCCTCGCAGAGTGCTGGACTGTTCTCCCGCTCCCGCCACCCCAACATCCGCCATCCCTGCAGCCCTGGCCTCTGCCAAGGGCAGGTCTCCTCCTCCTCTCCCATGGGACCCACCCTTCACCTCTCCCTCATCTCTGCATGTTCTCACACACACACGTGTGTGTGTGCTGGTGTGCATGCATGTGTGTGTTTGCGTGTTTGTGTGTGATTTTAATTATCTGTAATCTCAGCTGCTGGTTCATGCATTGGCATCCAGTCTACAATGGATGCTTTTCTCCAAAAAAAGTTTTATTTATTTGTTCATTTGAAAGGCCAAGTGACACCCAGAGGGAGAGACAGAGAGGGAGGGAGATGGGAGATCTTCTATATGGTGGTGCACTCCCCAGATGGCTGTCATGGCCGGAGCTGGTCCAGGCCAGGGCCAGGAGTCCAGAACTCCATCTGGGTTGTCCACATGGGAGCAGGGGCCCATGTACTTGGGTCATCTTTTGCCTCCGCTTCTTCCCAGGTGCATCAGCAGGGAGCTGCAGCAGAGCCGCCGGGAGCTGAGCTGGTGCTCCGGGATGGGATGCCGGCATGGCAGGCACCACCGGGACGGCCCTGACAGTAGGCACTTAAGGGAGGAGCCACAGGGCAGCCCAGGGCTTCACAAGGGCTGTGGGAGGTGGGCAGAGGCAGTCTGTGTCCGTGTCTACACTGAGCATCTCGGAACAGGAGTCATCTCCCTGCCTGTCTCCTGGTGGGAGACCCCCCCCACCTTCTGGGATTCCTGGAGTAACCTGGGGAGGGGTCTCGGCCAGCTGTCTGTTCCATGGGGCAGTCCTCAACCTTGTCTTCCTGTTTCCACAGCTGCAGAATGGGACGATCAAGCCCCTCAGCAGGTCACAGTCCGTCTCAAAGGAGACCACATGCTCTGAGCCCTTGGCAGATCAACAAGAGCTCTCGAAGAAGTGGTGGCTAATTTATTAGTTGGCACTAAATCGTTTTACAAGATGTCACCATCAAGCGAGGGTGATCCTTGCACCGCCAACACATTATGTAATCGTCACGGCCAACCGAACACTTCTCACACCCGGGCTGCCTGTGTTACCCGGGCGGCCACGGAGAGCGCCCGGGCCCCCAGACAGTTAAACCACGCTGGGGCCACCTGGTACTTGAAGCACCTCAAGGGCCTTCATAAAACTGCTGGGTGACCACAAAAGTAACCACCAGTTCCTCCTGAGCCCAGCCCGGCAGCAGGCGCCCGGGCGGGCGGCGGGAGGGAAGGGTGATGCAGCACTTTGAGCTCCTGTCTCGAGCAGGCCGGTGGCCGGGGAGGGCAGCCTGGTTATCAGCTTCTCCCAGCAGCCTGCTCTGACCGGGCAGCTGGGAAAGTCCCACGGGGCAGGACGCAGGTGCTCCGCCCTGGGCTCTCAGTGCCCAGACTGCTCAGGAGCCGTGATCCACAGCCCTGGTTTGAAAGTGTACCAGGGACAGTGAGCTTGATCAGAGGCTGTGACACCAAAGCAGCCACCACTGGCTTTTCTCAGGCAGCTTAAGAGGGTGGCGAAGGCTGGTGCAACCCTTGGGTGTGAGCATCTTGGGAGTGTTGGCCGATGTGGGACCCGGACCCCGGGACAGAGCCCAGTTGTAAGTTGACACCACCTGCTTCCTTCCCCAGCCTGAGCCTCACGCCCCACCCTTGCCCCTCCACACACAGGGTTCTCAATCATCCTGTGAATTTCCTGTTTGGAAAAAGGGCAAGGGCAGATTGCTTAATCAGAAGGTGACACTGGGATTCAGACCCTGGGTGTGACCCTCACGGCCACTGCAGGCCAGCTGTGGTGTGGACAGCTCGCCGGCCTCTCTGCACCGCCCAGTCCTGCAGTGTGTGTTGTGGGGAATACCGGTCCGAGATCAAATGACCCCCGGACGGGGTGAGACAGGTGCAGTCCGAAGTGGCCGGGGCAGTCCAGGGTCTGAGAGTGTCCTGAGGATCATGGACTAAACAACTTAGGACCCAGAGACAGGGGCCAGGTAAGGGCTCCGAGGGTCAGGGCCTGCAAGCCTGGAAGGACAGGGACCCCTGCCTGGCTGGGCTGGGTCATGCCAGGGAGTGGGGAGCTGCACCTGAACAGGTGTAGGTGCAGGACCGTGGGCTGACGCATGGCGTCTGAGTGGTGACACCTGGAGAAATGGGACAGAGCAAGTGGGGCGGGGCGTCTGCCCACACGGAGCCCGCCCCACGCTGCAGGCTCTGCACTGCTCCGGGTCCCTCCCGGCACTGCTGATGGAGGTGAGGGGCGAGAAGGTGCCAGAGAGCAGCAGGCACCCTGAGCTCACGTGCACTTATTGAGCGCCGCCTGCGTGCTGTGCACAATGCAGAAATGCAGAATCGAAAGGAAGAAGGCCTGGGGGCCGGAACCCGCTTTGCGATGCTTCGGGCCGCTGATGGCCCTGACCACGCCCGCCAACCCGGGGGAGCCAGCCCTGAAAGGGCTCAGCATCTCCCGGAACCTCAGTTTCCCTTCTTGAGCCGGGGGCGGGCTTCACACCCTGTGCCGCCAGCTCCACCCACGGGCATTCCAGGAGCTCACTGCTAATTTCCCTTGGCGAGTACCCGACGATTCAGATACAACCAATATTCCCCGTCCACGGCTGCTTTTTCTCTTCGTCTGAGCGTGGAGGCCACCAACCCCTCCACGGAAAGGGGAGAGCTGTGTGATGTGAATCCATGACCCCCTATTTGAAAGCGTGGCATCACATGCCCTCTGACCTACAGAGGGTCGCGGGTTCAGCGTGATAACCGGTTCCTGGCGCTCAGGATAATTTAACACCCCCCGTGGGGCCTGCGGCAGTGCCCTCTAGTCAAACGCATTCATATTTCTGCAGGAAAATGTATGAATATGCGCACCCAGTGGGAGAAATATAGCCTATAAATAGCCTGGTGCCAGTTCAGGCCGGCTCTCGCAGCCTAATGAGATCAGGTCACGCCAGCTATGGCATAGAAATAAGCTTTGGGGCCTTGGGCCTCTGGAGGCGCAGTCTGGGGCTGGGTCTTGGGGCCCATGCTGCCAGCCAGTGCTGTCTGGGCGTCCGGGATGTGCCAGGCCCTGAGCACCGGGCAGCCAGACGAAGCCTCCCAGGGGCAGTGTAGGCAGGCACGCCCACACCCGGGTGTCCCAGAGCACGGGGCGGGCAGTGCCCAGTGGAGTGAGGGCTCTCGGCCCCAAGGGGGGCGTCAGGCCCAAGTCCCGAGCCTGTCAAGTGGGCCCCGTGGGGCTGGCTGGAGAAGCAGTGGCTCGTGGGAGCCAAGGGAAAACTCCCTCTGGCATTCCTGACTTGACTTCCATCCAAGAAGGTGGGGTCAGGTTAACAGAAGGGATGTCTGGCAACAAGGAGGGCAGACACACGGATGTCTCCCGCGGTGCGGCCAGGACCCGGGGGTCACAGAGGCTGCACCGGGCGTTCCCCGCGCCCCGGTCACCAGGGCTCACCGTGGTTAGCTTTACCCACCTGGAGGATTCCACTTGACAAGCTGTCTCTCTGCAGGGCTGCTCCAGGGCTCCCGCTGTCCTCAGAAGCTGGTCTCCCAAGGGTGTCACATAAACCCCCTCAGATAAACTGGCCCGTGTGTGCGACCACAGAGGCCCCGCTTCCCCACAGCGGATTCTACTACCCCCCACCTCTTTCTCCATCTCTGCTGTCTTCCCATTGTGCTCCAAGGACAAGCTTGCCCGACTTTGAAGGTCAAAGGCCTCTTCCTCCAAGAAGTCCTCAGGTGGAAACCAACGGGTGCACTCCCCACTCACCTGACTCCTGTTTTACTCCTGGGAGTTTTCAAGGAGATCTGCATCGTCCTTTTGGGATCACTTTGCTCAATGCAGCCAGTTGGGCCCCATTTCATTCATAACATTATTCAGCATCTATCATATAATCTGTGTCATTGTATAAGGCTCTATTGAATAAGGCTGCATCACCTTAGCTCTAGGTTGCTTCCCTCCGCTCACAACCCGGTAAAACCTCAGCCCACAGCCGCCCGGCTGTTAGAATCTTGGAAATCCGATTTCTAAGGACTCCTCACAGGCATCTATGTTTATCTATCTGTTTTTCAGATGTGTTTGTTTATTTGAGTGGCAGAGTTGCAGAGAGAGAGGGAGAGACAGAGAGCAAGCCATCTTCCATCTTCTTTTCACTCCCCACGTCGCCACAATGGCCTGGGCCAGGCCAGACTGAAGCCAGGGGCCCAGAACTCCATTCTGGTCTCTCATGTGGATGGCAGGGGCCCAAGAACTTGGGCCACCATCCACTGCTTTCCCAGACACATTAGCAGGGAGCTGGATTGGAAGCGGAGCAGCCGGGACTGGAATTGGCACTCGGACATGGGAGGGATAGGGGAGGCCAGTGTCCCAGCTGTCGAACCTCTACCCCACAGCGCCAGTCCCTCGTCCTCTATTCTTATTTATGTGCATAGAGAAAATGATCTCCTTCAATAATTGTCTTTAAAAAAGTGACAGCGTTTGCAAGCAAAAGAGGGAATCTTTACTTTTGTTTTGATCTCTGTACCATTCCAGTGCTCCTCCTCTCCATCCAGCTCCTCAGAACCAGTGCTTCCGATGCCGTCACAGTTCAAGGCTCTGAAGACAAACGTGGCAACTGCGGGCCCGGGCCAGCCTGGAGCGAGCGGGTCCCTCGGGTCTGGCATTAACCCAGGCTCGCGTCGGGCAGCTGTGCTGGCTTCTAGCTGAGCGGGGATCCAAGGCCCTCCCTTGGAAGGCTGAGCGGCCGAGAGTGAGCTGATCTTAATGATGTTTTGGGGATGTGGGGGGTTGAACTCTTTATGGGAAAACAGGATTTTCATGGCCACATCAGACCTCTGGGATTCTGTAAGCAGGAGGCCGATGCTGCATTTCCTACCAGAATGAGACTCCTTCTTCCCTTTGGTGCCCGGGGCCCCAGCATTTGCACGGGGGTCATGGTCCAAGGACAGCCGGTGAGTCCTGCAAACGTGTCCCCTCATCCACGTCCATGCAGGGCCAGGTGCTGGCCGGGTCCTGGTGGAGCAGCTGCCCTGGCCCTCGGCAAGTCCCCAGGAGCCTCATGTTAGATGGACGCCGTGAGCAGTCTGGGGGTTTAGAAGCCCTGGTGTTGCAAGACGGCCTTGGGAACGCTGACCGGCTAGCGTGGCCCCTGCTCATTGGCAGCCACGTCCTGTCCTGTGGCCGGCAGCCTGTCCCCGTGTCTTCAGTCCCTGCTCACTCTCTGCATACATTCCAATTTTAGGTTTCTGTTTACCTTCCCCAATGACGTTTGGACCCTGCGTTGACATTTAATAGTGTACATGTGCCGATTTCAGGGAAATAACAACATGGTCATTATGAAACAAATGCTCTCCTGGGTGGGTTTCTGATTCGTCTCTTTGCTCACCAGGAGTCCAGTTCACCCAAGGAAGACAACCCCCATGTTCACTCATGCGTCTGCACTAACGCTCTGCTTCTGCCAGGCCCTGGACGCCTGGTGCTGCCGAGGTGGCTCCGTCTTGCCCCGCTCTAGCCCCCAGGACCGTCTGCTCCAGGAGAGACGGACGGTGGCTCGTGTCTTAGTCCAGACGCCCCCAGCCCTGGCCCCAGCCCACGGGAGGTGGCTGTGGACCCGTCTCCCGCGCCATCCTCGGAACCGTGGGCAGCGCCAGCATGCCTCTCCTTCTGGGGTCCGGGCCGCCGGGAGTGGGTGTTCTCCTGCCTGTCACTGAGCAGAGATGACAGGAGTGGGTACAGCTGACACGTTTCTTCCTTTTGGAAGTGTGGGGGCTGTACATTTCTTTTCTTCCCCCTCCCAGAAGTACAGTGGGGAGAATGCCAATGAGGAGTGGGTGGTTCCAACTACAGCCGTCCAACTGGCCACCCCGAGACGCCCAAATCGCCAACGCCTGTGGGGCTGTGGGGTTGAGAAGATCAGAAAATGTGCAGCTGACAACCTGGACCGGATAGGAGCAGCGCCAGAACGGGATACAGGACTCGGCAGGTCTTCACTGCCACAGAATCCCGGTGCCTCCGAAGGCCGACACTCGCATGCACACGCCAGGCGCACGGCGGCATGTCCCTGCACGGGGGTATCTCAGCACGGATTCCGCTTCCCCTGGCTTCCTCCGTGGAGAGATACCCCACCCTGCTTCCCGAAGGAGTCAGCTCCCTCCCGCTTCTCCCCACAGCGGCTCCCACCCCTCCTCAGTCTCCCCCTTCTCTGTGTCAGCGTGGACGCTCCGGGCCTTCGTGCCCCCTGAGACTGTGAGCTTTGTTCAGAGGACGAGGCGGGGGCTGAGTGTGGTTCCTTGTGGTCCCCTCAGTGCCCGGTGTGGTGTGGGGGCTGGCACAGAGCAGGATGATTGTGCAATTGAATTGGCATTCACTATTTGCTTAAGAATCACAGACCCCTTGGAAGCTATGCTAAACAGGCCTTATCATCCCATTTGCAAGGTGGGAAAATAGGTTCAGGCCTGGAGACACATTAGCCAAAGCTCTCGACTTTGATTTCCTTTTTTCAAAAAAAGGGATTTTCATTAAATTTATTTATAATTAACAGAAAACAATTGGACGTATGGACAAGGGAAAGTGTGGGATTTCAGTACATGTGCACACTGTGTCATGTAGTTTATCCACTGTCTGAAATGCTTCTCATTTCTTTTTTTTAAGATTTATTTTATATATTTGAAACACATAGTTACAGAGAGAGAGGTAGAGACAGAGAGAGAGGTCTTCCATCCGCTGATTCACTCCCCAGATGGCTGCAACAGCCGGAGCTGTACCGATCTGAAGCCAGGAGCCAGGAGCTTCTTCTGGGTCTCCCATACAGGTGCAGGGGCCCAGGGACTTGGGCCATCTTCAGCTGCTCTCCCAGGCCACAAGAGAGAGCTGGATCGGAAGCGGAGCAGCCAGGTCTTGAACTGGCGCCCACATGGGATGCCGGCGCTTTAGGCCAGGGCGTTAACCCACTGCACCACAGCGCCGGTCCATTTGTCACTCTTGATCACGATATCAAAGCCCTCTCTGCCGGTCTTTTGATTCATAACACAATGCAGCCGACACCATCACCATGCTGGGGAAGCTTCGCCCTCTCCTGCTGTCCCCCAGCTCTCCCGCTCGCTTCCTCCCCCTGCCCTCCCCAGCCTCCGGTCACCACCGTCACACTCGTCACACTTGCTGCTCGGAGGAGCTCAGCTGGGAGTCCGCACGTGATATCATGTATTTACATGCTGTATATTTATATGTTCATATAATATAAATATATTTCATGGATACTTGCTTTGGAAGTGACAGATTTCTCACCTGCTGCCTTACTCACCCAATGCCTGCAATGGCTGGGGCTGAGCCACGTCAAACATGGGAGCTGGGAACTCTGGGAACTCAGTCCAGGTCTCTCCCCTGAGTGGCAGGAGCCCGGCTACTTGAGCCATCACCTGCTGCCTCCCAGGGTAACGTGCGCTGGGAGCTGGAACGGGTGTGGAGTTCAAGGCTGGGCATCCCAGCGTGGGTACCGGAGTGGCATCGCAGCCCTAGGCCAAGTGCTTGCGCCGTGTGTCTTCTTATATAAAGCTATAATATATATATGTAAAGATATTATATAATATATCTTTACTTCTTTATATCTAACATTCTGAGTTTATTTTTGTATATGGTGAAAGATAAGACTCCAGTCTCTTCCTTGCATATGCGAACATCGAATTCTTTGTATTAAAGAAAGTATTGCTACCCAGTAGATTTTGCAGACAGTCGTTTGGCTCTAAGTATGTGGTTAATTTCCAGTTTTGTGACTGCTCCGCTGGCCCGTGGGCCTGTTTGTATGCCAGCGCCATGCTGTTTGGCTTCCTGTAGCTTTGTAGTGTACTTTCACATCAGGTACTCTGAAGCCTCCAACTTTGTTCTTCTTGGTAATAATTTCTTCAGCTACTTTAGGGTGTGACTTGTGGTCTCACACTAATTTTGGAATTCCTTTTTTTTTTTCATTTCAGTGAAGTATGACATCAAGATTTGATATTAAATGTGTAGACAGCTTCAGGTTCTATGGGCGTGTGACCAATATTAGCTATATGGTGTTTTATGTTTTTTTATGTCCTCTCCAAGTTCTTTCATCCGTGGCTTACAGTTTGCATTATAGGGATTTTTCACTTCCTTGATTAAAATCACACTTAGGTTATTTCTGTGTTTATATTATGTCTTATTTATTTAAGAACCAGAGAAAGAGAGGGAACCAGTTTCCATCCTCCTGTGTGCTCCTTAAAGGCTGTAAAGCCAGGGGCCGGGAGTGGAGTGCAGGTCTCCCGTGTGGATGGCGGGGGCTCGGCTACCTCCCGGGGTCTGCAGCAGGGAGAGCTGGGCTGGGGCCACGAGCTGCACCCAGGCTCTCTGCTGCGTGAGGGGGCATCTTACCTGCGGGACTCCATGCCCGTTTCTGCGTCCTGGGGCACAGGACCAGGACCTGTCTGTGCAGGGACAACCTGACTCCTCCTTTGCACTTGGAATACCCTCATTTTATTCTCTTCCTAACTGTGGGCTAGGACTATTGTATTTATATCTTTCAAACAATTCACTACAATCTTGGTAAAGAGCAGAGAAATGGTTGGTGTTGAAGATGGTCATTAAGAACCACCTTAAGCAATGAACTTAGGGACTTGTAGGGAGCCGCCTACCTGGATGCAGTGGAGGGAACTTGTGTGTCCAGACAACGAACAAGAATGCGTGTGAGTGCCCGTTTCTTTCCTGTCCGGCAGAGGCACGTGTTCTTGCTGTACCTAGTTAACTGTGTTATTCTCAGGAGCAAATACAGTATGAGGGTGTAGGCCCCGGGAGACCTTTCTCTGTCTCGGGTGACGGGAATCTACCTAAGGGCATCTGCGCTTTGAAGCTCCGTCTCTGTCGCAGCGGTGGGGACGGCCAGGCTTTGGTCCCGACATGACGTTCTCTCTGTTCCAGAAGGTTCTCTTTGTTCCAGAACGTTCTCTCTGTTCCAGAACGTGGGGTCTCCGAGAACTCCAGTCTGAAATGCCCACCTTCACCTGGCTACAGAGCCTGCCCTTCTGAGTTTTAGGCCAGTGTGTGAACTCAGAGCTTGAGAGCTGTTTTGGAGATTATCCTGGGCATCTGTCCACCAGGGAAAACAGTGGTTCTCAGAGAAGATGAAGTCGAGAATGCACACTGCCCTAATGATGTCAGTGCTTGTGGGTACCGACCCCATATACAAGTCGGAATGCCACGTGCAGCTTCCGCTCCCCTGAGCAGGCGGATGGCAGAGCCACGGTCCTCGAACTTCCTGTCTCTAAGGCAGAGGCTCCTCCTCCAAACCCAGGCCTGCCTGCGTCTGTGTTTTAGCTTAATTCCCATTCTCGAAAATTCATAGCAGTGTGTCCCACCCCCAAGGTGACTCGCCCAGAGCTAGTGTAACTGCCCCCTCTTAACAACTTACTGGCACTAGGGTGGAAGATTAGACGGATCTATTGTAGAGGAAAACATTGCACCTCTAGAATATACAATATTCTCAATTCCACTTCCATTTCTAGACATTTGTCCCATTTTATACAACACCAAGATGTGTCATCCAAATAGATATGTTCCCAGGAAACATAGAGGGGGAAAGTGGACCATTCCACCCAGGTGCCAGTGGGCAGCTCAACCGGGACGGGTGCTGGGCCGGGTGCCAGGCTGGGGCTCCTGCCACACGCCCCGTGCTCTCAGGCTCGGCTTCCTGCAGCCTCGCCAGCCCCTGGCATTCCCAAGAACTCCGCCGAGCAGGTGGTGACACCCCACCTCTTCCACTCTTTGGCTGTTGGAATCTGGTAATTGGTTTCTGGCTTCTATTTGAGGAAGAAGGTTCCTCCCACGTTTGCACCCCGGGACAGGTGGCTGGTTCCCGAATGCCTTCTTCGATTAGGGAGGTGCTTCCTAGGCCTTCTGCTCGCTTGAGAGCCGCTCCACAGCTGCACCGTGATGGCATGGGCTGGCCACCTCCCGCGTGGGGCTCTGTGGAATGAGGACTTCTCTGTCGGGGGCTTTGTGAGTCGTTGGTGAAACGCCATCAAGCAAGCCTCACCATCATCCTAATCGTGGGTGGTCAACACTCGAGCAAAGGCCCATGGGAGGCCCATGGGAGGCCCATGGAACCCCAAGCTGGGTTTCCAACCTGCTGCTGTTCACCGAGTGTCCGTTCCTATTTTCACTCGCCGGTGCTTACCTGGGACACTCGAGCGTGCACTGTGTTCCAGAAAGCACCATTGCAGCCCTGGAAGTGCAGAGGTAAAGAAAACATTCTTTTTGTGTCAAAGTGACCTCCCGGAGCAGCCCTGCCTGAGCTACGGTGGACTCAGGTGGGGCACAGGGACTTCGGTTTGTCTCTCCCCATCTTCATTGAGGAAAAGGTGTAGACTCGAATCTCCACCGTCCCTGGGTGACACTGGTGGCCGTGCTTCTGTGCCTACTCCCACGAACGAGGGCAAAGCTCTCACGGACGAGGCACGACCTCCCCTCCGCATGGGCATCTGTGAGCCCGTGAGCCCGGCAGATCCGGCTGGAGGCTTCCTGTCCTGGGATGACATTGCGCTGCTTGCTGGCAGCTGCTCCAGTCTCTGAGTCAAGGGAGAGGATTATAGGTGAGGGGGCTTCGAGAAGCATCCAATGGAATGTAAATGGAGGGTAAGGCTCTGTAACAGTCTGCCTAGCAGCCACACGGAGCTCACCTGGGGCGAGCCTAGTGCATGGCACAGAGCAGAGACGAGGAGGCAACCATGGAAAAGACAGAAGCCCCCCGTATTGCTCCACAGCCATCCCTAGACTCCCCACGCCTGGGAACAGGAGCCAAGGGAGCCCTGGGGCTGTCGCTGACCCTGCTCAGTAAGGCATTCTCTCTGGAGCCCAGCTCACAGGGCCAGTTGGAACTAAAGGAGAAAACCTGCCCAGGCCCAGAGGCAGGGAGCAGCCTGGGCGCACCCTGCGCCGTGGGCACCGCTGAACATGGCCACGCGTATTTACATCTTATCGCTGCTTCTGGGGAAGCGCTTGGCGGCTCTGCCCGACCACATTCCGCTTCCAGGAAACCGAAATGAGGCCGGATGTGCCCCTCACCACGGGCTTTCATTTTTCTGCTTCCTTTTCTGCGTGACTCTATTTTTGTTTTTGCACTGGGGGCTGTCTCCTCCCCCACCCCCCACCCCGCACTCTGAGTCTCCCGAAGCCTGGGTGTTCTTACACACCTGACGCCCGCCTCCTGGGAGAAGTTCAAGTGCACCTCCCTGGGCCACACAGCAGACACTCCCTCCCGCCCCTGCAGGGCCAGGGCCGTGCCACTCCCTCCCCCTGGTTCCAAACCACCAGATCTCAGAGTCCATGGGACCAGGAGCAGGTCTGAAGGTACTGGGGGTGAGGGGTCATAGGGAACGCGAGACCAAGCGTGCCAGGGGGGTTGCTCCTGACAAAGTCTATTCCCACGGGCCCTCTGGAGGTGGGGGATTCCTGCAAAGCCAGAGGAACCATGGGGTTCTGCTCAGGCCGAAAGCTCAGCCCCACTTGGAAGAACACAGGGTTCGTCCATGAGCTGCCAAGGGCAGGTGTCACTGCTACAGGCTTTGACGTCCGTCTCAGAAGCCCCGACTCCTGGAGTGTGTGTGGAGCTTTGTCCCCGTCCTCTGCTTATTTGTCTACACGCTGCCTTGGTCGAAGCAGTCCTTGGGAGGCAAGACTCGGCTCCCAGGGGCACTGGGCTGTGCGCAGCTGGGCTGACCGAGCACGCAGGCGTGCGGCCGTGGTGCTGCGTCCCTGGGGAGGGTGGAAGACGAGAGGCCAGTGGGAGATCCAGCCGGCCCCACGGAGCAGCTGATGGCTTAAGGGTCCCGGGGAACAGCTACAGCCCCACAGAGCCTTGGGCCGCCGAGGTGGGGCTCACACAGCAGGGTGGCCGGGATGTAGACAGATGTCCTTGTCAGGGCCCAGACGGTGGCCGGAGATGCTGGGAGTGCACACTGGGCAGCGGGCAGTGCGTTTCCCACTGCAAACAGGATGACGTGGGCATGAGTGAGGCTGGAGATCTCGCAGCGCAGCCCGGGAGAGAACCCCCGGTGTGCAGCACCTCGGTGTGTTCTTCTGCTCAGAGGCGGTAGAGACCCGTGGGCCCACTCCCCACTGTCCAAGCCGCGGCCAGGCTGCACTGCTTTGTAGACTGTGAAGCGCTGTTCCGCTACCAGGCCCCGTGCTCCGCGCCACTGGCTGTTCTAGGCTCACTGCGCATGCCGCCACGCCCATCCAGCTAGATGCTTCCAGGCGGCTTGTGCGAGACGCGAGCGCCCCTAGAAAACACGTTCACCTGTTTCAGCCATCTTGACCGTCTGAGGACGTCACCGCTCTCCCCCTTTGTGGGGTGAGGTGACTTTGACAAGGGGAGGAAGCGACACGGGATCCAAGAGCTCCCTGGCGGCCAGGAACAGGCTCCCACTGCCTCCTCATTTAAGGGCCCTGGGGATGAAAGCCGGGCGGAGCTTCCTCAATCCCCTCCCAGGAGCTCACACTGGGAGTGGACATCAACTCTCTCGGCCTCTCAGTCACAATTTTTCCCTGGAATACCCGTGAAGTCGCACTCAGGGGTGTTGTTTTCTTACCACTCCCCCCCCACCCCCCACCCCCCGGCCCAGAGCTGGCGAAAATGTGGCAAATTCTCACGTGCTAAAGACCTCATCCCTCCCAGGACCTCCAACGGGAAAGATGACCTGGCTCCCCAGGGAGCCCCACTCACTGGCCTCAGGCAGTTCCCCGATGATACGGCCAATGCGCTAGATGGTGGCCGCCGGACTCTCACGGCCAAGCCCAGCCACTCCCTCTGCTTCTTCAGCACAGGGAGCGGGGTGCAGTCCCCAACCCGAGCGTGCCGAGAAGTGTGCGAGGCCAGGCTCAGACCCACCTGCTCCAAGGCCGTGGCCAGCAAGATGGCCTCGCTCGTCGCCAGAGGAGCTGCTCACAAGTTCTCCCTGACGCGTGCCCTCCCCCCTCCTCTCCCTCCCCTCCCCTCGCTCACTCCCTGCCTGCCTGCCTGTTCCCTCCTGTCTGTCGGCAGATGTGAAGTCCCTCGACGAAGCCCCAGAATGACAGTGTGCATAGGATGCACGCGGTTTCTCACCGCTGCACCCCAAGGTTCAGAGAGAAAACAAATGGAACGGAATTGGGAGGGCCCAGTCTTCACAGTGGAAGATCAAGGCAATGGGAACCCATTAAGGACAAGTCCCGGGGTGGGAGGTACTGCCAGCAAAGAGGCCGGTCCTCACCACGTGGCCGGTCCTCACCACGCGGCCAGTCCTCAGCACGTGGCCAGTCCTCAGCACGTGGCCAGTCCTCACCATGCAGCTGGCCCTCACCACGCAGCTGGTCCTCAGCACATGGCCTGTCCTCACCATGCCGGTCCTCAGCCTGCAGCCAGTCTGTCTTCTGCAAAGACCACTCATGCTGGCTGCTTGCCTCCAGCCCTGGGAGGAACGTCATCCCTCACCAGTGGCCTGTCCCTCGGGCAACACTGAAGGTACAATGGACCTGGCACGGACTCTTGCTCTGTAAGGGGCCATACTTTGTCGAGAACACCTGTGCCTGTGCCTCCAGCAGGGAAGGCCGTTCTTAGCAGCTGCGAACTTCCCACACAGGTGCTGCTGGGCCACGCCGCTAACAAGAGGCTCCCTGCTTTCAGGGCCCAGAGATTCAGGGTTCGCAGCTCCAGGCTGGTGCCCCAGACGCCTCAGCACCCTGCGGGAGAAAGGCTGACTTTCTACGGGCTTCGTTCTCTTCTTCCCCAAAGACAGCCTTTAAATTCTCAGCAGCTTCATTTTGGTATCGGTTGCAAAACCTAAGCGGAAGGCTGAGACCCAAGAATTGAACAGCTCAGCTTGGATGGATTCCTTTGTTCACTGAACGTGCGTAGGTCAAACAAACGCTCCCGCGACCCAGCCAGGGGCTGCCTCCGGTGGCCGCCCGTCTCCTTCGGGGAGAGGAGTGGGGTGCTGATCTGTCACCTTGTACTGGCAGCTGCTTTGGTTGGCTGCGATTTCACATCAGGACGTGTTAGAAAAAAGAAAAAAAGGAGATTTTCAAAGGAAGTGAATGCTTTTTGCGGTGAAAGAGATAACAAGTGCTGGGCTCATCCTAACGCAGGGCAGCAGAGTGGATCTTCAATAATAATAACGATAATAGCGATAATGATAACGATAATGCGTATTGCATTCTTTCTCGATCCTCCCTTGGGGCTCTTCCCACACCTCAGCTCACTGTGTCCTTACAACAGGCTCCCAAGGCCCCGGGCCCCCTGCAGAGCTGCCACTGTCGTGGGTTGTGGTGTCCACCAAGAACTCGGGGACCCTCAGTTGCATAAAGGACATGGGGTGTCTACACAGGGTCTTCCCCCCAGAGGCCTAGGTCCTCTTGGTTATTTCCATCCAAGTTGTGTGCAAGTCCATCCACGGTGTTATGAAGTCCATGCAGCGTTATGAAAGGGAGCCCCGTGTTGTGGGATAGGAATGTGAAAGAGTGGAGCATGGACCAGGCCGTAATTTCTAGAAATCTCTTCCGAGAACAGACTGGTATTGAAGGAACGCTCCAGACGGGACAGAATCTGAGCTAGGACCCCCGCCCTCTTCTGTTTTCCCAGCCGAGCCGGGAAGCAGGGTTAAGACCAGGACAAATGATCTCCGCGACTCCTGCGTGCCCAGTTGTCAGTCGGAGGAAACACGCTGTCCTGGGGACAGGGAGAGGCGACAAGCTTCCAGGGCTTTCTAGAACAGTCTGGTTCCTTCCTTCTAGAGAGAAGACCACGTGCACTGGACGCTTTTGTATCTACGGCAACACCCGGCCCCCTGTGCACCCACGTTAGCTAACAGCTCAGACACGTCCAGGAGGAATCCTCCACGCACGTGATGGCGCCAGTGCCGGGGACGGACGGACGGTCCGAACACAGCGCCAAGCCTGTTGCAGGCAGCGGCTTCTCTCTCCCTCACACCTATGAGATACGTGTGCATTTCATATCACACATATATCACACATGCATTTACTCTCTCTTGCACATATGAGATGTGTGTGTATTTTGCATTACACGTATATCATACTTTCAATCCCTCACACATATGAGATACTGTGTATTCCATAACACGTACATATCATTTAATCCCTCAAACATATGAGATGCATGTGTGTTTCATAGTGTACTTATATCATGCACTTAACCCCTCGCACATGTGAGGCACATGAGTGTTTCATGTCACACATGCATCATGCATGCGTTACTCTCCCTCTTCCCCTCCCTCCTTCCAGCAGCGCTGGGTTCTGTGCAATTCAAGAGCTTGAGACGCAAGGACACCTCACTCGTGAGCAGGCGACGCCCCAGCCTACGCGACAAAGGCGAGCGAAGGCTCCTAACGCGCACAGCGTTTCCAGTTGTTTGCACACTGCATTAGAATCCCAGCGAACAGTTGGGACGGCTCCACTGTTTGTGCCAGAGACAGCGAGCGCTGCTTTTCAACCTCCAGCAAGGAGACCGCAGCTCCCTCCTCCGCTCCATGGCGCGAGCTCCGGGCCGCACTCCACCATCTGCTCCCCACCCCGCCTTCGAGGCCAGACAGACTCTGTTGCCCGGTAGAGCTGAGCCCCAGGGGCAGGACTGCCAGGGTCCAAACGCTGCCCCTGCCCCTCTCCCTGAAGCTGAGAGTGTGTTTCTGAGCCTCTCTGTGTCCTCCTTGCAGATCGGAATCCACACGGATGGTGGGGGTCCAGCAAGGCCGCAGACAGGACTTGACGAAGGTCATCTGTAGTGGGGAGAGGCGTTCCACAGCGATGGGCAGATACCGCGTGCCTAAGTCATCTGGTTAAAATGTGCATGATCTGGAGGAGACGCAAGTCGTCCGATTAAACTCTAAAATTACCCAAAGACCAGCTCAACACCACCTCCTCCAGGAAGTCATCCCAGACTCCAGCATTGGAGTGCTCTGACCTTGGTGGCCCACAGAGTAATCCTGTGTGCTCTGGGAGAGAATCCGGGGGCCCTGGAGAGCCTGCCGGGCCCTGCGGCCTCGAGGGTGTGGGCTGTGTCTGGTGCCTGTGCACCCCGAGTCTCCCCCACGTGCTCCTGCAGCGCCCCCATGCCATAGCTTGTTTTCCTAACTGATTTCCTGCTCGGGCGAAGCTCGCACAGGCCCAGGCCCTGGTGGCAGCCGGGCTGGGCCACACATCCATCTTCCTGCCCCAGACCCTCTGTGACCCTGTCTGATAGATGGCCACTGACTCTGCTGCCGGCACCCACCGTTCCCACCAACCACGCGGCCTCCTGCCTTCTCTCAGCGAGAAAGATGGGAAAAAGTAAAAAACAAAACAATTGTCACCTGCCCTGGCTCTCATACAAAGAAGCATCAGTAGGGGGTGAGGGAGGCGTCCCCAGCCAGCAACCCCCAAAAGAAATTCCAGCTTCGAGTATGGACATGCCTTACATTTTCATGAGCAAATCATCGGGTTCCCACAAAGGCAGCAGCCATGAAAAAAATTATAAAGCATGGGAGGGCCCTGTGACCCGAGAGGGTCCCCCCAGAGGGCCCCCTGACCAGGCTCCACCGCCTGCACCTTGTCACGAACAGCGCCTCCTGCACGGGGCTAATTATCTTTTAAAATTCATCTCCAGCGCCATGGGCTGCCTCGTGGGATTAAGCGCAGTATGCTTTGCAAATTGAAAATCAGATAGCTGTTAGGAATATACACTTGCTTGTATGGTTACGGCAGCAAACAAAGGGAAAACATTAATTTACATCCATTATAATAGAGAAACAAAGCCGGAGATGCTGCCAGCATCTTGGGGAGATGGATTCGCAAAGGTGATGCTCCCGGAAGAGGGGCTGGGCGGCAGGCGCCGTGGAGAGACCCCCCAACCCATTCAGATGTCCTCAACCCCCTCTCTCACCTTGCAGACAGGGAACAGGTTCAGAGTTCCTGAACTCCACTGGGTCGGGAGCAGGAGGAACTGGATGTCTCTGGGGTTAACCCTTGGTTTTCTCTCAAGATGGAAGCCATCACAGCCTGGTTTCTAATCCTAAGACTGTGCAACTCAAGGCGAAATTCCTACAGCGATGTGTTTTTTTCACACCTGGTCTATCCTGGGTGCCTGCTGTGTGAGAGGTGCTCCCTGCGGCACCGTGGATTCTCTTCTTGCTTTCGCCATCTCCAGATGAAGAAACTGACGCTCATAGGGTGAGGGCCCTGGCCCAGTGCCCAGCAGGTGGAAGGCGGCGGCGTCTGCACCGTCCCGCGGACGCTATACCCAGGCACAGCAGGGGCCGTGCTCCCTGGGAGCTTTTCCGGGGTTCTCCACCAGGATGCTCCTTGTCTGAGAGCCTTCACTGTCTCGGGATGTTTGTGGTATTTTCCAGGGTGGTTTAAGGCAGGTCTTTACAATATCAACAAGGAGTGGGAAGCGGGAGCAGGTGTCTGGCTTAGCAGTTAACATGCCTGCATCCCACGTGAGTGCTCCCGACTCCAGCCGCGGGCTGCCGCAGACCCTGGGCAGCAGCAGGTATGGCTCAAGTCACTGAGTTCCTGCTGCTCTCGTGGGAAACTCACACAGAGTTCCTGGGTTCTGGCTTAGGCCGGGACCCAGTGCCTACCCTTGGGGAAATGTGGGTAGTGGGCCAGCAGACGGATCTTGATCTCTCTCTCTGTCTCTCTCCATCTCTCTCTCTCTCTCTCTGTCTCTCAAATAAATCAATGTTAACAAATTGGCACAGAAGTAAGAAAAGGGCCCATGTATGGGGGACACAGTGGCTGAGGCTTTTGTAGGGGAAGGTGGTTGAAGTATCCTGGGGGGTGAACTCCATGTTGCTGCCACCCACCAAGGAGTAGGACATCTTGATGATTTTCTCACGGTTTTCCAGGAAGTCCCTGGAATAGACAGTAACCACGGTTACAGCTTCTCTCCCAGGCCGGGATTTCCTGCATCGTCCAAGCCCGTCCATGTAGGCAGCAAACTGCACGGAGTGGCTGCTGCTGATTCTCCAGCGTGTGATGTGTGACCCTTCGGACTGCATTTCCGGGGTGTCCTCCGTGTCACCACGGAAGGTCGCTGGACTACGAAAGGCAAAGCCTGGCTTCTGGTCCAAGCAATGGGCCTCTCCCCTTGCAAGGCCTTGGTGAGTCACCGGCCTTCCTTCTCCGACCCTCTGGTGGACGGCGCTGGGGTAAGTCCCTGCTTCATCCCACCCCTTTATGACGAAGTTTATTTGTCTAAGTTGAGGCTTTGGGTAGTGACACAACTTCCTAGCAGAGACAGGAAAGGGGAGGGGGTAGCACCAGAGCAGGGGAGGTGAGGAGGCAGAGTGGGCAGGTGTGGAAGGTTCTAGAAAAGCAACGCCTTTGAACCAGGTCCAGGATTGCTCAGTTGATCTGGCAGACATGCACACAGCATTTACGAAGTGGGACAAACTCTGTGAGCTCAGAAGAGATGGACTCAGTAGCAGTGCAGCACCCCACGGCTTCCCTTCAATTAACCATTTAAATCACAGCCCGTGGAAACCCAGCCCCTGGTGCTTGAAGATAGACAGAAAGTCACAGCGGAGCTCCGAGGCCTGATTCACGCTGCTGAGTGTGGAAGACCCACGGCCCTGGACTGGGAGCCTTGGCCCCAGCTTCCTCTTGGAGAGAACATTCCTTTGGCTGCTGGCTGCAAGATGCTGATGCCACTCCGTGGTCTCAGGCTGAGTGGTGGTCATGATAGATAACCCCTCCTGACTGATTCTGTGTTGGCTTTAACTTTGACATTCAATAAAAAAAGCAAAGCAAGAAACTGCAAGAAGTAAAATCCCCTCCCTCTAACACTCACTGCTCAGCTAGTTTTAGCTGGTTTTGGTGTTTGATATAGAAAAGGAAAAACATATCTAACTGTAGAAAGAAATTAGATTGTTGATCGACATCAAGAGCGCTGGCTGTCAGGGTAGAAAGTGGCCGTGTTGCCCTCGGATTAAGAAGAAATCAATGATTTCCTTGAAACTCTCACTGAGTTCCTTCCCCCGAGCAGCAGGTGCCTCGGTTAGGCAAGCACGAGCCAGGTCAGCACACAGAAGTCTGCTCGAAGGCACAGTGCAGATTTGCCACGTTGTCTACACAGCCTGGCCCCAACGGAGGGACCGGGAGGTTATCCGTGCACCTGTGTCATCAGAGATGGGCATTGCCCGGTTGCCCGAGAACCAACTACCAGGGACAAGTTTGAATCGTGGCTCCAAGGCGGGGGAGGATCTGAGGAATTCACTCCTTTGAGCCTCAGTTTTCCAGTCTATAAAATGGTTTGAATAGTGCACGTTATGCAAGGAGTCCCAAGCACTAAGGATTACATCTGGGAATTGGGAGCAGAGTGCGCGAGATCCGAGGGCATCAGGCCGTGGAGACAGCATCATTACCATCGTTAGCTGTGGTGGTGTAGACAGCCACAGCAACCGATAATGCAGAAGCCACAGGGAATCTGCCGGGAAGTCCAGGAGTAACTTTCAAGTGTCTGCTGTCCACTGTGACTCAGTTACTAACTAGCTGCCCCCTTGACACACACAGAGCTGTGCAGACGCACCCGAGACGGAGCCGGCATCACCTTCACGACACAGGACACAGGCGTAGCTGCGTTCTGCGAAACCCTCAGAAGTCAACATCACGGCTAAGGCTCACAGCGGGAGGCAGAAAGCAAACCCTGGGGGGAACAATTAAGTGACTGCAACTAAACTCCACGAGAACCCCGGCCGCTTAAAGTTAGTGAGTGATCGATCTTTTCACGTTGCGTTCCTTCCCTGCCCTGGGCGCTCGTCGTGAGATCCACACACGTGCCGTAGCATCTCTTGTCTGCACCGCCACGTGGAGCAGACGGGGCCTGGTCTGCAGGTGGAAGGAAGGAGGGCAGGGGCGAGGGGTAACCGCACCCTGTGGCACAGTCTCCCTCCCCACATTCTACAGCCTGAGCATTAGCTTGTTTCTGATGTGCACCGAGCACTTCGACCTGTGATGGCCGTGAACATGTGCGACTGGTTTTTTTTTGCCTTATGATTCTTCTCCCCAAATGCAGTATAACCACCATTTACATAACACCTGCATGGGCTTAGGTGTTTCAAGGAACTGGAGATGATTTAATGTCTGTGGCAACGTGTGAGTGGGCTGGACGAAAATACTGCTCCATTTCCCACGAGGGACCTGGGCATCCTCAGACATTGGTATGGTCGCGAGCAACTGCCCTTGGATCCAGGGGGCGACCATGTGTGTAGACATGGGTAGACACAGCATTGTTGTGCAGTTTCTGATCCACACGGAGCTGGGCTTCTGCTAGTCTGCGAGCAGGGCTCTGCACAGAGAAGTACCCGACAAATAGCACTGATGACCTAGATGGGGATTTTACATTTAGGTTTGGATAAAAACAGTCATTTCCATCATGACTTGCGAACTGGATTTTGCATGATGCTTACACAGGGCTACCTAATCTCTCTCAGGCATCTTCCAAAGGCTGTTGGATTAAAATTTACTCATTAGCAACAATAGCCCTTGTATTTTATGGTATTTATTTAAGGCCCCTAACTTGATGGTTTGACACAGGTATGCATTGCGAAGCAATCCCTACAATCAAGCCAGTGACCGTGTGTGTATGCGTGTGTACATGCATGAGCGTGTGTATGTATGCATGTGCATGTGTGTATGTGTGTATGTGTGCTGTGTGTATTTGTGTGTGCTGTGTGTATATGTGTGTGTGTGCACGGTCAGTGAGTGTGCAGGGACCCGGAGCACATTACGCTAAGTGGAATAAGCCAGAGGACAAACGCCATATCACCTCACTGACGTGGAGTGTGAGATAGAGAAGCTGGACTCTCGAGCTGTGTTCTGCTTTTTCCACTCTGGCTCTGAGCTTCGCAGGAGCCCGCAAACATCCCAGCCTAGGGCGGCGGGGGCCCTGGAGCTCACGTGGAACTGTGGCTTGGCTTACAGTACCAGGGATCCTTCCACACATGAACCCCCGAGACCCCTGGCAGCGGGCTTGGCCCACGGGGCGTCTCGGGGACCTGTCTTCCTGAGGCTCAAACTCCAACTGCCGATAGCCTTCTGGGCAGAAAAGCAAAATGGTTTTTCCCCAGGGCCTCTTGGCAAATCAGGGTCACAGCTGAGTTAAAGCACAGATGTCTCAGGCCCTGTGTGGGGCTCTTTGGGGCTGATGGCTTCCTCTTCATGATCAGATAGAGAGCTGGGATCAGATCTCCTTAGGTCCCTACAGCCAGACACAGCTGTTGTTTCTGGGGGACCTCAGTGGACATGAATCTGCGCCAGTTGGGATCAGGATAATCAGAGGTCAGGATGGAGCGAGAAGCTTGCCCCAACCTCCAGACCCAAGACTTCTCCCCAGCAAGGTCAGGTCCTACAAAGCAGGTCCTTGAGGCTGGCCCAGGGGCCATCACCCCACCGGCCAGGCTGCCAGCAGCCAGCACGCTGTCCCCGTGTGGCCTTCTGCCATGGCCTGGGCCCACGGAGGAGGGAAGTGAATCCTTGCATATCCGAGAGAGCGTGACGCTCACAGCTCACTTCTGGCTCCGCGACCCACGAGGGTGTCACTTACATGGGACAGAAGTTCCATGCAGGTGTATTTGGAGAGAGTGGCCTTGCTGTGGTGCAGGTGAGCTCAGCACGGCCGCGGTGACCCTCGGCTCCCTAACGCCCCTTCACAAATCCTCCTCTCTTCACCTGACCCTGTCCAGAACCTCAGCCCCCTATATGTATTTAGACAGATTTGTATCAACATCGCATTGTTACACTTGACTTCCCCCTTTTTTTTAATTATGTAAAAAAAAATCACATTAAGCCGAATCTAATTACTGCAATGTATATTAGAAGCAGGGCACCATCAAAATTTTATTTAAATTAATCAGGTTTTGATTTAAGATATTAAATTCAAATTAATCATGTAAAAATGGAAATGATCCTTGACGTGCTTCCAGCTGTGACTTCAGTCTGTTTTCTCGTGAGTCACTTTCGGGATGTCTTGGGGGGAACATTACAAAAATTCACGCCGGTGCTATTTCAATTAGAGTTATTTAGCAGGACAGATGCAAAGAATATGGTATAATTAAGAAGGAGCTGATGACATGGCTACAGATTTTCAGGATTAAAGGAAAAATGAATACATGAAGTAGAGTGAACATCGACTGCTGGCCACGCAGCCCGAGTTCCGGTGCAGGGAGGCTAAGCATTTGTTAAAGACGGGAGGACGTGCGGGAGCGCCGGCCTCGTCCTCAGGAGCCGTCTGCAGACTCCTGCACGGGCTTCCACCGGGAAGCCTCATTAACAAGCCGGCACTAACCGATACTGCCGTTCTTATCATTCCCGGAATTATCTTCCCCCGTGGCTATCATAGCCACGGACTAATTTCATGCCAGGGCCATCAGAAAGCTGTGAGAGTTAAAATAATACTTCAAGACCCATTTGAAATCAGATTGCATATGTTGGCACGTGTGCAATGTTGCATATGGAGACCCATTTGTTACACACGCTCATGTACATGTATATTAGGCGCGATTCTAGACACGCCCTTCGTAATAATTCATCATGTAGATGACAGATCATATGTGCACACACACGGATCTGTGTGCGCTTCCGTGTTTGTGGATGATGGCATTGAGCTCACAAAGTCGCCCAAAGCCCGTTATCTGATTGGCCACCGGGGACTTGAACCCACCCACTGACCTATCTTCCAAGAGCGCCGCGTCTTGCACCCGGGACCTCCAGGCGAGCTGGGCTCCTTAGCCTTTAGAAAGTCCCAGGAGTCAGAACACAACCTCAAGGGCCCGTTTGGGGCCCCGCTGGTGAGAACAGAAGTCCTGGCAGCGCAGTCACTGTGCTGGCCCCCGGTCTGTTTCCAGTGTTTCTGCTAAACCCAGATCGGGCCTGGGGCGGGGGCTTTCCTGGCAGAGGATGTGAGTCACTCTCTGGGTTTCAGAGTCTCAACTAATCAATATTTCCACGCAAAGAGCAACCTGTGTCTTCTCTCGCATCGGGCTCTGTCCCCTGGCCTCTCTGCCCAGCTCTGGGCCCCAGCGAGCCGCAGGGCTGTCCACGGGGGCTTGAGGGACAGGCCCCACCGGGGACGTGTGGCTGGTCCCTGGCGTACCTAGCCGTGGGAACAGCGCTCCGCGTGCGGGCCTCCCGGGAAGGGAGGAGAGCTTGCTTCGCATGAACACACGTGACTGTGGGAGGCGCGGGGCTTCGCAGGCTCCCCAGCTAGGTCTGGTCTTGAAACCCAGGAGGTGCTCAGAAAGGCTTTGTTCAATATGAAACAGAAGGAGGGAAGTGGGGAGAGCAGGCAGAGGGGGAGGAGGCGAGCAAGGCTGCAGAGTTCCTGGGACGTCCTCATTGCAGTGAGGACGAAGATGCCGGGAGCTCTGCCCCCCCCCACCTTGTCCCAAACTTCCTATCAATCAGGGAGTCGGCTCCACCCCACGTGTTTGGATGGATGAGAGCTTTGTCGGACGTGTGATTCATTGACGGGGCCCACGTCCCACTCACGTGATCTAAATATGTGTAATTACTCTTTCGCAATCATGTGTCACTCGTTTTGAAAAGCTGCATCAGGTGGGAGGTTAAAAAGTCACTTTTTTCTCGGGATGGAAAATGGTCTTTGTCAGGAACGCTGGGGCCGACCACACACACATCAATCGATGCAACGCCAGGCGCGAGTCACGGCTCAGGATGCAATTGGCATTGAGTTTCTGGTCCCTTCAGCTTTTGTGTTGCCGTTTCGCCTGACACTTGCCCATGGGGACCATGCCACACGGGACAGGGCGAGGATTTGCGTGTAGACCATGCTGCTTCCTTGCTGTGGGCCTGCCCGAGCCCAGGCTTCCTCGGCTGGGAGTCCTGGACGGTGTGGGGCGCAGGTTCCAGGCTCTGCACGCTGCCTCTCCTAAGGGGCTCTAGGCGGAGGAGCTTGTCTCTGGCGGCAACCACTCCTGACTTCAGACCCGGGGACCCTGCCCTTACCAGACCAGACCTCAGCAGCGGGCTGGTGCTTACGGCTTCCTACCAAATTCTCCACTCTATGAGGCATCGTGGAAAGTGGTTTTCTACTTGTAGTTTGGGCTGGACTTTTAGCCCAGTAACTCACTTTACACTTCTGTGATGGTGGGCAGCGGCTCAAGTTTTCTGACGGCTCTTCCCTCGCTGGCGCCGATGAGGGGAGAAAACGCTCAACCTCTCTGGGCCTCTGTCTTCCCGCAGACTCCTTGATCGCACTTCGACGTGCCGCAGGTTTCTGCCTCAGAGCCTTGCGTATCATCTGTTCCTCTCCCCGGTGAGCAACACACTTCTCTTTGTCACTCACTCTGATCCCCTCCAAGACTCCTTGTGGGCACATCCTTCCCGGATCATCCTCTCCCGCCATCAGCATTTGCTATCCCATTATCTGCATCGGAAGGACCCTGTTTAGCATATTTAATTCTCCCTGCCTTCCCCAGGTCACCATCAGCGCAAGCGCCTTCTTGCTCTCTACCGCATCCCCGGTGCCTGCCAGGCTCCACACCCATCTTTGGAACGGAGGCCTGAGTTTGAAACAGAATGGACATTTCACCCAGAGTGGACAGTGCCTCGGCCCTGCGTTGTGTGAGCCTTGGGCTCCGTGGAAGCAGAGGGAGCATCAGCTGCCGTGTCAATTCCCACTTTTTGCTTGGAGGGCATCTGAATGCCCCCGAGACACAAGGAGAGAGGCCTGGGGAGACAGAGAGAAGGGCTGAGTCTGAAGATCACAGACAGAGGTGCACACCCAAGAAGGCAGAGCTGGAGAGACACCCAGAGACGTGGACGGAGGAGAGCAGAGACCAAGAGAAAGACACCTGAGGACGCGGGGGAGAAGGGCAGGAATAGGCCCTTCCAGAGCATGGAAGGTGGAGCCGTGGGAGCTCTGGCCAGGCTCCCAGAGCCCAGGTGCACCTGCGTGCAGGGAGCGTCCTCTTGCATCATCACCCGGGGGCCCTGGGCAAGGCGAAGTGCATCCTATTTACTTAGTTCTCGTGGTCAGGGCTGTGCTCCTCTGCGAGCGCCGACATCCCTGCGTGCTCCCCAGAGGCTCGAGCCACCCCTGCAGCACCAGACCAGGGACAGCTAATTAATAGCGAAAAGGTCTTGGTGCCTGGCACTAATTGCCACGGCCTCAGCAGGTCTTGGAGCACTGTAACTGCCTCCCCAGCCCCAGGCTCCCAGGGGCCACCTCCTGGTCCGTGCGGGGGACCAAACCCGGACGAGACAAAGTTGTACTCTTGGCACTGAGCCTGGAGATCGTCACCAGGAGCAGACGAGAGGATGGAACCCCCCACCAGGAGGGTTGCGGGTGGTCTGACATGAATACTCCCAGTACGCTGACACCTGTGCCCGGCTCGCTGCAGCCCTGCAAGATGAAGACACAGGCGGCACCGCCCTTTGAAAGAGGGCAGCCTGAGACTCTGGTGAGTCCCAGGCCGGCGGAGGAAGCCACAAGGCTCAGCTGCATCAACCAGAATTGAGGTCAAGGTCAATTGATGTCTGCCTTACCCAAGGCTGGGTGTGGGGCGCAGCTCCTAAGTGGGCCTGCGGACTAGGTCTATGGGTCCCCAACCCCTTGTCTGAAGCCCCGGGGGCAGGTGCATGTCAGAAGGGCCTGGGTCTCCTAACCCCACGCTCTGTAAGGCCCCTGACACCCAGCGAGAGTGTATGGCGGTGTCTCACAGCAAGGTGGGTGGCCACTCTAAGTGGGGAAACCAGACTGTCTGTGGCCTTCCACGGCTTCTGTCCACTCCTGGCAGCTTCTGCCACCAGGGAAACCATGGAGATGACTTTATTAGGCAAATCTCTTTCGGTATCAAGGGATGCAGAGGAGTGACAAGGTCTCCAGCTGCTTCTGTAAGACGTGGCAACCACACACGCACACACGGGGTCGGTGTGAGAACAACGCAGAAGCAAAGCTGGGTGTAGCCGTGGAGGGCCAGCTGCCGTGACGCTGGGGTTTCATCTGGGTCACTTGGGGCGATGCTGGGTGTCTCCACCCCGCTAACCCCCTCCCCACCCTCTCCCAGCCTCCCTGTGTGCTGGGGAGGGAGCTGGGCTGCATGGACACCTGCACAGCTCCCAGGCATAACAACTGCTCTGGGAACGCTACTTGGCTTTGTGGCTTCCCTGAAGAGCCTCTGTGGTGATGGCGTTAACTCAACACGAAATCAGTAGACACCCCGACCCCTGCACTGTTTCTCCCATGAGGGTCTGGGCAGCACTGTGCGTGCGCCTCGGGTCCACATGAGCTGTGTCTTCCCTCCCTGTAGCCATCAGCACTCAGGCGCTGCCTTCTTGGAGACACCCCAGGGTACCCCACCAAGACATACAATTTTGAAGTGTCGATTAAAAATAAATATTCATGAGCTACAATCAGAAGAGACAAGGAGCTCAGAGGAGAGGGGCCTTTCTCGAAGGCTGGAGCTGCCAGCATATCCTCCCCAGAGTCGGGGGTCCTTGGAGCCGCTCAGGAGGGGGAAGGAAGGACCCATTCACGTCCTGCCAGGCGCCCCGGCTGCAGGCGGCCGCGCTCTCGCGTGGGGCTGTTTTCTCAAAGCCCCACGGCCTGACCCTCCTCCCGGCCCCGGGGCTGCCGCTTCCTTTACAGTGTGAGCTCAGATCTCCCATCCCCCTGCACTGCGGCAGAGGCAGAGGGCGAAACCCAGGCCGACTTTTCACAAAGCAAGAGCAGAGGCTGCGAAGAGCAAGGAGGTACAGTGCACACGGGGCTGGGGCAGGCAGGCAGGAAGCCGGGCAGGGCCCCACCTGCCCCTGGCCTGACGCTGGCAGCTGGAAGCCAAAAAAATATAACAAAACAGCCCAGCTTCCTGCGCCGTGAGCGCCCCCGTGACCTCTGAGTCGGGGTGGGAGTGGGGTCCCAGCTCAGGGTCAGTACCTGTTGCTCTCATCTGGATCGTGGGTGTTGGTGGCTGCCCAGCAAGGCCACCAGGACACAGGAGTCTCACGCGAGGGAGAGGCCGTCCCCCCGGGGCCAGTGAGCAGTGAGCGCACAGCTGCACAGCTCCAGGTTTTACACACGCCCTCTCATTGCCTCCTTTCCAACCTGTGTTGTGGATTTTTTTTTCTCCACTAAACCAATAACCAGACTAAGACGCAGCGTGCCGAAGCCACTTACCCAAGATCAAGGAGGCAGCTGGGCCATAAAACCAAGGCCGACATTTGACTCTCACTTTGCGTTAATCCCACTCCCTCTGCTCCTTTCACAACAACGAATGAGCCCACACCATCAGCAGTTACTGTTCCGTCAAAGTGTCCGATGCTACGGCGGCCCCATGCTAAGCGAATATTCGATGTTCGTATTTTTAAAAGCACGTAGCTTTTCCAGCCCTGCATAGCGGTTTGGCCCAGGGCTGCTGGCCTCATCTACATCCAGATTGTACCTGTCCAAGGGCAAAGATGGACACCTGAGAGGCTGTCTGGGGCCTGGAGGAGAACAGGTTCACCTCTGGCAGCTGAGAACGGGGAGCTGTGTCTTTAACGGATCTGCCTGCAGCTGTCTTGCCAGGGCAGGGCACGGCAGCTGGGCTGCCCCCCAGGCCCAGGCCGCCTGTTTTGCACAGCTCTGAAGCCAGCTTGGCTGCTGCCCTGGGAGTCTCCCGGCCACAGGTGAGGTTCGGCGGCCCCAGCAATGCCCAGGGGGCCAATCAGGCCTGGCCTGCATGAGGTAAGAGGGAGAGTCGCCCCGTGTGCTCTGGGCTCGCTCAGAAATCTCAGCAGATCAATGTCACCGCGGCTTTAATTACCCTCCCAAGCCTCATCATTATTTCATGGCCTCTAATACGCCCAGCAGGCAGCCCTGGGCGCACAGACAAACAGCCGCCCAGCACGGCCTGGCCTCTCGGGTGGCACCCAGGCAGCCTTCCCGCCCAGGGGACAGCGGCCGGCCAGGGCCCGGTCCTCGCCGAGTGCGGGCGTGCTGACACCCAGGATGGCCCTAAAGGAAGGCCTGGGGTCCCTCGACTAAGGAACGACTGGTGCTGGGTCTTGGCCCTGCAACCCCAAGTGCCGAGGGGGCTCCTCCAGTGCCCCCCGACTTCTCCTGGCTTATTGCCTGCTGAGGTCCCACTGCCTCCAGCTGAGAGCACTGTCTCTGTCCAGGCTGATTTTGTCCCCCACCCCCAACTGACAATGCTGGGAGGGGCTTCAGCAGTCCCAGCTAGAGAAAGACTGCTACCAGCACTGGTGGGCGAGGCAGGTGTCCATCAACATCCTCCAGTGTGCAGGGAGGCCCCACACGGGCAGGGCCACGGGTCACACACAGCTGCCCTGGCGTGGCACCCACCAGGCCACATCCGTCCTGGGGACCTTCTAGATCCTTCTCTGACCCCCATTTCTTTCTTCCCTCGTGGTCTCCCCTGCTCCACATCAACTGCTGCTTGTCCCTGGCCCGTCCTGTTCCTTCCCACGTTCTACTGCTTTCCTGTCACTGTCTGACTCCCCCAGCCTCAGTCACACCTCCCTCGAGAAGCCTGCCAGGCTGGCCATGGCTCACTTGGCAATTTGCCCTTCGCCCTAGGGAATCGCTGGTTTACACCCTTCCCCCACCTGCACGCCAGCAAACCCACGCGCCACGAGGACCGAACCCCTGCTTGCAACTTGGGAGCCGGCACCTTAGATGAGATAGGAACACCGGGCCGACTTTCAGGGCACCATCGCTACTGAGGCTCGCCTCGCTGGGCTCCTGTGCCCAGGCAGGACCTGCCGTGGGGAGCGCCCTCCCAGGCACCCGTCGTCTCTGTCCGCTGGTCCCACAGTTCCATGTGTTTGGGACAAGCAGGTGCTCCAGAAACACCCGTGGTGCAAGTGCATCTGTGCCGTGTTCCTTGAAGGAATAGGAAACAGTGGGTCCCGCCCTGCCCCCAGGGGTCTCACCAGCCCCCGACAGGCCCAGGTGGAAGCATTCTGACCTTGAGGATGAACCAAAATGACCTCAGAAGCCTTCCCTGAGGAGAGGCCGTTCTTCCACTTCACTACAAGAGACGGGAAGACTGAGCAGCTCGCCCCAGGCACCGGCGAGGACTCCCACCCACGACTCGCCAGCACCACCCACAGCAGTCCAGTCCTCGGACAGAGCTTCCTTCAGTTAATATTGTTTTCTGTACTTGAGAGGCAGACACCTGCGTGTGCACGCACGCACACACACACACACACACACAGATTGATTCACTCCCCAGATGCTCACAGCAGCCGCGGCTGGGCCAAGCTGAAGCTGGGAGCCAGGAACTCCAGGGACCCAGACACCTGAGCCCCTCAGGGTCTGCTCTAGTGGAAGCTGCGAGCTGGAGCCAGACCTGGGATTCCAATCCAGGGACTCCAGTGTGGACAGGGACATACTGGAACCACCAGGCACAGTGCTGGCTCTGACAGGACTACGTTTGAGTGGAGGGCAGTTCAGAAAACGTTAACTGCCCACCACTGGGGCCAGGGCCGGGATCCGAGCTGTGGTGCACCAGACTTGGGGCCTAACCCTCCCTGATGTCCCTGAGATCAGCTGCCCCAGCCCCAGGGAAGCAGGCCCGAGGCCCAGACAGACCACGGCCCGGGAGGAAGCTGGGCAGAGCCTGTGCTTTGGACATCCCAGGCCAGCCTTGGTCCCCTGGCATGGGCCCCAACAACGAGAAGATGATGGCAAACCCACCTGGGCCAAACCTCGATCTCCAGGCACCCACGGCTCTTCCTCCTGACTTCCCGCTTCTGTGAGTCGCTCGATGACGGTCGGTGTCTTGCTGCAGCTCCTACAGCTCAGGCACACGTACCTCCAAGCGTTGCATCTTTGCTGTCTGCACTCGAACCCCTGCACAGGGTCCAGGGTCTCTCCCAGGGGACTGTTATGCCCCGGCTTCTGGGCCCAGCCTCAAGAAGCCCTGGAGTGCCAGCTGGGCAGCCGTGAGCTCCACACCCGGTAAGGTTTCCCAGAAGTGCCAGTGGGAGCCAGTTTCTCCACTCAGCCACAGATTTGGAGAAACGGGAAAATGACAGGATACCTCGAAGGGCCAGTGTGAGCGTCGCTGGCTCCAGGCGTGTGAGCGCCCCTGGCTCCAGGCGTGTGGGGCATGGCGTGGGGCACAGTGCCTGGGCAGGCCAAGGGCTCCATCTCTCCAGAACCAGCCAAACTGCGTTGGCTTCACATGTTTGCACCCTGTGAACTTCTGGCTGAGATGTGTCGAGAAAAGAAGCGGAGGTACATGGAAGAACCTTCTAGGGTTCCTGTCACCCTCAGCCCAGAGGATAAATGGAGAGATTAGAGCGAATTAGGAGCTGCGGCTCCTACAGGAGCTGCTGCCTGGGGATACGTACAGACTGCCTGGACAAACAGCGGCTGCGGGAGACAAACTCAGACACGTCCATGCCTCCTGGCTAGTAGCATCTCTTTCCTCCTCCTTATATGTTCGAGGGGGAAGACAGAACCAGCCCCCCAACTTCAAATGATCAGGACACCATTGTCATGGGGTTGTATGGTTTTTGGAAACGGAACCCACAATAGGTCCATCAGGTTGGCAAAGTACTGGGTTACCTGGCTGATCTTTTACTAGAGTTACAGAAATAAGAAAAATAAAAAAGAAATCACTTGTTTCTGCTTGGGAGAGACTTGGTCTGTAAATCCATTATCACAAATGTGGCTTCAATCTGAGTTTATCTAAGAGGAAGATTTTTCTAGGCGAAAAAAATTCTGAAAAATTTAGGGAGAAAACAGAGCATGAACATAAATGCTACACAGACGACTTCGCCCTCCCGTTCCTTTCCTGCATTCTGGAATATTCCATGGACACTGAATAGCTGACTGTGGGGTGCGTAGGGAGGAAGGGATTCGTCTTCATTGGACTAATTTTCCCCAGTGCGCAGCCAGGGAGCTCGGGCGTCTGGAAACGCCACCCCCGTCAGCGGTCAGCGGTGCTTCAGGGGAGAGCAGTGTTCCTCGTGTTGTGGATTTTCTGCTTCCCCACGGAAATGGCAGGTTCTGGGACTGTCTGACTTCAAAACCGGCTAGAGGTGCTCAGAGCTGTTCAGCTCCCGTGGTACCAGGGTGCTCGAGCAGCCAGGAGATGGCCCGTGCGCTCGCTGTCAGCTGTCCACACACCAGCTTCGAAACAGGCATCTCTGTGGAGTGTGCATGTTCCCGGACAGGGAAAGAAGTTTCTGGAAGATGTCTCAGAATGGGAATGGGGGTGGTGGTGGTGGTGTGTTGTTTGATGTTGGAGGACAAAACCCTCAGACATTCCTATGCTTTCTCCAAAGGCAAAGTAAATTATTCCTTGCAAAGCAAAAGGCAGAGACAACTGAGCCCCAGGCATGTTGGACGGACTCCTGGGTGTCTTTGCTGAACTTTGGGCATTTTGTTTTCGTTTTTAATCTTTATTTTCTAAGAGAAAGAGAAAGAGCTCTCATCCTCTGGTTCACTCCCCAGATGGCTCAGGCACCAGCACTAGAATAGGCCGAAACGGGGAGCCAGGAACTCAACCCAGATCAGCCTGGTGAGGGGCAGGGAACCGGCTCCTGGAGCCCCGCGGCCGCTGCCCAGGTCTGCACTGGGAGGAAGCTGGAGTTGGTACCTAGGGCCGGGACCCCGCTACATGGGCCACGGCGTCCTACCTGCATCCGACCTGCTGGGCTGGAGGCCTGCTCCCCCATCCCGGGGTCTTGACCGAGCTCTCCATGTCCCTGGCAGAAGTTTGGTATCTCTGCACTGGGTGCGTCTCTGAGTAGATTCTGGGTGCTTCTGCTTCAGCTCTGGGTGTGTCTCTGAACAACGGGTGTCTCTGACTGATGTCCAAGTGTTTTGACCAAACTCTGGGTGTTATTGATATCTGGGAGGCCAAACTCTGGGTGTTTCTGACTAGAATCTGGTGTGTGTGACTCAACCTGAGTGTCTCTGACTGAACTCCGGGTGTCTCTGACTGAACTCCAGGTGTCTCTGACTGACTGATGCCCAGGTGTCTCTGACTGACTGATGCCCAGGTGTCTCTGACTGACATCCGGGGGTCCCTGACTGATGTCTGGGAGTCTCTGACTGAACTCCAGGCCTCTTTGACTTCCTCTTCCCGGAGCGGCAGGCACAGCCTGTGGCCTGAAGCCATCGCTGGGGACCCGCCTGGGGCTGACTGCGTCTCCTCCTTCCTGTCACGGCCTCTCTTGCGTGTTTGGTTCACACCTGATCCTAACCCCTCGCACCCTCCCAGCACCCCGCCATGCACTCGTGTTCGCACTTCTTTCCCACGCCCAGCCGTTTCCTCGCAGACATAGGTAGACTTGGGGGCTCTGGGTCGCCCCCTTTATCCCGGGTGGGGCCTGCAGTCCCTCAGACAGCTCTCCCTCTTCCACTCACCCGCACACAGTCATCTCGCTTTGTTTGGCTGTTTGTTAAAGAGTAATAGAGGGAGTGTGGGATCCAAAAGCATCTCACCAAGCAACTTCTGAACAATGTGCCCCCCACCAGTCCTGGGGACACCCCACAGCTCTCAGGCCCTCCAGAGAAACGCTTCCATTCCTCACACCCAGAGCCGACAGAACTGCGCGGGCCTGTCCTGTTTGAAGCTCCGCCTGCAGAGGCCTCAGCAGTGCAAACCACAGCCTTGGTGTGGCCCGGGACACTGGGGAGGAGGCTCGGGGCAGCCCCTGGCACACCTGCTCCCTCAGGGGTGGGGGTCGCTGGGCCTGGGGACGGAGGGAGGGGGAGGAGCTGACAGTCACCAAGCTCCCTCCCGTCCTGACTGCGATGCCATCAAGGGAAGATGGTATTTTTAAAAACTATGTTTTCTTGGCCGGCGCTGCGGCTCACTAGGCTAATCCTCCGCCTTGCGGCGCCGGCACACCGGGTTCCAGTCCCAGTTGGGGCACCAGATTCTGTCCCAGTTGCCCCTCTTCCAGTCCAGCTCTCTGCTGTGGCCCGGGAGTGCAGTGGAGGATGGCCCAAGTGCTTGGGCCCTGCACCCCATGGGGAGACCAGGAGAAGCACCTGGCTCCTGCCTTTTCGGGTCAGCGCAGTGTGCTGGCCGTGGCGACCATTGGAAGGTGAACCAACGGCAAAGGAAGACCTTTCTCTCTGTCTCTCTCTCACTATCCACTCTGCCTGTCCAAAAAAAAACAAAAAACAAACAAAAACTATGTTTTCTTGAATTGCTATTATTATTGGTTTATTTGAAAGGCAGAGAGACAAAGACAGGGAGACAGACAGAGATCTTATCTCCCATCTGCTGGTTCAGTCTCCAATCACCCACAATGGTCAGGGCTGCCGGTCCCGGCCAACACCCAGACACAGGAACTCAACCCGAGTCTCCCATGGAGGTGCCAGGGACCCCACCACTTGAGCCATCACTGCGGGGTTCCACAATGTGCACAGCAGGGAGCTGGGATCAAGAGTGGGGCTGGATCTTGAACCCCGGAGTTCAAGTTGGTTCTATGGGATGCAGGTGACCCAAACGTAGTCTTAAAGCCACTGCTCCAAGCATCTGCCCCGAAGCTTCCATTAAATCACTCTAAGGTGGATTCCAAAGGGCAGTGTGGTTGCAGAAGTACGTGCGTGTAAATAGCCCCGTTTGCCAAGGGACTTTGTAAAGAAGACACATCCACGAGTCCTCCCTGGGACGGACAGTGCGGTACGCGGGCCAAGGCACTGACCCTTGGTCTCTCCCGTTTGATGGGGACGGGCTCCTGGCTGGCAGAGCCAGGGTGAGGATGAGGAGGGAGGCGGGAGGATGGGAGGCGTCTTCCAAGGCAGAGCAGGTGTGCAGTGAGGAAGACGAGGAGGAAGCGCCATCCTCACAGCCGGAGTGTCTGGGAACGTGTCTGGAGCACTGGACAGGAAGTGCTCTCTCTCTGGCTGAATTTGCTGGAAAAATCTCTGTCCACGTAAGGTCCAAGAAACAGAGGCTCATGTACAACATCGGTGGGCTGGCTTTGGGGTGGAGCCAGGAGGGCCAGAGGGTGACCACTGCCCCATCCCCAAAGCCCAGCACTCCAGTCCCCTTGGGGTGAGAGGACGGAACCGTGCCAGGGGCAGGTCTGATTGTCAGGGTCTCTGGTGGAAACTCGTGGGGAAGAGAGTAGCTTTTCTACCGAAGGAAGGCGGCGAATGTGGGAACTCCAGGTCCTGAAGCACAGGGTTCCCTGGAAGACCCCCAGCGCCAGAGCAGGCTGTGCGGAGGCTGGCCTGCAGAGTCCCTTGCTCAGCCTGTGTCCGAAGCTCTGCCTCCCTCCGGCTCCCACCCATTCTGAATAATTAGGCTGACATCCGGGGGTGATTTATAACCTCAGTTTATCTGATGCAACAATAAAACTCCAGAGTTTGGCAAGGCGACGAAGGCCGCCAAGGCCGAAATGTGAACGTGATATTGTTAAGCTACAGAAAATGCATCTATGAATCACATCACATGTCCTTATGGGGATTGCAGATTAATGTTCTCATGTTGACAGGATTTTGGACTCCAAAATCAATTTTGTGAAATGGTCAGGGGAAAAAAAAAGAGCCACATCACACAAACACGAGCAACTCGTAAAACTTGAGTGAGGCTGAGGGCAAGGAAGCCTGGTGGTCCTCACGTCTGCTGGGTGACTTCGACAGTGACGCCACAGGCTGCCTGGCGAGGAGGCCATGGGTGCCCCGGGACTGGGTGCAACGCGGTGTTTTCCAAGAGTTCTATCCTTGCACCAACGCCCAGGGTTAACGGTCCAGACGCGTTAACTGAAGGGCAGGGAAGTAAGGCACAGCGGGGACCCCTAGGTCTCCCGGCGCAGCCTGGTTGAAATGAGAGGCCCACCCAGCAGGCTGGCCCAGAGCCCCAACATGACCTTCCGCCCCCGGGGGAGCTGGCAGATGTGAAGGAAGCACTGCCCACGCTGGGGCTGAGAGCCCCCGCCTGCCTCCTCCACCGCCTCCTCCGGCCTCGCTGCCTGCCTGGCTAGAGCAGGTATGGTGATGCCTGCCAGGTAGGGTGTCACTGGTGCCATCTGACAACCATGGTGGTGTGCAAGCGTGCGTAGGCCCTATCTCCAGCCTCCTAGTTCTCCTTTTCTTCCTCCTTAGACAGTAAAGTGACTCAAGGCGCAGTGGCGTAGCGGGTAAAGCTGCCGTCTACACTGCCGGCATTCCACAAGGGCACCGAATTGAGTCGCAATGGTAACACTTCCGACCCAGATCCCTGCTACAGCACTTGGGGATGCAATGGAAGAGGATCCAAGTCCTTGGGCCCCTGCAGCCCTGTAGGAGACCTGGAAGAAGCTCCTGGCTCCTGGCTTCGGACCGGCTCAGCTCAGGCCGCTGTGGCCATTTGGGGAGTGAACCAGCAGATGGAAGACCTCTCTCTCTCTCTCTCTCTCTCTCTCTCTCTCTGTAACTCTGCCTTTCAAATAAGTCAGTACATTTTAAAAATAAAAGAAAGTAAAGTGAATCGTGGGGGAATGGAGCCAGCAGGCTTGACGTTTGTTTCAGCAGGATGGATATGACTCAGTGCACACGGGCTGGCTACAAGGGCTACCAGGAAGTGGTTGACACCAGGTTAGCAGCCGGTGCTGATGAGAGACACTCAGAGAACGTTCACACTGTGGGTAACCAGCAAGGACTAGGCTGATGGCCCGATCGGCGGGGGAACCGTGGTCCTAACCAAGGGCTCACTGAGCTGCTGAGAGAACACACAGAAAAGATGCCCGTGCCTCGGGAAGACGGGGCTGCAGCCGTGTGTCTGCTCCTGCAGAACTGGCCCAGCCTGGCAGAGTCCCGTTTGTGTCCCTGGGTGTTTGACATGCGTTGAGCCTGCTTTCCACAAACCCCACAGTTGTGCAGATCCACGGGGCCAGTGCTACCTTAGGATTAGGACAGGCCTTCAGAACACTTTAAGTTTGTTAATGCTTTCTCGCAAACACATTAACACTGCTTAGCACCCCTGTCTGAAAATCCTAACTCTAAAATGCTCCAAAAGCTGCAATATCTTGAGCGCCGATGTGCTGATGCTGCAATGGAAGTTCCTCGCTGGGTCTCAGGGACGCGTCACAGGTGCAGAGAGACCCTGCACAGAGTTACCTTCAGGCCAAGTGTGGGGACGTGTGGGAAACACTGTGTCCAATCCCCAAAATGTGCCTTTATATTCCAAAGTATTCCAGCATTTCAGATAAGGGATACTCAGTCCATACATTCCTACACGTGCATTTCAGAATACTCAGACCAAATCAAATGAATCTACCTCTGGGCCGGCGCTGTGGCGTAGTAGGTAAAGCCTCCGCCTGCAGTGCTGGCATCCCATATGGGCACCGGTTAGGGACCCGGCTGCTCCACTTCTGATCCAGCTCTCTGCTGTGGCCTGGGACAGAAGAAGATGGCCCGGGTTCTTGGACCCCTGCACCTGCATGGGAGACCTGGAAGAAGCTCCTGGGTCCTGGTTTCGGATCAGTGCAGCTCTGGCTGTTGCGGCCAGAGTTTCTCTCTCTCTCTCTCTCTCTCTCTCTCTCTAGTTTCTCCCCCCCCCCCCACCTTTCCTTCTCTCTCTGTGTAACTCTGATTTCCAAGTCAATAAATAAATCTTGAAAAGAAAAAGGAACATCTCTGGCTTCAGGAATGACCGCTGTGAATGGTTTCTCTCTGTGCGTTCGGGAGTGGTCCCCGCACTGTGTCCCTCCTGTGACTCACTACTCTGGCCTCTTGGTTCGTTTGTTGACTGTTTTCTGTGCAAGTACATCTGGATTATCACACTCAATGGCTTCTGTGCAGCTAAACATTCTGGCAATTTTTGTATTTTTTCCCTTATAACCAATGCTTCCATAACCATAGTCTGAGCTATTTTGCATATTGTTATGATGATACAGATGAATAAAACCCAACTCTCTGCTCAGTTTCAGTGTTGATAGTGTCTTATTGAAAGGCTGGGCAAATTCAAGCTGTCCTGGCACAGGGCCTGTTCCCCACACCCTTGCAAACCCTGCTAAACCTCTGGCCTTCTCAATCTGATCAGTGGTTGTTTTGTTTTGTTTTTTCAGGCTCCTGGTCATGTGGATTTGAGTTGCCTTACCTCTTGCTGAGAATCAGCCTCTCCCAGTGCCCCCAGCAATTGTCCTTTCCCGTTACATCAGCTGCCTGACCACTGCCAACTCTTCCACTGCACAGAACAACTTTTCATGATGAACTTAACCGTGCTCGCTCGTGCCGTCAACACGATGCGCCCTTCATGCACCTGCTGTGAGTGTGCAGAAACTCCACTTTTGCAAACGTTCAGAGACATCGGCCCGTGCGTTTGTGGATTTTCCATTGACTGTGTCTATTGGCAGCACGGCCCACTCTACAGCGAGGTGATGAACAAATGTGTTTTCGCCAACCGTACCCCTGTGCTCTTCTACTCAGTTATCTGCCCAGATTTTTTTAACAATTAGGTTTTACTGAGTTTTTCGACTGCAGCTCTCCCCTACTCAAACATCGTAGTGGTGTTAGGTTCCCGTGAGGCCGAGGGGAACTGAGAAAGGGCTCTGTCAGCGCTTCTGGGTCAGGAGGCTCCGAGTGGACCAGCTTCCCCCTTCGCTGGCTGCAGCAGGAGCCACAGTGAGAACATGCTGTGGGACAGGGTGAGAGCCTGGGCGGAATCGGGCCAGCTCAGTCCAGCCCGGCCTTCCCTCTCCTGCACCCCCACACCCCTGTCCTCCAAGACCTTGCACCTGCGAGGACCTCGATGTCCACCTTTTAGAGGATCGATATTTTGTCGTTGGTTCACAAAAGCATCTTCTACTCTCCCTGTCCTGGAATTAATCCAAGAGTTACCCTGGCCAAGCTCTAAGCAGATCTGCCGTGTTCAGGAGAGAGGAATGGCTGGAGGTGGAGTTTGACAAGAATAGGGTGAGCTGGGGAAAACTGGAACAGGAGCACCGTGGGGTGACTTAGAGGGCTGTCGACTTCAGGGGAAGAAGGGCTGCCAGAGGACTGCAGCGCGGGGGCCACGGCCCCGGCAAGCTGGACACACAGCAAGGCCTTCCCAGCAACACTGAGCCGGGCCTTGGGAGGAGGTTTCCAGGAGCAGAGCTGGGGACACCGTGTGCGTGTGGTCCTGAGCTTAGGTCTGTGGATGAAGAGCTGGTCCCCAAAGATCGTCCCTTGAGTTCACGGAGGCAGCCATGCGGATAGATGGTTCCAAATCATGGAAAAGCAGCATCAACCTGCAGGTCCCCGATCCCGGGCAGCACTCAGGTCCTGAGCCCTCCACGGAGCAGCACCGTGCTTCAGAATACTCTTGTGCAAACCCACACCCAGCCCTGCCTGCACTGGAACCCAAGTCGTCCACAAGATCGGGAAGCAGCATTGGGCAGAGAGCAAATGGCAAACAGCAAACTGCTCCGGGTACAGAACGAGGCAGAGCTGTCGCGTGTAGCTGTCGTCAGGGTCGCGAGACTCAGCGTGTGCCAAGTGCATGGCGACCGGCTGGGTTCTGGTTCCTGGGATGCTGACGTGTAAGCAGGGTGACTCAGTGAGTGCCGCGACACGGAACAGCAGTGGGGATCCTGCCGGGAGGAGGTCACACCAAAGCAGATTTCCCAGAGGACGAAGGTTTCGAAGGATGAGTGGGAATTTGCCCCCTCTCCCCAAAAACAAGCAGAAGGAATGTCAGGATTCTGAGTGGGGGGATGCCACAGGCAGAGAGGTAAGTTCTTAGGGAGAACACGAAATGTGTGTGTGTGTGTGTGCGTGTGTGTGTGCGTGCACCGGGCATGGTGGAGCAGGTAGCAGAAGGGAGGAGGTTAAAGGAAACCTGGGCCCAACCCCCACTGCACCTGCAGGGGACCCTTCGGTGGTGCTGGGTGGTGACAGGGACACTGACACAATCGAGCTGCCCGAGGCACTGCTGTGCTCAGAAATCATTTCAAAGCCTTCCCTCCTTCCCCCTTTCTGTGCACCTCCACCCTCCACGGAACAGCAATGTGCTTATGCACACTACAGGTGGCTGAGTGCAACCCCCAGAGCTTCCCTTTGATGGCCCGGAGACTCTGGCACGGTTCTCGATGGCTCCGTCCGCCTGAATTTCTCGTCTGTAAAGTGAGAGCAGGGACAGGCCATGGCATCATCCACACACACAGTTTGGAACCCAGGCATGCGTGCCCACAAGGTCACGGCCATCACCCTCTTCGCAGCCACAGTGAAGTCTAACAAGCACTAGGGTTCTGGATAAAGGACTAAGGGGATGACCAGGACGGGGACAGCCAGCAGAGACCCCTGTCAGATAAATGCTCCTTCCGAGCAGGCAGGGCGAGGACAGGACGGGAGGATGGCGTGGAGAAACAGGGGCCACTCCCCAAGGAAGTGGTTAGATCTGACTCTTACAGAAGATCAAGGCTTTGCCAGGCCTGAGCAAGAGAACCGTGGGGCCAGGTGCCTTCTAGATCTTTCTATTCTCTCGCACAAGGCGAGGTAGCCTGAGCATTCACAACCAGCGTGCGCTCCGATCCATGACGCCACCTTCACCTCAACTGACGATTAGAGAATGGAGCTGTGGCCGGAGGTGGGTGGGTCCTGGGAAACCAAGTCTCCGTCACTGTCCTCTCTGGACGCGTGCGTAATGATATGGGTTGGCTCGGAAGAAGGCAACTTGGTTCAAAATGTATGAGTTCATTTTTATGTTCTACTGAGAAAATTTATTCAGTGTGACTGCTCAGTAGCGAGTGTCGTAAAACACCTTAATCCCAGGTTGAAGAAAGGTAATGCCTTGACAGATGTGTGCCTCCTACTTCCCTCCCGGCCATGTTGCAACAACAAACCTTTATTTCTGCTTCTCGGCTGTAGCCGGCGAGAGAAAAAAATGAGGAGAGCAATAAAGCAGTCAGAAATCTCAGGAGCCAGGCGGCGAGGCAATCGTAATGACAGATTTTTAATGTGGCGCGAGAGATTGACAGGGAAATGTCTTCAGAGCAAACGCTCACCAGATGGAACGCAAACGGTTTATTGGAGTAGAGGTGCAGCTGAACCGAGGCGAGGGTGGGCGGAAGGTGGTCTTTCTGGCTGCTGCAAGTAAACCCAGCAGAGAGGGGCGAGGGCGGAGGAGGCAGGAAAACATGCGGGGGCGTGCCGAGACTCTGGGCCCGACCCCACAGAGGCCTGCCGGGAAGGGCTTGGGGGCTCCTCAAGCCCCCAGTGGGAACCCAGCCTTGGCCCTTGAAGACCGAGATGGGACCGGGAGCACCTCTGGAGGTGGGAAGACCTGGCCCCCAGACGGGTGCTGGGTCCACCGGCAGTGTCTACTGCAGCGTGAAGCTCAGAGGTCGTTCTGTGGTGCCAGGTCTGCAGAGGTCACAGGTGCTGGTTTTATGCTAAATTCTTGGTGTGTCCCTGGACCACAGGCTGCTGTGTCTCTGCTGAGTTCAGTGAGAGGCATGTAGACCTCAATGGCACTTAGTAATAGGCTACTGTAAGGAATAAGATAATTAATAACTAAAATGATACGCACCTGCGTGGATATGTAAATGTATGCCTATCTAACCATCTATTTGCTTATCCATCTCATCCATCACACGTCTCTCCTTCCATCCATCCATTCTTCCTTCTATCTATCCTTTTATCCATTAATCACTCCATCCATTCTTCCATTTATCCCAACTATTCACCCATCCATCAGTCCATCCATCCGTCCATCATCCATCCATCATCCATCCATCCATCATCCATCACCTACCATCCAGCCTGTTCCCTTATTTGAAGACTACTTTGCTGTGCACAGGTCATAATTTGGGACACTTGAAGTGCCCCAAAGCCACGATGGTATCTTCCAATTCAAAAACCTACAAAAGCACAGGATGGTGGTTAAATGAATAGGGGAGCCGTATTATAAAAACTCTGAAAAATAATTCCACACTAATAACACGTATTAGTCCAGAGAGATGGTCTTGCGTTTATGGGTCACGTGTTTCTACACACAAACAGCTGTGCTAGTGGGGACAGCTGGAATGACTGAAGCAGAAACTAATGAGGATTGAAGGATTCTGAAGTCCCTGTGGATGGCGTCAGCCATTGGGGATAGCTCCAGCGTTGCCATGACCTTGAGCGTGGACACCCATTTCCCTCTCTGGCCTCAGTTTCCCCGGCTTGTAGCATCAGGCGCCCCGTTTCACTAGCCACTTCCTTTCGTGTCCAGCCTTCCCGGGTGCTCAGTGCAGTGGCTCCCGTGCCTGTTCTCAGCGAAGCCTGGACGGGACCTGCAGAAGCAAAAGGGGCTTCCACCACACATGATCCAAAAAAATAAAACCATGTTCCGAATCCAGGCTTCTCTTAGAGAAAAGTAGAATCCAGCGCAAGGACGCCGCCTCCCAGCCCCGGGAACTGCAGCCTCCTTGTCTGCAGGACACACAAGGGGAGCCCGGTGTCTCGCAGCGAAGGCAGGCCGGGTGAAACCTGTGGCCCAGCCCTGCGGAGCGCACACGTCCAAGGGCGCTCACGCCAGGCGCTGGGTGCCAGACTTCCGACTGTGGTGAGGCTGGGCAAGGAAAGGAGCGGTGGGAGGGAAGCGTGGCACAGCAGGACACCCAGCTCTTCCCTAGCCATGCCTCTGCCTTCTCCCAGGACCCTGACCTGCCGAGACACGCCGTGGGGGAGGGACCCCGTGGGGCACTGGGGCCCTGCGTCAGCGCCAGCTCCGTGCAGAAGTGCCTTGTGTTCTCCAGCTCCACAGCGTGCTGGGGGTTTCGGCTCCTGATACAGAGAGGAAGAGCCCAATCGGTGTGCCCGGAAAGTCGCACTTGGTCCCTGTGCGCCCGGCACGCTTTTGAGTCACGTCCCATCCTGCCCGGCCTGCACGCTCTCAGAAGAAACCGCCTGAAGCCTGTCTCGGTTCAGCCCGGGATTTCTACTTTTGTCTGAAAACAAACGGCCGAGTAAACACACGGCGCGTTTCTCCTGGGACGCAGTTCCTCGGCTCTCCCCTGTTGTCTTGCTCAGATTTACTTCTTAAAAAAGGAAAACCTTGCTTGGCCTGAGAATCTGGCTGAGTAAGACCATTTTGGTCCAGAAACACAACAGGGAGACAGGCTAATAGGCCCCTGGATTTTTGAAGTTCTTGTAATAGGTTTCATTGGGTTCTTAAAAAAAATTGAAATGACTTTTTGATTTGAGTGTGCACCACCTGGATAGATTCCTCACAAGACTGTTTTTTCACTAAAACCTTTGTAAAAAGCCTGTTTTCCATTGTGGGTTACCAGAACCTCAACATGCTCACCTATAAACTGGGCACAAGAGGCCCCCAGCAGGATTCCCGGGAGAATCTGTGACCAATGCATGAGAAGGAGATCTGGAAACCAGAGTGCCCTGTCCTAAGCAATCGTCCTAGCCACGGGGCTGAGGATGGGGCTTTCCTGGTCACTCGAGGCCCATTTACAACCGGGATCAAAGTAGGCTTAGGTGATTTTGGTTCTGAAATAAAAATTAACTTCTTTCTCATCCAGACCTGTTGCCACGTCTCACTGCTTTGCCTGTGTGCAAGACAGAGACGCTCTGTCTACCTTAAGGGGCTTTTGTAGTAGCTAATTCCACTCATTCGGCTTGCATTTAGAGGTCGAATCTACGATGGAACGACTCAGAATCGCTCTGCTCCCCTCGTCTGCCGTTTCAGATACGGAGCAGACAGGAAGACATGGAGGACTAAGCTGGGGTCAGAAAGATCCTCCGGCTGTGCGCCGGCCACACAGCAAAGCAAAGTCAGGTCAAGCTGCCCATGCCGATCTCCAGAGCTTCTTCATGGGACCTGAGGCTTCAGTTAAAGATGGTTTCCAAGGTCCTTGGCATCTTTCAGAGCCTAGCGCCCAACTCTTCTCTGTTACGGAACGCAAACCACCACGGGGAACCCCGAGCACCGGAAACGTTCATTTCTAAACCTTATTAACTTGATGGATGAAAAGTCCTAGCCCCTCAGTGTCATTTTGCATTTCTTTGACAACCAGGAAGTTTAGTGTTTTTTGATATTATTTTAGTGCTTGTTTATTCACTTGTTTATTTTCATTTGAGTGAGTTTCCTTTTTTTTTTTTTTGGTACATGCATTAAGACATGTAAAGATTTTAGGGTCATGCTTGGCACGCTGTTCACTGCTATTTATATAAAAATTAGCTCCTTATTTTTCTTTTTAGCCATTTGGAAAAAAAATGCATGTTACATAGAATATAAACCTATTTACATATTATCTGATACATACTCTGACAATATTTTGTCCAATTAACTTACTTGAGACATATTTTATACTTACGTTGCCCCGTCTACCCAGTGTTTCCCTTCTGCTTGCTACTTTTGCAGCTAATTTGCCTTTTGAACCACCAGGGTAACATTTAAAATACTTTTCGGCCTCATGTAATATTTACAGGGCGGATTGAGTTTAGGAAATACACCAGTAGGTGAAATTATATTATGAAATAAAATCCCGTTTCATTTGCGATTTACAGTTTTCAGAGCGGTTTAATACACATTTCTTTTGAGTCTTTGGTAACCCTCACCGTGGTGTAGGACGTCCGTACACCCATCTGAACAGGCGACGTTCGCTGGGATGCGGCCCCCAGGGAGCACACACGTGGGTGAGCAGGGGAACTGGCGCTGGCGTGTGCTCTCAGTGTGTGACCAGGAGTGCATTTTGGCTTTTTTATCTTTTTCTCAGAAACCTGAAGGAAACAATGATGTCACCAATGACCAGGACTGAGGCTAACCTGCTCAGGCACCCTCGGTCACTGCACCTCTCCTGAGCCCCACGCTGAGGGGTGGGGGAGCGTCTGTGATGGACGAGGTGGTTCCACAGTTAATGCGTGCGCACACCTTGGCAGCGCAAGTTACAGAATTCCAGGGGTCTGTTTCCTTTCCTTGTTCAGGGACAGGAATCTCAGACACCCAGGCCGCCCCGGGTGCCCTGGGACCCATTGCGAATGAAGGGGAAGGCAGGATCCCTGCTTATGTGGTGCAAGGCCAGAGCTCCCCCAACCCCCTACGCATCCCCCCGCCCCTCCCACTCAGCAGCATTAAGACTGACAACACCAGCCCCTGAGTTTGAGTGGCAAATTATAGCCTGTTTGTATAATAGCTCTCGATCTTATTTATTCATTTTTTTTGAATTCCTAAAAATTCACGGCGAGTCGACCAGCATGGCCCCCTGCCCCCCGCCCTGTGCAAGTTTGATAACGTATGTCCTAACTGCTTAATTGATTGATTACCTCACCGCAGCTTCCTGAGGTACCGAATTTATCTCTAATAGCCAGAGCCAGGCTCTGCAGGCAACCGTGGGGGGGCCGGGGGTCCCTTGGTGTCGATTTGCTCTTAACTGGAAAGTCATTACCACTTAATACATGTAGATTGTGTTGAAAGAAAATTATGTGTAATGAAATGAGGGAAAAATTAGTGGAGTGTTATGGGCGAAAGCAGATGTTAGGGGGAAATTATACTGGCAGAGATAATCACCTTCGCTGTATTGTGTGTGCTGGGGTGTTAACCGAGGCAGCGGCTGCAAGCGAGCTAAATGAACGCATTGATCGCCACGGATTCACCCCAGAACCGGCGGCAGGGAACGGCCCCCCCAGGACGCAGCGGCTGGGCCGCCGCAGCTGGCCTCACCCGGATCTCTGGCTCTTTGTCCCTTCGGGCTCCTAAGACGCCTGGACAGGACACGTGCACCTGCTGGTGCCAAGGAAGACCAGCTCCTACTCCACTTGAACTTGGGAACCAAACCAAAGCAAACTGCCTCTTCCTTCCACACACGGAAAATGAAATAAACAATAAATCAACAACCGAAAGAAGCTGAGGATGTGAGCGAATAAGGCTGCCCGATCTCCTTCCGAGAGACTTGCCGCACATGTAAGCTTCTAGGTGGCTGCACCCGTGTAGGCGATGCCAGGGAGAAAAAGAACGCCCAGGCGTGTGTTGCAGGAGCCTGGCGTCCGAGAGCTGGGCACTCACAGGCCATGCTTCTTGCTCGATCCATTTGCTGCCCACAGTCTCCGAGGCAGAGTCCAAGGGACAGCCAGGCCGTGGACAGCCAGGCCGTGGACAGCCAGGCCGTGGACAGCCAGGCCATGCCTGTGGGCACAGGGCGTGTGCAGGTGTTGCAGAGCGGCCAGGTACGTTTGCGTTGGCAGGAAGCCCGCAGGTATCTGTGCATCTCACAGAGCTCTCCGAGGTCTGGGTTGAGGCCTCAGATTCCTATCCCTTGGTCCCCCCATCTGGAGGAACCATCTTTGCACACCCACCAGTGTCCACAGTCGCTCTTGAAGAATTCCACTGAGATCCCAGGGGCACGAACGCCGATGACCACGAATTTAGCAGACTTTGGAGTCAGATTCAAACATGACAGTGGGTTCTCTCCTTTTTCTGTGTGATCTTTAGTTCTTTTTTTTTTAAAGATTTATTTATTTATTTGAAAGTCAGAGTTACACAGAGAGAAGAGAGGCAGAGAGAGAGAGAGAGAGAGAGAGAGAGAGAGAGGTCTTCCATCCGATGGTTCGCTCCCCAGAAGTCCGCAATAGCCTAAGCTGCGCCAATCCGAAGCCAGGAGCCAGGAGCTTCTTCCGGGTCTCCCATGTGGGTGCAGGGGCCCAAGGACTTGGGCCATCTTCTACTGCTTTCTCAGGCCATAGCAGAGAGCTGGATTGGAAGAGGAGCAGCCAGGACTAGAACCAGTGCCCATATAGGATGCCAGTGCTTCAGGCCAGGGCGTTAATCCTCTTCGCCACAGCGCTGGCTCCAATCTTTAGTTCTTTATTCCACTTCCTCCAGTCTCTTCATTTCGTAATCAATATGTTCTAAAACAGGAGCGAATTCTAAGGACTCAGGTACGTACAGCGCCTGGCATGGTTGTTTCCAGTGGTAGCTCTCATTCACACGGTGACAATTCACCTTGGAATTTTGTGATCCACTGAGGGGTCTTAGACAAGCTCACATTTAAATCCCAGCGGAATGTGTGACCTTGGCGAAGTGGTTCTCACTCTCCTACCCTAACCCCCCAACACAAAAGAGACCTGCCTCGCTGGGCTTTTGTGGCCAATAACGGCATCTCCGTTAAATTTACCCAGTGCAGGCTCACGCACACAGCACGGACTCGCGGTAGGAACACAGCTTCCACTTGTCCAACAACGAATAACAGAAAGATAAAATGCTGTGCGGGAGGGTCGGGCCTTCCTGCCCAGAGTCACAGGTGAGCGCAAACTTTGCAAGGGAGGGACTGCTCACTCCCCAGTCACTTCCCTGTTGATGACTTCAAGAGACAAACAGACTTCCAGGAATTCCCGGAAAATTATGAAACTGTTTCAGGGACTAGAAGGAGAATTAACTTGCTCAGAGCTGGATGCCATTATGTGAAATGTGCTGCATTGGCGACATGTTGCTGTTATTATTATTTTTTTTTACAGGCAGAGTGGACAGTGAGAGAGAGAGACAGAGAGAGAGAGAGAAAGGTCTTCCTTTGCCGTTGGTTCACCTTCCAATGGCCGCTGCGGCCGGTGCACCGCGCTGATCAGAAGGCAGGAGCCAGGTGCTTCTCCTGGTCTCCCATGGGGTGCAGGGCCCAAGCACCTGGGCCATCCTCCACTGCACTCCCAGGCCACAGCAGAGAGCTGGCCTGGAAGAGGCACAACCAGGACAGAATCTGGCGCCCCAACCGGGACTAGAACCCGGCGTGCCGGCACCGCAAGGCGGAGGATTAGCCTGTTGAGCCACGACATCGGCGCAGTTATTGATCGACACCCAACGTCGAGTGAATGCTTGGGTCTGCCTGCTGCAGATCCCTCGCACGGGCTACGTGCACATGGTGCCCAGCTTTTCCAGGGAGGCAGTGAGGGGAAGCCCAGGCTCTGTGGGTGGTTTTGCCGCTGACTTTGGGCAAACTGCTAACAACTCTGCCTCCTCCCAGTCGCTGTCATTCATCCTGGGACCTCAGGTCGACGTAAGTGAGATGGAAATGAAGCGTCGCCTGCGAGTTACCCCCACGCCTTCAGAGCATGGCCTGTGGAAGACTCCCAATGGGATCCTAAGATCCAGGGGCCCTTAGACCCACGTCTTCATTGGCCAAATCGAGACAAAACGCACTGAAGGGTTTGCTTGTGCGTGCTGGCAGAACGGGCCTGCACAATCTTCAGCATGTGGTCGGGCCTCGGGCCCACTCGCCCCGCAAAGGCAAATCTGTTCCTTGGTCTCCTGTCTAACCGTGTGCCTCTCCTGCTTCAACCTGCACTCGGACTTAGGAAAACATTCGTGGTCTTGAGATGCCTCAGACCAAACGCCCTGTTTGTCTCTCTCCCTTCCTCTATGTCCTAATTTTTTTAAAAGAACACCTTTGGTTTTTCCTTTGTCTCTTCCTGGCTCACCTGCTGTCAGCCAGTTCTCCAAGTAACAAAACTTTAATCAGCTACCTAGTGGGCTGTCCTTTTGCACACGCCTCAGACCAAGTAATTGCTACCACAGAGATGGGCTCGGAGCTGAGCCCACAGTGTAGGAGCCAGGCCTCGTAGTCTGCTTTCTGTTGCTAAGAACACAATGCCACAGGCTAGATAAATTATGGAGAAAGCAGGTTTATGTTGGCTCCTGCTTCTGGACCGAGGCCAAGGGCTTGCATCTGGTGATGGTCATGTTACTGCAGAACCCCGAGGGGGTGCAGGGGGTCACATGACAAGAGACCAGGAGGCTGCAGGAGAGCTAGCCAAGCTGGCTTTTAGAGCAGATCCACGGTACAGATAATCCATTAATCTGTAAATCCACTGATTAACCCATCCATGAACGGTCTCACCTGGCCCCACCACTCCACATCTCACTGTGGGATGATGCTCACCCTGAGTTCAAGGGCACCCATGTGCAGAGCCGGGGACACTCACATGGCAGGGCTTGGCCCTCGAGAAGACTTTGCAGTTTCTTGCTGTGTTGTGAAGATCTGAGGACTCCTGGGGGGGACTTAGAGATAAGGACGGGGAATCGGCACAAGGCGTTCGGAGTCACTCACATCTTAAAGTTGAAGGAGTCACAGGACCAGGTTATTACCTTAAAATCGATGCCAAGCTAAAGCCTTCACTTGAATTTTGGAAGCCAAGTTTGCCGAGCTCTACCAGAGCGCTCACCAAACTTCCAAGAATTGCATCACACAGGTTTAGATCTCGGTGCCGGTGGTCGGGCTCAGCTAGAGCAGGAATGGGTCTTCCCGGCACCCAGGGTCATCTGGGGTCGGATTGTCCTTGCAGAGATCCGGGTGCTTTCGGGTGGCCCCGCAGGGTTGGCCAGAGGCAGACACCTACGGCCTGTCGCCTCTGTCCAATCACTCACGCATCTGCTGCTTTGCATGGCGACACACAGGCAAAGCCATTTCACACAGGTGCCGCAACGTGGCAAAGTCAGGTGAGGCTGGAGACGACCTCTCCTTCCCACGTGGGTCTGCTGCTGATTGCCTTGGTGAATCTGCCCGCGCAGGCTCTGGCTTCATGTCCGCATCTCCTCGGAAGAGGGAAACATCAAAGGACGACCGACCGTCCGAGCGAATCTCACAGCTCGTCATTTAGGGTCTGCCTGCCCGACTCCTGCTTAACCCATTTGCCAGTTGCTTCATCGAGTTTCCCGAAGGAGAAGAGGCTGAGGGTCAGTGTGGCTTCCGGGTTACCCGCAGAAGGCTGCAGTCCACACACCTGAGCGGGATTTGCACCCTGCCACTTCCCAGCTGCAGCGATCCCGGGCAGTCGCCTTTGCTGGTTTCAGTCTTGTTTACTTACTCCTCTGTAAAATGGCAATGCTGAAGAAAAGATGCGCTTGTGTGCATGTGTGTGTGCATGTGCGTGCATGTGCGTGCATGTGTGTGCATGTGTGTGCAAGTGTGTGCATGTGTACGCGCGTGTGTGCACGTGTGTGCATGTGTGCACGTGTGTGCATGTGTGTGTATGTGTGTGCGTGTGTGTGCATATGTGTGCATGTGTGTGTGATGGGGAGATTAGAAAGGTTAAATTTTGATGCCATTTGACTCTTCCAGAAAGTGCCATTTGATATTTTCAGTCCTTCATAAATGAAACTAAAGTTCTATCCAAGTAGAAAGCAAGCCCTCCACGTACTTACACTGTTTTGAAATGAGAGAGAAGACCAGTGTGTGCTTATGTAGACAGATAACACAACAGGTTAAGCTATTCATTTGTAAAGATTCATTTTTCCCACTGTTGCCATTCTGAACAGAGGATTGACATTGTGTTTCCTTGACTGAGGTTGACCAGATGTTCCGCTTCGGCCCATGGGCTGTAAACCAATATACAGCAAGTGTTCTGACAGACAGTGAGAATTTCAGCCACGTCTCCTGACCTCTGCCATTAGCAAATCACATGCAGCTGACAGGGCCCCTCCGTTAGCCTGGGGCCCCGCCTGGGACGATGCAGGGGAGGGTCCACATCCCACCCGCACACTGAGTGGAGACTGAGCACCAGCTTCTGCAGTAACTTGTGTTGCTGACGTGACATGCTCCGTGTGTCAGGTGGATTAAATGCACTTTCAGCTCATGGCGTTTTCAGCTCACCATGGACTTGTCGGGAAGTAATCCCACTGGAAGTGGAGGTGCAAATGTGTTTAGATCTATCCTGAGCTAACAAGGGCGATGCAATAGGGAGGCCACATTTGGAGTGTGGGTCAAGGATGATGCTGTGAAGTGTGGGTTGGTTTAAATGGCAGAGACTTACTTACTGAAACAGCAACTCCATTACCAATGAAGGGAACACAAGTGGCTTGGATGGAGGGTCAAGTAGAAGACGTGTTCAACGCACGCGTCCCCTCGTACACGCCTGCGGAGTTCAGAGGAGTGAGGACCTCAGCCTGGCCTTGATTTCCTTGGACTTCATTCACAAGTATAGCTTTTTGTGGACAGATTCTTTTTCTTGGATAGGTTATGTATGTACATTTGAACATGAAATACAATGCTCACAATACGTGCTCGTAAGTCTATGCATAGAGCGGCTTAGCTTTATACAAAGGGTCCTCAGAAAGTTCATGGACAATGTGCATTATGAAAAAACTATGCACAGACTTAGAAATTTGCTTGTAGCAAAATGGGCTTAGCTTTTAATTTCATGTTCCAGAAATTTTCTGAAATAACATCAAATAATTTGGGGGAAATCTTTTAACTTCTTTGAGGTGTAGTACTCACATCCCCGAAAGGGCCCAGTTATTCCTATTGTATGTTATTTTTACTGTCGTTGTTATTATTTAAATATTTATTCTTTATTTTAAAGGCCAATTGATAGGTAGAAATGAAGAGACAAGAGAAGGAGACCTTCCTCCTGCCAGTTCACTCCCCCAATGGCCCCAACAGCCAAGTCTGGGCCAGGCGGAAGCCAGGAGCCGGGAGCTCCACGCTGCTCTCCCATGTGGGTGGCAGGACCCAGAACTCGGGCTGTTTTCAGGGAACAGAGCTGCTGGGACTGGAGCACACACTCCAACACAGGTGGGGGCCTCTTCAGTGCAGATCCACCTGCTGCACCCCGATGCCAGCCCTCAGGCTATTACTGTTAGCGTAAGGGAGACACCGTCTATAAAAGCACCTCCCATGAAGGTAACACTTCCTATCTTCCTTCTACCCTTCCCTCACACACATGCATACGGCCTGTATGCAGATTATATGATCAAATAATGATAGGTGCTCAAACCAGCCCAAATTCACAACTTTGGGAGCAAATGACCGTCTGGCCATAACAAAGAAACATGTGTTCACCATCAGGAACTGTTTCCCCATCTGAGGGGCTCCCTCTCTCCACACCACGAACTTCAGACGTTCACCCAGATTTCACACACATTTGTCCCAAGTCAGTGATGAGCACTTGAGATGCTGTGGATGAGAGGCAGGGTGGACAGGCCCGGTGGACAGTCCTGTGTAGGGCTGTGGCATTGGTAGAGGTCTGGAAGGTTCTTCTGTTATCAAAAGGTAGTAGAAGGGAGGTTTGGTATCGCAGATATGGGACACCAGCAGCTGAGGGGTCTGGATCTTGCTCTGTAGCCAATGGGATCCACCGGCTGTTTTGATCTACAGTAGCATTTCTTTAAGAGAGGCTCATAGATATTGATCACAAAGACGGGTCGTTGATCACATTTGTCTGGCAAAATTCTAAGATAAGCACAGAATTCTCTAAGGTAGGAAATCTCCGAGTTTGTAAAAGCCAGCGTCTTGCCTGGTTTACTGAGTCTCTCTTTGGCCCCGTGGTCTCACTTGGGCTGCATGACTTTAAACGACTACATGAACTCTGCGAAGGCCCCTCTGAGCAGCTGGCATCGGTCTGTATGGGTTTATTCCTGTGAATGAGGAAGTCAGCTTGTAGGAAATGGTTGGGTAAATGGCTCAACGTCCGAGGGTTAATAAAACATAAACTCATATTTGAACTCTTCAGAGAGATTTGAGCCACTACAATTTTATCTAATTTCAAAATTTTCCATTATTTACATTATAATTATTTTGTTTACTCTAAAATTATTTTACCTTCCTTATCATCAAATAGGAGAACTGCTGTTCCCAAAACCTGCCCTGTGTGGATCCTGGGAATCCATTTTCCCCTTCTGTCCCCTGGTCCCCCAGAACAGCAGATGCGGAATTGAGAAGCAGGAGCGCTAGGGTTCACTGGGATGGCAGCACACCAGCTTGCGGAGGGCGCCTGAACCAAAACTCACGTGGGCCCTCACCAGGGACTTGAGACGCAGCCCCCCGCATGCATGGCAGCACCTGCGTCATCGATGTGTAGGCTGCGTTTCGATCGATGAAACTGGAAGCAACAGCAGCCACGATGTCCTCTCGCAGAAGGCCTTCAGCTGGCAGAGTTCGCTCTCGGGGTTTGATCTGCTCTGCCTTGTCCACACGGAGCTCCATCTAGGGAAAGCGAGGAGACCTCCTGTTCAGGCGTGAGTCGTGTGGCCTTTTGAACCGAGCACCAGCTTTGCTTTAATGATTCTCTTAAGAGGGATTCATCCAGGATCCTCGCCCGGGTCCCTTTGTGCCTGGGTACAGATGTGCACCCAGAACACATTCAGTTCTGTCATTTCAAAGAGTGGACGCCCACTTTCTGCATATGATTAATTCTGCATGCAGCTAATTACACCCACAATTGGCTAATTGTAGATGCAATTAGCCAATTGCAGGCCCAACTGGCCACTTGTCCCATAATTTGAAGGTGCAAGTGGAAACTGAAGGGACAATTAGTCGCACGCGGAGCTTTCCATATTTAAAGAGGAGACTGCGGATGAGCGGCAGGTGAAGACGGAGCCTCGCGTGCGAAGCAGAAAATCCATATGTGTGCATCTTTGAAAAAAAAAAGCACAGGGCTTGGACATCTTACCCTCATGTAATTTTCAAAGTCAACATTTTTCCTAAAAAAAAAAAAAAAAACAAAAAAAAAAACAAAAAAAAAACACAGAGATTTCCAGGACAGAGCCCAGAGCCGACGGACGCCACTCTTCCACTTCGTGAGAACTGACGCCTCCGTGTGAGAGCCCGGCGATGGTGGCGGTGACGTGGCAAGCACGCGCTACGCCGGAGAGAGCGGTTGACGTCGCCAAGCTTCTGGCCAGGCCTCTGTGGCTTGACTCACCCCTTCTCCGGGTAGTCTGATACTCTCCGTCAGGGAAAGAGCCCGTGATTTGGGAGATGGTGACGAGCCGGCTGCTGACCCTGTGTGGTCACGCTCAGGGATGGGGCTGTTGTTGGAAGTCATTGTCAAGTGCAGCTGTCTGATTCCACAGCATCCGAGCCTGCAAATACTCGTTCTACACGTGCCTCCTTCTCAGCACCTCAGCCCAGGAAGCCCAGTAAAACAGCAGGAAGTCATGTGAGAAGTGGCGCGCTGTAGGCACGTAGTCACTGGCGGTCAGAGACAAATGCCACCCACGAGCGGCTGTGGGTTGAGAAGGAGGGTTTGAATGACCTCCCGCAGTGGGGGTTCAGCCCCTTCTAACGTCCCTGGGAGTGAAACTGGAGTAAGATGACCATGGCTTCCCCAGACCGGCGGCTGCGATTCCCCAGGCTTCAACCTTCTGTGACTTGGGCGTGGGATCAGAGGCAAACCCAGTGGACTTGGCAGGTTTAGGAACCCCTGCTACAAAGGGCATTGCCTTAGCCCTGGGGAGGAGGCCACTGCACCGCAGCCCTGGGGAGGAGCCACTGCACTGCAGCCCTGGGGAGGAGCCACTGCACCACAGCCCTGGGGAGGAGGCCAGTGCACCTTAGCCCTGGGGAGGAGCCACTGCACCACAGCCCTGGGGAGGAGGCCACTGCACCACAGCCCTGGGGAGGAGCCACTGCACTGCAGCCCTGGGGAGGAGCCACTGCACCACAGCCCTGGGGAGGAGGCCAGTGCACCTTAGCCCTGGGGAGGAGCCACTGCACTGCAGCCCTGGGGAGGAGGCCAGTGCACCACAGCCCTGGGGAGGAGGCCAGTGCACCACAGCCCTGGGGAGGAGGCCAGTGCACCTTAGCCCTGGGGAGGAGCCACTGTACCACAGCCCTGGGGAGGAGCCACTGCACCACAGCCCTGGGGAGGAGGCCAGTGCACCACAGCCCTGGGGAGGAGCCACTGCACCACAGCCCTGGGGAGGAGGCCAGTGCACCACAGCCCTGGGGAGGAGGCCAGTGCACCTTAGCCCTGGGGAGGAGCCACTGCACCACAGCCCTGGGGAGGAGCCACTGCACCACAGCCCTGGGGAGGAGCCACTGCACTGTAGCCTTGGGGAGGAGCCACTGCACCACAGCCCTGGGGAGGAGGCCACTGCACCACAGCCCTGGGGAGGAGGCCAGTGTACCACAGCCCTGGGGAGGAGGCCACTGCACTACAGCCCTGGGGAGGAGCCACTGCACCACAGCCCTGGGGAGGAGGCCAGTGCACCACAGCCCTGGGGAGGAGGCCAGTGCACCTTAGCCCTGGGGAGGAGCCACTGCACCACAGCCCTGGGGAGGAGGCCAGTGCACCACAGCCCTGGGGAGGAGGCCACTGCACTACAGCCCTGGGGAGGAGCCACTGCACCACAGCCCTGGGGAGGAGGCCACTGCACCACAGCCCTGGGGAGGAGCCACTGCACCGTAGCCCTGGGGAGGAGCCACTGCACCACAGCCCTGGGGAGGAGGCCACAGCACCGTAGCCTTGGGGAGGAGCCACTGCACCACAGCCCTGGGGAGGAGCCGCTGCGCCACAGCCCTGGGGAGGAGGCCACTGCACTGTAGCCCTGGGGAGGAGCCACTGCACCACAGCCCTGGGGAGGAGGCCAGTGCACCACAGCCCTGGGGAGGAGGCCACTGCACTGTAGCCCTGGGGAGGAGCCACTGCACCACAGCCCTGGGGAGGAGGCCACTGCACCACAGCCCTGGGGAGGAGGCCAGTGCACCGTAGCCCTGGGGAGGAGCCACTGCACCACAGCCCTGGGGAGGAGGCCACAGCACCGTAGCCTTGGGGAGGAGCCACTGCACCACAGCCCTGGGGAGGAGCCGCTGCGCCACAGCCCTGGGGAGGAGGCCACTGCACTGTAGCCCTGGGGAGGAGCCACTGCACCACAGCCCTGGGGAGGAGGCCAGTGCACCACAGCCCTGGGGAGGAGCCACTGCACCACAGCCCTGGGGAGGAGGCCAGTGCACCACAGCCCTGGGGAGGAGGCCACTGCACCACAGCCCTGGGGAGGAGCCACTGCACCACAGCCCTGGGGAGGAGGCCACTGCACCCCTGTTTCCCAGCCTGCGGGAGCGGATCAATGTGAGTCTCAAGGGATCTTCTTTCTTTATCAAAAATCATTCATTCATTCATTCATTCATTTGTTTATGAGGGAGAGAGAGAGAAAGGAGAGGGAACGCCCACCTGCTGGCTCATCCCCCAACTCCGAATGCATGCAGTAGCTGGGGCTGGGGCTGGGGCTGGGGCTGGGGCTGGGGCTGGGGCTGGCCACTGCTGGGAGCCAGGAACTCAATCCACATCTCCCATGTGAGTGACAGGAACCCCATCGCTTGAGTCCTCTCCGCTGCCTCCCAGGTCCTTCCAACTGATAGGAACTCCCAGGATCCGCATTTGCAGGAGACTGGAGCCAGGGGCCAGATCCAGGAGCTGAGCCGAGGTATTCTGCGGTGGGATCTGTGTGGCTCTAGCTCAACACCCACCGCCACTCAGTGGATTCTCAGAGGACAAAGAATTTCATGGTCAGAGACAGATGAGCAGGCAGGAAAGGAGTTCATGTGTTAACTCAGTATATTTCAGATGTAACTGACCAAGGCATCCTGGTTTTATGGAATCGCTTATACTGAGAATTGGAATTGTGGGAAGCGTCCTGGGGACAGGCCCCGCTGGACCATGCTGGAGGCCGAATCAGGAAGCTGGCACACACCTTGAAGACATTTGCTTACCTGGTTCTCAGTTCCCAGGGAATCTTAACAAAGGTCACGTCCAGGGCCCAAGAGTGAACCCTGCAAAGGAGCTCTGAGATCAAACTGGGTTTGGGATTTGCGTCCCATCTCTGCTCGTCGGCAGGGAAGCCTACACGTCTCCTGGGCTCAGAGCCCTCATTTCTGTGATAACCGAGTTGGAGGCCGTGGCCCCCGCAGGCCTCCGGCCGCAGTATCCTCCAGTAACGGTTGAGCCGAACTGTGTTTTATTTAAGGAATTTCGTTCTCCTCTCTCTGGTGAATCTCCAAGGTTTCCTACACCAGTCATAGAAGGTGGAATTTCTAATTGCAAATTGTCTACACAGTTCATGATCAGAGATGAGACTCTGAACTTTGCAAACCTCAGTTTCCCTGAAGAAAAACTGGGGATACTAAAAAGCCCAGGACTCGTGGGCGAGCCGGGGATGCGGAGTTGCCTGAGAACTACGAGCAGTCCCTGTTTCTGTTGTGTTTCCATTACACAGTACACTGGCAGCTTATAACAATATAACTGGTAATTATATTAATGACTATAACACAGATTCAGTCATTATTAATAATAATTGCCTTATAACTACTACTAATACACTGATCGTGATAATGAACCGACGCTGCGCTGAATCCATTTCAGCAGCAGATTTTGTTCTGCTAAACTTGGGGTTTTGTTTGGAGGGAGGAGAGCAGGCCTGGCCTTCGGGCCGTGCCAGGAACATGTGTGGGCCAGATGGCACTCCAAGTTGGTCTGATAGAACATTTCTATTTCGGTGGAGTCTCAAAAACGAACTGACAGGCACGAAGCGAAGTGGTGACTCATAGCCTTCAGGTCCTGGACTTGCAGATTCGGAGCTGTGGTTCCCAGACGTCCTGGGAAATTCATTGACGCGGTGACGCAGCCCAGAGCGTCCGCGGCCAGGGCCATCAGCATCGTCAGCAGCGGCTTCACGGCCGCGCTTCTCCAAGTGCGTGGTGTGTGTGGGGTTCCAGTGCGCTCTACCACATGGGCGATCTTACTCTCTTTTCCCCCATTTGTTCTGAGGACCCCGTGAGTCCAGGAGATTAGGGAACTCGTAGGTAGGTAGAATTGAGACCTAAATCCTGGCTGTCTGCTTTTCTCCCAGATCGTCTTTCCAATTGATAGTATTCCAGATACCCTAACCTGTCTGCAGGCAGCCACCGCTGTCTGGGAACACACACACGCCGTGTGACTTCACGGCTGTCCATTTCGATCCCACACACCAGAAAGACCGGAACGCTGACCTGAGACAGAATGTTCATTAGGTAACTGGAGGCTGGCTTGGATTTCTAAGAGGTCTAGAAGTCGGTCCACAGCCAGACTTTTTATAATTGTAAACTGATAAAAGATTAATGCCAGTCCCAGAGCCTCATTATATAAATGCACAGAGCTCGCGCAGGGCAGCCACCAGGCAGAAGGAGGCTCAGGACGGACGGCTTCTGGCCTGGACGCCTCCCATCTCGGAGGAGTGGAGACGCCCATGGTTTCTCCTCAATCTCCTCTCAGTGATGAGCGACACACAAGGACATCAGGCACGGACGGCCAACCTGGAAATCCCAGCCGTCTTCATCGTCGGTATCAAGGGCGTCGGCGCTGGGAGGTCCCGAGGTTCTCAGCTGTGTTTGGGTGTGGATCGCGGCTGCAGTGAGCCTAGCTTCTGCAGGAAGTGTGGCGTGGATGCGGGGCTCTGGCTGGGCTTCCGTCTGGGGTGGACATTGTGACCACAGACTAGGGCAGGCATCACCAGCGGCCACCGGACACAGAGATAGGGATGCACGCTGTGGGGCCACATTCCTGCCAGGGTCGGGCTAGATTTTATTTTTATTTATTTGAAAGACAGAGTTACAGAGAGAGGTAGAGACAGACAGAGAAGTCTTCCATTTGCTGGTTCGCTCCCAAACTGGCCACAATGGCTGGAACTGTGCCAATCCAAAGCCAGGAGCCAGGAGCTTCTTCCGGGTCTCCCATGTGGGCGCAGAGGCCTTGGGCCTCCTTCCACTGCTTTCCCAGGCCGCGGCAGAGAGCTGGATCAGAAGAGGAGCAGCTGGGACTAGAACTCGCACCTATGTGGGATGCTGGTGGTTCGTGCCAGGGCTTTAACCCGCTGTGCCACAGCACTGGCCCGACGGACTTTTTTAAAATCCACACTGAGTTGTCTTTACCAAGTGAACATTCCGTTAAAAAAAAAAGAAAAAGAAAAAGCATGATCAAATTAATGGCATAACAAGTTTTCAGGGGAGGTTTATTAGAGTCAAATATTTTAAAAGCTGTCATTTAAACAGAAACAGTTGTTAAATTGAAGGGATAATTAGGTACCTGAAATTAATCAAAGTATGTTTTTAAAAATAAAATCCATATTTGACTCATTGCAAATATAGCTCAGCCTTGTCTGTTTCCCTGTAATATATTGGAAGTTACTAATTTTACAAACTAATCTGAAAATCACCTTTGGCCATTAAAATCCTGCTCTGCCCTCATCGTAGTAGATTCAGTAAAATCAAAGTTCAAGCTGTAAGACACGGGGCAGACAGACGTCAGCGTAGAGTGTAAACGATGGTAACGCCGGGTGGAACACCTTACTCTCCTTTTCCGGTTTTTCTTCCTGTCCCTCTTTTGAGTTGCCTTTGCCTAATGACTGGACACATCACCATCCTAGCTGCTCTGTGGTCCAGGAGACTTTTGAGAGGGAGAAAGAAGTGAGTTTAAATTTCTCTACTCAAAACTATGTACCGAGCACCTGTTATTCGGCAGCTAAGGGGATAGGGCCGTGAGTGAAGATGCTGTGTAGCAAAGAGGGGGCAAAAGACACACAACAGCCAGAGAAGCCAACAATGAAAGAGGATGGGGCCGGCGGGAAGGAGCCACGTAACCACATGGAACCTGGCAGGAGGACAGGGGTGACTGGGGCGGTGGAGGACACAGAAGGGCTAAGCTCACCCCGCGGGGACAGACAATTATGCAGTGTGTGACCACTGACACTTCAACCCTTCATTGTCATTGCAGTTTTGCAAGCGCCGGGGTGGTAACCAGCACCCACCTTTCTGCTTAGAACCCCGACGATTCCATGGCAAAGGCAGAATTGCAGGGCGTTGGGTAAGCAGGCAGGGGGCGTAACGGCGCTCACCTCCCCGGGCCCGTGGGACTCAGGCTCAGGCCACCGTCAGCCACGCCTGGAGGAAGTCAGACCTCATCCACGAGTCACAGCAGGATATCCCAGGTCTACCCTGTCTTTAGCTCTGCTGATTGCGTGGGTGTTTTCCTAACCCCATCGGTCAGATCAGCTCTGCTTAAACGTACCTACGGTGGGCTCCCTCGGCGCGGCTCCGTTTTCTCTCGGCTGGGTAACCTCTTCACCAATTCGTTATGTTCCTGTCTTCTGTGCATAGGCCTAGCCGCTCTGCGTCCGATGTCTTTGCCACATGGCCACGGTTTGGGACACACGATTGGATGTCAGAGACATAGGAGTGGGATGGAGATACTGGAGCCCAGCCGTGTTCCCAGACCAGCCCGGGCTGGATCAGTTGACCCACATTAGCAACCCTAGGGAGAAAGACCATCCCTCCGTTAGACATGGGCCAGGGAGAGCCCTCGCTCTGAGGCTCTTAGAGCACACTTGGCGTGGAATCAGCTGTGCTGGGACTGTGTGTTCACGATGCAGGTTCCTCGTCTGCAAGTCCAGAGTGGTTGGATCATTTGAATCTCTGGGTGAGCCTGGGATTCGACACAGTCTAAAACATCAAAGCAACACACACACACACACACTCACACACACCCTCACACACTCACACACACTCGCTCACACACACTCTCACACACACTCGCACTTATTCACACACATTCACACACACTCACACACTCACACACTCACACACACATTCACACACACTCACACACTCACAGACTCACACACTCACACACACACTCACACACTCACACTCACACACACTCTCTCACACACACCTCACACACACACTCGCACTTATTCACACACATTCACACACACTCACAGACTCACACACACACTCACAGACTCACACACTCACACACTCTCACACTCATTCATACACACACTCACTTACACACTCACACACATTCACACACATCCATATACACTCACACTCACACACACTCACATACACACATCCATACATACTCACACACACTCACAGACTCACACACTTACACACACACACACACTGCTTAGGGAGTCTTCAGAGAAGCTGGATCTGAATGTTTGGGGACCTTTGATTGGATTCCACGTCCTCTTTTACAGTCAGAAACCACGAGGCCCAGAGGGGACAGACCTCCCCAGGACAGGTCCGGCTTGGCCGTCTACGGAGTGGAGCACTGAGCCTGGCGCGGCCCTCCTCCTCCCGGACCCCCCCCTGCAGAGTGCGGCCTTCCAGCAGGCTGTGGGCCTCGGCCGTCAGCGCACCTCCACCCCAGCCGCATGCAGCTTCCGCCGTCCACGGTGCCTTTGCTTCACTCCAGGGCTCCGAGCACCCAGAGCCGCCCTGACCCCGAGCGAGTGCTCCACAAATCTTTGCGGAGTGAGTTGCAGCCTGTCTTGATTCTCCGTCACAGCCACGTGTTGCCCCTACTGGGTGCCTTCTTCTGGCTGGGGCAGGGTCGGGCGCCCCCTTTGTCAGTGCCCGTCGGATGGATCAGTGGTTCCGACAACGACCTTTCCTCTCAGTGTCGGGCTATAATCTTTTCCATGACGAGTGCATCCTATACCGGCTGGGGGGATGGCAGACCTGCCCCCCAAGGCCAGCTGGCTCAGCAAACTGACAGTGCGGACCACTCCTGCCTGGAGTCCAGTGACCTTGGGAGGTGGGCACCCCTTCCCGCTCCTAGCCCTCAGAGCCTCTGTGCTCTCCTCCATTAGCGGGCAACGCTGGCTGTGCAGAAACGTCTACGCAGCTCGCAAGAACAGGACGCTTAGACATAAAAGGCCGCGGAGACCAGGCAGGCAGAGGCCGACAGAGTTGATGGCAGCAGGCGGAGGCCAGACCCGGCTTGAATCAGAGCCGTGTGCCGGCTGCGTGGCTCTGAGCGACTCCTTCAACCCTCTGAGCTTAGGTTTCTTCCGCTGCCGCGTGAGAACGAGAGCCCTTATCTCGCACAACTGGTAAAACCGAGCCTCTGATGCAGACACGCTGGGGCCCGGGTCTGCCGCGGGCTCGCTCTGTTTCCTTACCCTGCACTGGTGATTGCAATCAGTCCTTGGTAAAGACTAACTCTCGGAACGGGGGAGCAGCCACTGGGTCCCGCCGACCCCATGGGGTCCCAGCTTGCAGAAGACCCTCGGATTCCTTTATCTCCTCTATGGTGCCATCTTCTGGTCAGGGTCTGTCCTGACCCTAGGTTCCCCTTACCACAACCCCAGGCCCCGAGCACGCAAATCGATGACTGGCCCAAGCCCACTTTTCCTTGGCCAAACGTCTAAAGGGATGCAGTGGTCCTCCTGTTCCTAGGAAGTTCAAGTGGGGCCAGGAGCTCTGAGGACCACCCAGACCCCCGAGAGCCGCACGTGAGTTGTGCACACTCCCCTCAACCCCAGCCTCAACCCAAACAGCCCTTGACCTTGACCGTCAGCCGAGGGAGCTGGGATCTGGCGACAGCTGCCCACGCTCCTTCCTCTGGGTTTTGCAAGATGAACATCTACTTTCTCCCACCACCCGCCCATCCACGACTGGTTTGCTGTGCACGGGGGGAGCGAATTCAGATTTGGGGGAGGGCTCCACAGCAATATGAAAAGAGCTAAAGCAAGATAAGATGTATAAGTCTGGCGACTAAGCCATTTCTTTGGAAAAAATAGTGCAGTGATGAAAACATCACGTAGCTACGTGCCCATAAATATGCACAACCTCCATCATTTTAGAGACGTATATGACTTAAAAATAAACTCTGGTGATGTACCGAGGAGATGACATTCACGGGCGGGTGGACTGCCGGCCAGAGCTCCATCCCTGAGCCTCGCACACTCCCCCGTGAGTGTACAGCAGAGGTGTGTGGACGGAACAACGCAGAGTCCTCTTGCCATGCCCAGCGACCACGGGGCACGCTGCGGGTCACCAGCGAGCAGGTGCGAAAGGTTCGCTGTATTTCTGTCTGTTCCACTGGCCAGAGGCAGAGGCACCGTGAGAAGAAGCAGTGTGGCCTTGCTTACCCACGTCCAGTGTAACCAGTGCAGGCCAAGGAGAAGATAAAGCCGGAGTCACCTTGGGTACCATCGGTAGAGACTTCCAGCAAGAGGATCCGGCATTATTACCAGCTGCAATAAAGAAGCACTTCTCTGAATGTTTTTTTTCCTACCTAATTGTCAAAACTGAATAATATTATCAGCTTTTTTATCCTTTGAGTATTTTTCTAATAAGAAAGCACGGAGATGCATGGCAAATAAAAGCGGAAGATTTGAGGATGCAAAGCAATCATGCAAAATGACTTTCATATCAGTTTGATAAGCAGCTGAAATTTAATAACTACACCTCTCCTATGGTGCTGGAGGAAACTTTAATACTTTCTGCTTCGGCTTCTTTCTTCTGCAAGACGCTTATTCGGAATTGTAGCTTCTCCTTTTATAGTCGCGTAAATGAGCGGTGCAGTGGATTAATCAAAGCCTTGAGAGGCTGGGCCCAGCCCCAGCCCAGGCCAAAGCACGGAGCTCTAGACTCTGAACTAAGCCAAGCCCAAGGCTATCCACGAGCACTGGGGAGATGGGTCAAGCTTTGCAACTATCTCACAGCACAGGTAAAATGTCATTCACGGTGGAAGACGCACATCTCATTAAAACAATGAACTCCCTTTAAGTCTCAAAAATCTCTTCCTGCTTTGGTTGAGGGTGAATTATACAACCCCCCCCCCCAAAAAAAAAAGAAGAAAGAAAATCACTTGGAATTGAACCAAGATCCCATATTTAAAAAAAAAAAAATAAGAAGAACAAATGAACCCAAGAACACGATTGCTCTGTCCCACCAGACGGCCCTGTGCGGATCAGTGTGCACGCAGCGAAGAACGGATGCATGGGTTCCTAACACTCGGTTGTCTGGAAGGGTTCTGAGATGGTAGCCAGTCTGACCTCCTCATCTCAGAGCCCTGGAAATTGCCACGCAGGAAGGAAGAGGCGTTCGTGGCCAAATCCCACGGCAAGCCCACGAGTGAGCACAGGGCCTTGGGAGCTGGCTGTGCAGAGACCATCGCCCCTAGCGAGTGCCTCCAGGTCCTGATGTCGCCCGTTCCCAGGGCTGCCCACGTGGACACAGCAGAGAATTTGCCCAGTGCCCCTGACCTGGCTGACAATGACCCACTTTGAAAAGAGAGGGAGGAGCAACCGATCAGAGGTTATCAGACAGAACTGGGGGGCCGACTCAAAGCCCCACGGATCTTTCTAGCTCAGTGTTGAAATGCGAGCCAGGGACGATGGGTGTCCCAGAGCAGGTGGTCCTGCCCCTGCTTTGGGGCCGCCCCAGATGGAGTTCCGCTGGCTTGCTCTTCTACTGCCCCCTACTGGGGAGTTTCTGGCCAAGAAGGGAAGCCAGCTGCTTCTAAGTGGTTTTCACAATGGGGACCATGGCAGTCAATGGGGGATTCTCCCCCAGGTGTGGAAACCAGAGATCATTGGGAACAGGGGCAGCGAGACGCAGAAGGGTGCGTGAGCCTGCCAGAGGTTATCGCCGGCTCTCTGCGACTTCCAGCGCCTCCTGTGGAGTGGCTTCCCGGCCACTGCCCCACCTATGCATACGTGCAGGTGCAGGCTGGGTTCAGGGCTTTGCTTTTTTCTTTTTCTTTTTTAATATAGGTACAAACAGAGGAGAATACAATACAGGAACATCTGATCTAGTCATCAGACCTAACTACCGCCTTTTAAAGGAAAATGCAATTCCAGATGTCGTGTTAAGAAAATGAATCAATTAGGCAAATGAGGAATCCCCTCATAAATCAGAGGGCCAGAGGGCGAGAAGCCGAAGTCCAGGGGCTACCCCGGGGGAGTGAGCGAGGGACAGGGGCTGCCCGGGAGGCTGGGCCCATGTCCTGCAGCCAATGCTCACGGCCAGGTAACCCCACGGCCTCCCGCTCGCCTCGAGCTGTGTTTGCCTCATTGACGGCTGGTTAATGTGGAAAGAGCACTCTGAATGTGCCAAACCTTTTACCCCGAAGAGAATCAAGCCCCAGCCTTCCGGAGTGGGGCCCAGCATAAGCTGGTGTCACTATTCATAAAATAATTGAGTTTACACAAAAAGTGATTTCAGTAATAGCTGCCTTCTTATAAGTATGTACATTTTATTTAAAATTACTGACTCAAAAGGCAAGGTAGAAAAAAAATCACCTCCAACAACTTCCTGTAATTGCGAATTATTGTGAGGGAAACAGAAGGAAAAGATTTCGAAATTATGAGCCATTATGCTGGAGAGAGAGAGAGAGGGAGAGAGAGGGAGAGAGAGAGAGGCAGTGGAAAAAAAGACAGCGCGACTTCATGAAGCACAGCTGACAAGCTCCACTAAATTACCCCGGACCATTACAAAAATCACTTAATTGCCAAGCATTTTGTTAGGTCAATTGACTCTAATTGAAAAAATAACAAAAAGCTTATTATGCTGCAAATGTGGCCGTGGAAAATGAGTCTTCTGTTAGGAGGAAACAATAATTCTAAATTTCAGCTGCTGCTCACACTACAAAGTTCAGTGTTCCTTCCGAGAGGAGAGGATCCACCGCGCAGGAGAGAGTGAACGCGCATCCGGGCGCCATTCTCCCTGTCCCCCGCCTTGCTCTTCCAGACACTGCCCCCCCCCCCCGCCCTTCCCACCCCATCACCCCTCCCACGTCGCCCCCCCCCCCCCCAGCATCAGGGCTCCCACCCCTTCCATCAGCAAACACATCCCACTCCCGGCTCCTTCTGGTCTCCTGGGAAGGACAAAGGGCTGGGCAAGGTTGGGGCCCTGGACCCGCAGGGGTGGCCCTCTGCCTGCCAGACGCCAGCTCCTACCGTGGCAGGAGGCTCATGCTTGGTAAAATAGCCCCCCCCCCCCCCCCAAACAGCTTCTTTCCCCCGCTCCTCACGTTGAATTTATCTCCTGTGCCCTTTAAGATATAGAGGATAGGATGAAACCCATAGCTCATGCCCCCAACACTTCTCTGAAATTGTCCCTAACATGTGCTTTGCAAAAAAGTCGTTATTTGCCTTTGAAACCAGGAGGCCTGAGGATAGGCAAGGCTGATGGCAGAGGTGTTGGTGGGACAGCCATGGGGAGAAATATGTCTGTATGTGCATAGGTTTCTCTATGTATGGGTGCCTGCGCCACGTGTGTACACATACGTGTGCAGAGGTGTGTCTGTGTAGGGATGTGGTGCCTGTACGTGTGTGTGTGTCTGTGTGCATGGGTGCCTGTGCCACGTGTGTGCTCATGTGTGCACCTACATGTATACAGGGGTGCTGAAGGAGAGTCATGGAGTGAAGCCTCTCCCTACACAGGGTCAAACTCGTAAGCCACTTGCCTGCTTTCTTGATTTTAAATACAAAAATCGTTCTCTGCGTCAAACCCAAGACAATCCGATGCAGCGTCACAGACCTCTGACGCTGCCAGAGAGGAATCACCAGGGGAGCTGGGGGAGCCTGGACAGGCACGGGGGTACTGGGCAGCCTCTCACACTCGCCCCTTGGGGACAGCAGGGTGCCATGCACCACGGGCCCCGTGCCCTTGGAGGCCGCTCTGAGACACACACTCTGCCGGTGCCTGTTTCAGAGCCTGGTGTCACTTCACCGAGGGCACAGGCAGCCGCACCAGGCTGAGCAAAGCAGTGTGACTCCTGGGGTCCCCCCACCCCTGCAGCTACAGACAATGGCGGGAGTGGCCTGGAGCCTGGGTGTCACCTGGTGTCTTGGCAGGCAGCTGGGCCTAGGAGTCAAAGGAGCCATTCGGGGCGCTACAGGTGTTAAAGGCACCAGGGAGCCAGACGTGAAAAGTCAGGGACAGGAGAAAGGGGAGCACCCGGAAGCTTCCCCGGGGAGGAAGGAGTCCCCACTGGGTTTTAGCTGTGCCTGGGCCAAGGCTGCAGGCCCCGGGGTCGGGCGGGGCTACTGCACGAAGGCAGGGCGCGAGGTACCCCGCTGACCTGTGAATCCAGGGTCCGGCTTGGGCTCCCAAGACCGGTGCCTGCCCCCCCAGCGAGCTTCAGAGCCCTTGCACACAGACAGGCTAGCCTTTCGCACCAAGTGGCCGAGCCCTCCGGAGACGGACGGGAGGAAGGGCAGCTGATTCGGTACCATTGCTGGACCGGTGGGGCTTCATCAATTAATCACAGCCCAATCATCACGCCTGCATTAAAGAATAACACATGAAAGGACAGGGCCCTGCTGTAACTTATTCAGGAAGGGCTGCCTCCCTAATCCCTCTGAGTCCTGACATGTTAACTGGGTAGCGACTAATTAGATGTCAAAAATTCATAAGCGCTCTTTAATATTGCATATATCTGCAGCCGACATTTCAATATGAGAGCTGTATACACAGACGTCACTGTAGCATTAAAACACAGCGGGGTGGGAGAAATAAAAGGGAACCAATAAAAACAATGTCCCTTAAAAACCCCAGAGAGTGCCGCCTTTGCAAGTGTGTACCTTCTTATTCAGAAAAGGTATCACCTTAATAAGAATTATAGGCAGAGGGGTTTCGCAGCTCCGTGCTGCGTGGACAGAAAGAGAGAGAGAGGAGATGGGCTTATCAAAGGCACTGCCAGGTAAATAGTAATTTATTGTGCATCCACAATGAACATTACCCAGTGTCCTGACACCGGGTGATAATGAAAGACATGTTATGGTGGCATCTCCGCTCCCCCTCCTCCCTCCTCCCTCGTCTCTCTTGAGCAAGGCTGCCGTGATGGGTCCTGGCAGCTCCTGCCTGCTTCAAGCCATTTCACATAATATAGGAAGCACCTGAAGTTTAGTGGATTAAGTAAGTGAGTTAGTTTGCCGGCTCGGTGATATATATGTTGCCGCTTGTGAACTTATATTTCAAATGCTGGGGACTATATTTTTATGAAACAAGCCTTTTCCTGTCGGAAGAATTATAGGAATGTGATATAATACAAGGCAGTGAGATTAAAAACAATGCATCATCGCAGGGAGAAAACGCACTGTTTTATGGCTTGCATCCCTTAATTGAACCCCTCAGGAATAAAGAGGAGGGTTCGGCAGCAACCTGCTGGAAAATCACTCTTTTCCGACTTCCAGGGAGTGTGTGTTTTTGCTGTTGTTTATGTTTATTTTTCACAAACATATAAATATAAATATATACACCCATGTATAATGCAGACACACATATAAGGCGCACACAGAAATGTGTCTTGCAAGCATATAATGCACACATATATAATACACACAAGTATTGTGCATGCACACACATAGAATGCACACATATAGAATGCACACATATACATGGTGTATGCATGCAAAGATCACACATGCACACGTGTGTATACCCAGAGCAAGGCCCTGAATGACAGACACACCTTGCTTTCTGTACTGTGCAGCACTGTTAGAAAAAGCTGTTGGCCAGTGCCACGGCTCACTAGGCTAATCCTCTGCCTTGCGGCGCCGGCACACCGGGTTCTAGTCCCGGTCAGGGCACTGGATTCTGTCCTGGTTGCCCCTCTTCCAGGCCAGCTCTCTGCTGTGGCCCGGGAGTGCAGTGGAGGATGGCCCAGGTCCTTGGGCCCTGCACCCCATGGGAGACCAGGAGAAGCACCTGGCTCCTGGCTTCGGATCAGCGCGGTGCACTGGCCGCGGCGGCCATTGGAGGGTGAACCAACGGCAAAGGAAGACCTTTCTCTCTGTCTCTCTCTCTCACTGTCCACTCTGCCTGTCAAAAATAAAAATTTTTTTAAAAAGAAAAAGCTGTTTCTTTCCTTCCTTCTGTTCAGAGTTAACACAGAGGAGAGAGAAGAAACTGGTGAAAACAAGCTCTCTGCACTCGGTTCCGTGGGCGGACAATTGCTGGTGGCATGGCCAAGGTCCGGCCAGCGTTCTGGGCCTCGGTTTCCTCTTTCGTGAGACGGGTGGAGGCAGCACATGGTAAGGGAGACTCAGGCCTCTGTAGGAGCTTGGTGAAGACTTTGGGTGCTGGGGAACTGGAATGGAGACTACAGCGGGCCCGCTCCTTGACATACGTGTTGTAACAACGACCCCGACTACGGGGTCCTCTGTGATCGCAACGATATAAGCCCCATGGTCATGATGGATGAGTAGGCTCACGGTCCAGGGGAGACCCCTCACGAGACAGCCTGTGCTCCATCTCCGACGATGTCTGTGCAGACTCAACCTCTGCCCGCGTGGCCAGCCCCAGGCCTGTCCCTGGAATGTCAAATCCATCCAGGGAAGGCTGCCCAAGAAAGAGGGTGAGACACACCGGAGTCTCGGGCCTGGTGCCGGATCAGTGTGCAGGCTTGGTCTGATGACACAGGGTCTTTAATCTGGGGTTCACTGTACAAATTCAGGCTGAAAAAGCCCTTCCTAGTCAGTGCTTAAATCATCATGAACCCCATTTAGTTGCTATTTTAGGAGCTCGTTTTTTAAATTTTATTTATTTATTTGACAGGCAGAGTTACAGACAGAGTGAGAGAGACAGAGAGAAAGGTCTTTCTGCCATTGGTTCACTCCCCAAGTGGCTGCAACTGCCGGGGCTGTGCTAGTCTGAAGCCAGGAGCCAGTGCAGGGTGCAGGGCCCAAGCACTTGGGCCATGCTCCACTGCCCTCCTGGGCCATGCACCACTGCCCTCCTGGGCCACAGCTCAGAGCTGGATTGGAAGAGGAGCAACTGTGACTAGAACCAGTGCCAGCAACCCATATGGGATTATGCAGCGTGGCCCCTAGCTCTGTTTTTTTCTTACAAGGTTCCACTGGGTTCTTCCCTGGTCGCTGACTGGCACCCGGGGACAAGGGCTTCCCAGAATGGGTAAAGACTCACTGTGCTCATTCATCTCCGTTGCCATCATTCACCCAGCGTCCATCCATCCTGCCTCACCTCCACCGTTCTTGTAAACGGCTAAAGTGTCTGGTCCGCATTTTCCCCGGCAGTACCGTGATCAAACAGCTCATTCCTAGATGAGGGGCAAACAGGTGACTCAAATGCAGTGGTCGAAGAGCCAGGGAGCGGCCGGCACAGGTTACGTGTGCTTGGGGCTGCACAACAGCGGCTCCTACAGGTGAGTGAAATTTTGAAGGTCTGTGGAAGACAGAATTAAAAGATAAAAATAAAAAGCACATTTTTTTCCTCAACCAACGGCAAGACACTTCTCTAAGGAATGTCAAATAGTCTTTTTTATGTTACTGACCGAATAAAAATGTTTGCTTTTAAAAGATATTTATTTTGGGGCCTGTGCTATGGCATAGCAGGTAAAGCTGCAGCCTGCAGTGCCGGCATCCCATATGGGCGCTGGTTCTAGTCCCGGCTGCTCCACTTCCGATCCAGCTCTCTGCTGTGGCCTGGGAAAGGAGCGGAAGACAGCCCAAGTCCTTAGGCCCCTGCATCCGTGTGGGAGACCTGGAAGAAGCTCCTGGTTCCTGGCTTTGGATCAGTGCAGTTCTGGCCGTTGCGGCCATCTGGAGAATGAACCAGTGGATGGAAAACCTCCCTCTTTCTGCCTCTCCTTCTCTCTGTGTAACTCTTTCAAATAAATAAATAAATCCTTTTAAAAAGATATTTATTTTGTTTTGCTTTTATTTATCTATGGAGAGAAAGAGACAGAAGGGCAGAGAGAGAATGAGAGAGAGATTTCCCATCCACTGAGTCATTCTCCAAAGGCCCCCAACTTCTGGGGTTGGGCTAAGCCAAGGACATGAGCCTGGAACTCCAACTCCGTCTCCTACGTAGGTTGTGGAAACCCAACCACTTGAGGCATCGCCACTTGCTCCCAGGGTGTTCCAGAAAGCTGGAATTGGAAGCATATCTGGGACTTAAGGCCAAAGCACTCTGAGATAGGTTACGTTTCCCACACAGTGTCTTAGCCACCACATCAGATGCCGCCCTAAGGACTTTTTGCCATTGGGAAGCTGGATGGAGCTAAAGCAGGACTGTGAGGTGGACGACTAATGACTGCCCAAGGAAACTTGCAGAGTTGTTCCTGTTGGAGGGGGAATGAGTAGAAACCTCATCAGAGTGGAGAAGGACCCTGGGAAGTTTTCCCAGCGGTGCTCCTGTGTCGAGCTTCGACTAACATTCTCAAAGCACTCTCAGAATGAGCAGGTTTTGTCACTCTTTGGCCTTCTAGAAAGTCAGCAAGCATGGCGCTTGAGCACCCCAGAGAGCTGTTGCCATGACCTGTGCTCCTGACCGGGCCACTCGCACCTCTCGGTAGCCACTGCTTTGATTGTGCTTTGTCTCCAGGATTGTATGGTGAAGCCATGTTCCACCCCCTGGCACAATCCCTTGAAGAAATGCTTCAAGATCTTGTTCCTACTTGTTTAAATTTCCCAATGGAAGCTCTGTGCTTATCCTCAACTAACGTGGGAACAGCAGGGTGGACGCCCACGGAGCAGAAATCAGCTCCATTTCAATGTGTCATTCACAGTGGTGTGAGTTGATCCAGTTGAGATACCTGTGCTGCTTCTGCTGTTAGCCATTGGTCCTCTCAGTTAGGGTATGAGCAAGGTCAATTATTTCCTCACAAACACAAGGGAATGGTAGCCACTGGAGGCCTCATCTTCAATCTTGTCTCACTCCTCCTCCTTACTTTAAGGAGTGGAATGTACATTTTTAGATTCAATGATTGTTTTCAACCCTTGTCTCTACTGTTGAGGAGCAGTGTAATTTTCTTAGTATTTGTTGTAAATTTCTTATTGTTTGTTGAACTCTCAGTGCAGGGTTCATCGTATGAGCGTAAAGTAAACTGAACGTAGATCATTGTAAAAAGTAAGAGCAGGAACAGGCGAGGAAGGAGAGGAAGTGGGGGAGTGTGGCGGGGGGGGGGGGAGTTCAGAGGTACCAATGTTCCCAAATCTGTCTACATGAAATATACAGTTTGTACACCTTAAATTAAAAAGGAAAACAAAACAAGAAAGGCCTCACCCTTCTTAAAACCGTTATCTGTAACCTGCTGATCCCCCTGCGGCTTCATTCCCATAAACTCTCAAAAACCATCAGAGACTTCACCACTCTCCCACTCAGGCTTCTCTGGAAACGTGGCGTTTGCTCTTGCTTCTTGTTCACGTTTCTCTAACGTGGGGTCATTTCAAAGGGTTGTCTGCTTGACTGACCCTCAGTCATGGCTGCTTCGCTCACAGAAAGTCCTGTGCAGCGCGTTCCCTTTGCTCTGTTCTGGGGACACGGAGGGGCTCAACATACGTGTGTGTGTGTGTGTGTGTGTGTGTGTGATTACACTTGAGACTCAGACTGTGGTCTGTACAGATTTAACCAGCTCAAAAATTGAGATTCAAATGTGGCCATCTTAGACTTGTCATGGGAGCTTGATAAAGGCTCCCAAAGATCATTCTGGAGAAAGAATACAGACATAAAACAGAGTGCAAATGACGATTATTGGAAGAAGACAAAATAGGGGGCACCTAGCTGTCCAGGTGACAAAAAAATTATATTTCTATAATGAAGAGGGCAGTAGATAGTGCCTAAGATGGGATACTTCAATAGTAGGTCATAATATATATGACACAAATGAAATATAGCAATGTAAGCTGTCAACATTGCATCACAAATGAACTATAGTAACATGTGATAAAGGCGCTAACAAAAATGAGCATTCAGCAACATTTGACAAAGAAGTGATGAAGAAATGGGCAAAAATCCCGTGCTGACACCCACGATTTGTGTGTCCTGCTGCACCTGCCCTGCATAGCCTCCCCCTCCCCCACAGGGAGTGTGCATCAGGAGTGGTGAACCTAAGTAACGGCACCTCCCTTGCGAAGCTTCCCTGTACTGGGGACTGTCCCGGTGGAATTAAGGTTCCCAGTGAATTAACTGAGTTCATACGAAGTGAGATTGTTCAGGATAGATCGGACCTAGTGAGGGGTGGCCTTAAAAATGAGTTCTTCCAGAAGATTCCCATGGCAGAGGGATGATGGAGGGGGCCTACGAGCAGGCTCTAGGAGCTGAGAGAGATCTCCAGCCAGCCAGCCCTGAGTGAGAGAGCGGGGAACGGGATCTGCCCCCGACCCGAGGGAGCCGGCAGCACAGCCTCCCCGGTCAGATGCAGACACAGCCACGCATGCCTCACCTCGTCCTGATGAGCAAGACACTGCACCTGGACCTCTGAGCTGTGGACCTCTGACTCAGGAGGCTGAGTCTGTGGATTTGGTCTCCAGAAACAGACAACTGGTGCCGAGGGGAAGAGAGCGACGGTTCAGAACACATCAGCAGGGCGGTTTGGTAAGTGCTTTGCAGCGTTTAGTATGCCTCTTACTAAAACCCGCAGCGGAGTGAATCCCAGAAGGGTGAGGTCATTTGACGAGACATGGGAAAGCAGGCTGTCCTACGTGGCTGGGGGCTGCTGGAAGGTCAATGGCGAGCGCTGTCAAAGCATGGACACAGTCGCGGAGGCTGAAGTCCAAGAGCAAGGCGCCGGCATGGTCAGTTCCTGGGGAGGGCGCTCCTCCTGGCTGGCAAGCAGAAGCCCTTTGCCATCTCCTCGCATGGCCGAGAAGGAGGGTGAGGCTCTACTCTCTCTTCTTGAATATCCACCCGCTTATCACCCAATCGCCTCCCACGCTCCCTCTCCAAACAGCTCTGGATTGGGCAGTAGGGTTTCCATGCAGGAATTTCAGAGGGGTGCAAGCATGCCATCCACAGCACGTACACTATCTGGGGGAATACTCACCTGGTGTGAGACACAGGCATAACTTTGGAGAATGACAGTGGTAAGAAAATCCTCCCACGATTCAATAGGTTTGAAAACACAAAAATTAAAACTTCTTCAAGTGAAAATAATAACTTGAATCTGGGAAAATATTGACCTCAGAGACGACTGGTAAAGATGAAGTATCTTACAGAATTATGTATTAAGCGTTCATCAGCATCGATGTACGTCTGTGTGCACTCCTGCAGAGAACGAAAGTCCTGACCCGAAGCGTCCATGTCCAGTATCACCTGAACAATGAAACCATGAGTACTTGAAAGTTTCCAGAGAGTGCACTTGCTTTCTGCTTATGTTGTACAGGACTTTATTGATGTTATGATTGTCAAAAGGTAGTTATTACACATATAATACTATTTTCATATATTACTGTAAGGTAGAAAATTTAATAGGATTATTTGTATTTTTAAAATTTTGTAAGTTTTTAAGCAATGAAAGTAAGGGAAAACATTAGAACGTAATTGCCTGCGTGGGTTATGATTACAACTGTGTACAAGAATTGTAAGCTTGTAGTCGGGTCAGACTTGGAAGACAGCACGTTGACATTACAGTTGGTGTTGTTTTGGAGTGATGAGAAAGGGAGAGCTGTGTTCCTCCAGAGTCTCCCATATTTGAATTAAGGACGCGTCTGTATCTGCTAAACCTGAAGACTGATGGGTGGTCAATGATAGATAGAGATGGGGATCGATAGATGACAGATAGATGATCTACTGATGGAGGGACAGACACAGAAGCATACAGGTAGACAGAGATAGAAGATAGAAGATAAATAGATGATAGATGGATAGATAGATAATAGATAGAAGATAGATAGATGATAGATACATAATAGATAGATGATAGATAGATAGATGGATAGATAGATAATAGAGAAGGGTAATCTTGTCATATAAATTAGCTCCCTGTGTCTGCTGTAACACAGTGTCTCAGACTTAGTGACGTAAACAACATAGTTATTTCCTAGCAGTTCCGGTAGCTGGGAGTCCAAGTTCAGGGTGTTGGCCACATTAGTCTGCTGTGGTCTCTCCTAGCGTGGGGAAGGCTGTCTCCTTTCTGTCTTCCTAGGGTTTTCCTTCTGAGTGTGTCTGTCTCCAAATCCCTTCTTCTTATAAGGACACCAGTCATATTTTTCCAGGACTCACCTTAACAACTTCATTTTTTCTTTCTTTGTAAAAAGATTCATTTATTTATTTGAAAGGCAGAATTATAGAGAGAGGAGAGACACTTCGGATGCACTCCCAGATGACGACAATGGCCAGGTCTGGGCAGGCCAGCTTTACCTGGGTCTCCCATCTGGGTGGCAGGGGTCCAGGCACTTGGGCCATCTTCTGCTGCTTTCTCAGGTGCATTGGCATGCCGCTGGATCAGAAGTGGAGCAGCCGGGATTAGAACCGGCACTCATATGGGATGTCGGCACTGTGGTAGTGACTTAACCCTTGGCACTGCAAAGCTCGCCTAACCCCATTTTTTCTTAATCCCCCTGAAAGATCCCATCTCCAAACATGGTCACGATTTGTGTGGAGGATAAAATTCAGCCCATGCCTTGTGCAAGGACGGCTCCTTTTTAACTGAAGAGCGGCACTCAGCCGGGGATTCTGTCTCTAAGATGTGGCCTTAGCAAAATTACTTAATACGACAGCACTGGCACGTCTGTCCTGAATTTGTGTCCTTTCACCCTGCATTGGTCAAAGGGTAAATATGACCGTGGCTTCACGTTAGGAAAATTAACTAAAATGAAGTCTGAGGAGGATGAGGCGTGCAGCCGGGGGATGGTCACTTCTCATGGACTGACGGTGCTTCGTAAATTATTTTGAAGGTGGTTGGACGTTCTCGGACCAGGGTCAGGGCTCAATCACGCTTGACACGCTTGTCGGCCTCTGTCTCCTTCTGGGTCCTGCACGTGATCCAGCCAGACACCTGCTTCGGACGCCCAGCTGCTTGCTGGTGACCTTGGCGGGATGTGAGCGACTGGACTTGCTCCCGAGACCCTCACAGCCTGCACGGGCTGCTCGGGGGCAACACTGCAACCACCTCTCGTCACAGAACTGGCTCCTGCTTGCTGGTAGACCCTCCCAAGGAAAACCTGCTTGGCTATGCCCTGGGTCCCAGTAAGGGATCATTCGGCTCCCAGGCCTGGCTATCTCTCTGGCTCAGGCCCACTGGCTGGCTGAGTGTGACGTGTCTTGGACAGTGCCCACTGACCCTGCAAGGTGTGCTGGCCTGGTCACTCTGGGGTCTGGGAGCAATTAACAGCTTTGCTTTGTCCTGTGTCCTGTGGCATGGCCTCTTCTGCATCTCACCTGACCCTCTCTCCCCTCCTGCCCAAGGCTGTCCCAGACAGAGGCTACAGTAGAAGGAACAAACTGGACACAGGTCACCCAGAGTCACAAGGACTTCTGCCTATATAAGCATGTGTTCTGGGAGGTGAGACAGTCAGATGGTAGGTCATTGGATGGGACAGAGAAAGGTAAACCATGAACACCCGCGGCCAAGTCCCTGAATTCCCAGCTGAGCTGGGCTGAAGCTCATGGTCTTTCTACGGGAATCCTCTACCACACAGGAGAGAGAACTTGAGGCAAATCAAAATCATTGCCCTGTTCTAGAATAGGTCCACATGATTATCTGACAAATGCTTCAACTGCTTGTGATGGTAACTCGCTGTGGGAAAATAGGCCACAGGTACACTGTGGCTTCCCACGCGAACATTGTCTGCCCCATACAGACACAAGCCCTCAGAGAAACAAGACTCCATGTTTCTCCTTAGTTCTAGAATTTCTCACAGCACCTCTGCAGTATGGGATGAAGACATACAAGTCACGTGGGGGCATGGTATTGCAAAAGTACCAAGAAGGAACGGGAACCATAGAAACTGGGCAGCCAACAATGCCAGCAGGACGGATGGCAGATGGACCAACAGAACTGGAAAGTCAACGCCAAGGACTAGAGGCGGCAGTGACTGAGTTGGACAACATTGTTAGAGACGATTGCAAAACAGCCAGATTCAGCTGATGGGAACTCCCGCAGGACTTCTACCTGCAAAGATGAAACCCAGGGTCGGGCAAGAGCTTTCTCATGGAGACGGATGCACCTGCTGGTTCTGTTTGCTGTCTTGTAATGGAGCTCAGAAAGCTGGGATTCCAGCAAACGGACCCGTCTGAGGGCTCACCTGCAGCAGGATTTTCCATAAGAACTACAAGCATCTGTGACATCCAGATACTCGCAACCACGGTGGGTCAGTGCGCTCCTCACCTGTGGAACTCACCGCTGACCATCACGGACTCAGGCCAGTGCTACGGTCATCCCAGCACCAAGCCTCTGCCAGAAACCTGCACCAGAAGTCCTTTGCTGTTTTGCAGTGTGGCCATCAATATTTGCTCATGTGAAGCCAGAATCGCCTTGCCCTTCAGGAGTTGGCTGCACCAGCTTAAAGTCTCTGGCAATGACTAAGTCTGCTGCCCTAGTGGTCCGAGTAGATGCATCACTGCCCGTGCCACTGGTGTGAGCCAGTTAGAGAGGACCAGACGGCACAGGGATGTAACGGGTGCACGAATGCATGCAGAGCCCCAGCAAGAAGACGACACCTGCAGAAAGGGTGGACTTGAGCTTCTTCAGGAATAAGGGTAGATGCAGATCTCCAACAAGGAAAACAAACTGACACTGTAGGACAGGGTTTTTTAATATTTATTTATTTATTTGAAAGTCAGAGTTACACAGAGAGGAGAGGCAGAGAGAGAGAGAGAGAGATCTTCCATCCGATGGTTCACTCCTCAGTTGGCTACAATGGCCAGAGCTGCGCCAGTCCAAAGCCAGGAGCCAAGAGTTTCTTCCAAGTCTCCCATGTGGGTGCAGGGTCCCAAGCACTTGGGCCATCTTCTACTGCTTTCCCAGGCCACAGCAGAGAGCCAGATCAGAAGTGGAGCAGCCGTGTCTTGAACCAGCACCCATATGGGATGCCAGTGCTTCGGGCCAGGGCATTAACCCACTACGCCACAGCACCAGCCCCTGTAGGACAGGGATTGACCAACTACTCAGTGGCCACACATGACTGTGATATTTTCTTTGGACAGAGAGACAGAGAAAGAAACAAAAGGACCTCTCATCTGCTGGTTCATGCCCCAAGTGCCTACAATGGCCCAAGTCTTTATCCCAGCTGCTGGGATAAAGGAATTCAGTCCTTCAATAGACAAGTTCTCAGTGCCACCCCGTCCCCTGGAGTTGTCTGATAATCTTGAGAGTAGTGATCCTGAATTTCCTACGAGTCTCTCCTTGTCCTCCCTATTGGTGATGCGTGGCTTCCTGGTGGGGATGTGTCTTGAAGAGTGAGATGATGACAGGCTGGGCTGCCTGATTTATTCACGTGCCCAAGACAAAACAGAGTGTTACGTGGGTGAGCCCACCGAAGTCTCCCAACAACCCTTTGTACTCAGTTTATCTTTTCTTAAGGGGAGAAAATTGAGCACTGGGGAGGCTGGATGACTTGTCATAGACACACAAGGAGTCAGCCGTGGGAACTGGGATTTGGAGCAGGGCCATCGATGGCCATGGGTGTCTGAAGATGGGCAAGTCGGGACAGGGTAACTCGGGCTGCAACAACAAAGCCGTAGGGCTCCTGCGCGGCTCTTGGCCAGGAAGGCTCATCCTGTGCTCACTACGCGTCCGGCATGGGTGGGCTCTGATTCCACTCCAGGAGTCCTTGTCTCTGGGCCCCGAGGCGATGGCACAACCTCTCTCTAGAACACTTCACTCCTGCCGTGCTGGCTCCTCAAGTGCCTACCTGCACGTGTCCTGTGCCTGTTGATCACGCGGCACCGGGCAGAGTGGGTCAAGTAGTCAGATGAGGACAGCGGACAGGAAAGTGCCATCTCCCCCAGCAGGGACGATGGATGCCTGAGCCCCATGGTGCTGTCTGCCACGGAGCGTGACATAGGCCTCCAGCCAGGGTCCCAGGGTCCCAGGACTGGCTGCGGCCACCTGAGTCCCTCTCTCTGCTCTGCACCTCGCTTTATAGAAATGATTGAGCCTCTCAGTTAGAAGACTCTGACTCCTTCCGGTGCCCAAAGCAACACTCCGTCTCCTCTCTCTCCGTCTGTCTCCTCCTCTGTGTCTGTGTGTGCACGCACGTGTGTGTGTGTGTGTGTGTGTGTGTGTCTCACTCCCGAAAGCTGATAGGTGGATAGACACAGAGATGGCAGATGACTTATAGATAGGTAAAGATAGATGATAGAATAGGTAGATATAGACAGATAGATGATGACAATAGATGATAGAGGTAGAGACAGATAGATGAGGATAGATACGTAGGGACAGTAGATGATAGATAAAGATAGATGATGGTGGTGATGAAGACAGGTAGGTAGGTAGATAGATAGATAGATAGATAGATAGAAGCAGAGATCGATCAATTGATTTTAAGGCATTGGCTCACTCCATTGTAGGGTCTGGCACGTCGGAGATTCACAGGAGAAGCCAGCAGGCTGCAGCTGAGTAGGAGCTGCTGTTTCGCTCTTCAGTCCAAAGACTGACGTCTGGTGCTGTCACTCCTTCTCCTTTGGAAAACCTTGCTTTTTCCCCGTAATTCCTGCACCTGACTGGACGTCAGCTCAGCATTTGGCTAAACTGGACAGCATAGCCTAACGTAGTTGACACATGACGGTAACTGTCAAGTTTAAGGGCCTGCTTACAGCAAACCTCATCACCCTCCTGGTGCTCTGAAGTCAGCCCTCGCTGCGGTAACAGCTCCCAAGCATTTCAGCGATCTGATTAGTTAATCAATTAATTGCCATATAAAGTCCGAAACGCATATTCCCAGTTGGAGAGCGGGGATTCAGTGACCCAGGCACCTGCCACCTTGTGGCTCCTGCACCGCTGCCCTGGGACTGTCCAAACTGCTGAGCTCATGGCCATCGAGCCTGTGGATGGAGGAGGAGGGAGAGAAATTGCTGTGGGAATATTCCACAGAGCCAAGAAGGAATTATGATAAATCACTCCTACTTCCAGCTGGGGGATGGGACTCAGATCCTTGTCCAGATCTGACTCAGGAGAATCCTGGAAAAACAATCAAACTTGGACCAAAACTTGTACTCGTAGCAAAAGAACGGGCTTGGTGACATTCACGCCAGCCTTGCCTCCATTTGCACCCTGAATTCTCCACGGTGATCTTAAATGCTAACAAAGAGGGCACTTTAAGAAGTTCATGGAAAGTATGTCTTATGAAAAAAAAACTATGTGTGGATTTTACAAGATTTTTGCACCCAAATGAAGTTATCTTTCAATTCCATTTCTTGGAAAAATGAACTTTTTTTTGGGCAGGCTGAGTTAGAGAGAGAGAGAGAGACAGAGACAGAGACCAAGGTCTTCCTTTTTCCATTGGTTCACCCCCCAAGTGGTCGCTATGGCGGGCGAGCTGCGCTGATTTGAAGCCAGGAGCCAGGTGCTTCCTCCTGGTCTCCCATGTGGGTGCAGGGGCCAACCACTTGGGCCATCCTCCACTGCAGCCCCCGGTGCAGAGAGCTGGACTGGAAGAGGAGCAACCGGGACAGAACCAAGTTCCCCAATTGGGACTAGAACCTGGGGTGCTGGCGCCGCAGGTGGAGGATTAGCCTAGCGAGCCACAGCGCCGACCCAAGAACTTTTTGAAGTACCTTTGTAGATGTGAGGAAAAGAGATGACAGCACTCCACGAGAGCTTCCCGTGTGCTGGGCTCTCCGCTTCTCAATGGTGATGCTCTCCTGCCTCTGACTCGCTGTGGCAGTGACAGCGCTGACACCACCCACACGTGCGACACTCACTGTCTGAAGCAGCTGAGACAGAGCTGTGCTTCCCCCGAGGGTGGGGATTCCCAACCTCACATTGTTCTTCGCTGATTCTAGAAGGAAAAGCAAAGAGTTAAGTGTCTCAAAGAAGAAAAAAAACCTCCACTTTTTAGAGTCCGCTTCTAAAATGCCTCTGAACATCTCCGCGGCTAAGAGCCCCAGCACGGAGTCGCACACCAGCTCATCTTTGCTCAAATGGGCTTCGTTTCTTAGTGACCCTGTCAACAGCTCTGCCAAGCTAATTTGCTAGTTCAGTGGCTCATCATCAGCTCCTCTTACATGAAACTGACAAAGGTCAAGTGTGCAAAAAAAAAATTTGATTTTGGTCCTTAATCTAAGGAGTTGCAATGTATCTCCGCTCCTCGACTGAATTAACGAGAAACTCATCTAATTGCTTATTACACACGGAGGAGCGAGGATGTCCTTGCGGCTCTGTATCCCTACCTGAGTGACACTTGAGGCTCTGTTTATGCTAATTTGATCAGAAGCACCTATGATGTGTCTGTGCATCCATCCCGATGTGTTGGTCCCAGGATTCAGAGGCCACGTGACACGGGTCACCTCTATCATTCTTGAGGGAGTAACCTAACATTCTCTCGCTTTCTGCACGCTGACCTGCTGGGAGCTGGTTCTAATGCATCCTGCATTTATGATCCTGGCCAAATTGCCTACACTGGCTAAGCCTCAGTTTATCCCTCTGTAAAGTGGACCTTCTAAATTTACCTTCCACCCGGGGCATTTAGGATTAAATGATCATTTCTATAGCAGAGTCATCTGTCCACATGGTTTGCCAACTCATCTCTAGCTGCCCTTCTCTCTGTCCAGGTAAATGTCAGCTGCTTTTCCCTGCACATAGAGCATTTTGTTTCGCAGCAGAAGAAGCCGACTGCTATGGTTGGAATGTGGTTGGTTTCCACCACAACTCAAGCTGGACTTCGGTAGTCAGGGGCAGTGTGGGAGGTGAGGTGTGACGGCAGGTGTCTGGACCGTGTCGTGGAGCCCTCCTCTACAGTGTGATGCCGTTGCTCACGAGAACGGGGCAGCCGCCGTGGGGCTTCAGCCTCCTCTTCCCTCTTGCCCCCTGGTTCGCTCTGTCCTCTGACTTTCCACCGTGAGACAATGCAGCTCAAACTGTCCCAAGAAGCCGCGCAGATGTTGGTACCATTCTATTGAACCTCCAGAACCGGAACCAAAATGCACCTGTTTTCTTTACAAAGTATCCGGTCCCATGCAGTGTATTACAGTCAGACAAGGAGACCCACGTGAGCTGAATGCGATACAAACTGAGTATTTCATTTAAGTACAGGGCCTTCGCACCCACAGCCGCAGAGCATAGCACAGCCAGTCCTTGACAGGGCCCGGGCAGCGGCCTCCCAGCCCTGGGCATGGGCCCAGTTCCTTCTCATATGGCTGTAGATCTGCTTTGTCGTTTCTACTGTCCACCTGCTGGGGGACGCCCCAGCTTAGCTCTGAACTTTTTTTTTTTTTGACAGGCAGAGTGGACAGTGAGAGAGAGAGACAGAGAGAAAGGTCTTCCTTTGCCGTTGGTTCACCCTCCAATGGCTGCTGCGGTCGGTGCGCTGCGGCCGGCGCACCGCGCTCATCCGATGGCAGGAGCCAGGTGCTAGGTGCTTTTTCCTGGTCTCCCATGGGGTGCAGGGCCCAAGCACTTGGGCCATCCTCCACTGCACTCCTGGGCCACAGCAGAGGGCTGGCCTGGAAGAGGGGAAACCAGGACAGAATCCGGCGCCCCGACCGGGACTAGAACCCAGTGTGCCGGCGCCGCAAGGCAGAGGATTAGCCTGTTGAGCCACGGCGCCGGCCCTTAGCCCTGAACTTTTAAAGAACCTGCGACACGCACGCATGTACACACACACACACACACACACACGCACACAGGCTTGCCTTTCTGAAATGTGTCACATGGGTTCCAATTCCAAACGTGATTGGCCAGCCTGTGTCGCTGTTCCCACCTTGCCCTTGGCGCTGCTGTTTGCATCCTGAGGTCCCCCAGGTGTGGGCCAGGGAGGAAGCTGAGGGGGCATTGGGAGTTTGTAAAAGACACCACAAGGGACGTCTGCTATGAGGGGAATTGGCGGCCGATTTGGTCTGGATGGGAAGTAAGGGAGTCTTTGCCTCCTCCTCTATTTGCTAGAATCCAGGGACAGGCGGGAACGTCTCTTGTTTCAAGCGCAGGTTGCTGTAGGGTTGAGGGACCCGATCATGGAACCTGCAGCCAGCGCCATCGGAAGCCCTGGGAAGCACGAGCGCTGGTACAGAGGTGACCTCCTGGCTGCTGTGCACAGGGGGAGCGACAGACCAGCGTGGGCTGCAGCTCTCGCCTGCCACTGACACAGCGGCAGGGGCCTCTGCCCAGGGCCATGGGCAGCTCTGTCCCTGCAGCCCTAGAGGACCCAGACCCCGTCACTGCCGCCCGTGGTGCCTTCCAGAGAACACCAGCAGCTCCCCGGGAAGAGGCCCTCTCGCTGATTCCCGAGGACTGGGCTTGTTTTTCCGTATGAAGAATTTCGATTGTGTTTATGTGCAAAAATCAGTGCTATCCACACATTCACACACACACACACTGAATTTCAAATCAATATTTAATTTCTTCCTACTTTAGGGCTAAGTTGTTATTAGAGGAATTCAAAGAAAGATGTTCACGATTGCATTCCCTTGTCAAGAGACGGCCTTTCACAGTCCTTCTTTATGTAAGTTGAAATAAATAGAGATGGATAGCCAGCAAGCTAGACAGATTCAGAAAAGGAAATTGTAGTCGGCTTTAAGACAACGAATGGGGTCAGGCCGGCGCTGTGGTGCAGTGGGTTAACTCCCTGGCCTGAGGCACTGGTATCCCATATGGGCGCCGGTTCTAGTCCCAGCTGCTCCTCTTCTGATCCAGCTCTCTGCTGTGGCCTGGGACAGCAGTGGAAGATGGCCCAAGTCTTTGGGCCCCTGCACCTGCATTAGAGACCTGGAAGAAGCTCCTGGCTCCTGGCTCCTGGCTTCGGATCAGCGCAGCTTGGGCCATTGAAGCCATCTGGGGAGTGAACCAGCAGATGGAAGACCTCTCTCTCTGTCTCTACCTCTCCCTGTAACTCTGTATTTCAAATAAATAAAATAAATCTTTAAAATAAAAACATAATGAATGAATCCACACATTTTAGCATCTATAACTTTTAAATGTCTTTATTTAGACAACTACATTCTAGATATTTCTTATTGAAAGATATATTATGCAAATAAACACATATTCTAACTTAACAATTGTAAGTCCATTAAGCAGATACAGAATTTCCATCTCAGAGATTTTGAAATGTTAAGGTGAGAGAGTTCAGGTAATTTGTCAGACGATGCCTTTGCAGAAGACAACCTAAGAAGAACCTACTGTAAGAGAGAGGAGTTCGGGGTTGGTTCAGAGTTTGTTCCCTAGTCTAAAGATAGAATGGACCATGACTCCTTAAGAATATCAAGATTATTTGTCAGCAAAAATAATTCTCCAAGATCTTCTCAGTGATTCTAATGACGGGAGTCGTTTTATAATAGAAAATTAAACCCGGCTTCCACGTATGACCGGGGCGAGCAGTGGAGACAGCACGTGTTTTCACACAGCAACCAGCATGAAGAGAGGCGAGGGCTGGAACAGCCGTTCCCCGGGAGGGGCACGCGGGAAGGAAGGGCAAGTCCTGAGAGACGGGGAGCAAGCGAAGCGGAGCCCAGGGATGTCCGCTTACTGCTTGCAAAGTCCAGCAGTCTCCCTGGGCTGAGGGCAGTTTGGGGGGCACCGCTGTAGGGCCGGGCGGCTTGCAGAGAGGGAGAGCTGCAGGGAGAAAGAACTCGGAGGTCTGCAGGGGCTCCCGTCAGCTCCTCGGGTGTGTGAGAGACTCAGCTGTGCCGACGCGCACAGGTGTGTGAGGGACCTGCCCGAGACTGGACAGAACCTCCTCCTGGAGTCCGAGGGGCAGACACTGGGGCGGGGCGGGGGGATCCCTCTTCCCTCAGCCAGCACATCCCGACGTGCTAACTTCAGTGGGAGGGGGACATGATGTTTATAAGATAGACTTTACTCACTGGATAGGAAGAGTGACAGAGGTGACAGAGCGAGATGGAGAGACAGGGAGACAAAGAAACCTTCCAGCTACTGCTCACCCTCCAAATGGCTGCGCCCGCGGAGCCTGAGTCTCCCAGGGGGGTGGAAGGGGACCAAGCCCTCGGGCCATGCTCCCCGGCCTTGCCGGTGCATTAGCAGGAAGCTGGACCAGAAGGGGAGCAGCCAGAACTCAGACGACTGCTCCCATGGGAGACGCCAGCATCTCAGGCAGCAGCTTAACCTGCTGTTGTGCCACAGTGCCGAGCCCAGCAGGACCAAAATGAAGGCAGCTTCGGTGTGGCTCTGGCCTTAACTGACAAACTGTGAAGGCAGAGTCCAAACGCATCCAGTGGCTTCCATGTTTCTCATCTACATCCCAGAATGACACTTAATAACATTTACGAGAACACAAACTATCTGGCACTAGCAAAGAAAAATTCATTATCTTTAACTTCTCATCAAAATGGCATCCAACATTCAAAGAAGGAAAATCTGAGTTGTAACGAAGAGAACAATCAATCGATTCAAACTGACTCAGAAATGGCGCGGCTGATCGAGTGACAAAGGAGACTGTTGAAACAACCGTAGCTGTTCTCCACGTACTTCTTACATGCGATGAGCATGTTCAGGAAAGAGTATATTGAGGCCAGGGCATAGACGAACAACCCAGATACAACTCTACACATGGAGACTGGAACTTCTGTGATGGAGAGCGCACTAGGTGCTCGGTTTAATGCAGACCAGGCATTGCAGAGAGCTTACGATAGTGAGCTTGCCAACAGAATAGATCCAGAGAGAAAACTCGCACACACACACAACACAGGATCAGTGGCCCGTGAGGCAACTTCGGCTGGCCTCACACGCATGAGATCGGAGTCCTACAAAAGCAAAAAGCAAAAATATATTTAGAAAAACAAAGAATGCGATTTTTAAAAAAATGGTAGAAAACTATGTTCTATAGGCCCAAGAACGTCAATGAACATCAGATAGAAGGAATACAGGACAGAGATTAGAAATGAGAACGCAACGTGTCCACGTGTAGGATGTGGCTAAGGCCGTGCCGGGAGGGGAATTCATAGCATGAAACATCAATATGAGCAAGCAAGAAACGTCGCAAGGCGTTGACCTCAGCCCCCCTCTTCAAAAACTGGAAGATAAATCATGTCCAATGTATTCACAGCTACACAACCTGCATGAACAACCTTGGGCTCAGCTGCACACAGCTCCTCTGTCTCCAACCTTAGGCAGCCATAACCAGAGCTGTGAGCCATCCTGTCTCGCCCTGGCACCGATGGCGCCTCCATGATGCTGCACAGAGAATTCCCTCTCTGGATCTCCACTCCGCAGGACAATGGAGCAGGCTTACACACTGGGGAAGAGTTCTGAAAATGAGCAGAGGGTAGCGATAACACGTTACACAAAGGGGAACTATATGAAGGTACTTCTAAACAGCGATGGAGAAACGTCATGGATTTCAAAACAGCTGTGCATCAAAACAAACTTGCTGTGTAATTCCACCTTTCTACCAACGTATTGGCAGTGCACTTGTTTACAAAGCTCTGAAGTTACCCAGAAGCCCGGTGCCCGAGGGCAAAGGGTCCTTAGGGGTGCAGGGAGGCTGCGGTGTGGAGATCCCAGACCTGATCTTCAAGGAGACAATGCAGAGCATCCCCCGGCCTGAACTCGGTCAGTGACACCCACGGAGACCCTGCGTCCCAAGAGCACAGCCATGGGCTTCGAGAGTTGTTGTCTCATGCTTCAGTTTGTCATGAGCCCAGAGTGCAATGGTAAGTGAATAGTTACAGAATGTGTTGCCTGACACTCAGTTGACTACAAGGAAAATAGAAGGGGATATAGCTGTTCTTAGCAGGAGTTGGCCTATGCCAGTTCACTATGTTGGTACTGATTGCCTGAATTACTTCTTTAAGATTTATTCATTTATTTGAGAGGCAGAGTTACAGACAGAGAGAGGGAGAGACACAGAGAGAGGTTGTCCATCTGCTGGTTCACTCCCCAAACAGCTACAAACGTCTGCAGCTGAGCTGATCCGAAGCCAGGAGCCAGGAGCCTCTTCCAGGTCTCCCATGCGGGTGCAGGGCCCCAAGGACTTGGGCCATCTTCTACTGCTTTCCCAGGCCATAGCAGAGAGCTGGATTGGAAGTGGAGCAGCCAGGACTTGAACCGACGCCCATATGGGATGCTGGCACTGCAGGCGGCAGCTTAACCTACTACTCAGTAGTGCCGGGCCCTAAGTGAGTTAATCTTCCCTTGTAAAGTCTATCCATAAAGTCTCTAACAAGACCAAACTCTGAAATGTGGATTCTTTCTTGGAAAAATTCTTTTTAAAAAGATTTATGTATTTGAAAAGTAGAGTAACAGACAGAAAGGAAGATACACACACATACACACACACACACAGATTGAGAGAGAGAGAGAGAGAGAGAGAGATCTTCCACTGTTTCACTCCCAGAAGAGCCACCAGCACCCAGTTCTGGGCCGGGCTGAAGTCAGGAGCCAGGACCTCCATACAGGCCTCCCACACGGGTGGCAGGAGCCCAAGGACTTGGGCCACCTTCCGCTGCCTTCCCCGGGCGCATTTAGCAGGGAGCTGGTTTGGAAGCCCAGCAGCCGGGACGTGACCAGCGCTCTGATAGGGGATGCTGGGTTGCCAGCAGCAGCTATCCCACTGGGCCAGCACACCGGCCGCCTCGGAAAGACTCCCAAAGTACTTGTGGAACGTGCTTCTCTTTTTCTTCCCATTAGCTCTGATTCATTCGAATCTGAATGAATGATCGCCATGGAAGTGTGGGAAGAAACACACATGTGCGTCCCGCCCAGAGGAGACCGGGCGCGGTGCTCACGGGCTGTTGGCTGAGCAGAGTCAGTGACAGGCTCCTGGGAGTGTCAGGTGCTCCCCTACCTTCCTGCAGGAAGTGGCAAATGCCTGTCCTGCTCACTGGAGCACAGAATTAGCCGAGTGCGTCCGGGCCAGGCAGCCTGGGGAGAGGTGAACGGGAACCGGAGATCCTGTCCCCAGTGGGGACACAGCAGCAATGCCTGGGAACGAGACTGTCTGGGGTGGGCGTCATCGCGCTGGCCATGGGGCGGGGCCTGCCTGAGTCCTTGGAGGTCTCAGGATGTCCCCTGTCCCAGAGCGTGGTGGGGAGCAGGGCTGACAGAAGCTCACACAGTCGGGCTGCTGATTTCGAAAGGTCAGGAAGTGCACCACGCGCTGTGCCTGGTTCCGCCCGTGGGCGGTGCCGTCGGAAGGCACAGGCAGAGGGCTCCTGAGCTCTTCCCCGTCCAGGCTCCCTAAATGAGACGGCACCGTCCACCTGCTGGGCATGACTGAGGCTTTGATAGAGTCATTCCTTTTCCTTGTGCCGGAGGTCCAGAGCCTCGCGGTCTGGGATGGCAGGGTGAAGTCCAGTGTCCCCAGGGACCCAGCCCCCCCCCCCCAGACCATCATTCGACTCCAGCACACTTTACACTGACTTCTACTCCCAAGAAAACTCGAGGCCCAGGGTGGCCGTTGCAGCGCCTGCCTTTCTGGCAACATTCCAAGAATGAGGGGAGGAGGCAAACGAGGTCTCTGCTGTCAGTTTACCTGGAAACCCCATAGAACATTCTTTATGTCTCATTTGTAGGAGCTGATTTGCACAACTCCATTCCAGGCAGGGGTGGAGCTTGACAGGGAGATAGCCTTTTGCTCAGTGCTGTGCACACCTAGAATAAACTTGGAATTGGAATTGTGTTAGAAAGAAGGTAGGTAACCAGTAGCTGACTTTTTTAAAGATTTATTTATTTATTTGAAAGTCAGAGTTACATAGAGAGAGAAGGAAAGGCAGAGAGAGAGAGAGAGAGAGAGAGAGAGAGGTCTTCCATCTGCTGGTTCACTCCCCAGTTGGCCACAATGGCTGGAGCTGCACCAATCCAAAGCCAGGAGCCAGGAGCTTCTTCCAGGTCTCCCAAGTGGGTGCAGGGGCCCAAGCATCTGGGCCATCTTCTACTGCTTTCCTAGGCCATGGCAGAGAGCTGGATGGGAAGTGGAGCAGCCAGGACTAGAACCAGTGCCCATATGGGATGTTGGCATTGCAGGTGGCGGCTTTACCCACTAAGCCACAGTGCCAGCTCCTAGCTGACATTTTGACTTGCAACTAACCATATGATTCCCACTGGTGGATAGAAGCTACTTTTAGGGGAAAAATATCCCGGGTCAGGCACTGGGTCAGGCATTGGGCGTGCGGGTCAAGGGTGTCTGAGAGGACGCTGTGTCCCATAGCAGAGCGCCTGGTTCTTCCCCACGTCCTGCTCCTGACTCTGGCTTCCTGCAAATGTGGACCCGGGGGGCGGCAGTGGGGGCTCAAGCAGCTGGGCTCCTGCCACCCTCACGGGAGCCTGGATTGGGTTCCTGGCTTCTGCCTTCAGCCTCAGCCTAGGGGCCATTGTAAGCAATCAGGTGGCAAATGAGTAGATGGGAGCTCTCTCTCTCTTCTGTTTCTGTCTCTGCCTCTCAAATAAAGGAATGTGTCATTTTAAAAGCTCATTGGTTTGCAAAATTTCAGGAAGGAAAGAACAAGTAAAGGAGAAAGAAAACCAGAAACCACCGTCCTGTATCAGAAGAAAATGCCATTCACGTTTGTCCCTTTCCTGTCCCTCATTTTTGTGCATTTCATTTTTTATCATATGGCATGTGCTATACAAAACAAAACAGAATTATTTTAAAATGCACTACTGAATTCAATATTAACATCGGTTTATTAAAAACAAGAATCAGTTACGAATAAACTGAGACCAGTTATTGAGACTTAAAATCCAAGCACAAAATTCAACATGAGTTTTTCAGGGTATTTTAAGGTTGTCTTGTCATTCGATTTTCTACATTGTTGATGAAATATTGTATATAAACTGATCTTACTTTTTTAAAAAAAATATTTATTTGGAAGACAACAAAGAGATCTACAATCTGCTAGTTCTGGCCCCAAAATGCCTGCGACCGTCAGGGCTGGGCCAGGTCAAAACCAAGAGCCAGGAACTCTGCGTCTCCCACGTACGTGGGGCATCATCTGCTGCCTCCCCGGCACATTAGCAGGAAGCTGGGGTAGAAACGGAGAAGCCGGGACTTGAACCAGCGCTCTAACATGGGACGTGGGTTTCCCTGGTGATGTCTTAGCCTGCTGCACCACAACTCCCACCCCAAGCTGGGTGTAAATGATGAGTGTTCTGGAAGTCATAGGTCTTACATGAAACAAGATTTGATAGGAAGAATTATAGTAATAGGCTCCCGATTTCATTGATCCTAGGACATATTTTTCACATGTTAACATCTCTGAAATTGGAATGCAACCTATGATTAATGGCATATCCTCGTTTAATTGGCATCTTTTCTTTCTTAGTGGTACATAAAACAATGATACTTCTTATGATTGATAACGAATTAAGTTTGATGAAAGCAGTAATATCTGTCACTAAGTAGTTTATTAGTCATTCAAATTAACTGAAGTCATTCAGTGTAAAATTTAAAGAAGGAAAAAGTTCGGCAGCAAATCCTCTAGCAATAAAATGTGCCCATTATTCTGCTCTAACTTGGTTTTCAGAGAGAGCGAGGGGCACTGGTGACACGGCCAGTGTGACAGCGGCAGTTGGGAGTCGGGGATCACTGTTGGCATAAGGCTTCGGAGCCTGGGCCGTTCAGCAGTCGCCCAGCGTGTAGTCCCACCTCGCGCTTCCCCTTCGGCCTGCATGGGGGCTGAGCTGCTCTTCCTGGTTGTGCGTGCCCCTCCTATAGGGAGACCTTGCATCCCTGCGCCAGGGTCGGGAGTGCTTCATCTGTTGGGAACTTGATTCTCAAAGTCCCCCAAAGTCCCACGTTCGTATATGGGATATGCAATGAGGACATGGGGGGCCATCACGCGGATGGGGCCCCACGGTAGCCTCCGTGGCTGCATAAAGGAGAAGACTCGCCGTGGAGACCTGCCCCGTGTCTCCACGTGAGGCCTCCACCTGCTGAGATGCATAAAGGAGAAGACTCGCTGTGGAGACCTGCCCCGTGTCTCCACGTGAGGCCTCCACCTGCTGAGATGCTGAGCAGAGGCTGGCGCCGGGACCTTGGACTTTCCGGTCTCCAGAGCTTTGAGCCAGATCAGCCTCGATTCTGTACAAATGACCTGGTCTCAGCTGTTGCTTTAGCAACGGGAAACACGTCCTGGACACCTGGACACCTGGACAGTGCCCTCTACCAACCTAATGCAGACACGCGGTATATCCAAGCAGAAGCTGAGGCAATGGTCTCATTTGTGTCTTACCCTTTTCCCTCTGCTATGAGAAGAATGCATCCCAGTAGGATCAGACAAGCTGGCACAGGGGCACCTGCCACACGGACCTGGGCCACCCAGCAGCCCCCAAAGGTGAGGAGCACCATGAGCAGACACAAGCCTTCGTTGTGCATTTTTGCCACTGAGGTCTGGGGTCATTTGTTGTTACCACAAAGCTGACAAACACAAGACATCACCAATCATGGCAAGAGAAGTGGAGTCTGAGCGACACGGCCAGGAAACGCATCTCCTGGACCAGCACAGACTTCATCCTCCAGGTGCTGCACCTACCTGGCAGCACGTGACCTGAGAGAGGACGGGTTTGAGGGTCTCAGCTGGGGAAGAAAAGACCCAGAAGTGTTTTTGCTTCAAAACAGAACCTGAGCAGGGCTGGCGCTGTAGCTCGGTGGGGTAAGCTGCCTCCTGGGACGCCGGCATCCCTTATGAGCACGGGTTCAAGTCCTGGATTCTGCCTGGCCCAGCCCTGGCTGTTGAAGCCATTGGGGAGTGAAACAGGGTATGGAAGATTCTCTCTGGCTTTTGTTCTCATTCTCACTTTCACTCTCATTCTCACTCTCTGTTTCTCTCTGAAACTCTTTCAAATAAATAAATAAATAAATCTTTTAAAAAGTAATAATAAAACAGACTCTGATGAGCTGCTGCTGACTAAGGTTTCTTCACCATATTTTCCAACAGCCACGATGTTCCCATTCTTGAGTATTTTAAGTTGAGTTCATCGTTTAGGAATCTCGAGTTCCTTTGCATTTCTTCCCCTAAGAAGAGCGAATGAGTGATGCCCTTAAGTGGTTCAACAGACGACGGTGGCTTACCCTTGCTTCCCCACGTGGAGGGAGGCACCCCGGCCGTACAGGAAGAGGCCGCCACTGCTGCCGTCCTTCTCAAGACTTTAGGAGACAATCGCAGCATTTAGAGAGGGAAGCAGAGGTCCGAGCCGGCAGGATTTTGTTCACACTCACCTCTCCAACCCTGTGCACCCTGCAGCTGTAGCCTCGGCCCCTGGTGCATGGAAAAGTGTACTTAAGCCTACAAGGGTGCGTCTGCACTGAACATGGGCAGGCTCCCTCCCTTGCTCATTATTCCCTGAACAATACAGTGAAATACCTGCTAATAAGCCTCCTGTTAGCTTTGGAAGGAGCCTACAGGTGATGTGCAGCAAGTGGACAATGTGTGTGGGCCTCAAGCTCTCTGTCATTTCTTTTTTTTTTTTTACAGGCAATGTTAGACAGTGAGAGAGACACAGACAGAGAGAAAGGTCTTCCTTTTTCCATTGGTTCACCCCCCAAATGGCTGCTACAGCTGGAGCTACACCGATCCGAAGCCAGGAGCCAGGTGCTTCCTCCTGGTCTCCCATGGGGTGCAGGGCCCAAGCACTTGGGCCATCCTCCACTGCATTCCCGGGCCACAGCACAGAGCTGGACTGGAAGAGGGGCAGCCGGGACAGAATTTCGCGCCCCAAACAGGACTAGAACCCGGTGTGCCGGTGCCGCACGCGGGGGATTAGCCTGTTGAGCCACGGTGCCGGCCTGTCATTTCCTTTGAGGGACTTGAGTATCCTCAGCTTTTGGTACCCCTGGGTCGGATCTGGAGTGAGAGATACTGAGAGCACTGGTATTTCTAGGCAAACTATGTATCAGCCAGAAACCCACTGACCTGGTTTGCATTCACTTAATAATTTTGTCAGGATAGCTCTAGGCTTACATTGATGCTTTATCTGAACTGTGACCTCCATTCTCAAGTTCGTATCAAGTTAGGAACTAGGGACTTTTTGTTCAGTGGTAAACAGTGTAGCCCAGTGTTTGGAAGCATGCACTTGGCTGTAGGATGACGTCAGGTTTCATTCATTGGTTTGATGCTCCTCAGAGTTATTGGTTTTCTGTTTTTCCAGGGAAATATCCTGCATGGTATGCAGAGGTGGGCATGCTGTTTTTTTAAAGATTTATTTATTCATTTGAAAGTCAGAGTTAGAGAGTCAGAGTTAGAAAGTCAGAGTTAGAAGAGGAGGCAGAGAGAGAGAGAGAGAGGTCTTCTATCTGCTGGTTCACTCCCCAGATGGCTGCAATGGCCAGGGCTGTGCTGATCTGAAGCCAGGAGCCAGGAGCTTTTTCTGGGTCTCCCACACAGGTGCAGGGGCCCAAGGACTTGGACCATCCTCTGTTGCCTTCCTAGGCCATAGCAGAGAGCTGGGGCTGAGGTGGAGCTGCCAGAACTTGAACCAGCACTGCAGGCCGGGGCTTTACCCACTACGCCACAGCACTGGCCCCTGGCATGGCTGTTACGGCACTGAGAGTCCCATGGAGGACAAGGCACCAAACCAATGAATCAGACACAGGCAGAGAAGTGAAGCCAGGGCATCTGAGCTCGTCCCGCTGGGTCTTTGGAGCAGAGTGTGCCCCTCGCTGTGAGTAGGGCTCCCGTGTGTGTATGAGCATCTGCCGTCTCCCAGGATGGGCGGCTGCTGCTTTGGGATAGGAATGGGAGCCTGGTGGCTGGAGGCCTGGGTGTGAGTTAGCTCACCTCCGATGGGTAAGGTTTGCACTCTGGTCCTCTTAGATGTAGTGCAACTTCATCCCAGGGAGACGGCATCCTCTCTCCTCCCACCCCGCGAGGAAGGCTGCAACTCCCAAGAGTCCTCTGGAAAACTCCGGAATCGTCTGCTTAGAAAACGGCTCCTTCTCTTTTCTGAGGATTATCTTCCCGTCTTCTTGTAAACTTTTCTCCTCCTTAAGAAACGAGAGCCGAGGCAGCTCACACAGCACGCAGTGGATTTCTGCCGTGGAGCTCTGCTCACTGCCTCCTGTGAGGCCAGAGCCTCATGTGGGCCTCTGGGTGGCCCCGGTCAGCGGCTGCACCCGGAATCTGACTCCTGTCTGGGCCACCTCCATCCAGAGGCGCTCTGCTGCCTGTGAGGGGAGCACCCTCCTGCCCATGCTCTGACCAACCTGAGCATGCACTGAATGAACGCAGCCTGCGGCCTGCAGTGACCCCAGGAGCTCGGTCCCCAGGGTCCACGCATGCCTGATCCATTGGTCACTTCCTACTTTCCTTGCCTTCTCCACCTACGGTGGAAAGGCAGCCACAGGGACTATTTTGTTGACTCTACTCATTTCTGGGGCATTGAAAACAAATCACATCACTAAACTCAAGCTGAGAAGCCTGCCTCTGGGTATACCAGTTGTCCCTTCCGATCCACCCTCCACTGTCTCTTGTTTTGCTGGATTTTGTAAACTTGCAATGGAGTTTGGAGCAAAAGGAGGTACCATTTGAGGAAAGGGGGAGAGTGACCATCAAACAGAACAGAAAGGCCCTAGCTGTGCACTGATACCTTATGTTCCTGAACCAAAGGCAAACAGCACGTGTCAGTTAACATGGGCAGAGCCCTCTGAGGTTGGGGGCAGCTGATCTGGGGTATTGAGTGTAGACGCTTTAGAGTATATTTTGACTGCAAAACCATTAGCCGTTTGGGAAAATGTGTGTCTGCCTGCCTATGGTGTTAGTGGGAGGGAGGTTTAGGTGACAGTGAAGGGGTTAGTTGATAACTTCTACTCCAAGCCAGAGCATCATCCCCAGTCCCTTTGGCAAATCCAAGGACAGAGGGCCATCGATTGCTCCAAGAGGCAAGTGAGAAGAATCCTGCACAAACCTTTTCTTTAAAAAGTCGCATTTTGTGATTTGGATGTCAGATAATTCACTCTTTTCAATGATTTTTTCCATACCTTAATCAAGTTGTGCAATTGCCACTGTAAGTCTGCTGTAGCACGTTTTTGCCATTCTCCTAAGATGGTTCGTGCACATTTACTGCTAATTCCTCCTCCCCCACCTTCCTCACCCTCCTGCCCAACCCCTTGGCAGCCCCTGCTAGTCACTGCTCAACTTCAGTCACTCTAACTTTGCCCCTCCGGGATGTTTGATGTCAGTGGTAGCACATAGATGGAGTCTCTTGTGTCTGTCTCCTTTCACTGTGAACAACGCTTGGTTCCTTTTTGTTGCTAACATTCCTCCATAGGACTAAGTCACAAATTGGCTTTCCATTGCCCAAATGTTTTCAAGTTGAATTTACAGTTCAGTACAGCTTCAAATTATATCACAACAGAACATCGGCTCTGATACACAGACACGTCCTCTGCTTTTGTCCCTGGAAATTTTAGGAAAATCCTAGAGCGACTTAGTGGGCTGCTTAGTGGACCTCAAATCCACAAGGACCCTTCACTCCTCCCTGTCTTTGCACCTGATTCTTACTTGGATCTGAAGGTCTTTGTTCAAGCCAGAATTTTCAACATTATTTTTCCCTTCTGTTTTATGAAATCAACCTTTTGGTTATGCCTGTTCCTACCTTCAATATACATAAATAGTGAAGTGAATAGACACTGATGTAGAATGAAATAAAAGAATAGAAAGAGGACTAGAGATATTACATTGTGAATTTCTCCATATTTTAGCACAACAGCCAGGGCTGGGCCAGGCTGACCCTGGGAGGCAAGAGCCCCATCTGGGTCTCCTTTGAAGGTGCAGGGGCCCCAGCACTTGGACGATCTTCTACTGCTTTCCCTGGGGCCTTAGCAGGAAGCTGGACTCAGACCGATGCTGCTGTGTGGGATGCTGGAGCCCAAGTAGCGATGTAACCTGTTGCACCGCATTGCCAGCTCCTGAATTTCTCCACTTTACTGATGGGAAAATGGAGATTCCAAAAGCGAAAGGTCTTGCTCAGCCACACAGCCAGTGCACCAAGACTCAGGCAAGGACAGCTGGGCTCCGGTCCCCCTGGCGTTCCCACCACAATACCGGGGGAGCGGTCGGCTGAGCAGGAGAGGGTGAGGAGCCCGGAGCCCCTTCCACGTCGTCTTGGAAGTGTTCCTGGGGAACAGCGTGGCTGCAAGTGCGGATGCTCTTCCATCCACGATCTCCTCCCCCATGCGTTTGGAGTCTTGAATCCTATGAAACAGAGATTTTTAATAAAGGATATGGTCTTTGTCTTTCAGATAACAGAGTTTCTGATTTAATTAAGAGTGCGGGGGGAGGGCGCAGACGCCAGAATAATGAAAGCGCTTTTTCCTTTCTCTGAAGCTCTGCCAGGGCCATTTGCCAGGGTCCTTTACGAGGTGTGGTTTCGGGCTGGGACCCAGACACCTGCTGGCCTCCCCTTATTGCGTAAAAGCATCATCCAGATCCGGGGAGTGAGATGCACAAGCCCACGGGAGACCCCCCCAGTCCTCAGTCCAGTCCAGATCGAGTCGGAAAAGAACAGCTCTGCTTTATAAATCAATTAGGATTTATTGCCAGGGCCTGGAAGAAGTTGGGTTTATTCTCCTCTGGGACTCACCGAGCCCAGTGATAGCCTTGCTTCCATCAAGGGCTTTGGTCACAGTCCTAATGACGTTTACATATGAAGAGTTTCATTATTTGGGCTTAAGAGCACTTATTATTACCAGTCGGTGGCAAAAAAAAAAAAAAATACCGGGACTGTAAATTAAGAAGCTGATATGAAAATAGTGATGAAGTTTGCATTCTATCGAGCAAGTGTAGTTTTGTGATTAATTTTATGCATTATTTACAGTGATAGTTAAACATATTGATCTTAGCAACGAGGGAAGTGCTGTTACACCAACAGCTAGTTTGACTAAGAAAAAGGTAATAATTATCAATTAGCAGGAATCACTGCTAATAAGGTTGGGGGAAGTGCAGAACATTTCCGATTAGGAAGAACTGACACTTTCCCGGTGTTGTGTAAATTGCCAGGATTTTAAAAATACATCTGCCGCGTATGATATTTAAAAAGAAAAAAAAATGTGTGGGGCACATAATTACTCGCTACATCCAAGATGCAAACCTTTGTGTTGCTCTTTAATCATTGGGAAGAAGAGAAGCCACGGCTTGGAAGATTTTTTTGCCCTTTTCCATGGGTAACAAGTAAAATTAACTAACAGCTCAATTATTCTGGTAATGAGGCGATTGCCTCCCCACTTGCATAAATTCAATTTATTTTTCTTTCCAATGTCCTTCCCGCGACCATCAATCACTTTCCTTCTAGAAGAGAAAGAATTACGCACTAAGAGGTGGGCTGGGGAGAAGAGAAGGCAAAAGTGAGGCTGGTTGTGCACTACAAAGTGTAAGCAGAACTGAACATAAGAGAACACTTCACAAAGGAGCGACCGAGGCCCGCTAGGCTCGCTGAGCGGCCAGTGACTAGGAGAAGCCCGAGGTCCGGTCTCCCCGTGCCCGGGCCTTGCTGCTGCCCCGCCTTGAGCAGAGTGAAGCACATTCCTCACAGACTGCTCTGCACAAAGTCTGGCTGCTTGTTGATCGTCCCGTTTTATTAATCAATCAGAGCCTTCGAGTTGCCCAAGGTGAGCCACACACGTGGGATGGCTCCCAGCAAAAGCAAAGCGAATGTCTCTTCCGGTAATGAGGACAGCCTCATCCCAGACAGACACCTGGTTCCCTTCTAGATCTTCGAAACGCTCTGAACGGTCAAGAGCTGCCCCTGGGTGTCTGAGCAGCTGTAAAGGTTCAGGGTCCACAGGTCGGGAGTTGAGCCCATGGGTGTCCGTTGCAGCTTCACGGGGCGGTGTTTGAAGTCTGTTGCTTGCACCCAAGTCAGAGCCCAAACAAACTCAGGCTACAGCTCGCACATCCCCTGTGGCCTTGATCTCAATCGTCTGTCATATCCTGAGTATAACCCTGCTGAAAACAATGGGAGCACAAAGCCCGTGGCTTCTCCTCATTCTTTGTGTTTTCCAAAACCATCGTCACCCTACTTCTCAGCCAATCAGCTCCAGGTGATTTGTTCTCAGCCAATCAGATCCAGGCATCTTTGTTCTCAGCCAATCAGGTCCAGGTGTCTTTGTCTCAGCCAATCAATCAGATCCAAGTGTTTTTGTTCTCAGCCAATCAGCTCCAGTGTCTTTGTTCTCAGCCAATCAGCTTCAAGTGTCTTTGTTGACGAGTTCCTGCTGAGTTTCATGACCCGTCAGCCTGTGGTCTGCATTCTGCTCTCCCAGGACCTCGGGCGGAAGCTCCAGCTCTCCAGGCTCTGCTTTCCCTGCTGTGCATCCGCCCAGGGGTCTGGAGAGGCGTCCGGAGTCCTACTCTCTTGGGTCCTCACGTCCTCCCATCTACCCTGGACACTGCTGCCAGGGGAGCTCTCTGTCTTCCTTTTTACACTTTTGCATTTTTATTTTTAACGACACGTGAGAACTGTTTGTGGAGGACGGTGGGGCATGTCAATATGTACATACCACATGTGGCGAACAGACCGCATTGACTGCGCATTTGTCACCTCAGACTTTTATCATTTCTTCCTGCTGGGCGCTTTCAAAACCCTCTCTTCGAGCTATTCTGGAATAGTTCATCGCTGTCACCCAGAGTTCCCCATTGTGCTGTACAACATCAGCAGCGATTCTTCCTACCCAGCGGCGGCCCTGGAGTCATGAACCATCCTCTCTCCCCTCCTCCCCTACACTCCTCCTAAGCTCGTTAACCACTGCTCCACTCTGTCCTTTTCTGAGATCAGCTTTAGCTCCCGTGTCTACGTGGGGCCTTTCTGTGCCTGACTGATGTAACGGAGCCCGCAATTCTGTCTGTGTTGCTGCAGATGCCAGAATCGGCTCTTTTTTGTGGCTCTGTAATACTCCATTGTGCATACACGCATTTGCGCATCACAGAAACTGCATATCCACACTTCCTTAAGAGGGATACATTCCCACAGCCACATGTTGTCTTTCTTTCAAATTGCATGAGTAAATAACACCTACAGTCTCATTGTAAAATATCTAAGAGTATATCAGATACAACCAGTGATGAGGTTGTCCCTCATCCCCCGCAAATATTGCGCCCCCAAACACAGCCCGGCTCCCCTCCCTCTAGGCTCCCAGACCATATGGGAGTTCTGCTGCATTGCATTTTGCTTGATTGCGTCATGGGTGGTAGCATGCACCTACGTCTGTGTCTTATTCTTTCCACTTTACAGTAATGTAATTCCGAATCAGTTCATACAGCTACCAGAGCTATTTTCACTCCGTCTTTGGTAGCTGGGACTTTGGCAATCCAGGTTTCTTCTGTCGTTTATTGTCTATTGAAGGATAACCCAGAGTTAGTTCCAATGCTGATGTTGCTGTTACAAATCACAGTGCAATGGATGCATCCTGGACACAGAAATCCCCTTACCAGCCTCCCCCTGCAAGGAGTCTCTGCAAAGCTCCGTGTGGGGATCATTCTTTCTACTCCTGGAGCAGGTGAGGAGGCCACTGACTCTGCACGTGTGATCACCAGTCCACTCGTAGGTGGACACACCGGTACTGGTCATTCACAAGTCAGTCCACATAGCTACTCACCTAGAAGGCTCCCACGTCCTCTGTAAACATTGCCTCCCATCTTCTCATCCCTGATCCTAACATGAACCCCTACTCTATCATCCTTAACCCCAACCCAAACTAACTTCTCATCCTTAAACCTAAATTTAGCATTAGCCAATTCATCCATAAGTTTAGATCTAATCTTATCCTGCCCATTTCTGACCTTAAGCCTAATTTCACTTCTCCCATCTCTATCCATGAATCTTACCTCACTGTGCACATTTCTCTTCCTACAGGGTGAACATGATGGATAGATGAATGAGTGATTAACGGATGGGTAGGCAGGTGTATGGATGGCTGAGGGATGGATGGGTGGGTGGGTATATGGATGGATGGATGGATGCATGGATGGATGGATGAATGGATGGATGGATGGATGAATGGATGGATGGATGGATGCATGCATGCATGGATGGATGGATGCATGGATGGATGGATGAATGGATGGATGGATGGGTGGATGGATGGGTGGATGGATGGATGGGTGGATGGATGGATGGGTGGATGGGTGGGTGGGTGGGTGTATGGATGGATGGATGGATGGGTGGATGGATGGGTGGATGGATGGATGGGTGGGTGGGTGTATGGATGGGTGGATGGATGGATGGATGGATGGGTAGATAGATGGATGGGTGGGTGGGTATATGGATGGATGGATGGATACATGGATGGATGGATGAATGGATGGATAGATGGGTGGATGGGTGGATGGGTGGGTGGACAACGAAGTTTATGTGCACTTGAGTGTGCACTTGAGTGTGCAGGGAGTGTGTTTTACATCCATGATTATGATGATGACAACAGAACGAGTTAGTGGGTGCAGGGAGATCTGAAAAACAAAATTCATGCAAGGTGTCTGCACTATGACAGTGGCAGGAGAAATGAAGGTGCAAACAAATCTAAAGGTTTTGGCTCAGCAGCTGAGCTGTGGCTCACATTCCATATCAGTCCCATAGCAAAGAGCTCTCCAAGGCAGCTGTCTGCTAATGCACACCGTGGGAGAAAGCAGGCGATGGCTCATGTAACTGGGTCTCTGACAGCATGAAGGGGACCTGGACTGAGGCCCTAGCTCCTGGGTTTGGCCTCATCCACCCCTGGCTGTTGCATGTGTTTGGGGAGTGGAGTGAATCAGCAGTGGGAGATCTTCTTCCCCTCCACCTTCTCTCTCTCACTCCCTCTCTCCTTTTACCTTCTTTTTTTAAAGATTTATTTATTTTTTTGAACGTCAGAGTTACTCAGAGAGAGGAGAGGCAGAGAGAGAGAGAGAGAGAGAGAGAGAGAGCGAGCGAGCTTCCATCTGCTGGCTCACTCCCCAATTGGCCACAACTGCCAGAGCTGCGCTGATCCAAAGCCAGGAGCTTCTTCAGAGTCTCCCACACGGTTATAGGGGCCCAAGGCCTTGGGCCATCTTCCACTCTTTCCCAGGCCATAGCAGACAGCTGGATGGGAAGTGGAGCAGCCAGAACTGGAACCGGTGCCCATATGGGATGCCAGCACTAGAGGTGGCAGCTTTACCCACTACGCCACAGCGCTGTCCCCTCTCCTTTCCAAATAATAGAAATGAGAATGATTTCTTACGAGTCAGCGATGTCATCAGTAATGAAAAAGGAGCTGTTGACAAAGCAGTTGCTGCAGCGCAGTGGGAACCAGAAGCCTGTGTCTCCTTGCTGGACACAGGAGCAAAACCTATTTCTTTCACACCTGCTGCGTGTTTCACACAGAAAGGAGGACTTAGGGACAGTGACTGCAGGGGGTGGCACGCGACTGGCTTCAGGGTGACAGCCGAGCTCTTAGTGCAAAGGGAAGTCATGTGGACGTCCGGGGAGTGATGCAGCTACACTGTGTGATTCCTTAGATACCCAGTCTTCTCCATCCATCAGAATCGCCCGAGTCACTGGGGAGTTAAACACGAACACACACAGAATGTGTGGTGCTGCTTCTGGAGTGAGTCGAAGCATTGCCCGGGGGGTTCTAAGGTGCAGAACTATTCATTAACAGATTAATTGATGAAATCCAACCAGAAAATCTTCTACTTGTATTTCCAAATGGGTGTTGGCTATGGAGTGACACTGCCTTTCCTTATAGAACCAACCAGCTCCCCTCTTCCCAACGCCTACAAGACTTGTCCCTACCTTTATGGAACTGTGCATTGCAACAGGAGGTGTGGCAGCGTCAGGATCTGTTGCCATTCCCCTCACTGCTGCACAAGCCAGAGATGAGCTGTCCAGAGGGGACAAAAACCTGGGGACAAGGAGAGCCTCAGGGAACCGAATTAGCAGAAGCACCGTGGGATGTGCTAGGAGGAGAGGAGACGTTCCCCACCGTGATACATCGCCTCGCTCCTCTGGGCAGCTGCCTCCTCCCTCCTGCACATTTCCTCTGGGAGTGTGGCTGGCATGAAAGCTAACCCAACATTCAGAAGAATGAACAGACAGACAGACATAGCTTCATCTCTCAAGTCGTTGCGGCTCGGGCTGCACTTCTCGGAAGAGTAAATGTCATCTTGGACCAGTCCTGGGCCAGGTGCTCATTCTTGATCCAATCAGCTTCATGCAGGGTGGAGCCTGCGATGCTTACCCTTACCCGAGGGCAGGGTCCAGAGCCTGATCTCCCGTCCTCACCCCATACGTGGCTCTAGGAAAGTGACCCTCCACCTGCTTGTCAATCGGGCGTTTGGTCCGGGGCTGGTCCAAAACAGGTGCTCAGGAAACAGTTTCTGGTTGAAGAACTAGAACAGGTGAGAGCTGAGGGCTTGACGAGTGATGACAAGACACTTTCCCCCAACTTCCAAGGGTTACAGCATTTTCTGTTAAAACTCAGTTGAGGGGGGCCGGTGCTGTGGCGTAGTGGGTAAAGCAGCTGTCTGTAGTGCCGGCATCCCACATGGACACCAGTTCTAGTCCCAGCTGCTCCACTTCCAATCCAGCTCTTTGCTATGACCTGGGACAGCAGTAGAAGATGGCCCAAGTCCTTGGGCCTCTGCATTCACTCGAGAGATACAGAAGAAGCTCCTGGCTCCTGGCCTTGGATCAGCGCAGCTCCGGCTGTTGCAGCCAATTGGGGAGTGAACCATCGGATGGAAGACCTCTCTCTCTCTCTCTCTCTCTCTCTCTTTCTCTCTCTCTGTGCCTCTCCTCTCTCTGTGTAACTCTGAATTTCAAATAAATAAATATTTTTTTAAGATTTTATTCATTCATTTGACAGGTAGAGTTACAGACAGTGTGAGAGAGAGACAGAAAGGTCTTCCCTCTGTTGGTTCACTCCCCAAATGGCCACAATGGTCGGAGCTGTGCTGATCTGAAGCCAGGATCCTGGGGCTTCTTCCCATTCTCCCAAGTAGGTGCAGGGGCCCAAGCATCCGGGCCATCCTCTATTGCTTTCCCAGGCCATAGCAGAGAGCTGGACCGAAGAGGAGCAACCAGGACCAGAACTGGCACTCATATGGAATGCCTGATCCGTAGGCAGGGGATTAACCTACTGCGCCACAGCGCCGGTCCCAATAAATAAATCTTTTAAAAAAACTCAGTTGAGAAGATTTTGCAAATCAGAGTTGCCCGATTGTGTGCATGCAGAAGACTTCAAGGGATTTCTTCTTGGCTAAATGTGTCGGCCCCTGGATGAGCTATACCTCGCTGGTGATGTGCAGCCGCGTACGTTGGCTGACAGTTTCCTAGTGGGTCCCGCGGTGGGTTGACGAGAAGACCCTTCAAATGATGCATCCGCCTGGAACACAATTGTAAATGTGACTGTGTTTGAAAACGGGGTCTTTGTGGATGATGTTAAGAATCTTGAGATAAACTCATTGAGGGCTCGCCCTAAATCCAGCTGTGTTCATAAGATAAAGGCGGAGGGAGGTTTGTGACATGTAGAAAGAGGTAGAGATCGGAGTGATGCCGCCAGGTGCCGTCAACCATCCCAAGACACGATAATCCGGAAGAGGCCAGGAAGAGCTCCCTCCTCAGGGACTCCCCGCTGCAACCTTGAATTTGGACTTCTGGTCTTCAGCGCTAGCAGAGAATGAATTTCTTTTGTTTTGAGCCACCTGGTGTGTGGTGATTTGCTACAGCAGTTCTAGGAAACAGGTGCCCAAGGAAGCCCTCACTCTCCCAGGAAGAGAGAGAGCACATTTCCATCCCAGCGGAGTCTCAACCTAGGGATCAGGGCTCCTGCTGGACAAGCCAGCCCAGGTAGGGTTCGTCCTCTAAGGTACAGTTCTCAGCAAGTCGCTATAGGAGGACAAAGGGGGCGGGAACAATTCAGGGATGAGACAGAAGGTGTGTAAGGCAGCTTTGATTGCATCTTTTGTGTTGCGAAGCCACCAAATAAACAGAAACAGAAAGGGAGAGAGCGGGTTGATGGAGGCTCTGGGAGGGCCATGGTCCAGAGGGCCTCTTCTCAGTGCAACCAGGTCCTGCTGCTTTGTTTTCGGGGCGTGCAGATCTGTTAGTCACGTCCCAAAGGCAGGAGATTTTCCACACGTCTCTGCTTTCTCCATGCCTTTCCAGGTGATCAAAAGCCAGACTCGTTTAGTGGCAAATAAATAAGCATACAAAAAATGGCTACTCTCAGACAATCATCTATTCTTCATTAAAATGCTTGGGTTACCACTGCTAACATGCACCTGTGTATGTGTGTGTGTGTGTGTGTGTGTGTGTAAGTTACTCCAAAAAGTCCATGGAGAGGCTCATGTTGTATGCCATGGATTAAGCTGTATTAATTCTGTATTGGAGCGCTGGTTCAAGTCCCAGCCCCTCTGCTTCCAACACAGCTCCCTGTTAATGCACCTGGGAAAGCAGCGGAGGACGACCCAAGTGCTTGGGCCCCTTCCACCCACATGGGAGACCCAGCTGGAGATCCTGGATCCTGCCTTCAGCCTGGGCAGGTGGTGGCCTTCTGGGGAATGAACTAGCAGATGGAAGATTCTCTCTCTCTCTCTCTCTCTCTCTCTCTCTCTGCTGCTCTGCCTTTCACATACATCAGTAAATATTGTTAAAGCTCATGGAAAATCCTGTTCAAAGACAAGGCTGGGCAGTCAGTTGGCCTGGTGGCTAAGATGCCAGCTGGGATGCCCACCCACTGGACCCGATGGTCCTGGGCTCAGCTCTCAGCTCAAGCTTCCCGCCAATGCGCATCCTGGAAGGCATCAGGCAGATGGCCATTCAGAGTTATGTCCTCGCCACCCATGGGAGGTCCACACTGAGTTCTCTGCTCTCTCCTTTGCCCGGGCACAGACCCAGTTTGTGTGACTGGGGAATGAAGCAGCACATGGGAGCTCTTGTCTGTGAGTCTGTCCCTTCTCTCTCAACTAAAATGGATAAAATAAATAAATGAATATTAACTACATAGAAATTTTGAAAGGAGGTATATATATTTTGGTGCAAAAAATGTAAAGTCATGCAGGGCTTTTTCATGAAACATATTCCACAAATTGTGTTCGAAGACTCCTTGTATGCAAAAATTTCAATTTTTCGCACTAAAATAACCATCTCTTAATTTCATTTTAGCTTCCATTTTCCATGAGCTTTTTGAAGTGGGCATGCACACACGCATGTGTACATGCACACACACACACTTGTCTCTCACTTCCCTTGTCGCCGCAAGAAAGCAGTGCAACCACTCACACCCCCATCCCGCCTCATCTTCAGTCAGAAGAGGAAGGGACCCTGTCCTGAGTTCCTGACTACGGCCTCCTGCACTGTGCATCCCCCAGGCACCTCCTCCTCCTCCCCCAGGTACCTCCTCCCCCCACCAGGCTCCTCCCCAACCAGGCTCCTCCTCCCCTCCCTCCAGGCTCCTCCTCCTCCCCCCAGGCACCTCCTACCTCCCCCCAGGTACCTCCTCCCCCCCCAGGCACCTCCTCCCTCCCCCTAGGCTCCTCCTCCCCCCAGGCTCCTCCTCTCCTCCCCCCAGGCTCCTCCTCTCTTCCCCCCAGGCCCCTCCTCCCCTTTCCCTGCATGCTGCCTCCCCTCCCCTGCTTTCTCCTTTACCTGGAAAATGTTTCTCTCTCCAGCAGTGAAATCAGATCTCTTTGCAAGCTCATCATCATTATTGTCCTTATTTAGCATGATGCTAATTGTCCTGGTGATTAGACCAATTGGATCTAGGATGATGGGAGTGGGGAGGGGCTCTCTCTGCTTCACACCTCAGTGAGGCAAAGCAAGCAATAGCGACAGACCTGGTAACATGGTCTATGGGGGTGACACACCTGGGTGACACTGTCTACAATGGTGACACAACAGGGTGACGTGGTCTACAATGGTGACATACTGGGTGACACGGTCTACGGTGGTGACAGACTGGGTAACATGGTCTATGGTGGTGACACAACAGGGTGATTGACATGGTCTATGGTGGTGACAGACTAGGTGACGGTGGTCTACAGTGGTGACACAACAGGGTGATTGACATGGTCTATGGTGGTGACAGACTAGGTGACGTGGTCTACAGTGGTGCCACAACAGGGTGGTTGGTCTACGGAGGTGACAGACTGGGTGACACGGTCTACAGTGCACTCGTTTACCACCCATGTGGATTAGTTCTCCTTCCCCGTCCCAGCGCCTCTTCTGACACAGCGCTTGTGCCCGTTGCTATGTGAGCACAGGCTATGGAGCGAACGCTTGTCTGGGCCAAGTGCGATGGAAGCAGCCTCCGTGTTCCAGAAGCGTGGAGCCTGGGCGCCTGCAAGAGCCTTTCTCCCAGCATCCACCCCTTCCCTTCTGTGCCCAGCAGCTCCCCTGGTTTCTCTTGGCCAACAAACTTGAGCAGATGTTTTGGGCATCCCACCCAGGCTGGGTGTGTGGTTGTCCAGGGAAGACTGTTAAAGCCCCTTGCTTGTCTGGAAGGTGCCCAGAATATTCCAAAAGGTGGTGCCTCAGTGCGTCTATGTTGGCACCGAGGGTCAACCGTGACATAAGAGCCGCAGGGGCACGGAAGGGCGTGCGGCAGACGCCTGGGGCATCTCTGTAGCTTTGCCTCCTTCCCTGAGAGGCAGGCGCTGCTTGGAACTGCAGCACAGCTTGACTTTGTCCTGGACAGAGCACTTGAGGGAGCAGAGAGAGACACCCCCAGGATCCCCAATCAATCCCCCCTCTTCGTGGCTGTGAGACCACGGACAGTCAACCAGGTGCCCTTAGCACCCGCGGCGCTAAGACGAAGATCCAAAACCATCCCTTCGGCTTCTCCACACCCACTTGGCGCTGTTCCTCACGCCACCTTCTCTGCACCCCAGCGGAGGGTGGCTTCTGAGTCCCACCAGGGACCCCCCTGGCCAGCGCAGGACTACACCCTCTGCTCTTCCGCCTCCACCAGCGTCCATCACCACCTCGTTCACTGAAGACACCATCATCTCTCACCCAGACGTTTCGATTTCTGAGGTCAGTTTCCAAGCCCAGCTCAGAGACTTGGCATGCTTGTCATGGTCCACACTACAGCCCATTGGATCTTTCTGGCTTTGGGTCTCCCAATAGCTTCTCATTTCCCTAGGAATGGTGGCCAAAGGCCTCACGATGGTCCCCAAATCGATGCAGGACCTGGGGCAGGTATCCCCCAGCCTCAGGCACACACCACGCCTGACCCCATCGCCTGGGCTCTGCCCACTCCACTTGGTGCACCTGCTGATGACCATGGAACAAGAGCGGGACAGCACCTATCTTATAGGATCGCACATCGAATGAGTGGGGGATTTAGAAAGAGCCCAGTGGGGACGGGTCTCCTCCGCTCTGGAGGTGTGAGCCCAGGCTCGGGGCTGAGAAGAGGTGGCGCTGGGGGGCCCCTTGCCTGCTGGTGTCTTCCCTCCCAAGCCTGGAGCCTGGGCCAGGATGGCTGAGCGCAGGTTAAGCACCTGCCATGGCTGCTCCACAAAGTGAGCATCGGTCCACCAGCAGCGAGTGTTCAGAGCCAATCTGCCAGAGGCAGTGTGGCCTGGCGTGGCCTGGAGTGACCTCGCCCCTGTCGCTTTGTTTCCCAAAGCCGTCCTCAAAATCCACCCCCAAAAGGACATGGCGTCGCCACATCCCTTGAGGGAAGGCGTGTCAAATAATCGGAGGACCGCGTGTCTTTGAACTTCTGCCTTCCCTTCTTTAGTTCACGGCCACACCGCTGATTCTCCCAGCAGGCTTGTGCCGGCTCTGCCCTCTCCCTCGGCCACCCAAGGGCCTTCCCCTCCCACAGACCGCAGCCCCCTCCTCTGCTGAGACTGCCCACTGGCCACGCCCTCTCTTCCTGCCTGCTCCCCCAGCATTCAGGGCCCTGGTGATTGGCAGCTCTGGGTTCATGTCCCGTCCCTCCCCTTAGGAAACAGCTCCCCACCCCCACCCCAGGCAGCCCTAGGTGGGTGAGGGAAGCCCGGGGAAGAGGTCAGTGCTGGGACAGGCTTTCCTGGACTGCACCTGCTCAGCTCTTGGCGGGACAGTCTGTTTCTTTTCTGGGAAAAGGAAGAACATCACGGCGGGGGGGGGGGGGGGGGAGGCAGGTGAGAGAGGCCAGTTTTCGGAGCAGCGGGTTGGGGGGTCTCCCAGGAGAGACCCCGAGAACATGCTCTTGCCCTGTTTTCCTGATCACCCTGAAGGAAGGAGAAAAGCCTCCCAGGCCGCGCTCAGCAGCCCCCGGCCCGTGCACCTGGCACAAGGTCGCGGGATGCTGCAGCCGCGCCCGAGCCCGTGCGCTGGCGGGCAGGAGGGCACGGGCTGGGGAGCAGCCACAGGGCGCAGCACCTGCACTGTCTCCTCTCTCGAACCCCGGAGGCACCTGGACGCGTTCCATAAGGGGAACACCTGGGTCCCCCACGGCCTGGATGGCTGCCACACACCTTTGCCTCCCGCTGAACGTCAGGCAGAACACGAGCTTGCGAGAGCCCCGCGGATCCCGGCACGCAGAGCGGGGCACGGTGAGGACGGGGCAGGCGCTGGGTCTTCAATGCGACGCTCCACCTTCCTGGGGACGCCAAGCCCTGAAACTCTTCTCACTTCTCTTAAAGACGAGTCGCTTCTCTGTGTGAAGCCCAGACACACACACACACACACACACACACACACACACACACAGGCGTGAGCCAGCCCCTGGATCCCAGTAGGAGGGGTCAGGCAGTTAATGTTCAGACGACAAGGACGCTAAACAGAAGGGTAAGAAGCGAGGAGACGCTCTCCTGCTGTGGTTGGAGTAGGTACCAAGCCCAAGAGCTCAATACTGAAAGAAGGTAGGAACAGGGCTTGGCCGTATTTTGTACATTTTCCTGTTAAGATAAGGGAGCAACTCCCTAGCAATGCAGTCTTGTTTTGTATTCTCTTCAAAACAACTTCCTTTCCTTGCATTTTCCTTTAGGTGGAGTTTCCTATTGGACAGAGTCCCCTTGGGGCTGGGAAAACCTAGCTGTGTTTCCCACGATGCTCCAGCGGCATCTCCAAGGTCACTTGTGGCATGTGGTCAGAACCACGGGCTTGTTTCCGTTTTAGACTATTTGGTAAACCACGCTCTCAGACACATGGCCCAGGATCTGGGCTTACGTCTTCCAGCCTCCGACTTCCGGGCTGGGCCCATCAGGCTGAGAGAGGACAGCAGCTTGGCCAGGGCCACCCAGGTGGACAGAACCAAGGCGAGAGCCACCTGCTTCCAGACCCCTTTCAGAGTTAATCAAGGCACACGCCCATCATCCATTTTCATAGAGAGTGGCTTCTGCTCATCAGGGTTGCTGTGAAATTCTCAATCTGGTGTGCTCTTCCTGAGAGAAGAAGTAACCTGTTAGTGTCTCCAAACGGATTAAATCCCTTTCTCTCAGGTTCTCTCTCTCTGTCCCTCAAGTGCCCCTGTGATGGTGGAAGTCGTCGGTGAACACCATCTCCCTATATCCACACCCTCCTCCGGCTTCTCTCCCCCGAGACTGAGAGCCGTGCTTCTGTTTTAGAAATGCTGTCACTATCCCTTTAAAGAATAATAAAAACTTTCCCTTGATTCTGCCCGCTCCAGCTGCAGCTCGGAGAGACGGGGAGATTTGTCGACAGTCAGTGCCTGTTGGCTCCCTGCAAGAATCGCAGATGTTGATGGAAACAGCCACGGGGAGTGTGGAGAAGGCACTCGGTGTGTCGCCAGGGCTGGGCCTCTGCTAGATGAAGTGTCACCGGCCAGCCGAGACCTCCCAGGGAACTGCCCTGACCAAAGGTGTGACCTCGCCGGGAATGAAACATTAAACCGACAACCATATTCGCATTTCCGTGGCCAAAACAATACGCGTTTCTCCTGTGCACCCCTCCGGCTTAGCATCCTGCAAATCTTAAATAAAGATATACCAGGGTCCTATTTCCACTCGGCAGCGCCGAGCTGATTTATTTCTGTCTGCACACACCCGCGGAATGAAGCCTCTCTCGGGAGGCCCATTGCAGGTCCGTTTTATTGCTATTTTAGCTGAATGTTTTACTACTCTATCTGTATTTAATATTTCCAGTGTGGCCTCATTTTTGGAATTTTTTTTACCCCTCCCAAATCCCACAGGTGCCCTTGTTTTAAGTAAAATATATGCTTTATCAATGTGTTAATCAAACTGAAAATCTCGAGGCCGTTAACATGCAGCTATGGAGACATGACCGCCACTGGTGAGGCGGGGACCCCCGAGTGCCAGCATGCAAAGGGACAGACGGGGCCGTGACGGGGAGGCCAACCCTGGCTCAGAAGCTACAGGGACACAAGCTCCAGAAGATCCCTACTTTAGTCGGGTTTATTATTTAGTGTGTTTATTTTTATCTGTCTGCTTTACAGTGGCTGGTCTTAAAAATTAAATCTTTCTTTTATTTCCGTCGATCCTAATTCCACGGAACAGGAAAACAGCTCTCGCCCAGCTCTGAACCAACACATTCAAACAAAGATTCCAGGGCACCTGCCATGGTCCAAAACGGGCACTGCTTTGGAGCCCTCGTCTCAGAGAGGTTAGTTCTTTATTTTCATTTTATTTTTGCCAGTGATGACACTGAAGGTAACCTCATACAAATGCTCCCAGTCCCTGACGCGAGTGGGAAATTGGCAGATTCAGAGCCCTTTCAGAAACGGGGCACTGGTAAGAGCTACCTCTACAACTGGGCTCAAGACAGGGCCAAGGGGGCCAGCACTGTGGGGTAGTAGGTAAAGCCCCAGCCTGCAGCGCCAGCATCCCATATGAGCGCTGGTTCAAGTCCCGGCTGCTCCACTTCCGATTCAGCTCTCTGCTATGGCCTGGGAAAGCAGTGGAGGATGGCCCAAGTACTTGGGCCGCTGCAGCAGTGTGGGAGACCCGGAAGAAACTCCTAGATCCTGGCTTCGGATCAGCACAGCTCTGGCCATTGTGGCCAATTAGGGAGGGGAGTGAACCATCGCATGGAAACCTCTCTCTCTCTTTCTGCCTCTCCTTCTCACTCTGTGTAACTCTGACTTTCAAATAAATAAATAAATAAATATCTTTAAAAAAGTAAAAGACAGGGCCGAGTCCAAGGGCCAGCTGGGTGTGATGCGTGTGATGGACAAGTTCCCTGGCCACTCTTCAGCTGGGCGTATCCTGGTGGGTGCAGCCCAACTCCGCACCTTGAGGTCAGAGCACCCGCGCCGACCTCATAGTTCTCTGCTGAAGAACACATGCAATTGTGCCGGAGAAACAGCCGGAACGGCGGAGGTTTCTCAGAGTTTCTCAGGTTTTACCTAACTTGCTTTTCTCTCTGCCTTTTAAGGCTCCTTTAGGGCAGCCTACCGGTCACTTAGTTTTGCGCCGTTAGCCGGCATCTTTCTGTACGTCTTCTAACGGTAGCTTTCCTGAGGACCGAGTTCTGCCCTGTGAGTTTCCTCTTTCAACATTCAAAAGACCCCGCTCGCGGTGGAACAGCGGGTCTGTCGCTTTTTCTTTGGCTGCTTCTAGGGCCTTATCTGAGGTGCGCCCTGTGCTGTTGGTTTATTGCGTCTTGATCTTCGGTGCAGGTTCCCGTCGGCGTCTCTCTGTTCTGTAACTCTCTGTAGTTCCTATTTCCTTGCTTCTTGAATATTCGCATTATCCCTCCCCGGGCTTAGCTTTGTCCTCACCAATTTTCAGTTCATTTGTGTTTCATTTTGTGTCCAACCCATTCGTTGGGCTTCGAATTTGGGTAATTCTGTTTCTAACAAGACTATATGTTTGTGTTTTCAAACACGCTTGGTTACGTTAACTTTTATTCTTTTATAATTTCAGATTCCTTCTTTTGTCTCTGTAAATATTTCACATGTACTGTGTTGAATCCATTCTGTGTGTAGATTTGTGGGTGCGTGTGTCTCCATGCGTGTGCCTGTGTGTACCTGCTTATGTGTGCACGCGTGTGCATATGCATAAGGCCGACATCTGACATGCAATTTGTGGAGAGGACTTCTATGTGCTCTGGCTGGGAGCCAGAGGACGTCACGGGCTGCACCGTGGCTGGCCCCTTCTGCCAGGGCCTCTGTCTTAGGTTGAGTTTCTCCAGCCAACCAGGGCCTGGGCATGCTTCCTCCACATGCACTGGCTTGTTGCGGATCGGACTTGCTTGTTCCAGTTCCGACTCAGTCCTCTGACGCGTGTGTTTACTCCTTTGTTTTCCCTGACACGCGCTCACTCCACTGCCAGGCTTCCAGAAGCCCGTTTTGTGACTGTGTCGACGCGGTCAAGTCAACGTTTGCTTGTTGTAAATTAGTTGGTGATGAAGCTGGAATTGAGAAGGGGCTGCGGTAATACTGTGCACACGTAAGGCTGTGCCATGATAGATCTCAGTGGGCTTGCTGTTTAATATTTATTTTATTCATTTGAAAGGCAGAGCTACAGAGAGAGGTCGAGCTAGAGAGAGAGAGAGAGAGAGAGAGAGACTTCCATCTGCTGGTTCACTCCCCAGACAGCTGCAGTGGCTGGAGCTGCACTGATCTCAAGCCAGGAACCAGGAGTTTCTTCTGTGTCTCCCATGTGGGTGCAGGGGCCCAAGGACTTGGGCTATTGTCTACTGCTTTCCCAGGCCATAGCAGAGAGCTGGATCAGAAGTGGAGCAGCTGGGACTCGAACCGGCGCCCATATGGGATACCGACCCTGCAGGTGGTGGCTTCACCTGCTGCGCCACGGTGCTGACCCCTACGTCTCAGTTTTGAAAATAAAGATTATACACAGCCCTGCATTGTGGAGCAGCAGACCAGATCACCACTTGGGGATCCCACACCTCATGCCAGCACCAGTTCCAGCCCTGGCTCCTCTGCTTCCCACCCAGCTTCCCGCTAACGCACGCGCGAAGGCAGCAGAGGAGGCCCAAGTACCTGGGCCACCCACACGGGAGACCTCATGGAGCTCCTGACTCCCTGTTCCAGCCCGGCCCAGCCCGGCCCAGCCCGGCCCAGCCCGGCTTTTGCAGATGTTTAAGGAGTAAACCGGCCAACAGCGGACCTCTCTGTCTCTCCCTCTCTCCCTCTGCCAGTCAGATAAAGAAACCTTAAAAATAATTTTAGAAAAGCAATTAGAAAATCTATTGATTTACCTTAAGAGATTGACTGGGTCTCTCTTCTCCATTAATTAGCATCTCATGACTGATCATGCCTCCTCTCCACTTGGGACAACAGAAAGTTCTGGAACAAACTGGAATGTCAAGCTAGTTACAATCATTGTTCCTACTCACCTCTTATGCATAACGATACAGCTTTATGTATATTCTGTTGTATACTTTTATATTAATTTGTATGACAACCATTTACTAATGAACAGGTAATTTACAAAATTAAAAGTGGGGCCAGCACTGTGCTGTAGTGGGCTAAGCTTCCACTGTGGCACTGGCATCCCATAGGGGTGTCGATTGGTGTCCTGGCTGCTCCACTTCCAATCCAGCTCCCTGCTGATGAGTCTGAGAAAGCAGCAGAAGATGGCCCAAGTCCGTGGGCCCCTGCACCTGCCTGGGAGACCCAGAAGAAGCTCCTGGCTCCCAGCTTTGGATCAGCTTAGCTCCAGCTGTTGCAGCCATTTGGGGGAGTGAGCCAGTGGATGGAAGACCTCTGTGTGTGTGTGTGTCTGAAACTCTACCTCTCAAATAATCTTTAAATAATAAAGAAATTAAAAGTGCACATCAAAGATTGCCATACACAAAATATTTAAACCTGGTTTTATTTTCAGAATGCTTATAAGATTCTAGAAGGAAAATGTGTGCATCCTGTCATATGATAGCTTTATTTTTGGAGAGTGAAACTCCTACTAGCCTATCAGGTGACTGCAACCCCACAATGCAATCTCGACCCTCGGAACCTTGTAAAATGCTTTACGTCGGTGTCTTCTTCCACCCTGGGTTCAGTTGCTCCCGCGCGTGGCAGAGAGGAGGCAGCAGAGCCGCCGAGGCCTGGTGGCTTCGCAATGCCACGGAAGTGATGAACCTGCTGCAGGACTCCGCATCAGGGAGGTGAGGCCCCCTGCGTCTGCAGCCAGTCCCCCTGCCTGTGGTCTCTGGTCCCACCTCCGACGGGGTGAAGCACGCCCACTCACTCCCTCCCTGGAGCCGCTGATTCAAATGCCGACCCCACCTGTAAGCCCTGGCAGACACGCCCAGGAGTTCCTTTCCCTCTGGACTCCCTTGGTCCCCGTCAGGTGGCACAAGCTCACCCCTCATAGCTAGCGAGCAGGGGAGCCATGGAGGAGGACCGCCCTGCCTCGTCTCTCCTTCTCCCTTTGCACCACAGATTGGTAAAATGATCACCGGTCCTGTTCTCTCTCCGGATTCTCTGATTGGGGTGGGTGCCCTTATGTCTGCCTTCCTTCTAGATGTTTCTGCTCCACAGTTGGACTCCTTAGGAGGGAACAGTCTCTATGTTCATTCCCCTCGGAATCTGATATTTTGCACTGGTCTTCCTGATTGCTCCTGGGGGCTCTGAGTGCTGCGGAGAGGGTCCAGGTACTGACCAGAGTGACCCCAGCACCTGCTGGGTCAGCCCGCATTTGCAGGGTCAAGGGCTTCCCCTGGACCTCCTCACCGGCGTGCCCAGAGACCTGCTCATCCTCCTTCAAATGGACGCCTGTCCTTGGAAGGGGCCTGGGTGCCCCTCAGCCCCGTCCCCACCCAGCTCGCTGAGGTCCTTTCTCTGTCTTTTCCTCTGATAGGCTCGCGTTACCTCTTCTGAAACTTCCCATCTTATTCCAAAACAGTTTCCGGAGCTGGAAATCAGTGTGTGTGGGGGGGTACATCCCTCCCAGAAGCTCCGGAGGATAAACTGCTTCCCTGCACTTTCCACCCCTGAGGCTGCCCGCTGTCCTTGGCTGGTGGCCCCTTCCCCGTCTTCAAAGTCAGCGCCGGAGTGTCCTTGACTCTCTCGTGCTCTGCTGTCCTCACTCGGAGCCTCGTGCACCCTCTTCCCAGGAGCTCTCTCCCATCGCAGGAACGTATCTACGTCACATCTGCACAGTCCAAATGAAAAGTGACACAGCCACAGGTTCAGGTCCAAGGCTGTGGACACCTTGAGGGGTCACTGTTCCGCTGACTGCACCCTGCAAGTCCCAAAGCTCCCGGAGACACGAGCGGGCCCGATCCACGATCAGAGCTTGGCTGGAGGCCTTTGCGGGGAGACGTGACGGGCTTGGGGGGGTGACTCTGTCATGGCAGTGGTTGGCCATCCGGTGTAGCTCCTCCATGCTGCAGTTGAGGAAACTGACCCGTGGGGCAGGTGTCCAGCCCAAGGGCACAGGGGGTGAGCTGCTTCCTATGTGACACACGTGTGACGCATGAGCTAAGGCCTGGTCCTTCATTCACAGATCACTTAGGGCTCCTGCATAAATTATGCATAAATTATGCAGCTCCTGCTTCTTTGTCAGTGCCTCAAGGCTCCGCTGGACATCGTCCTGGGTCTGTGTTTGTGTTTAATCTTAGCACTTGCTGTTTTCTGCAGGTACTTGGTTTTTATTTGTTTTCTCAGTTCCCTACATCTTTTCAAGTGTTACTGAGTTTACCAACTACGTGTGGATGGATGGATGAATGGATGGATTGAGGGAGGCGTGGACGGTGTGTGTATGGACGAGTGGGTGGAGGGAGGGACAGGCAGGCGGATGGATGCTAGGTGCACCTGCCTGAGTATGATAGCTTGTCACTCCTCATATCTCTGCCAGGTGAACACTGCCGTCACCTCCACAGTGCACACTAGAAACAGAAGCTGCCAGAGATGACAGTGATCAGACTCACAAGCAAGCAGTGTAGTTGGGACTAGGAACCAGAGAGTCTACTCCTAACCTGAGAAGAACGTCACCCATTGCCATGAACTGGGCAATCCTGGAAGCAGAGCCAGCGTGTCCCAAGGCCGTGGCTGTGTGCCGTTGTGCGCTTGCTTTCTGGGAGGGAGTGGTCTTGACCTTCCCATGCTCACGTTCGCCCTTCATCATTCACAGGGTTTTAATGTCAGCCGAATCCAAGTTAGCAGCTCCCTGGGAACTGTGTGTGAGAATGAGCTTGTAGCCCAGAGCTAAGTCGCTCGCTGTCCCTGGACAGAGTGTTGGGAGGAAGCCCGAGTGCTGGGCCGCGTGTCGCTGGAACTGACATCTAGGAGCCCAGCAAGGAAAAATACGACCAACGGGAATTCACTGTCAGTGCCAACACACAGCCAGAAAGATGCGGTTACAGCGAGTGCTGGACGCACACTTCCAAGCAGCTCTTAGCGTCCTCACCTCCCTGAATCAGGCTTTGAGGATGCGCATCCCAGAGGTTCTTCACGCCATTCAGGACGAGAAGACCAGGACGCAGGGAACAGAGTCGCACGCCTGTGGCCACCAGCTTGCAAATGCTCATCTGATTCGAACCCTGGTGTAACCTGGTACCGAGTACCTGCCCCCGCCCCGTGGGGTGAGCTGAATGGCGGCCCCTGTAGAGTCATGCCCTTAATTACAGAACCTGAGGGTCTGGATCTGGCCTTTTGTAGTAAGAGACAGGATTGATGGGGATTGAAACAGGAGGCTCAGGGCGCTTGGAGATGGGAGGGGGAGGAGGCAGAGATTGGAGAGATGCAGCCGCAAGCCAAGGAGTGCCTAGAGCCACCAAAGCCAGGAGCGGCAAGAAAGGGTTTTCCCCAAGGCCTTCAGAAGGGGCCTGGAGCTGGGACCCCTTGGCCTTGGGTCTCTAACCTGGAGCTGTGAGTGACCCAGTCTGTGACGATTTCTCAGAGCCCTTGGATGACGTCATGGAGGATGCCTCTGCCCTTCCCCAGTCTGGATCACTCAAGCAGGCCTGGGTTTTGTCAAAGAAAAGTGGGTTTCAGTGAGCAGGTCTCGTGGGCATGCCCACACGCCAGGCCTACCTCCAACATCGCTGGAAACTCCTATAGGAGGTAGACACGGCATGCAGATGTCCCCACGTGGCTTTTCCTCGCTGTCATTGCCAGCGAGAAGCCCTTTCTGATGGTTCACTGGGGTCCTGCGTTCTTCAAGGCAGGAAACTCTTTACACATGCCTACAAGCCTTCCCTGCCCCTCCGTTAGGTGGGAGCCACAGGCTGTTTGGGTTCAGAGTCACTTATTCTAAGGCAGATTTTGCTGTTTATCAGGACTATGCTATGGCTTCCCAGGGAACTTCTGGGTCATCTTATGAAGAAACATTTGCCGAAGGTACCCAAATAAAAATGTGTGGGGGACAAAGGTGGCCAGGCGGAACACCAGACTGGACGCAGGCAGGGTGCAGTTGGGCAGTGCCTGGCTAGCACCATCTGCCCGGGGGCTGCGCCGTGGCCGTCCCCAGTGTGTGAAGAGCCACAGGAAAGGTGGGAGAGTCTGCACAGATGCCCGGCGGCTGCTGACACCGAGGTTACAAGGACGTCCCGTGAAGTCCTACGGGGGAAGTTCCCAAAACGCGGAGCTCGAAGGCAAACTCCAGCTTCCGTTGCTCCCCGGTTGGAAACAGTGGGAGAGAATCCAGTTCATCCACAGAGCTGGAGCCCTGCTTTGGGGACTTGGGGGTCTGGTGACAAAGGAACTTGGAACTGCTCCTCGCGTACCTGCCCAGTGCTGGAAGACACTGGGACTTGCCCGTGATGGTGGCAGGGACTGCGATGACGGTGATGGTGCGAGAGCGTGGCAGCAGTGGCAGGGACAGTGACCACAAAGTGACAGCACTGACCACGGTGATGGAGACAATCAATGGTGACTGCAATGACTGGTGATTGAGAGCCTTTAAAATATTGTTTATTCGTTCATCTATTTATTTATTTGAAAGGCAGATAGAAAAACCAGGGAGAGAGAGAGAGAGAGAGAGAGGAGAAATCTTCCATCCACTGTTTCACTCCCCAAATGTCTACAATGGCATGGCTGGGCCAGACCCAAGCTGGAGCCAGGACCTCAGTCTGGGTCTCCCACACAGCTGGCAGGGACCCAACTACCTGAGCCGCCACCAGCTGCCTCCCAGGTGCACATTAGCAAGAAGCTGGGTCAAGAGCGGAGCCGGCAGTTGAACTGTAGCTCTCCAGTCGGAGCTGTGGGCGTCCGACAGGCGTGTTAACTGCCACGTCAAATGCCTGCCCCAGGCTCTTCTTAAATCTCTCTGTACTCCGTGGAATGACAAGGTTTTATTAGCTCCTGCGTTCCACTGAGACAAGCAGATCCTGGATTACCTCCGATGTTCAAGTTGGCTGTTTTCTAACAAACACGTGCAAGTAGCGGCAATATTCTGCGTGTGTCCTAAACCTTGCAGAACAAGTGTGCATCCAACACAGTCTCCAGCACTCACCTCCACTGCAGAGTGAAGCAGGTGTGTCCTCCGAAATCGACAGCTTGAACTCCCTGTCCCTACAGCGATGGCTTCCTGCCCCCGGGAATCACCAGGAAGGTAATGGGACCAGTGTCCTGGGAAAGAGAGCTCAGAGAAGCCAGGAGGAGGTGGCCATCCGTGGCCAGGAAGTGCGCTCTCTCCACGTCTGCTGTCAACTGGGCTTCGGTCCCCTGGCCTCCACAGCTGTCTCTCTGCAGTGTCCTGCTGCGGCAGCCTGGCAAAGACCAGAGTCAGGAGGAGTCCGCAAGGTTCAGCATGGGGTTGTGCAGGGGTAGGAGGCGCTCCAGTGCCCTGGTGAGGAATGCGAACATTTACCTGAGCCTGTGTGTTCAAGGAAGCCTGCCTGGAGGAGGTGTTGCTGGCTGCCTGCACCAGGCACCTGGCATCACCCTCGCCGTAGGCAAGAGCAGGGGGATGCTGAGCCGAGTGAGAGCGTGTCCCAGCCCAGTCCTAACCAGACTGCACCCGCCTTCCCATGGGGAAGCCACGCTGACGTGCCTCTGGGGCTCCCCCGCGCTCTCTGTCACTGGGAGGTCACAGCTTTCTCCCACAGGCTCGGGCTGGTGCCCTTTGCTGAAATGCTGTCCCCTGCACGCCCTGTCCAGACCACCCTGTCCCCGCCGCCGCTGGATTTCCTGTACCCCTGCCTTTATCCTCCTCCCTGTGTGACTCCCCCCCACGCTATGCAGTGGACACTTGTGCTGTCTACCTCCATGGCCAAGTCGCTCCAGGACTTGATTTAGGTGTCAGGGGCCTCGGCGGACACACCTGCCGCACTCCCAGCTGTGGCCCCGCCTCCCACGGACAAAACCCGCATTCCTTGATTGGAAATTCCGACAGCAGGTGTTCTGACCCAGCGGGCTGGGCAGTGGGGGGAGTCCAGGCACTCATGGTGTGATGAAGTTGACCCACAGGAGACGCCCCGGCTGACTGCTGATTGGGACAGTACAGCATGTCCACCACCCCCAGTGCTCCAGGCTGGACTCGCTCTTCCTACGGCAAGAGGAAGACGGGGGGCTGAGCATCTCCCCTTCTGGGAAAGGAGCAACTCCGTTGGCATCCTCACAGGTGGGAGAGGAAACCAGAGCTGGGAGCCAGGGGTCTGCGGCTAGCCCATCGCAAGCTTATTCAACGCCAGAAGCTGACGCAAGCTGTCTGGCACATCGGGGCTCACGGGCCCTGGCGATGTAGTTTCTGATTGTGGGGTCTCAGGACACAGACGAGAGGGAATCCCCTTTCTCACAAGCAGCCCCGGGTGGCTCTGAAGATCCAGGGCCCTGGACCCGGCTCTGAGGGCCCCAGGCTCCATGCTGCTGCTCCCCGTGGAGATGGCCGAGAGAGTTGAACTTGAGACTTGAGTCTCCGCTGGTCGGCAGGAGTAGCCGCTGCTGCTGTACTCTGAGCGTGTGCGGGAGAGGGCAGGGGGGCGAAGAGTCTACAGGGGCAGGAACAATTGATGGGGGCTTTATTATTTTATTCCCCCACCCCCGGTTATTTATAGCCCACAGGGTGCCACAAAGAGACCCCTTGCCTCTCAACGCCGAAAATGCCTCCTTGGGAGTCAGACTGTAATTTACTTTTCTAAAGATGCCTCAATTATATCCAAGGAAAAGCGTGGTTACATTTTTAAAACTCGGGAGCAGCAGCTTTTAAATTTATTCAGGCTAATGAGCGCGTATAAATTTGGTGAATGCTAATTCGCGGGAGTCGGTGGCGGCGAAGAGAGAAACACAACAAGAGTGTCACAGCCAGGGAACAAAGTGAATGGGTGATGTGAGTGACAGTCAGGGTTTCTTTTAACATCACTAAGAGGCAGCTGTGGTGACAGGTAAGAGGACAGACCCGGGGTTCTGCAGCGCTTGGAGGATTTGTGTACTATCAGGAAGGGACACGGCGACTCGATACCGACTGCCTAAGTTCAGCAGGGAGCGAGATCCGGGGTCCCAGGGCGTCCAGGCTGCGTCCCGGGGGCAGCAGCAGCGAGGCTCACGCGGCTCATTGTTTGCGGGTCCCAGAGAAGACTTGAGCCTCCTCCGGAGACGGAGACCACTTGGGGTTGTCTCCAAGGGGACATAATCATGAGTCGAAACTCACCAGCGAGCACCTGCTGTCCGAGAGGGGCCGCCCAGTCTGGGGTGTGGCCTCTGCGGGTGGACGCCTCCACCCTGCGGATGAAGCCCTGGGAAGCGGAGCCCCGTGACCTGCAGGGCTTTGGCGGGAGGGGGTTCGTGTGCAGGGAAGGGAGTGTGGAAGTGGCTCGTGGTTCCTGGCTTTGGTCTCCTGGACCGAGTGGCAGTCTCCTTCTCACACCCACCGGGCGCTAAGTGGGTGCTTATCTTGACCTCGTTGGTCCATGGCCCCTGCCAGTGCACCCCGCTCGCCTCGCAGTGCTGTCCCACCCCTACTGAGAGCCGGGTGTAGGAGACCAGTCGCCACCCGTCACAGAGTGAACTTCTGCTCCCCAATCCATGTCTGAAAGCCTGTGAACCCCATGCGACTCTGTTTGGAAATAGGGCATGTAGACGCCATTATGGTGAGATGAGGTCATAAGGGTGGGGCCCCGAACCAAGAAGGCTGGTGTCTTCACAGCAAGAGCAAGGGGCTCTGGAGCCGTCTCTTTTCCACGTGCACCCGAGGGAAGGTCCCACAAGGACACGCAGGTGTCTGCCACGCAGGAAAGAGGCCCCAGCATAAGTCAACCCTGATGGCACCTCCAACTTGGGCTTGTCGCTGCCTCTGGGTGAGCTGCCCAGTCCGTGATATGTGGTTACAGAAGCTGAGCTGGCACAGGCTCCGTTCCCCCAGCGAGCCTGTGCTTCAGGTCTTGCGTCAGTTGCACCTGCAATTCGGAGTGCCTCTCCTCACGCCGTCCCCTTGACGATCACGTGACGCTCAGCTCAGCTACCTGGAAGGACCCTCGGGATTTTCCAAGACTGGAAGGTCCCTGAGCTCAGTGCTCACTCCCCACTCCAGGTCCCTTCTGTTGGAAGACTGAGCACACACGCTGTCTTGCAAATGTCGCTTGACTTGCTCCTCAGCTGATCGTTCAATGCCTTGCAGACACAGACTCCGCCTGATGTCTCAGTCCATCAGAGGCCCAGACGCCTTGGCAGCTTGTAGAGGAAGTCGATGGGTGCATAGAGGAAACGAATAGGGAAGAGAACAGAGACTGGACGGACAGACGGACGGACAGACGGATGGGTGAGGACTGATGGAAGGGTGGGCAGGTGGATAGTTGGAAGGCTGGCTGGATGGTTTTCCTGACACAGGGCTCCCAGAAATACAGACGGGAGGGGGGGGTTGAGGTCAGGGCACCTGTACCTGTCTTCTTCACACACACTGTACTGTTCTTCAAATATCTTTTTTTACAGGTTTATTTATTTTGTTTGAAAGGCAGAGTTACAGAGAGGCAGAGGCAGAGGGAGAGAGAGAGAGAAAGAGTGAGAGCGAGAGAGAAAGAGAGAGGTCTTCTATCCGCTTGTTCACTCCCCAGATGGCCACAACAGCAGGAGTTGAGCTGATCCGAAGCCAGGAGCCAGAATCTCCCTCCAGGTCTCCCACACAGGTGCAGGTCCCAAGGACTTGGACCATCTTCTACTGCTTTCCCAGGCCACAGCAGAGAGCTGGATCGGAAATGGAACAGCCAGGACTAGAACCTGTGCCTATCTGGGATGCTGGCACTGCAGGCAGCAGCTTTACTCACTACATCAAACCTGACCCCCCAAACATCTAAAAAAGAGTTATTTACCTATTTGAAAGGCAGAGTTACAGAGAAAGAGGGAGAGACAGAGATCTTCTAGCTATTGGTTCCCTCTCCAGATGGGCATAAGAGCCAGGACTGAGCCAGGCTGGAGCCAGGGGTCAGGAGCTTCTTCCAGGTCTCCCATGGGAGTGCAGGGGCCCAAGGACTTGGACCATCTTCCACTGCTTTCCCAGGTGCCTTAGCAGGGAGCTGGATTGAAAGTGGAGCAGCCGGGACTTGAACTGGCGTCCATGTAGGATGCCTGCGCTGCAGGCACTGGTTTAACCCGCTGTGCCACAGCAGCAGCCCTGCTTGAACCTTTGTAACTAGAACGCACGTCTTGATCCCCCTTTGTCCCATGCCATTAGCTGATGAGTCTTTGCGGCCTTGGCTGAATGTCCCTAAATCTTTGCCTGAAAGCTCACTGAATGTTTCTTTCTGTCGGATGTGGTCGCAGACCAGTGTCCTAAGCTGAGTGTTCTGAATAACGCGAGAGAGCAGTAACTGTGGACCAGGCACTGCAACGGGCTTCATCCTCACAAATAAACACCTGGAAGCTGGTGTCCTGAACCCCACCGTGTGGCTGAAACCTCGAGGCAGAGCCGACAGAAGGCAGGGTGGGGCCGGGCGGGACTCCTCCCACGCCTCCGCAGCCCAGTCCCAACGTGCCAGGCGGACAGCCGAGAGCCCCCCCACTCGGCGCCTTCGGGAAGGACAGCACGTGCAGCTGCATTTTGTGCACGAAGAATCGGGCTGGGAGACATATTTCTCTTTGAAATAGTTTTACTGGGGGACACATTTCGCCCCGTGTGGCGAGCTGACCTCTTGGACAAGCAACGCTGTCATAAAAACGTGCGATTTGCTACGAGTGCACCGGGAGTTTTAAATCATCCAACTAAAGGACCCCAGGCTCTGACAGTAAAATTTTCATTCAAAGAAGGACCCGGCTTCACAACATAATAAATTATATATGACTGGGACATATAAAACATTTAGAGATACACAGAACTTCTCCGGGTTTGTGTTCAGTGAGAGAGTTCAGCGCTTGAAGTACTTTTTTATGTCAATCCTGCCTATTCATAACAAGAAATAAGGCCCTTCTAATGAGAAGCGGCGCGGAAAAAAAAAGTTGCAACTCTCTTCTTCAAGTTCTGATTTTTTGTTTTATTTTTTTCCGCTTTATTTCTCGGTGGGGGATGGGCTGAAGCAGAGTCTGAGTAGCACTCAGGGGAGACGCCAGGCCTCGGTGAGCTCGGAAGCCGGGGAAATTAACCATAAACAATAAAGACCCACATCAGAGGGGCTGGGGGGGCTGTTCACGAAGTCTTCAGATTGTGTTCAGCGGGTATCTTTGCACAATAAAAGCTGCAGTGACTGGAAACCACTGTTTTACGGGTGCTGAGTGGAGAGAGGCACGCGCCGCGATGGTCAACGCGTAAGACGTCTACTCACAAGGCATAGCACACAGTCCTGGCACACGGCAGACCACAAGCAATGACTTTTTTTTTTTTTTTTTTTTGCCTTTCTGGTCAAAGATGAGCCCAGCAAAATGGGAGCATGTTAGCATGCATTCGTCAGCACCTGCTGTGTCATTTTTTGTTATATGTAACAAACTACCCCCCAACTCCGGAGTCAGACAGCACACGCGCCCACTCTTCTGATGTATGGGCCGGCTCATTGTGGCTGAGCGAGGCTGGGCTTGGCGGAGCCGCTCTGGTCCAGGACGATGGTCAGCAGAACTTGCGGTTCCGCGTCTGAATGCTGATGGACAGTGGGACTGGCATCTAGACTGAGTCGAGTTAAACTCGTGTGCTGTGTCCCTCTTCCTCCCTCTTGGGACAGGGGCTGCCTGGGGCAAGCCCTGCTCATGGTGACAGCAGCCCAAAAGCATCCTGGAGAAGAGGCCTTGGCACCACGCGGCTCACTGCCCTCCCGCCCTGTTCCAGTGGCCAGGGCAAGTCAGACGGCTGAGCCCTGTAGGACTGGCTCAGAAGTCCCCCCACCACAGGCGTGCGTGGGTGATTCACACCCAGGGAGAGCCTGAAGAACGGCAAATCACAACTTCCCCACCTCTCCTGGCCTTTTCCTCCACCCTCGATCTCCCCTAAACCATGTCTCCCTCCAATTATAGCAGCGCCCAAAGGATCCCTAAACTGGGCCTCACCTGCCAGGTCTCGCGCCTCCTCCTGGACCCACTGCATCAGAATCCCAAGCTCTGGGGTTTGAAGGAACCTGCCCAGGTGGACCCGGGAGTAAGTGAGGGCCGGGCCCAAAGCCCAGGCCCTTTCTCTGTGTCTCACCATCAGCCCAGAAGAGCAGGACAGGGGGGCAGCGAGGGGGTGGGCAGCTCACACGGCGTGTTGGAGGCGCAGTTGGAGTGAGAAGCACCTGCCCAGCGTGTGCAGCTTCCCTCCCGGGCCCCCCGCTGCCCGGCCCAGGCCCACTTTCCTGCGGACGTCCCTTCACTGGCACTCAGTCTGTTTCTCCACTTTTGTCTCCTGAAAATCCTGTCCACTTCACCAGTGACCCATAGACACGCCCAGCCCAGCAGGTGGACGCTCCTCATTCTCAACCCAGCCTGAGCCGAAGGGATCAACCCCACACAGCAGGAATCACGCAGTGTGACATCCCGGGAAACACGTGATATCCTGGGGAACACGTGATATCCCGGGTAACACGTGACATCCCGGGAAATACGTGACATCCTGGGGAACATGTGACATCCTGGGAACACATGACATCCTGGGAACGGGGCACAGGCCACTCTCTGTGTGAGCTGCACAGAGCTTCACGCTGCACTGCATGGAGCTCACGGCTAGGAAGGGGCAGAGCCCACAGAGCCTCAGCTCAGGGACCCCAGTCTGCTTCTGACACAGACGTTGACCTTGTGAAGTGAGCTGAGATCCCCAGGCGGCAGAAAGCTCCTTTATAGAGTCTATGACGATGATGATGATGGTGAGATTGTAGCATATATGGTATTACGTGTTAACATAAAAATACAGTCTAGTGTTAACCCAGCATAACAATACATTATAGGGGCTGGTGCTGCAGCACAGTGGGTAAAGCCGCTGCCTGCAGTGCCGGCATCTCATATGGGCACTGGTTCAAGTCCTGGCTGCTCCACTTCCGATCCAGCTCTCTGCTACGGCCTGGGAAAGCAGTAGAAGATGGCCCAAGTCCTTGGGCCCCTGCACCCGCATGGGAGACCTGGAAGAAGCTCCAGGCTCTTGGCTTTGAATTGGCGCAGCTCCGGCCGTTGCGGCCAACTGGGGAGTGAACCAGTAGATGGAAGATCTCTCTATCTCTCTATCTGCCTCTCCTCTCTCTGTGTAACTCTGACTTTCAAATAAATACATAAATCTTTAAAAGAAAGCAATACATTATACCATACTATATAATGTGTGTGTCCCTGTTATATGGTACTATAACAATATATTATAATTTCATATAATAATTGAACCATAAATCATTGTATATATTAATATAAGTATTAATATATTTAATACACTAGATTGAGATGATATAAATGTATTTTATATATATATATGTGGTTCCAGATGGGAAATTCAGTTAAGGGCACTTTGCCAGTGTGGCACTTCACTGGGATTCTGGAAAGAGAGGAGTTATCAAGATCAGGGTATTTTTTTTAACATTTATGTATTTATTTGAAAGGCAGCGTTGCAGAGAGAGAGAGGGAGAGACAGAGTGAGAGAGATCTTCCATCCAAGGTTCACTCCCCAGATGGCTGCAAAACAGGGGCTGGGCCAGGCCTGTTTTACGGGTGCTGTGGCTAAGTCCCTTCTCCTAATCACCTTGCAATCATGAGGGGTGGTTTCCTCCGACAGCAGCGCCCTGTCAGATCACAATGCCGTGGGTAAACCCAGCACTCCTCTAGGACATTTTGGCAGCGTGGTAGTGTGGAATCTGATCATTGCCTTGAAGGGGTGAGATGTGGCTGATAACCCTTTCTCCCTCACCTCTGGAGGTGTCCCGAGAGAACTTGTCAGCTTCCCCGTAAAGAACAAAGTGTGGGCAGGGTGTGTCCCCCAAGTCCTCCGCCCGGCCTGGCTACAGGTGCAGCCGCTGGCCAAGTCCACGCCACTTACTGGCTGGTATTTGAAATCACTCTTAATCTTTTGAGCTACTGCAAATTATTTTCTCTAGTTTTTTAAATAGAATAGGAAGAGAGAGAGAGAAGGGTCTTCCATTCGCTGGTTCACTCCCCAAACAACCACAACAGGGCCAAGCCAAAGCCAGGAGCCTGGGGCTCCATCAGGCTCTCCCACGTGGGTGCAGGGGCTGACGGACTTGGGCCGTCTTCCTCTGCTTTCCTGGACACATCAGAGGGAAACTGGATGGGGAATGGAGCAGCTAGGACTGGGGCCTGTGTTCGCACGGAATGCCGGCATTGTAGGCAGCGTCAACCTGCGGCGCCACAATGCTGGCCCCAGGTCAGGTGTTTGGAAACTTCGTGGATGTTTTGGAAACTTCATGGATATTTTGCCTTGAAGAAGAGTGGACGGTTCTTTCAGAACGTGTCTGTAATGAGCAGTGAAATAACCAAGGCGTTGACTGGGCCTGAGCCTCTGCAGACACAGCAGTCACGCTCAGCGGGAGCGTGGACGCGTGGGATCCTGTGAAGTAGACAGGAAAGGAGCCTGGGGGAGAGCGTTGCCCCTCGGCCATCGGATCCGCCTGGGTACGGGGCTGGGCTTTCCTCTCCTGGAGCCGCTCTAGAGAGAAGACACAGAACAGAGGGGGTGCCCTGGCCTGAAGTCACTGGGCATCTTGTGGTAGTCGTGCCCTTCCTCCAGGTGTATACACCTCCACAGTGTGAATTCAAATCCCCTCTCTGCCTGTGGGCAGCCACCTCCAGAGAAAAAGGAGGGTACGTAGCAATGTACGAAAAATATGTCCTTAACTTGAGGGCTTTCCAAAAAACTACGGTTGATTTCTGATCTACTAAAAGGCTACGTAAGTGGAGATCTAAACACACAGCAATCGGTATTGCAGTCCACTGTCTTTCCCGCTGTGAGCCCCGTTCGAGGCCGGTGGCCGTTCAGAGTGTCAGGAACGTAAGCGCTGGTTCCTGACTCACTGGAGCGGGGGGCAAAGGTGCTGTTGTCTTTCAGGGAAGCACCTGTGGGGTGGGCACGCACTGGGGTGCCAGGGCTAACGGCACGTGTTGTGGCATAGTGGGGAACAGCTACACAGCTGTGCCTTACCAGGGGGCTGGATGGAGCCAGGGATCCGACCCAGTTACTCCCACGTGAGTCACGGATGTCTTAGCTATTAGGCTAAACACCTGCCCCCAGATCCCGTCTTGGCCTCTGCTTCCCAGAGAACTCAAAGCAGCACAAGATGCCACCCAGAGAAGTGGACCAGAGCGGCCCGAGCCTGCAGCGTGCTAGAAGCTGTGCACGGTGCACACCAGGCCACCGGAGTCCCCTGTGGCTCTCTCCACCAAATCTGTGGTCAGTGGTGTCCCAGTGGAGCACGGCAGAAGTGTTTACTGCACGGAAATCGGGAAGAATAGAAACCCCCACTAGCTCACCCCCTGCCGGTGCCCGGACATCACCGTCGTAACGTGGCTGGGCCCAGATTCCTCGGAATTCTCCTTCTCTAACAATGCCTGCCCTCATACAGATGGCAGCAGGCACAGCCGCTCCCTGGTGCCCTGGTTTTCAATCTCCCATCGATTTCCTCCTGATGTGGGGGGCCCACCATGGAGCCCACCCAGGAGCCCATCAAGCAAACTCTTCTAAAAAAGATCAATTTATCTATTTGAAAGGCAGAGTGACAGAAAGAGGAAGAGAGAGATCTTCTATCCACTGGTTCACTTCCCAAATGCAATAGCTGGGGATGGACCAGGCTGAAGCCAGGAGCTGGGAGCTCCATCCAGGTCTCTCGCAAGGGTGCAGGGGCCCAAACACTTGGGCTGTTTCCATTGCTTTCCCAGGTGCATTAGCAGGGAGCTGCATTGGTAGTGGAGCAGCCTGGACTGGACCCGGTGCTCTAATATCGAATGCTGGCATCGAAGGCAATAGCTTAACCCACTGTGCCACAATGCCAGCTCCCACCACGAAACCTCTTATCTCCCCCTGCGTGCTGGTGTGGTTTGTCTCTTCCAGTGTGTGGCATCAGCCTTGCATACTCAAAATTCTCTAGCAGACAGCAGCTCTAATTTTATAATCAATAAGAAATTGTACTGGCAAGAAGACAATTGCATTAAATCAAATTCAAAATGATAAGCCCTGGATTCTCATATTCTCTCTCTCTTCCTCTCTCTCTCTGTCTCTTTCTCTCTCTCTTTCGCTCTTCAGTGTGAGCATCTCTAAACAGACCATTTATATTCCTAACAGATAAAAACGCTCTGACTCCGTGATTTAGCTACACGATGGTGTGAGATGAAAAGAATCTACTGCCACAGGAATCGGACTGGCCACAACACATACATGAATAAATAAATAAAAAGCGAAGCTGCGTGTCGTTTGCTTTCAGTGAGGAGCTTACCTGCTTGGCATGGGAAGTGCCTGCTTGGTCCTTCCTTGGAGTGCTGACAAATACAAGAAAAACGTCGCATTCGGGATCCTCCCTTGAGCTTTATCCATGGACCAGAAGCTTCTGTTTCCCTCGCTACGCCTGCCCGTATCCGGGTCTTGTTTGCACCTGTCGATACCTCAGGGAATTTAGAAATGCATGCGTGGTGGGCCTTCAGCCTCTGGGGAGGTTAGGAATCAAGACGCCTGCCTCCCACTTTGGGTTCCCAGCCTGGGACCCTGATTCCAGCTTCCGCCACAGCAGACCCTGGGAGGCAGTGACCACGGCTCAGGTCTCCAGGTTCCTGCCACCCACGTGAGGGACTTCGATTAGGCTCCTGACCCTCGGCATTTGGGGCTGAAAGTTCTCATGCTCCATCTCTCCAATAAATTAATTTTTAAAAAGTTGTGCAAAGATTTTGAAATCTGTACATTTGAGAGATATTTTAAAAGGGCATGGAACATACATATTGTGACTATCTATCTACCTGCGTGAGCTAAACATAGTGCTACTGCATCTACTAAGCGCTCAGTAAAAGATAACTTGTTTCCTTTTCCTTTTCTCACGACCGGGAACAGGGAGACGGAAGCAGCAGCATTCCCTTGAAGTATCCATCCATTATTAAAGAAGGCAGATTGCTTTCTGGTGTTTCTGTAAGTGAACACTAATGCATTTCTAAGTTGAAAATAAATAAAACAGGTGGACAAGGAGCTAGGGCAGGATTCAGGAGTGGAGGTGGCCTGGTTGCACCTTGTAGTCCAGGAACGTGGCCCTGCAGAGGATGGGGGCAGGGCATTTAGGAGATGGGGCGGAGCATTTAGGAGATGGGGGCGGGGCATTTAGGAGACGGGGCGGGGCATTTAGGAGATGGGGCGGGGCATTTAGGAGATGGGGCGGGGCATTTAGGAGATGGGGGCAGGGCATTTAGGAGATGGGGCGGGGCATTTAGGAGACAGGGGCACCTGGAAACGCCTGGAGACCCTGGACCTGGACCTTCCAGGTCCTTGAGCACCTTCAGGGGGCGTGTCCTATTTAAAGACTCTCAGCCCTCGCTCTCTCGTCTGCAAACGGCCCAGGCACTACAGAACCGTCAGAATTCAGTTCCTTCCCTCCAACTCCAGCAAAGCAGGAGAAGGAGAAGGGGAACGTGGCTGACGAATTGTCTTGGATTTGGTTTTCATCGCTTATGTTATATTACATGAGACAGGAACACAGCCCGGTGGATGGACAGCCGAATAGCCTGCAAGCTTACTATGATTCCTGCTACGGGCAGAAAAGTCCCAGACAAGGCGCCATGGCGTAAGGAGAGGTAAGCAATCCTTTCCCGTCGCAGGTGGACACGCGACAGGCGGGCACCCTCCGGTCGTGAAGGCGCCTTTATTTTACCAGGCACGGCACAGAGCTAGCGCTGTGTTGGAGGTTTGTCCCCACATGCATAGAGAATAAACACTTCACACACACAGGCCGGGGATAATGCTGGTGCAGGCACACAATAACGGCTCCCTTCCAGACGCTGGAGGGTTTCTCTCTCCAGGTGGCCACACAATGAGAAACAGCAGTGACAGAAATAAGCTGGCATCCCAGAGACACGGGTTCAAATCCCAGGGGCTCTCCTGAGGAACCGCGCACCCGAAGCCACAGTTTGGCCAGTTTGGTGCTCCGACCGGGCGCCCCATGGAAGGCTGGGGGCCCAGGCTCTGTGAGCCCTCTTCTCCAAGGCTGCGCCCCACTTTCTTTAGCAGCACAGGGTGAATGCCTCGCACCTACTGGTGCCGGGAGGGTTGCCCCAAACAACGCTCATCACACCCCTGGCCGAGCGCCTGGCACGCTCTGTGCTCCGTCGGCAAACGCTCTTACTATTATTATTAATAACGTGATTGCAAGCCCAGTGTGGAGATTAGCCCCCCGATGGGAACAAGGCGGTCTAAATTAGATGCATGGGGCTCTATCACCTTCTTTATCTAGCAGCTAATGACAGCGCTGCTGATCCACTTAGTCCTGCACCTTCCAGCGCCAGCGAATCCCGCGCTGCACCCCCGCCCTCCCAAAATACTAACACAATTTGGAGGGAAATAAAAGAAGAAAACCTGCCTGCCTTGGGAAGTTCCCCCAGCCCAGCAGAGCCCTGCGTGTATTGGATGGTGGCTTCATTTCCTGGGGACTGGCGGAGCCGTAATCCGTGAAAATAGAGTACAAGTCCCTGCATGACGCACTCGGGCCGTAAGCCGCTAAGACTCTCTCGCAGCTCTGCGTGAAGCCAGCGACTTCGCTTTGATAAGCTGCCCGACCTGAGAAAGCTGACAATGTGTCCATTACTGGGGAGGATGTGGAATTAGGAGTCAAGATGGTGTTGGATCGTGGAGCCCAGGTGGGGGCCTGAGCCTCCCCGCCTCGCGCCCTCCCAGAGACAGAGCCCAAGTTGGGTGTCACACACCGCTCAGAACCTGGCAAGGTGGGGGCAGAGGCAGTGTGGGCTGCTTTCCACCAGCTACACGTGGGTGGTGTGATCGGGGCGTCAGGAAGGGGCTCAGCACCTGTGGAAAAGGGGGAGCCGCTGCCCGCCAACGCTGCCCCTCCCCTGCGGAGGAAGGGGAACCCTGGAGTTAAAATTGGAGAATGGAAACGGAGGGTGCACAGTGCAGGTGAGGCCCCGGGATGCTGGGCCCCTCACCCCCGGCTTTGGGACAGGATCAGCTCTGCTTTCCTGGAGGCGAATTGGCACTGGATAGCAAAACCTTTAAAAACAAAAGTGCATACCCTTGGACCCCTTAGGTGTGCATCTGCAAAAAGATCGCAAAGAAGCGACATAAACCTGAGAAATGTAGCTTTAGGGTGTCGTGCTTGGAACCTAGATGCAAGATCTATGCGTGCTCACTGCTCACTGCTGTGTTGTTAATCTCAAGGGCCCAGAACACAAAACAAGGGCAAGAACAGAGACAAAAGAGCGCGCCAGTTCCCTCCGCCCAAGGCTGTAGGGAGCGTTCCTGCCCCAGAGCCGGAGGCTGGAGGAGGGCCTGGGAGGAGGCTGCACTGGGCTTGCAAGCTGGGGAGGAACGTTTAGCAAACAGCCGCCCCGGGTCTGGGCAGAGTGGAGAATGCAGGTGTACCAGACGGGAGGTCAGGGCCTGCTTCCTTCCTTGTGCCGGTGGTGACGAGCTGTTTTCAGCCCCATCGGCGCGTCTGCCACCAGAATGCTGCTTAGAGCAGTTTGTTTCCTTGGTGAGATTCAAACGGGTTGCAGTTTGCCTGGGAAGAGTGCCCGTAGCTGCAAGGGCACATAGACAGGAATGGCCCTCAATGCACCTACATAGACAAGGGACTCCAAAGAGTGCGTGGAAAATGGAATGAAAATTCCATGTATTGTAGTGCACATGTGTTTTGAAATCACACACCGTGTCACCATCATATGCATTCTCCATGTGCTCTGTGGAGTCCTCCATATTCTAGTGGGTGGAGACCCATGGAAACAGGTGCACAAGTCCATGACTGCCCCTGCACAAGCGGACGGTGGCCCCACGCAACAGGCCTGAGTGGTTGTAGCTAGGACAGACTCTGGGGGTTCCTCTGCGGAGGTGACCTGCGCGTGGACTTTGCGGAACAAATGAGGGGAGCAGGGACAACTGGGATCACACAGGGAAAACTCCTGGGTAGGGCAGAGGTCGTCGGGTCCTCACTGCTAGGGACGCCGGCAGAGGAAGGGCACGGTGGCTGGAGGGAGGTGCGGGGTGGGGACTCTGGTTTGCAGGGGTGGTTTTATGGCACGTTTGCAGGCGTGTGAGAATGCCCCATGGAGAGGTACTGAATCAGAGAAAGGGCTGAAGGGGCCCAGTCCTTGAGAAAGCAGGACGTTATAGGACACAGCAGACAGAGGAGTTTGTTCTGGGGCTTGAACTCGTGAGCTATTTAAGAATATGTTGATTAGTGTGAGAAGTGTACAGATATATTTTGTGATTGTTTTCTAATTTAATTGTTTTCCAAATTATTGAGACTTTGTTTATAGCTCACAATATAGTCTACATTGGGAAAATTCTTGTGCTTTGCAATGCAAACAGCCATTAGATTAGTCTGGTTTATAGTTTTCCTCAATTTTTCTCTTTTTAAAATTGAGTTTTTAAAAATTTGCTTGTTCAGCCGGCGCCGCGGCTCACTAGGCTAATCCTCTGCCTTGCGGCGCCGGCACACCGGGTTCTAGACCGGTCGGGGCGCCGGATTCTGTCCTGATTGCTCCTCTTCCAGGCCAGCCCTCTGCTGTGGCCTGGGAGTACAGTGGAGGATGGCCCAAGTGCTTGGGCCCTGCACCCCATCCCATGGGAGACCAGGAGAAGCACCTGGCTCCTGGCTTCGGATCAGCGCAGTGCGCCGGCCGCAGCGGCCATTGGAGGGTGAACCAACGGCAAAGGAAGACCTTTCTCTCTGTCTCTCTCTCTCACTGTCCACTCTGCCTGTCAAAAAAAAAATTTGCTTGTCTGTGGCCAGTGCCATGATGTAGCAGTTAAAGCTACCACCTGCAATGCCAGCATCCCACATGGGCGCCAGTTCGAGTCTCATCTGCTCCTCTTCTGATCCAGCTCTCTGCTATGGCCTGGGAAAGCAGTGGAAGATGGTCCAAGTCCTTGGGCCCCTGCACCCACTTGGGAGACCTGGAAAAAGCTCCTGGCTCCTGATTTTGGATTGGCGCAGCTCCAGCCATTGCAGCCAGTTGGGGAGTGAACCAGTGGGTAGAAGATCTCTCTCTCTCTCTCTCTCTCTCTCTCTCTCTCCCCCTCTGCCTCTCTGTGTAACTCTGACTTTCAAATAAATAAATAAATAAATAGATCTTTTAAAATGTGCTTGTTCTGGCCCAGGTGTCATGGCACAGAGGGTTAAGCCACCACCTAGGTGCCCACATCCCCCATCCGAATGCCTGGTTCAAGTCCTGGCCGCTCTGCTTCCTATCCAGCTTCCTGCTCGTGCACCTCGGAGCCAGGGGGTAACGGTCAAATGGAACTGCTGGCTCCTGGGCTTGAGCTGGCCAAACTCTGGCTGGTGCTGGCATCTGAGGAATCAGCAGTAGATGAAAGATTCTCTCTCTCTCTCTCTCTCTCTCTCTCTCTCTCTGTAACTCTAGCTTTCAAATTGACAAATGTGTTAAAAATCTGTTTATCATATAAATAACTGGCAACAGAGAGGGATATCTCCAGTTTAATTGTGAATTTGACTTTTTCTCCTTTTCATTTGTTTGGGTTTTCTTTCTTCTTATATTTTGAAGCTTAATTTTGGAAATAAACATTTAGTTTCATTGCTTGTTCTTAACACACTGAACAGTTTGTCATGATGACATGCCTGCTTTTGTCTCTAGTGTTACTCTTTGTCTTACCCTAGTATTACTAGTATTACTCTAGTATTACTCTGGTGTCTTGTTTGGCTTTATAATGGATAGCCTTTGTGGATTGTCTTCCATCAATCATTCTCAGTCAATACGTGTCTTTATATTTAAACTGAACGTCTTGAACAGACAGTAGGATTGGATCCTGCTTCTCTGTCACTTTCAAAATGTAAGCTTTAATTTGAGAGTATGTTCCATGTATATTTAATTTATGCAGTCATAATGGCATGCTTAGTGCTATTTCTTGAGTTTTACTTGACCCTAGTTTTCTTTTATTTCTCCCTTTATTTTGAATTAATTTTGTATCTAGGTAGGTATACATTTATAGGATTTATTTAAATAACATTATTTTATTCATTTTACTTAATTCTTAAGTGTTTATAAGTATGTATGTCTTACCAGAGTCTACCATGGTTAATAGCACTTCTCATACAGTACAAGGAATTTAAAATAATGTTTTTCCACTTTCCTACTCTCATCGTTTTATGCTGTTGTCATGCATTTTCCTCAATGTCACAAATCCCATGATATCTTACTGCTATTTTTCTTTAACAATCAATTTTATTTACAAGAACTTTCCACAGATGAGAAGAATATTTTAGATTTATCATCAATGACACTCTTGGTTCCTTCATGCAGTCTCGATTTCCACCCGGGATCATTTTCCTTCAGACTGTTGTTCTTCTATTAATTGGTGTCTTTTTCATTATGAATATTTGCTGGTATCAGATTCTGACTGTTGTATCTGAACTATCTTCACGTATGGGCAGATCTAACGGTCTGTCGGATTCCAGGCTGACAGATGTTCAAATCGCTAGCCCACGGAAGACAGCATGCAGAAGTGGATGTTTAGCCTAGCAGCTCAGATGTCCACATCCCACCTTGGAGTGCCTTGGTGTGATTCTTAGTTCTGCCTTCCCACCAGTGCCGGATGCTGATGGCTCGGGTACTTGGGCTTTGACATCCCATATAGGGGACCTGGATGGAGTTCCCAGGTCCTGGCTATGGACCTGGTGAAGCCCCAGCTATTGAAGATATTTTGCGAGTGAAGAAGCAGAGAAGAACCCCTTCTCTCCCCCAACCCCATCTCTACCTTACAAATCAATTTGAAAAAATGTTTAAGATATGTGCAATTGTCTTCTAACTTGCATTGTTTCTGATAAAAAGTCAGCAATATTTCTTAGAATTTTTCCTTATATGCAACATTCCTTTTTTCTCTGGATACTTTAAAAATATTAGTTTCATTAATTTTTGGAAAATGGGTTCATTTCCTAGGTGTAGTTTTCTTTATGATTATTCTATGTGGGTGTTTCCTGAGCTTCTTGGGTTTGTGAATGTATATTTGTCTTTAATTTTGAAAAAAAAATCAGCAGTGATTGTTACAAATATTTTAATCCCAACTATTACTCTCAGTTGGCTTCTTTGTGAATTATAAAGAATTTAGTTTGTCCTTGACCTTCACACAGTAGATTCCAAAAGCACCTGTATCCAAAAGTGTCCCTGGACGTCGCCAAGTACCTCCTACAAGGAAAAGTTAGGCCAACTGAGAATCACCCACCTAAGTAGGGCTATTCTGGTCATGGCCCTACTCCTAAGGTGTGGTATGCTGGGATCCTAAGTGGGTGGTCCATCCAGGTGTTGAATGCACTCTCCCAATATCTTCATATCGCTCATGAACTCATTATTCATATGGAAATTTATACAGCAAGAATTTTTTGGTGTAGCCATGAGGGTCTGGCAGATCAGAGTGCCAACATTCCCCAGTCCCAATTAAATCTTGAAACACCTGCTCGGCTCTTAACTTCTCCATAGGTTCCTCTGCTAGTGCTCACAGCACTCCCTCCTCCGCATGCACGCTCAGTATTTGGCCCTGGACTGAAAGGAGCCCCTCTGTCTGAGAGGAGGAGCCAGACACCAGACTGTGGGCAAGAGCATCACTTTGACAGTCTCTCCCAGGAGTTGTGATGAGGCAGTTGGAAAACATGCCTGGGTATCAGACCCAACTTCTGCTGCCGGAGCGATGAGCCCCCGCTGGGACAGCACCAACAGGATCAGCAAAGACCACAAGCTGGAGCAGTTTCTAGTCCCGTGCCTTCCCCTGGGCTCCCTCCAGCATCCATTCTCAGCATACGCAGCCGAGGCAACTGGAAACACAGGCTGGAGATGTGGGCTCTGGTGTCAGAAAGATTTAGAAGAGTGAGCTTGCAGTTAAGAAATAACCGCTGAGTGACCATGACCTTTCCCCAAGCCGCCACGGTGGGAGAGGACACTGGGCCAGGGGTCACCAAACCCTGAGATACTTGGGCAGCCAACATGGCTGGGTGTTGCCAGGGGGCCACTGGCATAGCAGCAGACATGGACTCCGAAGGTTCAGAACTCGGTGACAGGCAGGGTGTGCAGAGGAAGAGAGAGGCCACCGAGGGTCAGATGCTGAGGGGCCTGGTGAGTGGCTTGAGGAGCTGACCTGAACTCAGGTCTGATGGAAATCCCACAGGGCTCTCTGCAGGGGAGTGGCGTAGCCGGGCCTGCAGGTCCTTGGGATTCCTAGGGCTGCTGTGTTGACAGTGTTTCCAGAAGACACGGGCAAAGGCCAGGGGCCAGCAGGCAGGTGGGGAAGCAGCCCAGGTGAAAATGAGCTGGCTTGGGCCAGGGCAGGAGGAGGATTAACAGTGGAGGTAGGCTGGCGCCGTGGCTCAACAGGCTAATCCTCCGCCTTGTGGCGCCGGCACCCCAGGTTCTAGTCCCGGTCAGGGCGCCAGATTCTGTCCCGGTTGCCCCTCTTCCAGGCCAGCTCTCTGCTGTGGTCAGGGAGTGCAGTGGAGGATGGCCCAAGTGCTTGGGCCCTGCACCCCATGGGAGACCAGGAGAAGCACCTGGCTCCTGCCTTCAGATCAGCACGCCGGCTGTGGCAGCCATTGGAGGGTGAACCAACGGAAAAAGGAAGACCTTTCTCTCTGTCTCTCTCTCTCACTGTCCACTCTGACTGTCAAAACTTAAAAAAAAAATCAGTGGAGGTGGCGACACCAGGTATGGGTCTCCTGGGCCTGGGAAAGGCTGCGCATGGGCAGTGTGGGGGGAGGACCCCCAGGCAGTGGACACCAGGTAGACATGGCCTCAAAGGGGCCTGGTGCACACTAAAGCACCCGACCCATGGGAGGTGTCAGGAGGACTCACAAGCCATTCTCTGATCTCACGACGCCTGGGAAAGAGCATTCATTGTCTGCTCCATGCGTCTGGCTGGCTATCTCTGTGGGTTCTCAGCCAACGAGCTCATTCTCCCCACCCCACGCGCTGGGTTAGACAGCAAGACGAGACCATGTGGGGTAGGACACGTTGCTCTGCCTGATTCTTAGGAACTGCGCAAAGTGGCCCAGATCCAGCTGTGTTTTCAGGTTCTGATCACACAGCCACTCCACAGATGTTCTCCGATGGCTTTCGCTTTCTCCTCCTTGGAACCCTGAGACCCCAGCAGGGCAGAGACGAACTCACCGTCCCTGCACACTTCTGGCCTCGAGTAAGCAACACTCGGCTAACGCTGGTTGCCTTATTACAGGTGAGGAGGTTTTAGCCATGGATCTTATCATCACTATTACTATTTTTTTAATATATATTTATTTATTTACTTGAAAGTCAGAGTTATACACAGAGAGAAGGAGAGGCAGAGAGAGAGAGAGAGAGAGAGTGAACCATCTGCTGGTTCACTCCCCCGATGGCTGCATCAGCCGGAGCTGCGCCAATCCAAAACCAGGAGCCAGGAGCTTCCTCCGGGTATCCCACACAGGTGCAGGGACCCAAGCACTTGGGCCATCCTCCACTGCTTTCCCAGGCCATAGCAGAGAGCTGGATCGATAGTGGAGCAGCTGGGACTCGGACCGGCGCCCATATGGGATGCCGGCACTGCAGGTGGGGGCTTTACCTGCTATGCCACAGCACTGGCCCCTGTTCTCACTATTTTAATTGTGATCTGTGTACTCCGCCACTGGTCGATCCAATTGCCTGGAAAGTTGACATCTACCTCTGCACCTTGAGCTCACTAAAAATCGGTTGAAGACACGAATCAAGGGGAGTTGTGTTCATTTATCAAAAGCCTGCCCCAAGGCAGCAGCACTCCAGAGAGCCTTCCCTGACTGCCTTAAGCTTAGGTGTTCGACCCCTGATGCTGCCCGGTCGCACCTCAAAGCCCGCTCAGGGCTACCGTCTGCACTTAGGGTCTTTTCTCTCCTACTCCGGGGCTTCCAGCAGGCCAGGTGTCTAGTGCAGAAAGGGGGTCACATTTGACATCTGTTTAACTTGGGGAATAAAGTGAAAATGAGAGAACACCAGTTCCTTGCTTCTGCTGTGCTAGCCACAAGCCGTCCACGCCAGACCTGGTGGCGTGGGGGATGGAACTGTGACACGCGTGAGCGGGAGGGGGCCGCTGGGAGCTGAATTCTGCTGCCTCCAGGAAGTGTGGGCTCTTCAGGAAAGGGCGATGAGCCCCCCTCCCTCCAGTCCCCCACTCTTCCTGTGTCTGGAAAATCGGAAATGGTCTCCACCGTATGCAAGCAGCCAGCGTTCAGTGGGTCCCACGGCTGTCCTCTGTGTGCAATGCTCACTGCCCACAGGCCCCTGGGGCCCAGCACCCAAACCCACAGGCCCGAGCACACCCAGGCCTTGCACCTACCACCCTACCCTGCATCCACAGGTGCACGGACCCTTGAATGTTGGATAGGGGCTGTGGGAAGTCCATCCCTCCAGTTCTAGAACCGAAGTGGCACTTCCTCCGGGAAGTCTGCCCTGCTCTGCGCCAGGGGCTGGTCTCCCATGTGGCCAGTTGGTTTTACCCATGGGCTTTCATTCCTGCAGCCATCAGACGTATTCATGTGGGTGAGAATGGTTTCCTTCTGGTACTGAGGACCCCACTTCTAAGGAGCCAGGGTCTTGGGGTACAGTGCTCCCCAAGCCCCTGGAGCCAGACCCCTCACCTGCTCCATACTCGTACGTTTGACCTACTGGAAGTCAGTTAAGGGTTTGTTGACTGAATAAATAATGGTAAAATAAGGGAGGAAGGAGGGAAGGGAGGAAGGAAGGGAGGGAGGGAGGGAGGAAAAGAAAGAAGAAAGAGAGTGAGAGAGAGAGAATTCCTTTTACTGGATGCATTCTACTTGTTTCTGAGTTAGCTTTTCTAAATGGCTTAGAGGTTACACAATGGCACCGAGTCCTAGTATTATCATCGAGAACCCAGGGCAGGGGCAGCGGTGCTCTGTACCTGCTCCAGCAGAGCCATCAAGCTAGAAAGTTCTCCAGACTGGGCACAAGGCTGCCCGGGGCTCCTGGGGAGTCCCAGCTCTCAGGTAGACCTCGGTTGGTCCCTCGCGCCGTGCACACATCCCGCCCTCTCCCTGCTGAGATCGCCTTGACCTTGCAAGCCAACGCCTTGTGCAAGACTGGCAGCCTTCACGCACGTGCACCTCACCTCCCAGCGAGCGTGCGTCTCACAGGAAATTGATGTCGAGGCACGCTGCGCTCCAGCACCCCAGGTTCGGCAAAATCAACCTCTGTCGCTAGCAACCCCTTCGCAACGCGGTGCCGGAGACCAAGACGCCGAGGGCTTATCTTGGCGAGACCTGCATGGCACGGAAGCGCCTCTTCCGAGCAGGGGAGCGCCACACGCCAGCGAGCGTCACTATCCGAAGGGGAAAGTGCTTCATTGATTTATTTTTCCCTTACGCTATCAGACCTGCCGGTCTACATTTCCACGGGTTCATAATCTTTCAATTAGATCCTCAGTTGCATATAAATCATTTTTCTCGTGATCCTTGCTGAGGAAAGCTGGGGCAGGAAGCTTTGCAAACAAGAGGTCTCATCAGCTCCGTGTTCCACGTTCTCATTAACGACGGCGCCTGCTTTCCGTCATTACCCAGCTCAGCCTCCCAGTAATCTGTGCTGGAGAGCAGGAGCGGAAAAGGGGAAAGTGGGGGATGGGGAGAGTGTGTTTATATTAGAAAGAAGTTCAAAATACTCTCTCTAGTGCCGAGTGAGCGTGGAAATTCTTTTCAGCATTTAAATTCAATTATGTGCACAGTGGCCTTGCCTCTCTCTTAAACGTAGCATGGGATCTGTATTTCTCTCCTTCTGTTTTAAAAATAATTTTATTTCTTTGAGAAGGAGAGGGAGAGCATTCCCATTCGCTGGTTCACTCCCTAAATCATCACAACAGTCAGAGCCAGGAGCTGGGGGCTCCATGCGCCCCCCCCCCCCCCCCTGTGGATGGCGGGAACCCTACTACCTGCACCACCACCACTGCCTGCAGAATCCGCATCAGCCGGGGCTGGGAGAGGGAGAGGGGCTGGGAATCCATGCGGGCACTCGGATACGGGACGCTGGCGTCCTGACCCCTCGGCCGAATCCCCCTCCCCTGCTCTCTTCGCCGGCTGCAGCCAGTGGAGCCTGCACACGGACAAGCCTTCCAAGGGGAGGGCGGTCTCTTGTCAAAGGCACTTCGGGTCCCAGGATGCATTTGTTCATTCCTCCCGCACACAGGAGCCTGAGGCACGGGGTTAGCCAAGGGACAACGACCAGGCCGTAAGAGGAATCCCAGCTCCGCGTGGACAGACTGCAGGAGGCAGCCGGCCCCCGGGCCCACGAGCACCACAAAGCCACAACCCACAGCACTAGGGACATCGTGGGAAGAGTTGGGGGCGGCACCACCGGAGACATTGGCAGATGACGAAGCAGAGGAGGGGACTTGGCACCAAGGACACAGCCCAAGCCAACAGTAGGACCTGTTGGGGACCCGTAAGGAGATCAAGGTTGCTGGGTGGCAAGGGGTGAGAGCTGTGGAGGCGGTGGGAGTGGAGGGTGGGCAGCTTCGGGGCTCCCCTGTGGGAAGGGGCCCCCTTGACTTCAAAGGACGCCGAGCAGGTGGATGTGTGTGAACAGCAGGCTCTGTGGCTTAGCTATCGCACAACCATCATATTTCGGTGGTGGTACCAAGGCCGCCTCCCTGGGGTCGGCGGGGAAGCTGGGTAATGGGTACATAAGGAATCGCTGCATGGCTGTTACAGTGTCATGTGGGTCTAAAATGACATCAAAGTCAAACCGTTTATGTCGTAAAGTGAGGGACTTTAAAAGGTTTATGGACCAATGAAATTCAAAGATGCCTTGCTTTTCGAGTATTCTGCACTGCCGTGATTTTTTTTGAAGACCGCCTCGCGCATGTGGGTTTCACATTTTGCACCAAAATAAACCGCGATTGTAATTGCATCTCTTCCATGAGCTTCATGAAGATCCCTCGCGTGCATACACAGGGCCCCCGCAGCCTGCCGGAACGGGGAGCCAGCCAGGATTGCAGAGCACCCACGTGGCCCCCAGTAAGGTCGGCTAGGAGGGGGCTTCCCTTCCGAGGCTTCCAAAGCACAACTCAGAAAATTAAACAGCATCCCAGGCAGGGCTCACTGGGGTCCCAGATTACATTAATGATGGAGCTGCAAGGAAGCGAGAGGCCCGCTCGCCGAGCTGCGCTGGGGCTCCTCTCTGACACTTCTTGAGCCCGAGGAGCCCCATTGCGTGATCCCTGGGGACCTGCCGCTCTGCATTTGGATCCCGCAGGCTGCAGGCCACACTGGGCATGCTCCAAAATCACCCCAGGTGCACGCTGAAGTCCGCTGACCACCATGGCCTCTACCTGCCCCGCCTGTGGGGGCGCTGGGTCCCCTGTAGCTCCTGTTCCCCACTCAGAGAATCAAATAAAGCACAATGCCTTCGAGAGCGCCGTGGCAAGGTCTGATCTGATGCACGCGTGGGAAGTTCTTGGCATTTGATGCAGCTCATGCGTGTCCCATAAACACGCCTGTCATCAGATTTGAACTGCCCCAGCCTCGACATGCTGTCGATTGTCATTAACGTTCAAGCACGTGACCGTAGGATAGGGATAATCACATGTCCACGGGGAAGGACTCTGAGAACTTGAGGAAGACAGCACGTGTCATAGGCCTGGGGCTGAGCAGCAGCCACTCGGTGCCTTGCCCCCCTGTCTCTTGGCTGCCTCTCATGCCTGGATGGCGTCTCTGTACCCACGTCCAACCCTGGCACGAGGTCGGTGGTCGGGACCCTTGACCCTCACCCACAGCCTACTCTGCCCCACACTCTTGGCCCAGGTCTCTCTCACCTCTGAATAGACTCTACTTTTATAAATAGATACTTGTTATAGGGGAAAAATGGAAAAAAAATAGAGAAAAAACCCTGAAAGTTAGTGTCTACAGGCACATGCAGTGAATCTTCCGGCATTATCTCCTCCAGGTTCCTGCTCCGTATTTTCACATAGGTGAATTTATTCAGAGCGAGAACAATTTTGCATCCTCTTGTTTATTGAGAAGAGGAGAATGACAGCCTGTCCCCTTTCTCACCAGGGCTTTTTAACATTTTCTAAAGATTGTATTTATTTGAGAGGTAGAGTTACAGACAGAGAGAGGGAGGGATCGAGAGAGGTCTTCCATCCACTGGTTCACTCCCCAAATGGCCACAACAGCTGGAGCTGGGCCGATCTGAAGCCAGGAGCCAGGAGCTTCTCCCAGGTCTCCCAGGTGGGTACAGGAGCCCAAGCACTTGGATCATCTTCCACTGCTTTCCCAGAGAACTGGATGAAAAGTGGAGCAGCTGGGACTCGAACCAGAGCCCATACGGGATGCCGGCGCTGCAGGCAGAAGTTCAGCCTACCATGCCACAGCGCCGGCCACAGCTTTTTAACATTTTATAATGGCCACATAATAGTTCTTTGTGGGGGAGATGTACACATGCTTCTGATTCCCGTGTGGAAGACGTTTAACGCACCCACGAAAATGCATACAGATATCTGGCTAATAGGGGTACATGACACTGATAAGCACATTCTGTTCAGAGAACTTGGGGTGTGTCTGTTGGCCTGCTGCTGGCCTTGCTGAATGGAGTCTTCTCCTCTGGATTTCTGAAAGCCACAAGCTCCACCCCTGGTGTAGCCTTGGAGTTTCTAAAATTCATCAGTGCTGGACAGCAGCCTCCCATCTGGCCACTGCCTGCCTCCTCCCGCACCTCTTTGGGTCTCACATCTTCCCTGCCCAGGCCGGATCTCTGATCGGGTGGTAGATCTGCTCTGGGCTCCTGTCCCATCTGCGGTGCCTGACCCTGGGGGAGCAAGCACCAGCGTATTCGCAGGTTGTCACAACCCAAACCGGAAGTGCAACTGGCTCTTTCTGATCTGCCACACTGCTTTGCGTGAAGACATTTTGGGCCTTCCTGTCTCCAATCATCTGAGTTGTGAGTGGAAAAATCCCAGGTCCTGCAGGAGGCCTAAGATGAGACAGAGAGTGTGACCTGCTGGTGGGCGGGTTAACTCCGGTGCGAAGGCTCCAGGTTACAATTCCTGTTGGAACAGCATGAGCCCGGAGCGACAGCAGAGCCGAGCTGTGGTCTCAGCTCCTCCACTTCCTGGACGAGCAGAGGGCCCGGAAGTGACCGAACCTCTTAGCTGGGATGTCCTACCTGGACACACCTACCGGCGCAGTAGCCGTGAGGCGTCCTGGCCGCTGGGTGTGCGTTGGGCACTGAGCATTCCAGTGGCTAAACTCAGACGCGTTGGTGATTGGAGGTAGGAAATCATGACTCTTTCCTGTGCTGTTGGGGTGAGTGTACACCATCAAGTCCCCCTCCGTCAGCCTCAGTTTCTCTCTCTGAAAAGACTAGAGAGCACGTATTTATCCCTGAAGGCTGCTCCACTCGAGGAGGCAATGCATTTTAAATGGCTGGCATATGCCAGGGACTCAATAAATATGCATCTCTTCTCACCCTCCCCCTCCTCCCTAAAGCCATCTTGGATTGCATCACAAGGCATTTGACCAGGCGACGAGGGTCATGCAAGAGCCGGGGGCAGCGGAGAGCTCCACTCCTCCAGACGTGTCTGGGAGTGACTGAAAGTTAAACTGGGCCGGGAGTCTGGTGGCGTTTGGGTGAGAGACAGAGTTAAATTAAGGTTTCCTCTTAGCCCCTTGCATGTGTCAGCCAGGCTGCGCGGAGGGAAGAGCGCAAAATGGAGTCAGTGCTGAATTTTCTCACTCATCTGATGAGAAGAGAGAGACGTGGAAAGACAGAACAGGCGAGGGGGGGGGTCAGAGTTCACATGGCTGACTTTCTAGCCAGCAGAGACCAAAATGGATCCACCAGCAGATACGAAAAGAGACCCAAGACATAGTAACTGAAACGGCTTTGTGGGCGAGAATAAGTTGCCCTTGTGGGGCAGAGGGCGGTGGGCGGGAGCCTGGAGACATGCAGGGGCCGGGCGTGTCACTGCACCGCTGTCACGGGAGACTTCCTTGTCCGCACTCCTAAGCAGCATCGGAGGGAGAAGCCGGACGTCCCAGCCATGTCCGCGGCTCCCCGAGCTTGGCAAAGGCAGTGACCTCACCTTGCTCCCCGACTCCGTGTTGGCTGCCGGTGGCAGGGAAAATGGATGGATTCACCTTGCATTCGTGCCTTCAGGACGGCCACGGCGTGGGCACAGGCCGTTGAGCGACTGTCTCCGAGGATGCCCGCCCCCTCCCCCAGCCACTTGCTCAAGGGCACCCTGCTGACTCAACCCCCCTCACACACATACCAGAAACAAGGCGCACAGGTCTCCCCGGTGTCTGCCAGGCCCGGAGATGAGAAACGCGAGGTCGCGTCCTGGGTAGGGATTCAAGGCCCAAGGCCGGCGGCTGCAAGGCGTCCTCCATTCTCGCTTTCTCCTGCGGTCTTCCTGCACGATTGCGGCTCTCCAGTCAAACCAGCAAAGGCACCTGGGCACGTGCTCCTTCGAATCGTCTCTTTATGGCTCAGATAGCCAAGGCGCCCTGCACCCCTGGTTTGGAAATTCTGCTAATTTTTTTTCCAAATTCTCATCGAATTGTGTTCCCCAGCCTCCCTGCCCCAACGGTCCTGAAACCTGCATTCGCATCACCCCACCACTGCACACGCGTGGGGCCGATCTCGGAAGCATTCGTTCAGACTTGTCAGAGATGTTCACGATGCCCCTCGTCCTGGACAATCTTGCACTTTCCCCCGAAAGGGGAAATCCTTGAACCCCTGCCCCGAGCCCAGCCAACATCTCTGGGTTCCTGCCTTGGCCAACGACAGAGAGTGGACACGACACTGCATGACCTCCGCCTCCAGGGAGGACATGGGATGCTGTGTTTGCCTCTCTCCCTCTCTGCAAGGAAACCCAGGCCACACAGAGAGGCTCCCAAGTCTTCTCACCTTTGACAGCTTACGCACACTGTTAAGTGGCACAAGCCCGAAGACCCCATGGGGGACCACCCCTCGTGGAGTACAGACGGCCACCCGCACTTGGCCTGTTCGTGGTGTTGACCCACAGGATCTGTGAGTCTAATGCTGGGCAGGAATTTCAAAAGCCCACCAATCATTCATTCATTCATTCACTCCTCCACCTAAGCTGTTCCCAGACACCCTACTGTGTGCCATAGGCCAAGCCCTGGGGGTGCAGACCCACTGAGCGTCATAGGCTATGAGCACAGAGGGGTGCAGAGATGAAGCGGAGCTCCCACACATGTCCATAATTCCCCAGTGGCCACCCCTCCTAAGAGCCCCTCAGACCCTAGTCCCTTGGGTACGCACGAGTTTCTGCTTTGTCATTCTCACTTGCTCCAGACTAAGGGAGCGACTTGTGTTCCCCGTGGTACACAGGCCAGTTTTATGGAGTTAATGGACATTCAATATACACGGGTTAATTAAAAAGTAATCAGTCCATCCACTGCTAGGAGCTTCTCAAGGCTCCGAGCAAATTAACTACATTTTGGAAAAGCAATTTAATGAATGAGCATCCTACTACTGGATAAAAAGGAAGGCGTCGCCCCTTTTTGAGTTCTCACTATATGGCAGCCATATGCTCTTTCCCTATAGAAACCCCCTAAAAATGAGAATCTCCAAACTGCAAACCTAGACTTCAGCACAGACTGGCTACATCCTATGGCTGCAGAGAGCCGCCCTGGGAGTTTAGTCAATGGCGAGAAACCACTCCCAGCCACGTGAAGGGACCACGCGCTGACGTTTGCTCTCGAGGTCTGGGCGTAGATTGTGTTGAAAGGATGGAGTGTGGCTTCGGTTCCAGCTTCCTGCTAAGTCGTGCCCTGGGAGGCAGCAGTGACCACCGGGGCCCTGAGCCCCTCCCTCTGGACAGTGACCAGGCCCCGAGCCCCTCCCTCTGGACAGTGAGCCAGTGGACGGGGCTCTGCCTTGCTTCTTCCTCTCTCTGTCTCTCAAATAAACATGAAAAATGCTTCAAAAAGAAGAGTCAGGCCCAGCGTGGAGCCGTGAGTCTCCCGTGGCTTGCAGCAAGTGGGGACCTCCCAGCTCTGCGTGTTGGGGTGTTCGCTTCCACGCCCGGTTCCCAGGCCTCCGGGGAATGGCTGCTATTCACGCTCACGCCACAGAGGTGGGAAGTGAGGCACAGGACCCAGGACAAAGAAATATCTTCAGGAAGCCTGAAAAGCGCTCCCCCACCCCGCCCTGTGCAGCGTGGTCATCACAAAGGCTCAGGTCAGTCCTCTCTCGAGCAGTTTGTCTGTCTCCAGGAGAGCCGTGAAGCGACCATGCGTCAGTGCACACGCAATGCAGTCGGGTGTGGAGCCCTCCACGGCCCCCTTGAGAGCCGAGCCTCGTCCGGCCTGGCACTCAGCTCCCGGAGCAGACGGTGGGGGGCTGCGGGCTCGGATGTAAATGCAGGACTGGGGCGACCTCGGCATCCCAAGCCTTCTTCTTTGCAAACAAGCCATCTGTGGCGAGGGCTGTGGGTGGCACTGTCTAGAGCGATGATGTAACTGCTCATGTGTGGTGCTGGGGATTGTCCTTTGGGGAGTGGGACTTTGTGCAAGAAATTCCAAGCGCTCCATAAGCCTTTGGCTAGCACACGTGGATCTACGGATGGGGACACACTCGTCCTGACAGAACCCTGCTCTCCTGCCTCTGCAGAGCATTGGAGCCAGGACTCTGGAAGCCATTGGAGCGACGTCATCAGCCCACGTGTTCACTTAACAACGAGGACACAGGAGGTGGCTGCAGGAGGAAGCCCCGGGTCCAAGGTCACCCGTCGGTGAAGGACTGGGGTAACCAGCTTGGAGCAGTTTGGTGCAGCCAGACGCCAGGTCCGCGCACCCCACCCACAGCCATTCCCGTCCTCCCCTTCCGGATCCTGCCCTCCCTGTGAGTCTTCCGGTCAAGGCCACACCTTCCATAGGGTCTAGCCACGCCCTCTTGTTTCCCCTGCAAAAGGCTTGGGCATGAAAGCGCAGGAACCAGCCCCGTCCCCAGAGAGTGTGGGTGGTGAAGTGGAAGAGACACATAGACACATTCAGAGTCAAAGACACCGCCCCTGCTGGCAAAGCAATAGGTCCTCCAGTTGGAACTGGCTGGAACTGGCTGCATGCAAACCACCATGGACCAGACCACAAATCACGTCTGATGTTTGGTTGCTAGGTTGGTCAGGATGACCACTGAGATGGCTTTCTCTTCCAGAACATTCTTTGTCCTGCACCTCAAAGTTGCTCCCACAGCACGTGTTTCCTCCACGGAACAGAGAAATGTCCTTGTGTCCTTCGAGTAGCCCCACTGCTGCCCCGCTGTGAAGATAATCAGACTAGCAAGCCCCAGTGACCACAGCGGCAGGGCCACTGTGGACCGCTCTCAGACCAGGTGAGATGCTGGGGTGCAGGTGACCAGCGACGCTGCCCCCGGTGATGCAGGCTCTTCTCTGTTGCCCGTACAGACGCAGAGCGGCGGCACCAACAGGAGTTGGAGTGTGGGAACTCCTGGCGCTGTAGTCTAGACTCGCGGCTCCCCCCCAGCCTGCCGATGCTCCCTGGGCCGCGTGCAGCTCTGTGAAGACCTCCACAATCCCTCGCTGGCTCCCTCCTGGCGCCCTCTTGTATTCGACGACAGACGTCTAACAAACGAGGTAAGGGCTCCGTGAACTGGCGGGAGTGGGGCAGGATGTCCTTGCAGAGCCGGGAAACCTGCGCTGGAATGCTGACGGCGTCCTGGGGCATTGCGTTGTGAGCGGAACGTCACGTGGAGGGCACACGTGGCGGAGCTGCGTCCTGATTTTTGGCACTTTTTTGTTTGTTTCTTGACTCCAGCTGCCCCCGTAAATCATGGCTGTGCTGTCAGCACGTGCTGCCGCTCACAGGGCTTGTCCTAAGCGGGACACTTGGTTCTGATTCCAGCCCAACTCGATGCGAATCAAATCAAGACTCTGCTGCCTGACACCCGGTGATCTCATCTCCGTAAACCCCAGCAGGGTGGGACTGAGCACAGCCGTGACAGAGAGGGTCCCACGTGTTGGGAGGGCACTGCCCACTGGCCGGGATGACCAGGCGTGTCCTGGGGCTGTCGGGGGGGGGGGAGGGCGAGGAGGAGGGGAACTGATCAGCGTCATGTGACACCTTGTCAATAGCAAGGACGCATGAGACTATCTTGTGCAGTTGTCCCCAAAGGGCTTCTTAGATTATTAATGTCACATGACACTCTGACATGAAAGAGCTCTGTAATCAGATAATCACGGGACACAGCCCAGACTGGAAATGTCACAATGCGCATTTGCACAGAAAAACCTCTGCCAAGTGCAAGACGGGCATCTACCAGGGAGAAGCCCCGTACGTTAAACCTATCCTGTGGCAGGGATCGTGAGTTCCCAGGGAAGAAAAATTCTCCTGGATCCTCTGCATAGCAGAACTCTGACTGCATTCACGTGTGAACACGCCAAAGCCATTACATTCCCCAGCATGTGCTGTAGCTGGAGACGATCCTGCGACTACGCCCTGACCCACGAGATCAAACCAGAACTGTCATGAGGGACTTCACCAAAGACTGCGGACGTGAGCTGCTCCGTCCAGGAGAAGCTCCACTCCATCCACTCGACTTCTTGTTTTTTCACTCTTGCTTCTTGGAATGTAGATGTGATGGTTGGCACTCTAGCAGCTGTCCTGAACTACAAAGTTATCTTGAAGCGGGGAGTCATTACTCAAGATGGTGGAGACCAAAGATGGAAGGATCGGGCCCCTCAACATACCAGCCTGGGACCACTTGCCTATGTAATTCTTTGTACTTGAAAGAATTTTCTGGGGGCTGGCACTGTGGCATAGCAGCTAAAGCCACCGCCTGCAGTGCTTGCATTCCATATGGGCGCTGGTTCAAGTCCTGGCTGCTCCACTTCCGGTCCAGCTCTCTGCTATGGGCTAGGAAAGCAGTAGAAGATGGCCCAAGGCCTTGGGCCCCTGCACCCACATGGGAGACTCAGAAGAAGCTCCTGGCTCCTGTCTTCAGATCAGCGGAGCTCTGGCCATTGCGGCCATCTGGGGAGTGAACCAGCAGATGGAAGACCTCTCTCTCTCTCTCTCTCTCTCTCTCTGTGTGTGTGTGTAATTCTTTCAAATAAATAAATTAATTAAAAAAGAATTTTCTATATTTTTTAACCTATTGCCATTTCAATAGTCCTGATACACAACTCATGATTGAATTCATCAATAAAATGCATTTTCCCATAGTGTGCTGTGGACATCTTTCCCAACACCTCTGGAAAACACGTATCTGACCTAAACTGCAACACCTAAATCTGCTCACAGAAGTCGGCGACTTGGCCATGGCAGGAGTGTGGCCGTGGTTCCACAGGTGTGAGCTGCAGAGCTGCACCCTGGTCCAGGAAGCCGAGAGCTGGCCCCACGCTCGCCCCACGCTCACGAACACTTCTGAGTGCGATTCTTCAGTCATCGTAGATCCACCGTGTAAATGCCCCCAGGGCAGGAGCTCCACAGGACCTGGGTGACCGCACACCCTCAGCTTCCGCTCGGGGGCACTTGGGAGACACGACCCATTCCTTCACCAAGGTGTGGAACTCCAGAAGACAACAGGGTACATGTCGTCTCGGCTCCTTTCAAGCCCAAGTCCATCGGCAAGGTGTCAGCCCTGCCCTGCGGGAATGCCGCCGGGATGGTTCGCGGCCATTGGTCAGCTTGGCTCGGAGCCCACAGACCCATGGAAACACCTCGAGGAATCTACAAGTTGTGACAGAGGCGAATTCGCAGCCTCCGTGTAAGGACAGCTATCGAGTATATACTCACATGTCTACCTGCCCCGCCCCCCGCCCGGGGTGTGCACCTGGCTGTGTTCACAACACACACACACACACGTGCGCACACACACGTGCGCACACACACGCACGCGCACTTGGCTGCAGTGGAAACAGGCAAAGGGGAGGCTGCATCATTAATCACTCCCCCATTGTTAGGAAAATGTTTAAATTATGATATTGTTACCTGAGGGCTGACAGGCGTCTTCAGCGCGCCTCCGCCTGGCGCCAACCCAAGGCTCCGTTTCTGCCTTCTTTCTTTGAATTCTGGAAGCAGACAGCAGTTTTCCACCAGTAAACGATGTGTCTAAACCCTAATTACCACACCGTGGCATGAAAGGGTCCTTCGCCATCACCAACCCCAGTTCTCAGCAGGGAGATGCTCAGATACCGGCTCCTTGAGTCCCAGGCTCTGGTCCAAGAACTTTCTAGACATGCTGGGCCTTCCTGCATCAGGGATTGTTCCAAACCCACGATAGCATTTCCCACACCACGTCCCATGGCTTCCTGCGTCTTCCACTGGGGAACGGGAATGGTTTGGTGGCTTTTTTTGGTCTCTTCTTGTGTAGGTCAGAATGAGCTCCTCCAACAAACAAAACCGCAGCTTAAGCGCCTCACTAGGCTAATCCTCCACCTGCGGCACCGGCACACCGGGTTCTAGTCCTGGTCAGGGCGCTGGATTCTGCCCCGGTTGCTCCTCTTCCAGTACAGCTCTCTGCTGTGGCCTGGGAGTGCAGTGGAGGATGGCCCAAGTGCTTGGGCCCTGCACCTGCATGGGAGACCAGGAGAAGCACCTGGGGCTCCTGGCTTCAGATCAGCGCAGCGTGCCGGCCGTAGTGGCCACTTGGGGGGTGAACCAACGGAAAAAGGAAGACCTTTCTCTCTGTCTCTCTCTCTCTCTCACTTTCTAACTCTGCCTGTCAAAAAAAAAAAAAAAGAAAAGAAAAAAGAAAAAAAAGAAAAAAAAAAAACGCGGCTTAGCAGTTTGATGCGTGGATGTTCACAGTTTGCCTCTGTCTATCAGCGTCCAGTCAGGTCTGTGTGAGGGAGTTCTTGGTTTTAGGCCAGGAGTGTATACCCCAACCAGCCTGTCACTTGTTTTCATTAATAAAGTTGTATTGGCACACAGCCATGCCACCCATTCATGTTTTCTTTGGCCACTTTGGTACCACCACGGTGGAGTTGAGTAGTTGGGATGGAGACACAGTGTCACCTAAAACCTAGACCGTGTTCTCTCCAGGGCTTCCCCAAACGCCACTGCCCCTGGCTCCAGGCTGACCCCTGGAGGCTCCGCTTCCTTCCAGCTGTGGCTGCAGCCTGAGCCCTCCCCATCCCGCTGGCAGCTGGCGAGAGGGATGGAAGGGCTCGCAGGTGGGCAGGCGGCATTTCAAGCCAGCTGTGACGGTGATGGACAGCTCCACTGACATCTAGGGGATGCCAGAAAAGGGGTGGCTGCTGGGGCCCAGGATGAGAGCACCCTCCCGTGTCCCTGCCCCTCCATTCTCCGTGACCCAGGTGGCCCCAGCTCCCGGTGGACGCGCTCTCTGTCCCACCTCGCCGTGACTCCCCTATCACTCAGCACTCTCCGCCCCAGGCCTGCCCAGGTCTGCCCTCTGCACGTCGGGTCCTGAAGCTACTGCCTCGAGCCTTTCTTGGCGCTGGCTCCACTTTCTCTTCCCTCCTGGATCAACCTGAAATCACACTCCATTTTATTTTCTTTTGGCTGAACCAATTCCAGAGGACTGGCAGCCCTCACTTCCTCCCACGGGCCTGATTTCTGCCCGATGTTCTCTCCCACACGGCCTGGGGTCTTTCTTCCCCATCAGGGGACCGTCTTCTTGTCACCGTCTGCTAACGTCCTCGCTACGGCTCGGAGGTCCCGTGGCTCCCCTTCCTGGAGAGTCCTCATCTCCCCGCTCCACAACCATCACATCTGCTTTGCCGCCTTCCATTCCAGGAAGCCACAGGCGTCACACGGGGGCCGGGCCCTTCTGTCCTTCCCCTGTCCCTGGGGGTGGCACCTTCCTCACACACACAGAAGCCTTTAAATGAGGGAGGAGACAAATGTTTGCTGATTCCACACACGTTCTCCTGTCCAATGAGCTGGGATTTCCTCCCTGTGGACTCGGAAGTGTACCCACTCTTGGGTAATTCAGTGCTCGTTAGTTGGCATCAGTTGTACGTGGGCATCATGTATCACGAGGCTGCACTGTAGGTAAGGGCACCTTCGTTAGCTGTGCCAGGGTCTGGTGCATGGTGGATCCCCGGCAAGTGTGTGGCCAGTAACTCGGTGGGTGGCTGGGCACTTGCTTGGGGATTCTGGTCCTACACTTGAGTAAAACTTCACATTACTCCCTTCAGGTGGGAATGGAGGGCGAGGGTCTTCATTTTGGAATGAGAAACGTCTTTCACTCTTAAAAGAGTCTGCAAGGCTTTCCGTTAGGAGTTGAGACGGGTCAAGGCTGAGTAAGGGCTCCAATGCCTGACCAGCGCTGCTCCCTCTCTCCTCTCCCCTCCCCTCCTCTTCTCACTTCTCCCCTCCCTCTCCCCTCCCCTCCCTCTCTACCTCCTTTCCTCTCCTCTCTCCTCCCTCTCCCCCTCTCTCCCTTTCCCTCTCCCCTGCTCTCCCCTCCCCTCCTCTCCTTTCTTTTCCTTCCTCCTAATGAAATTCATCAACAGCTCATCAGAATAACCAAACAGCATCCATTCTAGAAGACCAGGAGAAAGGACATTCTCAGTGTATTTTGGAGTGTGCCCCCAGGTGGAATCCCTTAGCTGATCCTGTTTATGAAAGACAATGTATAGGGGCTGGCATCGTGGTTCACTTGGTTAATCCTCCATCTGTGGCACCGGCATCCCATATGGGCGCCAGTTCTAGTCCCAGTTGCCCCTCTTCCAGTCCAGCTCTCTGCTGTGGCCTGGGAGTGCAGTGGAGGATGGCCCAAGTGCTTGGGCCCTGCACCCCATGGAAAACCAGGAGGAAGCACCTGGCTCCTGGCTTTGGATCAGTGTAGCACTGGCTGTAGCAATCATTTGGGGAGTGAACCAACAGAAGGAAGACCCTTCTCTCTGTCTCTCTCTCTCCCTGTCTATAACTCTACCCATCAAATAATAAAAAAAAAAAGACAATGCATTTCACTGGACCACTTCCCGGACGCCCACATTCCATGTCAGAGTGGTTTGAGTCCCTGCTGCTTCACTTTCTGATCCCACTTCCTGTGATTGCACCTAGGAAGATCCTCAGAGATGGGAAGAGCGAAGCCCCCTCGCCATGCACCCTCATTCCGTGGAGCTGGCACAGGCACTGTGAATTTGTTTCTTCAACAAATTCCCAAGACCACGCTGCCGCCACCGCCCACCACCGCTACTGACCCAAGCACGCTCCGAGTCGGCGATATGTAAGATTGTGATTCCTTTTATAAAAACTTGGCCTTATCACACAGATTCACCTTCACCCTGTTCTTCAGCTCTGTCTATGTCAGCTGATCTTTGTCAGGCACTTGAAATCATTTTTTTTTTAAAGAATCTTTATTTGAATGAGAGAGAGAGAGAGAGAGAGAGAGAGAGAGAGAGAGATATCATCTGTCCACTGGTTCATTAGTTCATTCCCCACATGCCCACAACAGCTGGGGCTGGGCCAGGCTGAAGCCAGGAGCCAGGAGCTCCATCTGGGCCCCCCATGTGAGTGACGGAAACTCAAGTACCTGCGTCACCACCCTGTACTTCCCGGCTGCAGTCACAGGAAGTGGGATTGGAAAGTGAAGCAGCAGGGACTCAAACCAGACACTCTGACGTGGAATGTGGGCATACTAAGTGGAGGCTTAGTCTGCTGTGCTACAAGGACCTCATCTTCTGATTTGTTTTTTATGCACAGAGCAAACATGCGTGGACTGGCGATAGCTTGGGGTCATGGCAAAAGTGAGGGGGCCTTCAGTATAACCGGGAAAGGTATGGAACGGTCTATCGGTCCACTTCCTCTCCATTCTTCTCTACCTTCATCTTCGTGTTTGAGGTGAACGGTTGTGTGTGGCGTGCGTGTACCCACACAGGAGGGATGACTCTGCAGTCCCTCAGGTAAGCACAAACATCCACACCCAGAAACGCTTGCATCGCGTCTATCTTCCACCAGATAAGGCTGAATCTCTGAAACCCTGATGCAGTGTAGAGAGGCCCTCAAGGCACAAACGCTGTTTCTCATTGGTCAGGAAATCTGAGATGCTCCCTGAGACCACAGCGAAAGACAAGCTCTGAGAGGGAGACTTGGAGCCTTCTGCAGTCCTTGGAGGGCTCCCAGGACCTGGGGCATTCGCTGCCTCCACAAGTCACCTCACGAGTGTTAAATCATTAAACTGATTAAAGGAAAAGTAGCTGGGTGGAAAAAGGATTAATCTTAGGCACTTGAGAAGTCTTTCCTGCCCCACTGCAATCATTTCTAGGCATTTTGGCTCCAGCTCCAAGTCTCCAGGGAGCAGCCATGGCCTGCGTGTCTCAGCAACAAGCTAAATGACATGCTCTCCCTGCTCCGGATGTGATGTGCTGACCCGAGCGATAAGTCCATGCGCAGCCCTGCTCAGAGAGCACCAGCTTTCCTGTCCCCTCGCCAAGCTTCTCCCCTCCACGATGCGGGAAAGTCTCAAGCCAGCCATTCTTCAAGCACGTGGCTGATGATCATGCAGAGCGTGGGTAAGTAGGGCCCTAAGGAAAACAAAGCATTTTCTCAAAAACAGTGGTGGTGGGCGAGCTGACTCGCTTTTCCCGAGAGCCTCTGTGTGGATGATTCTTAGTAGAGGTTTTGGGAAGGGAGGCGTTTCCCTCCGAAAACACCTGAGATCTGGAAAGTAGGGCTGCTTGCCGACTGCAACATTGCATCCTCGGCCATTTGTAATGGGCTGATGTGGTTTTTCAGTCATGTCCGTGAATATGCCTGTGTGCCACGCTGGAGTACCTGGATTCTGGCACTGGACTCCAGACTTCTGCTATTGCAGATCACGGAGACAGTGCTAACAGCTCCAGCGACTGGGCTCCTGCCACCCATGTGGAAGACAAGGTTTGAATAATGAGCTCCTGAGCCTGGCCCATCCTCGGTCATCGTGGGTAATTGGGAAGGGAGTTAGTGGATGGCAGGTTCTCTCTCTCTCTCTCTCTCTCCTGTTTCTCTCTTAATAAATTAAGTGCTGGGCAATGAAGTCACTTCTTAAATAAGGTTAAAGTCTCCTGTAACCTCAAGTTGGTCACTTCTTGCATTGTTCTGTTACTGGACTTTGAAAACACCTTTGTGACTCTCAAAAAGCTTGAAAGTTCTAGAAATTCTCTAAAGATGAAGGTCTACTTGCTGATTTCCTTTAGTAATCTACAGAAGCCATGCAGGAAATAGACTGCGCTTAGTCCTACACCACTGATGCTCAGTAAGTATTTAGTAAATGAAATACGATGGGTGGATGGGTGGGTGGATGGATGGGTGGATGGATGGATGGATGGATGGGTGGATGGATGAATGGGTGGATGGATGGATGGATGGATGGGTGGGTGGATGGATGAATGGGTGGATGGATGGATGGATGGATGGGTGCATAGGTGCATGAGTTTGTGGGGGATGTGTGGATGGATGGATGGATGGATGGATGGATCAGTGGATAGGTAGATGGATAAATGGAAACATGAGTAGACAGAAAAGTTGATTGAATGATTGAGCAGACAGAAAGTTGGAAAGATCAGTGGATGAGATGCTGATTTAATGGATGAGTAATAAAATAAATGATCAATCACTGAGTAGATCTCGGGCTTTTAATTTATTACTGCAGGAGTCACCTTCTCATAGCATTTCATTGGTGAAGAAAAAACCCTATTACATCTATAATTTAGTGGTAGAAAATAGAGGATCTCAGCAATTAAATAAGGTTTGATTTAAAGATTCTAACTACTTTTAGAACATAGAGAAATTAGAAATTTGTCTCCCTTTGAACAAGAAGCCCACAGGCATTTTATTAACAAAGGTAGAGTAGGGATATTTGGCAAAACACTGGAGCTGAATAAAGAAGGCTCAACTTGAAAACGATGCCTTCTCTCCTTGGCTCTCGACCCAATCCCCACGTGTGTCTGAATCTCGCAGTCTCCACCCCATCATTTTTGTCCTTTCTGCTGGAGTCATCTTCTCACACCCCAAGCCTGCTGGGCCATTCTCTGGTTCCACTGCTGCCCACTGACCAGAGGCCTCCGTCTCTCGTAAAACAAGGTCAGCAGTTCACAGGAGCACTGAGACTGCTCAGTCCTCTCCTCACCCACATCCAGCCTCCCCCTCCCCCCACTCACTGGACACCAGCTGCCCTGGGTCACCTGCCTGCCGTTCTGGACAAGAGAGACGGATCAGGAGTCAGATCCATAGCATGTGGCCCACATCTCAGGCCTGCCATATGCAGGCTGCTTCGCATCTGAGCCGATCAATCCATGAGAGTTTATAAGGCTGGAGCGCCCGCTCCTCCTGCCATCTGCGGAAAGACCCTCTGTGGTCCAGGAAGCCTTCCTTAAATCCCTAGAGCCTTACTGGGACATTGTGGTCACCAGTGCCTCTTCCTTGGGCGTTTGTCCTAGGTGGTCCTTACCACTCCGTCACGTCAGTACGTGACACTGCTATGTCCCTTCGAGATGTTCTCAACCTCCAACAACCAATGCGAGCCGTCGGTGTGTGCCAGGCCCTGTGTTAGGCGTTGTTAAGGGTTTATTAACGCCTTTTCAGTTTGCAACTGCTTTATGATAAAAACATTATTATTTTCCCATTTCCCAGATGAGGAAAATGAGAGCTGGACAAGACATATCAACAGTCACGAATTCTCTAGAAGCAGGTGCATGCTTTTCTGCATTGGTGCTTAGCCCACATTAGGTGTTGAATGTGTGTTCACAACCAAGGGGCGGATAACGCCTCTCGGTAACCTGATCATGAGCTGAGATGGATGAATTAAGGGTGACCGCCTTGTCGTTTTAATGGTTCAGAACCCATCTCTCTGCATTCCCATTGATTCAATTTCTCACATTTTTCCCTCAACAATTCACTCCCCCAGGACTTCCATAGTACAAGCTGAAAATAGATCATTGCTTTTGCGTGCGGAAATCCAGACTCTTCTTTAAGATGATCTGTGCTCATCAGTCCATGCTACCTGCTCTCAACAAGGCCGTCACCGAGTGAGAGCTTGTGCGAAAGGAAACCCTCCAGCTTCCCCGTCTGCAGGAGGAAGTGTGGCCTTGGTCTCTGCACCTGTCACGTAGCTGACGGGTAGGTTCTCCTGCATCCGCTGACAATATTCATGAGGCTTGAGGACGCAGATGGCGTCTGGGTGATGTGGACAGTGCCCTACTGTCCCATGGAGTACCTGGCATAGAATAGGTGTTCAGTGAACACTGGACAGTTGACTACAGCGACTCCCTCCTGTCACTTGACAGCTAGAGCTTCAATTGTATTTACTAAGTGAGGACAATCCGAGCTAGCACAGGAAGCCCTGGGGCAGTGAGGAGATGAGCTCCCGTTGAGCTGTGTGCTTGATGGCCTGCATGGGAGCAAGTCTCAGGGGACCAGGGACAGGACCAGGGTCAGAGATTCTAAACCAAACCAGATTCTGATCTCGCACTTGACCCCTTTAAGCCCCAGGACAACAATAGGCTTTGCTCTGCATTTAGCGAACAAACAAATAAAAGCAAAGACAGGCTACCCAGCTAAATGCAAACTTTCAAGCAAATTGTAAACAGTGCTTAGTGAAATTATGCTCCATGCAACATGTGGAATATACATTTTAAAAAAATCATTACTTTTTCTGAAGTGTAAATGTAGCTGGGATTCTGTATTTTCTGGGGATCCAGTGAAATAATACATGTAAGGTGCCCGCATATGCTGCACACGCAATAGTTTCACTGTTATTTTATAATGCACGCTTGATAAATAGTCACTCCCCGTCTCTCTTTCCCTTTTAAAGTAACCTGCCTCACTTCCATCACGCCTCCCCGCCATCTCCCCACCCCGCGCCTGCCTCTTCCTGTACAGGAGATGTCAGGAGGGGTCTGAGATGTAAAAAGAGAGCAAACAGCTGCTTGCAGAAGTCGCTGTCAGTCCGAATGAATGCTGAGCTAATAGGCCTATTAATAATGAGCTTTATTATAGAAGGCCTCGTACGTTAATAATTCTTGGTATTTGAAGCTGTGACATTTACACCGAGCTGAATGGTGGTTGTGTGTGTACGTGTGGGCATGTGTGCGTGCACGCGTGTTGAAAACCATCAGCTCACTTTTGCTCTGCACACAGCTGCAGCTCTGGGGAGCCGAGTGTGTTTAATGTGACACACGCACATGCACACTCACACACACACACACACACACACTGGGAGCCTCAGACAGCCTGCAGGGCAGATGAGCCACACTTGGAGTCCAGAGGTGGGGGGACGCTGTTACCTTCCTCCCACCTCCCCCGGATTGTCAGAGCAGGCCCCTCCTCTGCCCTTGCAGCCCCCAGCAGCCAAGGGCAGGTTTAACCTGATTTGCATACTGTGAATTCGCACAACAGTCGCTGGAATGGTGACAGGGCCTAATTAGCATTTCCGCCCCCTCTCTTCCCCTCCTTTAGGTTTGACAGGAGCGCCTGCGAGCAGTAGGGGAAGTTTAACTAAACCCAGATTAGGAAGTCGCACTCTGGTTCTGGAAGTTACAGGAATCCACACTGCCAGTGGGCGCTGCCTGGTGGGGAAGGGGTTTGGGCAGAGGGACTCCATGTTTGCAAGTGGGGGGCTGCAGAGTGGAACCCCAGTGCCTGCGGGACTTCCCGGGTTGTCCCTCCGTGTGTCCTTCCTGGGACCCAGTGCGACATGGGTTTCTCCAAAGGGTTATGCAGGTCATCCCAAATGACGCAGCTCCAAACCAACAGGACTCGGGTTCAGGCCCCAGCAGGGCCGGGCCTGCCACCCTCCTGCGAGTGGGCGGGGCTCATCTAGGAGACCCCTCCGCTGTAAGGGTGCCCAGCGCAGAGGGGACCAGGCGCATCCTCTCTTTCCTTGAGACTCCGGAACCTTCTACAGACTAACCGTGGGGCCCCTACCCAGAGCTGTTCAGAACAGACTCCTGAGCTGAAGGAGATCTTGCCTTTTGGCCGAAGCTCCAGATGGTTCCTCTCTGCCTTAGCATTTGAGGTCTGCAATGGAGCTTCCTGGGGCAGACAACGGGGACCCGGCCCCTGCAAGTCGCTGGCTTACAGAGCTGCGCTTCCCCTGGGAGGGCGAGGGGGAGGCGTCCTGGGCCCAGTGCAGACGATGCAGCCGTGTCTTAAAGCGATGCTCTCAGCCCCACGCGGCCCTCTCTCAGCGAATGTCACGGTGCGTCCCACCCACGCCTGTCTCTGCTGTCGGTAGAACAATTAGTGGGTTAATTTCGAGGCCAAGGGTGTGTGCACAAAGCACCTGACAATTACTGAAAAAGAGAGAGAGAGAGAGAGAGAGAGAGAGAGAGAGAGAGAGAGAGAGAAAAGTACTCAAACCAAACTGCTCATAAAAGATCAAGCCAGATGAATTTTCTTAATAAGTGGTTAAAACATCTTAACAGTTTCCAGCGCTATTTTGCCACTCAAGGGTTTCAGGAAGATGCTCTGATGATGGAAGAACCACTTTTATCAAATATTAAGCTACTGTAAATTTACTGTAATTGAATAATTTGCCTCTTAGCTGTGGTTCACTGAGACTGGAGCGGGGTTTTCATCCCTAAGTGATTGCTCCTCAGCCCGTTTCAATATATGTCATGTCGAGTATGGCTCATCGCGGCACCACTGGAGAGGGAGCCATTTCAAAGTCAAGGGACCCTGTAAATGGTCTGGATGATTGACCATGAAGTATGTACATATTTAGTTATATTAAACTGTGATTAGGGTTTCGACTTCCATATTTAAACTCTGAGTAGTTTGCCGAGGCTTTATGACTTTTATGGAAGTGCTAATGTGAATTCTGCAGGGCTTTTTATAGGAAGCAAAGCAAAGACAGACCTTTTGGTCCAGGTTGCATAAATATTAAGGAGATGGAGTAACAAAAAAATGGAAAGCTCAAACCCTGGTTGGAAGTGGCTCCAATCAATATCCATGTCTATAAATCAGGCCGTAAGAGGTGCTGAAGGGGATCCTCAGCTTTGAAAGGGACTGGCTGGGTTCGTCGCCAGCTCTCACCGTGCACTGATTTAGAGACTTTGGCAAGTGACGCTCTGAGCCTCGGTTGAGCCATCTGCACAGTGGACACCACGTCCCACGGGATCGCGTGTCCCAAAGCACTGTCCGTGGGCCGTCTGCATGGGCGGCACCCTGAAGCGTGTTGCAAGGCTGGCTCCTTGCCCTCAACAGCTGCCCACCTCGATAGGCTTCTCTGGGGAGGAGACGCGGGACTCTGCATCGCATCACGAAGATCAAGCCATTCGCACACCTATTAAGGACAGGAAACGCAGCTCTTGATTCGCATTTGTTTCTTCTTGTGCCACAGGAGTGGAGAAAGAGGATCCGGCCCTTTCTACCTGCATTGTTGAGAGCAGTTGGCTCCACCCCCAGGACACGTGGGATGAGAAAGACCAAACAGCCGTGTTCTGTGTTCCCAGTGCAAGACGGGGACTCAGGAGCAACAGGAGTGATGAGCTTAAACGTGGACCCCATCGAACGGCTGTGCCCAGGCGGCCTTCTTCCCCTTTGCAGCCTGAACTCCTGTTCATCCTCCAAAACCCAGGTCGAGGTCTTTTCTGCTTTCATACAAGATCAAGCCTACAGAGAGGACTCGCAGCAGAGGCTCAGCCGATCCCAGGGACGTCAAACGTGGTGGGGAGAATCCCGATTCACCTAACCCTGGAGAGCACACCTCGTGCCTTCTCCTGGGACATGAACACGACGGGACTCTACTGCCTCCACTGTGTCCTGTTAGACGAGATGGAAGCGGGAGAATGTCCTCCTTGCTGACGCTCTGATGTGCACCTGCTGAGTGTCTGAGCCGTTGTGTTCAGACTCCCGACCCACAGCAATGGAGAGATAATGGGTAGGCACCGTTGCAAAGCACTCGGATCCTAGAGTCTGCTACACAGCGACAGAGAAGCAACACCGTGGAGGAGCTGAGTATGGAAGAGACACAGAGACGACTGTAGGGTCTCCTGCTGGCTCCAGAGACTTCGGGAGAAAATGTGTAGCTTCGATCCTGGGGGTGAAGCGGTGAGTCGGAGCCCAGTCTCGTTTCGACCCTGCCACTCACGGCCAGACAGAAGGTCCAGGGCTTCCCACACGCGGCACAGTTCGGGAGCAGGTGTCCGTCCCACCCTGTTCTAGCCAGAGATGGCAGGTAGGGGTTAGACAGGTGGGCGCTGCACCAGGAGCCAGCGGTCCACCCAGCCTAAAGCCCGCCCTTTGCACAGAGGCGTCGGCTTCGCCTCAGCAATGCTTGGTGCTTAGAGCGCATCACGGATATTTTCATCCAACAGCGCCAGCGAAACAGCCAGGCGCCAGCAGGAGCGAGGGCCCGGGTGCCCAGCGAATGCCGTGTTTCCTAATTTGTCCTAAAACTGTTTCTTCCCAATCACGTATTCCCTTTCATCCAAAGAGCTCCTGGTGTTTTATTCATGAACAGAATTATCTTCATTTTACAGATGAGGAAACTGGGTCACAGGGCTGTGTGCAGGGCGGACTGGTTACAGCGACAGAGGCACAGGCTGGCTTCAGAGGGCAGGCGGTGGACTCCCTTCAACGGCCCGAGCGCGTGCAGGCATCGCCAGCACCTGCCGAGGCACGCCCACACAGCTGCCTCCACCTGGCAGCCCTCGGTTTCGCAGAAGTGACTTTCAGACTCCCGCTTTCGCTGCACAGCACTGCGATGCCCAGCCAGGAGCAGTCCCAGCGCCTTAACTCGGGGTGAAATTCACATGTGCTTTTAGGTCTACGCGGGCGCAAGCGCAGAATCTGGGGCTGCCCCAGGGTGGGGGCACACAGGCAGGAAGACCTTCTAGCATTCTCCTTTGGAGACAAAATGGCAAGAAAAAAAAAAAAAGCAAACGACTCCTCCGTGCACCGCCATGGTGGAGCGGCTTGTGCTTCATGGAGACGCTGCCTGCGATGCTGCCTGCGAGGCTCCTCTCTGGGGCTGTGGCCGTGCAGCGGGACCAGCAGTCTGCCAGGGCCGCGGGGCTACACTCTGTGTTGGTGCATTCTCACCTTCCTCACGGGGACTGCAAAGCCTGGGCGGTCCTTCCCAGCCCAGTCCACGCCAGAAACAGCGTCTGCGGGTGGGTGTCGGCGGTCTTCTTTTAGAAACGCCAGGCCCTCTCTCTGGATCTTAACAGGACCAGATCTCGTGCCGCCTCCCCTGCTGGTGGTGAGTGAACACAGCTCTGTGTTTGTTTGCTTGACTGGAGAGAGCCTGATTCTCCAGTGGAACCAGGTAGGACCGCTACCCCAGTCTGGAAGTCAGACTGTGGGAGAGAAAGAGTCAGACGGCCGCTCTCGCTTTGGGACGTCTCGATTCTCACCTGCACTGGGGACCGACAGATGCTTCCCAGTAAGCGCTCATCGCTCTGAATTCAAAACACGCTCCCTAGGGTTGTTTGTGTGTGTGTGTGTGTGTTTTTTTTTTTTTTAGGATGTATTTATTTAAAAGGCAGAGTGACAGAGAGAAGGGAGAGGAGAGACAGAGAGAACGAGATCTTCTATTGAGCTGATTGACTTCCCAGCAAGGGCTGGGCCAGGCTGAAGCTAGGAGCCAGGAACTCCATCTGGGTCTCCCAAGCAGGTGGCGATGCCCTGGAGCCACCTTCTGCCTCCTTCCCAGGCACGTCATCGAGGCTGGATGGGAGCAGAGAGGCCAGAGCTCAATCCAGCACGCTTGTGGGGTGTGGGTGTCGGTAGCGGCTTAGCCCGCTGCCCCACCGTCCCGGCTTCCTGTCTAGTGTTCTAGAATCTCTGTCTTCTATCCCCCTGCCTCCCGTGGTCTCTACCACATCCCACACCCTGGTTGTCTGCTGCTGTTTGAGCAGCTTCCCAAGTCTGTTGATTTTCCCAGTGGACTCTGGAGTTCACAGTGCATTCTCACCACGCTCCTGCTCTACTTACCACTCATGAGCTGTGCCCATCCCCCAAGCGATAAAGGACCAAGTGCAAGCTCCGTGACACCAGGGGGACGAGGCCCCTGCCCTGCCTCGGCCCCTTCTCCTCTGGACACACCCCTCATTCCTCTGCAGCCTCCCACAGCTCCCCGGAGGTGTGTGCACGGAGGGCTGGTGGTGTCGTCCCTGGCCGCATCTCTGCCCGTGTCCCTGCTGGGGGCTCTGCACCAAGGCCCGTTCCTCCCCTTTGCACCGTCCCCCCCCCATCGTTCAGAAGCGCCTGACGCAGCAGCGAGGCTGCCTTGCTCCCAGGAAACGCTGTTCCTCTCCTCTCTCCCTCCCCACATGGGAGCTGTGCTCCAGGCTCCTTTGCCCCCGACTTCCGTGCGGCACGTGCCGTATTTCACCGGCACCTGTATCCCACTCTGCTCTTTGTCTCAGAGTCGGTGATTGGGGACTCAGTCACACCCTCCCGGGCCTGCCCAGAGTCCAGCATGGCTTCCACACACAATGGGCTCTCAATGGAGCGCGGTGAAGGGATGAATGGGTGGCGGGAAGAACTGAACCACGCCTGCACGGCTCCGTTCTCAGCACTCAGTCGCCTGCACTTAGAAGGGTTAATTGCCGCTTACCTGGAGTTCTGAGTGAATCCTGGGCTCTGGTGTCAAACTCCATTTCCTCTCACTTCCCCCTTGTTCTAATGACATAGAACTGGGCAAACAGGAAAAAGCACCCATGGCACAGTTTCTGCTGATGAATATTTCAGCAGGTGCCTCTTGGCTAAAAGTCGAGATGAAAGCCTGGCTCCAGGCAAATGAAGAGGAGAAGAAAGACTTGTAAGTACATAAGGCTTTGGAGCAATGCCCCGGTGCTGAGACCTAGCTGGCAGTGCTGCGGTTGCAAACGCGGAGATCACAGCCCAGGGTTCTCTCCAGGCCCCTGCCTGCTCTCGAGCAGAGAGGAGCCATGCAGCTCTCCGAGTTGTGCGCCGCCTGCTCCCAGCCCACTTAGCATCAGCGAGACATGGCCGAGGTCCAAGGCTGCCCATCCGCCTATAAATCTGCAGCCCCCCCTCTGGCCCGGCTTCCTGGCTGAGAGGCAGGTCTGGTTGGTGATCTATGGCCGGATCCGGCTGCGCCACGGGCTTCGTGTTCTGCTGCTTTCTTTTTCCTTCTACTTTGCTGTACAGAACGAAGCCAGGTGGGGCCAGCTGTGTGCACACGGCTTTGCCACATGTGTCCCAACTCGGTTGGGAAAGAGCCTCGGGCCCTGTGTCTGGGTGGGCTTGGCTGGCTTTGGTATGAAACAATGACTTCTCGGCATCCCAGGACCAGGACATGATTCGGTGGACGCTGAGCGTTGCCTGCAATGGAGTTCGAACAACTGTCCTTGGGCACAGGACTGAACACAGACGAGAAGCCGAGAGGGGGATTTCACTACACGGGAGGCGCTGATTGGCAGGTGCATGGTGAGTCTGGGCAGGAGGGAGAAGAGGGTTGGGAGCTGGGAGCCTTGGCTCTAGTCCTGGCCTTGGCCTGAGCTCAGGTGACTCAGTTTCCTTCCCAGTCACGGACCCCAGTGTCCTCAATCAGCAAAGAAAAGCCATGCTTGGCCGGCATCGCGGCTCACTAGGCTAATCCTCTGCCTTGTGGTGCCGGCACACCGGGTTCTAGTCCCGGCCGGGGCACCAGATTCTGTCCTGGTTGCCCCTCCTCCTGTCCAGCTCTCTGCTGTGGCCCAGGAGTGCAGTGGAGGATGGCCCAAGTGCTTGGATCCTGCACCCGCATGGGAGATCAGGAGAAGCACCTGGCTCCTGCCTTCGGATCAGCGTGGTGCATTGGCTGCAGTGACCATTGGAGGGTGAACCAACGGTAAAGGAAGACGTTTCTCTCTGTCTCTCTCTCTCTCACTGTCCACTTTGCCTGTCCAAAAAAAAAGAGAGAGAGAGAGTATCCGTGCTAGACCATAGAACTGACAAGGATAACCCACCTTTGGAATAAACTGATTTTCACGCAAGCTAATAAGGCCGATTCTTTAGATGGGCTTTCAACAGGGCTTGACAGGGTAAAACACTTCTGACCATTTATTCTTAACAACATTCAGAAATGAGATGTCATCGTCCCTGATCCGTTGTGAAGGCCAAGTCAACGGACGCAGGTATCTGAGGGTCCGTTCGGTAACTTGTGTGTTGGCGGCAGGCCAGTGGGGCAGCTACTCATTGGAGAGAGACACTGACATGATGTGTGAGTCACACAACCTACAGCCACGAATGTTGTTTCTCTGGAGTGTTCCTGAACGCCTCTCCCCACACAGAGCCCCGTCCGACATCAAGCAGGGAGTCCCAGACTCCTCTCTGTGTTTCCAGGTACTCCACGGCCCCCTGTTCCCCAAGACTGAAGACAAAACGTTGGGTTGCTCAGGCCCGTGGTATCCCTTGGCTCTTTCTTACTGTCGGAAGGCAAGCAGGGGGCTCAAGGCAAAGCTGCCAATCTTGGAAGGCCATGAGGGTTGGCAGTGGCAGGACCCTGTCCTTGGTTCCATATGGTGGCTTTGAACATGAACTTGAATGGGATTCAGCATTTTGTCAAAACCATGCTTCCTCAAGGTTGAGGCTGACCCAAGGTCACCGTGCAACAGGGGAGCAGCAGGCCGCTCTGCAGAGGGAGGACTCACCGTCTGCGCGAGGATGACCTTGGACCCCAGGGACCTAGCACCGTCCCTCCTGACTTCTGGGTGTTCAGTGGATGGACAATTGTCACAGCAGCTGTCACACCAGGCTAGAGTCTCCCCCTAGCAGGAAATGCCTGGACGTCTCTGGATCCGCAGGCTCTGCTCAGAGCCCGTAGAGAAGTGAGTTCACGGGAAGGCGGCTGGATGTCGAGATGAGTGGGTTCCTTCATCTTGTGTGTAGGAAAGAGAACAGGCTTTGTGATCCGATGGCCCTAAGGCGGAAAACCAGCCTTTGCTGCCCACCTGCGATGACTGGCCTTCAGGTTTCCATCTGCAAAGGGGGGGGAACGACCCTTGATGGCCAGGTTTCCGGAACTGATGAATGTTGTGGGTCTTGTCTCCAAACCAATGCCTGCCGCATACTTAGAAAAAGAGGGAAGGAGGGCCGGAGGGAGGGAGGGCGAAGTGAGGGAACCGTCAGTTCTCTTCCCCTCTCTTTAGCTTCATCACTGTCAGGACTGTGCCACCCACTTACTGACCCCAGAAGTCCACATACCTACTCTGTGTCTGAGTCATTAACATTGCTGCATCTCATTAAAGTGAGGAAGATGATGCTTATTGCCAAGGAGTTACGAGGAATTTATGAATTGTAGAAAACTCCATGGGGCCAGCGCTGTGGTGTAGCAGGTAAAGCTGCCGCCTACAGTTTCAGCTTCCCGTATGGGCACCGGTTCGAGTCCCAGCTGCTCCACTTCCTATCCAGCTCTCTGCTATGGCCTGGGAAAGCAGTAGAAGATGGCCCAAGTCCTTGGGCCCCTGCACCTGTGTGAGAGACCTGGAAGAAGCTCCTGGCTCCTGGCTTCAGATCTGCAACTCCAGTTGTTGCAGCCAATTGGGGAATGAACCAGCGGGTGGAAGACCTCTCTCTCTCTCTCTCTCTCTCTCTCTCCCTCCCTCCCTCTCTCTCTATCTCTCTCTCCTCTCTGCCTCTCCTTCTCTCTATGTGACTCTGACTTTCAAATAAATAAACAAATCTTTAAAAAAAGAAAACCTCATCATACGTTAGATGATCTTCAAGTATTGACTTGTTGTTGATCTGCATCATCTAAGAACAATCTGCGATCCCCCTGTAGACCTGAGACTAGAGAGAGCTTCTTCATAGTTTATTACAGTCAAATTGAGATTTTTAATAAAATAGGCATTTATTTTCAGACATGGTAAGCAACCAGATTCCAAACGCTAAGAGCATAGTTTAATTCTTCCACTAAGGCGTGGAGCTTGATTTATGGGAGCTGGGGAATAAATACTGCTCTGGGTAAATAAACCGGTAGGTGGGCAGCTTGGTTGCCCAAAAGAAAAGCAAACTTGGGGGAAGGGATGGGTGAATTATTGTGAGGGCTGTGTCAGGTAGGATCATGAGCAGAAGGAACCAAAACAGCGATTTTTCCCCGAGTCTCACTGCCCTCACCCGGGCCTGGCCGCCATTTCTGCTTCTCCAGTTTCAGGCAGGCACAATGTCTTCAGCCCCATTTCACAGAGGAAACGCTAACGGGGAGCAGCTGATCTGTGCGGACCCAGGGGACAGTGGCAGGGAAGTCAGTCTACCCCCCACCGCGACATCGTCCCTCTTACCATTACGTCCCTTCCGACCCTGGACAGCCTCATGCAGCAAGCACGGGGCTTACAGGAGAAAGCTCTGGTTGGCCCCGAGACCTGCTGCAGACGGGGGACAGGTGGGGCCGCTCACGTCGCCTCTCCCGTTCAGCTGGATCGGGGGCGGTCCAACAACCCAGCATAGGTTACACCAGATCCCCGGCTGAAAGGGGATTCCTTGGTTTGTGCAACCAAACAGGGAAGAGTGGGGTCTCAGGAGTCTGGACCTCAGCATCCGCTGGGAAGCTTGCCCCCGCCTTTCACGCCATGTCTCTCCACGTTTCTGCTTCAGGTCTATCAAACCGGCTTCTGCGTCTGGAACCATGGATGCTGCAGCTCCTGTAAAGCCGCCACAAAACACACCCGACACCAGAGTGAGGGAAAGGGTCTGCAGGGGAAACACGACAGACCCGAGGGAAGGGGCGACGATGGGAAAGAGGGAGAAGCAGTGTGTAAGAGAGATCGAGAGAGGGACCAAGAGACAGAGAGAGATCAAGAGAGAGAGACTGAGAGACAGAGCAAGCACGTGTTCAGAAACAGGGCCTTGTACAACTATTCTGGGGAAGTAGGACTAGTGAATCCCATTAGGCTAGGAGTGGAGCTGACTCCTATGGTTGGGTCATGGGGTCCCGGGCTTCCAGCCATGGCATTGGGGGCCAGAGCCTAGGGTGGTGCTGGGGGTGTAGATAGCGCCATGGATAAGACTGTGCCATTTTGCTAACAGCTCCAGGCTCACAGCTTTCCAGTTCCATCAGCTCGAGACTTCCCCCAAGTTGTTCAACTAGAAAATTCCAGGGAAGAGCTCTGCTTGGCCCGGCTGAGGTCAAATGCTCTGCACGGGGGACCCAGGCAGGAGATACCTGGTCAGACATTGAAGAAGATCCCAGAGGATGCCTGCCCTAGATCCATTCATCTTCCAGCTATGTGCCTGACAAAGACCTAAATAAGGCAGATTCTTGCTCCTTGCTATTCTCCTGGAGCTGAGGGTGGTGGCTTTGGGATCCGCATGGAAGGAAGGCCTATACTTCCAGGAATGGAGAAGTCCCTACCTGTACTTGCAGGGAAGAAAAGTCCTTGTCGGGGCCGGTATCCCGGCTCACTAGGCTAATCCTCCCCCAGCACACTGGGTTCTAGTCCCGGTCGGGGCGCCGGATTCTGTCCCGGTTGCCCCTCTTCCAGGCCAGCCCTCTGCTGTGGTCAGGGAGTGCAGTGGAGGATGGCCCAGGTGCTTGGGCCCTGCACCACGAGAGACCAGGAGAAGCACTTGGCTCCTGGCTTCTGATCATTGTGGTGTGTCGGCCGCGGCCGCCTTTGGAGGGTGAACGAACGGCAAAGGAAGACCTTTCTCTCTGTCTCTCTGTCTCTCACTGTCCACCCTGCTTGTCAAAAAGAAAAAAAAAAAAGTCCTTGTCAAGGTCCCTGCCGGTGCCTAAAGGTCAACCAATGAGGATCAGACCCGTCTCAACCTTTAACCCCCACGCCCTGAATCTATAAAAGGAGCTCTCCCAATCTCTGATGCGCGACTCCCCGGCCCACGCTCTGCTGCTCTGTTGGGACCAGGGAACCTTGCCCGGGAGCGGAACCCCAATAAAACCCTGTGAATCAATTGATTCGTCTGCCTGGGAAGATGTGTTACACGCGAGACACCTTGCAGAGGGTAGCACCACGTGACATACCTGTCAACATTTAAAAACTTCAGGATCTAAAAGTAAGGGAGGAAATGTAGTGTATATTTCGCTTCCTCTCCTCTCTCTCTTTGTTCAAGATTTATTTATTTATTTGAAAGTCAGAGAGAGAGAGCGAGAGAGATTTTTCATCTGCTGGTTCACTCCCCAGATGGTCACAATGACCAGGGCTGGGCCAGCACAAAGCCAGGAGCCAGGACCTTCATCCAGGTCTCCTCTGCAGTGGCAGAAGCCCCAGTACTCCGCTCGTCTTCCACTGCTTTTCCCAGGCCATTAGCAGGGAGCTGGATAGGAAGTGGAGCACCCGTGTGGGATGCCGGTGTCTCAGGCTACGGCTTATCCGGCTGTACAGCTACCAGCTGGCTGCCTCTTCCTCCCCCAGTGACACCTTCTCTTCAGGCTTTTCTTTCTCAAAGATTTTTTCCCTCCCTTTCTGGATCAATGCACAAACACACAAGCACGCAGCTTAACCTTGGTCTTTACTGTGAAAGCCTCAGGATGGGGCCAGTAGCCTGATTTCTCGACAAAGTGGCTGAAGAGGGAGGGAACTCCAGGGTGTGGACCTGCCTGTTGTCACCGATGCCTACCACTGCTATTGTTGCTAACTCAGAGGGGACCTGCGTGTGAATTGTGCCGGAATACTCCATCAGGAAGGAACAGTGGGTTTTAACCGTGGAAGGACAGATAGTCAGGTTTTTTTCCCAACGTTTCTTACTTGAGCCAACAGCTTAGTTTTGGACAGAGAAATATGAGCTGAAGTCGAATTTGGGAGTCTGCATTTTCCCATGACAGAAGTTGCTACGGCATGTGTGTGGAATAAAGGGGATGGCGTTTGACATTCACTCCACCTGATACTTGTCCCTTAGAGAGAAAGGGAGAGAGACATTCAAAGGCCATCCTTAGGAGAGAAGAGAATCCGCAAAATCCTTGCTAAATGCTAGTTATTAGAGCTAGACAAATTTCCACTATTAGATAATGTAATTATTCCCCACTCTATATTTAATTATCAGGTGTATAGGTAAACTGACATTTTTATTCCTCTTTTAAATATTGAAAATTAATTGAAGAAAAAAGCATCCTAAAAGGTAGATAATTAAACAAATATGCTAGGAAACAAGGCCTTGTACACTTTATTTTATGTGTAAATTATTTGTAGACCCAAAGGGGCCAGCTCCTCATTATGCAGCAGCTCCCGCATTAGCATTTCAATGCAGAAAGTTTTCCTCTGGTTTGAGCACCTGCGGAGGTTCACCGGGGAAGGAGACTTTCTAAAAGTTTGCCTCCTGGAAAGGAAAAAAATCCTCCTGTGTTTGCGGCTCCCGCAGGGCTTCCTGCTAATGGAGAGCAGTCATCCTGGTGGGCGCGGGGCACTCGGCTCTGCCCAGCACCTGCGCGGACACCGCTCTGCCCACGCTTTTGCTCCACGGACGGCGAGGCTCTGGCCCAAGGAGCAGTGACCGGTCTCTGCTAGTGGAAGCGACACCCTTTGTGTGCTTTTCTGTCTTTTCTCCATTAGCCATTAGGCTGAACTTCAGTACAAACTCAGAGAATGTAAATGGGCTGTGTTTCACAATAATTCAAGAACTCCACTGGCCTGTGTTGTGCCAAAGAATGAACTTGGCCCAGAAGCCCAATCCAAAGGGATTCTTCCCACGCCTAAGTCGCCCAGCAGCCCAGAGCTGTCCCCTTTCACCTCTGAGACACCCCCCCACCAAAATCACTGCCTTTTGAGTCTTTGAGGTTTCCTTGGTATCCGTTTTCCTGCTTTGACTTGAAAATAATATTAAGGAGGTTCAGCTGTGAAAATCCTCGTGTCTTAGTTGGGGAGAGAAACAACATCCTAACCACCTGCAGTCGCCACGATCGTCTCAAGGTTCCGTGCTGTGCGCCGTGGGCCTTGCTCAGTGCCAAGGCTGAGGTTCGCCTGCGAGGCCCGTGCCCCTGCCTGGCAGAAGGTTTGCTCACTGTGCTCTCTCCTCCGTGTCTGACTAACTGGCAGGGCTTCTGTGCGGAGGGACACGAGTGTCCCAGACGTTTAGTGCTGACACATCAAGGATGGTAAATCCTGCCAGAGATGCACTTGAATTGGAGTCATGGTATCGTACATTCATTGTGATTAATATTCTTTAAAGGGAGCTCCTGCTTTCTCTTTGGTCCGTGCTGTTGAGATGGAGGAGTGACGGGCTCTGGGGGAAGCTGGGAGCTTTTGGCCAGGTGCAATGGGAGCTGGGGGCAGCTGTAAGTCAGTAGTGGACTTGTAATGAAGATGAGGCGAGGCCTAGAGTGCTTGGCTGGGGAGTCTCTGATCAGGGGGAAAAGCACAGATCGGGTGTAAAGTGGGCCGGTGTCCGTAGCAGAGCCAGTGAGGGTGAGTGGGGTGCCCTGGGGCGCTGGGCACTGGGGAAGGGACTCGGGGTCGTGAGTCGCAAGGGTGCGTCCGTTCCTAGCCTCAAGCCTGATGGGATGTGAGCTGAGTCTTGGAGAAGGTCAGACAGGTGGTTGGAGGGATTGAGCCACTGCTGCAGGTGGCCCACAGCCACAAGGGAAGCAGGGAACCTTGACAGTAGCAGTGCCAACTCGTCTGTGTCCAGGCTCTTGACTCAGCTGGACTGTGGGGTCCCTAGAGAGATGCGACAGCAGGCAGCGTGGTTGGAAGGAAATAGCAAGACCAGAAATTGGGGAGGAATTGGCTCCCCAGCATTCAGGACCGTTATCAGCGCTCTCCTGAATGAGCAGGCTTCGCTGCCTTCCCCACCCAGTCATTCAGCTGGAGCTCTGCTTTGAGATTTCCCAGCGAATTCCCAGACCCCGAATGCACAGCCTGAGCCCCAAATCCACAGATGTTGGGAAAGAGTGTGGATGCACACAGGGCGGCTTTCAAGAATCCAGTAAGAGGCTGGGGAGAGGGGAAGAGACTGAACGGGCAAAGCACACGACCTAAATTACTCAGGTGCGCGGTCATTTGCATGCTCGTGTACAAAAGAATCCATTTTTATTACTAAGTTACACCAGGACCTCTTCCTAATTTTCCCATAATTTAACATTCAATTTATTTTACTTTCCACATTCACAGATAATGCATGGATGGGGTCTTGAAAATTTGATATGACTCATTTCACTCCCAAGTAACATACGGCTTTCTGCCTAATTTTCCCATATTTTTACATTCGATTTATTTTACTACCCACATCACAAAAGTGGTGAATAGAACCTTGACAATTCAATTAGATTTGAAAGGTAGGGAACATGAAATTAGAAATGAACAGCAATGGAGTCACACATTCATTCAACAAACATTTATGAAGCCGTTCCCCCGTCATCTACAACACCCGGGGATAAGGATTACATCGACGTAGGTTGCTTCAACCTTGGTAGGGACAGTGGGGCGTGCATAGATGGTAGGTGTGGGTAGAAACCTTAGCTGAGGCCCTCGGCATGGTAGGCAGGGTAACCACTTCCTATCAGCAGCGTCTCTGGAAGGCAGGAATTGCCACGCCCATTTTCCATACCAGAACCCGAGTTAAGGTCCTGATGCATCCGGGGTCACATGAAGTGACCAAACGGTGACGCCAACCAACTCAGCACGGTGCGGCCCCCGCACTCTGATAAATACACACACTATTTTCTTTCCATATGATACGCAGTTCTGGTGTGTGCAACAGGAGGCTTTGATACACACACGCATGTGAAATGAGGATCCCACGCCAGGGAACCCAGCTGCCACCTCACACACTTACCATTTTCTTGTGGGAAAAACTCTGACAATTGTCTCTCTTTAACATGGTCCTCAGCCATAATAACCACTCTACACAGGCAGTCTCCAGAACGTATTGATCCTAACCCGAAGCTTTGTTCTGTTTAACAAATAGCCCCCTGAATTGTACCACGGTCCCTCCTGGTGAACGACCCACAAAGTTAGAAATCAGAGCTGAGGGCCGGCACTGTGGCTCATTTGGCTAATCCTCTACCTGTGGCACTGGCACCCCTGGTTCTAGTCCCGGTCGGGGCGCCAGATTCTGTCCCGGTTCCTCCTCTTCCAGTCCAGCTCTCTGCTGTGGCCCGGGAGTGCAGTGGAGGATGGCCCAAGTGCTTGGGCCCTGCACCCCATGGGATACCAGGAGGAAGCACCTGGCTCCTGGCTTTGGATCGGTGCAACACTGGCCATTTAGGGGGTGAACCAGCGGAAGGAAGACCTTTCTCTCTGTCTCTCTCTCTCACTGTCTAACTCTGCCTGTCAAAAAAAAAAAAAAAGAAAGAAAGAAAGAAAGAAAGAAAAGAAAAGAAAAGAAAAGAAAAGAAAAGAAAAGAAAAGAAAAGAAAAGAAATGAGAGCTGAGAACAAATCCAGAGGTCGGCACTGTGTGGGCCACCAGGAAGGCGGCATGGGTGAGCCTGTCTGATGACGGCCTTGAACGGTGGTGGATTGGGACACGTGTGTGTGTATCTGACCATTGCACACCGACACGCGACTGAGTCAGTCGTTACAGAACTTGGGCTGATGTGTGGCTCCTTCATGGAAAACGTCATTCCGGCCTTTGGGCGGGTCTCCTGGAACACTGCATGACGTTCCAGACGCCCTTCGTCAACTGTGAGCAGAGAGCTGCACAGACGAAGCTGACAAGGAGGAAACGTCTCCATGCTCCTCACCTGGGCCGTGACCATGGCCATGGCTCGGTGACTGTCCACCTCGAGAAGTTCCCTGGGTGACCCGTCCAAGGGGCTGTGGCCCACAGAGCACGGCCATGGCAGCTGTGGTGTTGCAGAGCTGGGAGAGGGTTACAACACCTCTTCTGGGGCCGGGGATGAATTCACAGCTTTGTTCCAGGTCCCACCTGCAGGCCGTTGGATTTCTACTTCCTGTCATGGAGAGTCCGGGTCTCTTTCCCAAGTGCTAACAAGCCCTAGCCTGAGTAACAGAACAAACGCGTGAATAGCTCAGCCAGCCCCGTCTGCTCTCGGATTTCTGTGGATGAACCACATTGCTCTGGCTGCCTGGGAGCTAGGACCGATGTCCTGCACACTGCACACTCTGCCATGAGTGAAACGGCAAATAGATTTTTAAAAAGTCCACTCCTGCCATTCTCTTACGTTGCTATTGAGTTTTTATTCTTGTTTCCTTCCAGGAAAGCAGACATCGAAGGCGAAAAACAATAGTCACGGCCCTCCGTGAGAGTTTGACTCCACAGTGACTGATGCACACCCCAAGTCAGCTCATCTCCCTGTCTTCACACAAGTGAAGTGAGTGCCTGGGGAAGGTGACCCCCCCAGGAACAGAACGGGTCCCAGAAATCCCCTGGAGAGCCAGTTCTGTTCCTGTTGCGGGGTGCGAGTTTGTGTGTCACCACGTGTGGGAGGGAGGGAGAGAGGCCCACAGACTTCAGCAGAAGCGGAAAGAACGTGCCTAGCTGTGAACCCCTGGGCTTCGGTTCTGCCCTCCGACAGGGCACAGACGCATCGCCCGCTTATCCGACTAAATACAGCAGCTGGAGACAAACACGTGCGGGGAGCTGAAGGCAGCCCACGCGCTACACGTGAACGCTCGCACTGAATGATGGAAGGAGAGAGGGGAAGGCATGACGTCACGTCCACCGCACACAACTGCACAGTGGAGACCGCCCTCCCGGGAATGTGCGTGGACACCCTACCCGATAGCACAGATGCGAGGAGTCAAACCGGAGGTAGACTTTCTGCACAATTAGGCTTTGCCTGAATTCACAGTTAATGTCCGCGGGGAGAGCCCCTGCTTAGACTTTTCCTCCCATTCCTCTCTCCTCCCTCTCTGCCTTCTGCCCTCCCTCCTCCCTCCACCCCCCTTCTCGCTCCCCTCCTTCTCTCCTCCTTTCTTTCCTTCTTTCTGGGATACGCACACTCCTTTGATCTTGAAAATCATGACTGCGTTTGCTCCAGTCCAGCAGATCTTGTGGATTGCCTGGGGCTCCACGGGCCAGGAAGATGTAATGTTGACTTTAATGAGCGGATCGCATGTGGAGGGGCAATCTATCAGGGTTTTAGGCGTCAGCGTTTGATAGCCAATTGGCCTGGGGGGTGTCTGCAAACCTGGACAAGAGAATGCGGCTGGACCTCATGGTAATTTCCCAGCCCTCCCTGCCTGTCCGGTGGGAAGTGGTCTTGAATTGAGGGCCGTATATGGCAGGTCATTTGAGAGAACAGCGATGTTTTCAGGGAGAAGGTGCGGTACAGTCCTTAGCAGCAGGGACAGGACCGCTTCAAGTGAATATAAATGTCCATAATGTCTTTAAAAGAGATAAGAGATCGAAGGCCCTGCGCAAACAGTGATTACACTAGGATATTTTTTCATTACTCGTTGCGAGCAGTCACGTGCTACCACGTGGGACCCAGAGGAGTGCTGTGAAGGTGTGTTAGCCTCTGCGTGCTTCTCCGTAAGATGGGATGGTCACCACTCTTGCAGAGCTGTGGCATGTTTTAAAGGGGCGGAGTGAGCCTGCCCCCTGGGGCACTGGGCCCATTGCTGGCTCACTTCCCAGGCTCTCAACAGCTGGCCGAGCGTCTTGGCGGCGTGCACTGACCTCGGGTGCCCCGGGTGTCAGCACTGTGTCGGGCACATGCTTGTGATGAACGTCGGATGTTTGCTTGTTGAATGCTGGCTGCGTGGATTCTGCTCTTGAATTCCCCCCATAGACTTCTAGAATGGCTCCGCCTCCTACAGTAGATCTGCCGAGAGTTTGTGCTTAGGCCGAGGGTCTCCATCTTTTACTGATGCTGCTCAGAGTCGTACTGGGAGACCTGTGAAGGCAATTGTTCCACAGACAAAATGCTTCTCAACACTGCATCCCTGCTAGAATGTTCTAGATGCTCCATGCCGGGAGAGCGGCTCCTCGGCTGTGTGTCCCACGCTCCAGCCACTATTGCCACTGTAGCAAGCATCCCATCACAAAGTGGCTTAGAAACAACACCTGTTGCTCACAGTTCTGGTCCAGGATCAAGGGCTCCGTGAGAGCCCGTTCCCAGTAGACAGCAGCTTCTGCTGTGGACTTGGTGCACGGGCCAAAGGAGCCCCCCGAGACCTCTCTTCTAAGGGCACCAATGTTGTTCTGGAAGGCTCCGGCCTCAGGATCTATTCACGACCCAAGCGCCCGCCTCCCACCACCACCGTGGGGATTAAGACTTCGGCAGGTGCACTTGGGGAGGATGCAGCCACACAGACCACAACACGTCCCTGTGGCCACCGTGCCTGGAAAGCCTGCTCCTGGGTCTTACAACATCAACAAAACCACATCTGTCCATCTCAGCGGGGCTTAGAGCATCCAGCCTGCTAACCAGTTACCCAGATGCCCGGTCTCTGGGGAGCTCAGACTGTGACGTCACACATTCCTGCTGCACCCCTCATGGATTATGTCATCAGCCTCTTTGGGATGTGCTATGCACCAGGCACTGGGCCACAGTTCACTGCAGGCACTTGGCCATAGTTCACTCCCTTTGGACTCCAAACACTTAAGTCATCACTTTTGTTGAGAACAGAGATGATGGCAGTCTGTGTCAAGCAGGAGCCAGGCCCCTCTGTGCCTCAGCTGCCAAACGGGAGGATCCGGTTCATGGTCTCCCATTACCCAAGATTCAAGGGCAGTCGTGGGCACAGGGAAAGAAGCTAGTGGTCGTCTCTGTTCGACCTGTGCATTGAGTGCCTCCAGACTGCATCTTTTTTATTATCTGTCTTCCACAGTTTTCTGCCTTTTCTACTTTTTTATTAAAATGTTTGTTTGTTTCACCTTTTTGAAAAGCAAAGAGAAAGAGAGAGAGAGAGAGAGAGATGAAGATTAGTCTACTGATTTACTCTCCACTTGCCCACAACAGCTGGGTGGGCTGGGCCAGGCTGAAGCCAGGAGCCGGGAGCTCCATCTGGGTCTCCCACATGTGTAGCAGGGACCCAAGCGCTTGAGCCCTCACCTGCTGCCTCCCAGGGTGCACGTTAGCAGGGAGCCGGATTGCAGCAAGAAGAAGTGGGACTTGAACCAGGCACTCTGATGTGGGAACGTGCTTATCCCGAGCGGAGCCTTAACCCTGTGCCAAGCGCCTCCACCTTGCTCCTCCACCTTCTCACCAGGCCTAAGGCCCACTGCTCCTGGCGGGCTTGTCTACCGGTAATGTCCCTCCTATTTCTCTGTTTTCTAAGAGATTTTTCTTCCTGAATTTGAGAGTGAGAAACCAAGGAGGGAAGTAGGGAAGACTGATGCGTAATAAAAATCATAAAAGGATTAGGGTCGGGATTCTGATTCAGACTCTCTTGGTTCTGGGACTGGGCGAATGACCAGTCTCTGCTCTCTCTCACCTTCATTGTCTTACTTTTTATCTTTTTTTCAAGGTTTACTTATTTATTTAAAAGGCAGAGTAACAGAAAAGGAGGGGGGGGGGGTCTTCCATCCTCTGGTTCATTTCCCAAATAGCTTCAACATCCGGGGCTGGACCAGGCTGGAACCAGGAGCCAGGAGCTTCTTCTGGGTCTCCCACCTAGGTGCAAAGGCCCAAGCACTTGGGCCATCTCCTGCTGCTGGATCAGAAGTGGAGCAGCCTGGATTCAAACTGATGCCAGTATGGCAGCTCATCCCACTGAGCCACAGTGCCACCCCCACTGTCTTCTCTTTCAGCAGAGAAATTCATACAGTCTCCCCTCTGGCATAATTGGAAACATGGCCACAGAATTTCCAGTGGCCAGATTGCCCATGCTGGTGGACACTGGACACAGCATCCCTCCTCACCTGAACACAGGCACCATCAGCCTTGGTAGTCAGGCTCGTCTTCTGCTCTCTGAATCTTGAGTGCTGTGGTGGGCCGTGCATGGCAGGACTGCTATCTTTGTTAGCCCCCACCCCAGTGTCACCGTATTGATGCTGCAAGACTGGTCTTGCTGGTGACAGCACCTGAGCTCTCTCAGGTAAATATTTGCTGAGCTCACATGGCTAGGAAGCAGCTCAGTCTGTTTCCGACACCCAAGTGCTGCGTTGATCCGCTGTCCTGGACTTCCCAGGAGCAAGGCAGGTTTGCAGAGCCCAGAGCAAGGGCTCATGGGGGCATACCAGCACCTCCCCATGATGGCAGCACGCTCCTGGGACCTTGAGTGTGGCTGGGAGACTGTCACATCTGAGGGCATCAGAGATACAGGCAGGGAGGGAGCACAGTGTGTTCTCTTCTGTGCGTGGGAGCTGAGCTGGCGGACCGGATGCGCTCCCTGTTGCAGGGCTCTGACCTGCGGTCTTCCTGTGCAGAGCCAGCAGCAACACACGAGGAGACGCCGGACTGATCAGGTGAGAATTTATGTCAGCCGAAACCATTAGGCGGCTTAATTAAATCAGGTCATTAACTCATTAGCCTTCTGCTCCCGGGATTAATAAATTTGAACCCGGTGCTGCTAATCACGGAAGAAGTCAAGTTCGGCGTGCCTCCCTCCCTGTCGGGGAGATAAGGAGAGCAGGAGAAAGGGAGTGAAACCCGGAGAAGCCTGAGTCTCCGCGTCACGGAGGTGCCGAGCCCCCCGGGCCACCGCTGGGAATGAGGGTGACGCGAGAGAGACCAGGACTCCCGTGACAAAGGAATGGCAGATGTCATTCCCCAGGGAGGCCCACTAGGGGCCGTCACAGAAACCCTCGCCTGATGGGTGGTAGCTCGTCTTAGCCCTTGGCCACCTGCCTGCTGTGTCACAGCTATGGCGGCTGGGCTAGAGTCTTGTTCAAGTCTTGCCTCTGCTTCAGGTCGAGCCCGGAGCTCCCATACCTTAGTGCCAGGCGTGGGAACTGAACACTGCCCCATCCTTCGTTCTCTTACCTGCCTGTCACCCAGCAGCTTACAGACTCACGTGTCATCCTTGCTTCCCATCATTGCTTCTTCTATGGCCAGATTTTTTCCAGCATGTTTTTATTTATTTGAAAGGTGGAGGTACAGAGAGGCAGAGACAGAGAGAGAGAGAGAGAGAGAGAGAGAGAGAGAGGTCTTCCATCTGCTGGTTCACTCCCCAGATGGCTGCAATGGCTAGAGCTGTGCCGATCTGAAGCCAGGAGCCAGGAGCTTCTTCCGGGTCTCCCACACATCTTCTGCTTTCCCAGGCCACAGCAGAGAGCTGGACAGGAAGTGAAGCAGCCGGGTCTTGAACCGGTGCCCATGTGGGACGCCGGCACAGCAGGCGGCGGCTTTCTCTGCTATGCTACAGCAATGGTCTCTCTATGGCCAGATTTATCTTTTATTTTTTAAAAAGTTGTTTTTATTTATTTGAAAGTAAGTGTTACAGAGAGAGAGGGAGAGACAGAGACAGAGAGATCTCCGTCCTCCGGTTCACTCCCTAAATGGCTATAATAGCTGAAGCCAGGAGCCTGATACTCCATGAGGGTCTCCCACATGGGTGCCGGGGGCCAAACACTTGGACCATCTTCCACTGTTTTCCCAGGTGCATTAGCAAGGAGCTGGATGGGAAGTGGAGCAGCCGGGACTCAAACCCATGCTCGCATGGGATGCTGGCGTCACAGGCGTGACCCACTGTGCCACCATGCCAGCCTCTGACTTACCTTTTCAAACAGAGACTACGGTGCCGCTTCTCACTCTGAAGACCTTTGCATGCTTCTCATGGCTTTCGGGATCGAGGTCAAATTCATTTACATGCCCAACCAAGCCTTCCTGTGTGGTTCATCTCTTATCTTCCCTGCCTCTGGTTCTTACCTCCTGGGAAGGAAACGGTGATCACCAAGTGTGGGACAACTTGCATTTCCCAAGCGTCTCGCTCTCCTCCAGAAGTTAGGTCTACATTTACCCTTTTACATCCATTATGCTGCTTAGGGCTTCATTTTGACTTCCTTCCTTCCTGCCTTCCTTCCTTCCTTCCTTTCTCTTTCTCTCTCTCTCTCTCTCTCTCTCTCTCTAAGATTTACTTATCTATTTGGAAGTCAGAGTTTCTCAGAGAGAGGGAGAGATGGAGAGAGGTCTTCCATCTACTAGTTCACTCCCCAAATGGCTACAACAGCCTGGACTGGATCAGACCAAAGCCAGGAGCCTAGAGCTTCCAGGTCTCCCATGCGGGTGCAGGGGCTCAAGCACTTGGGCCATCTTCTGCTGCTTTCCTGGGCACATTAACAGGGAGTTGGATTGGAAGGGGAGCAGCCAAGACTTGAACCAGCTTGCATATTGGATGCCAACACTGCAGATGGCAGCTTAACCCACTGTGCCACAGTGCCGGCCCCAGATTTCTTTACAACACCTCCCAGTTGAGGGTTCAGCCATCATCCCCGCCCTCAAGCCCTCCTTGACATCTTCAGCCTTGGGAGGTTGTGCCTTACCTGGGCTCATGCTATTTGTGAGAGCCTGTTCCTCCCTCCTGGGATCCCCCCTCTTCACCTGTGCGTCTGCGCCTCCAGACTCTTCCCCCCTCAAGGTCAGGAGCCAAGTATTCAGAACCTTGATGCGCTGCTCACTGTGTGGTCTCAGAATATCCTCGAAAGGGGTCCAGAAGCACCCTGCGACACAGTGCGCTGGGTGGCCTCCTGTGTTCAGTGGTGACCCCACTGACGGCCGGAGCAGGCATGGAGCTCACAGAGGCCACTGGGAAGCAGAGAGTGGAGAAGAGACACTGTCGGTGGGAGTGGAAATGTGGGTGAAACTGGGGGCATCACAGACAGGTTGACGGCTTTTGGCCACCGAGTCCTTAATAAACACTCCGCGTCTTCCCGTGACATCTTCAGTAAAGTTGCCGTCTCCTTTCAGCGTCTGCTAAGTCAGCCCTGGGGAGGAGGTCCCTTACCTGAACTTCTTAAGACCCCTTGTATCCACCTGCTGTGCCAGGCTGATTGGACACCCAGAGATAGGAGCTGTGCGTCAGCGGGCAGCATCCCCAAGCAGAACTCAGGGGAACAAAGGACCCCACTCTTGGGCCAAGCCCCCTCTGCTCCCTGGACCCTGCTCCTCCCTCCCCTTGGACCTGCAGTGGGGCAAACACTCCTGGTCCAAGGGGCGGTTCCCTCTTCTGGCTCCGCCCCTCAGCAGCTCTCCATTCTCATTTATTCTTTGTGACACGCTGGAGCCCGGAGAGTTTCTGGGCTCACTCCTTTGGCCAACGCGCGCCCGCATCTCCCCAACACCAGCTACTGAGCCAGCAGCCGGGCAAGGCAAGAGACGAGACTCAGGCACCCAGTGTCCCAGCAGTGCGTGGCCCCAGCTGGGATCACCCCCAGGTGGGGGTCACCGCAGCACCCAGGGACGAAAGAGGACGCTCCTAGGAGCCCCGTTGAACAGAGTAGGAATAATGGGGGCTGCTTGGCTGGGGCTTGATTTCTTGTCATCACTGTTAGTGTTGCCATCAGCAGCATTTTTAAGCCAAGAGAATGTAAAATGGACAGAACCGAAAAACTAAGAGATGCAGAGTGAAGAGCGGCTTGAGCCCACTCCCCCGGGCCTCACAAGCCATGCGGAGGGACTCAGGCTGAGCCCGGAGCACAGCAAGGAGCGGCACGTGGCGCCCACAGAGGCGCAGGGCTCGGTCCGTGCAGGATGGCGAAACCATCTTGGGGTGAGGAGTGCGATTGCTCTTCCCGCATGCGCAGAGAGCAGAGCCGCTGTGTGGCCACGGGGTTGGGCCCGGCTGGGTTACCAGATGCACCTGAGCCGGGTATTCCTGTCCTGGGGCAGGCTCCTGCAGGGCTTGTCCGTGGTGCTGTCTCCCGCAGCCTCGCCCAGCCTCCCCAGGCTTTCTGTCTCGGTTTCCTCCCACTGAGGATGAGGGCAAAGGTGCTTGGTCCAGCGGGCGCCCCGGGGAACCAGAGCAGGCTTGAGGATGAGGGCAAAGGTGCTTGGTCCAGCGGGCGCCCCAGGGAACCAGAGCAGGCTTGGGGATTGTCCTTCCTGGCCCCGGAGAGACTGGTTTGGCTCAGGAGCCCTGGGCCCCTGTCTGGAAGTGTCTGTTCCCCCTCCCCTTTGATCAGCCCGTTCATGGCATATTGGGACGGACAAGGAGTGATTTGTCTTCCACATGTGTTTCCATTTATTCCTCCAGGCAGCGTGAAAGCGTGGGGCCAGGGCACAGTGAGGGGCAGTGGGCAGACACGCTTGCAACAGCTCAGAGGGCACAAAAGAGACGTGCGTTTGCTCTCAGCCCATATTTGAAAGTGTTTTATGAAAGATACTGCACGATAAAGTCACATCTCCGTAAAGAAGGACGGGAGCAAAATAGGATGGAGCCAGGCCTGAAGGCATTCTGGAAAAGGTTGCCACAAAGTTCTGCGAAATTCACCAAGGGGAGCCATGGGAGGCTTGAGCTTCCTGGTAGCCAGGGAAATAAAGGGTAGAATCGTGCGGGGAGTGGGGAGGCGGAAGTCTGATACTTACAGCTAAGAGAAGGCACCCTGTAGTGCAGCAAGGGTGTGTTTTCTCAACAATGAGAACTGTATCTGTCATCCCCCGGCCACCGTGGGTTTCCGTGGATTATTTCAGATGCTATAAATTCGTTTCGTTTCACTAGCATCACGGAATCCTTCTGAGGGACAAGAGTGGCAACCTGGAATATTGAGCTCCGAAGCTTCCTGCCTGCACCAGGGGTGCACAGCACTCCCGCCCACAGGAGTCTGTGCTCTGCACCTTTGAGCAGTGAGAACATGCAGTGTCCTGTGGTCCCTGGACTGAGCAGGAGTGACGTGTGCAGATTCTCTGTGGAGGCTTCTGTGACCACTGGTGGCTCTGCCATTCACCCCTTTCCCTCTGTCTTGAGAAAGCCAAGTGCCGGGCAGGATTACATATTCTGTCCAGATCTCGGTACAGAGAAGGCTCGGGGAGGGGAGTGGCTCTTGACCCACAGGTGACGTAAATGTGAGCCTGCAATGAAGCTTTGTAGCAGTAAGCACCTGAGACTTGGGGACTGTTCGTTATTTCAGCGTGACCAAGTCCAAGATCTGATGCTGCTTTATCATGATGGATCCAGATTTATCTGCGCCTCGGGGAGATACAGAGGTGTGAAAGGACCTGCAGGTTGGTGGGGTAAGCTCCACATACGTATGATTAAAAATCAGCTGAAGGCTATGCACATCACTTCAGATGATCAGGCAGTATCCCGGAAATCAAGTCCAGATGAAAGAAAAAAATATGAGTAGAAAATCAATTCCTTAAAGAGCAGATACCAACAAGATGGGCAGGGTTGGGCGGGATGCCAGGGGTTAGGCACAGCAGGAGCTGATATATGGGTGCTGGATTAGGCAGAGTGTGCTCTGAGAATGGAGAGAGAACTGTTCCGAGTGCAACAGGATGGAAAGGAGGACTGAGATGGGAACCCAGTTAGGAACTCACAGGAGCTCGCAGGGAACAGAATACAGTGCCATGCTGACTGAGTACCTGCTGTGCGTTAGGCATCGTCCATCTCACCTCATCAGTCCTCACAATAGCATCGGGAGGTGAAGTTCTGGGGCTGTTTCGTACAGACGTGAAGAACCTGAGGCTGAGCCCCAAGCAGGAAAGCCAGTACATGGAAGATCTGAAATCTGAACTCCATCTCCTGGCCTGAATTCCACCTCCTGTGGCCCCTGTTCTCCAGCTGCACACGCAGGTGGTGGAGGGTCTCCCACGCTGCGCTCAGCACTGCGGTTCTCATCTGATGCGCAGTGAGAAGTCGCTGATGCATCAGAGGTTGGAGGTGGGGAGGTTGGTGTGGTTCAAGAGAGAATTTCAGGCCACTGCTGCGGCTCACTTGGTTAATCCTCTGCCTGCGGCGCTGGCACACCGGGTTCTAGTCCCAGTCGGGGCGCCGAATTCTGTCCCGGTTGCTTCTCTTCCATTCCAGCTCTCTGCTGTGGCCTGGGAGTGTAGTGGAGGATGGCCCAAGTACTTGGGTCCTGCACCCCATGGGAGTCAAGGAGGATGCACCTGGCTCCTGGCTTTGGATTGGTGCAACACGTCAGCTGCAGCGCGCCGGCCGTAGCAGCCACTTGGGGGGTGAACCAACAGAAAAGGAAGACCTTTCTCTCTGTCTCTGTCTCTGTCTCTGCCTCTCTCTCTAACTCTGCCTGTCAAAAGAGAGAGAGAGAGAGAGAGAGAGAGAGAGAGAATTTCATCGATGTGCAGAAGTCCAAGAACAGAGGATAATGACAGTTTCACACACCAGTGGCTAAATGCCCCATTTAGGTACCGTACGGTCATATAAGCATCATATGATATAGGTTGCATTAGGTATTCAGCACAATTTGCAAATGCCTTCTCAGAGTGCCCACAGGTCCCACACATTGGGCAATTGTTTAATTTCTTAGAGTTATTTCAAATAACAACAATGACAGCTGACATAGTAGCCATCGTCTCGTCAGTTAGGGGAGTTTGCTGTTTGTCTGCCTGAGCTGGGGGCCTGGATCCTATGGAATCACAAAGTCCATCTTATCTCATAGTCATAATTCTGCCCTCTTTGTTGGCCAGGTAGATGGGGCCCAATCACAATTGTCTTGTCCAGATCTTTGGTCACCTGTAAAGTTAGGTGAATGTTGGAATTGCAATGAGACACGTGAGTCGTGGCACTTAGCGATTTCTCTGTTGAGCTTTTAGGACTTGTCCAAGGGGGGAGAACGTCTGTACCTGTACCCTCTCCTGGGCACCCGCACGTGGAACTCAGGGCTGAGACAACCTCTAAAGAGAGCAGGCAGTGGGATGTCCAGCACGGAAACCAGTGAGGGAGGAGAGGAGGAAAGGGAGAATGGATGCTTTCACACGTGTGTGGGGGGTAGGGGAGCTCAGGGAGAATCATACAGGTGGACCTTCCATTGGCCAGTGGGACCTCGATGCTGGCTCCTGTGAAGAATCTCCATGGTTTCTCCAAGGTCACCTCCTTTGGATGGCATTGACGAGGCATGGACGATACGTGTCTTCTGCTTGTAACATCGGGCGGCGCTGGTCCCACCAGTGAAGAACCGTGAACGCACCCTATGCCTGACACAGAGCAGCTGCTCCGTAGACGCTCCTGTGAGTGGATCATCGAGACAGGCGTAGGCGGGATGCAGAAGCCATCCTTCCCAAGAGGGCGATGCCACCCATTCTCAAACCCTCGCTTCAGGACCACCCGGGCACTGCAGCAGCGTGATATTCCCAGGGCACTGGTTCTCGAGGAAGTTGGCCCAAGAGCAATCAGTTGACTTGCCTTTGAACTTGGCTCCATTTCACCTTCCTGCACTTTCACAGACAAAGGTCGTGTTCCAACCTCTGAAACAGATCATCCGTCCTCCAGCCAAAGGCTCTTTTGACTGAACTATTCAAACCTTAGCACAAAAAAGAAGTAGCAAGAGTAGAAAAAACCACACGCATTAAGACACCAACTAATTGTACGTTCATCCATCTTCTTCAGCCAATGGACATCAAAGGGAACCATTGATTGATGTGTAAGAAAATCGGCTCGCTGTCTCAGACATCCTCTTTGGCTCAGGCTGGGGGACCACTGACTGAGGCATTTAGCCAAGGGTCAGTTAAAGAAGGGAGAAGGGCTGTGTGGCTGACCTCAAGAACTCAGGGGTGATGACTTTAAAGGCGAGGTCATGATGGAGAGTCTGTAGGAATTTCTCTGACTTCTCGTATAGGACACTTGTATGGGACTCTGACAACTAAATGAACCTGCTTGTTGGCAGGGAGGAACGACGTGGTCCGTGTCTTTTTTGAGCATATATTTGAATACCTAAGGGAAAACTCGTTCCCTAATAAGCGTTGCTGTTGACGAAATACTCAGATCCCTGCAGTCTGACCTCAGTGGCGTGCTGGCCAGGGTGCAGCACCATCAAGCGGGGAACTGGAGCTGACTGCGGGGTTTGCGATCATTGCACTTAGCGCTGACTTGGGATCAGCGTGAATTATTTTGAGGTGCCGGGCAGACGCAAGTGCTGTGTCTTCATGAGAGAAATAATCACAATCGAACACCTTATAATTTGGAGGAAAAGACCAGCCTGGTGTTAAATCTGAGAAGAGCCCTTCAGCGTATTTCCCTACAAGACACTGAGCAAGTCCCATGGGAGGACAGCCAGCCCGGCACCAGTGCTCCCAGTGGTAGCTGGAGACCGCAGGCTGGGCCACAGAAGTGCACCCTCAGTGTCTAAGCTCTGTAAGGCCCTTCCTGGACAATCTAATATGTCGAAAAGTACTCAATAAACCCATGAATACACAAAATTTCAGAATGATTCAATCCATGATACACAGGGCAGCTGAGATTAAAGCAAGGGAGTGAGCTGTTTGTGCATGGGATTAGATTTCCGTTTTTCTTTAGCGTCCGGTGTTATAGAGGTGGGCATGTGGCACAGCACTGAAACACACTTGGAAGCCAGAGTCCTGTGGCAGGTGCCTGGCTCCTGCCGCTCCGTTCCCAGTTCCAGTTTCCTGGGAGGCCGCGGGAAACAGCTCAAGTACTTGGGGGCCCTGCCACCTATGTAGGTGAACTGGATCGAGCTCTGTTCAGACACCGGGTTGTTGTAGGGATTTGAGGAGTGACCCAGTGGATGGAAGAGTCTCTCTCTCTCTCTCTCTCTCTCTCTCTCTCTCTCTCTCTCTCTGTGCCTATCTCTCCTCCTATCAAATAACAAAAAATTACAACATTATAATTGGTATTTTTCTATTGTGGATTTTTGTGATTAGTTGTGACTTGTACAATATGCCAGTAAATAGGGTTTCGTTGCCCACTGCTCGCTCTGCCCCTCTCCTCTTCTCTATGCAGAGGGCGCCTCGGCTCTGTCCACACTCTACTGACATGTGGGTCTCGATGCAATCAGAGTTCACTCCCTGCATCTGCAGAACAAAGGTGAAGAAAGTGCAGTGGAGTCTACGCAGGGCATGGGCGTCGGTTCTCTCCTCCATTCACAACACCTCGCTGGAAGGCACAGAGTGCAGGCCTGGTCCCAGCACGGGACGCTGCGTATCTTCTGGGCCCTGGGAGCTCACAGCCGTCAAGGCGACAGGCAGGGAAGAAAGAGCACAGTTTCAGCTGAAGACAGCGGTTATGGAGGAAAATAAAGCGAACGACGGATGGGGCTGTGGTTTCCTGTTTAGACACGCGGTCAGGGAGAAGGTCTCTGTCTAACAATTCCGGCTCCCGGGTGGCCGTTCACTGCAGATCACAGGTGCTGGGGTTTAAGGGAGAAGCCGAGATCAGTCGGGGGCACGGAGGACAGAGGCCCCTGGGCCTGTGGCTGACTGTCTGGCTGTTGGGTGATGTCAGTTGCCGCAGAACACGGTTGGCTTGAGTGTTACAGCCATGCGGAGGCAGGGGCCCCCCGGGAGCTTGTTTCGGGGGCCCTGGGGAGGTCACACTAAGCTCTGAGCCAGGAGGGGCGCCAGGCCAGCCGTGAGCTGCCCCTCAGGGGCTGCACCCCTCCCTGAGGGTGGGCTCAGGAGGAAACGGTGGATAGCAAGCCCCAGGGGTGCATGGCAAGGAGTGAGGTGTCTCTTGGCAGAGTGCGTGGGTTAGCACAGTGAGAGGAGGGACAGCCCAGACCTGGGTGTCCAGAGGCCAAGAACTCCCTGCAAGATTTCTTGACTGGATGTAGGGGAGCTCACCCAGGAGCCAGTGAGGTCGCGCTGCTCTGACTACAAAAGTCAAAGTGCCCGAGACAGCGCAGCGGAGGAGAGTGGGGAAGGAGCCACCGTCAGAGAGGGCGTGGGGGCGCAGGGACGCGGAACACACAGAGCCCTGCAGGATGCACACCGCCAGAGTGTGGCTCCCTTCTTCTGCCTCCAGTAGAGCTACGGGCAGCCCTGCAGCTTCCTTTATTTAATCCTATTTTATTTTTAAAAAGTGTATTTATTTTCTTGAAAGGCAGAGTTACAAAGATTCAGAGTCAGAGAGAGAGAGAGAGGTAATCCAGTCACTGGTTTTCTTCCCAAATGGCCATAACAGCAGCCAGAGCTGCACTGATTCAAAGCCAGGAGCCAGGAGCTTCTTCTGAGTCTCCCACGTGGGTGCAGGGGCCCAAGGCCTTGGGCCATCTTCTACTGCTTTCCCAGGCCATAGCAGAGAGCTGGATCGGAAGTAGAGTTGCTGGGACTCGAACCGGTGCCCATATGGGATGCTGGCCCTGCAGTAGCAGCTTTACCAGCTACACCACAGCACTGCTCCCCTCCCCCCACCTGCCCTGCCGTAACTTTACCTCCCATCACCAAGCCCTTTACTGAAAACAGTCCGCATCCCTGTTAAGCTTGTACTTTCCTGGTTTGCCAAATCTTTGCTCCCAGCTCAAGTTCTGCCAAGCTGTTGTGTCCCGTCTGGGTACTGTCACAGGGCACAGACCTGTCATGTTGCAGTCTGGGTATAGTCACAGGGCACAGAGCTGTCGTGTCATGGTCTGGGTACAGTCGCAGAGCTGCCACGTCGTGGTCTGGGTACAGTCGCAGGGCACAGAGCTGTCGTGTCGTGGTCTGGGTACAGTCGCAGGGCACAGAGCTGTCGTGTCGTGGTCTGGGTACAGTCACAGGGCACAGAGCTGTCGTGTCGTGGTCTGGGTACAGTCGCAGAGCACAGAGTTGTCGTGTCGTGGTCTGGGTACAGTCGCAGAGCTGCCACGTCGTGGTCTGGGTACAGTCGCAGGGCACAGAGCTGTCGTGTCGTGGTCTGGGTACAGTCACAGGCCACAGACCTGTAGAGGTGAAGCGGCAGCCAGAGAACTTCAAAGGCAGAGGAAGCTCTCAAGATTTTGCCAACGAACACTCTCTTTTTCTGGAAATTCAATGCAGACAGCATTTATTGAGCACCTGCTGAATACCACAGGGTGATTAAATAGTGGCTCATAACTTGCTACTGAGTCTGTTGCTTACTGATGATCTGATCCATTGGTTTATAACAGACATTTTGCATGTCTCACCCACTTGCCTGCTTTCCAAAGTGTGTAGATTTTCGATCAATTAGCAGCACAGCTTGCCATTCCTGCAGGCCCTCCCAAGAGAGCCTAATCTCAGACTGTTGGCTTTCCATCTCTTACCAAACCCGTGGTTGCAGAAATGAAGAAGAACGGATGAAGCGCGTGTTTTGTATTCCCTCATATGAGCCGCGACTTTGAGTTAGGGTCTTTTATTGAGTTAGCTCCCTGGAAAGCTTTCGACTTGGACCATTTATTCCGGCCCCTTGCCAAATCACCTCCGTTGAGTTGTGTTGTGTTACATCTTTGAGTTTTGTTGAGAGTCATTATGGAAAACAGTCATATGAAATTATGCATTTATTCTAAAAGCTAGTGTTTTGGACATTGTCCATGATGCTAACTAGATCTCTCCGGAGGATCTGGTTTGTGCCCTCTCTTCTTAAAAACAAAACAAAAATAAAAACAAAAGGTTGCAACCGGCCATACATATTTTCCCTTTGTCTTGGCTACCAGGAAACTGAGGGGCAAACTGGTACTGGGGTGGAGGAATTACGAAAGTCCTGGTGCTGAGCGGCCCCTCCTCCTCCTATGACGTTAGTTTCTACTGGCCATTTGTTGTTTAAATGTTTTGCATGCAAGTTCCTCGCAACTTCTCCCCAAAGGAAATCCCACTATGCCTACAATGAAAATCAAGACAACATTTTCTTGTCGTCTCGGTGGTTTCTGTCCACGCGTTATCCTGACATTTGCCTAGACGCTGAGCTCTGGAGGGTGGGGGTGGGACTTCCTATCTGGTTTCCACTCCCTGTGATGTCTAGAGCTTGAGCAATGGATGCAATGCTAGCAATTTTTCCCACCTGGCCGTATGCTGTGGCCACAGTATCACTGGGCCCCAGCTTTCCTGGTCTGCCACCCTGCTCTTTCTTTGTCCTCATTTCCCAGGTGCAGACAATACCCACCCTGGGCTCCTTCTTCACTTCCCCCTGTGTAGGCACATGCAACACAGCTCTCTGGGCACAGAGGCCATGCCTGTTGCACCCTGTTGGCCATTGTGCCCAGTAGAGTGCCTAGGACAGGGCTAATGAACGTCCCTAAGTCTCTCTTGATCACGGTATCCTGGCTAGATGTGACTACAATGATAATCCTGCTACTTCTGCCAGGGTTAGAGCGTATCTATTCACGTTGATTTGTGTGGGGCTTTTGGTCCTCTGCTTACCAAGAGGAAAGACAAGCGAGCGTTTGGGTGTAACCACACGCATCACTCTCAGTCTTTCTGACGGGGATCTGCCCAGCTACCCCCCGGCTCACATCTCACTTGTACTCTTTTCATGGTACCCAGGGGAGATGGGCTGCAGTGAACTTTCCAACTGCTTATGGCACCAGTGGGGGGATTAAAATGGCTTGCTGGGGGAGTGCCGGCCGGCTCCCCAGGGAAGTCCCTCTGGTATGGTTTTAAGGCATAGAGCGAGGCGCCCTGGAGTTTGGTTGCTCTGCACTCATTTGGTTTTCCCTCCTCTCCCTTCCGACTTCAGGGCTGGCCTGCAGGGAAGCATGGGCAGGGGCAGGTCACGGAGAGCGTCCCAGGAGCAGGCTCCGTGCTAGGAGGTCTCAGCGCCCAGACAACCTTGGTGCGGCCACGGCATCCCTGGGAGAAGATTTTCACGGGCGCGGGGCTCAGGGCGATGGACAGCTTGCCCAAGATGCCAAACTCATCTTTTGGAGGAGCTGAGACTAAAAACTCCCACACCTGCTTGGTTCCAAAGCGCAGAGTCACTCAGCCCACGCACTGGACAGAGATGTCTCTCTCGCGGCTCCCCAGCGCCTCTCTGCCCTGCAGAGCTGCCAGCCTTCACGACACCAATGCCCCCGTCCAGTGGTTTCTACCATGGTGGGAAGCAACAGGTCGGCAGGTAACTCCTTTGTCTCGGGCCCCTCCAGCCTCACCACCCTACACGACTCCACCAGGCCGTCCTGACGGCTGGGAGGATCCGAAAACCTGCGTGTTCAGGGAGGTTACGTCATTAGGAAGCGTCGGAGACGAGAGCTATCACCCTGTCTCCTTCCCCTGGTAGCCCATAGCCACGTCCTCAGGTCCTGTGTGGAAACTGGGGGGCTTCCCCGATGCTGGCGGCCACAGGCCCTGGGAGGTTAGCATTTTCAGTGCCATGTTGCATGCCGATCATCCACAGTGGCAGTCAAACATCTTACGGCCAGTAAGGCCTGGGCACTGGCCAAGCAGGGGCGTCACTGGAGCAGTCTGGGTGGATCTTGGCCCACAGGGGTGCACAGCCTGCTGCTAAGGGGGCATGGTGGCTATGGCCCTTCTGCAGGAAGGCTGGGGAAGACAGCGCTGCAAGCCGTGCGCTGCCGTTTGCAGGGTTGTTAGTTAATCCAGTCCCAGGCCCAGAGTTCACTCCTCCACCCTGCTGTCGGGCTTGGCCATGCTGTTTGTCTTAGCCGCTAGGATGTCAGAGGGTGTGGTACACTCCGAGGCTCAGCTATGCTTACTCGTCCCTGGATTAGCGTTGTCATGGGCCTGGGGTGGCTGCCACTCCTTAAGCCTCTGGATGGGCACAAAGCCATCAAGTGGATGGACGTGAATCCAAGTGCAGCCTAAAGCCACGCCCGGCCTGCAGCAGAGCCATGCAGCTGCGCCAGTGTAGCTCAGCACAGCCACAGTGAGCCGGTGGCGCAGGCGTGCGAGCTGGAGTGGTCTGTTACACACACCGCATGGCCATCACCCGGAAGGAGGGACTGTGGGTGTCCCTGGATGGCTCTGCACCTGAACAGCTCTGAGTTCCACCCTGGATTCTGCTGCTGCCGCCCGCCCGAGGCTCCCGACTGTAGGCTGGTTTTCCTTCTTTGCCTTCAGTGAGAGGTTCAAACAAGGCTGCAGGAGGGTCTCAGACCTGAGGCTGTCAACAGCTAGCCCCAAATCCTCCGAAAGCGAAGTGCGTGTGGATGCCTGTGGTTGCTCCCCTGGGAGGGGGCGCCTTTATTTCTTCTGGAGCCCATGGAAAATGCTACCCAAGACTCCAGCACTTTCCACAACTTCGGTGTCTCATGGTGACATTGGTGCGGAGGCCGGAGACACAGCACGGAGAACGTCTGTGATGCAAATCCCTGTGCCGAAACGTCTGGGTGCTGTCAATGATATCAAATCATAAATAATGACACCAACAACCGCTATGGCCATTCTCAGCATGGTGCTGGGACGGGCACTCGGCGGTGCCCCACCTCCGCGCTCCAGGGAAGGCGTTTGATCCCCGTGGTTCACATATAGAAAACAGGGCTGGCCGAGGTTATGTGCTTTGCCCGAAGCTTACACCAGGCTCTTAGGTGGCAGAGTGAGAGGTGCCTCCCATGCTCTGGTTCACAACTGCCCCTGTATGGGACCAGGTTTCTCTTCTTCCAAGACGTGAGCCCGCAGTGTGGCTGTGCTTGGAGACAGGGTTCCTGAGGAGGTCAGGAAGGATCATCAAGGTTACGAAGGCCCTGACCCCATGGGGTGAGTGTCTCTGTAAGAGAGACCAGGCAGGATCTTCCTGTGCACACGCACCGGGAAAGGCCCGTGACTGTCTACACCAGGAAGGGAGCCCTCACCGGAAGCCAAAGCAGTCCCCTCCTCACCTGACTCCACCGATGCACGGACAGAGGCAGGGCGTGGTGCACCTGTGGTCCTCAGTGGGTCAGCAGGAGTGACCACAGGCAGCCCCAGCGGTGCCTCTCCAGCCCTGCGACACCCTGGGCTCCGGGAAGGGCGCCACTCGGATTAGACACTGTCTGACATGCACGAAATTAGATGCTACTTCTTTAAAAAAATTGCATTTATTTATTTATTTGAAAGGCAGAGTGATAGAGAGGCGGGGAGAGACCAAGAAAGAGATCTTGCATCCAGTGGTTCACCCCCCAAATGGCTGTGAAGGCCAGGGCTGGACCAGGCGGAAGCCGGGGACCCAGAACTCCATCCTGATCTCTCACAAGCACTTGGGCCGTCACCTGCCGTCTCTCCGGCTGCCTTCGCAGGAAGCCGGGTCAGAAGTGGAGCACCTGGACTCAAGCTGTACGGGAACTCAGGAGGCTGGTGTCACAGCGGCGGGTCTGCCTGGTGCTGCCTCTTGCTCAGTAGCGATAGTGAGCAGCACACCCGCCGCTGTGCCCGATTCGGACCACGCAGGCGCCAGGCCACGCACCGGGCCCTGCTCAGCTCGTCTTCTGCCACGGTGGCAGCTGTCCCCTCCCTCTAGTTCCAGGTGTGATAGCCCTCGCTCCAGTCCTGTCACATCGTCTGTGTGCATGTCCACGTGTGTGTATGGTGTGAGCTCACATGCAGGTATTGTGTGTTCATGTGTGTTGTTCACATGTGTATTGGGTGTTCATGTGTGTTGTTCATGTGCATGTGTTGTGTGTTCACATGCGTGCATGTGTTTTCATGTGTGTGAATTGTGTGAGCTCACATGCAGGCATGTGTTCATGCGTGTGCATTTTGTGTTCATGTGCATACTGCTCATGTGCATGTATTGCACATTCACATGTGCACACGTGTGTTCATGTGTGCAAATTGTGTGAGCTCATATGTGTGTATTGTGTGTGTTCATGTGGGTGTTGTTCACATGTGTGCATTGTGTTCATGTGTGTACTATTCATGTATGCATTGTGTGTTCACATGTGAATATGCATGTCAACGTGTACACATTGTGAGCTCCCATGTATGTATTGTGTGTGTTCTTGTATGTTGTTCACATGTGTGTTGTGTGTTTACATGTGCATGTGTTCACTTGTGTGCTATGTGCTCACATGTATGTGTTGTGTGTGTTCATGCATGTCTGTTTATGTGTGTGTATTGTGTGTGCCTCTGTGTGAGCAGTTTGCATAGTTTTTCTCCTCCAATGCAAGATGTCCTGTGGCAGGATGGGGGGAGTGTAGGGAGCCGAAGCTGAGGTGTGGGGAGTGGGAGGGGAACAGGAAGGAGGCCAAGGCCCCCCACCCGTGTCAGGCTGAGAGCCCTCGCTGGCCTAGTGTGATCCCCACTCCACTAACCCACTAACCGCGTGTCGGGCTGAGAGCCCTCGCTGGCCTAGCGGGTCTCCGGCTCCACTAACCGGCCTGGTCGTCTCAGCCTGTCTGGCTGTGCTGGCTGTAGGAAAAACACACAGGAAAAGTGGCCCCAGTGAGACGCCGGCCACGCTTAGGGGCCGTGGGGAAAGTGCACAATGAAGGCAGGGCAGGAAGGCCCCGTGCTGCCGTGGGTCCACAGTGGACGCTGGTTTTCTCCAGGGGAGCTGGACCGTGTACAAAGTGTTCGCCATCAGCAAGTGACACACGCACACGTGTGTGTTAGCATGTGCATCGGATGTCTCGGTGCAGCCGGCACCTGGTGCTGGGGCTGGTTCTGTTTATAAGCTTTGTGCTCTCAGATGGGACAACCCGGCGTTGTAAGTGTTTCATTTCCTCAACGTGTCTTTGATACGAAGGGCCTGCCCACCGGCACGCGGGCTCATCCTCTGCGGCGGCGAGATCTCAGCGTGGAGTTAGGGGCTGAGCAGGACGAGGGGTCTCTGCAGGAAGGGGAGGGGAGACGGGCGAGGCGGAGGGAGTCTAAGCAGCAGCACCACTGGTTGTGGGTGGTGGTGGTGGTGTCTTCTCCCCGGCTGTTGCTCTCAAAGGCATGTGGGCCCTCACGTGTGTTCCCAATAATCACAAATCCAGGGAACTTAAGAAAATTCACGGAAAAATGGAATTAAAAGATAAGTTTATTTTGGTAAAAATGGTTTTGAAATCCATGCATGTGAGTGGTCTTTTTAGTTCCCATGAGTAAATAATGCATGGATTTCCGTGTGTGTGTGTGTGTGTGTGTGTGTGTGTGTGTGTTTGGCTTTAAAATAAGCTTATTGTGGTGTAGTGGGTAAAGTTGCTGCCTGTGACGCTGGCATCCCATCTGGGCGCCAGTTTGTGTCCTGGCTGCTCCACCTCCAATCCAGCTCCCTGCTGATGGCCTGGGAAGGCAGTGGAAGATGGCCCAAGTGCTTTGGTCCCTGAAACCACATGGGAGACCCAGAGGAAGCCCCTGGCTCCTGGCTCCAGCCTGGCCCAGCCTTGGCTATTGCAGCCAGCTAGGGAATGAACCAGTAGATGGAAGACCTCTCTCTGTCTCTCTCTCTCTCTGTGACTCTCTCAACTACACAATTTTTTTTAAAAAAAGCTAATCGATTAATTCACCTTTTCCATACACTTCACGAAGTACGCTGCTGTTGGGTGTTGGTGCTGGCTATTAGCAGCCTGGCCCTGAAGCCTGATTTAAACCTCAGAGCCAGTCTACACAGTCAGAACTGCGTCAGGATCTCTGAGACAAAGGAGCGAAAGCCCCAGGGCAGAGCCAGCGCTGGCACCTAGGACAAGTCCACTCTGGGCGTGGATTCTCTCCCCGCTGGAGCTGAGGCCGGCGAAGGCCATTCCGAAGGGAAGCATGAGCACGCTGAGCGCAAGGAGTGGGAAAAGCAGCAGCCGCAGGACGTGCAGAGATGAGGTGGAGCAGGCAGCAAGTCCACGGTGCACGGCCAAGTTGCTGCGGCTGTCAGGGGACAGGGCGAGCACCGGGGCGCCGAGGCCGCGCGAGGCCGTCACCCAGCAAGGGAGGCGGCAGTGGCTTTAAGCACAGCCCCTCTGTCACTGCACAGGTGCATTCTGGCTGCGGGAGCCTGAGCACCTACCAAGAATGCCCCCTTCTGGTCAGGGTCCCCAAGCCCAGGACGGCAGCCAGGCGGCCTGAGACCCGTGTGTCCCAGGGCCCCGTCCTGCAACTGCAGCAAATATCGTGACCCCCGCTCCCTCCTCGGCCCCCCACGAAGTGACAGATAAATTCTTTCAAAAGGGGAGATCCACCACCGTCAAGTTTGCTTCCTTTTTTCCCCCCTTAACCTCGAATAATGCTCTCTATGTCATCTGTATATTTATGATAGCTCAAAGACATGGGTGTGTGGATCTAATTAAAAATGTGAAAGGGTTTAGCAGCCTGCTGCTTCCCCGAAACTCTCTGGTTGCCAAATCCTGGCAGCCGAGTTGAAACGGAGCCAACTGTTTAGTCTTCAGTTGAACGGCCGCCAGCGGCGTGCTGCATTGTGGGACGAGAGCCGGAGGGGCTGCGCTGAAACGCCGCGGCAGGGCGAGGCGGTGGGCAGGACCTGGCCGGGCCACCCCAGAGGAAGCGGGAGAGGAAGCCGGCTCAGCTTCGCTTGCTTCCTGGGCCCCCTCCCCAACTCGTACCAGTGCAGGTAGGACCCGGCCCGCCGAGGCAGCGGGCACTTTGGGCTTCCAGGTGCCAGGTGGAGAAGCGGTGCCACGGCGCCGGCTGTCACTGCACTGTCCCTGCGCTGTCCCCAGAGGAGAGGCCGTGCTCGGTCCCCCTTCAGCAGCCGGGCCTCAGGCCGCCTTCCGCTCAGTTCCCAGAGTCACACTGTGAGTCTAAACTTTTCTTTTCTCTCTTTCTAAAGTTTTGCTTATTTATTTATTTTATTTAAAGAGACAGAGAGAGAAAGAGAGAGAGAAAGAGAGAGAGAAAGAGAGACAGAGAGGCAGAGAGACAGAGATGTCTCCCAACCACATGTTCACTCCCCCAGCTATCCACAACAGCCAGGGCTGGACCAGACCAAAGCCAGGAGCCAGGAGCTCCATCAGTCTCCCACATGCGTGCGAGTACCCAAGTACTTCAGTACCCAAGTACTTCGGTACCCAAGTCTGAAGCCGTTGTCGGCTGCCTCGCTGGCTGTGCAGTAGCAGGAAGCTGGATTGGAAGTGGGGCAGGGACTTGAACCCAAGCCCCCCGATGTGGGATGCAGGCGTCATTTCTGCTATGTACCCCACACCCACTCCCTAGTCTGGGCACGTCTGGGCAGAATCTGAGCTCACTCGCACAGGGCTTCTCCTGTCCTCCTGTGCACACGCGTTACGTGGGGAATCCTGGGGACAGATGAGTTTCTGATCCAACCGGTAAAGGAGAGAAACTGTTTTGCCAAGGTCAGAACTTATTAGCACTGCGTGTGTTGGAAGTCAGGGCTGCAGAGCTGGGCTTTTGTGGGTTCTGGGGTGACTCTGGAGGAGCACCTGTGCGTGGTCCACGGTCAGAAAGAGGGAGAAAATGCAGAGGGCTGGGCGCTCTCCTTGGTATGTTGGCAACGAAAGGGAAAGCGAGACACACCAGCGGCAGGGTTCCTTTTTATTTCCTCAAAATGCGCTGACTGCAAACCAGTTACAGAGGAGGAGGGGTGCATTCCTTCTATACAGAAATATTCCTGCAGAGAGCGAGCATTCAGCCCCCCCCAAAAAAAAATTCTGAAAATGCCTGGGGTGGGGGGAATAAAATCCGTGGGGCTGGGGTAGGTGGGATGGGGCATGAGGGGGACATTGCATTTCCGCTGTCTACCTGGGGAGTTGCCGATTGCTTGTGATGATGACGTGACGATGCGTGTCTTTTGGATGAAAGAGAATGAGTGGGAAAGCAAGATGGAGTCCTGTGGGGCGATTCTCTGGGGCCAAGGCTCTGTCCTGGGGTGGAATCTGAGCTCTACTGTCCAGCCAGGGGCAGTCAGTCAGCTGATCGTGCTGGGGCTCCCAGACGCATGTGCAGAATTGGGGTCCCCATGCCTGGGTTGCAGTGCAGCTGGGGCATGGGAGGTGCATTTGGGAAGGGGCTCGTGCCCAGCCGGCCTTGACAGACGTCTTCCAAATCCAGAGCTACTCCCCCAGAGCCCAGGGCACTGCCGGGGTCGCGCTTCATCCCGGCACCTTGCTTCTCGACACAAATGTATTTGGAAACCTCTGGACGGGAGCCGATCACTTTGGAAGGCACAAGCCTCTGTGTCTGCTATCAGAGGAGCCCAGAAAAAAAAAAATGCAAGGAGGCCCTGGGGAACGGCATAGAATTTCCCCTTTCCTTTCAAACAGCAAATTTATACATCTGAAAAGTTTAAAGTGACATGCCAAATAAATCAGAAGTGGCCCTAGTGTAGCCAGCCACCTTCATTATGCAACAATAAAATGCATGAAGTCAGCACCACGGGGGGACGCGGGCCAGGCAGCCCTTATGCAACGAGGGGCTGATACGTTCCTGATACCCGCAGTTGGCGTGGCGCAGCCCTGGCTCTGCGGTTTGGATCACACAGAACGTGCTGCCTCCAGCACACCGAGAGAGGCCACGTCCTGGTGAGAATCCCAGGATTTTTCTAGGAATTTTCCACTCCCGGAGACTTCACTGGATCTCATTTCTAACATGTGGGCAGGTGATTGTCTAAGCCGCTGAGGGGAGACGCTGGAGGTAAACATCTAATTAATTAAGGAGAGCTCCCCCCACCCCAGTGCTGAACAAACCCTGCGCTGGGGAACATGTGTGCGCACACGGACACACACACACACACACACACACACGCACGTGCTTCCAGGAGACTGAGTCCTATGTCCCCCTGCCTTTGTTAATTAAAGTCTACAAACCTACTGCCCCATCCCCTGCCCTCCGATGTCTGTGACCACAGCCTCGACACTCTTCAAGCCACAGCTGCTCTGCCTTAATATTCCGCTGCTTTGGGGAACAACATTTTAAAATAAACCATGCTGGCACGTTGTCAAAGTCTTGTCTGAATTCCTCCATGATGACTACCCCAAGTAAGATTTTAAAAGCCACAGGGAGTTGAGGGCAGGGAACAGAAGGCGCCCCCCCACACACACTCAGAGTTACAATTTCAGACAACGTCACCTAAAAAAGGATTGGCTTCCCCTTCCCCCTTCCAACTCCCTCACTCGCACTCGAGGCAGCCACACTCCACTTTTTGACTCCTTTGATCCGTATTATTCTCGTGCTTTCTGTGGGGCCGGGCTGCCTGAGTGGGTGTGGAAGAGGCGCTTACATCTCTGGACACCTTTTGGCCCAGGGTCTGGGCGGGCCACTGGGGAAAGCAGGGGTGGGTGGAGCAGGGGCTCCGGCAGGTGTACCAGGGCAGACCTGGGTCCTCAGCAGTCAGCAATCCCTACAGAACGATCCTGTCCGCTCCCTCACTCTCAACAGCCGGCTCGCTCCCTGCTCTGTTGCTAAGAGACAGGCCTGTTGTTTACAAGATCCTCGGTGGCGTAGACTTCCATAATTTATAATTTATTATCTTACTGTCAAAACTCCTGTTGGCTTTTATTTTATTTCACCATAGATGCAGTAATTGTTAGCCACAACAAAGGTCACGCATCTGCCCGTGGTGCACTTGTTGCTCTAGGCACATCCCTCGCCGCCCCTACGTTTAGGAGCCGCGGAAGAAAATGCTATTATAAACTGAAGATGAATATCATTTTTTGTCCATTAACTTCACGCATTGTGTGACTGCTCAGGTCAGTGGAGTCCCGCAAGATTTGCTCGCTACTGAAAACGTGTTTCTGTCCAACCACGAAGGAAATGAATTGAAAGGATTTCAATTATCACAAGAAAAGCGTTCAGTCCTCTTGCTGTGCACTTGAACACCTAATGGTTCAAGACACCAAGCCTCTCCCCTGTCAAGTTCAGGGCCAAAGAGGCTACCCCAGCGCTGGAGACGCCTTCCGCACCATTGCTAGGTTTGTGGGTGCACAAACCATGCCGGGAGAAAGTCCTTCTCTTGCAGTATTTGAAGGGCTCAGGAAGGAAGTGAAGACGCGGGAGGAGGGGTTGAGCGCATAGAGTAGCTCAGAGGCAACACAGCTGCTCGAAGAAGCAAGTGGCAAAAGGGCTAGGATCACCCCTAGCGCCCACTGTGCCAGGCTCAAGGTGAAGTGCTAGCCCGGGGTAACGTCTACGACGCTCCTGACAAAACGGGGAGCATAGCTCCCGCCTGTGCCTCATTTTACAGACAATGAAGTCAGAGCCCAGCAGCCTCAGATGAGGTGTCCAAGGACCTGAGGATTGGCGGGGGGGGACCAAGGCGAGCGGCTCTAGAACCGCTGTTCTCATAGAAATGTAAGGACACGCCGCCCGGGCTTCGCAGCTCCGGTCTGTTTAGGAACAGTCGCACGTGGTCGTGGCAGGGAAGTGAAAGTGACGCGGGCTCCCATGTCGCATCGTCGTGTCGTCTTTCTCTGCAGAGACCACAGAGCACGGGGGGGACTTCTAGGAAGGACACTTTGTCTCCCGCATCAGAGGACCTGGCAAACTCTGATGACGTTTTGCTGGAAACGAGGTTTGCTGTGTTCCAGAAAGCTAAGGCAATGATCCACACTGGCATCATTCACCATCGAATTCCTACCCGCTCCCTGGTGGGTGGCATGGCCAGGACAGAACACTGTAAAACCGTCTCCCAGATTCCCTTCTGCTTGGGGTTGGCAGCCTTTATTTTTTTTTTTTCTTATTGCTGGGCTGGAAAGAGATGATAAACAAGCTAGAAACCATGGGCCAGCCGAGAAACAGCCACAGCTTAGCGATGACGTAGCCACTTCTCAGACCCCAAGGAGAGCGCTGTTCCCACTCAGAAGCTAGGCTCATGGGCTGGAGCCCAAAGGCACATTCCAAGCAACAGAGAAGGGGGTGTGCGCATCCCCCGTTCATTTTCTGAGCTTTCCTCTCCGTCCAGAACCTTCCGGAAGGTACAGAGGAGGTTCTATTCATGGTGCCACCTGTGTGATGCACAGGCAGACATTTCAAAATTTTTGCACCAAAATATGCTTTTTGTTAAGCCCCACCCTCCCATGGCCGCTTTGAAGGGTCTCTGCACACCGGCACCTCCTCTAGGACTCGGTCTCTTGACGGGCACTCAGCAGCCTGGGAACCGAGGCGAGGCTGTGTGACTTTGCTTTCAGGTTTCTACTCTTAAGAGCGGGGATGTTTCTACTACCTTCTTCCCAGGGAAGGGATTATCACAGGGAAGCAACGGGTGCAAGAGAGAATCGGCGAAGTGATTACAGTCATTACCGGGCGGGCGCCCAGGTCGAGCAACACGCCCGTCAGACGGTAAGCCACTCCCTCAGCCGCGTGCGTGCCAGCATCAGAGCCAAAGCATGGGGGGTACAGCGGGAGGACGCCGGCCGCCCGTGCTAATTGGTCACGGCACAGGGAGGAGACAAACGTGTGGACAGTGACTCCGAGAGGTACGCTTACTGCCGTGGAGCGGGAGATTGAGGCGTGACTGTCAGCGCTGCCCGTCTGATTTCCTGTCTGCATAATAGGGCCACCACGGCCTCGTCCCCTTGAGAACTGACCACCTGTCACCAGGTGCTCACAGCTACAGAGGGGTGGGAAGTGAGGAGAGACGGGGACCCCACCCCAGTGATAGGATTCAAGTCGCTTTTCACAGGGGGTTCTGAACCAAGAGGTGTTCATTCACGGGTGAAACTAGGAAGAAATTAAACAGCGAGCTCACCTGCCCCCTTCGCGGGAACCATCAATCAGCAGTGCCCCCGCCTCACTCCGTGGCTGTCCCGTCTCTCTCTCGGTCCACTGCGATTCCGCAAGCTCAGAAGGCAGGAAGTAGCGCACGGAGCCGATGGCTCGACCAGGGCAATGCCTGGCTCCGAGCGTGATCAGTGAGCGGAGAAAGTGATGATGCAAAGAAAGAAAGCTCCTGAGCAGCCAGAACGAGGTGGACCCGGAACTACAGTCGGGCAGCGTCTTAGGGCAGCAGGAGCAGATCTCATGAGCTCCGATCTCAGCGCAAAGGTCCCGAGCAGGCGGGTATCCTTGCTACCGCAGACCCTGAGAGCCAGCCATGGTGCTGCCGCAGCCGTGGGTCCACGGGGCCAGCCCCACGCCAGGTTAAGGAGTCGAGAAGCGGATCCCCAAGGCTCGGCCATCCCTTTCTCTCCTCCAGCTTCCTGGAGGAGGGACTTGCTGCTGTTATGTCTGATTGCAGCTTCTCATCGTCCGATGCCACCTCCCAGTGCTGTCTGGGCTTTCTTAGGCAGGTGCCTACATGGGTGGCAATGATCAGGATCAAGGTCAATTCAGGGTCAGACCACTGTGCACCTCCAAACTTTCTTCTTCTGTCTCCCCTAGAACCCTCTACCTCAATGCCCAACACCAGCCCCAAGACGCAAGCTGGGATTCCCAGCTCCGGGTAAACCTCTTCCATACAGCCCCGTGTTAACATCTGAAGCTGGTAGAATCTCTAGCCTGCGTCTCCCTCTACTCAGTTCTGTGTCCTGCGTGGCCACTGGAGACATGGCTCTAAAGCAGGATCCAGCATAGCTCTGAGCCCCTACCTTTAGCAACACAAATCTCAAGCCCCTTGGCGTAGGCTCCTGTTCTGAATCGTAATGTGACCTCTGACCTTGCACCCTTTCACCTGAGACCCTGGGGACCTGCACCCTGAGACTGTTTCTCGTTCTGCAAACATGCCATGATGGGCCACAACTCCGGCTCTGCCCGTTCCCACCCTCATGCTTGACCCGATTTCCCCTTCCTCTTACTGCCAAATTCCTACTCAGCCTTCCAGAATACTGCTCTTCTAGGTCATCCTGACTTCTCTGGGCAGTTCGCCTGGCAACATTTTTCTTAGTCACTCCTCTATTAACGAAGCCCAACCTACAATGCAGTCTTAGTCCGTGTGTCCTGACGCAGCCCCTCCTCCAGAGCACCCCGTGTAGGGGCCTGCACTTCGTTAGCACCCTGGACCTTTGCCTGCTTCCACTGTCACCCAATGTTCTTCTCAGTCTCTTTCCGGAACCGTCTTCCTCCACCAGCCTCTGGATGTTGATGTTCCTCAAGGTTTACAATAGGCTTCTTAAAAGATATCACAGTAGGAATGGACATTTGGTCCAGTGGGTAACAAGCCTACATCCCGTACTCAATTTTTCTACGCCCCAGTCCAGGCTCCACCTCCAAACTCTAGCTTCCCGCTAACGCACACTTTGGGAAGAACAGCTGTTGGCTCGAACAGCTGGGTCCCTGCCACACACGTGGGAGGCCTCTATTGAGTTCCCAATTTCTGGCTCTGATCCTACCCCAGTCCTACCTGTTGTGGGCATTTGGGGAGGAACAAGAAGGTGGGAGTCCTCTCTGTCAATCCGCCCCTGCCCCACTCTCTCTGCCTCGTAAGTAAGTAAGTAAGTAAATACATACTTAAAAGCTGTGCAAACTGCTTGTGCTGTCTGTGGCGATCCCGTGGCTTCCCAGGGAGCACAGAGCACGCGCAGTGATGATTCCAGGGCTGCACCCCAGCCCGGCCTCCCCTAGACCCCAAGCCTTTGCACCCACAGGTGTGACAGCTCTCTTGAGACAGCCCTGCCACAGAGCCATCAAACATATGCACAGTGAGTTTCCCTTTGTCCCCGCCCGACCTCCCCAAGTCCTTACTCCACGTCCGTGTTGTCTGCCCCACGGCATCGTTACACACTTGAGAACCACAGAGGATTTACCAGGACCTTGCTCAACAACAACCCACCCATCTGATTAAGCATCAGGGCCGCTGGATTCTACCTGACCTGTGGTTTCCAAATCTGTCCGTCCTTCCAACCCATCACCATTTCTCACCACTGTCTTCGCCCGAGCCTCACCGTCTCTTTCTTGGACTATGACAACAAACGCCTCCTGTGGTTCCTTGCCTTCGATATTTCGCCCTGCCCAGCCCCAACTCAGCTCACAGCCAGGTTAAACTTCACCAGGACTGTTTCCCATGGGAGATTTCCCCGGGGATCCCTGGCTAACCTGGAGTGTGTCCAAAGGCCTCTGTAGGACTCACAAAGCTCTCTGCTGAGGTTCCTAATGACCCGGGATCTCTGGCTTTGTACCTCTGGCCTTGCTACCAGGCCAGACCCCTTTTATTAAAGATTTATTTTTTTATTTATTTGAAAGGCAGAGTTACAGAGAGGCAGAGGCAGAGGCATAGAGATAGAGAGAGAGAGGTCTTCCATCTGCTGGTTCGCTCCCTAATGGCCAGAGCTGTGCCGATCTGAAACTAGGATCCAGAAGTTACTTCTCCCATGTGGGTGCAGGGATCCAAGGACTTGGGCCATCTTCTACTGCTTTCCCAGGCCACAGCTGAGAGCTGGATAGGAAGTGGAGCAGCTGGGACTCAAATCGGCTCCCATATGGGACACCAGCACTGCAGGTCGCGGCCTCACCTGCTGCGCCACAGCGCTGGCCCCCAACCAGACCCCTGTTAGTCACTGCTCTTTCCCCACCCCCATCTAACTCCAGGACAACTTTCAGACCTCAGCCTGCAGTTTTCTTCTTGGACAGTCCTGCCCCTTCCTCCCCACTGCGTCCACAGTGCCAGGGAAGGATGCAGGACAGAGATGGAAGCATCAATTGTTGAACCAGTTATTGACCGTCTCCTTCTTTCCTTCAGACCAGCTACAGGACTAACGTGGAAGAACTTCATGTCAGTAGAGGCTGCAACGGCCTTTCCCCCGGCAGTCTGATTTTTCCTCCTCTCTCCTTGGGTATCTCTGATCTCACACCTTCTGGAATGTGTGCGCGCTCCTCCAGGCTCTCCTTGGGACTTCTTCCAAAGAGATGGCTTTAGCTCCTCTCACGGCTGTAAGAAACCTGGGGGTCCTATTTCTGTCCCCCTCCTCTGCTTGAGGAATGCACGCATGATTGAGTGACATAAGTAGAACTTTGCATTTTCCATGGCATTTATCGTAGTAAGCAATTTAAACAACGCTAACAGAGTCTCTCTCCCATTCTCTCCCTGGCCTCACACGGTCCCTCTTTCAAGCGCATTTTTGACAGTTTCCAAGAGCACGTTCTGAATCATCCCTCGATGCTGAGTTCTACCGAAGAAAATCATTTTCCTATTTACAACGTTCTTTTCTGCCAGGCCAACTGCATTTTCACTTCCTACATTGATTCTGTTGTTTTGCAATCCTAGACCCTGGTGCCAGAGAGAGCAAATCCTCCAGGCCTTTGATCTTCCCAATCCTTCAATTATCTCTCTGGTCTCCTTCTGTTGTCGTTTAGGATAAATGCATCCAGTTGGTCTTTGTCCATGAAAGGTAATCTCACTCCTCTTTGACTTAGTTTGGGATCCGTTGCCCGAATGCCTTCCAGGCTGCGCGTCTCCGTCCGCCCAACCCAAACCTCCACAGCTCAGCCCAGCTGCCGCCTTCACAGACACACAGAGCGGGCGGACGTCACCGTCTGGTTCAGGACCACGAAGCACAGGGGCCCCACAGCCCTGTCGCCTCCGGCTGGGCTGCACACTGGAACTCAGAAGCGTCTGTGCTGGGGAGCGCCCACCGGGGGTCATTCTGATCTCGACCTTTCTTCCCGAGGTCTCACATCCCTGAAAGCACTGGCAACTGATCTCAGGCCGTCAGTTCTTGGCAGTTGTTTAGGCTTCTTGGACGCACTTGTCGCAGGCCGCCCCTCGTGATGTAAAGGACGCCAGGAGACCCTGGGTGCCGCTCCCTCTCCAATCGCTATTTTGCAACTCCCTTGGTCTGGGCGAGAGAGGTGCACCTGCGCCTCCCTCCTCTGTGACAACACTAAGTGCCCACCTGCACTGGGCTGCACTGGGGGCCCGGGAACAGATTATGGGGGTTCTGACTGCTCCTTCTTGGCTTTAGGTTTTAGATCTGCTTCATAATGGACTTGAAGAAACAAGGGCCAGAGCGTTAAAATAAGCGTGAAATTCGGTATCAAGGTCCACTTCCTCTCCCGTGGCTTCCGGGGCTGACTCCTACCCATTCCCTTCGGCCTCAGCTTCTTCGTCTGTTAAGTGGGTAGAAAACAGTCCTTGGGTCTGTCGTGAAGGAAAAAACGATAACGACTCCAGAAGTGTTCTGCATCCTCTAATAACTGTTTATACAGGACAGTTCGCCCTCAGTCACGTAACAGAAAGTCCTGATGTGTGCATTTAGCCCAGTGGCTAAGGCAGTGCCTGGGACACCCACGTTTCGTAGTGGAGGGCCGAGGTTCGAGTCCCAGCTCTGGCTCCTGGCTCCGGCTTCCTACTAATAGGCACTCGGAGAGGCGGTGGTGACAGCTCAGATAAGTGGGTTCCTGCTCCCCTGTCGGACCTGAATTGAGTTCCTGGCTCCTGGCTTCAACCTGGCCCAATCCTGACTGCTGCAGGCATTTGGGGAGTGAACCAGCAGATGGGAACCCTATGTACGTATATGTGTGTATGTGTGTGTGTATGTGTCTATGTCTACAACAAATTAATAAACACAAAATGTTTAAAAAAACAAGTCCTAATACCTGAAGGTTATGACTTTATTTTTAAAATACGACTGTTGATGCAATATTGATTTCTAATCAGTTTATGTTGTCCAGTTGAAAATGGAGAGGACATTTGGTCAGAGATGAGCTCTCCACACAAGGCAAGCTGTGCTGCGGTCGACATTTGTTTTGCTTCCATTGAGCAGGAAACCTGATATTTTTAAAGAGTTGATCAGTGAGTCCCAGGTTTAGGTGGAAATCGGAACACACCTTGTTAGAACCCAGAGGAGGCTCCCAGTTGAAGGGAAAAAGGATGTGGCACAGCACAGAGGTGTCCTTGGTGGGACCTGGGTGCCTCCGAGCTGGGGAAGCTGCCTGGGGTCCCAGCAGGTGGAGGGAACAGCACAGGGCACTCCTGGGTGAGATCTGTCGACAGAGCCGGAGGGAAAGAGGGCTGAGTGGGTTTGTAGGGTAGTTGATGTGCAGAGGAGCAGGGAATCAAGTTGGCTGAGCTGCGAAAGCCAAGTACTACAACAATGAGACATTGAAGTGGTGGGGCAGGGGGCAGTGGGGGGGACCGGAAGTAGAAGTGCCTAAAATGTCACCTTGAAAGTGCATAACTCTTTGCAATTTAAATGTGAAGCCATCATGATGATGGGACACAGGGTCCTACTTCCTGTGTCTCTCCTGCTCCCTCGGGGGCAGCCCCTCACTCAGTAAGAAGCCCACCTCTCCGCCAGGCTTGCCCGGCGCTGTCCCACTCCTCTGGGTGGCTCTGAACTTGCCACATCAGACAACCTTCCCGGCTTCTGCCGCTGGTGGCTTCCTCCGGCCGACATGGCTCCCCTCTCTCCTTCTTCAGCTTCATTGTGTAGGACTCAGTCCCTGCACTGATTACCTTGTGCAGCCTGCACACTGCCCGGCACGAGTGCACACTCTCCCCATGGCTTCCGGGGACCCCCTGTGGACGGCCAGGCCGTGGGAGACTCCTGCTACCTCACTGGCTCCTATAGACCGCCAGGGTAGGCTGCACCAGGAATTCCCCTGGTTTTAACACAAAATATGGTCAGTTTAAATGGCCTAATTGTCCTGGCTAAATGGCGCTCCCCTGGGATGCCTGAAATGCTCTTTTAGCCCGGCTAACAGCTCTCGGATCCCAGGCCCCCAGGGTTCCTGGGGGTGGAAGGCGGCAGTCCATTAGCCAGCTCACCTTCTGCCCTCCTGGTCTCACCTGAGCCCTCATCACCTGTGCCTGGGCCTCCTGGGCTCCTGAGGTCCATGCCTGTGTCTTTCCCAGCCCCAGACAAAGATAGCGAGGCTCAAGGCACAGTCTTTCTTCCTCCAATGAGCCTTGTTTCTCCCCGAACATGCATCAGGTTTGGGGTGAGCATTCCAAAGAAAAACAACAATGCAGTATGTGCTATACGGGCTGAAAATTACAGCTTAAACATCTGGCTGAGCCCTCCACTGACTGTGTCCTTAACGTGAGAGACAGGGGCCACCTGTCCTGGCGTCCGCGTGCCTGCAGGAAGGACACACCAGGTCACACCTCGCAGCGCTGCTGGGACATCAGAATTGAGATGTGTGTGGCGGTTGGCACAGGGCCTCTCCCGGGCAGCCACACACTGAGACCGCGTGCAACGGTTGCTGTTGTCAGACCGCACAGTAACAATGACCTTGAGAGTGCCGGGCCCATCAGGAATCTACAGCAGAGAGGACCCGGACCTGTTAGAAGTGGCATGCCTGGTGTTTACCTGCTGGGCCCTTTACCAAAGTCAAGGATCCCGTTTTTGCATGTGAAATACACACTGTGTGGAGAAGAGGAGACTGAGTGGAAGAGGAGGTGCACCTTTTAGGAGGGACTGATACCTTCCTTTGAGCGTTAAAGAAACAGCAGCACACAGATGGATTCATGGAAGAGTCTTCTCCTGGGAGAGCAGCCGCTCATGCGATCCCTCCCCTTGTCAATGCTTCTTCAATCTAAAGAACCAACTGCGGCTCCTAAGGGTTGGATTTGCTTATTGATTAATCCATATAGACCCAGAACTTGATACTGGATGATTCCATCATATCAAAACACAGCTCACTCCCAGCTGTACGTGTCTCGTCATTTTAAATGTAGAAACCAGGCAATGAGAGCCAGAAGTGGTCATTCAAATTTTAAAGTAGATAGAGAAAAGGGAACATGGGTATCTTGTCTTTAAAAGTTCTACAGATAAAATGTGAAAAGGGGAAAAAAGGGGAACAAAGCCCACACCCTTGCTGCGACCCCCTTCCACACACACACACACACACACACATACTGTTTTTTCCCTGTCTTTAGGGGATCCTCATTCCCTGCCTCTGTGAGAAAGAGCAGGTGGGGGCGGTGGGGCATGCCCCGGGGGAGGGCACAGTCCCTGAAGCAGAAGGTGCAGCTTCACCCCCCCGCATTCCCATCGGAGCGCCAGCTCAGGGCTAGCACTTAGCACTGTTTATCCAGTTACGGAGGGCGGAGGAGGGGGCGGCCCCGCACGGAGGATGCTCGGACAGTCAAAAGGCCATGGCCCCAACGCCTCTCCACTCCGACACCCTGGACACCCAGACTCTCCAGCTGGGCTGTTTGGTGTCTGGGGAAGTGGGCAGGAGGGCGGGGGCCACAGCAGATTCTTCTGTGCAACGGGAGACAGGTGAGCGCGGGCACTCATCTCCCTTGGGGGTGGAGGGGCAGGGCGGGGAGCCGGTAAGATTTCAGCATCCCTGGGAAAACACAGGCTCTGCTTGGACCAGCTGACTTCCCCTGGTGAGTCACCAGGGAAAAGGGATTGGGAGGCAAGATCTCATTACTAATTTGGTTGAAAACCCACCTGTGAACACAGAACCAAAATCGTCCCTGGGACTTGGGGGTTTGCTGTGGCTCAGGTGTGGGCAGCCCTTCATCTAATCAGTGGCTCACCTGCAGGCACCTAAAGTCCAGGGAGCTGGTCCCCAGCAGGCGAGCTTGGGTGTAGCCTGACCCAGGCCAAATGGTGCAGAATCACGACATGGGGTCCTACCCAGAGGCCATGACTCTCACGGAGGTCTTGCCCTTCCCTGGCCCGCATCCACCTGGCTTCTGCCACCTCTACACGTCCGAGGTGCCCGGCCTCAGCTGGGGCTTCCACAAGCGGCTCCCTTCTGGAGTTTCCTTCTGCATCCCTTGGCCTGGGTTCTGCCCTCTGTTCTGCCTTGTAGCTTCCTACGAGCCCCTGGCTCTCCTCTCACGGCCGCCGTCCCTCCCTGCACGCACGTAAGAGTGAGGGCCCAGGTCAGCGGCTCCAAGATGGCGCCCTGGCGTCGTCTGGATCACCACCCAAGGGTGACATTGATCCTCGGTGAGGAACGACCTGGATCCTTAACCCTTATCGGGCTCAGAAACAGGGCAAGGGGGAGCAGAGCTCTGGTCTTGGATTAAGAATAAACGCTGCAGGCATTCCCTACCCAGGAAAACAGAAAGAATTAAAGAGGAAAAATAAAACATAAAGCAAGGAAAGCCCCACATGTGTCAGGGCTGTCACACGAATTTGACTCCGAGCTGCCCGATAGCCCGAAGAAGCAGGAAGAATTACAACCCATAATGGTCACCAGATTGAAGGAGGGAATTCATTCTATGAAGTCTTTCTGTTTCCCCTTTCAAGCCCAGAGGTGCATTTGTCCCAGGGAGTCTCCATAAAGAGGACATTACGCCGTGACACGGTGCCCGGTGTCCTTGCTCTGACAGTGAGGAGCCGTATGATGCCATTCCATACAACAACTTCGGGGTAGAGTGGGGAGATACGGCACCGAGCCTGTCTTGGGGCCTGGGCATGGACTGTAGGATGCACAGGTAGCTCTGCAAGTGGACCAAGCAGGGACCTGCCACCCCAAACCCTTGGCATCCCCTGCCTAGTGGAAGGTGCCACTGGGCAACCTCATGCAGCACCAGACTGGCCGGTAGGGGGAGCAGGCGGAGCCACCCATGCCGGCGGTCTGCTGGCTGGGTTCTAGAGTGGTCCACTCCACGTGCTTTGGGTTCAGCTCATGTGTGTATGAAGCTGAACCAGAGGCTTCCGTGTGTTGATGAACTTTATGTGCAAAAGTGTGGCAATAGGGGACTTGGGGTGGCAGCAGGGGCAGGAAGGGGCGAGGTCTATGGTGACATTTTGTTAGGAGCAAAAAGATAAAAAGCAAAAAGAGAGACACAGCCCAGACGCTGTGCCCAGTGCCAGGGTGTGTTTATAGACAAGTTCCTGCAACATGAAATTGAAAGACAAATTTACTTTTGAAATTTGTGTACTGAAGTTCATGGAAAATGTGTGAAACAACCATGCATGGCTTTCAAAAAATTTCCTTCACCCAAGTCAGCTCATCTTCTCATTCTGTCTCCACGAGCTTTTTGAAGAAACCCCGTTTATCTGTGAACTTACATATCTAGGTACTTCTACATCTGTCAATCTTATCTAACTAACTAGGTGCATTGACAATTTGGATGTATTCGATTTTACTGTTACCAATAAAGGCAAAAAAAACCTCATAGAGTCTTGGACCACACGACCATGTGCAAGAATCAAATTGAAGAATTTGTATCCATTTTGCTCCAGAAAGTTCCCGAGATCTCCCTGCCGCATCATCGTGCTGTCTGTGCTACTTAGAAAGCCGGCAGGGCCAGTGGACGAGGTGGTGCAGTGGGTTAAGCCGCCCCCCGCACGCCTGCGTCCCGTGTGTGCGTGCCAGGTTTGAGACCTGGTGACTCTGCTTCTGATCCAGCTTCCTGCTGTTGTCCACATTGGGAGGCAGCAGGGGGTGGCTCCAGTGCTTGGGTCCCTGTTACACACACAGGGGACCCAGAATGACTTCTGGGCTTCCGGCATTGGCTTGGCTCAGCCCCAGTTGTTGTGGGCATGTGGGGAGTGAATCAGCAGATGGGAGAGCTCTCTCTCTCTGTGTGTGTGTATGTGTGTGTGTGTGTTTCCTTCTCTCTCACCCTGCATTTCAAGTAAATAAATAAATACTTGTAGGAACAGCAACGTAAGGTGTGAGTTCCCTGGGGACCGGATTGCTAGCTTTTGTTTTCTTCGCTAGTGTACCCAAAGGTGACATCTTTTGCTAACAGCCACCGCATGGAGTTTTTCCACTGCTGTGCACTGTGTGCACCTGTTAATGTCCTGTCTGCACCTGTTAATGTCCTGTCTGCGTACCTGTGCCTTAAGCCTAAAAACAGTAAGACTCCACTTCTCCCCAAGAATGAATTTTATCCCCCTTGGACAGATACATTCCGGATTTAGTTGTAAATACATTATGAGTGCATGATCACTTACTGGGCCTTGAGGAGTGTGTACGGAGTGGGCATTCAGTGGAGAAGAATCCACTCGAGATGCCCACATCCCACATGGGAGTCGCTGGGGTTGACCCTGGCTCTGCCCCCGAGTCCAGTTCCCAGCTGATGTGCTCTTGGGAGGCAGTAGGTGGTGACGTGAACACTTGGGACCTTGTCACCCACGTGGGAGACCAGGGTCGGGTTCCTGGCTCCTCGCTGTGGCTGTCGTGGGTGGTGGTGGACAACCAGTGGATGGGGGATTTCTTTCTGTCTGTCTCTCTCTGTCCTTCAAGTGAATAAATGTCGTACATTTGGGATGATAAATCTGCATCAAGCGCATCATCTTGAAGATGTGAGAGCGAGAGAGTCCAGGGACGTGGACCCAGTCGCAGAGCAAGGAAAGGCGGAACCAGGGGCTCAGCCACAGCACCTGGACCCCCTCTCACACCCCAGGTGTTCCAGGGAGATCAACAAGCGCCACGCCTTTCAGGGGGGCTCTAGGTCTTGCCCACGGTGCCCCCTGCATCGACCAAGCCAGTGCTGGCGTCCCCCGTATCTGTGGGGCGTGGGTCCCGGCCCCCCGGCAGATACCCTGTCTGTGACGTTCAAGTCCCTTAGATGAAACGGAGTCGTTTTCTTGTGGAGTCTGCATACATCCTACCACGTGCTTTAAATCCTCCCCTGATGACTGGTGCCACCAAATGCCATCCCGTGCCGCTAAAGGAATATTGACATGGAAGGAAAGACCTGTGTGTGTTCAGGAGAGACCCGGTGTTTTCCCCTGAGTGTGTTCAATCTGTGGTTGGTCGAGTCCGCGAGTGAGGAACCCACAGGTGGTGGGAAGGACCCAGCCTCTCCGAAAGCTGAAGGCGCCTTGGGAGGAGCCGCGTCTTCCCAACTGAACGACAGCAGCGCCACCCTCCTCGCTCCTCCACGTTCCTAGGCTAGGGCTGCCCACAAATTCAGGTGGTGGCTTAAAACAACACGCGCATAGTCCTTGAATTCTGGAGTGCAGGGGGCCACAGTGCTTATCCTGGAGCTGAGGCTGGGGTAGTGGAGGGCTTGGTCTTCCGAGGCTCGACGAGCAGATCTGGGGCTTCTTGTCTAGCTCCGGGAGGCCTCCTGCCTTCCCTGGCATCTGCCCCCTTCCAGAAGTGGCGTCACTCTGACCACTGCTTCTGTCCCCACGAGTCCATCTCTGACTCTGACCTCCTCCATCTTACCCTTACAAAGATCCTCCTTGCCCCATGATACAGCGTCCACCAGGGGAGCCCAGGACAAACCACTTCGTCACAGAGCTGGAGTTACCGCCACCGGCCAAGTCTGCTTGGCTTGGTAAGGCCACCTGCTCACAGGGTGCGGGCACTGGGACGTGACATCTGTGGGCAGTGGCTGGTCTGTCTCCCACACGTGGCAGTGCACGCATGGTGTGACCACTCCATCTTGGTTGGCCTGAGACCACAGTGGTATAAAACTAGGAACCCCATGTCCACAGAATCCACTCAGATCCGGGCAACTCAGGGGAGTTGGTCACTCTCCATTCGCACGGGGTCGGGCTCGGCACAGACACACTGGCTGGAATGGCCAACAGCTGTGACTCCTTCTCGGATGTGGACCCTCATCAGGACGGCAGTCTTGGCACTACTAACCTCCACCTCATATTTCCTGTTCGGAAATGTCCAGCATCGGTGATTGGTCCTACCTCTGCCCCTCTGGCCCTCCCCTGAGTGTTCCGACTCCCCTCACTTAAGGACTACACAGAGGAAACCCCGGGCCCCTTGCTTGTCAAGTCGGCCCCTTAGACTGTGAGTGTTGTCTCCAACTCAAGGTCTAGGTTATTCACTTCAATGGCCGTAGCGGATCCCTGGTGCCCATGAGTGCCGGGGGAGGTGCCTGCTTATCTGAATGGAACAACAGGGGAATGACTGACTGGGTGGCGGGTGGGAGATACCCATGGGGGAGCCGGTGAGTGGTCGGCTAAGAGAGATCAGTATTCTGGGAGGCAGCTGGAATCTGATAGATAGAGATGGGGAATCACTTCTGTTTAATCTGTGTCATTGGTGTCGTTAGAGATAGGGTTAGAGGGAGAGGAGTGAGGGGAGGGGAAGGGTAGGGAGGGGAGGGCGAGGGAGGGGAGGGGAGAAGAGGGGAGGAGAGGGGAAGAGAAGGGAGTGGAAGAGAGGGGAAGGGGAAGGGGGGGAAGGGAGGGCAGGGAGGTGGAATACGGGAGGCAGGAAAGGCAGAGGCATGGGTGGTCTCCAGCTTGAACCCCTGCCCGTGGCCGGCTCTGGCTCTGAGGCTGGACTGCTCTGGAGTTGCAGGGGGAGGGACCATGAAGACCAGCACCCGCCAAGCCACTGGTCCCTTTAAGGCATGGTTGCTGCAGCCCAGCCCCGCCTCGGGAGGACGCCTGTCATCATCTTCATCCCGCTTTCTGGGCTGAGTTCTGTCCGCTTTGAGAAAAAGCCACTTCTTTTTTCTGCCCTTCTCACATGCTGGGCAGGCGCCTCGCTTTTTCTTTTTTCTTTTTTTCTTTTCTGGCTGTGAAGGCACCAAGTGTTTCTTGGCAGCCTGCGCTCTGGAGCTCAGCCTCTCCCTGAGTCAGAGAGACCAGGCTGGAGAACAGTGGGCGTACTCGCCAGGTGGGCTCCCGCCCCACCTTCCCTCTCCCACTGTCCAGCCGCGTCCAGGCTCCGCGGAGCGCTCCTCGGTGGACGCCTCACCCTCTTCCTGCAGGCTTTCTCCTTTCTGCTGCAGCTTTGCCACCCATGGAGGACTGTCAGCTACACAGAGCAGGACTCAGAGTCTCCAGGAATTGTTGGCCTTGGCCACTGTTCTTCAACCGCCTCCCTCGTGTCCCGAATAGCCTGGGATTCTTACATTCAGCTTGGGAGCCTCACCAGCGTTCTGGGGAGATCTGCGTTCAAGGCCAGCAGACACAGCACCATGGGTGACTGACAGGACGTGAGTCCACTCAAAGTCAACTCAGTGGGGCCAGGGCCAGCACATTAGGGCTTCCCATGATTGCTGGGCGTCTCTGACACACCCTCAGACCCAGCCCTCCCCCACGGTTGCATGCTTTTGAGGGAGTCCGTTCTCTTTCGGAGCTGTTTCTCCACTGCCATGGCAAGGGGACGGTTAGACCAGGTGGCTTCTCAGGGTCTGGCATTCTGACATTCTGGCAGGCATTAGCTTGGGAGGGCTCTGTGTTCTCAGCCCCCCAGCCACTGCTCCGGCTGATTGACAGGGGTGGGATACACTGCTCTTACGCATACATAAGTCATACGTAGTCAGGCATGGATGCAAATCGCCTGCCCCCTGTGTGCAAGGTGATGACTGGTTATGGTGACTGTATGTCCCAGGCTTCATCGGACAGCCTTGATTTCAAATATTCTGTCCCATCCTCGAACCTTGTGTCAAATCATGTGTCTCGACTTTTGAATCAAAAAAATACGGTCGCCGGATGGCAAACTCATCTCTGCCATGGAAGGCCTCCTTCGGCCGCCTGCGAACGCTCCGCCTCCCTCGGCCCTGAGTCCCGCTGCCGTTAGCACAGAGCCTCCGCTGCGCATCTGTCCCTGCCTGTGTCCCGTGCCGACCTGGAGACTCCTCCGTGCAGGGGCGTTTACTTCATCTCTATGTTCTGAGCTCCAGTCTGTCATATTAGGCCGGAGAAATCTTCCTGAAAAGTGAGAAATACACACTTTTTGCAAGATAATCTCTCCTAAATAGAACCATGGGACTTAACACTCAAGGAGAAATTTCACACTCGTTTCTTTCCTCTTATTTCTCTGACTTCGTTTCCTTTTTTCTCATCTCTCTTCTTTCCCCTAATCCTTTCCGATTCTAAATGGACTAGACTTTCGGGTGCCGGTCTCTCAAGGGAGTAGATTGTAGAGGCGCACCCTCCCAGCTGCGTGGGTGCCGGCCACCGAGGCCAGCGAACGGGGACGTCAGAAGAGAGAATTCACCGTCCTAAAGCTGCCAGTACTTGCGTCAGTCCGGCAGTCATGGGATCCTTGGCAGACACAAACGTGAATTGGAACTTTTTGGCTCTCACAAGGACTCCCGGGATAGGCAGGGGAGGAGACGTCCAGCTTCCCATCCTGGAGGAAAATCTCGCCTTCATCTCTGGAATGTTCTCGAGCGCTAGCTGCCTTCTTCCGGTGCCGTCTGTTGCCTGGTCTCTCTAGACGGGAGTCCCTCCAGCCGAGATCTTGCCCTAACCACCAGGCTGAGCTCCGGGCCAGTGCAGCCTGCTCCTTGCACTCGTTGGCAGGGTAACATGCGTGCTCCTTAGCATCCCTTCCATGGCTCCTGGTGGTTCAACCACCGCCTAGCACTCCTCTCCAGGCCCATGTACCGACACCTTTTACCCCGCTAAGGTGAGAAATGGAGTCGTCTCAGGGATCGCTGATCCCGGAAAGTCATCCAGCTCTCGTGGACCGCCCAACCTTCACACAACCTCTGTCTTCTCTCCAAGACGTGTGTGTGCCTTCAGGGACACGGGCAACCCCTGTGTGTGTCTTCCAGACCCTTCTTGATGGCCATTTTTCCTGTGAAGGCTTCTCTCAGTAGGTTCAGAGGAGGAGGAAGACTGTGATGACTGATGATGATAGCGATAACCACAATCAATGACGGCGAGGACAAAGTCAAGCGTCTCGCATGTCCTGTGCCAGGCTGGTTGCTGCGTGCCTCACAGACTTTATTCGGCTCACATTTAATAGCAGGAAAAAAAATCATACTCAGAAATATTTTAGAAGCAAAACTAACCCCAAGGACAGGTGTCTGAAGTACAGCAGGGCACGCTTGGGGTCCAGGTCCTGTCTCAGTCCTCACGATCGCAGCCCCATCGAGGTTGATCAGGACCAACGCCGGGGCAGCTCGCTTCCCCTGCTGGAGGCTGGCAGGACTCTCCATGTCCGCCCGTGACGTCAGAGCACAGGCGTCCAGCTGTGAGTATGTCGAAGACAGCTCTGTCCCTTAGCCTGCTCCTCGTTCGCTGTTCACGAGACCCCTGACACCTGACAGATGTGAGTGCCGCGTGATAAATGGATGGGCAAGACAGCATTCCTTCACATGGCTTTACTTTTCCCAAGAGGAGCGTTTCCAGGAGGATGTCTGTCTGTCTGTCTGTCTATCCATCCATCTATGTCACACACCCCCTCCCCCAGATCTGGATCTACGGGTCACTTCCCGCATGCCCCCACGATCTCCAAGTAACAAGAACTAACCCAGGTCTCTCTTCTTGCTGGAACAAAACTTGTCGCCCAGACTCTGAGTTGGGAAAGGAGCTCTGAGCTCCCTGAGCCTTCGCTGATGGACGAGTCTCCAAGCCTCGCCCTTGCACATGTGCCAGATGCCTAGAGGATGAAGAGATTGAGACAGAATTAAAACAGAAACACATGAATCCAGAAAGAAAAAGCAGAGCCAGGGCTGCTGGAAGAGGCTCACTGATGGACTTTAGGGCCAGTTTTACTGGGGTGTAGGGACTCCTCGTTGGCTCCTTGCTTGAGTTTGGCACTTGAAGACTCAAGAGTTGGATCATCTAAGAAGCCCCATGCAGTGAATGCATTGATGTGTACATGCATCAATCAACAAAAGACTACAGGTGATCTGCCTTCAACCTGCTCCACATCGGAAAGTCAAACCCAAACATTGTGGCCATCTAGACAGAGAAGATTGTCCACGCACCTTCTCACTGCTTTGATGTGCGCAACTGCCTGTCTCAGCACACAGGGCTGGTCTGCTAAGAAGAGATTATGGCCAGCACCATGGCTCACTAGGATAATCCTCTGCCTGCTGCGGCGCCAGCACCCAGGTTCTAGTCCCAGTCGGGGCGTCGGATTCTGTCCAGGTTGCTCCTCTTCCAGGCCAGCTCTCTGCTGTGGCCCGGGAGTGCAGTGGAGGATGGCCCAAGTGCTTGGATCCTGTACCCTCATGGAAGACCAGGAGAAGCACCTGGCTCCTGGCTTCAGTTCAGCACGGTGCGCCAGCCGCAGCAGCCACTGTGGGGTGAAGCAACGGAAAAGGAAGACCTTTCTCTCTGTTTCTCTCTCTCTCACTGTCCACTCTGCCTGTCAAAAAAATAAATAAGATAAAGAGATTACGTGAATGAACACGTTCTATTTCCAACACACTGCATGCTCTCCATTTGTAAGCTTCATCAGCAGTCCCGAAGGCCCTCTTAGCTCCCATTCCGTCACCAATCAGATCTCTGTAGCCTGTTGGGCACATGGTTTGTTCAGGGTTGTGTGTCCTGACTGCCTGGGCTTCCCAACACTGGCTCTCGTCTCCCCAGGGTAATGTCTACCTCTACCCTCTTTCATTCTGAGAAGGTTTCAAAGTCAGCAAATCCAAACTTGTCTCATAACTGCCTCCCGCGTGCTGGTGATTGTGCCGAGAGAAATGGAACCAACGAGTTCTCTGATCTTAAATTGAAAACAGAGCCATCAATAGGCAGAGTCTATTCTGGAAAAGGTTTGTGGAAAAAGTGTATTATGAAAAAGCTATGTGTGGACCTAGAAAGTGTTTCACCAAAAAAAAATCTTATATTTTAATTCCATGGACTTTTTGGAGTACCCCCAGGTAAACCAAGGCTAAGATTTGAGCAAATGTATGAGAAAGTCCCATGTATTTTAAGTAATAGGCTACATAGGTCCTGGTCAGAATTTTAGAAATGGGGTGGGCATTTGGAGCAGCAGTTAGGAAACTGGGATCCCCCGTAGCCGAGCGCCTGGGTTCCGGTCCTGGCTCTGCTTCCAACCCCAGCTTCCTGCTAACACAGACCCTGGAGGCACCAGGTGATGGCTCGAGTACTTAGGTCCCTGCCACACATGTGGGAGATGCACCTGGGTCCTGCACCCCAGGCTTGGGCCTGGCCCAGCCCTAGCTGTTGTGGGCATTTGGTGGATGGGAGACTTCTGTCTGTATAACTTTCTCTGTGTTCGCCTTTCAGTTGAAATGAAAGTAAGTAAATACAATTTAAAATAAGAATTTCAGCAAGGACAAAGGCTTCCTACAGGATGGTTTAAGTAGCTCCCGGGGATGAAAATAAACTAAGAAGGTTCTAGGGAAAAAGCCAAGTGGCACATGAGCATTTAAGACTTGTTTCAAACAAAGGCTGATGGACAAGGACGCAACCCAGACCAGAGAGCGCGGACGAGGAGGTGGCTGGGGAGGGGCTGCACACGGGGCAGCCTCCCTCTCTGTTGCTCTGACACCTTGCCGCAGTCAGTGCCTGTATGGTCCTGCTCTGGGTTACCAAGCCCTTTAGAGGAGGATGGAGCGGAATTCAGTTCTGTATCTGCGGCACCTGCTACAGGGCCTGGCCCTAGCAGGTGCCTGGTACTAGTGAACGGAAGAAGAATGGCATGGCTGGGCAGACGCAGGCAGCACTGGATTGTGAGCTGGCTGCTTCACACACACCATCCCACTGGCTCCTCAGGCCACGCCGCGGAGGGACAGGACGTCGGCAGAGCAGCGCGGTGAGCAGGGCGTAGCCGTTGGCTTTCAGTGGGCTGCACTCCTCACTCTAGCTCTGTGCAGTGTGGACCGGCCACGCCCTCAGACGTTGCCGCCTTCTTCTTTGGGGGGAGACAGAGGCTTTTAGGTTAGAGATGGAGGAGCCATGCTGACGCTTCACTGCCGTCAACAAGCAGACGTGGCTGTGGTTTGCTCCTTTGGGGAACACGGCCCGTGAGAAGTCACCCCACCAGCCGTGAGTCAGAAGCAGAGGTGTGACGCAAGCCGAGGGCCCTTCACCCCGCAGTGCTGTTTTCCCGCCGCTGCTCTCCGTCCAGCTGCCACGCCTGCAGGGCCAGGGCAGAGTGTTTGCTGTGGCAGTGTCGCCGTTCCTCCACAGCCCCCCAGAGGACACTCACCCCGGCCTCAGTGGACAGATGGCGACACCGAGGGGTTGAAAGATGAAGGGCTGGGCCGGCGCCGTGGCTCGCTAGGTTAATCCTCCACCTGCGGCGCTGGCATCCCATATGGGTGCCGGGTTCTAGTCCCGGCTGCTCCTCTTCCAGGCCAGCTCTCGGCTGTGGCCTGGGAGTGCAGTGGAGGATGGCCCAGGTGCTTGGGCCCTGCACCCGCGTGGGAGACCAGGAGAAGCACCTGGCTCTTGGCTTCAGATCAGTGTAGCTCCAGCTGTAGCGGCCATTTGGGGGGTGAACCAACAGAAGGAAGACCTTTCTCTCTATCTCTCCCTCTCACTGTCTAACTCTATCTATCAAAAACAAATCATAAAAAAAAGACGAAGGGCTTTGTCCAAACCAGCCAACTACTCAGTGACTCCAAGACCCAGGGTTTGCTCTAATTACCGCCCGTTAGGATTTTGTGAAATTACTCTGCTGTACCCCCATACACAGAATACCCCACTACACTTCTTCCATGGACATTCTCCAGTTTTATAGTCATTTCGGCTTTGCAACATGTATTCACGTCAGAGAGTTTGGGCCCACCTTTCAATGCATCGATGGCCACAGAAGCCCCCAGTATGGGTCTAAGGCGGAAGCTGTCTTGGGTCTTGGGTTGCACTGTCTGACAGGTGTGGTGCGGGAGAGAGGGTCGTGGCGACAGTGAGCGAGTGTCGACTTCCTCAGACGGGGCAGCCAGACGAGGTCAAATTTGCAAGTTGGACGCTCAGCTAAGCATTTCCTGCTCGAAGTGATGCTGGCACGGTGAGGTAGAGGTCTCCTGCTACGGTCCCATTGAATCTGCCTCTTCCTCCACCACTCCAATCCCACATGCACCCTTCTCCCCAGATCACCTGCTATGCGACAAGGAGAGGAAATAATACCTACTCTGCTCTTGGACTTACCACTTGAAAACCCCTCATGAGTTTCCATCAAGTCTTGCTGTGGACATTTTCTGTTTGGTTAAGGAATACCATGATTGGGGTGACACAGCCAATTAAACTGTCATGTGTGACCCCCATATCTCATATCAGAATGCAGGTTCAAGTCCCGGCTGCTCTGTTTCTGATCTGGCTTCCCACTAAGGTTCCTGGAAAGACAAGGGATGACAGCCCAATGGCTTGAGCTCTTGCAACCCAGGTGGGAGACCTGGCTGGCGTTCCTGGCTCCTGGCTCCCAGAGGGGAATGAACCATCTGATGGAAGATGTCTTTCTCTTTCTCTCTCTGTCTCCCTCCCTACCTCCCTCTAGATCTCTCTCTGCCACTCTGCCTTTCAAATAAATGATTATAATTTTAAAAAATGCATTGTGATTACTTGCAGTTGAAATGCAGTTGCTTCTGACACATGGTGTCAACAGTGGTGGAATAAAATAATAAATCTGACAAAGAAACCCACCAGGAGCAGCGCTGGAGGGCACTCCCTGTCCTCCGTGCTTTGTCCTGGGCTATGCTATGTGACATTGGACTTGTCCTTTTGCCTCCTGGTCTCAAACGGCTCTTTTTCAGGAAGGAATTCAAGTGTCTTTTTTGCTTGGGGGAGCTGACGCCCTTTCGTGGAGTTGTCCAATATTCTGAGCCTGCATGGCGAGTGGTTTTAATTCGTTCTTGGTGCAAGCCTTCGATGGGCTGTAGAAATTCTGAGAGTGGGCAAACGCCAGCAGCTCGAGTGTCTAAAAACGTAACCAGGGAACTCCGCTTGCTCTCCCTCTCAAACACAATTAACATTTGCCTTCATTAAACAAAATAAAGATTAACCTAAGACGGAATTACTGAGGGTGGGAGAAGGGAGACCCCACTCACAGTACAATTGATGGGAAAGAGCAGGATATGAAAGTGCTTATTCAGAATGATCTCAAATGTGTAAAATAACATTTGAACAGAGAAGTGCTCCAAGGTGTGAATAATCTTTAACCTCCGGGTGATGCATTTGTGCATGATTTGTGTTTCTCATTTATTCCACGTTTTCCAAATTTTCCACAGTGAGTTCTTTTTTAGGATTTAAAGCAAATATTTATTTAAGAGTCAGAGAGGGTGAGATTGACAGCAAGACAGAGAGGTTGTCTGGGGAGAGCTCTCCCCTCGGCTGGTTCACTCCCTAAATGTCCACGGAGACGGTTGCTGGGCTGGTAGCTGGAGCGGGAGCTGGGGACTTCACACCGGTCTCCCCACGGGTAGCTGCGCTTCACTCCTTGAGCCGTCACCACTGTCTTTCAGGGTCAGCAGGAACCTGGAGTCAGAAGCCAGCGTGGGACTCTGATGTGGGCCACGGGCACAGTAGCCTGTCGCTGCCTTATGATATTAATAATTCCACAGATCAGCTCTTCTCTGTCTCTCTCTCCCACACACACGCACACACAGACACACACACATGCACACATACATACACATGCACACACATGCATACACATTACACACATTACACACGCACACACAGGCACACACATGCACACATACATGCACATGCACACACATACATACACACATTACACAAGCACACACAGACACACATGCACACATACATACACATACACACATGCACACACATGCATACGCACATTACACACGCACACACATACACACATACATACACATACACACATGCACACACATGCATACACACATTACACACGCACACACATACACACACGCATGCACACTACACAGCACACACGCATGCACGCACACATGCACACACTCACACACACACATGGGTAGCGAGATGGCATCACTCTCTGAATGTTCCCAGGGCTCACCTCAGCACCACGCCGTGGGAGTCAGGCCGGCTGTGCCATGCAGTCAAGGTGCACGCAGGACAGCACTAGAGTGAGCCACTGGCCAGTTCCCAGGACACGCGTTTAGTGTCCCAGGTGTCACCAGTCCCTGGAGACGCCACCGTCCTCAGCCTCCCCTCGCTGCAGCCCTGGGGAATGCTCATAACTCGGACAGCACGGGGGTCTCACTCTGGCCCCAGCAGGGCCTCCTGCCCACCCTGGAGCACTCCCGTGGCTGAGGAAGCCCAGGCCCAGACCCCCATCTGCAGGGGGAGCTGCCTGCTCTCCAGGAGCGTGGAAGCTGACTTCTGAATGGCACCCACGAAGCGTCCCTCGGCAGTGAGGAAGGCCCAGGGGTCATGTGTGTGGCTTGTGGAGGGGGCAGGATGGCATCTCCTGTGGGGGCAGATGAGGGGCCGTGTGGCCCCAGGCCCGCCAGCCACCACCCTCTGTTCGTTTTCTCCCTCTGGTCTCGCCGTGCGGGCTTTCCACAGCAACACGGCAGGCTGAGAGCATCCAGGTGATTCAAGGGCGCAATCAGGGGTTCACGCTGCTCTCCTGGCCGTGGGCAGTCCCTTGTCTCCTCGCAGGGTAACCTGGCCCTGTGGGAGCAAGGGAGCCCTGTGTCGTGTCCCCAGCCCACCACCTCCAGCCGCTCCGGACCTACAGAGCATGGCAGAGCAGACTGGAGCTTCCCAAGGCAGAGGCATGAGGGACACACGGTGTTCACGGGGCGTGGGGCACCAGATTGTCTCTCCGGAGCCAGCCAGGGGTGTCCAGAGGTCACCGGCTGAGATGACGGCACTGGAGCCCAGGCCCAGCCCCTGCCTGCACCTCCGTGTGGGCGCTGCGGCCCAAGCCGTGGCCGTGCGTGACTGCCACGGGCCGCACACAGCTGGGAGCGCTGGAAGCCACCAGACACATTCCTGCCGTGGGCTTCACTTTCCCTGCCTGGTTCCCATTAAGGCTGCGGGTTTTCGAGCTCTCGAGGCACAGGCCGGGCTGCAGACGAGGGCGGTTCCCGGGCAGCCACTTGGCACCCAGGCTGCGAACAGAGGGCATCTTTCGGAGTCGCCCTTCACGGCCCAGAAGCTGGGTTATGCACCCACTTGCTGAGCAGAGTTAAACAAGCGCGAAGCAGAAAGCCTTGGAAGGCCCGAGCCTGGGCAGATTCTCCTTCGCTGGGGACAGAAGTCGGGCAGATTGCAGGATACGCTTGTTGGTAAACTTCGGCCTCCTTCATTTCATGCCATGAACGTGGCATTCAGTGGCGGCCTCCTCGCGGGCGTCTCCGCCAGCCTGCTGGAGACACCCTGCAAAGATGCTCCTGCCTGGAGGTGGCGGGCAGAGAGACTGCTGTCCTGGGGCACAGAGCACGAGATGGGACGAGGGAGTGTTCTGAGACCATGGCCAAGAAGAAGCTGGCTGGACACATCCCAGCTCTAGGTGAGAAGAGCGGGGGGGGCAGAGGCACCCTGCACCCCACTCTCGGCTCTCACTTCCCCTCCTGGGCTCAGCAGTGCCGTGCAGAGCCCAGCTCGGAGAGCTCCCTGCAGCGGCTCCTGGGCTCAGGCTGGCAGGTGAAGGGCGGAGGCTCCTGGCCTAGCAACGAAGGAAGGGTGAAGTCTGGGGATCTGCGACCCACGCCACGGGGCTGCTTTGTTCCGGAGCAGACGGCTCCCCTGCCGCCATCCCTGGTGGCCAGGGCATTCCGTAGCCTAACCCTTATGCAATGGTTTAAATCGCTCTGTGCCATGTCCGCAGCGGGGGGGGGGGGGGGGGGGGGTTGGGGCCACGGCTGTGTGGGCTGTAACACACCAGCCCATTTGCTCCATCGAGTTCGGTCGTTTCTCATCCATCCGTGTGTTTGAAATCCTGCATGCACTGGGGAGCACATTCCAGAGGCTGTGCTAGATGATGTTTGCAGGGGAAACCAAAAACAGGGTCCTAAAGGAGTGGAGTTTGCAAGCCCATGACAGACAGCCCGGCTCCCATGCAGACTCCTTTCAGTGGCGACAGGTAGCATGGTAGGGGAGGGTAGCATGCAAGGGACTGGGAGAACTAAGTCCTAACCCTGTCTCAGAGATGCAAGGATTTCAGCAAGTGGTGCCTGAGCCACAGGATGAGTAGGAGTCTTCCAGGTGGAAAAATGGCAGGAGGATGTTCCTGGTCAAGAAAATGGCACATGCAAAGGCCCTGAGGAACAGACAGAACCACACACACACATACACACACACACATGGAATGAGATTGGGGTGCGAGACGCACTCACGGCCATTACCTTGGGAAAGAACTCAGCCGCCTTCAAGCCTATGCTACGGGTCTGTCCCTTATCTCAGGAAGGAGGCTCCTTGACTGTTTAATAAGGGGCTCCCTGGGAGCTGCTGTTTGGTTCCTATTTCCTCCTCCGACAGCCAGGAGGAGAGTGAGGGCAGGGGGAAGAAGGAAGGAGCAAGACTTCTTCGGAAGCCACTGCTGGAGGCCAGGGGTTCAGTGATGGGACGGCATGGGGTTGGCTGGGCGAGGAGAGGGTGTTCGGGAGACAGGAAAGAGGCAGAGGCGCCCGGACCTGGGACCCGGGAGGCAGCTGATGGGAGGCTCCTGCGACACATCCGGGTCTTGAGCAAGCAAAAGGGGCCGCGGGTGTCGTTCCGGGAGTGGCGAGAGGATGAAGGTCTGTGTTCTGTGCTCAAAGAAACGGGGTCCTTCCTTCCCGGAGTGGGCGGGGGACGCTCCCCTCGCCTTCGCCTTCACCTCGGCGCCCCGAGATGCGGCTGCCAGTCCCACGGCCGGGCCGAGAAGTCATCTGCAGGCTCCTCGAGAAACTGGATCGCATCCATTGCTGCTTTCTCGTCACTTCAAGGCTAAATGAAAAATGCGACTCCTCCGGATGCCAGATTTGTGTTCCTGTGTTAGGAGATTGTTTTTTCTTTTTTGCATCTGTGTGTACGTTAAACAGCAAGAAGAAAGTCGCGAAACTCAAGGAGTTTCCCCAAAAGTAAATCAATTTGCGGTTGAATGTGCTGTGGAATTTGTTTGCAAACCTACGAGAGCGAAGCGAGCTTAAAAAAGACGCAGTTGGATGAGCCTGCAAAGTTTTGGAAAGTTCTTTGAACACATGTAAACATGATATGTGTAAGCAAATGTTTAACTTGCCTTTTTTACTTCTACAAATTATATTATGAAATCAGACGTCTGTGACTCCTTAAGAATGTCAAATCAGTGTATTCCTGCAAAACAGATAATTGCCTCGTGCTGCTCCGCTTCCAGGCTCCAGGGCTTGGGAAGGCTGGGTTCCCGCCTCACACTGACTGGGAGCTTTCGGCGAAGTGGGTCCGACACTGCAGCGGTGGGTCAGGGCTGACCCCGGAGCTGTCAGCGAGACGGTGCTGCTGTGGGCACAGACAAGCCCCATGGGGGGCGTGATGTCCCCTCCGTCCTAGGGAAGGGGCAGCCAGACGTAGCTACGTCAGCACCGGTTTCCTCCTCTGCTCCTCGAGAGCCAGGGTGGAAGCATCTATGAGGCTGGACTTCTCACACCGGAGGACATGGGACTGGCCACGGCACCGGAGGACGTGGGACTGGCCACGGCACCGGAGGACATGGGACTGGCCACGGCACCGGAGGACGTGGGACTGGCCACGGCACCGGAGGACATGGGACTGGCCACGGCACCGGAGGACATGGGACTGGCCACAGCACCGGAGGACGTGGGACTGGCCACAGCACCGGAGGACGTGGGACTGGCCACGCTGGTCCTTAAGAGCATGGCTAACAGGTGGCCAAGGTCATCTGGCAATGCTGGCTCCTCTGTTCTTCCTGGTGCAGAGACAGCATCGTCGTGGTGTGGAGGCAGAGACAGAGGTGAAGGAGGCTCCCTGGACCCGTCAGTACCACAGGTGCACAAGCACTGCGAGGCTGCTATTGCTCGATGCTTCTCCTAGTGTTGCAGCCAGACCTGGAGAGAGAGAGCTGCTGCCGCCATCACAAGCCTTTTCCAAGAACGCACAGTCCCACTGAAATCCGCAGAATATTGCCCAGCCTCTGTACTGCACCCCGAGGGCGTCTTTGCACCCCTCGAAGCCTGGACCTAAATCCTGTTAATGCTAATAGCAACACATGTGCACTTCCGAGGGGGACAGGACCACATAGTGCTTAATATGCTGGGAGGCGTTAATTTGATTCCTTGGGTGCAAAGCAATGTCAATGGAACCATTATAATGCATATGCTTCAGCTCGCAAGCCCAATTAAATCCAAGGGTTATTGTTATCTTGCATTATCCATAGCAGATGTATGGATGATAGATTATTGGGGATGCAATTCATAGTGTCATACATTATTTATTCCCAATTTATTAGCTCGCTGTTTCGTTGCTTTGGAAAGGTTGTTTTTTGCATGGAAACGAAACTCATGTTTAAAAAATAGATGCCTATGCTTGATTTGGAAATTGTGAAATCACAGCTGTCGTCTTCCACGAGTCGGAGAGTGTTTTTATAGGGTATTTGGAACTGGAGGGAACTTCACAGCCGCCTATTAAGGGTCTCCCGAACGGCAGTTTCTGTTACAAGCATTTGACTTGCCCGTTCATCCGCTAGGGTCGGCAATGCTGCTGGATAAACGCTGGAGACGACGCCAAAGAGACACGGACTGTGCCCTCTGGGAGCTCGTACTTATTATCCAAATCCACCCCCTTGCACTCACACACACCCCTCACACAGGGTGAGTAATTTATGAGCACCCTTGTTTTCTAGGTGACGATCTTCTGCTACCCAAGAGGAGAAATGATACAAGTAGCACTGTTGGAAAATGGAAGGCAAGGTGGGGAAAGCCCAACAGTCGGCATCTCCAAGTCTGTGGCTTTCACACAGGGCTTCCCTGCGGCGTGGAGTGTCGCTACGTCCATGGCACGGCTGGCTGGTCCCCGTGGTTGCCTGAAAGATCGACCCCACGTTCAGAGAAAAACTGGTAACCATGCTTCTCCCACACACAGCCCACCACTCTCCAATGCCCGGGAGATGACTGGACAGTATTTGAATCAGGGTGGGTAGGGGGATATTCGTCACCTCTCTCTGCAGAAGAGATCTGTCGCCATTGCAGGCCAAGTGGACGGTCACCTGTATAGATCGAGTCTGTCTCCAGTTTACAGACTAGAAGGCTCCAGCCTCCAGCGGGTGCAGTGGATGGCTTTGCAGAGACGCAGCTGGGAATTGGAATCCTTCACAGGGCGGGGCTTCTGCAGCTCTGCACAACTCAGTTTTCTGCAGGAGGCACCGTGGGATGAACGAGGGGCGTGTGCACCTCTCACGGCAGTGGTGAGGACGATGCCGATCACCCTGGCGACAGTGACCCCGTGTGCAATCTCATTTGGGCCTCGTCAGAGCCTGGCTAGGAAGGGGCTCTCTCTAACAGGACTTAAAGACTGAGACACGGCGTACCTGGGACATCCAGCAAGTCGTGGGTTTCCAAGCTCTGGCTCTCCCCCTCTGCTACTTCCCGGTCTACAGCAGGGCCGTGCTGACACTGGCTGGTCCTCCATTGTGAGAACCAACTGCCGGGCCCCTCTTCCCCACCGCGTGCCCAGTGACATCCTGATGGTTAGCTTGAAACCAACCTGGCAGAGGAGTTTACACCACGGGAAGAGGCAGATTCTACACCTCAAAAGGTTGTTTTCCCCAGAGAACGGCTCAATCAACACCAGTGGCCCTGCGTCCACGCTCCATGTGTTCTCAGAAACGGAAATGTTATTCCCCGTGTCCTCGTTAAAGTCTGCGCCTTCCGAGGAACCGCCTTGACCCTTTCTGGCAGGTTGGAGCGGGCATTGACGGGTAAGTGGCTGAGTTGATAAAGCGAGTTATGCCCAAAGGACTTTTCCAAATGACCACCGCTTTGCAAGTCCTTGACTGGCATCCTCGGATCCGTCATCGGCACAGGCTGTTCTGAGAACAAAGATCTCTTGGGCTGGGTCAAGCGGGGTCACTGCCAAGGGCAAGACGTGGCAGGAGGGTTCAGGGGTTTGCAGGAAACAGGCCACATCTCCGGGGGTGGGGGGAGGAGCAGGAGCTGAGCTCCAAACGACCCTCTGCTGGCCCAACAGCTGGCGACGGAAGAGCCTGCTCCCTGGATTCCAAGGATGACGAGATGGGGAGGTGCAGAATAATGGAGAGCAGATCCACGGACTGCGTTTCGTTTGGAAGCCTCAAAATCGCTAGCAGCTGCCTGGAGTCAGGAGGTTCTTTGCCACCAGCATCCGATCTGCAGCCTCCAAGCCAGGCAAACACCATTGGATGTGCACCTGGGCCGAAAGCGCGCAGCAAAAATATGCACTCGGGCATCTGCAAACTCACAAAAAGTGGAGAATAAACAAAAAATGTGAAAAAAGCAAATCCACAAGTCCCAGCCATCTGCACGCGCGTGTTTGGGAGTGCACCAGAAGCCGTCGGGGCAGGCTGCTCTTTCGAGTTAGAGTCACAAGCGGGAACCAGAGGAAAAATTGGATTTGTCTATTCCAGAATAAAGCTGGTTCTATTCTGGAACCAACAAAACCTAATCAAACGTCTGTTTCCTGTCTGTATTCCACTGTGAAATCCCCAGAGTGAGTGTCTTGAAAAATGCACGTTAACTTTGAATTCCGTATTTCCATGATCTTAGACCAGTTACAGGTATTGAGTGATGAGAACCCGGTGATGCCCTCCTCCTCCCCTTCCTCTCCCTCCTTCTCCTTCTCTTCCTTCCTGCACTTGCCTCCTCACCTTTCCTCTTTGTTTCTTCTCCTTCTAATAATAATAATAATAATAATAATAATAATAATAATAATTCTACCTTCAGAATCCTATCAAGAGCTATTGCTTCCTGTCAACCCCAGCAGAGGGTGTTCTTGTCGTCAGTGCACTGACCACAGCTCACAGATTTCCCAGGATTCTCCTCTGGAGAAGCAGGACAAAGAAGGAAGTCACGCAGTCCATACTACTGAGGGTGGAATTTGAAAGGGAGCACCCTCCCAGGCAGCATCGAGCATCGCTGGAGAAACGAAGCCCTTACTGTTCACTTCCCCTTCCAGTCCCCAACTCCACGATTCCACACACAGCTTACGCCACGGCCTGCTTGCCCAGTGCACGCTAATGGGTGCAATGGAGAATTAATACTGGAGGGAGAGCTCAGGCATCCCCAGTGCAGTTAAAAAAAGAACTCTGTGGTTTCGTTCTGCTGAGGCGATATTGCTCAACAGTTAATGCAATCACATTACAAGCACTTGTATTAAAATCATATGCAAGATGAAAATCGGTCCGAACAGCAGCAACGAGGAAAAGACAAAGAAAGATCTGTGTGTTGTCATAATCCGTAAAGAAAGTTTGGTAGGAAAAAGTACTGACACACACACTTTCACACACGCAGATAGAGAGGCAAAAACCGATGGGGCAGAGAAGGGCTGTTGGGCAAGCACAGGCGGATTTCTGGAAGCTTCTCTCTCCTTCCGCATGCCTTCTGCAGGACACGGAGTGCCTGCTCCGTGGAGGACCGCGTGGCGAGCAGTGCTGGGCACCTATGACCTCGCCTACACCCGTGGCAAAGCCAAGTGCAGCCTGACAGATTGGAAGAGCGTGCGTTGATTCCTTAGCTGGGGCTCTTCCAGACAGGACCTGGCAGGTAGCCACCCAAAAGCCGACGGCTTTCCTGGTGTGGTCCTGGTTTTTGTTGGCAGTTGAACTCTGCTATTTTATACGCTCCTGCGGTAGGGATTAAGTCTATGAAAATGCCAAGATTTTTTATAATATTAGACGTGTGGACACAAAGACATTCTCATGCAGCAGCCCCCTGTCCCTCCTCCTCCAGGCAGAGGAAAATCAGACTTTTTTTTCCAAAGAGACGTTAAAGGTGCAGTAGCTGGAATCCACTTCCAACAGCCTGTCACGGAGCCAGAGGCTTCAACCCTGAGATGTTCCCAGCAGGACTTTCCACCCCCCTGAAGCCCTGCCTGGGTTTTCCATTTTCCCTGGGGGGAAGGGGTTTTCATGGAGTCGGGAGAGGATGGAGCAAGTTACTCACAAGAGATTCCCAGCGCGTAAGGTCTCCAGACTTCATGGGGACGAGGGCTGCCACCCACAAGGAACACGTTGGCTGCGACCTGCTGCCGCCGTTGACGGGAGAACCCTCTGCCGAGTGTTCGCTTTCTTTTATTTAATTTGTGGGATGGTGTCCTTCAGGTGGGGTGTTCCGTCCACCTGTGGCTGATTCCAGTTGGCTCTGAGGGGCCAGTCAAGTTCAGAACAAACTGCCCCGGAACGGAGCCAGAGCTCAGTGTTTGCAGAAGACTGGATCCTTAGCGACCCCTAAGGAGAGGTCCAGCATGGGCGCATTTGGGAGCGAACACTTCCGCCGTGAGGGACACCTTCCTTGATGCGAGACACAACCAGGTACCCTCCCTACGGGACACGCTAGATTAGCTACAGCAGGCTGATCGCTTCTTGTTCTTTTTCAAATCCTTTAGCCCGAAGAACTGGCTCCCAGTGGTTAGGGGAGCTTTCCCACCTATGTTGTATTTTTCCGCTTGACATGGATTGTTATGATTTTGTTTTAGGAATTTTTATAATATGCCAATTAGCCTGGCTAATCTTATTGACTGGATCACTCTGGTCTATGTTAATTTAAAAATGGTTTTCATTAATGGCTCCCGCTACTGCAGATTCAGCAAAAGCGGGGGCTTTGTTGGTGTGCATGTGTGAGAGGGGAGGTGAACAAACATTTGCGGCAATTGCTTTCTGGAATTTATTATTTTTTCTCCCATTATGCACTTCTCAGTATTTGGTCTGGCTTGTCTTTTTTCTTAAAAAAAAAAAAGTAGTGATTTCCTCTTAAATGATGTAATTTTATGAAAGACCAAAGCTTTGCAAACTTGAATTTAGCAATGGGAATTCCCGGTATTTGTCTACATGTTAACACGAATATAAAAACGACTCTGATTAGCCAGGCAACTGAAGATCACGTTTCTGGTTTCCTTTTGCCTTTCCCCTCGCCTCTCTCTCTCCTTTCTTTCCTTCTATAAATATTTTAAAGCATTTTCTAAGCTCTGAACTCTGGGTTGAAAGTGACAAAATAGAGTTTGAGCAGACACACTCCTTGACCTAACAACAAGATCAAAGTGACAGAGGGCCAGTAAGATCAAGAATTAAGGAAGGGCACGTGCGGGTGGGTGTTTAGCTTAGCGGTGACGACTCAGGTGCGGAGTCCGGGGTCCTGGGTGGAGTATCCAGGTTTGACCCCTGCTCCATCTCCTGACTCCGCTTCCTGCCAACGCAGACCCAGGGTGGCAACGAGCCATGGCTCCAGGAATCGGATTCCTGCCCCCGTGTGGGAGACCTGGATTAGATCCTTGGCTTCTATTTGGCCCCCAGCCAGCCCTGACCATGGTGGGCATGGTATGAACCAACAGGTGGGGGCTCTCTCTATTGCTCTCTGATTTTTGAAAAGGACACGTGTGTGTAGGAAGAGGCACAGACGGGGTTGCTCCAGAGTCCACTGAGAACCTCTTGGCTGTAGGAAGGACGGGCTGCAGTGGTCCTCCTGATGTGTTTGACATTCTTCCCAGGACTTCAAAGATCATTTGAGGACAAACTGGAGATTTGGGGGTGAGGGTGACCTGGGCGATGTCAGGGCTGCCATAAGAGTGTGCCAGAGTTCCTGGATTCGTGAACAACTCGATAGCTTTGCCTTGCTAAGGAGTTTGAACTTTAGATGTTTCAGGAAGAGAGAAGATGATGGAGATCCCAGCAGTAAGACATGGGATTTTGGATCGGATTGTCAGTTCAAACTCAACTCTACCCTTAATGAGCAGCGTGACCCTTCTCGGCAGACAACATCTCCATGGGAATAAAGGTTTTCTCAGCTGTGAGAGGGTGATCAGGAATTCGATTTGCAGCACCAAGTGATGATGAAGTCAGGTGCAGAGCACGTTCTCAGCAAACCTGCTGTAGCAACAGGGGAAGGGTGTGGGTGGAGGGATTCAGCCAGACCCTCCTTTGCGCTTGCTTTGGCTACTGCATAGCTCTGGGCATGACCTCTGCGAGTGGACCCTGGCGTTGTCAAGTGTCATTGGGCTGATGGGACTTCGGACGGAGGAGTGAAATAAACAGAGACGGAACACAGGCACGTTGCTCATCAGCCCTGGCATGTGGCGGGGCCTCCATACCTCATCTCCTCGCCCTTTCAGTGGGTGATTGGAGCCACGGGATTACCACGTGCCTTTTGGACTCTTGAGAGCGTTTGGTGCCACGTTGCTTGCATATGACACAGATGTCCTACAGTAGGGTGCTGGAAACAGAGTTATCGCATACAAAAAAAAAAAAAAAACAAACACAAAAATGGCCCCCAAAAAATCCCCAAAGCCAATGAGCTGTTTGTATGGGTATGAATTCAATCAGCCTCTCAAAACGTCAACAGTCAAAGGCCTTTGAGAAATAATCCCAGTGATGTTTGCTTGTGATAACCAAGCACACGTGTAGATGTGTCTGAGTCTCCCCAGAATATCAGCCCGCCTACCACACCCCGCACTGTGATTGATTGTCCCCCAAGATGCCAACATCCATGCCGCTGTGTCCACCAAGAGAAGCGGTGGCTCCACAGTGTGGCCCTGACCACGCTGACGCCCTACTCTACTCTGACACCACTCGCTGGGGCTCTAGAGCGGGGTGGCCGCTCCCCGTGTCCTGGCCCCGCACGGCTGCAGGGCTCCTGCTGCCCACCCAGCCCACAGCACGTCTGCTACTGCTACTTCCTTGACTGGCCCCTCCCATTCTGCCTTCTCCCTTCCCCAAGGTGACCACTGCGCTTAAATGCTCCTCATCTGAAAGAACTCCTACTCACCCCTCAAAACTGTGTTTTTAAGAAGCCACCTCCAATCCCTGCAAAGAATGTTCAATCACCTTTCCTGATACTTTGTTCATGATTTTATTAGCAAACCCATCTTATGATGCTGTGAGTTAGTTGCTTGCCTATGTCTCCTCTATCAGACCCTGTGCCCCTTGAAGGCAGAGCCAATAGTGCCAGCTGAGAGACAGCCCAATGACCGGGAAAGACAGGAAACAAATTAACCAATGGTAAGAGAAACAGCTTTGCTCTTCTAGGGGCCTGTGGGAGGTCCCGGTCAGAAGGAAGGTGATTTGTGCCAGAGGAATTGGGTAAGGCTCAGAGCTGGGGGCACCTGTGTTTCTGAGACCGGGGATGAGGAACAGATCCAAACCCAGGAGGAGACTGGGCTCAGCCTCGGCTTAAGGAGAATAGAGATGCTGGGGAAGACAGAGACTACAAAGGTGTCGCTCACTGCAGGAAGTCAGGCCCCAGAGAGACCTGGAGGGGAGGCCACACGGAGCAAGGGGAGCAGTCGACTGTGTGCCCTGTGATGCTGTGATACGGGGTGCTGCCCTCCCAGCCCGGAGCTCCCGCCTCGCCCCTGCACATGGGCACCGGACACCAGCCCTGGGCGGCTGCTTCGGGGAAGCTGCCTGGACCGAGGTCAAAGACGGTGGGGACAGATCTGAGGGCTTCCATGAAGGCAGTGCTGAGGTGGGACGGTGGAGCCGCTGGCCCACACGGACCGCTCTGTTCTCCTGGTCACCCTCTCAGCCTCACACAGGGACTGACGGCCAGGCATCCTCAGACGTTTGATGAGTGCTCTTAGTGCGAAACAGACAAATATAAAACAAAACCAATGGAAAGAGAGATGACGTGACCAGAGGAAAACTGTAGGTAACTAAAATCACTATTCTCAAGGAAAAAAGAGAGATTTCATCCAAGAACATCACAATGTAATAAAAGTATATTCAGAGGATAAGAAAGGACCCTTGATTTTCTTTCTTTCTTTCTTTCTTTCTTTCTTTCTTTCTTTCTTTCTTTCTTTCTTTCTTTCTTTCTTTTGACAGGCAGAGTGGACAGTGAGATAGAGACAGAGAGAAAGGTCTTCCTTTGCCGTTGGTTCACCCTCCAATGGCCGCCGCGGCTGGTGTACTGTGCTGATCTGAAGGCAGGAGCCAGGTGCTTCTCCTGGTCTCCCATGGGGTGCAGGGCCCAAGCACTTGGGCCATCCTCCACTGCACTCCCGGGCCACAGCAGAGAGAGCTGGACTGGAAGAGGAGTAACCGGGACAGAATCTGGCGCCCCAACCTGGGATGCTGGCGCCGCAGGCGGAGGATTAGCCTAGTGAGCCGCGGCGCCGGCCGATTTTTTTCTAAAAATGTGTGAGAGCAGAAAAAGCCCAGTAGGAAAATTCAGAGATGAAGTTAGAAAAACTCCCTTGAAAATGAACTCAGTCAGGTGTAGAGAAAATTAAATTAGTGGGTAAGTCTAAGAAACCAAATATCTGGCCTGTGTGAGTCTCAGAAAAAGAGAACAGAGAAAATGAGGAGAAAGTTTTCAAGACATAACACAAGAAAATTCCTTAGAAGTAAAAAAAAAAACATGTAAGTTTCCACTTGGAAGTTATTCCATCTCCCTGTAGGGGGCAGCACAATTAATACAAAACCATCCACGCGGGGCACATGAGCATGGAATTTCGGCATAATCACAGCATCCCGTAGGCTTACAAGATGAAAACAGAGTCCAGTGATCAGCAAGCTGTCGGGCTCTGGGTTTCTCAATGGCAAAGCCAAAAATTAGCAAGTGAATGAGAAGTTCTGTTCGGATTACTCCAGATGACTCTCAGCCTGAAATTATATACCATTCAGCAAATATGAAGACAATGTATGCAGGTATTTTTTAAAAGCATAAAGATGGAAATATGTGTTTTGTTCGAATAACCTTCTAGGGAACTTCTAGAATATGTTCTGCAGTGTAATAAGGTGTTAAGTCGACAACAGAGGGAGATACAGTATTCATGGATAGGACACTCCACTAACAAGAGAGGCAGCAAGAAGTCCCAGGATGACATTGAAGAAAAGTGCCGACATCAAAAACCAGCAGCCAGTCCAAGACACAGTCAGACCAGCGGGCAGAGCAGAAGGACCAAGAACAGATACCAGTGAGGAAAAGCTAAGTGCAAAAGAGTACTGAGAGGCCAGCGCTGTGGTGTAGTGGGCAAGGCCGCCACCTGCAGTGCCGGCATCCCATATGGGCAATGGTTCGTATCCCGGCTGCTCCACTTCTGATCCAGCTCTCTGCTATGGCCTAGGAAAGCAGCTGAAGATGACCCAAGCCCTTGGGCCCCTGCACCCGTGTGGGAGACCTGGAAGAAGCTCCCGGCTCCTGGCTTCGGATCAGCGCAGCTCCAGCCATTGCAGCTATTTGGGAAGTGAACCAGTGGATGGAAGATCTCTCTCTCTCTCTCTGTAACTCTGTGAAATAAATAAATAAATTCTTTTTAAAAAGAATGCTAATAAATTACCAATACCTGGCTATTTTGTGAGTTGCCTCAGAATGCATTCAAAGGCAAAACCTTGATCAGTAATGGTTATGCAGAGAATTTTCAAAAACAAATAATAATAATAAATAATTGCTAAAGACTGTGTGATCTGAGGGCTTCGCTGCACAATGTGGATCGAAGTTGAAATTACGCAGGCACTGCTGATTTATCATTTATACTCAACTAGAGAGGAAGAAGTGTGTATCCATGTGTGTGCTCTTTCTTAAAAAGGTTTAGTTGTTTACTTACTTACTTGACAGAATGACAGGGAGAGGGAGACGAGACCTTCTACCTGCCGGTCACTCTGCAGATGTCTGCAACAGCGGGGGCTGCTCCAGGCTGAAGCCAGGAGCCAGGAGTTCCATCTCTGTCTCGCTTGTGGGTAAAAGAAACTCAGGACCTTGAACTGGCACCTGCCGCTCCCCAGACGCATTAGCAGGGAGCTGGAACGCAAGCAGAGTAGCGGGAGTTCAAACCCGAATCCGCTGTGGAATGAGGGTGTTGCACACGGTGGCTAAGCCACTGCCCCAGCGCCCTGGCCCCCTGTGTGTGTTTGGAGAGCGCTAAATCAGAATTTTCAACAGCAAGAAGTAAATAGCATTTTTTTAAAAAAAGGAAGCCAAAGGAAATTTTCTTATAATTTTTCTTTATCGTTCTTGTTATATTGTTGCGTAATGGTTGTACAGATTTGTGGGGTTCAATGTGACGTTCCCATACGTCATGTAGTGGTCAACTCAGGGCAGCCAGCACGCCGTCGCCTCACACGCTGACCATTTATTTGTGTTGGGGACATCACCCTCATTCCCTTGAGCTACTGTGAAGTATGCAGTAACTTAGCTGAAGTTAGTCATTCCCTGTACTACACAGCAGGAGAGAACTCACTCCTGTCCTCCGCCTGTGCCTTGCCCCCAACAACCTCCTCTTTCCCGCCCCACTCCGCTCCCTCTTCCCAGCCCCTGACAACCCCTACTCCTCTTTACTACGTGAAATCAGCGTCTTTGGTTTCCACCTGTGAGAGGACACGCGCAGAATCTGTCTTTGCATGTGTGACGTATTTCACGCAGCATCCTGTCCCCGGGTTGCATTCACGTTGCTGCAAATGACAGGAGTTCATTATCTTTTGTTTTGCAAATTGAAAGTAAATGCCATACAAACCCAGCCAAGGCTGTGGCTTGGGAAAGCAGGGATGTGAAGGGCGGAAGAGGAGGAAGCTCTCCGTCTTTATTCTGACTTGTTTTATCATGATTTGAAAGCTTTATTCATCTACTACTTTAATAAAAATTTTAAAAAATCATGAAAGGAAATCAGGGTTTGACAGCATTGATATGTTTCCCTTAATACCCATACGAGGTATCTGAACAATTTGCTTCCTATGTATAGGAAAAAGTAAAGCCATAATCTAAAGAAAAGATCAAAATAATACAAAAAATCATTTTCTGATCACCCACTGGGTTCCAGTGGCAACAACAGAGAATGAGTAAGTAGCTTCGCTGTCTTGGGTGGTCCTCAGACCATGCACAAGCCATAGGCTGCCATCCACGAGCTCAGCCAAGTTGTTAAAGTCCTGGGCGCTATGAGTGGTCAGGCTGGGAGTCCGGGTTCGTCTCCCTGAAACACTTGTGTGTACTGTCTGTAGTGCGTCCAGTGCTGCTTCTCAACTGGGTGTCAATCACAGGGCAGAGCTTCCTCGTCTGTGTCCCTGGATGCTGTCTCATCACTGCTCCCTTCTGGAACGTTCCTGTCGAGGTCAAAGGTGGCCCGGGTTGCAGGTGTGATGGCACCAGATGGCCAGGACTAGGCTGCCTGGCACTTCTCCGTGTTGGCTTGCTTTGCTTGTGGGGGAACCTCAGAGCGGGAATGTGTACTAAATCTTCTAATGTATCTCAACAAACTGCCGCCGACCAGAGGGCTGGAAGCCACACAAATGCACCGTTGGGCAGCCCTGCAGGACAGAAATCTGCCCGGGTCTCGCTGGGCTGAAGTCGCAAGGTCAGCAGAGCTGCGCTCCTTCCTTCCTCCATGGAGGCTCTGGGGACAGCGTTTCCTTGCTCGTTTCAGGTTCCGGAAGCACATCTTGGCCACGGAGCCGCCCTTCTGCATAGCTAGGGGCACTGCTGGTCCCTGACCCTTCTTCCATGGCCCCCTCCCTCTGGCTCTGAATTCGGCTGAGAAAGCTTCGCCAGGTTTACGGTCCACCCAGATAGTCCAGGGTCAAGGCCCTTAACGGAGCCATCCCTGCAAGGTGCTTTGCTATGCTAGGTCATACTGGCAGGCTCTGGGGACCAGGACAGGGACAGATGGCCCACAAGGGTGCCCTCCATGGTATTGCATCCCAGAGGCTCAGCGACTGTCTCCAAGCAGTTGCTACACCCAGACCAGCACCTCCCTGCTCGCCCCCTCTTTGTGGACACAGAGTGGGCACTGAGCAGCTGCGTCTTGCTCCTTTGTGCAAGGAGCGCCTTCCTGATGGCTCAAAGCCTGGATACGAACCAGACACTCAAAGCCCCCACGCTGCTGCCCCCTGGGTCGAGGGTGGTGCTGCTGTTTCCCCCACTTCAGGCTGGTCCGGCATTGGGAGGCCGGCTGTGTCTTCAGGTCCTTGGTCGTCAGGAGACAGGAGTCCTCGGGCGGAGGGAGGATGAGGCTCTGGCAGGTGCACAGTGGTATCCCGCTGTGGCAGGGGGGATGCAGTGAACTCCAGGAACACTGCTCAGAGTGGGCCTTGGTCGGGCCCAGCCCTGGACGAGGGAGCAATGCCAGTGGGCACGTTTATCCATGTGCTTTACACCCTAGTCCTGTAAAACTAGACTCACGGGCCATCAAAGGCTCCTCACCTTGGCCCCCAGCTTCCTCTTGTTGGTGGGAAGTGATCCCTGTGAATTCCAATGTTAGAAACAATAGAAAATAAAGTAGCAAATTTCCTACAAGTCAAGGAGGACTGGCTGCTCCAAGTGGACCTTTGTCCCTGCCGTGATCCGTGCAGTCATGCGCACTGTAGCAGGTGCAGGTGTGGCTTATAGGTGATCTTGTGACAAAGGCAACCACCACGTGCCTTTGCGAGACTTGGGCCTGGAGGCCGACAGAGGCAAGGCCCAGGAGACTCTGCCCCGAGAAGGCAGCCTGTGGACAGGGCCTGGGAAGGGGGGAAGGGAGAGAGAAGGCAGAGACGCTCCCCAGAGCAGAAGCTCATGCCCAGGCTGAGAAGAGCAGGCTGCGGTGGGAGGGAGAGATCCAGGTCCCATCTCCCACCGCTTTCCTGAGCAGCACCCGAAGGCCCTCGTGCCAACGCTGTCCACCCAGAGGCCTCAGTTGGAGGGAGCCTATCCGACCTCGAAATCGGGAGAGCAATGGAGCTTCAGTGGCACCTGCGCTGGAAGGGACACTCTTTGAACCTGAGCGAGAACGTGTCCCTGCCCCCTTTTAATGCCAGAGTAAGTCCAGCATGGACTGCGTGTGTCACAGATAGCACGTGCGGTCACCTTCACCACATCTGTGAGTGGGGCAGTGGCCGCTGCATCCCGTAGGATGAGGACAAAGCTGAAAGTCGGAGAGGGTGCGTAGCTCTACTAACGCCACACAGCTCGGGGCACGGAGTCCCTCCGGGGTCGGCCAGGTGCCTGATTGGGCTTCTTCTTAGCCGTGTGTCCCCACTGGAGTCCCATCCTTTCATCCCTGCCACCGACGGCCACCCCCAGGTTCTGTGATGGGTCTTTGCCCCCTTCTACACCAATTTCGAGGCACTGGAGACTCCGCTTCCAGCCCCTGCTCCAGGTTAAAGGTTTGGAATGTCTGTCACACTGCGGACGTGACGGGCTGTTGTGCTGAGCACCTCTGGCTGGCACGGGGCTCGCCCTGCCCAGCCTTGTGCCTCTGCCCAGCTGGTGCCACCACCGCGGCTGCCCCACAACTCTCTCTTCCCACACTGGGCCGTTCTCAAGTCTGGGCCACGCCGTACCTCTGCCCCACGCCGTCCTCACAGTGGCAACATCCACTCCTTTGTCCAGACCCGTATTCCAGATTCCACCTGTCCCTTGGAGCCTGTAATACATGGCAACGCCTCCAGGAAGCCAATGAGGAAATCTTCCTCTAAGTCAGGTGTTGCCAGGCTCTGGCCTGTATTCCTAATCCAGCTCATCATACGTTTTAGAAGGAATGAGCCAGTGCCGAGGCTCACTAGGCTAATCCTCCACCTGAGGCGCCGGCACACCGGGTTCTAGTCCCGGTCGGGGTGCTGGATTCTGTCCCGGTTGCTCCTCTTCCAGGCCAGCTCTCTGCTGTGGCCCGGGAAGGCAGTGGAGGATGGCCCAAGTGCTTGGGCCCTGCACCCTCATGGGAGACCAAGAGAAGCACCTGGCTCCTGGCTTCGGATCAGTGCGGTGCACCGGCCACAGCGCGCCCGCGGCGGCTATTGGAGGGTGAACCAATGGCAAACAGAAGACCTTTCTCTCTGTCTCTCTCTCTCACTGTCCACCCTGCCTGTCAAAAAAACAAAAACAAAAACAAAAACAAAAACAAAAACAAAAGCAGTGACTTTGGGGCACAGCCTGGTCTTCCTGTTTATGCATTGTCTACAGCTGCTTTCATATCCCAGTGGCCACGATTAGCAGCTCCCTGAATCTGTGTGACAGGCAAAGGAGAAGCTGAACAACTGTATTCTGGTGTCTGACCCTTTACAGAGAAAAAGAATCGCTAATTCTGCTATAAGCCAGACCACAATGATTCTGTAACTTATGAGTGAATTTCTCAGCATGGACGAAGCTGCTGTTGATGGTAGCATGTGAGTGTGTGCATGGGTGTGAGTGAGAGTGTGTGCATGGGTGTGAGTGTGTGCATGGGTGTGAGTGTGTGTGTGTGTCCCAACCCACTAAGGGCAGGAACCCTTTGGACTGGACCATCTAGCACTGGGCTCAGCAGGCTTGGAAAGCAGGAAGCCTAGGATCGGGGATCAAAAAGGTCAAAAAGGTCCAAAAGGTCCAGCCTGTGCAACTCTGGCCCCTTTCTCAGGCTTTCCTTTCCCCCACAGTCTCCTCTGACCCAGGGGGATTCCTCCACCAGTGCAGGGACCCCTGTGAGGGGCACAGGAAGTGGCGTGTTCTCTGCAGAGCCCAGGGCCTGGCATGCATCTGGAGAACCCCAAAGGAGGCCGTTTCAGTGTGAGGAAGGAGAAGCTGGTGCGCAGGCCTCCTGCCCGGGGCCACACCAACCCTGTCCCGGCTGGCTCCGCCCAGACACAGCTCCTCCTCAACACTGGCCCGGGCCGGGGCTGGGGTGGGGGAGGTGGAGCAGCAGCCACCTTGGCCGCAGCCAGCCAGCTCATCTCACAGAGCACCCCCCATGCGATAGCAGGCGGCTTCCCGTCATTAGGAGCCTGGGCTGGGTTCCAGCTGATGCCCTGGAGAGGGGAGCTTTCTCATCCCATTACCAGGCTCCGAAGCCAGCCCGGCCCCCCAGGATTAAGATCTTATAAACATCAGCCGGTCCTCGGGGGTGATCCGCCGAGGGCCCCCCACTGGCTCCAGATGGAGAAGAGACTTGTTTTTGAGGGGCAAATGCTAACTTTCTCTTTTCAGAAAGGAGAGAAAACAACCGTGCAGCCACGCTGGCTCGTGCAAACCACGTCTTTCGGAGACGCCGAGAACAGGGGCTGTTTGCAGGGGCGGCGTGCCGTGTGTCACCTGTGCCCTTTGGAGATCTCTGCCTGGGGCTGGCTCCGGGGTTCCCAGAGAAAACCCGCCACCGCGGAGTGCTGCCAGCCAACAACCAAGTGGCACTCCGCCTTCCAGGAGTGGCTTCCGTTCCCTTAATCTCCCTCCTATGGGCTGGTGGCAGTGCTGGGTCTACCTGGGCTCACTGAAACCCCAGCACACACTGGGGCCGGGCTGTGCTTCTCAGGGACAGCCAGGCAGCCTGTCTGCAGGAGCCCAGAGCCTTCTGCACTTCCCAACAGCCGATCTCAGCTCCAGGCCCAGGCCCTGCTCACATCACAGCCCTCCAGGGCCCCGCCAGCCAGGACACAGGGCCCCGGGGGGGGCAGGGTAAACAGGTTGCGTTCCCTCCCATTGCCCGTTCTGGGGGTTTCTGTCCACGTCCGCACACATCGGTACCCCAGCTCCCAATTTAGGAACCACTGGAATTCCTACTTTGAGAGGCACTATGAAATGTTTGGAAGAGAAAGGTCGTGAATTGAGACACCCAAGTCTTACACCCGCTCCGCTCACTGCATGGCTGTTTGGCGGTTGTTGGTTTGTGTGTGTGAGTGTGTTGTAAGAGCTGGACGGTGGCCCCAGGGCCCCTGTAACAGTCACTTCTGCTGATGAAGTGAGCCCGGCGTTCCCCTCGTCCTCCGTTAAACGACGGGTGAGAGCTGTTCTCGAATCCACGCAGAGTCCCAGAAAGAGCTCATTGAGTTAGAAGGAAAAATACAATAGTCAGACACACAAACTCCTGTTTCCATAAGTGGCCAACAGTCATTTTGTATACATACATATATATATGTATGTGTGTGTACTTGTGTGCGTATATATATTATATATGCATGTATTATACATGTATGTGTACTTTTTATATGTATATATACTTATATGCATATGTATACACACACGCATATAAATCGAACCCACATGGCCCACACTGGCTGCAAGGACTCGTCAGAACCTTCACATGCTGGTGTGCACCGTGGTCTCCGGAGGCCCTTGAAGCGAGCAGGTGCTCCGGGGGGTCTGACACTGCACTCGCTGGTTGCTTGTCTTGGAGACCCAGTTGCTGGCTTGCACAAACCTCAGAGCTAGGTGCTCGTTGGCAGAGAGCAATGAGAGTGAAGACGCTGAGGACAGCGGTCGCAACGCTGCCTCTTGGACTGGCTGTGCCGCAGGCACCGGCTCCAAGGCCGCCCTGAATTGGCTCACACAACTCGTTCGGCAGAGGTGCCAGGTGTGTCCAGGGTACCGTCAGCCGTGAGAGCCAACCTTCAGCTGGCACCGCTAGTGGGCACAGCTTCTGAACCGACCAGTGGGTAGAAGCCTGGTCCCTGTTGGCCTCTGCTGCTCTGGCTAAGGGCTAGGCTCAGGCACTAAGCATTGACGTCATTCCAGAAGTGAGAGTGAGAGGTGAGGGTGCCCCTCTGCCGTCTGGCTCGGTGAGCACCAGCCATGCCGTCTGCCGTGAACTGCCTGAATGTCCATCCCCTTGGCGAGTGGCTCTACCCTCATCCTCCTCCTGCTTCTGGGCTTTCTGTGGCTCCCCCGGTGGCTCCAATGAACAGCGCGCCCTTCCTTGTTGGGCTCTAGAAGCTTCCATGACGTGGCACTACTCGCTTTTCCACATGCCTCTGCCAGCCACAGAACAAAAGGCCCAAGTCCTGCTTTGCTCTTGTAGACGCCCCGCCGAGTCTGCAAAGCTGCTTCCCGGCCCCCGGGGCAGTGGGGGGGCCGACCCTGCAGCACACAGAGCTGCCCTCCTGGGATCCCGCAGTCCCGGTGCGGCAGGCCAGGACTGAACCTGAAGTCTGCCCGTTCCATGTACCCAGGTTCCTGTGGCTGAATGGGAACTTCACACAACAGAAGTGGAGAGACCGCCAAAGGTGGAGCCAGTGCAGGTGAGACCTTTGGGTCCCTCACACCCTGTGTGTCCCTGAAAGTTTTCTTCACGTCACATTAGGTACACAATCCCGGGGAAGTTTGGCCTACCTCTTTTTTTTAAGATTGATTTATTTGAAAGTCCAAGTTACACAGAGAGAGAAGAAGCAGAGAGAGAGAGAGAGAGAGAGAGAGAGAGAGAGAGAGAGAGAGAGAGAGAGGTCTTCCATCAGATGGTTCACTCTCCAAATGGCCACAACGGCTGGAGCTGCGCCGATCCAAAGCCAGGAGCTTCCTCCCAGTCTCCCACGCAGATGCAGGGGCCCAAGGACTTGGGCCATCTTCTACTGCTTTCCCAGGCCACAGCAGAGAGCTGGATCGGAAGTGGAGCATCTGGGACTAGGACCAGCACCCACATGGGTTGCCGGCACTGCAGGCAATGGCTTTACCCATTACGCCACAGCACCTGGCCCACCTCTTAGAAACGTGCATTTCTGTGCTCCATGTTACGGGTGGGAAAATAAGGACTAAAGAGGAATAAATAATGCAAGGCAGGTTAAGAAGCCAATACAGATGCATTTTCTGTAAAGTGCAGAGGTTAATGCATATCCCCTCCCCTTCAGTTACTTCCCCTATCACACTTGCATGCACACGTGTACACAAATGCACACCCATCCCCTCTGTCAAACAGCGTGGCTGCAACAAACCCCAGTTCTGTTCCTTCTCCAAGGCTCAGTCTCTGGTCACAAACGCAGCCCGATTAACACAACCCGTCCTGGATCCTCCAGAGCTGGTGTTGAGCAGAGAATTGCGCTGTGGGGTTGGTTGCCACCCTCCTAACCAAATGGTTCTCCCCCCAGGCATGGCCACCTTTGGGGGTGTCCAGGATGAACTCTGGCTGATGACAATGATTATAAGTGACAGCGAGGGACAGTGCAAGTCCCCCCAGGACTCAACCTTGCGTCCCCCAGCCAGGACTGAGGGCGTCTCCAACCCCAGTCTGCGGGAGCCCAGGGGCATCTTCTGTGCTGCGTTTCTGCATTTTCTCCCATTGCATAAGAAATCACACAAACTGAGCCACACGGTGCAATGTGCATTTATCTACTCCCCGTTCTGCAGGTCGGAAGCCAGCATGATGTAGCTGTTGTCCTCTGCTCAGGGTCTCAGAGGCTAACTAGCAATTGTTGAGGCCTCTACACACAACAGTGACCAATATTTCGACAAACAAACATACTGCAAATAATGAGCACTAGCTGTATACCAGGCACCTTCTCTGAGCTCTCTCATTTGATTTTTGTAAACTTCTAAGAAGTTGTGTTACTATTTTTTCTCATTTTACAGACCAGGAATCTGCAAAAAGAGGTTGAGTAATGGACTTGGTGGCCTGTGGCTGAGAAGTGGGCCATACTGGGTGTAAACCGAAGGAGCTTTGCTCAGGAGCCCACACATGTAACCACTGTGCTATGCAGCTGCATGGAATCCGACACAGGCCACTAGAGACCGAGGGTGATGATGGGAAAGCCGAGCGTTCTGTAGGCAATGCACTGTCCAGCTACCCCAACCTGCATGTGGGTTGAAGGAGACGTGGGCACTTCTCAACTCTGGTTCATCTCAACCAGGGCTTGGTGCAGCAGGCCTCATGACTCCTGGCTCCCCAACACCAGTCAACCCATTCATTCATCCATCAGCCTTCATAAAAACTCAAGGGCTCTTAGAAGTAATTTCTGTTCTAAATAAGGAAACTCAGACAAGTTGAGGTGAGTGTTCAGGAGAGTCCACGTTAGGAAGCAGAACGGGCAAACTTGGAGAGCAGGCAGGCATGCCTTGGGCGCACCTGCCCATGCACCACAGAGCCTCCCCACCCATGGCCACTAGGCAAAGAGGAGCTGAGTGTGCCGTCTGTCTCTGGCTATAGCACTGCCTCCCACACAGTGGAGGGAAAGGCACTGCAGCTTTTCAGAATGTGAGATAACACCCAGAACCATCTCAGAATTAGAACCTTTATCATTTGCCTCGACAGAGCCCACGGACTTCCACCCTCTATGGAAAACTCTAGGTCCTCTGACGTCCCAGGAGATGGATAGGGAAGTGACTTGCTTTTTCAGTCGTACCCACACACTCAGACTGGTTTTTTAAGAAGCTCGTTGACCAAACTGATGACAACAGGAAGGACGGTGACTCTGGGAGTTTGCTGTCTCTTTGCTTGCACGGTGACTAGGTTCCGGAACCCAGGACGCATGTTCCGTGCAGGTGCACTGTGGTCCCCTGTTCCAGCGTCACTGCTGTGATTGTGTGTTCAGGCACTGCTTCCCCTCCCTGTGCTCCCCCACTACCCTCCTCTCAGCCTTCCAGGGCTGTGGGGGAGTCTGCTGCAGGGCCCCATCTCCAGTAGCCCCCAGGGATGCCCCTGCTGAGGGGTGGTGGGGAGGGGGAGGCACATGGCCTCAGATCTCAAGAGGGCTCACGTGGAGTGCAGCGTGGTGAAGCCCCAGAATCCAGCAGGGATGTCGGAGCCCACGGAGCCCTGGAAGGGCCAGGTGGCGCTCGGGCCGGCCCTGGTTTGTGCACTCTGGGGGGAAGAAGAGCCCCGAGGGCTCAGTAGCCGACTGTGGACTTGGGCTGCTCATGGCATTGTGCTCCACGCTCCCTGAGTGTGTGGGCCGGGGTGAGCTTTTCTCCCCTCCTGATCCTCAGTCACCTGGTCGCCGTGGCCAGCTGGCAAGGCATCAGCCTCTTGGATCTGTCGAGGATTAAGTCAGATGGCAGGGAAAGTGCTTAGGCAGGGCTGGACTCGCCAGACCCAGCGCCAATTAATCACTGTGATCGTTATTATCATTGGCAGGAGACAGACATGACTGCGAACAGGCGGACACAAGCCCTCCTGACAACACTTCCTATCTCAACAGCGGGGCCGGAGACTCGGTTCACATCTGGCCGTGCCAATTTTGCTCCTAAGCAAACAAAGAGGCATTTCTGTAAGACAGCAGGTGCCCACCTTGCTTGAGGTGTGAAAGATCCTAAGTACCTTCTACTGGGCTGCTCTCAGACCCCAGAGTTCCAGCGATCCTGATTGGCAGTTGAGTTACTTGGGCGTGGCAGATGGGGGCATCTTACTTGAGGCCATTCAGGGTGAGGAAGAGCTGGAGTGGAGCCCAGGCCTCCCAGGCCCCCCTGGGAATCTTGGGAGCTAAGGAACCGGAGCTCAGTTGTTCCTCTCCAGGTCCATCCTGTTGGCTGCTACTCCTGTTTATCCCTGAGTGGGAGAGGCCGGGCATGGCTCAACTTTGGGCCTTGCCCTGTCCCCAGGCACTTGGCTGCTTCGTCCTCAGCCCAGCTCAGCGATTGATTAATCACCACCCGTTGGAACCCACGTCGCCAGGTGAGCAGGGCTGAGCAGGGCTGCCAGCCGGGAAGAAGCGTGAGTTCATGCAGTTCTTGCTAAATTATGCAAAAGCGCTTCGTCAATCACCATGCAATTACTGGGAACAAGGCCTTGGCGGCCTCTTCTCTTTGAGCCACCAGGAGCCAGACGCCCACCTTAGGCCACCTGGCCGGAGCAGGAAAGCGTGGGTGGACAGAGGCAGCTGGAGGACGTGTGGTGGACAGACAGAGTGGCCGCCACAAAAACCGACAGGAGGTGCGGCCCAAAAGCAAGCACAGAGCTGAGGTCCCGGCCCAGAGTACTGGCACGAGTAGGGCCTCCCAGGGCCGCCAACGCGTCTGTCTCCTGCCTGTGGAATATTCCATCACGGGCACAGTCTGGCGAGCACCATTCCGGCCCCTCTTCCGAGCCTGGATCCTTGCTTGAGCACCGGAAACAAGGATCTCTCCATCTTCCTGCCCCTTCCTGACCATGCTGCAGAGGGAGAAGGAAGGGACATTGTTCTAGCACCTCCTGTTGGCCAAGTGCATCTCTAGAATGCTGGGGGGGGGGGGCTCACTCTTCTCGTGCTGCGGAGGAGGGACTGGAGCCTGCGGGAGGTGAACCTGACCAAGCTCTGGCTTCACACAAAGTGGAGAGACACGGATTTCTCAGCATCTCCGGGCTGTCTCTTTCTGTGTGTTGACGATGGTCAGCAAACGTTGCAGCCCCGCCTGTCTCAGGAGGGACCTGATGCTTCACACGGATAGCTCTCCATTCACATCTCCTCCCCAGCCCCCACAAGGTGACCCTCACAAAGCAAGCACTGCCCGGTGAGCCCAGCCTGAGCCCAGGGCCCCTCGTGGAGACCCCGCTGTGCAGCTTTGTCGGGCGATGCCGGCCAGGTGCTCATGTCTGCATCATACCGCAGCCACACCGACACCTCGCGCCTTGCCCACCTGGAGCGATGGGTGATGTCTGGGGGGAGATGTGTGAGCACAGCACCACGCCGTGGGCGATGACTCATGCACTCCTAATTGGCCACGCGCTGTGGAGAACAGGACCAGCGATCAGAAACAAACGCTGGTGTTCCCAAGCACCTGGCTCGTTCCCCTGCTGGACTGGGGCCGTGGAAACCTCCGTTCAGTTACATCTCCCCCAGAGGGCTTCCGTGGTGACAGCGAGTCTCTGCTTCACACCCGACCTGCAGACAGCTTCAACCCAACAGCTTCCTGTAAGCTCCAGCCTGCACCATTCTGGGAACTCCCAACCTTGACCTCCACATGGGGACATCAGGGACGCGGAGAGATCTCGCCTACCCCTGCAGTGGACCAACGAGGCAAGGGATGGCCGAGAGTGTGTGCCAGTGGTGAATCAAGGTCATGGGCAAGTTGGTGGCAGACTGGCAGCCACAGGAAGCTCTCTACCACCTGGCCAGAGCTCCCTTCTGCACTCGCAAATCACTCTCTTCACTTACTGAAACCTGCACAGCCTGTTTCAAACAATTCACCAACGTTTCCTCCGGGAATGCCTTCTACTCTGCCCTCATCCAAGTTTTCTCTCCATGAGCTCTATCTCCAGAGTCCTAGGCTCTAACGCTGGAAGGTCAGGAAGACAGGTTTCAGTGAGAGGTCTGGCCCCGCCCTGCCATGTTCCTACACTCCCTGGCCCCCACCCAGCATGGCATGGCGAGGGCTTTGGATTTTTCGGGGTCAGGGGCAGCATCTCTCGCATTTCCTGCTGTCCTGGTTCCTGGGCTTGTTGGTGATCCTGCACACCCGTGCGAAGGCGGAGCCCCTGGGGGTGGGAGGCAGCAGCCTTTGGAATGAGGACAGCAGGAGAGAAAGCCAATGGCCCTGGGGTTGACAGACGCCTTTAACTCCAGAATAAAGCAGTCTAAAGACTCCCTCCAGCAGGGCTGCCCGGCACAAGTTTGCTATGGGGACAGATGTTGGGCACAGCAGTTATGAGGTTGCTGGCGAAGCCTGCAGCCCATCGTGGAGTGCCTGGTTCAAGTCCTGGCTCTGCTTCCGAATCCAGCTTCCCACTGAGGCACGCTGGGAGGCAGCAGGCGATGGCTCAGTAGGTGAGTCCCTGCCACCTCCATGGGAGACCCAGACTGAGCTCCTGGGCCTTGGCTGCCTCCTGGCCCAGCCCTGACTGCCGCAGGCATTGGGGGAGAGAATTGGTGGATAGATGATCGATTTCTTTCTCTCTCTCTCCCTCCCTCTCTCCCTCTTTCTCTCCCTCTCTCCCTCATTCTCTCTGCCTTTCAAAAACATTTTAAAAATCAAGAAATAAAATTTTTTAAAAAGAGAGCAGTGTCACGAAGGAGAAGCCCAGTACACGATTCTGCAGACTGTGACCACTGTACAGATCTTCTGAGACGTAGAATGGGGTTAGGTCCTGAGAAGCCCATCATCCGTTGAAAATCTCATAGGTCACGAATGCACGTAATAAAACTGAGCTCCCCAGCATCCTGGCTTAGCCACACAGCAGGCTCCAGAGAGCCGGTTGTTTTGTGTCTTGACAGTGGGGCTGACCTGGGCTGGGACTGCCAATGCCCAGATTCTCGGGGGAGGATCGCGCTGTGGGTTAAGAGCAGGGGAGAAGGATAGGGTCCTCCGTGCACGCTGCAGCTTCCGCTCGCGTGTGTCTCTCTCACACCTTCACGAAGTTGGAGACTGGGAAGTTGAACTGCGGTAAGCAGAGGGCTGCCTGGAACCAGCCCCTCTCCCCGTCTGCAGCTTTCTTCTCAGGGTTTCAGTTACTTGTGGTCCACTGCAGCCCAGAAATATTACAAGGAAAATTCCAGAAATAAACAATTCATAATTTTTAAATTGTGCAGCCCTCCGAGGAGCAGGAAGAAATCTCAGGCCATCGCGTGCTGACCACCCAGGGCGAGTCCCACCGCACCCCGGGGGCACGTGGTGTGAGCAGCCTGCTCGCTCGTCTCGGGTGGCGGTGCGGGTGCGAGATGGGCACGCCTTCGAGCGACCCTTATTCTGTTCAGTGATGGTCCCGAAGTGCTATTGTGTTCTGATCCACCGTTGTTAATCCCCGACGGTGCCGCATTCATAAATGAAATTTCATCACAGGTGAGGGACACAGGTGAGGATGCAGCGGGGTCAGAGCTATCTGCAATTGTAGACGTCCACTGGGGGTCTTGGAGCACGTGCCCCCGAGATGAAGAGGGGCTGCTGAACAGAACACCACAGAGCACAGACCAGCCCAGCCCCGACCTGTGGCTGCTGAGCCTCTGAGAAGGACCACGGTAGTTGCAGAACTGAATGCTGAATTTCACTTCATTCAAATTTTTAAGAGATATTTTATAGTGTATTTTCTTCTTTAAACACTCTTCATCCATTTATGTTATAGGCAGGGAAATATTTATGTTATAGGCAGGGAAATAGAGAGAAAGAGAGGCAGACAAAGGGAGAAATTCCTGTCTGTTGCTTCATTCCTCAAATGCCCACACCAGCTGGAGTTGGGCCAGGGCCAGAGCTGGGGTCTAGGAGCTAGGGGCTCAGTGCAGGGCTCCCGCATGGGAGGCAGGAGCCCACTCTCTTGAACCATCACCGCTGCCCCCCAGGGTCTGTGTGGGTGGGAAGCTGGAGCCAGGAGCCGGGAATCAAGTGCCGGTGCCCTGAGATGGGACACGCATGTCTTACCCACTAGGCCAAACTCTCACCCCTGTCTTATTGAACTTGAATGACCGCAGGTGGCTCGTGGTGACCTCATTGACTAGTCCAGTCCTAGAGTGTCTTCTTCCCTTTAATGAATTTCATCTGGTTCTTTACCACGTACTCGATCCTCACCCTTTCCGAAACACATGAGTAATTACTGAGTTTGGCCAAATACCGCACTAGACTCTTGTCCCAGTGAGGAACCGAGATTTGACCATGATGGGGAGTCTGCCTTCTCGAAGCTCACTGGCCAGTACTATGGCCATCCAAGAGTGGACCTGTGGACAGGGGACGCTCCATGGCACTGGGGTTCCTCAGGGTATCTTGTCTCGGAAGGGGATTCCCAGGTAGACAGGCTGGGAGACGGGGAGACCCAGCAGAGCCCCATAGGAGCTGACAGTGGCAGCACGTGCTCCGTGAGGACGTGCGTGAGGACCGCAGAGGGTGAGGATGGCGCCAGCCCCCAACAAGTCCTGCCTGGGAGCCTGGGGTCTCTCCTAATGCAGGTGGGGGGACCCCAAGGGCAGTGCTTCTTAACCTTTCCGGGTGCAGGGACCCTCTCTTGTCACACTTCTCCCTTCGGTCTCCCAGAGGGGATCACAGACCCCAGAAAGTGTATTTGTGGAGGGTTTGAACCGTGGCGGGGGTCAGGCGTTGGGTTTACAAAGTTCCTGCTGGAGCCAGTGGAGGATGGCTGGGAGAGGCGAAGCTGGGAAGCCAAGACCCACACTGTAGCTACTACAGGAGCTGTGGAGTTGGCTTGCCCAGCAGAACAGGGGGGGACAGCAGCTCACACAGCTGCCCCTGTCCCTCCCAGGGCCACCAAGTGTCCAAACCGGGCTGGCCCCTGTCCCTGGGCTGTGTCTTTGTGTGGCTGCTCCTGTTGATGGAACCACCCGGGCCAGCACGTACATTCCAGCGCCTCCCCTCTCCCCCGCCCCCACCGGGTATGAAAAATAGACAGCCCTGCCCAAGGTGGACTGGGCAGAGACCTGCGCCTTATTGATTCTGGCTTTGGGAGGCTTCTTCGTCCGTGTGCATGCCTCACCTCTGCTGCATTCAAAGGCGCTGAAGTGAAAGTATTAATCAAAATCATACCAAGGAAGCCAAAGTGCCAGCCTGCCCTTGGGCCGCACTAATTACTTCCAAGAGGCCCGGCCCCTTCCCTCTGCACCCCTCTGCTCCACCCCAAATCGCCAGGCTGGCCAGGGGGACCAGCCTTAATGAATCCTCCGCTACTGTCGAAGCTGCCTGGTCCCCGAGGAGCCCGGCTCATCAGGAATATTATTTTAAACACACACTGTAAACAGCACGGGCCCTCTGGGGAGTCCCGAGGTGCTAGGACTTTGACCCTTTCACTGCCGGTATCAGAAACACAGGCTTTGTTATCTGCTGGACCACGCACTCTTCGGGTTTCTGGACACTTTCCTGTCCAGCTGGTGTCCAACACGGAAGAGAGACGAGAGTAAGAATCACCAGCAATGATGACGAGCTCAGCTCCCTTACAAAGCGATTGCTCAGAACTTGCCTAAACCATCGCCAGTTACATAATAATAATAATAGCTGACAACTACAGAGTGCCCGGCACTAATCCAAACGATGCATGGATGGAGACAGGGATGGATGGATGGAGAGAGGGATGGATGCAGGGATGGATGGACAGATGGATGGATAGATAGATATGATGGAAAGGCAGATAGATAGATACAGGTATCAATTATAGACACACATGCATACATCCATGTATGAAGGGATTTCCAAAGATCAAGGAAAAACAGTTGAAAGTCACGTGTATTTTGGTGCAGAAATTTTGAAACTACGGGGCTCTGCTGGGGGTCTTCTGATGTTCATAGAAAATATATAGCATGAAAAACTATGCAAGGATTTTAAAAAAGTTTTGTGTCAAAATAAATTGATCTTTGAATCACATTTTTCCCCAAGTTTTGAAGTACCCACCTACATGTTTACTTATTCTCTTAAACATCGACAGCCATGCGCTACAGATCATATTCATCCACTGCCGTGGCTCGGGGGGAGGAGGTACAGGAAGCCCAAGGAAGCTGCTCAAGGTCACGCAGCTGATCAAGGACAAGCCCGGGCTTCACACGCACGCACACAGTGGGGCTGGAGGCTGCACATCAGCTACTGCATGATAGCAGACTGACATTTTCGTCCTTCCAAGCTTCTGATTTTATTCAGGCATTTGTAAGAGTAGAACCCAAGTGGGGCTCAACTGCTCTGTCCTAGGGCCTCCTGCCTGCAAGTTAAGTGTGCACAACTTCCTTTTTGGCAACGTCTTCGTTCTGTTTTTTTCTTTCCATCTACAATTACTTAATTGCATGCATAATTACTTGCATGGGAAATTGGTTCCCTGGTATCAGATGAGCACCAGGAACCCATGGATTGCCTCCGAGGCCTCACTCGAGGTGGGATGGATCATTCAGAATGAGTCACTTTCCCTGGAATTCTTTGAAAAATGACCTGTTTTCCTTTGCAAGGGCTGGGGAGGGTTATGGAGAGGGATTTGGAGAGTGCTTCTGCTGCCCCCGACTCCCACCCAGAGGCTCCCCTGGGATGGCCGTGAACTTGGCAAACTTGCTCAGAAATACCCCAAAAGAGCAATTTGTTCCCTAGCAAAACAGGATAATTGTCTGGGGCAGACCTGAGGCTGCCGGTGCACGGGTCCACAGCGCGGGAGGGGGCTTGCTCTCTGGCGAGAGGCTGGGAAACAATTATTAAGCTTCTCTTGAACCGAAAGATAGTCCCAGGCGCTGCGTGCACGCACTGAGATCAAGCACGGTGCACGGCCTCCCTCGCTTCCCTTCCTTTCAGGAAATTATTCATTGATAGAGCTGTGGGCCCAGACAGCCGGCTCCCTTACAGTAACTGCTCTTTGCTTTCTGAGCTGGAGCCAGCGAGCCAGGAGCGGTTAGTGCTCTTAATGAGGCCTCTCGCCTTTGGAGAATGGTCCCTGCCCAGCCCAGCTTACATCAGCTCCCAGGCACGGCAGCAGCTCCTGTCTCAGAGAGACAAGGCCATGTTCAGGGCTCCCTCTCACTCTCCCCTGCCTCCAAGGCAGCAGAGCGAGGACTCCGAGGGCTGTGAGCCACTCATGCCCCCTGCACCCATTAGACATCAGCCTCCGAGGGCTGTGAGCCACTCATGCCCCCTGCACCCATTAGACATCAGCCTCCAAGCTGAGGTTTCAAGAAACAGGAGAAGCAATTCTTCTCCTGACTCGCCTGGGCTCTGCTCAGCAAAGCGATGGTTTCTCACCTGCAGTTGATGCTGGCGAGCTGGACTGTGAGTGGAACGAGATTGAGGCGCCACCCAGGCTAGGAGGGAAAGAATGCTGGTGTCAAATTAAGTTGTTCCTCACTGGCCCAGGACAAAAGAGAGTCTTGTCTTCTTGGGTTCTGGGATACACCTACAGATGATGTAGCCCAGCTCTGGCTCTGCACTGATGGACTGGAAGGTGCGGAGCTGGCCAGGCTTTGTGTAAGGCCACAGAGGGAATGAGGGTCGGCCAGGGCGAGTCTGTGGCCAGAGCAGACAAGACATGGAGAACTCCGAGGAAGCCACACAGGCGCAGGATGCCGCAGTTTCCGGGAAGTGGAGCCAGTTCCAGAGAAGACCAGGGAGCCAGGGAGACCAGGGAGACCAGGGAGCCAGGGAGACCAGGGAGCCAGATAGACCAGGGAGCCAGGGAGACCAGGGAGCCAGGGAGACCAGGGAGCCAGATAGACCAGTGAGCCAGGGAGACCAGGGAGCCAGATAGACCAGGGAGACCAGGGAGCTAGGGAGCCAGATAGACCAGGGAGACCAGGGAGACCAGGGAGCCAGGGAGCCAGGGAGACCAGGGAGTCAGGGAGTCAGGGAGACCAGCAGACCAGGGAGACCAGGGAGCTAGGGAGCCAGGGAGACCAGAGAGACCAGGGAGACCAGGGAGCCAGGGAGACCAGGGAGACCAGGGAGCCAGGGAGACCAGGGAGACCAGGGAGCCAGGGAGACCAGGGAGACCAGGGAGCCAGGGAGACCAGGGAGACCAGGGAGCCAGGGAGACCAGGGAGACCAGGGAGACCAGGGAGCCAGATAGACCAGGGAGCCAGGGAGACCAGGGAGCCAGGGAGACCAGGGAGCCAGATAGACCAGTGAGCCAGGGAGACCAGGGAGCCAGATAGACCAGGGAGCCAGGGAGACCAGGGAGCCAGATAGACCAGGGAGACCAGGGAGCTAGGGAGCCAGATAGACCAGGGAGACCAGGGAGACCAGGGAGCCAGGGAGCCAGGGAGACCAGGGAGCCAGGGAGACCAGGGAGCCAGGAAGACCAGGGAGACCAGGCAGACCAGGGAGCCAGGCAAACCAGGGAGACAGGCAGACCAGGGAGCCAGGCAGACCAGGGAGCCAGGGAGACCAGGGAGCCAGGGAGACCAGGGAGCCACAGGGATCCAGACTAGGACAGTCACACTCAGAACACAACCTCCACCAGGGGTTTAAGGTCAGATTATTTGATCTGTTTCAGTGTTGGTGACGTCACTGGAATGGAAGTCACAAAGCACTCACAAAACTTCGGAGGACTAGGACCCCGATCCTGTGGGTGTCGGGGGGAGGGAGAGGGGCATGCAGGGGTCCCACTGGAGTTCTGATGCTCAGGGTCCTCTTGAACCCTTCATATAACATACGCCCACAAGAAGGCAGAGAGCAGTCCCCCCATCTCTGCCCCCAAACATCCGTTAATGTGATCATCTCATTGAATATTTTCAATAATCTTGCCCAGTGTTATTACCTCTTTCATTGATCAAAAGTTGAGGAATGGGACCTGAGTTGTGGCACAGTGGGTTAAGCTGCCCCTTGCAATGCCAACTTCCGACATCAGAGGGTGGGTCAGGTCCCAGCTGCTCTGCTTCCAATCCAGCTTCCTGCTAACACGCTTGGGAAAGCAGCGGATGAGTCCCAAGACCCCGAGTCCCCACCCCCACTGGCTCCTGGCTTCACTGTGATCCAGCCCTGGCTACTGTGGATGCTTGGGGAGTGAGCCAGCAGGGGGAAGATCCATCTCCCTGTGTGTAGCTCTCTGAGTCTCTGTCTCTAGCACTCTGCCTTCAAATAAGTAAGTTTTAAAGGAGAAACGGAGGCCCGGAGAGCATGGGGGTTTCACAACAAGGAGACAAGAGAAGTTCTCGCCCCCAGCAGCGTCTCTCACCCGCCTGCTCCCCACAGTTAGCATCCCTTAGCAAGGCTAACGACCCCACACTTCACCAGGCTCCTTCTCATACACATTCCCGATGGATCAACACAAGCTTCCTTTTCCCAGGTGACCAATCCGAGCCTTTATAAAGAAAAATAATGTCATCAAAGTCATGTGGTTAGTGAGGATTGAACCATTCAGAAACCTGGGATAGAACTGCCTCTGTTCCCAGTGATGACTCTCGGGTTGGACTTCAGGGTTAGGGATCACATGGTTTTAGCTGAGCGGAATAGGAATTCAGCAGCCAAAGTCTGTCGACACAGGACTGCTCAGAACGGTGCTGTTAGGCAACTGTCTCAATTCTGGAAAGACAAGCTACGGCTCTAGTTCCTCTGTCCACCATCTTTTCCTTCCCTTACAACTCTCTAATGCAAAAGTAAATGAAAAAAACAGCAGGCGACTCAACACCACCGTCATTGATGTTTCTCCCCTGCACCTTCAAAAAATCATACGTACATTGTGTAACAATGCAGGAGACACAACCAGAGGTGCTAATTCTGGTTTGAACACATTTCTGCCCTCTGAGGATCACACACACACACACACACACACACACACACACGCACACACACACACAGAGTCACCGATTCCCAGGAAAGAAGAGAACACCCTGGTCACTGCCACAGCCCCAGACCACAAGCTCAGGACACTTCCTGCCAAGATCAATGACATGTGAGCCCAGAGAGAGAAAGAGGGAAAGAGCCGACGCAGACCTCCTCGGACCTCGGGAAGAATTCGGTTTTCCCTGAGAATCGCTCAGACTCACTCTTCCAATCCCTCAAGTGCCGTCCAGGGACCCTGCGATCCACAGGTGTGGCTGAGCTGCGGAGGGCGAAGGGGGGGGGGGGGGAAGCAGGCGGGGCCCTGTCTCTGCAGCTACTGCACACCACTCGGCCGTGAGCTTGTGACGTGCAAGTAGGAACGCCGGTGTGGCTTTGCCTCTCGGTGATCTGAGGTCCTGTCTCCTAGTCAAGGAAGACGGATGGAGACCGGGGCAAGTGCTGGAAGGAGAGGAGGCCACAATCAACACGTCGCAGCCCAAGCAGTTATACGTGATAGAGCTCCGTGGGTCCTGGGAGCTGCCTGAATACAGAACTGATACAGAGACAAACCCCCGCCCCATGCACACGCAGCTTGTAGCATGCAGTCACATCGACTGCTCGCTTCTGCCATTCCATCCCACTACTCCTCACCGACACACTAGCCCAGAAAGGCCATCTCCCTTTGGAACATGCCAGGAAGCGGATACCAGAGTTTTCTAACGCAGCTGAGAAAGCAAGGCAGGTGAGAGGCGAGGACCAGTCAGGAAGGGACATCTAATGTACACCTAGAAATAGACGGAGCGCTCGGGGAAATTAAAGACATTCGGTATCTTCAGAAAACAGCTCAAGAAACAAACACACCGGAGACACTAAAGCACAAGTGGGTTCACGAAAGAAAATATCTGATGTGGCAGAATGCGGAACAAAGGGTGCAAGGCGAAATCAAACAATTACAGAGCTGCAAGCTCCACACGAAACAGACGGAAATAAACTCATCTAAAGAGAGACAGGGTGGGGCTGGCGCTGTGGCACAGTGGGTTAAAGCCCTGGCCTGAAGCACTGGCATCCCATATGGGTGCCGGTTCTAGTCCTGGCTGCTCTTCTTGCGACCCAGCTCTCTGCTATGGCCTGGGAAAGCAGTAGAAGGTGGCCCAAGTCCTTGGACCCCTGCACCCACGAGAGAGACCAGGAGGAAGCTCCCGGCTCCTGGCTTCAGATTGGAGCAGCTCCGGCCATTGCAGCCATCTGGGGAGTGAACCAGCGGATGGAAGACCTCTCTCTCTCTCTCTCTCTCTACCTCCCTGTCTCTACCTCTCTTTGTAACTCTGTCTTTCAAATAAATAAAATAAATCTTACAAAAAAGAGAGAGGGAGAGAGACAGGGCATAGCAGATACCCTTGGGAGAGTGGAAAATATTAAAATGACTACAGGGTTTCCGTGTGTAGATAATGAACAAAGCTGGTCAAAATGGCAGAAACAGCCACAGGAAAATATCCAGTGATATACACCAAGAAAACTTCCTTGCTGTCTAAGCGTGTGCAAGCGTGTCTAAGCGTGACGTCACTGTCCCCGGGCACTAGGTCCCCCTGAAGAGTCTGGTAAAGGGGAGAACAGCATCACACATCCAATATGAACAGTGCGGCAGGGAGGAGCGTCAGAAGCGAGCGAGCCATGGGAAGACGCCTGGGATTGGCTGGCGATTTCTCCACAACAAGAATCCGTGTCAGGACCGCGGAGAGCGAGGTTCAGCAAGTCCACACGGAGCGCCCGGCACCAGGAATTCCAGTTCGTGGAACTCCGTGGATGTGTGGAGGGCTGCCAGGCCTTGGCAGCAGAGCTGGCCAGCAAGCCATGTCAGGGGACTCCCACGACGACCAGTGTGGCCTCTCTCCGTCCTGGGATTCCTGCTGATAGTCCTAGTTTGCGGTCTGGATACCGTCCAGTTCAGCCCCTTCAGGGTGCTAACCTTCTCCTCTTCAAGGCTCTCCCCGTGACTGACTCTAAGTCGGGCTGACTTGGCCAATCACATCGTGTGTCAGATCGTACTGTTCACAGGATCGCCAAGCGAACAAAGACGTGTCGTCCCCCAACACGTTACAAAACCATCCCACTTCCTTGTAACTTAGTTCTTTCCTTTCACTCTACTTTATTATGGCTTAGTTCTTCATAAAGAAATTTACACGAGGGAAAGACAACTGCTCTGGTAGCTGGGACGGTGGCTGTGAAACCAAGACGGAGCCAGGTCTTTCTCTCCGTGGGGTGCGTGGGTTCCTGAGACCCTAGGACAGAAGACTTAGCAGCATTTTTTCCTCGTCGTCGCTGCTTCTTTCCTCTGAATTTATTGGCCCACTACATTTTACTTATTATTTTTTAAACGATTTATGTATTTATTTGAAAGTCAGAGTTACACAGAGAGTATAGGCAGAGAGAGAAAGAGAGAGAGAGAGAGAGAGAGAGAGAGAGAGAGAGAGGTCTTCCATCCTTTGATTCATTCCCTAATTGGCCACAACAGCTGGAGCTGCGCTGATCCGAAGCCAGGAGCCAGGAGATTTCTCTGCGCGTCCCACACAGATTCAGGGGCCCAAGGACTTGGGGCATCCTCCACTGCTTTGCTTTGCCATAGCAGAGAGCTGGATTGGAAGTGGAGCAGCCAGAACTCGAACCGGCACCCACATGGGATACCGGCACTGCAGGCAGCGGCTTTACCCACTATGCCACAGCCCCGGCCCCTTTACTTATGATTTCTAGAGATAATGTATTTCCCTCCTGCAATGAGATACATTTTTCCTTCTTACCAGTATTATTCTACATCCTTTGTGGATAAGAGTTGTGTACCAAATTTCTCAAAAACCCAGGAACTTGAGAAATGAGTCTTCCTGCAGCAGAGAATGCGAGATCAAAATAAAAAAACTTAGAAATAGTGAAAAACAGATTAGAAGGGTTGGCACTGAGAACTGAATCCATTAGAATATTGAGTTAGGAGTAAGCAAGGGTGGGATTTATGGTTACAGAATATAACATTTATGTTATAAACCTTGGCAATATAAAAACAATGATACAGCTAAAAATTCTCACGGGACTGGAGCTGAAAGTGGAGGGAAATATATCTGTGCTAATGTCTGTGTTTTATGGTAAAGAACCAATAAACACTCAGCAAAGGTTACAGTGATGGAGTTTAAAAAAATTCTATAGTAAAATACCCATCATTCCCAACTTCTGTTTGCTTTCTCTACTCTTTTGCAACTGAATGTGGGTGATCAGACTAACGTCACTGTGAAAAAACACGCTTGACATGTTCAACAATTATAGCAGTTCCATATCAGCCTTTTGTTCTTTATAAGTAAAATTATTATCGAAACTTTGCAAAGTAGCACGTTTGATAAATGGCACCTTTTCCCAGAATTACTTCCGTCTATCCATCTAACTATGCCTAGTCTTTTATCTATGTCTGTGTGCTAGAGGGAGGTTTGAGATGATATTAACCAACTGTTAAAAGTCATTTTTCAGATGTCTGCATTTCAGTAACTATTGTTTTCTTTGCTCTCCTCATGTTGCTTGAATTTTGGGATTACGAGAAGATAAATCTTTTACAGAATGATGAAACGATTGCAAAACTCCAAGAAGGAGTCATCTTGTCAATGGGGTGATCAGTTTTGGGGGATTAAGCATCTGTGTGCCACTCTGGTTGGCCTGGGGGACTGGCTCCCGTCTCCAGATCTTTAAGGAAAAAGACAGCTTGGGTGAGATGAAGACAGTGATGTAGCAGAAAAGAGACGCAGTACCGGCTTGAGTTTGGCGAGGAGATGACATTTCCTGGCAGCCCATGGGCCTCCAACCACAGGGCAGCAGACTGGACAGGAGCCAGTGCACGTGTTCAGTGCACATTTGAGGGGCGGCTGGGGAGAGAGAGACATGGGAATGAAGGAGAAATCGCTACCCTCTAGGATGGGACGGGTGGAACTTTCTGCCTAGGGGAGTTGGTGACACACAGGTCCTAGGAGTGGGCCCCGGGTGAACAGGGAAGCCACGAATGCCTAGCAGGAGGGGTCTCCTGCTCGCCGACCCCCGGAGCCCGCACAGCCTCGCAGCTCGCACCCCCTGGCTCTCCATCGGCAGCACCTTCCTCTCTTAGTAAAAACCCTCTCGTTACAAAAGAAAATAATAAGCATTTGCTCTTGTTTTGTGCAAAGTTTGGAACAAATATGTTTTGCAAGAGAAACACAAGAAAATAAATCTTCTCGCAAAGCCAGTTTGGGAAATTAAACATTGATTGGATCGTACCCAGAAAGGCTTGGGGGGTACCCAGTTGTCGGCATCTCAGACTCGTTATGGGGAAGCAGAGGATTAAAGATTTGGGGGGCTTGACAGACCTAAGAGAAAACCTTATCCAGAGCTTTTTTTAAATTTTTTTTTTGCCCTGGTGTGATCTATCCGGAGGAGGAGGGGCAGAAGAAAAAAAAAAAAAAAAAGAAAACAAGAGAAAGCTCACAAAGCAACAGAGATAAAACACGCAGAGCTCCGTGGACTTGTGGGTTGCTACCCAAGATCTGCCTTGGACAGAACTCACATGGAGACAGAATCGCAGCCCGATCAAGTCATCTAGGATTAGCGGCCCCGTGGATGAACAATCTTGCCACAAACAGAACCACAGCCTCTGGATGTAGCAGAAAGCTTCAGCTGCAATTAACTGGGAAAAGGAAAAAGCAAGTAGAACGTTCCAAACATGAGCAGCCCTGGGAACGGGAACCCGCGTCTGTTTTGGAAGAGACAGGAAGCAAACGGAGGAGGGCTGGAGAGGAGGGGCAGAGGGCCGCCCAGCAGAAGCCGGGTCCTCGCTGGTTTCTGATCCCAGACGTCCCGGGCGTGCCGTAAGCACGGCGGGAGCCCCGTCACTCCTCACCCCACTTTTCGTCCAGGGTTAACGCTGGGTAAGCCACACCGACCGTAGCAGGTGTTACTGCTGGAGTCTTTCCCTAGGAAATACTGTGCTCTGGGTGCAGGCACACTAATGGCAAAGAGAGAAAAATGCCACCGTATCAGTTCACCAGGTCACACGTTGAATCTCCTAAGTGACACTGGGAACCTCCTGAACATTCTAGATGTCAGGTGTTGTCTCGTTTCCTGTTATGTTCTCTCTTTCTTCTCTGTTTAGACGCCACTCTGTCCCAAGTGTGGCACTTGCCCTGTCTTCGTTAATCCTCACAAACACCCCAACTGATTGCTGTGAGGACTCTCTACAAGGGACCAACAGCAATCCCAGCCCTGCTGTTGGGGTGTGGAGAAACGGAGATGCTGAATAAGGGTCCCTCAAAGCTGGACTGCGTGTGCCTGAGCCTAGGGCTGTGGTCACCCTCGTCCCGTGGTAAGGCGCATCTGTCAGCGAGAGGACTGCCACTTGGCCACTCTTAGGAAAGGTCCCCTAGCCAGCCTCTAAGGTGCACCTTGAAATGCGAAACCTCACCTGGGCTGTGTGATGTGTGGAGTTCACTGCTGAACCAGGTGTGACTTCTATAACACCACACACATGAGACCCAGCCGCCCAAACATGCGCAGTCCAGGGGTGGTGATACATATTAATGCTAAAGGAGCAAAGGACAAGGCACATATACATTCCCTCCCCTGTCTCTTCTCCCTTCGGGGAAATCTAAGGACAGAGTGAGTGCTACGGCAAAGACAAGAGGGCAGCTGGTGCTTCGAAAGGGTTGACGTGACTCTTAGTGGATTTCTCCTGTTGGTTCTAACAGTCATTGAAAACTGAATCGGGGGCCGGCGCCACAGCTCAACAGGCTAATCCTCCACCTTGCGGCGCTGGCACACCGGGTTCTAGTCCCAGTTGGGGTGCTGGATTCTGTCCCGGTTGCCCCTCTTCCAGGCCAGCTCTCTGCTGTGGCCCGGGAGTGCAGTGGAGGATGGCCCAGGTGCTTGGGCCCTGCATCCGCATGGGAGACCAGGAGAAGCACCTGGCTCCTGGCTTCAGATCAGTGCGATGCACCCGCCACAGTGTGCTGGCCGCGGCGGCCATTGGAGGGTGAACCAACGAAAAAGGAAGACCTTTCTCTCTGTCTCTCTCTCTCACGTCCACTCTGCCTGTCAAAAGAAAAAAGAAAAAAGGAAGGAAGGAAGGAAGGGAGGAAGGGAGGAAGGGAGGAAGGAAGGAAGGAAGGAAGGAAGGAAGGAAGGAAGGAAGGAAGGAAGGAAGGAAGGAAATTGAATTGGGAAGAACAGAATCAATTTTGCTTAGTCGAAAACCCATTTGACAAGCTGAGGTTTTCAAGGATTCTGAGCCAGTCCCTGGGCTGCTAAGGAACATTTTGTGACTGGTGTTTAGGGTGACTGCACCAGAAAGTGCTCAGAAGTCAAGCCTCCCCGTCAGCAGAGTCCGGGCACGGCCTCCCCGGCCCTCCTGTCCTCTCTCCTCGGCCACGCCGAGAACTGCCAACATTCTTTCCTTCCTGCAGAAATGCACCAACCTTAGATCTTCTGGTGGCATGCGACAGACATCTCATCATCGCCTCAAGGGACTAAGGAGTCCAGAGGAGACTGGATTCAGGCACAGCTGGATCAAGCTGTAGACAATGGTATTTATAAGAATCTCTTCCTTCCTTGCACTCGCTGGCCCATTTCTCGTCTCTGCCTTCTCCAGTATTCACACCCCCAAGGTGGTAAGACAAGGAACTTCACAGCAAAACTCCCAAATCCTTGTTCACGTGGTTCTGGCCGTACGGCTGTTCTCAACTATCAGTTTCCAGGTCATGTCACGGCTCCGTCCCTGGAGCTGGGCTTGGGTCCATTCCAGTAAGCAGCATGGGACTGAGAGGGGGAGTGTGGATTTGGCACAAACTAACCAGAGACTTCAACAACCAGTGTTTACCGATGCTACCTCCTCCAAACACTTTGATGAAAAAGAGCTCCATCTCTCCGCACCCCGACACAGGGCTGGGGTTGATGTTGGTCCCTTGTAGAGCGGCGGGTGCTCACGCAGGGGGTGCAGAGGAGTGTCCACCTGAGACCCCATGTATGCGCCTGTGAATGCTCCCTCCCCCACGCTGCAAGGCCGCTCCCAGGCACACACACCCTCCGAGAAGCTCATGTCTGAATTGGAGAAATGGAGATGACTGTGTCTCTAGGGAGTGGTAGTGGGAGAATTGTTACATATGAGCAGTCACATAATTTTCCGAACACAAGCCCTCGTCTGATGAATGAATGTGCAACAAACTCCTTAAAGGTGGGGCTTATCCGATTCACCAATTTCACTTCTCCAAGCAGCTAAGAGAATGAGTTATACACAGGCAGATCTAATGTCTGTTGAACGAGTTAAAAGCTTCACTTAATGAATGATAAAGAAAAAAAAATTCTTCCCAGAGGATCCTGCCACCCACCTAGTGAGAACTGCAGCGCACCATCGCGGTGCCGTCAGAGCTCCTGTGCCCTGCCTCACGGCTCTTTGAACACAGAACGGAGCTGGCAAACGTGCCCAGGGGGGCCTCCTTAGCGTGAGGCAACACTCCGAAGGCTGACTCACCACTCATCGGAGACAATGAGGTCATCACGGATTTCCTCAAACAATGCGTTCCTTGATCCAACAGAACCGTGAGCGCGAGACAGCTCTCACCTGAGTTTTAGGAGACGTGGCCACATTCGAACATCGCCTGCACTGTGTAAGACCATGAACTTGGGCACTGCCGAGCATCTCGAATGGGGATTTGGTATTTGTTTCACTTTGTGTCTTTGAGGATTAAATTCGTGGATGTTTATTTCACAAGCGACTCAAGAAACATTACTGAATTCTCTAACCCATCCTGAAGCTCAGTTTCCCAAGTTTTTTTTTTTTAATTAAGATTTATCTATTTATTTATTTATTTGAAAGAGCTGTAGAGGCCAGCGCCGTGGCTCAGTTGGCTAATCCTCCGCCTGTGGCGCCAGGATCCCATATGGGCACCAGTTCTAGTCCCGGCTGCTCCTCTTCCAGTCCAGCTCTCTGCTGTGTCCCAGGAGGGCAGTGGAGGATGGCCCAGGTGATTGGGTGCCTGCACCCGTGTGGGAGACCACCTGGCTCCTGGCTTCGGATCGGCGCAGCTCGCCAGCCGTGGTGGCCATTTGAGGGGTGAACCAATGGAAGGAAAACCTTTCTCTCTGTCTCTCTCTCACTGTCTAACTCTACCTGTCAAATAAGTAAAAAAAAAAAAAAAAAAAGAAAGAAAGAAAGATAAAAGAAAGAAAGAGCTGTAGAAACAGAAAAGGAGCAACACAGAGAGAAAGAGATCTTCCATCCACAGGTTCACCCTGCTGGCCACAGTAGCGGGGGCTGGACCAGACTGAAGGTGGGAGTCAGGAACTGCATCTGGGTCTCCCCTAAGGCTGTCACACGCCCAGATGCTGGGCCGTCTTCTGCTACTTTCCCAGGAGCATTAGCGGGAAGCTGGCTTGGAAGTGGTGCTTCAGGACCAGACCAGGTGCTCTTACGGGATGCTGGCTGACCCACTGCACCCCAGCACCAGATCCAGTTTCTTGAGTTTTCAAATGAGTGAACTGGACTAGGTCAAAAATCGGATGCTTTGGTCTGGGGCCAGATGAGACTTTTGTTGTGTTTTAATGAAGTCAAACACACAAAGACAAACACCACGTGTTCTGCATCAGATTAAGGAAGTGAGAAAGGAGAAAAGGCCAAACTGAGGGTAGAATCGTGATTGCTAGGGGCTGGGGATGTGCGGAAAGCTGAGATGGAGGGAGACTGGGGGATGACAGGTGCCCGAACACAGTGAGATAGGAGTGGGTATCGTGTCCTCCAGCGTAGTGGGCTGATGACAGCTCACATCAGCCTCTTGCATGCTCTGTGGGTGACCAGAAGAGGGGAGTTCAAAGGTCGGAGCGTGGACTCATGGCAAGGAGAGGGAAATGGAATGACTCTGCTCGGTGCACACTGTATACAGATACCCGAATATCCCACTGTGCCCCAGAAACGTGCACCATGACTCTGTTTATCAAAAACTGAAGAACAGCCAGCACCACGGCTCACTAGGCTAATCCTCCAGCTGCAGCGGCACCCCTGTTTCTAGCCCCGGTTGGAGTGCCGGATTCTGTCCCAGTTGCCCCTCTTCCAGGCCAGCTCTCTGCTGTGGCCCGGGAGTGCAGTGGAGGATGGCCCAGGTCCTTGGACCCTGCACCTCATGGGAGACCAGGAGAAGCACCTGGCTCCTGGCTTCGGATCGGCGCAGCGTGTCAGCTGTAGCGGTCACCTGGAGGGTGAACCAATGAAAAAGGAAGACCTTTCTCTGTCTCTCTCTCTCTCTCTCTCTCTCTCTCTCTCTCTCTCTCTCTCTGTCTAACTCTGCCTGTCAAAAAAAAATTTTAAAAAAACCTAAGAACATGGAAATGCTGCCGCTTTGCTCAGATCATGGGAGCTGGACCAGACTGAAGCCGGGAGTCAGGAGCTCCAGCTGGGTCTCCCCTAAGGCCGTCAATCATGATAGACACGCGCTGAAGCATTTCCCTGTGCCCTGGAAAGTGTGCAGTAAGTTTTTAAAGCCTCGTAAAAACACAAATCATTTAAGCTGGGCCGTTGTTTCCCTGTAAACTGGGAACAAGTGGAAAGAGGTGCAAACGCCTGCATTGTGCAGCAGCTGGTCCACGGCTAAGAGGTTGGATTGAAAACAACCCGCAGGGGCCGGTGTTGTGGTGTAGTGGGTTAAAGCACTGGCCTGCAGCACCGGCATCCCATATGGGCGCCAGTTCTAGTCCCGGCTGCTCCTCTTCTGATCCAGCTCTCTGCTATGGCCTGGAAAAGCAGTGGAAGATGGTCCAAGTCCTTGCGCCACTGCACCCACGTGGAAGAACCAGAGGAAGCTCCTGGCTCCTGGCTTTGGCTCCTGGCTCAGCTATTGCAGCCATCTGGGGAGTGAACCTCTCTCTGTCTCTACCTCTCTATGTAACTCTTTCTAATAAATAAAATAACTCTTAAAAAAAAAAAAACAACCCTCATAGAAATCTATAGAATCTAAACATGCTGAATCAGTATCTCCCCAGATCTTGTGTGAGTTTATTTATTTTTTAAAGATCTATTTATTTATTTGAAAAGCAGTTACAAAGAAAGAGAGAGAGACAGAGAGAGACAGATCTTCCATCTTGTTGGTTTACTCCCCAAATGTTCACAGTGGACATGACTGGGCCAGGTGGAAACCAGGAGCCAGGAGCTTCTTCCAGGTCTCCCACTGGGTGTAGGGCCCCAGTCACTCCAGCCGTCTTCACTGCTTTTCCAGGTGCATCAGCAGGGAGCTGGATGGGAAGTGAAGCAGCCAGGACTTGAACCGGAGTCCATAGGGGCTACCAGCATGGCAGGCAGTGGCTTAATCCACTATGCTACAACACTGCCCTTGTTTCAATTTCCAAGTGACCTGCTACCCCTAGCTCCCGCTCCAGGACCACTTGGCAGTGGTGGACCAGTGTGCATCTATTTTTCCCCTCCAGAGGGTCCCCTCCCTCGACCCCAGTGACATGCAAGAATAAAGACAATTGTGAGAGTCGTGTCCCCATAAGGAACATTTCTCCTCAAAACCATTCTCACTGTGCTCTCTACGCTTTGCATTTCATATCATGCTCCTAAGGAGGACCTGTGAGGGGTTGTACAACCCAGGCTCAGAAATTGGAGGTGGGGACTTGCCGGAGCTGGCTGACCCTGCCCAGCTGGTGAGCTCACCTTGAACTCCAGTCTTCTCCTCTGCAAAGAGAGGACCCATCACCTCACTTCTGCAGTTTTCGTCCCTGAATCCGTAGTCTCAGGTCTTCCAAAGGAAACAGCAGACTAACCCAAAGCCAGCATGTCCTTTAGAAATACTTTTCCCAAGCGTCTGAGTTAAGAAAAGCCAGGGAGGGCATTTTGAGAAACTGCAAGGGATCAGAGGAGGTTAGGAAGACGCGGCGATTCACGGCCGGGAACAGGAGCGAAGTGTTCAAGGGAACCAGTGGGACGGGGAGGAAGTTCATTGAGCTAATGGTGCTGGGGCCACGAAAAACACGGCATGATTATGCGAGATGTTGACCTGAGCAGCTGGTTACAGAGAAACTATTGTCTTTGCAGCTCCTTCACGAGTCTGTAATTATTTAAAAATAAATTTTAAAATAGACATCACAAGGCCGGCCAGAGCATGCAGCTCAGAGCACTGAAGTGAGGCTCGGGCAAGACGCCTCCCTACAGAAGCCGCCGGACGACATCACTTGGCCTCTCCCCAGTGCAGCTACTCTGTCTTCAACCTGAAAAAAAACCAAAAAGCCACGCACAAATAATTGCTGCAGTCTGTAACGTAGACAAATGGGCTGCGTTACGGCGGGCAAGGAGCAGCGGAGTATTATTTCAGCTGTCTGCATCTTCTAAGAAAACCAAAGGGCGCGCAGACGAAAGCCGCTCCGTGTCACTGCCTGCCCTTCGTGCCAGCTGCTGCCCGGGGCTGGCAGGCGCAGCGCTCCAAGTCCGGGCCCGGAGGTCGTGAAATCTCAGCTTCCGTCCTGCCGACCACACTCGCCACCGCACACAACGCACACTTCCTCCTTCAAGTGGGGCTTTTCCCAGAGTGCGGCGGGGGAGGAGTTCAGAGGTCAGCGTGGAGGCCAACTGTGTGGAATTTTCTGGAGAGAAACCTCGACCTTGGTCGCCTCTGAGCTTAGCTCCACGTGCTCGGGCATCACCTCTTCCTACAAAGTGAGACAAGCGGCACACCTGCACAGAAACCCCGTGGCCCTCTCACGCAGCCCTGAGGATCTCCGGCGTTCCATGACCAAGAGGCCATGTAAAAGTTACGGATCTGGAGCCGGCAGTGTGGCTCAGCATGTAAAACCTCCCCTGAGACGCTGGCTTCCCACATGGGTGCCTGTTCGAGTCCCAGCTGCTCCACTTCCCATCCAGTTCCTTGCTAATGATCTGGGAACACAGCATAAGATGGCCCAAGTGCTTGGGCCCCTGCCACCCACATGGGAGACCTGGTTGAAGCCCCTGGCCTTGGCCTAGCCCAGCACTGGTCATTGTGCCCATCTAGGGAGTGAACCAGCGGATGGAACATCTCTGTTCTCTGTGTGTGTGTGTCCCTCTTTCTCTGCAGCTCTGACTTTCAAAATAAATATATAAATCTTAAAAACAAACAAACATGTGAGACATCTCCCAGAGTAGAACTGCTAGAAAAAAAAAAAAAAAGCAACCACACAGGAGCCGGGCGTCGGGGGATTCGGGGCTTTCCATCGCTGCACACAGAGAACCCCGCGGGCCGGGCACAGCATCATTGCTCTGAACCACAGCCTTCTCTCAGTTCCCGTCACTTCAGTCCTCAGATCAGCATCGACCCTCGCTGCCAACAGCAGTGGTACCCAGAGGGTGGTCCCAGGACCAGGGCCGGCAGCGAGAGCGGCCCTGCTGGGCTTGGTAAGAACGCACGCTTTGGAAATCACACCTCAGACCTGCTGGGCTGGAAGCTCCTGAGCGTGACCGTGTTCTCACGAGCTCGCAAGGTGGTTCTGACGCTAAAGCCTGGGGATCGTTGGTCTCTTTTTTTAATGATTGATTTAATTATTTGGTAAGGAATACAAATTTCAACTTTATTATAGTGATTCTTCCCACCATGTCTGCTCTCCCACCCCCACTCCCACTCTCCCTCTCCTCCTTCTCCTCCCTCTCCCTTCCCCAGTCCCAATCTCCATTAAGATTCGTTTTCAATTAACTGTGTACACAGAAGGCCAACTCTGTACTAAGTAAAGATTTCAACTACTTGCACACACACACTCGCAAACTGAGAAAACTATCACAGGTAACTCTCATAACATAACTCATCGAGGACAGAGGTCCTGCATGGGGAGTTGGTGCACAGTGACTCCTGCTGCTAATTTACCAGTTAACACTCTTACACTCAGTTAACACTCTTACACTCAGTGAACACTCTTACACTCAGTGAACACTCTTACACTCAGTGACCACCCGAGGCTCTTGACATGAGCTGCCTAGGCTGTGGAAGCCTTTGAATCCACCAACTCCATCAGTGTTTAGACGAGGCCATAAGCAAAGTGGAAGTTCTCTCCTCCCGTTAGAGAAAGGCACATCCTGCTTTGATGGCCCCTTCTTTCCACTGGGGTCTCACAGAGGTCCTTCATGTAGGATATTTTTTGCCACAGTGTCTTGGCTTTCCATGCCTGAAATGCTCTCACAGGATTTTCAGCCAGACTAGGGAGTCTTAAGGGCTGATTCTGAGGTCAGAGTGTTACTTAAAGCAATTCTCATTCTATGAGTCTGCTGCGTGGACTGCTTTCCAGGTTGGAAACAGAGAATCATTGTTTTTTAAAACTTGCATTCCAACCCCAGATAAACTTCCCAGATTACCTATGGACTATGAAACTTGCAAGGATAAGTTAACTTGAATTGCAAAGATGCTCCACTTTCAGATACTGCTACTAATCAAGGAATTGTTCAAAGAATTAATAATTTAATTAATCACAGACTCTTCTAGCTCCTGTGCTTACCAGTCTAGCCAATCCCCTAAAACATCTAAAGCCTCAGTTCAAAGAGGTAGTCCCCACCCTGACGCTGACAGCTGAGTGGCTCGGGGAACCACTGGCACAGGGCTTTGCCACTGGACAGGGTCCTCCACAGTGTCCTGGCTGAGTTCTGCTTCTGAAGCAACTCATTTGCCGGTCTAGACTTTCCAGGCCCGGCCACACGCAGAGGCAGTCGCTGCAGCCAGAGCTTGACCACAGGGTGTGCTGGCCAAGTCCAGAGGGGCGCCTGGGCCCTGGAACACACTGCAGGAGCATCTCGTGTCTTCCCACAAGCCACGGCCTCTGAGAGTGAGTCGACGTCTCAGCCCAGTTTCCCTAACAGAGAATTTCCATTTGAAATTCTTGCCCACTGGGTGAAAGGAAAGACCTCCCAACTCACGAAAAGCACTGGGATCATAGCGAACCTAGACCGGGGAGAAGAGGGCTTCGTTATTTCTACCCCAAGACGATGCCAGGCCCCTGTGCAAGATGACGCAAGCACCCCTGTGGTAGAACGGAGTGTGGGGAATTTGGACAGCCAAAGAGCCAGAACCGTGGTTGAGTCGAGATCGCTGTTCACTCCTAGGAGGGTGGCTGAGACCTCGCCCGCCACTTGGCTCCCTGGGGTGCCTTTTGCCCAGCTCCTACCCGGAGCTTCAGCTCTTGTTTTTAGGGCAGAGCCTGACTTCCAGGCTTTCACTTCCTCCATTCTGACTCCCAAAAGAACCCAAAGGGATCTGGATTGGATTTAATCCAGGGGTCATTCCCAGGCCCAAGGCAAGCCCCTTAGCTGGCAAGGCTGTTCCGTCCTCGTTGAAGGTGTTTCTATCAAAACCTGCACCTGTGGGTGCATGTTTGGCCAGGAGCAGAGGAAGAAGAGGAGGCGTGGAAAATCCTCTAGCTAGATTTCCGCAAAACGCATCCGATTTCACAAAAATAAAGGTAAAAAGAAATCTATCCACAACTCCTCCCAATTCAAAACCTCTCTGTCTTTACTATGACTACCCAACATATTTACCCCAAAACTGGATCTAAAATAACAATAATTATTAATTCTGACAGTGTCTAGGGATCAGGAATCTGGGAGATCTCTGGAGGTTAATTATGGCTCAGGGACGCTTGCAGGGCTACGGTTACCTCAAGGCTCACGTGGGGCTGGAGGGGCTGCTTCCTGGCAGCTACTCACATGGCTGTTCTCCACGCTCCAGATATGGCACAGGACACGCTTATACTAAAGAGTCATTGTTGATCTAAACTCCAAATACAGGTGTTCCTTTTATCTTTACTTTTATAAATGCAGCCAGCCAGTCATTGAGACACAACAGTTGGCTTTCTCCCCAGTGAGCTATACCAGGGACCAGGGATGTGCCCTGGGCCGCCGTATAAGCTAGTCCTGATAGACTAGCCTTAGCGTTTTGTGCTGCCAGCCAGCCCAGGTGCAGCGGAGGGAGGGCCTATGGAAGACCAGGACTACTGAGCGCTGGTTCCCTGGCCGCCAGGAGCCTGCCGACCACAACCTCCAACAGAGATCCGTCTAGCAAAGGCCTTGCCCTGTGGAATACGGGGATTCGGGGAGATGACTGGGGAAACGTGTGCGTCTCAACGTGTGTCTTTCATCAACCAGAAGTTAAAGTGATGCGAGAGAGTAAGAACTGGAAAGATCAATTCATTGTTGTAAATGTACAGACACACACATCTTTGAAGACTCAATCCCAGTGTTGACTTATATTTTATAGGTAAAAATTTTTTTATTATTTTTATTTATTTGATAGGTACAATTACAGACAGTGAGGGAGAGAGACAGAGAGAAAGGTCTTCCTTCCATTGGTTCACCCCCAAAATGGCCGCCACGGCCAGCACTGCACCCATCCGAAGCCAGGAGCCAGGTGCTTCTCCTGGTCTCCCATGGGGTGCAGGGCCCAAGCACCTGGGCCATCCTCCACTGCACTCCCTGGGCCACAGCAGAGAGCTGGCCTGGAAGAGGAACAACCGGGACAGAATCCGGCGCCCACACAGGATGCCGGCGCCTCAGGCAGAGAATTAACCTAGTGAGCCACTGCGCCGGCCCCTATAGGTAAAAATTTTAATTTAACTGTAAAAGTTTTTTACTTTACAAAGTCTTAAGCCACAACCCCATCCTATGTATAGCTCATTTTTAAAAATGTCCCCAGAGGAGTCGGCACCATAGCTCAGTAGGTGAATCTTCCGCCTGAGGTGCCGGCATCCCATATGGGCACCGGTTCTAGTCCCGCTTCTCCTCCTCCAATCCAGCTCCCTGCTTATGGCCTGGGTAGGCAGTGGAGGATGGTCCAAGTGCTTGGTTCCCTGTTCCCTCATGGGAGACCAGGAGGAAGCCCCTGGCTCTTGTCTTCGGATTGGCACAGCTCCAGCCGTTGCGGCCATTTGGGGAGTGAACCCAACGGAAGGAAGACCTTTCTCTCCGTCTCTCCCTCTCACTGCCTGTAACTCTACCTCTCAAATAAATAAATAGATAAATAAAATCTCCAGAAAAAAGGACAAAACTCACAGTTTGTTTTATTCTGTTACGTCACTTAAGAGACAGAGACAGAGAGGGAACTGTATCTGCAGGTTCACTCCCCAAATGCCTGCAGCGTCGGAAACCTGGAACCAGGAACGCGGTCCAGGTCTCCCAGCGGGTGGCAGGGACCAAGTCCTGGAAGCCTCATCGCTGCCTCCCAGGGTCTGCGACAGCGGTGAGCAGCAGCCCAGGAACCAGCCAGGCACCGACCCAGGGCCCCTAGGCGGGAGGGCGGGGTCTTAATCTACAGCTCCACACCCGGCTGCACAGCTGCTTAATGAGAAGCAGACACAGAGGGAAAAGGCATTTTTTAAGGAAGAAAAACGCCAGGTTTTTACCTCCCTTTTCAACAGGAGGGAGAGAGTAGCTGCATCCGCTTGCAAAGGGCAGTGCGTATGGTGCGGGCCGCAGCCGCCTGCCTCATATATCACAGGGGCTCTGTCGGCTTATTTGGGGGATTTATACAAAATAGGATTAATGCATTTTCAAACTTTATAATAGGTTGGAATGTGTGCCTCAATCTTCCTTATCTCACATGCTACAAAGGCCCTCTTTACCTATCCAAAAATGGAGGAAGAAAACACGCACAGAAAATGTCAGGTTTTCGGCTCGATAAAATATTCTATCTAAATGTAGATTCCTGGCAAAATGGCCGAGGAAATTTACACCCATCATGCAAATGCGGGCAGCTGGGAGGGTATCCAGTAGGGACGACTGCTGGAGAAGAGAATGCATGTTGTGCTTTTAGTCGGGCGCCCAGAACAGCGCCAAGGAGCCGGGGGTCCCGTGCCCGCAGTTTGGAAATCAGGGTGACCCTGGCCGTGGGCTGTCCGCACGGCATCTTCTGCACTTGGCCTCGGTCACCCACAAACTCATTTCCTAGCCCCTGAGGATGCCACAGCCTCCAACTTTCTGGCTGGAAATAAATTAGCCTGTCAATGGGGAAGATATTTATTTACTAGGAAGGGGAAAACGCATTTCATTTCTCCAATCTAAGTGTTAAGCAGTGACTGCAAACCTCAGACCACCTCCGCTCGAGGGCCCAGGCCGTTTTGTTCCTGTGGACCCGTGCAGTAGAATAAGACGTTCAAAATGATAATGATAGAAATAACTGTAGGCATGTGGGATGGAGACGGGGGAGCCTCAGCAGGCGGGGGCTGGGCCGGCAGAGAGAAAGACAGGCAGGTGCCCCTTTGGCTGCTCATCATCGGGAGTTGTGATCGGAATTTTGACTAATGAGTGAAGGTGGCAGCAAAAGTGAATGTGCTGGAAGAAGAACATAAATGCCGTTCTGACTGCTTGGAAACGTTAGGTTCCACCTTCCAGGTGCTAAAGCTTGGGGTGTGACTGACCTTCAAGATTCTGCCGGCGGCCTGAGGGTGGGGCGAGGCTTGGGCAGCCTTGCAGGGCAGGTGGAGTGAGTGTGAGGATGATGAGTGTAATCTGAGTGTGTGTGTGTGTGTGTGTGTGTGTGTGTTGAGGGATGTGAGTATCTTGAAAAATATGGCCAGACCAGCACCAACACTGTAGCTTTAACCTCAACGAGGATTTTGACCTTGACAAGCATAGGGGTCATCTGAAAGCCCTGCCGGCCAGGCCACACCCCCACCAATTAAACCAGAAGAGCTGCGGGCAGGACCCAAGCAGTCCTCCCTTAGCTCCCCAGATGACTCCCTTGTACAACAGGGAGTGAGAAAACCACTGAGCGACTTCCCAAGCGTGACGCAAGCATTAGCACCCCCCGCGTAGCTGTCACGAGGCCGGTTCTAACTCGCGAGTACTGGCGCGGGCCTTGGAAATGGCTTCCACCTGGGACTCTGAGCAGCTACGAAGGAGGCGGCACTGCTCCCCGGAGATAGCACGGTGACAGGTCGTCCTCTTCAGCTGAAGGGAGAGTGGCACACAGACGGCAGCCGTGATGACGGTGACGAGCAGCAGGTGTGGCGCTGTCGATCGAGGGGGAAGGCTGCTGTGAAGGGCGTCACGCAGGGGTCCTGCCCACGCCCATGGGGTCCACAGGCTCGTGGCCACGCCGACTTGGCAGGGGCAGAGCAGTGGTCCCCTCCCCAGGCTCACCAAGGGGGCAAAGATGCCCAGTGTAAGTCAGCTCTCACTCACATCGCAGTGGCCCCTACGTCAGATCCGCCCGTACAGCCTGGCATTCGATGGAACACTCCAGAAACTCAGATCGGGATTTGGTGACTTGCTTCCCCCAATGAGAAAACCACAGAGTCTCAGCGAATGGACATAGAGAAACGTGCTTTGACTTCTCCAACTAAAATGTTGCTCAGAGATCTGTTGGCGTTGAAGCTTAGCCGGCAGTGACCTCCTAAGTTTGCATTCACAATCTTTGTCTCTCCATCTACACGTGTCCTCCTTCTTAGCCCGTGAAGACGCCACCAAGCCGACTCCACGCCACGCCACTCCGGCCACTGCCCAGCAGCTCCCGACACTCTGTTTCCCAGGCTGAGTCTCTGCCATGGAGAGCAGGAGTGAAGTGAGGAAAGTTCCAGCCAGCTAAGCTCTGCTGGGGAGGCGGCCAGGCCAGACAGGTTACCACCTCGCCTTTTGCAAGAAGTGACTTGGACAGTGAGCTGGAACCCCCGCACTTTGGTCCCGGTCTCCTCTTATCTCTGCCATGCCCCTGGGCACCATTCGGCTTCGTCCTGACTCGCGGGACAAGCCCTTCTGCTGAGCCGCCCTGCCCGCTTCCCACAGACCTGGAGACACAGCGCAAGGTTTTCTGTCCAATAACTGACTAAGCCAACCAGTCTCCCCGTATCAGATACGAAGAGTGCTTGCGGCCAAAACACTGCACACACACAAGAAATTGTCCATGGCTCATCGAAACTGCTGGGCTAGTGCAATCCTTCCAAATAACATGTCTGGAATTCCCCCCACCAGCACAGGTGAACCCTGTAGCCAAAACAGGGCAGCCCTTCTGGGTAGAGAAATGACAGCTGGCGTCTAGTCCACTGGGGAGTTACTTTTCACGTACGTATTTTCTACTTTATCTGAAAGGCAGAGAGAGCTTCTATCTGCGATTTCTCACACCAAATGGCTGCAGCAGCTGGGGCTGGACCAGCTGGCCAGGAGGCCAAAACTCCATCCAGGTCTCCACCATGGGAGGCAGGAACTCGAGTACTGGAGCCAGCATCTGCAGTTCCCCAGGCTGTGCATGAGCACGAGGCTGGAATCGGAAGTGGAGGGGCTGGGACTTTAACCCAGGCTCCCGGTGAGGGAAGTGGGCTTTCCAAGCAGTGACATTGCCACTGAGCAAAACACTCACACCTGTGGATCTGGTCTTCTGTCTCTGCATCTCACGGCTGGATCAGAGGAGCGCTGTGGCTATATCCAGGGTCCCAGCTGCCGGTCAGACACCAGTAATGAATCGCCCCGAGTGTTTCCTGGCTCAGTTTTCAAGTGGAAATTCTAGAACATTCTAGATCTAAGCTGTCCATTGGGATAGCCATTAGAATAAATGGCCATTAAGCCCTGTTATACAGATGTAGAAAATGAGATGTGGTGTGCCTATAAAATACAAACCAGATTCCAAAGATTTGATGTGAATTGGGGAAAAAAAAAAGAATGCAAAATGTCTCATTGATGTTATGTGCCAGTTGTGTGTTAAAATAATATTTTGGGTAGGTTGAATTAGTAACAGATACTATTACAAGGTAGGCCTCTATTTTTAAAAACTCTCTCAATGGGGCTATTGGAAAACTCAGAGTTACGTGTGGTTTGCCTTGAATTCCCGCCAGAAGCCTTGATCTGGACCCACGACCTTGGCAATGCCGCCCGAGCGGGGAGGCTGACCCTTCGCTTTCTGAACAGAGAGAACAGGATCACCGCCACACTAGGCACGGCGTGATGAGCCCTCTCACAGCCCGTCTCCTTCCCCGCACTGCAAGCAGAGGACACAGGCCCTGACTCTGTCTCCCCTCGGCTTAGAGCTTCGACGCCTCCCCAGGTCCCGCCCCCCACTCAGGGGCCGCTCCTGCCCCTCTCTCTCATGCCTCCAGCAGAGCGCCCGCTCCCAGGATAGGCTGGCTGTTCTGAGGACCCGGCTCAAGGCTTCCCTGTCCCCGCCCCTGCTGCTCAGGGTCATGGCCACGCCTTCTCGGTGCCAGATCACCTGCCTTGGGGAGGTGCAGCCTCATGTTCTGATCCTTTAAAAAGAAAAAATAAAATCTTAAAGTAAATAAATTAATATTAATCAATTTAATTAAATAAATACAAGGGAGGACAGCAGGGGGTCAGGGTGCAGCTGATGGAAGAGAATCTGAGTCCATCCACTGGCTCAGAGGGGTCATCATGTGTCCCACAACTGAGCAGAAAAACACGAGGACGCACTGCAGAGCCACGTGGCCTGACCTTACCCGAGAGAGCGCTTCCGGTGGCATCTGGCTAAGGGGTGGACGGTTTATGTGCACGCCCAGTGTTTGGTTATGTAGACTGTGTTTGCTAGTAGGAAAAGGATCGTGGTTTGCAGAGCAGAGAACGTGCAGTCGTGCCCACAGACTGCTGGGTGAGACAGGTGCCCAGGCAAGGCGTAGATACACGGGCGAGGTGGAGCCAGGCAGCCTCTATGGCAGGACTAGGATCCTTGGGGCCTACGTGAGAGGGCTGAGCAAAACAAATACATATGGAAAGGCGTTTGGCATGGTGGCTAGGACGCTTCCATTCTGTATCAGAGACCTTGGGTTCCATACCAGCTCCAGCTCCTTCCTCCCACTTCCAGCCAGTGCAGACTCTGAGAGATGGTAGGTGATGCTCAAGTAACTGAGTCCCTGCTACCCACGTGGGAGACTGAGTTGCATCCTGGGCTCCCTGTTTTATCTTGGTCCCAGCCCTAGCTCCTAGATGATGTGGGCATTTGGGGAGTTAATCAGTGCGTGGGAACTCTCTCTGTCTCTCATTCATTCTGTCTCTCTCTCTATCTCTTTTTTCCCTAAATAAATAATTTTTTTAAAAAATCGGTTTATAAAACAAATTAGGTCTTAGCAATAGTTATTTATCTGAATTGTGTGTGTACGTGTTATCCTTAACCTGAGATTTGTAAACAAATGGGAACATCGTAGAATCAACTCAGGATTTAAAAGGTGTGGATCTTAGGGTTCTGCACCCACAAAGGGCTGTCCTATTAGCCTCAGAGAAACTGCAGGTCCTAGGAAAAAGTATGGGTTCTTTGGGTTGAGTAGAAGTGCATTGAACTGGCTGGCACCACGGCTCACTTGGCTCATCCTCCGCCTGCGGCGCTGGCACCCCAGGTTCTAGTCCCAGTTGGGGCGTCGGATTCTGTACTGGTTGCTCCTCTTCCAGTCCAGCTCTCTGCTGTGACTTGGGAAGGCAGTGGAGGGTGGCCCAAGTGCTTGGGCCCTGCACCTGCACGGGAGACCAGGAGGAAGCACCTAGCTCCCGGCTTCGGATTGGCGCAATGCGCCGGCTGCTGCACACCAGCCGTATTGGCCATTTGGGGGGGTGAACCAATGGAAAAAGGAAGACCTTTCTCTCTGTCTCTCTCTCTCTCTCTCTCACTGTCTAACTCTGCCTGTCAAAAAAAATGCATTGAACTGAGGCGAGAGATCTGAGCTCTTGTTCAAGGATTGCGTGAGTCACTGAATTTACCTGGCCTCCCAGCCCTTGTGCACAGCGGAGAGCAGTACTAGGCCACAGGAGTACTTAGGAGCCTTTCAGCTGGAAACGGGCCTAGCCTTTCTTGTCTACCTTCTGTCATTTGGCTACAGAATAAATAGACAAATAATGTCTTATTCTAGGAATGCTCTTGTGCACCAGGCCATGTGGCCTCCCAGGTGGCCATGGCTGGACCCGTGGGCTGCAGGCCACCCCAAGCAGACGGAGGGACCAGTAGACTGTCTGGGTGGCTTCGGTGTCCTGCCAGAGCCTGTGCCTGGAGCACTGGGACCACAGATGGCCCCCCAGACAGCAGATCACAGCACATGCTCTGCTCGAGGGCGGAGGCTGCCGAGCTGAAGCCGGGAACAGGCTGAGAGGCGTCCGACCCGAGCGCTCCGGGCTCCATATGCCAGGGAGTAATTATGGTTTTGCTCTAGGTGGAGAAGTGTTCCGCGAGGACCCACCCTCTGCCATCTCCCTCTGCTTGTCGGTTCTTGCCCTGAGCCTTGCTGGATTCCACAGCAGGGATCAGCAGGGCTCTCTTCCTGTTCTGCCTTTTGCATGCCTGCTTGGGGCAAGTCGGTGGCCGGGACAAAATCCTCCTCCTCCACGTGGTCACGTTTCCCTCTGCCGTGGGCACCAGACCCCATTCCCTCCATGGCATCTGGGCTTCTGTGGGGCTCTCATGCAGCTTGCCTTTGATTTTATGTAATATATAACCATCTGATTGCAAACAGATCTGGCTCAGGTTGCTTAGGACCCGACCCTGATGGGGACGTCTCACCGAGATGGTTCACCACGGGCCCCCAGAGTCTTGAAAATTAGTTGTTTTCACCTAGAAGTGCCAGGGCCAACTCGCAATCCCATAATGAGAGGCCTGATCTTTATGTCCCTGAAGCTGTTTCCCAAAGTCAGAGCAAGGGTGGGGCACGCCAGGTACTCGGAGTGCAACATTTAAGGAAGCGCTCACTCTCCAGGTCCTGCAGATACAGGGCTGACTGGCACCTGACAATGAGACCACCTTAAATTCATTTCCCACCCTAGTCTCTACCCTTATGTTTCCATAAAAACAGGCATTAAAACCCACTTCAGGACTCTTACCAAACCGTAAAGGCATCACGCGTTCCACACATCAGAGCTCTTCCTGATACTCATCTCCACCTTGTCCATGAGAAGCACCAGGTATCCCGAATGAAAGACTGACAGTAGCAACAGGAGGAAGACGCGGCTGAGAAAGTCTAAATTCCCACAAGGGAATTCGAGCAGTCCCCATTAGCAAGTCGCAGAAAGAGAGGTCAGATGTTGGCACACATTTCTTGTCACTGTGGACTGAAGAGAGGTCCCCACCAGCGTCCCAGACACCGGCTTCTCTCTTTGTTCCTGTCCTTTGCTGTTTGCTCCTCTTCCTTTGCATCCCACCATGGCCCACACCCAGTGCCAGTCCCCACTGGGGTGTCTTCTACCGCGCATCGGGTCCCTGGAGTGGCCACACTCACTCTACACCATCTCTGGCTATTTCACAGCTGAGACTGTGCCTACACGTGCATCGGCTGCGTCCCGAACTCCTGCCTCTGATCCTTCCGATCCACGAGTCTTTGCTTCACACTAAAGCTTAGGAAAGTTCACTTTTCCGGAGAATTTCTGCAGAGTGCCTGACTCTCTCCCTGTTCCGTGACCTATTAGGAAGAGAAGACAGGGCCCACACTCTCACAGGAAGCCAGAGAAAGGTCTCAGATTCAGAATAGTAGGAAACCCCCTACCATACAAAGAACTCTTTGACTTTATTACATTCCAGTATCATCTTGGTTGCAACATCCTGGAGTTTTGCCATGGAACAATTTCATGCTAATCGTATGTATGATAGAGATATGCATGATTTACACTGAGTTCCAGATCACTGACAGTTACTTGGAGATCTTTGTATGGGTGTGTATCTCTGCCCCTACCTTTCTGTATCTTCTCACAGTCTTAACTCCCCCTACGCGTTCTGTCAAATTTTCGTTGGGATAAACTTGAACAAGACACTTTGTAAATGTCCCCACGTGTGTGCCGTGCTGGGCTGGATGCAACACGGGCATTTTCTTTAGTCCATGGAACACTCTAGAAGGTATGTCATGATTCCCTTATTACAAGTGAGATGATTGAGGCTTGAAGAAATTAATGATCCTTCCAACGCAGGTTAAGAACTGGAACGTGGAGGGACTGGCGCTGTGGTGTAGCAGGTAAAGCCGCCACCCACAGTGCTGGCATCCCAAATGTGCACCAGTTTGAGACCCAGCTACACCACTTCCGATCCAGCTCTCTGCTATGGCCTAGGAAAGCAGTAGGAGATGGCCCAAGTGCTTGGGCCCCTGCACCTGCGTGGGAGACCTGGAAGAAGCTCCTGGCTCCTGTTTCAGATTGGGCTGGGGTTGTGGCTATCTGGGAAGTGAACCAGAAGATGGAAGACCTCTCTGTCTCTGCCTCTGCCTCTGCCTCTCTGTAACTCTGCTTTCCAAATAAATAAATCTTAAAAAAAGAGCCCAAGTTTGTTTGATGTTCAAATGGGGTAGCTACCTTTCCACCTTTCCCTTGGCCCAAAAAACATGCGGGGGAGTTCATGTCTTTCTTGATCCAAGTACTGATCCATTTTTGCCTCCCTGCCAGGAATGTCCTTCCTTTTGTTCTGGAACTTTCTTCTCCAATGCAGCCATCAGTTTACCCCCAACAGGGAGATACCTAGGACACATTGATCCTGGAATCCTGCTCGCCAGTGTTTCTGTGCGAGCTGCTGGCTCTGCTGAGCCTCCCTGGGGTGGGGGTGGAGGTTGTCTACTGCAGTCAGTGCTCCACCGCAATGATGGACTCTGTGTTCACATCTGGAAGTCACGAAAGGTGACTTTAAACATACAGTGACTTTAATTAAAGACAGACCAGAGCCTAGAACCTGGGTCTCTCTCAGATGCTGAATAATGGATTCATCTGTGGGACTTTGGGCCCCCTTTGCCTTATAGTGAAAAGCACCAGGAAACAGTTCTCTGGAGTTTTAAAACGTGTTGCTTATTGTACTGTGGCGCAATGGGTTAAAGCCCTGGCCTGGAGCGCCAACATCCCATACGGGCACCGGTTCTAGTCCCGGCTGTTCCTTTTTCGGTCCAGCTCTCTGCTATGGCCTGGCAAAGCAGTGGGAGATGGCCCAGGTCCTTGGGCCCTTGCACCCATATGGGAGACCCGGAAGAAGCTCCTGGCTCCTGGCTTCGGATCAGCACAGCTCCTGCTCTGGTCATTTGGGGAGTGAACCAGATGGAAGACCTCTCTCTCTGTCTCTACCTCTCTCTATAACTCTGTCTTTCAAATAAATAAAATAATTCTTAAAAAATGTCTTGCTTGTTTACTTTTGCATCTTTGTAATCACTTTGATTCTGGTGGCTCCCAGAACATTCATTCAAATTTGTATCCACATCGTAAATTCAAAGGTTGCCAGACCGGTGCAAATATTCACACTTGGAAGGAATTTCTGCTGATAGAACTAAGCTTGCAGGCCAGCTTATCTTTGCAGAATGGTCTGCATGTGACTCGGTATACAAATGTACCCAAACCAAGCGTTCTAGCTCCTTGGCCACGATGAACATGGGAAGATCAAAATCTACAATTCCTAAAATCAAGGAGTAACACGTGGAAGCTGAAGGTGATGAGAGAGACAGTCACTCCCCGGAGTGAACAAAGGCTGAGAAACTGAAGGGAAGGTGTGGACTGGGCCTGCGAGGCCAGGAGAGGCCCAGGTGAGGCTGTGGGGAAATGGACACGTGTTGAGTGCGTGTCTGTGAGCAGCTCAGGGGGTTGACGTGAGCTACAGGTGGAACCCACGGAACCTTCCACAGAACAATGACAACTGCAGGCAGCCCTGAAGGATGCCAAGGTGGCTGTGAACAGGCCCAAGTGCCTGTTCTGGGCTGAACGGGGACCCCAGATTCCTATGAATGTGACTGTGTTCAGAGCTGGGGTCTTTTGCTAGACAATGGAGACTGCATGAGGTCATGTAGGAGAACCCTGACGTGGTACGACTGCTGTATTCATAAGAAGAAGAAAGCTGGGCCACTGGGAGACACCTGAGGCTCACCTGCACAGACGGACAGAGACACCTGAGGCTCATGTGCACAGATGGACGACGGTGAAGACGCAGCAGCAAGGTGGCCTCCTGCAAGGCAGAGGGGAGGCCGAGAAGAAACCGAACTTGACCTTGACCTTGGACGTGCAACCTCCAGAACTGTCAGAAACATGCGTCTCTGTCATTGAAGCTGCCCAGGGCATGGCACCTGCTCATCACAGCCCCAACCAACCAATGCAGGAAACCTGTCCACGGCCATCCTTGTAGCAAACTCCAAACTCAGACAGTCCACCCCTGAATCTGCCTGCTCTGGTCTTAATAGGCTGCCTACACTGGTCTTGATTTTAAACAACTCCTTATTTCCTACCTTCTTTGTCCTGAATGTTCGACTCTCCTTCAATGTTCAAAAGATGGTTTTCTCATCGGATTATATTTAATTTTTCTACTTTTCTTACAGTTTATATAAACAAACTCGTAATTGAGAGAGAGAAGATCTCCTCCTGGATCAAGAATGCCCTTGTGTGGTTCTGAGAAGCTCTGTGCGTGTACCCATAATGATTTCCATCCTTGACAACACTTGCAAGATGACAACAGCTGAAATCAAGGCTAGAGTGAGCAAAACCTTTTTTAATTAGTAGAACTAACCAGGTCCTCCCACATAAACAGCCCCAGGAAGCTGCCAGTTTTTAGTAGCAGGGAGATATGTGCATTGGCAGAGAGTTTGGGAGGAAAAGTGTTATTTCGACAGTGGCCAGAACACATGATTGAGCCCAAGCATTCCAGAACCTTTGTCACACTGAAAAGCGCTCTGTTCTCTTCTGTGTGTCCAGGTCACAGATGCGTGTGCTCACCACACTGAAAAGAAAAAAAAATCTACCTCCTAGGCACTCTCCTGCGCTGGTCCTCATTTGTTGTTGTTGTTGTTGTTTTTAACTGAAAGTAGTTTCTTTTCTACAACTGCCACAGAAGTCACACAATTGGAAGGAAACAACAGAATGACAGATTGCTTGTTCCAAATAATCAGATCGACAGAGCAGCAAGCAGTGGGTTATGACAGAAATACTCCTCAAAGCATGTAAGACTCCAGGAACTCGCTGGACAGAGACGCTGAGCAGCGTCTTCCAGGGACAGGGAGCTCTCTTCAAACCGGGATGAAGTTCCCCACGCGCCTCTCTGCAAAAGCCCTAGGCATGGGCGCAGACCGGAAACCGCAGCCCGTGTGGAGGCACGAGGTCTTGCAGGCGCATCTCGAGGGTTCGTGCCTCACTGGGGGAAGAGGTGGCTGGGTGGGAGGTAGAACTGGAATTGATGAGACGAATGCTCGTGCTTTTGTGCCTCGGCCAGACCATCGCAGGGGTAAACATGATTAACAACAGAGATGGGATGAGGTTGTGTACCCCACTGCAATGTGGGGGACCTGGCTTGGCATCTCTCGGAGATACTGAGACATCCCATGACACATCATTAAGGCTCCAAGTCTATGCCCAGGGTTTGGCCAGAGTCCAAAGCCAGGTAGTGATGGGGCTGAGGGTTCTAGTTGCTTTTGATCAGAGACTGCTGCAAATCCAGGCTGTGCCGGAGAGCGCGGCGGCACACCCCATGAATGGCTGCGTCTCACCCCACAGGGCGTGACTAACGGGAGGCAGAACCCAGCCCAGCCCTCCCTTGATTCCGATGGAAGGGAATTTGAGACAATCGCGCCCGCCCCCAAGCCAGCCCAGCGCTTCTCTGATATCGGCAGGGGGTGAGTTTTGTGACCCACGAGGTCTTTTTCACGTCCAATGTCTATGTTAAAAGGCATAGCTTTCAGATTGGTTTAAGCTGACATTCTGTGAGGCTCTTGGATGCGATGCTTCGTTGGGTTTGTTTTTTAAAGTACATTTATTTCTTTACATTGAGAAGAAACCAGTATCAGCAAATACATATCCAGATTAATTGTCTCCACTGTTACTTGACTGTTCAATGGCTGAGGCATGGGGACAACTCTAACACCCACCCCCAGCCCCACCAGCCCTGTGCTGATTTGGCAAGATGGTGGTCACATATGGACAGAAAACTGTTTGGGCAACCTACTGGTAGCTGGTAGGCATCGGGGATTCTAGCAGTTCTCAGAACATTCCAGAAAACAAGACAGAAGACAGAAGGTCTAGTGGATGAACCTGCATGCTACCAGAACACAAACATAAAAAAAATCAACAGTGACAGGGGTTTAACGTATGGTCCCCATCTGGAGACCAGAGAATACAACAAGACGTCTCTATAGACTATTGGGTTACTGGGAACAGCCATGCTCACGGGGCTGCAGCCGGGAAGAACCCGGTTGCTCCAGTGCGTCTGAGGAAGTACTTCCAGATGAAGCCAACACTAGAGATTTGCGTTTTTCTGGACTCTAGGAGCATCTGTCCAGATGTCCAGATTTGCTGGGAACAGTTTCATGCTGAATGGATACAGCTCACTCATCTCAAATCAGCTCAAACTCTTTGGCATTAGGTCCTCCACCACCTTCCACCTTGCCCGGTGTCCTTTAGGGACAGAAGGAGAGAGAACTTTAGCCGGGAATCTGACAGATGGGGAGCCGAGTCCTGCCAGGTGGTCGCCATCATCAGTCACAGAGCCACTCATGGGGGTCAGGCTGGCCTTGAACCTGTGTTTTGTGTCGCATAGCTGAGACCATCTGTGTTGTTCAGAGTCAAGGAGGGGCTGGGTTGCTGGGGGCCCTGTGTGTCCTGGGAGGGGGGAAGGGCTTTACCCTGGAGGTGGCAGAGGATACCAAGTTAGTCTGACAGCTTGAGGCTGGTACTTGGAGGCATTTAAGCATCTCACAGCTCACCTGGTGGGTGGCCCAGCGGTTAAGACGCTCCCTCGACACATCTATGCCCAAATCCAGTGGAGTGGCTGGGTCCGAGTCCCAGTTCTGCTCCCCATTCCATCTTGCTGCTAATGCACACCCTGGGAGGCAGCAGATGGTGGGTAAAATAGCTCACCCCCTGCCGCCCATAGTGAGACCCGGGCTGAGCCCCTGGCTTTGGTCTGGCCCAGCCCCAGATTTGCAGGTGTGTGTGGAGTGAGTCAGGAGATCTGTGTTAGTCTGTCTCTCTCTGCATTAGAAATTAACACAATAAAGAGAGAAGTAATTTTTTTAAAGAAATGACTGAGCCAAATAAGCAAACACAAATGAATTCCAAAAACAGCAAAGCTGAACCCCTATCTGCATGGATTCTTCACTTGTAGTCAATGGAGCGTTTTTTTTCCTCTTCTTTCTGGGCATTTGAGATTTAACCATGCAATATCACTGGACACATCTACCAAAAGGAGAGAGGTAGGGATGGGTTTGAGGAAGAGTGAGACATCCACCTATGGGCTTGGGAGTGTCTGATGATAAGGATCGGACATACAGGATGGGCCTGCGACAGTTATTATGAATTCTCTCTTCTGTATTTTCTGGATGATCCAGGCAATCTACGGCTTGACATTGACCATCAGGGAACTGAGATTCCAGGAGACACCCTCCTGGCTAAGAGAGGAGGAACCGACGACAGGTAAGCTCCCCGTTCGCCGGTCCTTGTTTGTGGTTGGTAGATTCTGTAACTACTCCAAGTCGTCTGTGGCATAATACGCACAACAATGGTTGGCCTTGTTCTCCAGAGAACAAGTTACGGTAATCAATTATAGGTTATACATCAGATTGGAAAAACAAAAAATATTAAATAAGTTATTGCAAAATCTGCCGTGTCATCAAGGGAGGAGTCCCGTAATGCAAACAGTGCAAAACAAATCCACAACCACGGGCAGGTAGAACGTAGGGGAGTGCGTCCCAGCGCTGCCTTAAAAGTGACGCTTGGCCTCGGTGATGTCACAGGCCGGCCAGGGGATGGGCCTGTCTTAGAGACACATTCCTGTTTGTTTCTTTCCACTCCTGGCCACCTTGAGTAGCTACTTGCTCAGCTTTTGTCTCAAACCTGCACCCCAGTAAGTTCCAGGTCCTGAGCACATGGGATGTTTAGTTCCTGTACCTACAGCTTTTTGGCCAGACTCAGAATTCCAGCTCCACAGTCTTGGCAAGAGGTTAACCCTTCCACAGCTTAACCCATACAGAGCTGAGGCCCCTCCCAAAGGTGCCACCACCTTGAAGCTGAAATGGCCTAAGGCACAGCCTGGGACCCCCTCGCTGGGCCCCCCGCTGAGCCCAAGAACACCTTCAAGGACTCATGGTCTTGGCAACTTCCAAGTCAGTGAAACACTTTGTCCACATTGATTACAGCAGCGTCACCTGCCACGGTGACTTTCTCACCTCCACATTGGCCCTCGTCCCAGGTGAACTCTGAAAGAGGCCAAGGCATTTTGGTGACCCAGAGAGGGTCAAGTTGAGTTGGGGACAGAATTGGTTGGGTTGGTGTGTTCACAGTGACTTCCGCATCTCCTGATGTAGTAATGGCTTGGCTTTTAGGAGCTGTCCTCTTGCCCGTGCTGTTAACTCAGCTGGTATTAGAACAGGGATGGGTGGGGCGGGAGGTGAGCTTGGGACATGCGGGTGTCTTAGAAGCAGGTGAGCCAAGGAGGAGAAATCAGCTCTCCACAAAGGTCTCCCTCTTATCAGCTGTGCTGTATTGTACGAGACGAGCAGTCCCACCAGTGCCCGGTAAGAATGGAAGTTGAGCCCTGCCTGGAGGGCCCAGGTCCTGCAGTACGGTCAAGTGCAAACTCGGAGGCCTTTTCCATTGATGGAACTGGACGATGGGGCAAATTTCCGGGTACAGTGGCCAAGAGCGGCTGCGTCTGGAACAGCTCATCCAGTAAAGAAGCCTGGCTGTGGTCTCTACACGGGACCACGTCTTAAACCAGCTAAGGATGAGCCCCAGAACGGCTTCTGAAGCTGAAAGGAATTTGCTCCCAACTACCACTCATGAAAAATAAATAAATGACCTTTCTATTCTCTTTGGAGAAGTTGATGTTTCCAAATCTTATATGGACACGCAGACAAGAATGCAGGGGTGCAGAACTGTGGGGCGTTCCAGGCTTCCTAAAACTACGTTGTTCCTCTCTGTGGTATCAGCTTCCTAAAACACCTGATTTTTTTTTGACAGGCAGAGTGGACAGTGAGAGAGAGAGACAGAGAGAAAGGTCTTCCTTTGCCGTTGGTTCACCCTCCAATGGCCGCCGTGGCTGGCGCGCTGCGGCTGGCGCACCGCACTGATCTGATGGCAGGAGCCAGGTGCTTCTCCTGGTCTCCCGTGGGGTGCAGGGCCCAAGCACTAGGGCCATCCTCCACTGCACTCCCTGGCCACAGCAGAGAGAGCTGGCCTGGAAGAGGGGCAACCGGGACAGAATCCGGCGCCCCGACCGGGACTAGAACCTGGGGTGCTGGCGCCGCAGGAGGAGGATTAGCCTGTTGAGCCACGGCGCCGGGCAAAACACCTGATTTGTTGGGGTGTACAAACGTTGTGTTTGAGGTCCTCTATCACTTCACGTTCTTTTCACAAAGGGGCCGCGTGAGCCCAGCTCTGTGTCTGTTCCCCGCGAACGCTGAGCCGAGCCTGGGCTAGCCTGGTCAAAGGTTGGTTTCATCATCCATGACAGAGTTGTCTGTGGTGGAGAGGACAAGGCCCACACACAGGCTGCAGGGTGTGACACAGGTCTTGGCTGCTGCCATTCAGTTATGAGAAGGGCCAGGAATTCAGGAGAAGGGAAACTCACACTAGGTCCCCCAGAACACCTGCATTTATGCAGATAAAAATGATGCGTGGTCCATTTTCCTTGAGGATCCCAGCATCTTCTGGGCCAGTCATCAGCACAGTTAGTTATCTTCTCGTCTGCATGGGATGGAAGGACGGAGTGATGGAGCCTACTTGTTGAATAAACAGATATTCTGCCAGTGTTTCCTAAATACTAACTCATCTAATCTCCAGAGCAGCCCAGGGAGTTAAGCACCATCCTCACTCCTGCTCGACAGAAGGGGACATGGAGGAAGTCAGCCCCTGTCCCCCAGCGGGTAGGTGACAAGGCAGTGGTCTGAAGCAGGCATTCCTGGTGCTGCCGACCAGGACACAAGCGGAGGGAAGACCGAGCGGGAGGACACAAGCGGAGGGAAGACTTTAGGGGAGGACACAAGCGGAGGGAAGACTTTAGGGGAGGACACAAGTGGAGGGAAGACCGAGCGGGAGGACGCAAGCGGAGGGAAGACCGAGCGGGAGGACACAAGCAGAGGGAAGACTGAGCGGGAGGACACAAGCAGAGGGAAGACCAAGCGGGAGGCCGGCTCCGTGCAGGCAGCAGCCACACAGCAAAATCCCCTCAAGCTCCACTAGGACACGGTCCGTGGAGGGTAAGTCAGATATGGGGAAGAGACAGATGGCGGCCAGCAGACCAGGCGCACAGACTCCAGAACACATCAAAGGCAGCAGCAAGAGCGCCAAAGCACGTGGAACCCCGGGGGGCGTCTGTCTGGAGCCTGGTGGTCCTGGGCCCTGGGCGTCCTGGGTTCTAAACAATGGCTCAGCGCCATCGAGAATTAACGCTAAGCACTCCTTCCTGTGTGTCTGCTTTACGGGCTTTAGAAGGACTCTGTGGCTCGCCAGGTGGCAACATTGTTTGGGATGCTAAACATCGAGAAGCTTCGGTCGTGTGACACGTGAGCGATATTGGGTGGTGAGATCCCGAGAGATTGGCGGGAGGGAGTGACTTGAAGTGGCCTCCCCCTGGGGGCTGGAGGGGAGGGAGGGACTGAGTAAGGGTGCTGGCTGCCAGGGCGCTTCCGGGATTGGGGTCCTGAGGTTGGCAGGAGAGGGAGAGCCTTCAGGGCTGGGAAGAGGAGGTGAGAAGTGAGGTCTGAAATGGGGAGTTTAAAGACTGGATCGGGACAGTGGGGGCCGCGCCACACACACTAGGAAAGGCTCCCCCAGGAAACCGCAGAGGGGAGCGGAGTCAGGGGGCTTCGCTTTAGCACAGGGCAGGGCCAGGCACGGGACCGTTGGCTGTGGCGGGCTCCTTGGTGGCCGGGTAGCCCGGGATGCACAAAGATGCCTGTCATTACAAGACAGCACGGGGGATCTGGCGGTGAACATGAGGTCACCAGACCCTTCTCACAGGCAGAGACAAACGGGGCCCTCACCTCAGGCCAAGTGGACCCACCCGCATTTGTGGTTCCGGGTTCTGTCATTGTGAAGTCGCCTTGCGGGCTGTTACGTGCCCTCTCCGTGGCCGCTACCTGGGTCTCTCACGTCGCACATCCTTTCACGCGTAGCTATGCTGTGCTTCTTGCATTTTGGGCAAGCATGCTTGCTGAGTGAAGAGGTGTTAATTTTTAGAAACAATTATCATGGTGACCTTGATGATTAAGTAGGATAATTAAACGGCGTTGTGACTAATATGTTTTATATCATAAACATTGCTTTCTGATCTACTTACTGCAGGGAAATGCCATTTTTGAAAAGAAATGAGTATTTTTTAACATGATTAGCAAGCCATCTGTTGACATTTCGGTGCAATCTCCATGCAAGTCCCTAGTTTACAGCTTCAGTTTGATCATAGCAAGAACCCAAAATAGTTCTGCCTTTTGCAGTTACATCAAAATAAGGTGATGTAGAAAGGGCGCTCTTTGCAGAACGCACACGTCCATTCCGGGCTGACCCAGGCAACCTCTCTAGAGACCCGAGGAAGCTCTGGATTGGCGGTTGGTACATCCAGGAGACAGCGCCTCCTCCTTGCTCGCCTCTTCCCTTCCTTGTTATGGTGTGGAAAGCACACACAGGTTTTGGAGGTAGGTGGACGCGGGCCTAGATCCTGCTCTCACCAGGCTGCCTCGGTGCAGGTGACACCGGCCCGACTGGAGAAGCCACCGCAGGCAGAGGGATGCTATTGAGTTGTGAATCAAAGTACAAGAGGGACGGGATGGGGCTGTCGTCCGGGATAAGCGAGAGAGACTGGGGCCCTTCTCTCTTGCTGTTCTTGTCCCTACTGGGGGGCTCACTTTCACATTCTCAGTTCTGCCATTCCTTGTGGCCCGCACGCTGTGGCAGACAAAAGCTGTGTGGCCCCTGGGAGAGGGAAGAGCCGGGAAGGGCCAGGCTGGGACCACGTGACGCGGCTTAGAGCCAGTCGCTGCAGCCTGAGCACTGGGAACTCGGTTCTCGGGTTGCACACCACACTCAGCACACACAACCCACAGGGTTGACTAATGAGCGGGGTTAGCAGAAGACTGGCCTTGTGGTTAACGCAAATTACCCAACTTAAGGACAGTCGAGCCCCTGGTCCGAGACATGGATATGGCGCGGGCAGGACCATTTGTGGGAATCACAGAGATGTAGCCTATCATGACGCCCTTCTACCACACAGCACATCCCGGCTGGGATGAGGACCCCAACCTCAACACACACCCCTAACCCCAACACCGAGGGCTTCTGTAGTTCAGTGTGTGTTAGGGAACGCGCCTTCTTCCACTTGTGTCCTTGTCCTCAGCTTCCCAGTCTGCCCTACGCCTTTTCACTGGGCAAGACAAAAATGCCCCGCTGTCATTCAGCTTTCAACCTGGCCTTCCCCTGAAACTCGGGGTGCCATACCTCTCTGTCTGGGTTTGGACGAAGGGCCTTGTGGCACCAGGATGGGAACTCCATGAGTGTGGCCATGGCTTTCTCATCTCTGTGCCAACTCAGCTCCACTCCTGAGAGACACATGAAGGCCATCCTTGACTCTGACAGGGAGACTTATGTATGGAAGATCTTTGGTGGCCAAATCAGGTCTTATCAGAGTTATGTGAGAAACGCTAAATATAAAGTTAGGAAAAACAGTTGTTCAATATGAAAATATGGGTTAGTTAATCCATGATCCATCAACTTTAAAATATTTGACAAGAATTGAAAGTAATAGCTGCTTCTTTTGCCATTTGAAGCCAAAATAAAATGGCAAAAAGGAAAACCAGATGACAAACTTGCAGACACGATACGTTATCCGTGTTACAAAGACAGCTCTGCTTTATATGGACAATGGGCATCACAGAGGTAGGTGATGGACAATGTTCCCTCCCTTCCGATCTGATGTTTTATAATGAGATACTACGTGTTTAATTGGAAAGGAGTATTATTTTTATATCGACTATTGATAAGCACACAACATTCTATCCACACTTCAAGGTGTACTTGACTTCCCCCGCCCTGCAGAGGCATCCTCGCCCCTCACCCGTGCCCTCAGCCTACAGGGCTTCCCTCCTCATGAGTTCTCCACAGGACTGTGGCAAGTTCCCACCCACGACATTCGCTTTTCTCTGCTCTGTGTTCTAGTTAGCTCCACGCCTTCAACCCACCCTACTTCCCTTGCAGTGAGATCCGATCGTTTGTGTCCTCTTATTAAAGAACCCCAAGTAATTGCACTTGGTGTATTTCCAGTCACTAGCACCATGGATCACTTAGGGAAAGAGGCGGGCAGGTGCAAGTCCAGCCAGGCGTGTCCCCCCCCCCCCCCCGGCCTCTCCTCACCTTCTACAGGTTGGGCGGCTCCTCCCTATCAGGTCCTGCAGGAACAGAAAATTGAAGTCCTGGACCCCGTAGAGCCACACACGGCCCCGTGGGTGCTGGGAGGGGGCGTAGTATACAGTGTGGCCACACTCAGCTGGGGGGAAAACCCCCACTGTGTCGAGGTGGATGGCCACTGGCCGCACCTTGGGAAAAGGTGAGCTCAGGTTGGACGTGCAGTGGCGTGCCTGGACCTGTGCAGCATCCTTGTGCCCCGAGGAGCCACACGCTGCCTCCCGAGGCAGAGCCAGCCTCTCACGTCCCAGCCACCTGGTGCTGAGCCCAGAGCCTAGGATGTGCAGCCCTCAGCACGGTCCATTCATGTGCCCTCGGGGCTTCGTGAGGCCTTACGGTGAACGTCTGGATCAGTTTGAGTCACTGATGGGTGAATTCGTTTCAGGGCCTTTCCGTGTGTTCTCTGGGCTGGGGTCAGACGCAATGCACTAGAGCCACACAGAGTTTTAAATGCCTTCCGCACTCATTGTGAGGCCACAATGACTCCTGATTAAAAAGTCCTATCACAGCCGCAGGGCCGGCTGCTATGGCTTTCTGTGAAGGATGTTTCAATTATATTTCCGGGGTATCAATAAAAAGAACGAAGGGCTCAGGGAGCTCTCGCGAGCCCCCCCTTTTATGTGTTGTCCCTTGATCATCAAGGGGCTTACCCATGTTGGTAAGCCCCCCCAAGAATATTCTAATTAAAACATTTGATTTCTGCACCCCCGTATGAAATCATGTCATTGAATGTGTTGTCGCAAAAGGTTAAGGAGTTATTTTCCAAGAAAATGAGAACTTCTAAATTAATTTGGAACCAGGTAAATATGTTCCTGCCCAAAGGGACGATAGCCTTTGTGGCTTTCACATCAATCTGCTCGCAGAGACCCGTGCCTGCGTGCTCCACTCAATTAAAAGCCACTTAGTAATCGCCATTGCAGGGAGGCGTCGATGTTCAGGGGTGACAGCATGACTGACCGATCCGACCCCGGCCCTACCTCCTCTTCCCTGCTGTCCCAGGGTACCTTGCTTGACCAGTCTTGATGCCTCAGTTTCCTCATCTGTCAAATGGGCGTAAAGAGCACCCTGACATCCCGGCAGGCGTGGAGTGGAGCACCACAGAGGTGATCGCTCTGGTCCTTATGGAGCTGTGGAGTCCTGAGCTGGGCCCTGGGGGAGACAGAGTGAGGCTCAGGCATGGACGGTGCTCAGCGGCCTCTGGATGGCCAGTGAGCAGCCCACCCCGGGGAGTGACACCTGCGCCCTCAGAGGTGTCTAAGCAGAGTGAGAACGCACTGCCTGGTCCCCCAATAAGCACAGGTAGGATCTGATGGGTACACTTGTCACATCCACCAAAGATGGAAGCAACATCTGAGAGTTTCTTGTGGTGGTCAACTAGTGTGGGATTAACTAGTGTGGGATTAACTAGTGCAGGTGGACGTAGACGAGGGGTGACCACCACGCACAACCACCGTCTGAGGCTTGCATATGGTCAGCTCTTGGTGTCCATGAAGCGCTGGGGAGCCCTCTGGTGGGGGCAGCTGTCCAGGTCAGGAGGTCAAGGAGAGGAGAAGTTTCAGAACATAGACTGTACTTGTTCTGTTCTTGTCATCACTACCGCTGGTGGGGTGGTGCAATTTTACTGTTGGTATGACTGCCAGGTCTCTCTTAACCTTCTGATCATAGTACTAGGAGATCACTCACTCTGGGTTTGCTCTTACTTACAGCCTGAAGTGGCTGGCCGGCAATGCCTGGGCTGAACCAACCTGGTGGACTTCAGAACTAAGAAGTAACTCACCCGCACAGGACCCTGGGGCAGGTCTGATGAGCACACAGTTCCCTGTCCTGTCCGGCCTCACTGTTCTCTCCCCCTGCCTTTGGCTCCCTCGTGCCCCCTGCACGTGGGGCATTTGGTGTTCTGAATAATAGATGTTCATTCTTCAATTCAGCCTCCTGTACCCCTCCTCCTTCCCGTCCTGCACTTCCTGGGCTCTCACCCAGGGCACCCTGTACATTTTGCTCAACCCAGCAGGTGAGCCACTGGGGTGGCTGCCCCTAGTAGGTCCCTGTGCGCCTGTGCTGTCATCCTGTCTGTATCTTCCTGTTGCAGTGACCAGAGCCATCCCCACCTTCTTCTGAAGACATTTCCAAGTGAAACTCTTAAAAGACGTCATTGATGAGGCCATCGATTAATCACAGTCACGTTTGCTGGGGAAACTTACATCTCTGCACCAGCCTCACTTGGCCAACTTCCATGCCTCCCCTTCATTTAGGGACCCTGGTCTGTCCTAAGGTAATACTGCAGGTGAGTGCTGTTGGATGCACCTGTAGTCAGCACCCTACAACATTCGTTTCTCATCAGAAGTGATGCATTTGCGGCTGCCGTGAGCGGCTAAGAGCTGCCAGCATCACCTTTCCTTTCAGTGGGGTAGAGAATGTCAGGTCCACTGACACAGCCATCCTCCCTTCCGCTGGCACTGCAGCTTGGTGACGCAGCCCAGGTCGCCGGGGTGCGAGGTTCCATGTAAATGTTGTCATTTGAATCCTTTAAACAGAAGATAATGGCAGCAGGACTCTCGGAGCCAAGGGGACCATCTTGAAATGGGGACTTCCACATGACAAAGGGGAAGTTGTGTCTTGCCAACTGGTCGTCTTCTAATGTTGCCTCTTTTTTTTTCTTCTGAGGATGAGATGGTACGTGGGGCTGAGCTTGAGAAGCAAGGCAGTGAACTTCTCTGAGGATGCGGCAAATAGGTGAAGGTTCACATTCACCAAGGGGAGGGATTCCGCACGCGTGTTGGGAAATCAGCAGCCAGCTTTGCCTTGGGAGGCTGGGTGTGGTCCCTTACAGCACAAGGATGCTACAGAGACACAAGGTCCTTCCTCTGAGTAGTATCACGGCTGCTTACTTCTGTGCATGTCTTAGCTTAGCTCACTGTAGTCCAGGACGTGGCGCTCTCCTACACAGCCCCCATGCTGGTGTACAAATCTCTTACAAACCAAGGAAGAAGGAACCCTTTCTTCCTTAAAACCCTGCCCCTATGCTGCAAGACCAGGAGGAGCTTCTCCCATCTCAGTTTTAGGAGCAGGAGTAACAAGGCTCAGAGCAAGGATGTGCTCACCAGACGATGATGGTGGTGGTGGTGGTGGTGATGGTGGTGGTGGTGGTGATGGTGATGGTGATGATGGTGATGGTGATGGTGATGGTGATGGAGATGGTGATGATGATGATGGTGATGGTGATGATGGTGATGGAGATGGTGATGGTGATGATGGTGATGGAGATGGTGATGATGGAGATGGTGATGGTGATGATGGTGAGGGTGATGATGGTTGTGGTGATGATGGTGGTGGTGGTGATGGTGATGGTGATGGTGATGATGGTGATGGTGGTGATGGTGGTGGTGATGGTGGTGATGGTGGTGGTGATGGTGATGGAGATGGAGATGGAGATGGTGATGGTGATGTTGGTGATGGTGGTGATGGTGATGGTGATGGTGGTGATGATGATGTTGGTGACAGTGATGATGGTGATGGAGATGGTGATGGTGATGATGGTGATGATGGTGATGGTGATGATGGTGATGGTGATGATGGTGATGGTGGTGATGATGATGTTGGTGACAGTGATGATGGTGATGGAGATGGTGATGGTGATGATGGTGATGATGGTGATGGTGATGATGGTGATGATGGAGATGGTGATGATGGAGGGTGCTGGTGATGGTGGTGATTGAGATGGTATTGTGATGATGGTGATTATGGTGATGTTGGTGACAGTGATGATGGTGAGATGGTGATGGAGATGGAGATGGTGGTGATGATGATGATGGTGGTGATGATGATGATGGTGATGGTGATGGTGGTGATGATGGTGGTGGTGGTGGTGATGGTGGTGATGGTGATGATGGTGGTGATGGTGATGATGGAGATGATGATGATGGAGATGGTGATGATGGTGATGGTGGTGATGGTGATAGTGATGTTGGTGATGGTGATGATGGTGATGATGATGATGGAGGGTGATGGTGGTGATGGTGATGAGAGCCAGTGTTTGTGCTTTGCTGTGAACTAATGTGTTCTTCCATTCAGCCTTCCCCGAGCCCCAAGCATCAGGCTGTATTAATACTCACGGAGGCAGGGAGAGGCAGTGTGACTTTCTCAGGCACAAACGTGAGGAGGTGGAAAGCCCGGTGTGCGGGAGACCTTGTCAACCATCCTCATGTTTTGCTCCTGCTGTCCTTCAGAGAAATATACGATTATCTCTGCAGTTGCACTTGTGTGTGTCTTTCTGCTTGGATCCATCAGCATTTGAACACGCAATCTCACATTGCAGCGCAGGGTCCAGAGCTGAGCTGGCTGTCCCTGGCTGCCATGATTGAAGCCTGTGTTAGCAGCAGAAAAGTCTGTCCAGCACCTCCATGTGTGCTGAGTCCAGAGCAAGCCCTCGTTTCTGAGTCGAATCTGTGAGCGCATGATAAAGTGCATGACAAAATTAAAAACAAAAAGTGCAGGCATGGCTTTGGGAATGCACGTGGTGGGTCCAGCGGCTTTGAAGCCTGCAGTGTGCAGAGCAGGTCCTGCACAAGAGCCCTTTTGTGTCTTGCTTGGGGGAGACAGGCGGCTCCCTCCTCCCCCACCTCTGCACTGGGAGCGGCAGGGCATATGTGGCCGTGACCTTGGCTGTCTGGCGGTCGTCTGGGAGGAAAGACAGAGGCAGATGGAGGACTCTTGATATTTAATAAGGGCCTGACATTGCCCACAGCTTGTCTTGGAAAGGGGCACAGGGCTAAGGGGCAAGGAGATTCTTAAAAGCAAGGCAAACACCGATACGGCCGCTGACAAAACAAACCAGCCAGGACGTGGACCTCAGTGTCCTGTCCTGGCTTCCATACCTCGTGCACTTAGGAAAGAGAAAGTGACTTGGGGCTCCGGAGCAGTGAGCAGAGGTGCACTCCCCACCCAGCCCACGGAGGTCCAGTGACCTTGAACCTGCCAACAGAGAAAGAAAGAAGACGGCGCCCCTCCACAGCAGACACCCTGGTCCCCAGCGGACTCGGCACTGCTCCTGGGGGACGTCTCAGAGGCCCGGGAGGAAGATTCGATGTCTCCTTTCCCAGGAAGATTCTGGCATGGCCTCCAACCCCACATCTCACCTCTCCATCTCTCTTTGCCTGACAAAGACAAGTTATTAAAGCTCAAAAAAACCAGCAAAAATAAGAAACGTAGAGGAAATCCGTAGGGAATCCGTCCGCTTTCTCCCAGCGCTGACGCAGGTGTCGGTGCTGTGTGGGACCTGGCCTGGCTGTGGTCGTGCGGCCTGGGGGCCAGCCTGGCCCTCCCTGGAAATCCTCAGGGCTGCAGCTTTCTGTAGTCTGAAACAAGTGCATGGTGCACATCCTCCTCCCGGGGGTGAGACTGAAGGCATCTGCGAGAACTGGACAGAACCTAATACCTAATCAATACTCAACACGTGGTGTCTATTTACATGACATTGATTTCTTCGTAAAGGTCCCCCAGGGTAAAAGAAGCCAAAATTCAGTAGTCAGGAGATGTATTGCCCAGAAGACGGATCCAAAGGTCGCAACTCGAGTGGTTTGTCGCGGTTGCTTCTAGCAGATAAGAAACTTTCTCCCAAGCTTCTGACCTCTGTGGGAGAGAGGCCAGGGGCAGCATTCGCTGTTGTGCGGCGTCTCATTGTCTGCAATCACTTCACCCGTTAGAGGCTTTGCTTGAAGACCTTAAAAAATCAGAGCTTAGGAGAGCTTGGGAATCAGTAACTTCCTGTGCAGACGAGACACACAGAAGCACACAGCATGAGCTCCTTGCTTCCCTCGGGGGCCACGTTGCTCGGGACTGTGTCCAGGTCTGTGCCTACCTTCCTACGCAAGTTACGTCCATCTGACAGAACCTCGGTTTTCTCGTCTATAAAACGGGCAGAGTTGGCTGCAATGATTCTCTGAGGGTCTTCGCCAGCTCTGAGCGCCGAGCTTCTCTTGCCCCTCCCTGCCCTTTTCCTGTCTGCCGAAAGCCCCCCCACCCGTCAGGCCCGGTGCCGGGCAATCGAAGCAGCCCCAGAAGCACCCACACCCTGCAGCGGAGCCCTGGCTCTGCCTCTGATCCCAGCTTCCTCCTGATGCACCCTCCGGAGACAGCGGGGAGGGCTCAAGTCCTTGGGTCTCTGCCCCTCACAGGGGAGACTGGGATGGAGTTCTGGGCTCCCCGCCCAGCCCCAGGAGTTGGGGACATCTGGGGATTGAACCAGCGGATGGAAGATCTCACTTGTCTATCACTGTCTCTCTCCCGGTCTCCTGGCTCTCAAATCAAATGAAAATACTTAAAAGTTAAGACAATTGTTGCGCCAAAATCCACTTGCCTTTTAATTTTATTTTTCCGTACCCTGTTGGATAGCCCCCAGGAGGCCCAGGACTTTCCTTGGAAAACCTCGAGGCTCCTGGGTGGCTGAGGCATCCAGTTATGTCAGGCCTCACCAGCCAGTTCAGGCACCAGTGGTTGCCTTTGGTGCGGGGTAGCAAAGTGGTGTGGCCGTGCGCTCTCCTCCGGGCCGTGCAGCAGCTCTGATGGACAGCTATGGGTTTTTATTAATTCCCTCTGATTGGGAAACCTCGGGACAGTGCAGCCTCCACCGCCTGGAGGAACACGACTGTCAGATCTGACATGGAGGAAGCCCCCGTGCTGCCATGCAAAGCGCCCGCTGCCTTGCCAGGTGCAGCTCCACCAGCAGTTCCCCCGCGATTTCATGTGCGCCCGCACCTCGTGCTTGCTCCCCTCCGTTCGGAACTGAGCTGCTTCCAAATTCAAACTCTCGCCGCAGCCACACCAGCGTCTGGCGGGGTCCATGGCCCTCCGGCGTGGCTGCGGCTCTGGTCTGACCCTCCCCCCGCCAGGCTTCTCTCCCCAGCCCGGGACCGACTGCCTCCCACCCAGCTCTGATGCAGCCAGCCCCCCTCACGGTCGCCCATATGGCACCGCCATGCCGGCTGCCTTTCTCGTCGCTCCAGACTTCGGGGTCAGACAGGGCCCAGACACGCAAATAATAGTCAAATTATACAGGAAGTTGTCAAAGGAGCCCCAACACAGACGGGGGCCACCTCTGACCCTGCGACGGGTCAAAGGTCTGGTTCAAGTTTCTCCTTCTTAATCTGTCACTGCAGCAACATTAAAAACAGCCCTTTCGAATGAGGCCATTTGTAGAGATTCGGCCTTTATTTTGGAAAGTTTTTCTTTTATTGCAAGTTGAATTTTATTTCTTTTAAATTGTACTGACAAGTCTCATCTAAAAAAGACATATTTATAATATTTAGAGACTAAATTCTCCCTCTCTCTCCCTCTCTCTCTCTCTCTGTCTCTGGAAAGGGTTCGATTTAGTATACTTTCTCCTTGCTAAATTTAGATGCACATTTTTTAAAAGTCAGAAAAGGCCTAATAAATATAACTGCCTGCCTAATGTCGTCCACACTTAGAGCAACTCCCAGAGATCTTAGCATTATTTTGAGGCCCACAGCAGAACACAGGCTGAGCTAAGCAGAAGGAGGAGGAGGAGGAGGAGGGGCAGTGGGAATTGTAGACACTGTGACTCAGAACAGAGAAGCAATGATTCTCAAGGTCAGGTGTCAAGGTCAGCAGAATCCACCAAGAGGCAGAAACGGTGGACATGCACTTGGATGGTCAAACCTTCCCCGAGTCGCATTTCCTGGTATTCCTTTGGCAGAGCAGAGGGACGTGCACGTGGGAACGTAGTCATGTGGCTCCAAGTCCTCCCCTTCTTCCAGAGGGGTCTTCCAACCAAGGTTCACTCCCCAGATGGCTGCAACAGACAGAGCTGCACCGATCCGAAGCCAAGAGCCAGGAGCTTCTTCCAGGTCTCTCACACAGGTGCAGGGACCCAAGCACGTGGGCCATCTTCCACTGCTTTCCCAGCCACAGCAGAGAGCTGGATCGGAAGTGGAGCAGCCAGGACTAGAACCAGCACCCATAAGGGATGCCAGTGCTTCAGGCTGGGGCTTTAACCCATTGCTCCACAGCGCTGGCCCCTCGGTATCTCTCTTGTATATGCAAAAAGTAGATAGGAAGCTGCACTCTGCTGTACCAAGTGAGAATTCCTGCAGTTGCAAAAATCAGAAATCAATCAATCAATCAACTGAGTGATTAGGAAATTAGTATTTTCACAATGAAAATTCTAAGTGTAATGGCCCAGGAGCTTGACCGTAGTGTTTGCAACCTGGGCTCTTGTCACGTTTCTTCTCTCTGTTTCTAGCACGATGGCCAGTACTGCTGGTTCTAAGCTGGAAACCATCACGTCCGCTCTCCAAGGGAAAGCACGGGACGCCCTTGGGAGGGGCCGATCACTTCCTTTTCCCAAGTTACCTCAGAAGTCCCTCCTGGGCCTCCCCTGCCCCCATCGGAACATCCCTAGGGCCCTCGGACCTGGTCTCCTTCCATTGCCTTAGTAAAGCATCACTCAGACGGCTGGGCTGCGTGGGCTCAGAGCTGAGAGGCTGCAGGCGTGAACTCGAGGCACCTGCTGAGCTGTGCTCCCTCCGCAGCCTGCAGGAGCTGCTCCCCGGCCTCTTCCAGCCTCTGAGGGTCCCCAGCCTCTCCTGACTCCAACCTCTGCCAGCATCTCCACTCGACCGTGTTCCCCTGGATCTCCTCCTCCCTCGGAACATCTGCCTCTGTCTCCAGGTTTCCATGTTTTCATAGGGACCCAGATCCTACTGGATTAAGGGCCCAGCCAGCTCCAGCATGAGGCCCTCTTCACCAAGGACATGGTCAAAGAACCCGTGTCCAAGTAAGGTCACATCCAGAGGTACGCGGGGTTCGGATTCCAGTTTGTTTTTTGGAGGAAGGGACAGTTCTCTCTGTACACCGTCCTTAACTTCGACGGAAGCTGCCCAGGTGAAGGCCGGGTATTGTAAGCTTGGAGTGGGATGTGTTAAGAGGTGAGGGTGTGGGGGCCGCCGAGGAACGGTGTCATCTCCCCTCTGCCTGACCCCCAGAGGTAGCCTGATGGGTGTCAGGGGAAAGGGCAACATCTGAGCAAAGATCAGTGTCGGGGAGCCCTGGACAGATGTTCATTTCAGACACCCGTGCTGGAAGCACACCCTCCCAAGACCTCGGTGTAGACCGTGTGGTGGAGACTCTCCTGTGAAGATTTGCTCAGAGGAGACGTATCAGTGGGGAACAGCCTGACCTGGTGTGGACCTGGTGGGTTTGGGCGAGGTGCTTTCACAGGCTGCGGCCAGCGAGGGGTCAGCAACTCCAGGCTGAGCCCAGCATGCACTGATTCTCTTTGCCAGGTCTCTAATCTCCTTCTGGAGCCAGCAAAAATAAAATAAAACAAAAGCCCGAGCTGTCTGCTTCAGGCAGCAGTGGAAATGAAAGAAAGCGAGTGCTTTGCCTATCACACCTGCCGAATTCCTCCTGGGCTCACCGACCTCACGGCAAGGTCTGGTCAAGGGGCACGGGAAAGTCCTCCTTGTCTACAAAAAGCAGGATTGCAACCCACGCAAAGGGCAGGATCCAGGGGAGGTTCACTAGCTGGACCGTGCCATGCACCACCGCAGTCCCAGATACTTCCTCGTGCAGTCAAAGCAACACGACGTCCAGGTAAGGGAACCAGTGAAGAACGAGGCCAGTCTGGTTGGCTGTCAGGTGCCACGTCTCCAAGCGAGTTAGAGAAACCACAGCTCAGCAGAGAATGGCTTCTCAGACACTTGCTCTTGCTTCCTCAGCTGGTTGAGCCAGGAAATCTCTGAAATGCTAAAGGAACTTGAGGGAGGGAGAGAGAGAGAGAGAGAGAGAGAGAGTCTTCCAATTGCTTATTCAGCCTCCAAATGACACAACTTGTGGGGCTGGGCCAGGCTGAAGCAAGGAGCCCAAAACGCGGTTCAAGTTTCCCACCTGGGCTACAGGGACACAAGGATTGGAGCCATCGCCTGCTGCCACACCAGGGTGCACGTCAGCAGGAAGCTGAACGCGAAACAGAGCCAGGAATCAACGCAGATGTTCTGATATGAGATGCGGGCATGCCACGCTTGGCAATGTGACTGCGCACCGAACGCCTGTCCCTCCACAACCTGTTTTAAAAGCAGATAAAATAGTGCCCTTAGGGTAAATAGGTACTTTGGGGAAGAAATCATGGAGCCAATCTAGGAACAATCGCTTTAATAATTATCATCAAATACTTGACCCGCCCCCCACCCCCAGTTCTGCCTCTTCCCTTGGGTAAGACACGAAGCAGCATTTAAGGTGGAGTCACAAATACCCAAGTATCTCCCATCTTCTGTGTTGAAAGTACTGCACAGGCCGGGGCCACGTCTTCCTGTGACAGGGGCTGGAGGTGCAATGACGTAGCCCGAACTACACTGGGAATGGAGATTTAGAAGTAGTCTCCCTTTAAGACTGTGGTGAGTCTGATTCCTGAGACATGACTCGGGTGGACCGTGTGATTGGATATTTTTAGAGAAGAAAATTAAGGAGAAAACAAACTTAGAATACCTGACAAAGCCACAGGCCTGCGTGTTAGGATACCTGACAGAATCAGTTCTTGCTGGATCCATCGCCTGTGCCCTTGACTTGGCTGCTCGGCTTCACCGTCGGCGCAGGTGCTCAGAGTGGATGCTCCACCCCTCAGCTCCTTCCCCACAGGGCTGGGGATCGGGTCCGAGTGCAGCAAACAGCAGCGTTTACATTGCCAGGCTACAGCTTTCCTGCTGTTGGCTTGGACATGTGTTTCTAAGACGTGGGGATCCAGTGTTCTGCTGGACAGACAGAAAATAGTAGGTCCAGAAGAAAACCGAGGCTTGCTACAGCCGGTGAGTGTGGGAGCTGGACCGGCCAACCACCACTCCTGACTTCAGTCTTCTCTCCCTGCACACGGGCATCAACCATAGTGACTTCAGCTCCAGGGGCAGACAGAGGCCCTAATGCCAGAGCTACGGAGCTCAACAACCCCGAGGACCCAGCTGTGGGCAGAGCTGCCCTGGAGATGCAGCATGCATGGATGATGTCCTTGGTCTTTGTCATGGGGATGTCCATGCTCTTTGTCACTCACTCCAAGGCCAGCTCAGATGGCATCACCCCCATTTTACACATGGACATATACAATGACACAGAGAGCCTCCACCCCTGGCTCACACAAAGTCCCAAACCCCCAGTAGTAATCCATGGAGTGAGCCAATGTTCCTGACTTCAGATCCTCAACAACACATGCCCAAGTCCGATTTGCTCTTCCAGGTGCGTTGCAGCTGCAGAGATAATTCACAAACAAGGAAATAAGCTATGCCGCAGGTTTGAGAGTAACACACGCTAAGAGGAAGCAGGAAGCAGGGAGGTGGAGAAGGAGTATCAGAGGTGAGACGAAGCAGACACATTAGGGCACGAGGCCAGCAAAAGTCACATACAATACACTGTGCTACCCCTATGCCTTCCCACACCCATCCATCCATCCATCTCCCCACTTACCCATCCAGCCACCCACCCACCCATCCAGCTACCTGTCTACCCATCTGTCCACCCACCCACCCATCCATCCACCTACTTACCCACCCATCCATCTACCCATCCACCCATCCATTCTCCTACCCACCTAACTAGACATCCACCCACCCACCCATCGACCTACCTTCCCACCCACTCACCCATCCATCCACCCATCCATCCACCCACCTATCCATCCACTCACCCATTCACTAATTCATTCATTCACATATTCCTTTATTCATCCTCCTTTCATCAGTCCACTAACTAACCAGAGATGCTTCCAGTCACCCGCCTGCTGTGGTTTGTATGTGTTTGTCTCCCCAAAGTCCACGGTGATTCTTTATAGTAACAGAAAACATAACGACATGCATTCAATGCTTATTCACTCAGCCACTGATTATCCACCTGTTTATCAGTGCATACAGACATTGTTTGATTTAATCACTTTTTTATTCATCAATTCATTTTCTTATCCATCTACTTTATTTCTTTTTTTACTTGTTCAAATAGTCATTCAATAACAGACATTCACCAAACTTCCTCACCATCCCTCAGCTCTAGGAAAAACAGTGAAGATGTGAACAAGGCCGTCAGCGGCAAATTTCCCAGGCTGTCCCCTGCTTGTCAGTGTTCAAATACGCTTTCTTTAAATGCTCATGTCCCTGTTGGAGCTTTTCATGGATACTGAGTGCTCGCACTGAGCTCCTGGGACATCAGACAACACAGCCCAGTGCCAGGGGCTTTATCACAGCCTAATACTACTATCAGCCTTAACCCTGTCACCTTGAACCAGAAATGAATAATGAACACCTCTCACAGTTAATATTCATCCAGGCTGTCTCCATACATCATGCACCTGAAGGCACAGTTTCTGTCTGGGTCCAGGAGCCCTGGGACAACAGTGGGAAGGGCGTGGGTGACTCCTAGGCACGATGGCAGGGTGAGTTCACACTCTGGAACGGAGTTTGCTCACCCAACCTCAAAACATAGCAAGATACATAAATTTGGAAAGAGAGAAATAGAGCAGACGTGACAAAAATCGGCAGCAAGATGAATATCCACGCGGAACTGAGGCTGAGCTGCCTGCTGTGGGATGGGGGTTTGTAAGCAGGCAGCGGCAGCTGGGAATATTTTTTCTTTAACTTAATAAAGACACAGTATTGTCATGTACACGTGCAATCGACATAGCATATTATTGATGAAATGTTTTATATACAATTTTGGAACTAAATCTTCAAATTCTAATGTATATGTTGCATGCACAGTGCATCTCAGTCCAGCTGGATTCCAGTGCTTAGTGGCCCATGCAGACAGTGGCCACTGAACTGGACCTGGCCGGGCCCAAGGGCAGTAGTGAGATGAGGTCCAATGGGAGTGAAAGGTGGGGAGTGAGGACGAAAGCCACATTTTCTGATCTGTGCGGAGTAAGACCACCAGGCGATGGCACGGAGCCTGGCACTTCTTATTTGATGGGACTTTTGAAGTCTATGTCCTTTCTAATCAGGAGGAACCCTAGGCCAGTGACGTGCTCACAATCCTTCACTCAGAAACAGAAAACGTGAGCCAGAACTCAGGGTGCTGAAAGCTGTGGCCCTCAGTGTGCACCTGCTGTCTGCCTGCATGTGAACCTGTGGAGATGGAAGCTTGTAGTCTGTGTCACTCTCACCCGGGATGTTCTCCCCTTTCTGCAACCACCCCCTGGCTTGCACGGTGACACAGGAGCTCCTTGGCCCATGTTGCGACCACCTACCAAAGAAAACCTTGTGCTATCCTTGCGCTGTTCTCTGGGCACACTCGGTTCTCCATCTCTTCTCCATCCCGAGGCCCCTGGGGAGGGGCTGCATCACTTCTGTAATATTTACTGCACGTGACAGACAAATGGATCCTCGGAGCTGCCACCAGAGAACCAAGACCCGGACATTAAAATGAATTACGAAGAAGTCGCACATGGTTTTCCTTGTTTGCATCATCAACCCTCCAGTAAATAACCCGAAAGCACTTAGCAAGGACACGAGCTGCTAGTGTAAATGACAAGACCCCTCCGTCACAGACAAAGCTCTGCAGGCTGGAGAGTCCTCCTGGAAGCGGGGCGGGGAGTTGGCAACCTGTGGCGCCTCGGGCGTGGCCGCCAGTCCCGCCTCCTCTCTGTGTTCCCTCCCTGTGTACACCGTAAAGCTACTGCCACCAGAGTTCACTCATCAGTGAGAGTCCCCTGACAGTTCAGGTACTTGTGCAGGCTGAACGCACTGTTGCTGTGTAGAAGCAAATGAGTTTATATTCGTTTATGTATCCACTTATCCACTCCAAAGACATCCCTGGAGCGTCTACACTGTGCCAGATAACCTGCTACAGCCTGGGGAAAGTTAGCCATGAGAAACCTCAACTCTTGCCTCCCAGAGCATGTAAACCTATGACTCCAGATTTCTCCCATTCCACATGGGGCAAATAGATCAAAAAAGAAGAGAGAGAGAAAGAGAGAGAGAGAGAGAGAGAGAGAGAGAGAGAGAGAGAGAGAGAGGTATGAATGGATGTTGGTGGAGAGCATGCTATGGGGACATCAGACAGGGGCATCAAATTCTGGATTCGGGTACCAAAGCAGCCCTTCTCGGAGGAAGAATTTTGTGAACTGAGCTTAGAAGGGTAGACAGTAGCATAGCAAGACAAAGATGTGGTCAGGCGCGTAAAGGTGTCCAGGAAGGGTGCAAACCTGAAGAAGGGTCAGGTGCCCCAGTAGTGCTGAGGCCTGAGAGTGGTCAGCTGCCTGGGGACCAGCAGCTGGGAGGCAACAGTGAAAGACCAGGTTTGTGCAAGCTCAGATGCGGCCGGCTCTTCCCCTGCCGGCTTAACAAATGACACCCGTGGGGTGGCAGGGGTGTGGAACAGCTGTTTAGACCTTGCCTACATCCTACCATCAGAGTGCCTGGTTGGAGTCCCAGCTCTGCTTCCAGTCCCAGCTTCTTGCTGATGTGCCCTGGGAGGCAGCCGTCAGATTCAGTACTTGAGTAGCTGCCGTGCACGTGGGAGATCTGGATTGAATTCCTGGTTCCTGACCCGGCCATGGCGATTGTGAATATTTGGGAAGTGAAACAAGTATGTAGAAGCTCTATCTTTATCATGTCTGTCTGTCTGTCTGTCTATCTATCTATCTATCTATCTATCTCTCTACCTATCTACCTATCTACCTATCTACCTATCCGCCTATCATCTCCGTCTTTCTGCTTTTCAAACAAATAATTATTTTTTTAATTTAAATGTACACATATAGATGGGGCTGGCGCTGTGGAATAGTGGGTTAATGCCCTGGCCTTAAGCACCAGCAACCCTTGTGGGCCCTGGTTTGAGACCCAGCTGCTCCACTTCCGATCCTGCTCTCTGCTATGGCCTGGGAAAGCAGTAGGAGATGGCCCAAGTGCTTGGGCCCCTGTGCCTGTGTGGGAGACCTGGAAGAAGCTCCTGCCTCCTCGCTTCGGATCGGCACAGCTCCAGCCTTTGTGGCCAATTGGAGAGTGAACCATCAGATGGAGGATCTCTCCCTCTCCCTCCCCCTCTCCCTCCCTCTCCCTCCCTCTCTCTCCCTCTCTCCCTCTCTCTCTCTCTCTCTCTCTCTCTCTCTCTCTCCCTCTCTCCCTCTCTCCCTCTCTCCCTCTCTCTCTGTGTGTGTGTGTGTGTAACTCTGACTTGCAAATAATTAAATAAATATTTAAAAAATAAAAGTACACATATAGAACAAGAAAGAAATAAGGCCCCTGGGAAAGTCATTGCCACTTCCCTGGTCTCAGCTTCTCCCTATGAGATCAGATTAACAATGAGCGCTGTTAGCAGGTTGTTCTGAGGTGTGAAGGAGCAGAAGCTGTATACCATAGCTCTGCAGTCCCGACCAAGGGCTCTGGCAAATCACGCCATGTCCCACGCAGACCGCAGACCGTGCACCTTCAAGGTGCCCTGCGGAGGTCTGTCTGCTCTGCTGGATGTAATAATAACCGTCATAAAGGGCCATTAGGAGTGTAAATGAAAAAATTCTTAGCACCATGGTAAAGCTCTTAAATATTAGCGATTATTTATTAGACAGCATATTAGACACACTACTGCTGTATATGATAGAATGTGGTGTAATTCCAACTACTGGAGCGTCCAGGAGCTGACGTCTCCATACCTTCGAACTTTTAGCAGAAAGAAGCAAATCAGCAGAAAGCCTCTAAGGTTTGCTGAGTTCGTGTCCCAGCAGCCAAGGGGCAAAGGAAGCTTCCGGAAGCTGCCACCCCCCACACACCCACCCGTGCTGTGGGGTGGGACTCGGAGGTGGAGACCTGGGCCGTCGCTCGGATTGTGCATTGGACTCTCCTGTCCAGCGAGGCCTCGAGCCGGATGGAAGCCTCTGATCAGTGGTTTGTGGGGACTCATCAGAAGCGTCCATCCTCACCCTGCCTGACCTCTGCCCCGCCTGCTGAGGCCGGGTCTCACCTTCCTCCACGCCTGGGTGAGACACCAAGGCAGAGAGAGGGAAGTGAGGGGAGGGAGGGTAGGAGGGGGAGAAGAGGGAGAGAAGGAGAGAGGGAGGGAGGAAGTGGGGAAGAGGGAAGGAGGGTGAGAAGGAGAGAGGGGAGAGAGAGAAGAGAAGAGAGAAAGAGAGGGAGAGAGAGAAGGAGGGAGAGAGAGAGAGGGAGGGAGAGAGAGAAGGAGGGAGAGAGAGAGAGAGGGAGGGAGGGCTGGGGGGGAGAGAGAGGGAGGGAGAGAGAGAAGAGAAGAGAGGGGGGGAGAGAGAAAGGGAGGAAGGGGGGAGAGGGAGGGAGAAAGAGGGAGATCAAAAAAGAAACAAGAAGGAATCCGAGGGAAATTGTGAGATTATTCATTGTTATCTAAACTTTTTCTTCCCTTTTCCCTCTTTAAAACTCACGTCAATCATTTTGTGATCGTTCTGGTTTGCTGGGAATTGAGGGTCAATACATTCTTTCTTCTATTCCAAGTTATAGAGAAATGAGAGGTTCTGAAATTGTTTTTTAAATTATAGCAAAAACCCGCTCAGCTTTGTGTTCAGAGCTCTGCTTCTTTACTCAAGAAGCATTCTTGAGAGTTCCCATCGCCTTCTTTATGCTTCCTGTGTGCACGTGTGCTCAGATGCACGTGTGTGCTCACACGATATGTGTGTGTGTGCGTGTGCAGAACAGAGGGAGTGGGGGGTCCGACCAGCACGTGCTGGATAGTTCCATTCTATCAAACCAGGATGATCTACATCCAATATAGACCCAGATCCAACGACATCATTATTTTATGATCCCCTAAACAAGTCCACAGCCCCGTTACAGCGATCCTATATCGGGGCCTGGAATGTTAAGCTTGCCAAACCTTCCATTTAGACCCTAAAACTGGGCTGCAACTAGCAATGCCATCTTCTCAGCTCTATCTGAGATTTGCCAATTAAAATTTTTTTAAGTCTAAATTTGGAAGCAGGTCATTAGCATATCATTATTGATGCCACATGCAAGCTATTTTTTCTTCTCCCTCCAAGAAAAAAAAATAAATAAGTCACAGCATTTCCAGCACACATTGGTTAATATACAAATTACCATTTCAATAACACATCATTATTGGATATGGACTGGCCCTCTCCAACGACTCCAAACTATTGTCTAATCCGAGGATGCGCGCTCCTGGCGGGAGCTTTTATTTACCCGTTAATATTATTGCTAATTTTTTCATCCCTGCCCCAAGCGGGGAAGCCGGTCTTTCCCACCAGACCTGACCACAATCCCCCCACCCCTCCTGAGGTCTTCGCAGTCCCACGCTCCTGACAGTGACCTCTGGATGGGGCTGCACGTTCAGGCGGGGGCTGGGGGGACAAAGGAGCATGTTTTCAGGGAAGAGGCTCAGTACGGTGGGACAGATGGATCTATGACATAAGCCCTTAATTAGGGCTGACCTCTCGGGAGACAAAAGGTGTGTACTCCCAGCCCACGGGCTCACCTGCTCCTGCACCCTGCCTTCACCCATTAGCTGCGCCCCTTTCCGGAGCCGGCAGAGTTTGGGGAGCCCCGCCTGTGTTCTGAGAGTGAAATCAGCAGTTTAGCATGAAATATTCTCAGCTGACAGATGGGAGAAGGCGGGTTGTCACGTCAATAGAATCTGATCCGATGCTTAGGTAAGACTTGGGGACAAAGATGGAATTGTTCCAGCATGGGCCAGCCAATGCGGTAGCGACAATCCCTCCTGTGTTTGTGGGATGGGGGTGGCGGCGGGGAGGAGAGCGGGGTGGGGTGGGGAAGGAGGAAGCAACCATGGCAAAGTGCACGTTCTTTCCAGAGCGCTTGCTTTTGTCACTCTGGGAACCGCCAACTACCCTGACAGACGCACTGTACGCACTCCATTTGGAAGATAAGGAATGAAGGCCAAGGAGTGAAACAATCACCAAACCTGTATCTGTCTGACCCCAAAGCCTACCCCTACCGGGGTCTGTGTTTCTGGGCCTCATGTCCCCAAGGCCACCTCTCCTCCCTGCTCCACTGCCGCCGCCCACAGGGTCTTCCAGTTGAGATGTCATTCAGCAAGGGACTGCTGGGTGCATGTGTGTGGCCCCCTTGCCTGTACCCAGCGACACAGCCACTGAGACTCAGACAAGAGTCTCCAACATTGCACCTGCCGGAGCCAGGGCACAAGCTCCAGGTCTTGTTTATTTCTTTGAGTGCAAAGCTCTCCCTCCACACAGTCGGCCTTCCTCTTCTGTTGGGCCACACAGCATCCGGGGCACAAAGGATTTGTCCCTGCTCCTTAATTCATCCTGATCCCGAGGGAAGCCTGCCACTCTCACGCTGGCTTCCGACACTCAGGTCCACGTCTAAGTTGTAGCTCAGACTGGGGAACCCAAGACCCTGAGAGGTTTAGGGACACACTAGGGGTGCTCAGCTTCGCCAGGCAGCTGGTCTCCTCATTCTCAGCTCAAGGCTTCTCCCCACACAGACTCCACTGGGCCGAGTGCCCTTCAAGTCTGGGCGCACACTGTAGGATCCTCATCGGCCACACTCCCTCTGAGGTTGTCCTTCCCACACTCAGTGTGTAAGATCCTACGTGCACTTGGTGCTTGTAATATCCCAGCATTCCCACTCACCCATGCAGAAGATAAGCCTCCCCTCCCTTCCTTTGCTTTTTAAAAGTATTGAAAAGTAACTCATACAGAAATGTTGCAAGAACAATAGAATTCCTATAGACCCGTGATTCAGATTCCCTGAGTTAATGTTGATCACATACAGTCTACCTTTCAGTGTGTGTGTGTATGTGTGTGTGTGTGTGTGTGTGTGTGTGTGGATGATGGATAGATGGATATATAGGTAGTCAATAGATCGGTGGATAAGAAGACAGACACACACATTTAGATATGTGCTGATAAAAATATAGCTGCGCACACACACACACACACACACACACACACACTATTAGTTTTTCTGAGTCGTTTGAGTGGCTTCCAGATAGAAGCTCCTTTACCCATACGGATGTGATGTATGGTTCCTAGAAATAAAGACCTTCCCCGACATCATCACAGAACAGATGACCAAAGTCAGGAGCGCAGTACGAATGTGGAACCGAGGTCCAATCCACAGACCTTGCTCAGATGTCACCAGTGTTGTCTATGTCATTGCTTTATGGCAGAATAAACTTAGGTCTTCGGGTCCAGGATAAAACCTAGGATCCCACGTTTCATTTCATTGTTCTGTCTCGTGAGTGTCCCGTAGTCAAGAACAATTTGTTTCTCTGGCCCTCGTGAATTCGCCATTTAGGAAGAGCATGGACCAGGTATTCCGGAGGCCAGCCAGGCCCTCTGATTCCAGGTTGCCTGTTGTTTCCTAGAGATTCGTCCCGGTGATGCGTTTCTGATGTGAACACCTCAGGGGGACGTCGGGTCTTCCACGGTGCAGGGGGGGCGGGGCAGCCGGAACCATGGCTGCCAGGGGGTCGCTGACGGCTGTGTTTAGGTGCCATCTGCCACATTTCTCCACCGGGGAGCTACTCCTTATCACTCTTTTAATTAGTAAGCATACTTTTAAATTTTTATTCATTTATTTATTTGTTTAAAAGGGAGAAAGAAAAAGACAGAAACTTCCATCCACTGCTCTATTCCACAAATGCCCACAGCAGCTGAGGCTGGACCAGGCCAGCCACTCCATTCGGTCTCCCACGTGGGCTGCAGAGACCCACGGACTCGAGTCTCTACCTGCGGCCTCCCAGGAGTATTAGCTAGAAGATGGAGCAGTGGAAGCAGGACTGGACTCCAGGCACCTGACATGGGACAAGGGCGTCTGAAGCGGTCCCTTAACTCGTGGTGTGACAATGCTCATCCCAAGCCATCTTTTGTCAAAATTGATTGAGGGTGGGCCTGCACCGTGGCACAGTGGGTTGATCCTCTGCCTGTGGCGCCAGCTTCCCATATGGGTGCTGGTTCTAGTCCTGGTTGCTCCACTTCCAATCCAGCTCTCTGCTATGTCCTGGGAAAGCAGTAGAAGATGGCCCAAGTGCTTGGGCCCCTGCACCCGCGTGGGAGACCCAGAAGCAGCTCGTGGCTCCTGGCTTCAGATCTGTGCACCTCTGTCAGTTGTGGCCATTTGGGGAGTGAACCAGTGGAAGGAAGACCTCTCTCTCTATCTCTCCTTCTCACTGTCTGAAACTCTACCTCTCAAATAATAAATAAAAACTTTAATAAATAAATAAATAAAATGAACTGATGGCATGCACATAGCTATGTTCCCCCCACTCTGATGCTTGCTGGCTCTTGCCTGGGTCAATCACGCCTATGACACTTGCCAAGTGGTCATTCTCTAATTGATTTTCTTGCCTTCATCTTATTTTCTATTCACTCTCTTGCTCTCACGTACGCAGTTGTTGATGTTGGTGTAGTCTCAGGGATCCGTCCTTCCACAGTGGGTGGCCTTCTTTCATTCTCTCTTGCACACACACACATGCACACACACACACGTGCACACACACATATGCACACACAAATGCGCACGCACATGCACACACGCACACACATGCACATGCACACACGCACACGTACACGCACACACATGCACACACATACACACGCACACACACATGCACACACATACATGCACACGCACACACATGCACACTCAGAGAATACAAATACTGCGCAAGTGGCATGAGGGCAGGGTCAAAGCCACATGATGAGTTTGCAAGTCTGACCTCCAGGAGAGAACTGCTGCGCGCAGGCCGGGGAGGCCGGAGCGTGCCGGCTGCTAAAAGGCCCTGTGGTGGGGCTCACTGTCGCTCCTGCCCTCTGCAGAGAGGCTTCATATCTGCTTCTTGGACAAACAGATCAATACAAGCTTTTTAACATCTTCAATGAGAGCTCATTAATGCTCTCCGGGTGTCCTCCCGCGGCCGGGCTGACCTGGGAGGGGGGAACTGAACCGCCGACACATAATTATCTCTGGGATAACACTTCAGATCAGCTCCTGGCAGAATGTGAATTGTTTTCTTAATTATCCAGGACAGCAGCGAGGAGCGTGCCGACTGACGGAAAACGCACAGCGATGTCTCGGCAGCGCGGCTCAGGCCTGTGTGTCGGGGTAAAGGCTCAGGGACCCGAGTGTTGGGCTTCTCCTCCTCGCACCCTCTGTCTCCCAGTTGCTCACTGAGGCCCCGCAAAGAGGTTGAAAGCTTCGGTGTATCAAGGAGGCCAGCGTGGAGAAGGAGCCGCGGGCAGCCCATCACTTCAGGTGGTCGGAGCCCCGGCAGGTGGCCCTAGGCCCATGCCATGTTGCTCAGCTCACAGAATGGCTTTGGCCAGTTGACATCAGCTTTTCCGGATTTTCCGGATGCTGGGACAACCGGCAGTGCTGTGTGTGTTACGAGGATCCTGGGGGACCTCGCATTCTATGAAACCTCACCTGAGAGCAGTTCCATTGACAGTTACAGCACATGACAGTCTGTTTTGCCCAAAAAGTTTATTCTTTTTGGACTACAGGAATCTTCAGGGTTCGGCGCTGTGGCGTAGTAGGCTAAGCCTCCACCTGCAGCACCGGCATTCCATATGGGCACCAGTTCGAGTCCCAGCTGTTCCTCTTCTAGTCCAGCTCTCTGCTATGGCCTGGGAAAGCAGTAGAAGATGGCTCAAGTCCATGGGCCCCTGCACCCATGTAGGAGACCCAGAGGAAGCTCCTGGCTCTGGGTTCAGATGAGCCCAGCTCCAGCCTTTACAGCCATTTGGGGAGTGACTCAGCAGATGGAAGACCTCTCTCTATCTCTCCCTCTTTGTCTGTAACTCTATCTCCCAAATAAATAATAATAATAATAGAAACTTAAAAAAAAGAATCCTCAACATCTTTTTGACCCAGCTACCAGGAAGCTCAAGGCAAGATTGCAAATTCAACTTGCTTTAGGTGGGCCTTACCCCTGTGTGTCTACAGTCGTGGTACGTTGGAGAGACTTCTGCTCCCGCTGCGAGGCACAGGGCATTTTTCTCCTTCAGCGACTGGGGCGATTACTCAGCTGGCGCCGGAGCGAACTCCAGAAGCCCAAGCCCACGCTGAGTGAAACGGGCTCTCACTGGCTCTCCAGAACCTGCTCCTTACCCAGGCGTGGCCTGATGCAGAGGCCAGCGCACTGACTGCGAAGAACAGGAGAGTGGGGCTGAGCGGGCGTCCTCTGAGTTAAGACACCTCTTGAACACTCGAATCCCACGGAAGGGCCTGGGTTTGAGCCCCGGCTCTGCTCCGGGTCCAGCTCCCTGCTAATGTGTGTCCGGGAGGCAGCAGGCGAAGGCCCAAGTAGCAGATGATTTCTGTCACCCACACGGAAATCCTAGATTGAGCTCCGTGCTCCTGGTTGAGCCTGGTCCAGTGCCAGCGATTGCAGACATTGAGGGAGTGAACCAGCGGATGGGAATGGACTCTCTCTCTTTCTCTCTTTGCCTCTTAAATAAAATAAATACACGGCTCTCTGCTGTGGCCCGAGAAGGCAGTGGAGGATGGCCCGAGTGCTTGGGCCCTGCACCCCATGGGAGACCAGGAGAAGAACCTGGCTCCTGGCTTCGGATCAGCGTGGTGCGCCGGCCGCAGCGGCCATTGGGGGGTGAACCAACAGAAAAGGAAGACCTTTCTCTCTGTCTCTCTCTCTCACTGTCCACTCTGCCTGTCAAAAAAAAAATGAAAATGCGAGTAAGGATCCCCAAAAGGACGTTTCTTAGATCCTTAATCATAATAATGAAAATTTCACCAATACTAAGAGCAAATAATTCTAAAACATCAGGCAAACTTGAAACATGATGGAAGAGATAGGAGTGCACCTATTTAAAATGTTTGGCAAGAGATTTGACACTGAAGAATGAATATTGTACGGTGTTATTTAAAATATACACAATACATGCATGATGGCTTCGTTTATGGAAAAAATATAGAATAAAACACACACTAAAAATGCTAACAGCCATTTCAACTAGACGATTTATTTATGGGAAATTGTAATTTTTGTCTTATACTTGTCTGCATTTTCTAATTTTTCTCCGATGATAAAATGCTACATAAGTAGAAAGAAATATTTTGGAAAAAGAGGTAAGACAGCATCTTCCAGCTTTCAAAGCACACTTTCTAGTCGGCTCATCCGGGAAGTGTTTCTTTCCTGGACCCTGCTTTGCTCTTGGGACCCATTTGATGCCCGTTGGGCACATTTTCCATCCTCACATCAACCTTTTATTATTTTTTTAAATATTTATTTATTTATTTGAAAGCCAGAGTTACACAGAGAGGAGAGGCAGAGAGAGAGAGGAGAGAGAGAGAGAGAAAAGAGAGAGAGAGAGAATGAGAGAGAGAGTCTTCCATCCACTGGTTCACTCCTCAGATGGCTGCTGGCTGCAACAGCCAGGGCTGGGCCAGGCTGAAGCCACGAGCCAGGAGCTTCATCCGGGTCTCCCATGTGGATGGCAGAGACCCAAGCATGCGGGCCATCCTCTGCTGCTCTCCCAGGCCATTAGCAAGGACCTGGTTAGGGAGTGAGGTGTTTAAGGGCCGGGACATTTCTATCAAGTTGGGGACAGTAGGATGCACTGCACTATGGCCTGAATGCCTACTGTGTGCTGGTCTCCTGGGGAACTCAGGACCCGGGTCCCAGGAGCCACGGGCTGGTGCTCACTGGCAGTTGGCACAGACGCTCAGAGAAGGAGGCACCCTCAGGCACAGATGCCTTCCCACGCGTCGTGGAGATAAGATGCCATGAAAGCAGAGAGGCCGATGGGCTGGCCCAGGCCACGCAGCCCTAAGCACCACGCAGCCCATCAAAGGAGGGCAGGCGTCTGCCTCTCAGCCTCTGCTCTTTGTTCCCCGCCTGGCGCCTAGAACTGTGCCAAGTGCTGCACATTCCACATTCGTCCACTGGTCTCCTCCCCAGGGCCGGCTGGACAGTGAGGCTGGGAAGCTTGAGCATGGGGCTCCGACGGCTCCAGTTGCAGAGGCTGGGGCGGCCGGCTGACCCTGGCGGGGGTTAGCGCCCTGTCAGCAGGTTTGGAATTGGGAAGATTCGCTCCCAGGATCCAGGGCTCTGCCATTCCCTGCCTTTTCTTCCTGCTACCCAAAGACTCTTGAGTGCAGAGGGAGGACCAGCACATCGCAGGGTGAGTGGGGAGCCCAGGCCCTGGCAGCAGACCAAGGCGAGAACAGCTCCCATCTTCCTGACTCCATTCCTCCGGGGACAGCATTCTCTTGTCACCCAACCCCCACATGCGAGCTGTCTCTGCAGAGGTGAGGATGTGGCTCTTAGATACGGGAACTTTATCCTGATCCCTTCCCACCCAGGGTATCGGAGCCACCTGTCTCCTCATCTGCTACAGATCTTTTCATTTTTTATTCCATTTCTGCCACAACCCTAGGAGGTAATTAATACTCTTCCCATTTGAAAATTAAACTATTTTTATTTATCTGAAAAGCAGAAAGAGACAGAAAGACGGAGCGCACGCCTCCATCCACCTGTTCACCCGTCACTGGTTCACCTAGCGACAGCTGGGGCTGGATCAGGACAAAACCAGGAGCCAAGGACTCACTTCAGCTCTCCCATGTGAGTGGCAAAGATCTCACGTGACTTTCGGCCTCCTGGGTGTGCAGAAGCAGGAAGCTGGAGTTGGGAGATTAGGGCCGGAACGCTGGCATGCCAAGTGGGGTCTCAACCATTGCACCAGGCGTCTGCCAGCATCCCCATTTTATAGATGGGAGGATAGTGTCGGGGTCCACAGCGCATCTGGTCATACAGAGCAGGTGGCAAACGAGCGCTTAACTCGAGGTCCATCTCCAACAGGTGCACCTGCCCGGGGTTGGGGGGGGGGTCCCAGGCATCCCCCTCCCTCTGCGCTGGTCTGGGCTCACTGGGATAAACTGGTCTCAGTCATCAGGAGCTTCTGAATAACCCAGTTCCGTCCCTCCCAGGGGGCCGTCTTCACCCGAAAGCCCCAGATCCCCAGGAGAGGCTCCCTGGGCCTCACTGGAGGGGGGTCTGGTGAAGCAGAGAGAACAACTTGTAAGAGATTTCCCCGATGACCCGGCTCCCTCCTCATACAAATTCCCCCAAACCTGTCCCCCAGCTCCCCCTCCTGGGCTTGCAAAAGGCTTGTGTGCCTTCTGCCCCTCCCCACAGGAGGAGGAGACATCCCTGCCCCTGGGCCCCAGTCCCCTGTTGGTCTGAGGACCCTGCAAGGGCCCCCCTCCCCAGGCCTCTCTGGAGACAGGGGATTGGGCCTGGCGGGTTGTGGGGTGAATCCAGGTGGGTATTTTGGTGAAATCTAGGCAAATTGCTTTACGGAGCTGGTGGGTCGTGCCCAGGGGACACCTGTGCCTGGCTCTGTGAGCCTCCATGGGTACCCAGCTCAGCTCACCACCGCCCCTGAGTGTTCCTCCAAACACCTGCTCTGCACCAGCCTTGTCAAGGCGAGAGCTTGGGGTGGGAACCAACGTGTCCAGCTGTCACAGCACACAGCCTGTGGCATCGTGGGATGGAAATAAGGCAGCCAGCACCTGATCGGGGCAGAAATTTTAATCTCAGCACTTTGCGTCCGACGCTGGGGGGGCAGCCCGCGGGCCCCAGCCACCCCGTGGCTCTCCGAGTCATGCAGCCAGCAGCTGCCATCCCCGAGCTGCCTTTATTATTATTATTTTTACTTCGGGGAGGGGGTAGGGAAAAAGCTGTGCTATTTTTGTCGTGTGTTCAAAGCTGTTTTAGTGCAAGCATTTAATTATACGTATTTTCATCATTTCTCCTGCTCTGACACACTAATTAAGGACGCTCTAATTCAGTTTCCGTAGCACCGTCGGCTTACCCTGTAAAAACATTTTACCATTTTTGTACAAATAAAAAACGAAAAGGTAAAGGTAGCGACGCACGTGGTTGTCATCCCACTCGCGCCCCTCACTCTGCCACCCTCCTCTTTGTCACCCTAAACTTAGGCTCCTGGTTGTTTTATGGACAAAGGGACAGCATCTGCCCCAGCCCCTGTGCCGGCCCAAAGGGAGCCAACTCCTAAAGCTGCCTTCCAGTGTAGCCCTCCGTCCAGCCCCACGCGGGCGGGCACAGGAGGCGGGGCGTGCCCCGTGACAGGAGCGTGCCACGGGGTCGTCAGTCCACCCTGGCAGGGGGCAGGCACAGGAGGCAGGGCATGCCAAGTGACCAGACTGTCCCGAGTGACAATCTGACCCTGACTGAAGGGCTCAGCTCCGATTCCTCCCTCGGCCTTTCTTCCCCCAGGCTGTGAGGAGCATCCGTGCCACGGTGGGTGGGAGGGCCCAGGCAGCCCCACGCAAAGGCCGCCCCTCACCTTAGCTCTCTGGTCCCACTCCCCTCAGTCCTTCCTCTGGTCCCTGCTCCCAGGCACCCCATCTGCAGGCTGCTGGCTGCAGGTCCAGGATGTGCCCTTTGACACAGGAGCACACACTTCCCGGCTGGAGGCCCCACAAAGCCACAGCAGTCGCCCCCTGCAGGGTGGGGCAGGGGGAGGCACAGTCTGGTCTTGAGAAGCCTTGGGGAGGGCACAGACTGCTCCCTCTGCAGCCCCTCCCCCAGGGCTGAGCACCTGTGGGCAAGCAAGGGAGATCTGGGAAAAGGAGAGCGAGAGTGGTGGCTCCTGTTCCCCTCCAGAGGCCAGCAGTAGCGCAGGGAACGCCCTGAGGAAGTGACACTGGCATGACAAGACAGAGCAAGGAGAGAGACAGACAGACAGACCCGGGAGAGGGAGCGGCTCCAGGTTCCTCATGGAGGACGGTGGGCTGGCGTGTGGCGCAGCTGGTGACGCCGGCACCCTGTGTCAGGGCGCCTGTTTGAGTCCCAGCTGCTCTGCTTCTGATCCGGCTCCCTGCTAGCGGCCTGGGAAGGCAGCAGGTGATGGCCCCAGCGCTTGGGCCCCTGCACCCTCTTGGGAGATGCAGATGGAGCTCCAGGCTCCTGGCTTCGGCCCGGCCCAGCCCCAGCCGTTGCAGCCATTTGGGGAGTGAACCAGCAGATGGAAGAACTCTGTGTCTGTCTCTTTGTCACTCTGCCTTGCAAATATATAAAATAAATCCTAATAAATTAGAAATAATTTTTACAAGGCACAAGGACGTTCACGACGCTGTGCTACCACCACGCACTGGACTGTTTATTCTGAAAGGGGGAATCTGCTCTGGATTTTACCGTGGTTGCTAAAAATGCATTTCCTAGATGGAATTTAAAAGCACAGGGGGCCGGCGCCGAGGCTCACTAGGCTAATCCTCTGCCTGCGGCGCTGGCACACCAGGTTCTAGTTCCGGTCAGGGCGCCGGATTCTGTCCCTGTTGCTCCTCATACAGGCCAGCTCTCTGCCGTGGCCCAGGAAGGCAGTGGAGGATGGCCCAAGTGCTTGGGCCCTGCACCTCATGGGAGACCAGGAGAAGCACCTGGCTCCTGCCTTCGGATCAGCGCGGTGCACCGGCCGCAGACCAGGCAGGGCCACGCTGCACCTGCTCCTGGAATTCTGCCTGGCATTGCCCCCTGCCCCAGTGGGGTCCCCCCAGCTCTCCCTGGGTACACATTCCTCGTGACTCATCTCCAGCCTCTTCTCTTAAATAATGTGTTTACTTATTTTCACTCTGTCTGAAAGGCAGAGAGACAGACACAGAGAATCTCCATCTGCCGCTTCAGTCCTCAAATGTCTGCAACAGCTGGGGCTGGGTCAGGTCAAGGTCAAAGCCACAAGCTCAGAACTCAATCGGAGGCTCCCCTGGAGGTGGCAGGGCCCTGAGTCCTTGAGCCATCACCTGCCGCCCCCTAGGGTGCACGTGAGCAGGAAGCCGATCAGGGCTCCAGCCCAGGAACTCCAGTACAGGATGCGGATGCCCCGAGCAGTGCAGGGGCCGAACTGCAGCTGACACACGCCGCCCCAGCTCGAGGCAGCCCCTCTGTGACCTTCCCTGTGGACGGGTCTCACCTCTGCTTGGCACTGGTCTCATGAATCCACGTGCTGGTGTTTGCAAATGACCCTCCCATTCCCCCCGTGTCAGCACTGCCCTCTCTGAGGAGCTGACCCAGGGCACCAGCGGCTGTCAGGACCCACCCAGGAAGCAAGCAGGGACAGTGGGGTCCTTGCAGCCGGTGGCTGAATCCGCCTACACAGAGAGGACCCTGGCTGCTCTAAGCACCTGTGACGTCTACACCACGCCTCTCTGTGGTTCTGTTAGCCTCCGCAGCCATGCTTCTCTGTCCCGTGTGGCCACCACAAACTGCTGGGCACTAGAACCGAATCTGCCCAAGGGATCAGCCCTCAGGCTGGCCAGCGCGAGATGACCTCGTGAGATCCCTGCAGGATTAGTGTCCCCACCCTGGACAGAGCCTGAATGAACGAGCCGGGACCCCCTATCTGCAGCTGGTGGGGTCCCAGCTCTGCTCCGCTCCCAGCTTCCTCTCATGTTCACGCTGGGGGCAGCAGGTGACGGCTCGGGAGTTGCGCCCCTGCCACCCGCATTGGAGATCCAGAAAGAGCTCTGGGCTCCCGGCTTCAATCTGGCCACGTTGTGGCTGTTGTGGTCATCTGGGGGAGTGACCCAGCAGATGGGAACTCTATCTTTCCACCTTTCAAATAAATAGTTTTTCAATAGAGCCAGAAGTTTTATCCAGAGTTGGGAGAGATGAAGCAGAACATGGAATCTCTACGTAGAGAAAGAGCAAGGTAGCAAGTGGACGACAGACTAAGGTGCCATGTTTAACACGGACACCCGTGGGAACGGCCACCTGCCCTGGGGTGCCTGTTAATGGCCTTGGAAGTACAAGACTCACACCGACCCCAAGGCTAGAACATCCCCGACCCCCCCGAGTTTGGAGAGAAGCTGTTGCTGGTGGCCCTTGGCTTATACCCAAACCAGGAGAGAGGCAAACAATGCCCCAGCCCGCTCCTGCAGGTCTCTTGACTCCAGGAGACTTCCCAAACAGACTGACCCGAAGCCGAAATGAGGTCTAAGCTGCTGATCGCAAGGCTGGCTCGGCCACTCCGGAGCAGCAGTGCCGGCGCGGCTGCCGGAACGCCGTATAAACGGGGATTAGGAAGTCTCGGCTGCCTTCGGCCGCGGCAGCTCCGTGTGACTATTAAAAGGGACGGATTAATATCAGGTTTCAGGGATCTGGCTGCTCACTGATACTGCTTAATTATCCAGATAAGTGGTCGGCATCGGAGCGCGAGGGGCTGCATAAATCTCAGGGCTATCATCTTTTTTTTTTTTTTAATTCCCTCTCCTCTTTTTTCTTTCTTTCTTTATTTTATTTTGGAAAGAAAGCACTATGTGAAGTGTCTCCGAGATTAAATTTTGGACACGGATGCCAACCTTGGCTGTGTGGGTTTGGGGGGCTGTCCTTAGGCCCATCAGAGGAGGACAAGTTATTGTGGCCCAGGTGGTGACTGGCCGCCTGCTCCCACCCCCACCCCCGTGTCCCGTGTGCCCTGGGATCCAGGGCCTCCCTCTGTACTGAGGGCCCCTGCGCCCACTGATGGGAGTGGGAAGTGGGCCGGTCTCTCTCGCAGGGTCACGTCACAGGCCAGAAGCATCTGCTCTCGAGCTCGGGGGGTGCGGGGGTGCCCAGGGCAGACTCTTGGGCGGGGAGCCCGCCCCTGCGCCTCCAGCCTTCTGCTTGCCTGGTAACTCAATCCTGTGCAGGCTCCTTTTCCGTCTTCTCCTCGAGCCCCTGCGATTACCCCCGTCACCCTGATTAGCGCTGTCTGGCTCAGAGGCACCCACCTGAGGCTGGGATTAAGGATCAAAGGCCACTGGGCCGGGTGGGGCTGCCTGGCTGCCCCTTCCCTGCCTATAAACACCACGCAGCTCTCCTCTCTGCCCATCTGCTCCTTCTCCTAATGAGGCCGTAACCGTCAGGCACCGACCGGGGCTGCTGCTCCCTGCCCCCTGGAGAAGCCCTGGGCTCCGCTTGGCACTGTGCTCAGACCCTGACCTGCCTCTCTCTGCACAGCCGTCCCCCGTGCCGCCCGCAGCCCTGCACGGCACCTGCCAGCCCCCAGGGCCCAGTGCACCAGACCGCTTCTCCCCACTGGGCAGGGGCCTCCAGGGGCTTGCTCCTTGACTTCACAACGTCACGTCTGAACCGCCGATGTTCTAGAACTTCACTGCGCATCGGGCTGGCTGGGAGGGATTGAACAGGAGCTGCACAGCGCCCCCCCCGGGGGGGGGTTCCATTCAGCCGGTCCAGGATGGAGTGTGGGGTCCGGGAAGGCCTGGGGGACAGTGTGGTCATCCCAGCGGGGCCGGCCCAGCCCTGCACACGCTACACTCGTCTAACCCTGGCGCATCCCAGCCGGCAGCGGCCGCCTCTCGCTTCATTGGCAAGAAAGCAGAGACCTGCAGCATGCCAGGGCCACAGCGAGGGGTGGCCAAGGACGCGGCATCTCAGAGGGACCCTCAGGAGGGGGCGGGGGGCAGGAGGGAGACGGAAACCGCAGGGGAGCGGAGGAATGGGGACTAGGAAGAATTCACAGGCCCCGGTTCTGTGGTTCCGGCCTTTGCTGAGTGTCGGCCTCCTGTTCTGGCTGCGTGGGGCGTGGCCACGGGTCCCCAGGGACTGCGCTGGGTGAGGGTGCTGCCTGCTCCCTCGGCATCTCTCAGAGCGCCGGGGCCAGTGCGCGGTGTTTCCCGAAAATACCCTGAGGAAGAGGAGAGAACGGTGCAAGATAGTGCACAAACCATCTGCGCGCGTCGCGGATTTATTTAAATTAAAGAGATTAATGTATTATTATTAATTATTATTTAAAAGATCAGTCAATTTATTAAATATTAATATTTATTTATTAAAGAGGTTCATTTATTTAAATTAAAGAGATTAATGTATTGTTAATTAATTATTATTAATTAAAATTAATTAATTAACTTATATTTATTTATTTATTAAAGAGGTTGATTTATTTAAATTAGGATATTTCTTTAAATCTCTTATCTGAAAGTGGAAGCCGGAACTCAGGTCCAGACCCAGCTCTGTGCTCGCTCTAGCGCCGCTTCCCACGCGAGTTCTTATTTTTTCCTTTTTTTTCACGTGGTTCTCTCCAGATCAGTGACTTCGGCAAACAGTCACTGCGGGCCTACTGTGCGTGAGGCACTGTTCTGTCTAGACGCTAGGTGCTGAGAATGTCCTGGGAAGGAAAATGAAGTGAGCTCCGAGAGCGTGAGGGCGGCGGTGCTGGGGGCTTTGTGGGGTCGGGAGCTGCTGGGAGAACGAGGTGATCCACGCAGGGCCGGGAGGAAGAACTTTCTGGACACACGGAGCAACACACGCAGGCCTTCCCAGGTCGGGCAAACCTCGTGGGGACCGAAGATGGGGACCCTCAACTGTGGACAGTTTTGTCCCCCAGGAGAATTGGGGCTGCCTGGTGTTAGTGACGCGGTCTGCTGGGTAGAGGCCGCCCTGTGTTGCACACAACAGCCTCATAACAGAGAATCGCCCAGCCCCGAATGCCAACAGCACTCCCTTAGGGACAGTGTGGCTGAGTGGTGTCCTGTTGGCCTGCTGTCACCAAACACGTGAGCCACGCCACTAGATCAGGAAGTCAGTTCTATTTTGGCTCCCAGCTCTGGAGGGGCCACGTCCGAAGAGCGTGACGCAGGTTCTTCGAGGGCCCCCTGGGGGGCATCAGGACGCAGCAGGGGCTGGCGTGTCTGTGTGGTTTTCTCCAGGGAGCCACCAGGATTCCATCATGAGGCCTGGGGTGGGGGGGCCTCATCTAATCCCATCACTCTGCCCAAGTCCCACCTCTAAACAGCACCGTCGGGTTAAGTGTTCACATCTGAATACCGCTAGCCTGAGACTGGGGGATAAAGCTCCAACATGAGTACAGGAAAACAAACAATATCGACACGGCAGCGGTGGACCCTGCAGGGCTGGGGGCTGGGTCACCAAGAGGAGGAGCTATGAAGAGGAAGACCCTGGTGAGTGTAGGGGGGGCAGGAAGGAGGGAACGGCCACTGGTTCAGGTAAGAGTCAAGGTCAGCCTCCTGACCTCCACAGGGTCTCCCGCCTGGAAGGGCCCCGTGCCTGGGCTAACACTCTGCTCTCACCCTCCCTGGGGTCCCCTGTTTTGCACAAGGGACCTCCCGTGTGTATTTTGTACCAGGCCCCGCAGAGTTCGCACACGGATCTGAGAGATGACGAAGTTAAGCTGCAAGAAGTGAGAGGCCTCGGCTGGTGAAATCTATCAAGAATTTCTTTTTATTTCTTTCTATCGCTTAACAATAATTAATCCATGACCCAATGCTTGCAATTCTATTTGTGTTTCTAGTTATTCACAAGCCAGATTTTATATATTTGATAGTCACAGGAGGGTTCCCATTATTCTGTTTTGCAAATTTGTGAGATAATGGTGTTCTGGTTTCCTTTCATATTTTCAGTCTCTGTCCAAAGTTCTGATCGTCCACATGACCAGTTCCCTTCATTATTTTTAGTTTCTCTGTCTTTGCTTGAGCTTAAGCTGTGTCACCAGATAAGACTACATTATCCTGTGCAAGGGGCTGCGTTTTGATTTTGTTCATTCTGTTATAAATTATTACTCTGTCTCTAATTTTATTACTTATTTCTGCTCCTTATTTTTATTTTGTCTGTCTTCTTTTTCAATGTTTATGTTTACATTTTTAAATGTATTTTTAAGTTTTAGGTCATCAGTTTTTGTCTTCCTCTTTTCTAATAAAACCAATTAGGGCTATTAATTTCCCTTTAAAACTTGCTTTAGCTGCATCTCATAACTGTGGATTATGTTCACATGGTGATTTCACTCTAATTATTTTCAGGCTCCTGCAGTGACTGCTCCTCCGGCACTTATCTGTGGGTGTGATTTGTTTACATGGAAGCCACTCGGGCTTTCCTAGACTGAAAGAGGCAAAAGCAGACATGCGCAGTTCTGAAGATGCTGCGGTAGCATCCATAGTCCTGGGACGGGGACTCAAACGTGGCACAGCCGTGGTCAGACTTCCGTGGAATAGATGCACCCCCTAGAAAAGGCACTGGGTGTTGGATCTGCGGGGCCAAAGGAAGCTGGAGTCTGAAAAACGCTGCTCTTCCTAGGATGAGGTTGACGGATACAGGAAGAGCGGAAGTCACAGCTTCCAACCCCCTCCCCCAGTGCCTCCTCCTGGTCAAAGGTCAGACAGGGATGCATGGAGAATCCCCAGCCCAGAGTCAGAGCAGATTACAGTAAGTGTTTCTGAGCTGGACGCCAACAAATATGTAGCCGACAAAATGCACTTCAAATCTGTGTCAGCTGCTAACATCTAACGCATGTCCATTTATTTGTGCACCAAGAGTAGAGTTTCCCCTGGAGGAGTTAAAACCGATATTGGTCACGATCACCCAGATGGGGGAAGCCAGCCTCATGCACCTGCTGTGAGCTGGTCTGGCCAGCCCTGCCCAGCAGCAACAGTGAGTCCTATCTGTAATTCAATGTCTTCTAGTAGCTATCATAAGGCAAATAAAATGAGACCAGTAAAAATCAATTTTAGTACTATAATTTACTTAATAAATCCAATAATCAAAGCTTTCAACATGTAAAAACATAAAATATAAATGTTTTCTTTTTTAGTACTAATTCTCCAATATTCAATGTATTTTATATTTTTAACTATATTGCAATACAGGTACTAAATTTTCAACAGAAATAGTTGTTCTGTGTTTAGATTACATAAAATCACATTTGAAAAAGTCGATTCACTGATTCAGGTTACTTCACATATACTTACATTTTTCATTGATTAAAAATATTTTAAATTATATTCATTATAATCAAATAAAATTAAATACTCGCATCTGCAGCCTCATTTCAAGTTCTCGAAGGCGACATGTAGTTGGCGGTTCCCATGCGGGTCGGCACTGTTGTAGAACTGCTAGGAAGGGCAGACTGAGGGGCATGTGTGTCGGAGTCTTGTTGGGGCAACCAGCAAAGCAAGTGATTTTTTCTGGGCTTTGGCAACTAAATACAAGTATAATTTTCTGAGTTTCTGAATAGGAAATCATAGACTCTTAAAGGATTTTCAATGCCTTTCTGCATTTTTGACAAAGGTTATGGGTCTAAAAGATAGCATTATCTTCTTCTTTTTGATATTCAACTACCTAGTCCATCCTTCCATCCACTCACTTATCCATCCATTCTCCCTCCATCATCCATCCATCCATCATCCATCCATCATCATCCATCCATCCATTCATCCATTCATCTATCCATCCATGCATTTATCCATCCATCCATTTACTCATCTATCCACTCTTTTTTTCTTGTTGTAGATGATCACTCAACACACATTTGCTATGTACTAGGCGCTGTGCTAGGCTCCAGCAACAAAGATGAATAATAAGACACAGTGCTTACAATCTGGTAGGTATAGCTATCTACATAGCAGGTTTTTGCAATTTGAGGTGATAATATAGCAGGGAGAGAGGGAGAGAGGAAGAGAGAGAGAGAGAGAGAGAGGGAGGGAGAGAGGGAGAGAGAAAGGGAGAGAGAGGGAAAGAGGGAGAGAGAGAGGGAGAGAGGGAGAGAGAGAGAGAGGCAGGGAGAGAGGGAGAGAGAGCAGGAGAGAGAAAGGGAGAGAGAGGGAGAGAGAGAGGGAGAGGGGGAGAGAGCACCAGCGAGCGCACACAGGTGCGACAAATCCTTCTGATAAGCATCAGGGAACTTCTGGGAGAGACAACAACAAGCAGCCTTGCCTCAGACATCAGGGGTGGTGCGGGTGGGACTGTGGGTGCGTGGAGACGGAGGAGGTGCGGTGAGAACAGAATCTGGAGCTTGTGCCTGGATGGCCCAGGCAAGGTGTTTGAGTTGAGTGGTGCAGTTCTTCTGCCAGGTGTTGGGTGAGAAGTGGCAGGGCCAGACATGTGCCTGGAAAAGGCAGCCAAGGGAAGCAGACACAACACAGAGCGGAATCGAAGACTCCAGGCTTTTCTGCGATATCGTCTCTGAATCGCTCCGTGAGTTGGTTGATTTGCAGTATCCTGAATGCAGATACCTTGCAGTAAGTTATCCCCTGTAGGACCTTCAAATCCTGACTTAAATTTCCCGTTGGGAACTACAGTACTCAGTAAGTTACCAAAGGGATGGTGCCATTGACCAACCTAGAAACGGTTGATATTGTTTCTTTTCACACGAGCTGGAACATTTGATTTTTCTACCAACTGTATCACTTTTATATGATCATCAGACTGTCAGGAGGCGGGCATTTGGCACAGCAGGTAAGATGTCGCTTGGGTCACCTACATCCCACGTCGGAATGCCTGGGTCTGAGCCCGGCTTGCTGCCGAGTCCAGCCTCCTGCTAATGTGGGAGGCAGCAGGTGATGACTCAAGCATTGGGGTCCCTGTCACCCATGGGGGAGCCTGGATTGAGGTCAGGGCTCCTGAATTTGACCTGGCCCAGCCCAAGCTGTTGTAGGCATTTGAGATGTGAACCAGGAGATGGAAGATCTTCATCGCCTGTCTGTCAGCCCTCTGTCTCTCTGCCTGTTAAATAAAATTAAAGTAAGGAAATAAAAACTCTAGGCTGGCACCATGGCTCACTTGGCTAATCCTCCGCCTTGTGGCGCTGGCACACCGGGTTCTAGTCCTGGTCGGGGCGCCGGATTCTGTCCCAGTTACCCCTCTTCCAGGCCAGCTCTCTGCTGTGGCCCAGGAAGGCAGTGGAGGATGGCCCAGGTGCTTGGGCCCTGCACCTGCATGGGAGACCAGGAGAAGCACCTGGCTCCTGGCTTCAGATTGGCACAGCACCGGCCATAGCAGCCATTTGGGGGATGAAGACCTTTCTCTCTGTCTCTCACTGTCTAACTCTGCATGTCAAAAACAACAACAACAACAACAAAACAAACAAACAAAAAAAAAAACAAACCTCTAAGATAACTGCTGAGACAATTCCAGGTAATCCTCAGGAGACGTTTTCTGAGCGTCCACACTGGGTTGGTCTCTGGAGACAACAGTATAAATAGGACGAGGGTGATTCTGGAGACGCTGTCGAAGCGGCAAACACGTCCCTCGGATAGCCATGCGCAAGTTCCGAGCTCCATAGACAGTCATGCACTTAAGTCTTTGTTTTTGGTAGAATAAATTGAGGTTTCAATAAAAAACATGTTTTCCCCTTGTTCTTAATAAGGAAAAATTATACTTTATTGTTGACTTGCATGAATATTTAATAAATTAATTACACGGATGTTTCCATATTAAGAATGTGCTGTGTGCTGTGGGAGAACGCGGTGCTGTGTGGACTTCATTTGGCCGAGTCAGCCAGACTCCTGCCCAGGGAAACAGACTGAAAGCCTCCCTTCGGCAGCTGGCGGTCACTCAGCCGATCCGGGTCCTTTTCCCCGCATTAGTCTTTCCCCGCCCTGGGCGATGTGTGGACGGAGGCAGTTCCGTGACATTCATCGAGTTAAAAATCACAGGACAACCCTTGAGTCTGTTTTAGAGTATCTCTGACGTAATTTCGCACAGGGCGGAGCTGATCCCTGGGGCTCTGGACTCCCTGAGCCTCTGCAAGCCAGCCTCGCGTTTAGCTCAGGTGGGTGTGCAGCCTCCATGCCTGGGCGCGCCCTCTGGGGCTATGCTCACAAACGCTGGGGCACCCGAAGTGAGCCTCAGCGGCAAGGGATGGGGTTCAGCTGAGGATCCCAGCGTTCTCTCCCCGAGCGAGCCCATGCCAGCGCAGGCAACCGTGCCACCCCGCAGAGGCTGCTGGGCATGCCCGAGCCTCTGCTGCCCACGGGTCAGGTGCTCGTTCACACGCTGCTGGCTGGCCTGCTTCCCTTCCTTGTCCCCACGCCCACGCAGTGTCTCCTGGGTCATGGCCCAGATAAATACCGGCCCCCTCCATGGCTCAACGCCTGTGTTGATAACAGCTCACTGAAGCTGGACCCCCTAGGTGGAGCACTTGTGTGGCCCAGGCTCGGAGCACAGGGTGGGTGGAGGCGCTGGGCACCCATCTTCCCCTCACACTGTGTCTGCCTGATCCTGACCCTTCCAGGGTTTATCTGGAAAACGCCTGAACAAGACGCTTGGGCGAGCTTCTGTATGCCCTTTCTTTTAAGGAGAATTTATTTAACAGTACCGCTCTGCACGTCCAAGAGCCCACAGACAGAATTCACGGCACTAATTCAGTGTTTCGTTTAGGTTTCATCTGCACAGAGAAGAGATTACATTAGACATTAGACATTAGACATTAGACAGAGAGAGGTTTCTGATGAAATCCCTCTACTCAAAGGGGACCAGTGTCTCAGCTCTGTGCACATTCATAAAAATGAGAATAACTTGTCTCGACTGTATTTGGAAGGAAAAAAGAGAAGGAGGGAAGGGAGAGAAGAAGGGAAGGGAGGAAGGAAGAGAGGAGGGAGGGAAGGAACCCAGGGAATTTAAATTGTGGACCCTGCATGTATTACTCTGAACCAGTATTCAGACAAAATGCTGTTACCCCTGTAAGTAAGCTGTTTAACACAGCTCCTGACCTAACCCCCGCATGCGTGTCAAGTCACGGGATCTCCAGACTCCACATCTCCCACAGGACTGGCAGGTGCTGAGCACCCTGTGTGGGGAACCACAGGCCGGCCACCTGTGGGGACCTCCTCATTGCAATCTGCCTTAACTGCTGAGCATAACAAAGTCAAGGAAGTGCTGACCAATAGACATGCAAGAGATACACCTTCAACCTGAGGATATGCATGCCCTTTGATCTGATTGATGGACTGCTCGCCCTAGCCCTGGGGGACTGGGAATGGATAAAAGACCGGGATAGGGGCGGGAAGTTGGGCAGCCTCTTCAGTCTTTCTCTCCTTCTTTCTCTCGGCTGCTTCTCTTCTCTTTCTTCTCTTTCTCTTTCTCTCCTTTCCTTCTGCTATCACTAAAAATAAAAGTTCCTTGAGAACCGATCAACAGCGGTCCTGTCGTGCGTGAATCTGTGGGTTGGACCCTTGCTGGTGAGGGTTCCCGACACCCTGCTTCCCGGTCTCCGCCACGCAGTCCTACCCACCAGGAAGGCTGCCGGGTGTTGGGGATGGGCTGGGGCGAGCACACTCTCAACTGAAGCCGCGCCAGAGACAGACACGCATCACCATCACTTCTTCTTTTTAAGATTTATTTATTTGAAATGCAGAGTTACAGAGAGACAGAGGCAGAGAGAGAGAGGGAGATTTTCCATCCAGTGGTTCACTCTCCATTTGGCTGCCAACAACTGGAGCTGTACCAATCCAAAGCCAGCAGTCAGGAGCTTCTTCCGGGTCTCCCACATGGGTGCAGGGGCCCAAGGACTTGGGCCATCTTCTACTGCTTTCTCAGGCCACAGTAGAGAGCTGGATCAGAGGTAGAACAGCTGGGGCTCAAACCGACGTCCATATGGGATGCCAGCACTGCAGGTGGCAGCTTTCCTGGCTACATCACAACGCCACCATCATCACTTCTGTATTTAGCATTCTGCTTTGGACACAGCAAGGAATACACACTGATGATGTTGGGACTTAAACGTTCATGGCGAATTAAGTCAGAGATATTCTAATGTGGAAATCAAGGGTTGTCCTGTGATTTTTAATTCGATAAATATAACTGAACTGCTTCTGTCTACAGATTGCCAAGGGCGGGGAAAAGCAACACCAAAGAGCACACTCGTGTTCCGGCTGCTCCCGGCCAGGTGGGCTCCCCTGAGCAGAGACACTGGTCAGCTTGGCTTCCAGGGCTTTGAGGAAGCTCCACAGACTCTCCCCACCGCCTTTGTGCAATGCTCAGACTGCTCCCCTGCTGTTGGCTGAGCACACCCCATTGCTTCTTCCGGTGTCAAGTAACAGACGAGTTTATAGCTTCCTGAGCAATTAAAGGGAATGTATTGGAGCGGGGCCCCGGGGGGGGGGGGGGGGGGGGGGGGGGAGGTGGGGGTCTGTGTAAGACCTAATCCACCAGGACTCAACAGGAGAAAGCCTGGCGGTGGGGGCACTCTCTCTCTGACCCCTGCCATTTCTGCAATGCAGGCTCCACGCCCAGTGTCTGAACATCTCAGGCGACAGGAGAGGTCTAACGGGACAGCTCGGTCACGGGCTACTTTGGTCCAATCAACTGCGACCATGGAGGAGAAACCACAAAACCCCAGCAGGACTCCTGAGCCCCACCTGTGCAGCTAGGGCCCATGGGAGAGATGAGCAGAGGGGTAAAGAGCGGCCCACGTGTGTGCTCCAGGGTGCATCCATCTCTCCCTCTTCACCTCCCTCCGCACATCGCTTTGTTCCCTGGCAAAGCCATTCCTCCCCTTCAGGGCTGACCTTGAACTTGCAACTGCCTGGAATCTCCAAACAGGACCATCTCCCTCCTTTGAGTCCTCTTTTAAATATAATCGTTTTATTAAGATAAAATATACATTCCAGGGGCCGGCGCAGTGGCTCACTTGGTTAATCCTCCACCTGCATCCCATATGGGCACTGGTTCTAGTCCCGGTTGCTCCTCTTCCAGGCCAGCTCTCTGCTGTGGCCCGGGAGTGCAGTGGAGGATGGCCCAAGTGCTTGGGCCCTGCACCCCATGGGAGACCAGGAAAAGCACCTAGCACCTGGCTCCTGCCATCGGATCAGCACAGCTCCGGCAGTAACGGCCATTTTGGGGGTGAACCAACGGAAGGAAGACCTTTCTCTCTTTCTCTCTCACTTTCTAACTCTGTCAAATAAATAAAAAAATTATAAAAAAACATTTACATTCCACTAATTTCACCCTGTGAAGTACATATTCATGGGTTTTGGTAGATTCACAGCTTTGTGCAACCATCACCATTAATTCCAGAACAGGTTCATCGTCCAAAAAATAGAACCCTGGAGCCATTTGCAGCTGTCCTGGCCCCCAGCCCCTGGAGGCCACTAATCTAGTTCTGTTCTCCGTGGATTCGCCTGGTGCGTGCATCTCACGTGATGCAGCCATGCACTATGTGTCCTTTTACATACGACTTTTTCCATTTAGCACATTTTCATGGCTCACCCATATCATCAAATATATCAGCGCTCTATCTCTTTTTATTTCCAAATCATCCTGTCACGTGAATATCCCACCTGTGTCTAACTGTTGATCAGCTGACAGATTGCTGCCACTGTTGGGCTATGGGGGATAATGCTGCTGTGAACATGCTTGAACAAGTGTGGACTGGGCATCACGTATCTTCAGCTCATACCTAGGAAGAGAATTGCTGGTCGTATGGCAACTCTGTTACTTTATATTTTCCAAAGAGGCTGCACTGTTGTATATTCTCACCAATAATATATGAGTTTCAGTTTTTCCACGTACTCATTAATGCTTGTTGTTACACACACACACACACACACACACATGCACACACCTATCCCTACGTAGCTATCTGTCTATGAAATTGCTGTTATTATTATAGCTATCCTAGTGAATGTGAAGTGGTGTCTCATTGTAGCTTTGATTTGCATTTCCCTGATGGCGAGTGATATTGAGAATCCATATGCCTTAATGGCTTTCATAATATGGTTATACGGGCATTTGCTTTATTTCTCTACTTCCTGGACCACCACTAGCACCTGTTGGTTGCAAATGAATTTTAATTCCCTTCATACTGTCTGCAGATCTGAGCACAGGGCCTGGCATCTAGAATTTGCTTTTGTAAGAAGCTTTTGTAATGTTCTTTAAATATTAAAAGTATTCTTTTACAATAACTTTATTTGAATTTTATGAACTCAGTGTTATCATTATCATTTAAAGCTTTTATAAGAACCCGGGTTCATTGGCTTGCTTCTACAAGTTGAACCCGTGGAGAGCAGTCTTATTTTTACAGTATTAATATCCCAATTTACTCAGCTAATAAAATCCTTATTACTAATCCTGAGAGTGGTTTGTCACGGTGGGTGTCGCTACCTGTTACAGACCTGAGGGCCGAGGTCTGGGCCCAGGACCTGCACCTGCAGCTCCGTCCCTTCCTCTCCTTTCGCAGGGCCATTTACCAGGGCCAATGGCGTGCATGCCCACGTGACCTGTACCCTGTCAGGCCCAGGCATGGACAAGGGATCCTTCAGCTGTCCCCTCTTCCGAGGGCAGCATCCGGGGGAGCTGTGCCTGCTGGCTGCCGTAGCACCCCAACGGTGTGGCCCCTGGGAACCTGCTTCGAGAGTAGCAGTGTGGCACATGTCCCCAACAGCCATGCGGCATGAAAGATGACACAAACCCCTCTGTGCTAAGTTACCTGGACTCGGGACATGCTACTGAAACACTCCAGCTCATCTTTACCCATACACAGACCTTAACTGAGTTGTCGAAAGGCGCCCAATTACCCTGTAGGGAACCTCGATTCAAAGCATGGATGGCTTGCCTCCGAAATCCTCCCCAGCTCATGGCAGAAACTGCAGAATGGCCTCTGTGTGATTCCATGTCTGCTTCCTACAGTAGAAAGACAGTGGAGTTGCCTAAGCCTAGTTTGGTTACAGACCCGGGTCCCTGTCACCCACCTGTACTTCCGCCCTCTCCGTTATTAAAACACGGAACCTTTCCAGGCACAGGTTAGGAACTGGTCCACAAACCGCACATCTCAGTTAAATGAGGGCCACGGGGGTCTCAACCAGGAGTGGAAAAGTCAAGGTCAGCGTCCTCTTCCCTACCCCGGGGGCCCCATCCCCACCTTGAAAACTGAAGCATTTTCATCTATTCGGGAAGTCGCGCTGTGTCTTTAAGCACTGCCAAACTCCGCTGGGAAACTAAGCCACTTCCTTCCACCCTCTCAGACTGATACTGCGATTTACAATGGTTTCAAATCCAGAAGAGTGAAGCAGCTAAGACGAGGGAGGGCTCGGGCAGAAGCCTACGGCCCTGCCCGTGCGTAATACAGGGAGCAGAATGAAGTGCAGTGAGCCACAGGGGACCACAGAGAGAATGGAAGAGGCGCAGCCTGCTGTTCTCGTTCACTCCCCGTTCTGCTTTGGATCCAACCCCGCCTCTGGCCCTGGGGTATTCTTTCAGAACACTGGTGTTAGAGGATGTTTTTGGTATCTAATGAACCAATCTGTGAATACACTTTTTTATTTTTAAAAACTTCAGTTTCATTGGAGGGCTGTTGCTCTCAACTACATCCTAAAGAATTCCCAAAGCTTGCGCAAAATCCATTGTTCGCATTTCTAGTAAAAAAGTAGACTGGAACAGCTAAGACGAAATTGAATTGAGTCCAGGTTGGGTGAGGCTGGAGTTTTAGGAGGAACACGAACCCGTCCCACCTCAAAGTTCTGGACTCAACTCCCCAAATCCATCTTTAGGTCTGGAGGTCAATGTTGAGCGCAAGCAGCCCTCCCAGGTAGGCATTCAATCCTGCAGGTCTTTGATTTGAATATCGAGATCTCAGAAATGACAGGCTGGATGAGGATTGACTTTCTGGGCTAAGAATAAAAAAAAAGAGAGAGAGAATGTTTCATCAGCTGTCCTCTGAGCCTCAACAGGGAGAATTCATCTTCAAATTTATCTTCGTGGCTTTAAATGTCTAATTTGAGTGTTCAGCCTCTGAAATCAATTTCAGATGTCTCTGGGGAGCTGGAACAAATAGCTCTCCTGCACTGTAGTAAGTTGGAGCTGGGGAGGGGAACGGCTGCTGTTCACACACTATCAGTAAGACGAGAATGACAGCACCGAAAGAAAGAAGCCTGACATGTTTTCGGGAACATTAGCATCGTTTAACTATTAATATTATTTAGCATTCATTATTCACAGAACAAGACAACCTGACTTTGACCTCACTTTTGAAAAAATATATTGATTGGTGCAAGGCCGGCATGGCAATGAGCCTGAGGCAAGTTGGAACTATCCTCTGGAGTCCAGTGGTTAGCTCCCAACACCTTCACCGAAGCTTTGCCGATCGGCTGAGGGCCAGACTCAGGACCCAGAAATTCCCAGTGCCTGGATTTCAGAAGACCCCTGCTTTGCCCGAACTTGGTTGAGCAAATATAAAACAAGCCTTGGAAGCAAGCGTTGAGCCCAGCAGTTAATATACCCACGTCCCACACTGGAGCGTCTGCGTTCTCGTCCCGGTGTGGGCTCCGACTCCAGATTCCAGCCGATGCAGACCCTGAGAGGCAGCAGTGTTGGCTCAAGTACTTGGGTTCCACGGAGCCGGCATTGTGGTGAAGCAGGTAAAAAGGAGCAGCAGACGTCCTAAGTCTTTGGCCCCTCCCACCTAGATGAAAGGCCAGATGGAATCCCAGGCTCCTGGCTTATCCTTGGCACATCTGGTCATTCAGGCGATTTGGAGAGTAAATAAGCAGATGGAAAATCTTGGATCCTCTCTCTCTCTCTCTCTCTCTCTCTCTCTCTCAAATAAATAAATAAATCTTTTTAAAAAAACTAACTGCTGCTGCCACACGTGGGAGACCTAGTTTGAGGTCCCAGCTCTTGACGCTGCCCCCCGCACAACCCTTTCTTGTCATCTGGGGCTGGATGCCCTGCAGACGGGAGCTTTCTGTCTCTCTGTTTCTCTCTGTCTCTCTGCTTCTCAAATAAACACATAACAGTCGTGTCCTGTCACTCCTGGGAAGCTGGGTAACGAGAGACTTCCGCGGTTCTGGGATCTGTTAACTCCCGGAATAGGTGTTCGCCCATCCCTGTCCACAAGGAGAGCTCACACCAACGGAATACAGAAGTCGCCCTTCAAGAGCCCAAACTTGGGCAAAATCCAGCTCTCCGGCCCGGGAGCATTGTAGCCAGACGCACAGTTTCTTGGCGGAGTCGTTGAGGGGGAGACGTTGGTCCAGAAATAAAAGACTGACTGTTGTACTCGACAGCTCCAGTGGGAGGCGACGTGGAGGATCTGGGGCCAGAACTCAGGCAAGTTAGAGAGGAGCCTCTGCCTTGCTTCCCTGAGCCCTAGTGTTTACACATGGTGTCTGCAGCAGTGCCTACAGTGTGTAGACACGGCGTCCGGGGGCCGGACAACGATGGACGCTGGTGGTGCGATGACACACGGCCTCCCAGGAGATGCCCTCGCTCTTGTCTCTGCGGCCAGCGACTGTGTCACCACCAAATGGTGTCAGAGCACAAGGGACAGGGAGAGATCTTCACACACGCGCAGCTGCGGTTCAGTCAAGGAACTTGGGCGGGGACCATCCTGAGGATCTGGGAGTTGACCCTAAATGGGAAAACAAGGATCCTTGTCTGGGGGATCCAGAAAGAGATGTGACCACAGCCACGTGGAGGAGAGCGAGCGTGACGGCAAAGCAGAGAGAGGCTGAAGACGCTGACGAGGGACTGGAGGAGCGGGGCCGCAAGCCAGAGAGCCAACAGGCCCTACACGTTGGAAGAGGCAAAGAGCAGGTTGTCCCTGGAGTCCTCAGGGGACATGGCCCCGCTGACACCTCAATGCCACCCTGGATCTCACTCCTGTGTCCCGCACAGCTGTAAGGGTGCGAATGTTCTGGGAACCAGTTAGAGGCTTCACAGGAAAGAAACATCCATGTGCTAGTTGGCTTCAACAGGGTGTCGCGCTCAAAATGATATTTGTAAAATGGTGTGTGCATTGGAAAGGCAGCATGGCAGAGAGACAGCAGGAGACAAAGACAGGGTCACGTGACTTAGGGACATTTCTTAGGAAAATCTCGTGCGTGGATCCGAGTTCTCGTCCCACTTCCCGCTGCATGATTTCACTGGCTTTACTGCTGATTCGCTTGTCCGGAAATGCAGCTTGGGCACAATGGTTGCTGCCCTGCCTTCTTCGAAACGACTTGAGGGAACGAGGGCTGAGGTGCCCTGGGGAGTCTTCCACGAGGCTGTGACACGTGTGACCCGCATTCACAGACAAGGCCTGTGCTGGGCCCTGGTGCACCTGCCCTTGGTATCTTACAGTTGAGTGGGAAAGAGAGAGGAAGACATTGTGGACAGCTCACGGAGATGCTGAGACCCTGAGAAAGGGAAGGAAATGCCGGGGGATGGAGAGAATGCCCCGGATGGAGTTCTGAGGGCTGAACACGGAGATGAAGTTGGCCAGGAGGAGGGTGAGGCTGTGCTTGGAGGAGGAGCGAGTGAGGCAAGAGATGCCCCAGCGCGAGTCGAGTCAGGGCAGCCTCTGGGGCTCGGTCACGTGGCAAGCGTGGGAGTAGAGAGGCGGTAGGTGAAGCAGCGGTGATGCGGGGATGCGGGAACCAGCCAAGTGCTGCGCAAGGCAGAACGAAGACACAGACAGGGCAGGGAGAGAGATGGTGTGGAGCACGGTCTCTGGGGTGACAAAACCCTGACCTACGTCCCGGGTCTCTCATTTCCAAGTTACCTTGGCAACACTCCCAAAAAAGTCCCAGTTTGTGTTTGTTGCCCCAATAAAATTGCCAAAGTATCCCAGGTCTCCAACAAAACTGTCCCCGGGGTGGACGTGTGGAGCTGTGGTTAAGGCCTCACTTGGGGCCTGACCCTGTGGTGTCACTGGTCAGGCTGCCATTGGTGCCCGCATGCTATGCGGGCGACAGTTTGAGTCCAGCTGCTCCACTTCCGATGCAGCTCCCTGTTAATGCACCTGGGAGAGCAGCGGAAGATGGCCCAAGTCCTCGGGCCCCTGCACCACGTGGGAGACCTGGAGGAAGAGGCCCAGCACCGGCTGTTGAAGCCAACTGGGGAGTGGACAAACGCATATATCCCTGTCTGTCTCCCCTTCTCTCGCTTTATAACTCAGCCTTTCAACTAAATTAATAAATCTTTTCAGAAAAATAGCACTTGGGCTGCCCGCATCTCACACCAGCGCGCTGGGTTCCAGTCTCACTCTGCGTCCAAGTCCTGCTTCCTAGGGCACACACTGATGCAGGAGGTGATGGTCCTCGCGCTCGGGTCCCTGACACCCACGTGGGAGACTCAGCTTGAGTTCCTGGATCCTGCCGGTGGCCTGGCCCAGCCCAGCTGTTGCGGGCATTTGGACAGTGAACCAGCAAAGGAAGATGCCTCTCTGCCTCTCTCCACCTTTAAAATAAAGAGTAAATACAGAAACATTTTTAAAGTATGCTATTTTAAAACTCTCCTAATGAGGATAATAAATTATACCTCCATTGATTCTCAGGTGTCTGCCCAAGTGGTCCTCAGTGTCTTGATCTGTGAGATCAGCAACTTAGCAATGAAACGCTACAGCATGGCTCAAGGGGTCATTTGCATGGACACACTTCCTATGTTATAGCATGCAGTACACGAACAATAAAAAGCAATGTTATGTCATCTATATGTCATTTGCGCATGTCATGTATATGACATGTCACACATGTGTGATATCTAATATATATGCCAGGTCATATATGTATGATATATCATAAATGACAGTCACGTGTGCATGGTATGTCATCTATAGGACATGTCATACATGTATGATATATCATATATATGACACACCATACATGCATGTCATATTCAGTTGGTATGAACTCACGTGGGACGTTCAGATCACACAGCCAGGTTGCATGTTAATGGTTCTTGGTCCCCATGAGTTGGTGCTGGTACATCTGTCCAAACCTGCTAGAGATGCAATAACCAAATGTGTCCCCTCCTCCGTTCATCCACGTGTCTACTCGCCCATGCATGCGAAGGCGATTCCTCTTCATAGCTCCTTATTGACCTGTTGGCCTTGAAGCTGCCCCTCACCTTCGTCATCTGTCAATCACCGCTCTCGCCACTTCATGGTGCTGCTGACAAGGCTGAATGAATGGAGATGATAACGGAAATGTACCCGGGGAAGTGTTAGGCACATGTGTCTCTCCTCTTGCTATTCGTTCTTCAGATTGAAGACCCACTTCCTAGCTGCGTTCGCTTGGCCAAATCCCCAACTCTGCAAGCCCTGACTGGCTGACCCGCACGATGGGAGATGCTGTCACCTGGGAGGCAGCTTAGCAGAGGCCATCGAAATGCCCCAGGGAGAGGGCCTGGCTCCAGGTAGGCACAGAACAAGTGTCCCTCTGCTCCTTTCTACCATTTAATAGATTTGCTCGCTGTCTTCTCTCGCCCCTTCCCAAATAATTCAGAACTGCCTTTAGAGATGATTTTATTTCCATTGTTATTAGTAGCAGTAGAATCGGTAGAGAAGGACTTCTAGACGCCACCCTGCTGTCCTTTCTCTGTCCTCTGTGGAAAGTCGGTGGTGGGGCTCGGTCAAGAAGCCACAGCCCAGGATTGATTTGACTTAATGGGGAGCGCAGGGCCTCATCCAGAATGACGCGCTCTTAGAAGAAGCTGGATCGCAGGTGCACGGACAGCCCGGCTACTTGCGCGTGCACCCACTTCTCAAAGCATGCGGCACTCGGACACGCCGCCCCAAGGCGAGGGTGAGCCTCAGATCTGGTTACAAGACTGGCGAGGAGCAGAAGGACCTTCCTGTCTCTCAGAAATGCTCCATTCTTCGTGCGTGTTTGGCTCCCGCCTTCTAACACTGCACGCTGCCTCCCGCCTGGCTCTCTCCCTCGCTTGGTCAATACAAACAGAACAATTGTGGATGCGACGTGGAAACTTTGATGTTCTCCTCCTTTGTTGGCACACAAAAGCACGGGGATTGACCTACTTACAGCGTCTTTCCTCCTCTGCTCCCCGACAGGACTCTGGCTGTATTTACAGACGCTGCAGAAAACCTGGATTTAGATAGCGCTTCCCCGGAGAGAAATTATTAGCACTAATCCTTGTCTTGGAACAAAAGCCCGTCGATGGGATAATGGGAGCACGGATTCTCCCCTGCACCGGATCTGCCTCCCAGCCCTGGGTCCCAGCACAACACCCACATAGAAGAGCATGCTGCTCACCTGGCAAGGGTCATGGTATTAATATGCTAATTATAGGACAATTTGCTAATTACGCTACTTTTATAGATCCTCAATTAATTATGGAGCGATTAAGTGTCATTTTGATCATGTCATTTACCCAAGTCGGAGCCCTCGATGGCTCGGGGCTAACATGGCCAGCGTCTCTACATGTCTTAAAGGCTCAGCGTGGATTAGTCCCAACTTAATTTCTTCCTCCCTCTTTAGTTAAGGGTTCATTCTAGAAGTCAGGCTGGGCCAGTAAGAAGAGAGAACCCTAACTCCAGGGGAGACCTCGCTGCCTGTCCGCAGACCTTCCCAGGACCTGGGTCCAGCATGATGCATCCCGAGCCTGTGGGAGCTGAACCTGTGGTCCATTGTCAGAGGACAACAGCAACAAAAAAGACAGAGTCCGGGTGAAGAATAAGCCACCAATACGAGGGGCCTTGGGAACACATATGAAAAAAAACTACGCATGCATTTCAAAATGTCTTTAACAAAATAAACCTCTACTTTAATTCCATTTTTCCACAAAAGAGTTGAAAGACCTTTGCATATCCCATTTTTTAACCTATGCACACCTTTGAAGCATTCCAATTTAGAGGCTGAGGTTGAGAAAATCAGGAGGGTACCACAAAGATGTGGTGCAGGATGTTCCTACAGTATTATTTATAAAACCAAGCCTAAAAGTGACCTGAATAGTAATGGCTATATAGATAGCCCCACGGGGACTTGTACAAGGAATGTTAGCAGCCCACATAACGTACTGCTGTCTTTGACATAGAAAAATTGCCATAACAAATTAAACTTTAAAAGCAGGTAACATCAGATTATGTACAGATTGATTTTACTATTGTCAAAAACCATAAAACACATCTGTGAACATTGCTTGTCTCCTAGTTTAAGTAATAGACTCCAAGTGCTGTTTGCTCCCCATTTCTAAGTACAAGGTATTATATTTTTGTATTCTTTTAAAAAGTAACTTTATTGACATATAATTCACACACCATAAAAGTCACCCTTTCGAAGCATACAATTCCTTGGTTCTCAGAGTATCTGCAAGGTTGGGCGATCATCACCAGTATCTGATTCTAGAACATTCATCACTCCAGAAAAACCCTCTGCCCTCAGGAGCAGTCATTTCCTAATCACTGCCTCAGCCTCTGCTGACTGCTAGCCTGCTGTGGGTTTCTCTGTGTTTGCCTGTTTTGGGTATTTCGTGTCAGTGGACTCACACAATAATGTGGCTTTCCACGGCTGCCTTCTGTAACTTAGCATAATATATTCAAGGGTCAGCTACATTGTATTCTTTTTTATGCCATTGTATGGATACTTCATTTTATTTATGCAGGCAACTATTAATGGACCCTTGGATCGCATCAACGTTTGATAAGAATGAAGAATTGTGTGGTGGTGAACACTCACACACGTCTTCGTTATGGATACACGTTATCACCTCCCTGAGTGTGCTCTCAGGTATTCCTCGGGGTGGACTTGCTGGATCACAGGGTTGTCCACGTCCCACTTACATTTGCAGAGGCGCTGCGCCATTCTACACCCACCAGCAATGCGCGAGGGTTCGGCTTCTCTACCGCCTTCCCAGCACGATGTCGTCCGTGTTTTGATGACAACGTCATGTTAGTGAGAGGGAAACGGTATCTCATCGCGGCCTCGATTCAGATTTCCTTATTGACTAATGATGGTGCTCACATTTCCACGTGTTATTAAGAATCTGTATGCCACCTTTTGAAAACTGTCTATTCGAATTATTTTTAAAGATTTATTCATTCATTTGAAAGTCAGAGTTACATACAGAGAGAGGAGAGGCAGAGAGAGAGAGAGAGAGAGAGAGAGAGGTCTTCCATTCGCTGGTTCACTCCCCAATTGGCTGCAACAGCTGGAGTTGTGCCAACCCAAAGCCAGGAGCCAGGAGCTTCTTCCAGGTCTCCCACGTGGGTGCAGGGGCCCAAGGACTTGGGCCATCTTCCACTGCTTTCCCAGACCATAGCAGAGAACTGGATCGGAAGTAGAGCAGCCGGTTCTCAAACCGGTGCCCACATGGGATGCCGGCACTGCAGGCAGTGGCTTTACCCATTATGCCACAGCGCCGGCCCCTATTCAAATATTTTGATATTATTTTGTTGGGTTACTGCTATTAGCTCTCTATATGTTTGGGTTGCAAGTCCTTCATCAGATATACATGATTTGCAAATATATTCTCATTATTTGTTTTTTTTTTTACTTTCCTGATTACATCTTTTAAAGCACAATTTTTTAAAAAATAAATTCATGCAGTCCAATTCGCCTCTTTTTGTTGCTGTTTGTGCTCTCGCTGTCCCAGCTGAGAAGACGTTACTCACTCCATGGTTAGAAGACTTCCTTCCCTGCTGTCGCCTAAGAACTTCAAGGCCGTGCATCCTCTGACATATTCGGGGGCCGTGCAATGTGTCCAGGGAGGGCTCCCACCTCTTGTCACTTCTGTGCACTCAAAGATGTCATGGTTCCTAGCTCAGTGTAGACACTCAGTAAGTGCACGGTGCATGACCGGGTGAACGCGTGGACACCAGCAGAGCCCAAGGTGTGGGATAGAAAGGGAAGGTCTGGCGAAGTCCTTTTCCTGGAGATGTCACAGAGGGCTGGAGAGAGGACCCCCCCACACACACAGCCTCGTGACAGGCTGTTGTGGGAGTCGGAGGAGGCCCTGCTTCTGTTGGGGGCATTGGGAGGACTTCAAAGTAGGGGGGGGTGCTGTGCAGCCTACACCGTGGACTGGCAATGACCAAAGCCCTCAGTCTTTTCCACGCATTTGTTCAGGAACGATCCTGCCCAGGGAACACGGGTCCACGTGTGCAAGACAGCTGACTTGCGCTGTGTGGCCTCAGGAGAGAGAAAGGCCACACTTTGGCTGGGGGACGTTCCGGTGAGTGAGAGCCGTGCGACAGTGGGAGAGACGCCAACGTGGCTGGGAGCTTCCTGGCCCTGGAGGGACAGGACCAAGAGGGTGGCCTCATCGGGACTGCTGACTTGGAGACCCGGCACTGGGCATGCGGTGGGGAGGAGAGGCCTGGGGTCCCTCCCAACCTCCTCGACTTTGCTCCTCCGTGCCATGCAGAGGAATTGCAGGGCACCGGCGGTATCCACGCTGCCTGCGCACCTGGCTGTGAAGTGGGGCTACGCCAGGAACACCAGAGCCCCAGTGAGTCTGGAGAAATAGAGTCAATTTTTAAACAGCCACATCCACGTATCCACAGCACAGAGAACTCAGCACAGCTTACCTGTATGTCTATCAAGGGGTGTGTTTTTAACAGTCATGGTGATATGTACCGTGCCCCCTTAATGACAGATAGATATAGATATAGATAGGTGATAGGTAGGTAGATAGATATAGATGATATACCCATAGGTGATAGATAAATCATAGAGATAGATACGTAGATACATGATAGCTATAGAAAGATAGGCAGAAAGGTTACAGATAGACAGTAGACAGATAGGAAACGAACAGAATGCAGGAAGCCAAAAATCAATTCATTCGCATTCCTTTCCCTGGATACTTTGCCTAGAAACTGTTTCATATACCTTGCTGCACTCCTTGTCTTCAAGGGGGCTGTGAGCACGTCCCGCATCAGCAAGCAGCCTTCTGCAGGACGGTTCTTAGGGGTGGCTTTGATTTCATTCTACGACTGCCCCATGCAGTACTTAACCACTCCAGTGATGGTGGGCATTAGCTCATGTTTCTAGAATTCCGGGAGCGTGAATAACAGCGTTGCTTGTCTCTTTGAGAGCAGTCCGTGGAATTCTGGTGGCCAAGTCCGAGGGACTGTGCTCTGCAGAACAGGGCATGGGTCTCACCAGATGGTCCTCGGAACAGGCCTGGCCAGTGCTGCCCAGCGCTAGGTGGGCCACGGCCGGTTCAGGGTCTCCCCTAACCCCTGGCTGGGAGTGCGCCTCTCGCTGCGCTGTGCCTGAAGCAGGTGGTGTCCACAGACGGGAGCAGGGGCTGTCAGACACTGAGGCTGAGATCCAGGCTTTGGAGACAGAAAGCCCAGGACTGAGCCGCAGCTCTGCCTGCCCAGCCGCTCAGCACCTCTGCAAGCCGCTTCTCCCATCTGGGAACAATCACATAGTGCAGGAGGGGGCTCTGCTGGCAGAGAATCAGAAGTTTTCTTCTCCTGGGACTTCTCGCGTGGAAGATCTTGGGGAACAGATTTCCTGCATCACGGGGGTAATCAGAGGACGAGTCCATCCAGCAGGCAGAGCTGCCCCACGATGAAAGTGAGAATTCTGGAATCCGACGGCCTGTGTTTGTGCCCTGACGCCCATCCATTACAGATGGGGCTTTCCTCATCTGCAACATGGGGTTACAATATTCCATCCCCAGCATAGTGCCTTGTGTAGAACACAGTGTGGGGCCGGCGCTGTGGCACAGTGGGTTAGAGTCCAGCCTGCAACACCAGCATCCCATACCGGCTCCGGTTCGAGTCCCAGCTGCTTCACTTCTGATCCAGCTCTCTGCTGTGGCCTGGGAAAGCAGTAGAAGATGGCCCAAGTGCTTGGGCCCCTGTACCCATGTGGGAGACCTGGAAGAAGCTCATGGCTCCTGGTTTCAGATCGGCTCAGCTATGGCCGTTGTGGCCATTTGGGGAGTGAACCAGTGGAGGAAAGACCTCTCTCTCTCTCTCTCTCTCTCTCTAACTCTGTCTTCCAAATAAATAAAATAAATCTTTAAAAATAAAACGAACACAGTGTAAGTGCATTTCAAGAACAAAATAGGGGAGTGTCTAGCCTAACAGTTAAGCTACCCTTTGGGGTGACAATATCCCATCCAAAGATGCTGGGTCAGATCCTGGTGGCATTCCTGACCCCAGCTCCCTGCTAACGTGAACCCTGGGAGGTCCCAGCGTCCATGTGAGAAATGTGGATCCAAGTCCAGGTCCCGGCTCCAGCCTAGCTCCAGCTGTCGAGACATTTGAGGAGTGGAGCAGCAGATAAGAGATCTCTCTGTCTCTCTCTCTCTCTCTCTCTCTCTCTCTCCCTGTTTCTCTCTTTCTCTCCCTCTTTCTCCCCCCCTCCCCATTCACTACCTTTCAGGGGGTAGGAACAATTTTTCTGCTAAGAACCTTTCAGATATTTCTAATATATTCATGGGCCCTATAAAATGATAAGCTTAAAATTTGTCTGCTGTGGAGTTATGGAATGTCAAGTCCCACCTGCAGTTGCATTGTCAGGGCCAGACCCAATTATCTCGTGTCTGCGCAGCCCACACCCCAGAATGAAAAGCAATCATTAAAAATAAATAAAGAAGAGGCCCTTCCAGGTGACACGCTCTGATTCAGCTCTCTCATTCTGTGCCACTGGACTCACACAGGCCCCTGCCCTGAGCAATCGGGGTTTGTTTCTGTTCCCTGAACGAGAACTTCAGAAAGTTTGCCCCAAGTCGCAAAGTTCATACTGGAAGAACTGGAATTGGATTCAAGCAAACTCTCTTCTTTATTTGAGGTAGATGAAAACAAAAAAATGGGTCTTTATAGACACTACCTCATTTAGCCCACAGAGACGGCTTCCGCTGCTCAGGTATAGGTGAAGGTACGATTTGCCCTTGGTAGAATTCACCTCTCCGAGCTGCGCCATTCTCAGATTTAGCAAAAACGTTCAGCCTTTAGCTGCCGCCGTCAGGAGTGGCACGATTTCCGGCAGCTCCCGGCATGCACTGGACTCCACCTGATCTCACTCCTCAGGCTTTGGCTTTGCCCAGGGTGCCACACAGGGGGTCCGTCCACTATGCAGTCTCTGCAGCTGGCTTCTTTCCTCTTAGCTCAGTGCACGGGGTGGGGTGGGGTGGGAGGTGTCCACATCACTGCATGAGTCGTGAGCTTGTCCGTCTTTCTTGCCGAAACCACAGCCTTTTGAGGGAGACACTGGCTGCACTTGGCACTGGGGGAAACTGAGGCACGAGGCCGCTGAGCACACTTCCAAAGGTCACACAGCCAAACCTGAGCGCCCCCAAGAAGGGTCTGCCGTGTGCCACGGAGATGGCACTGCTGCTGGGCGTGCCTCCACATGCACGGCGAGATCCTAGGGGCAGGGACACGGCTCAGTTCATGAATGGCAGGTGCACGCACGCACACACACGCGCACACACACAGGAAGCAGTTGTGTGCTGTGGAAGGACTGAGGACATTTCAGAAGTGGAAACAGCATCGTGATAGCAGGGCCTTGCATGGCCCAGATGGAGCGCCTTCAGAATTCATGAAGAATCACGGACGCAGTGGCCACCAAGAAACCAGAGAAGCGACGCCACACCCCAGCATTGCCCTGAGCATTCGCAGTCCCAGCCCTGCAGAAACACAGCCCACTCAAGAGTCAAGAGACTGGCCCCCAGAGAGGGAGGGTCTCGCAAAGAGGAGGCTCAGCACGGTGGAGTCCACGGTCACCAAGAGAGCCGAGAAGAGCAGCCAGCGCCAGCCAAGCAGGCACCTGCGCAGGTGGGCGGGCACCTGCACAGGAAGAGGCGGAGAGTTTCCCAGTCGCCAGCATCCTGACTCAAGCCTCTGATCTAGAGAACAAAGCCAGCTGACAATCAAACACACGCCCGTGTGGCACCTTTCTTACTGGGGTGGAGAAGAGGGGAGTCCTGAGAACGTCTTCCCTGAAATTGGGTCAATCAAAGAAAAATAGTCATTTCAAAATGCGCATCATTGACTAGCATCCCCACGCTGTGCAATCTGTCTCTAGAACTTATTTTTTAATTTATTTTATTTCTTTGAAAGTCAGAGTTACAGAGAGAGAGCGAGATCTTCCATCACCAACTCACTCCCCAAATGGCCACAATGAATGGGCTGGGCCAGGCTGGAGCCAGGAGCCAAGAGCTTCATCCAGGTCTCCCATGTGGGTACAGGGGTGCAGAGACCTAGGCCAACTTCCGCTGCTTTCCTAGGCACTGTAGCTGCGAGCCGAATAGGAAGTGGAACAGACGGGACTCAAACCGGCGACCATATGGGATGCCGGCACTGCAGGCAGCAGTTTTACCCGCCACGCCACAACACTGGCCAATCACTAGAACTCAGTCCTCCTGTCCAGCTGAACTTCGTGCCCTTTGCCCAACACCCCACCTCTCCTACCTACCCTGCCCCACTTCTCTGAGTTCCTGTTTTAGGTGCCACACATGAGGGGAAGTGAGATGACATGGCACGTGTCTTTGTATGCCTGGCCTGTCTCTCTTAGCAGAAGATTCTCCCCCCAAAGCAATGGTCAGGGTGGGAGGTGCTGTGTGTGTGTGTTAGCCTGACTGATTCATCCCACACTTCATACAGGTATCATGGCATCATACCCATAAACATTATGGCTTATGGTCTATGGGGTGCATAGACATTGTGTACCCCAAAACACATCCAATCACTCTCCATCAGCTCACAAACAAAATATAAATATAACAAAGGGAAGAGAAGCAGTCGCTTCTGTGGAAGCTCCCAGGTGGACACAGATGAGTGGATGATGAGTGGACACAGAGATGAGTGGACACAGAGAGAGTGCTGTACATGGAGGAAAGTAAGGCAGGAGCCCAGATGAGCCCTGGGGGCACTCGCTGCGTGAAACAAGCAAGATGCACAAGACAGGGTTCGCACAAGGAAGCACCTGAGCCATCAAAGCCAGGGGCAGCTCAGGGCTGCTGGGGCCTTGGAGGGGGACGTGGGGCGTTCTTGTTTAATGCAAGCACGTGCCACAGGGCTACACACTGAAAGAGAACAGTTAGGGTGATCAGCTGTCGCCGCCTATGTCAGCTTACACGAGCTTCTGGTCGACCACAGTTTCATGGCGTCCAAGTGGCAGAGCCCACAGAGCCACACAAGGGGTGCCTTCCTCCACCCAGGTCCTCAGCCCTCCAGGGGCGCCCACTGAGCCCTGCCAGGTACGGGGCGCCAGGCTGGCTGCTGAAAGGGAGGGGGGCTGGAGGCCAGGGCTGCAGCAGAAGGGGCAGCGCACAGCCGGCAGGGGCTGGGTTGTCCACACCCACGAGCCACGGGACACGGAGCAAACGTGTGGGAGCGTGAAGAGCTGCTCCTTTCTCTTCTGTCCAGAGGGGCTTCCCGCAAGAGCCCGGGCTGCCAGGGAGTGGGGCAGCCCCAGGGGGCCCCTTCCAGAGGGGCAGCAGTCCAGGCAGCAGACTGGGAGCAGGAGGGGCCCGGAGCCGGCCTGCTGCCCTCCCAGGTCCTCTCAGCAGGTGCTGGGTGGCCGAGGCCCTGTGCAGGTGGCCACCAGCATGCGCCTCGGGTCCCCCCAGAAGACGCTGCCTGCGGGCTGTGAGAGGCTGCGGAGGGGCTGAGGGGCGCGGGTTGGGGTCCAGATGAGATGACTGCCAAGCCAGAGGTGGGGGGAGGGCGGAGAACAAAGAGAAGGCGGTGGAAGCGGAGCGGAGATGAAACAGCCGATGGAAGGCACAGCCCCCGAAGCTGCGCCGGGCCTGCGCCGCGGTGAGGCGGGACTGACAGGTGGGCATCAAAGGGGCCCAGGCTCGGGTGCCAGGCAGCCCGGGGGTGCAGCCTTTGTTCAGTCTGACGGAGCAGTCGGTGTGCTTACGCTGGGGCGCACGCGGCTAAGCAGAGGGCCGTCTATATTTAGATTTTTCTTTTAATCTTGAAAGAGAAGCAAACAGCAGCAAAGGACTTCCTTGTCAAATCCTAATTCAAGTTGAACTTCTAAAGGCGTGCAGGAGCTGTTGGTGACACCAAAGCTTTCACCCGCGAGGAGAAGGCGCACGGGAGGGGCCCCCGAGGGTTGTCTCCCGTTTGTGCTGGGAAGACGTCCAGAGCCAGCGGCATCCGCTCGGTCCTGGGTGTGCCTTCGGGGTTACACCCTTGTCCGATGGTCACAGTTGCACCCACCTTGTCGATGCACCAGGGCTGGGGTGGGCACCCAGGCCCTTCCTTTCCCAGAGGAGAGGCTGAGCCTGGGAGAGGTCCACGATGCCCCCGGGAAAGGCCATCTCGTCACGGGCCGGCTCAGACAGCGAGCTCAGGGCGACCCATGCAGGTCCAAAGGGGCAGAAGCCACAGCTTTGAAAGATGACTTGGATGCAGTCCTGGTGCCGGCCCGTAGGAGGCATGCAGCGGTGGGCAAGGCTCCCACCCACTCGAGCCTCCACTCCAGGTGGCAAGAGCGAGCACCATGCTGAAGGCAACGTGGGATGAACACAGGCCCAGCGTGGCGCCTGGCACGGGATGCTGACAGCTACTCTCATGGCCAGGGACCAGGACACACGGTGCAGAGTGGCTGGTTCTTAGGAATGAGGTCCGTGGCAGAATTCTGCATCCAAGACAGTGTGGCCCTCGCCAGCCTCCTCTGCGCCAGCACCCTGGGAGGCTGTGAAGCCCCCGGTGCCAACACAGGAGGGGGCTGGGTCTCTGCTCAGTAAGAAGCATCCCCAGGCTCAGATACAAGACAGGAGTCCAACGGCGAGAAGCCAGCGTTTCTCTTCGATGGTCAGCAGCCTCTCTTGGAAGTCAGAGCTCAGAGGGCGGGGCAGAGAGCCCATCTCACTGAGCCCCAATAAGGGACCCATTGGGCCCATCAGCCATGGCTGTACAGGACAGAGGCCCACCTGTCCACAAGGCCACACTGGGACAGCATGGCTCCAGGCCCTTGGCTCGTTCCTGTGGTTCCCCTCTAGGAAAACGGTAAAGGGAAGCTAGAGGGGGCTGTTGAGAGGTGTCACTTATTTGCAAGGAATTATGGGAAGGGGAGGACGCATTACCCGCCTCACCCATTAGCTTGTTCCCAACGCAGCCAACACAGAGACAGACTGCAGATGCCACTGTCCCCAGAAGTCAGGGGGAGGATCCACAGTCCATCTGAGGGGCAAGCCCAGCCTCGTGAGCCCCAGGCCGGAACAAAGCCCCACTTCTCGACACGTGCTCCCAGGGCTCCTGCGGAGCAGCCAACGATATTGCCAGCAGACACCACTAAAGTGGGCCCATTACGAGGCTTCCTCCATGGAGGCTGGAGCTCGCTCTCAGCTCTCGCCCGTACAGCCCGACCATCAGGGGCTCAGCAGGGAGACAGAATGTCCTGGGAAGACAGCTCAGTAAAATCCACACTCAGCCATAGCCCTCATGAAAGGGGGTCACCCACGATTCCAGATGTGGACTCCCCAGAAGGAACCATCTGAAGGTCCCAGTCCAGTGGGAGTTGAATCCAAGAGAAACTGCAGATGGCATAGGGCGCTGGGGGCCTCTGAATTACGAGTCCGAAGTTCAGAATTCCGCCGAGCACCAGGGCTCCCTGCCTTGGTTCATCTTCTCCCCAGTGTTGGCTTGAGGGGGTCTTTATTCCAGCGGGGATCTGGGGTTCATGCTTTTTAATTATTCATTGATTGATTGATGTTGAAAGATAGAGAGAGACAGACCGACAGACCGAGAGAAACCTTCCACCCCCTGGGGCTGGGCCAGGCTGAAGCCAGGAGCCTGGAACCCCTTCTGGGTCTTGTGTGTGGGCGGCAGGGACCCAAGGACTTGAGCCATCCCTGCCGCCTCCCAGAATGCACATCAGCAGGACGCTGAACTTAGCAGCATTGGCGGGACTCAGACGGAGGCCCTTCAATATGGCGCGCGGGCATCCCGGGCAGAGCCCACCACTGCGCCCAATGCCCATCCCTGGAGGGCACCGGGCAGCTGCAGCCTAGGCCATGGCAGTGGGTGTGGCTTCCCAGCACCCTAGGGGATGTCTTTGCTCCATGCAAATTCTCCCCTAAGCCTCCCCCGATTTGGAGTTGGAAGAACCGCGAGGACAAGTAAGACTGACCAGTGGTGTTTGGCAGGCCACCAAGCGCCGGCAACGTTCCCATACCCCAGGAAGGACGACACTCGCCGAGCCCAGGCCCCGGTGTCACCCGGCTCCTGCGGCACGTGGTGGAGGAGGCCGAGGAGACCTTCCTGGTGTAAGGCCACCGGGTTTTCCTGTTCATTCACAGTCCAGTGCATCCCGGAAGGTGCCAAGTTAAAATACCAGGGGAAAAATTGACTTGCATTCTGTGCGCTTCTTGCTTTGGACGGGAAGACTCCCATCCAAACCTGGTCTCCCTCCCTGGGAAGGGACTGCTGCCCTTCCTTCCCGCTGGGGCATCCCAATCACCCAGCTCTATTTGCTGTCCAACACAACCAGGGTTCCTGCTTTGCGGGACGGTGGCCCCTTCCCTGTGTAACCGGACATTTCCAACCCGGGGATCACGGGGTGGTGAGCACTCTCTTGCTATGAAATCGCTCAGCCTGGAGTCCACCGTGGGAGTCAGCTGGAGGGTCAAGCTGAGCGGGGGCTGCTTGTGTCTGTCTCAGCCCCTGCGCCTCCAGCTCACAGAAGCCTGCACCCCTGGCCTGGGCCATCATTGCCCAGCGTCACAGTGTCCTGGCCATGAGTGGCAGCCGTTGACCATCTGTCAGCTAAACCTCTGTCCTTTAATGCTTGTAGAGAAGCCCAGCTCGTGGGGAGTTCCTCCAACATGGCCTTCCCCTGCCCAGGGACTTGTCCCCTGGAGGGGACCTGGACAAGCAGCAGCAGGTGGCCCTCCTGCTGTGTGCAGAAAGACCTCTCTGTTGGAGTCCAGTCTCGGCGTCTGTCCTGCCTCCCATGGAAAACCCGTGCCTCCGTCAGCCGTGGCTGTACCTGTGCACGGCCTTTGTCCTTGCTAAGGCTTTCGACTCCTGTGCACGTGCAGTTCAAGGTAAGGTGCAGTGTAGGCTGCCTGGGACTCCCCAGTGCCCTCTTCTGCTGCAGTCGGGCCAACTGGCGTTTGCCTTCCCGGCCCCAGGTGGACAACTCCTGCTACAGTCACCTGCTGCTGCTACATGGCTTCCAGAGGTTCTCCTGCAACTGATTTCCTGTTGCTCAAAGCCACTGACATGGTCTCTGGGCCTTTTTGCTGTCAAAACTGCAGCTTGCTCCCAAAGAAAGTCAATCCCCTGTGGACAAAGTCTCCATCAGCTGTCGCTCATCAAACGTGGTCACTACGAGCCCCAAGACCTTGAGCCTCTCTCTAGAGCTCCTGCAGTGAAGACGCAGCTCTGCAGCTGTGAAGGCTGGCCCAGTCCCTCTGAGCGTCCACAAACTGCCGATCTCAAAACGCCCCACCAGAGACCACGGGAGCCACCGCCTGGCCCCACCACGGCTGCAATCACCCCAAATGGATTCAATCTAGACTCTTTGATAGCATCCGTCCTGTCTGCCTACAGTCTGAACAAGTGGCAGACAGGCAAGAAGAGACGTGGACAGAGTACGGTGTGCCCTTGCTAGGCTGTGGTGGCCGGAGGAGGGTGGAGTGGGGAGGAAAGGGATCCGCCCTTGTATAAGCCCTGGAATCAGGCAGCCACATCCTCCAGCCACGCGCAGGGCTGGCCGCCTGCCCACAGCAGCAGCAGAGCTGGGGAGACCTGGACGCAAGCAGAGGCGTCCCGCACACCCACCCCCGGAAGGAGAAAGGGCAAGTGTCGCAGGCACGGCTGCTTCCCAGTGGTTCCTCCTCCAAACGACTTCAGCGGGAAACCCAGTGAAGACCCTGGCAGCCACGAGGAAGCCTCAGGAGCAGGGAGATGATCTTGAACTTGACCTTTGGCACCGATGAAGGGCCTCTGAGACAAATCCCCTGCCGTCAGCTGGGCAGCCTCTCCCGGCAGGGGAACTTGAGGCTGATCACAGAAACCCACACACAGTCCTGGGGGTGGGGGATACGGTTGTGTTTTGAGAGGCGGAAGGGATTTTGCAGATGAGTGGGGCAAGTCTGCTCTAGGTGCTGGGAACAGAGCATGCATACGGCAGGCAGGGGCACGGAGTCGGGGGCTGCCCGGAGCTGGAGGCCCTGGTGCAGGTGCACAGGTCACCGTGGACTTGAGCTGAAGGCAGTGGAAAGACTCTGAGTCTGTTCGTCTGTCAGAGCACAGGCAGGCCCGGCCTCCCGAGCCAACAACAAGCCTTTGGCCGTCCTCCTCCACCCCTGTGGCCTAGAGCCTCCTCCAGGAAGGCTTCTCTGATGCCCCCCTCATGGTGCCAGCTTGCTCTCCCAGTGCACCTGCAGCAGCGGCACAGACCTCCCTGTGCGTGTGTCGTCGCTCTCGCCGGATCTGAAGCCCCTTCCAGGCCATGCTCCCTAGAATTCTTCTGTGCATGAAAGAGCACCTGCTGAACTGAGCCTCTGATTCCCAAGGCGGCAGCAGCTTCGGCACCCAAGCCGTCCACTCCCTCCGACGGAGGCACAGGATCGACCTACGAGGCGCTGAGAGCCTGGCAGGCAGAACCCAGCCAAGCCGCCTGGGCTCCAACGCAAACTGTGCGACCGTCCTCCGCCATCCTCTTCCTCCGAGCACCACTCGCCCTGTTTCTTCCCGCGGACCCCGCGCAGTGTGGGCGGTGCCGGTGCCCTCACCACTCTCATCCTCTGGCACAGGTCGGAGCAGCTGCTTCCTCCTTGTCGGAGTGGACCGCACGCTCTGCACAACGCTGGTCCATGGCCGGAGCATTGACGCCCCCGAACCTGGCAAAAACCGCAGCTCTGGGCTTTGCTTCCCCTGCTGGGCTGGTTGTCATGCAGTTACCGGCACTGCACACTGGCCATGCGCTTCTGTTACTGTGCCCGTGGCTAATGAGACCACGGAATTGTAGACATGACAATAACAGTGGTGTTAATTACACCTTGCATCTTCATCCAGCCTTAGAGTTTACACAACTTTGTACATCCCTGCTTGCCGTAGGTAAGACCCACGAAGAAAGGAAGTGCATTTGTGTACCTGGTTTCTGGGGTGCAGTCTGTGCTCAGCTGACCCCCAGGTAGAACCAGGCAGGCCAGTCACCACACCAATGTGTCCAGCCAACGAAGCAGAGAGGGGTAAAAATGGCCCATGCCCAGCCAAGCTTGTCTCGTCTGACTCCCCACGTGCTGGTGGCCTCTGGAATCCAGGGCTGGGGAAAGACTCTTCTCAAGCTTATTTGAGAGCAAGCATGGATGCACTGGGCTCTCGAATCGCCTGTGACTGTGTGGCCGTGAGCTCCATTGTCCAGCTAAGGCGTCCCTTGCACCCAGGATCAGCTCCAGCGTGGTGACCGGGAGCACGGACCGTGTAGCCGGAGCACATCCTGTTTCCTGCCTGGTTACTGTGCGTACGGGACAGGGGGGCCAAACCTCTCCCTGTCTCGATTCCTTTATTCACAAAGTGGGAGCAGTAACAGCTCCATGCTCTGTAACATCCCTGTGTGACTGGATGGAGGGTTATGCCTGCCCACGCTCTCACTAACCACGTCTGGGTTAACCAGCAATTCCTTTTCATGAAAGAGTAACATGGGGGTTCTCTCTCTCTCTCTCTCTCTGAGTTCTGCTCATGGGCACACAATGTTCTGGAAGCTTCATGGATGTGAATATGTCTGATGTACAAATGATAACTTTAGGGGCTGGGGCAGAAAACACAGAAGGTGATCCTGGAGCCCTCTGCAGTGACGCCAAGTGCAGAAGTGCGTAAAACCCAAAGGGACAGAATTTGTCTGAAGGAAACAGGAGGCAGGCAGAAAACTCCCACCAGCACAAACTGGAAGGATCTGAGTGATGGTGTTGAGTCAGAGCTCAGTGTACAAAACAAATGTCCACGGCTTTATGCTGGTAACAACAAATGGCTGAATAAGCAAATAAGTGGGAGAGAAAAGACAAGTATCTCTTGCAGAAGAAATCTAAAGAATTAATGTAGGGGCCGGGCACTGTGGCATAGTGGGTAAAGTCGCCACCTGCGGTCTGGCATCCCACATGGGCACCAGTTCAAGTCCCGGCTGTTCCACTTTCAATCCAGCTCTCTGCTGTGGCCTGGGAAAGCAGTGGAAGATGGCCCAAGTGCTTGGGCCCCTGGACCGTGTGAGACCCACAAGAAGCTCCTGGTTCCTGGCTTCAGATCAGCGCAGCTCCAGCAGTTGAGGCCAACTGGGAAGTGAACCAGCGAATGGAAGACCTCTCTCTCTCTCTCTCTCTCTCTCTCTCTCTGCCTCACCTCTCTCCATGTAACTCTGATTTTCAAATAAATCTTTAAAAAAAGAGAGATGCCATTTGGAGCGCTGACATCCCACGTGATAGGGCCTGGCCTGCGATCCGCACTGGCTTCCTGCCCACACCCCGGGAGGCAGCGGTGACGGCCAGGCAGCTGGTCCCTGCCACCCACGCGGGAGACCCGGCCTGGGCTTCAGGTTCCTAGCACCAGCTCGGCCCGGCCAGAGAGTGTGGGTATCTGGCGGGTGAGCCAATGGATGGGAGATTTCTCTCTCTCTCTCTCCCTTTAAAATACATAAAAACAGATAAAAGGAAATCAAAATAAAAAGGAGGCACTGGGTTGGCTACCCACAGCTGCTGGCTAGGCGGGGTCGGCCCCTTGGCTTCCTGGGAGCCTATGGATGACACCCATGGATGCCAGTGGCTCCGCCTTCGCTCCCCTGGGACCACCCCCACCCCCACCGCATGCCTCGGCCGGGCCTTGCCTGCGCGGTCACTTGGGAGACGCTCAGCTGTCGGTCCCTCTCACGGCACTCCCCCCCCCCCCCCCCCCCCGCGGGCACAGACAGAGAGCAGAAGAACGTGGGTGAGGGAGGACCCGGGGGGAGGGGTCAGCCCCCGCGCCGCCCCCCCCCCCGTCGTCACGGCTACAGAATCAGCTGCTAAGAAAACTTCTGAATCCCACTGAGTTGCGTGGAGACCCTGGGGGACACAGGCTCCCACTGGAAGGGGAGATGGCGGGCGGGGAGGAGGCCTGGGAGGGGGCTCTCGGGGGTTCACCTGGACCCCACAGCCTTTGAGGAGAGGCCGCTGCTGGTGACTCCTCCTGGAGAGAGGGTGATTTGGGCGCCTTTCCTAAGGACTGCTTCGTCATCTGGTGTTGTTTTGCTTTGTTTTGTTTAAGATTTTCTTTATTTATTTGAGAGAGAGAGAGTTACAGAGAGAGGGAGAGACAGAAAGAAAGGTCTTCCATCCTCTGGGTCACTCCCCGGTTGCCAGAGCAGCCAGAGCTGGGCCATCCGAAACCAGGAGCCGGGAGCCTCTTCCAGGTCTCCCATGCGAGTGCAGGGGCCCAACACGTGGCTTTCCCAGAGCATAAGTGGGGAGCTGGACTGGAAGAGGAGCAGCCAAGACTAGAACTGGCGCCCATATGGGTAAGTTTCCTAGGGGCGCATCTTTGCACTTGGGACTGCCTGCTCGCAGGCCGTACCCGAGGGAGGTCACTGGGAGGTCCCCCAGCAGCAGTGTTTGTTCCCAATGACATTTCGAAGCACTGGATTCCTGATCCTTGGTAACTGTTTAAAATGAAGTATTGCATCCCTGTTATAGAAGAATTCACAGCTATTAAATATCACGTCTTTTAAAAAAGATTGATTTATTTATTTGCGATTCAGAGTGACGAGGGGTGGAGAGAGAGGTCATCCATTAGCTGGTTGGTTCATTCTCAAATGGCCACAACAGCCGTCAGGAGTCCGGAGCTGCATCCGGGTGTCCCCCATGGGTGACAGGGCCACAAGCTCTTGGGCATCATCCTGTGCCTTCCCAGTGGCATTAGCAGGGAGCTGGGCTAGAACCGGAGCAGCCGGGACTGGACCCAGCCCCGTGCCATAGATGACTGTCCCGCAGGCGGCGGCTTAGCTCTCTGCCCCACAACGCCAAGCCTATTGTAGAGGAATAGGGAACAAAGAAAGTGCCCACAAAAGCAGGTTACCGTACAACATACAATCTATAATCCCGGTTTTCAAAAGAGGAAAGAATTGTGTCTCTGTCAGTAGCTGGAATTGCATAAAAATGTAAGAGTGATTATTTCCGGTGGAACTCGAAAGGTATTTTGTGTCACAATTTACATTTCTAGCTTTTTAAAGTTTTTTTTTCCTTAAGCACCAGAGAGAAAAGAGATAATAAATATTGTCTAAATCATGCTAAAATTTAAAAGGCCCAAGCACACTGGGAAATAATGTGTGCAACAGAAAGACAAGATTTGATATCTTAATCTAAAAAGAGATTTTATAAATTAAGAATAGGCAGTCCCAACGTGCAGACAGACAAAGAAAGCAAATAGAAAATGCATTCACACTCCAGGATCCTCCACACAGAAAGATGATGGGCTAACTAATAGATATGCAAACCTTTTTTATATCCACTAACAATCTGGCAGAAAACAACAAAATAAAAACTACAGTGCTATCGTCCGACTGTTCAATAGTCAGCCGTTGGGTTGCTGTGGAGGGGTGACTCAACGCCTCCCACCAGGTTAGCATCGAAATCCACCCTGTTTCATAGAAACAGCCCCATGACGCACGACGTCACCGGTTCCCGCTGTTTCCCCAGAGATCCCGCTTCCAGACGCTTCCTTAGGAAGTGGAGTGTGAAGACGCTCACAAAAATACTTGCTTTTGACTTTCTTGAAAACACACTTTTGCGAATATGTGCTCAACAAAGGGGACGTCGGAAAATAAGTTGTGGTCCGTACACAGACACGAGACGGATGATTATCTAGAGCGCAAAGTGACGCGTTCGACAAGGATCAGTGAGCGAGAAACGGGGCAGACGAGCCCGGTGGAGGACGTATCTCTGGCGTGTTCCAGGTCAGCCGAGCGGGGCAGCGTGGAGATGGCGGGACCCGCTGCGGGGCTGCAGGGGCCGTGGCGGCTGCTACGTGACCGACACTTTGTTCTGGTGTTTTCCGGAGGGACAGTCGTCCAGCAGAAGCCGAGCGGTGTTAGGGTGTTACAAGAGAGACTCAAAGAACTGGGGACAAGAGGGGAGGGGAGGGAGGGGGAAGCCCCCCGTCCCACCCTTGCTGCAGGACACTCCTGGGGCTGGGTGCTTCCCAAGGAAGACATTGAGCTCCCTGCTGGGGAGGGGGCGGGCATGGTGCTGCGTCTGCCCGCTGCAGTGAGGGCCTGCAGGACAGCGCCCCTGGGGCAGGAGCGCGCGTGAGAGCTGCGAGCCACCGCACACACGTGGAAGAGGCGGCGGTGATCCATCCTCTGGACGGGGACTGCGCCAGGGCCCTCCTCTCAACTCCGCCACACTGGGGACCCATCTCCCCGTGTGTGGACCCTGGCGAGACCTCCCTACCCCAGCCACCACCCCCTCCAGCCCGCCCCCGCTGAACACACCTTCTGCATTCGCTGCGAGAACACAAGCGGCCTCTGGTTCCGTCGGGCACCTGCCCTAGGGCCCACTGTCGTCTCCTCCCGGCCGCTTCCAGTGCCACTGGCCCCAGCTGTGTGCGACAAGGCACATGTGCCGGGACAGGAAGGCCCAGCCCCTTAGGTTTCTCCTTGGCAGCGTCACCCCTGACAAAAACCCAGCTATCCCTGGTCCCTGGCCCTGCCCTCCTCCTTCCACTGGACTGCAAAGCAGGTGGAATTTATATTGGGACCGTGCCAGCTCTTAGAGGGGATCCCAAGAGAGCCTCAGCCCTAGATGCTCACTGGAACCCCCTGGGGGGTTCTAAGCCTTCCTGAGACGGGGTCTCCCCCAGACCCTTTAAACCAACCCCGTGCTGTGAGGCCAGGGGCTCAGCCAAGCGGCCGGGCACAGACAAGGTTGAGTACGGCGGCATTTTGAAAGTTAGGAGTCTTCTTTTGAACGCACGTTTCTGCTTCAAGGAGAGGGATCTACCCCAAGCCAGCCCTCTCCCCTGCCTCCTCAGGTGGAGCAGCCAGTGATTTTGGATTTTCCTGGTCACACCTTAAGGCAGAAAGTCCCGACACCCCTTGCAGGTGAGGGATCCACCCGGGAGGCTCGGGTGCCCTGAACTCACGCAGCGGCACGTCTGAGGAGTCCTGGGCGTGGCTTGGCCAGGCTGCGGGGGTCTGAGGTGGGTGCGCCCACTGCTCTGCTCCGTGATCTGCCACGTTCTCGTCTCACAGGCCTGTGGTCCTGGTTTCTGGGCTCCCCAGGGGCATTTTCAGGTGTCTCGAGTGTGGGTTGCACGACTGGCATCCAGTGAGGAGAAGCGAGAGACTCTGCTGAAATCTCACCGTCACGACACAGCCTCTCCAAGGCGGGGGCTGCGCTGTCCCCGTCCAAGCTGGCTGCGCTGTTCCCGCCCAAGCTGGCTGCGCTGTTCCCGTCCAAGGTGCACCCAAGTGCTCTGGGTCCCCTGGGGAGAGGGCGAGGGGGGATTCCCCGCACTGGCCGTGCGCTCTGAAGACGAGTGTAGATGCCGCTCCTCCTCGATATTCAGACCCGAATCCAGCACTCGGAGGACTGGAGCGATGCAGTGGTCTCTTGTCCCCTTCCTGTCCCTGCTCAGGGCACGGGGTCCCCGGTCAGGAAGGGCAGTCCTCGGAGGCCTGGAGCCTGGAGCCAGCCCGGGGCCTGAGAGTCCTTTTCTGGCTCTCAGTTCTATCTGCCACCATCATGGGGCTCGGCTGTAGCGAGGGGAGCCTGCCCCAGCCCGCCGCCGACTGCAGGGGCACAAGCTGCCCCCAGCTGCGCGGTCTCCCCCAGGAGGAAGCCGGGCTGAGAGCACAGCTGCACTTAACCACTTCCTCCATCGCCCGTCAGCTGAGTCGCTCTCCCCCAAAGTAGGCCAAAGTGCTCCGGGCATCTTAGGAGAGAGACCAGCAACAGCCCTGCTGGCCTCAAGATGTGGGAGCCAGACAGCCTCGGGACCTCCCAGCCGGCCCCAAGGCGGAAGCTCCCCCCACCCAGGCTGGCAGGTGGCCAGTCTCCAGGGCTTGCATGCTGAATGGCTGCAACCTACAGAGGTTTCGCGAGGTGAGAGGACCACGGTGGGCCTCCTAGGGGCTTTATGGAATCCTGGGGCCGCCCCCTGGGCCTTTCGATGGGGGAAAGAAAGGAAGAAAGTTACTGAGATCACTCAGGACCCTGCTCTGTGTGGTTTTCAACTGGGGGGGTGTTAGAGGAAGAATAATTCAGTGACATGCGTGAAAGTGTGGGATGGAAGGTGTGACCCAGGACGTCACAAGTGCAGGGACCCTGCAGTGGGACAGAGAGGGGGAATTCAAGTCCAGCCACAGTGAGAACAAGGGGGCATTTAGAGGCAAGCAGCAGCATGAGGCCAAACTCTCTGGGTTCACATCTCAGAGTTACCAAACACCGGCTGGGTGACCTAGGCTCTCCCATAATGTCCTGTGTCAAATCGGAGTGACACAGTGTCTTCCCGAGATGCTGCTAGGAGTGGCTGAGAGCATCGTCCCCGAGCCCGGTTTCCCCAGGTCCACATCTCAGCTGCTCAGACTGGGAGCTCGGCTGCGGAACAAGGCTCCCATTCGTGAGCAGCCCGTGGGGCCGCCCGCAGGACTCAGGGCCTCCAGCCACAGGAGGAATCCAGACCCTTCCACGGTGCACACACACATGCACTCTGAGGGTTACCTTGGGGATGAGCTGGGACTCACGGGGCAGCACCCAGAGAGCACTCGGGACAACCCTCCCACAGACAGGGTCTCCCGTGCTCTGCTGTGCCCCTGGTGCAGGGCTGGCTGTGGGGCTGTTCATCCTATTTTACAAAGGCTTTGCGAGTCCCACGGATCCCACAAGACTGGCAAAGCGCACAGGGCAGTTCCGTGGCTGGAGCCACCGGCAGTGAGGCAGGACTGCCCGAGGAACCTGGGCACAAGGACAGTTTCTCCAGCCCGTCATGGCTGCTGAGTCTGCCACGTGAGCCGGGGAAAACGGGGCGATCTTTCCAGAACTTTCCTGAGCTTTCCAGTGCTGGCTGGAGGAACGCATGTGTGTGCATTGACTGTGGCCAGTGGCATCTGTGTGCTGTACTCCCCCCAGCTCTCTTGCCTCAGCTTCCAGAACGTTCTCTCTGACTCAGCTGCACCCATGTTTGCACTCCATTCCTTTCTTGGGTGCGGTTCCTTCTTGCTCCAGTGCCTCCTTCCAGAACGAATGCATGCAGGCATGCAGGAGAGGGCTTCACGCCGGTTATGAAAAAGCCTGGAATGGATCTCAGTGATTTTGCGGCAAAATAAATTTACCTTTTCCTTCTATCTGTGCCCAACGCGGAGTTACCCTCATCACTACTTGATGCTCCTTGCCTTGTCCACTCTTCTCTTCCTGATTGGCTGCTTGCCGGGCTGGGGGAGGTGTTTGCACAGAGGCCCCTGAAGGTCCCAGCAGCTTTAGCAGAAGGAAAGCCAAGGGACCAAAACGCCGAGTGCATGCCGGGATCAGTCTCTGCATCAAACTTTGCACTTCGAAGGCCCGCCGGCTGCCAGGGGGTTGTCACCCAAGGCGGACGCCGAAGGTTGTATGACATCGAGCCTGGCTTTGGGCAGGTTCAGCCCCACTGTGGGCGTTGCTACAGGCAGTCCCAGGTGGTGGGCATACCCACTGCCCACTGAGTTCTCCAATAGCAACAGGACAGTGTTTCCCCGAGGCTGACCAGTGCAGCGAGGCTGGGAGCGCGGCAGCTCCAGGCCAGACCGGCCTCGCTTCCTTAATCAGCCGTTGGCTGGTTTACCAAGTACTTATTGAGCATCTACTTTGTGCTACGGCCTGTGGGAGACCACGGAGTTTCAACCGTGACTAACAGACGTGGGGGCCCCGTCCTGATGGAGCTTATGGTCTAACTGAGAGGGAAATGAGACTGGCACTGCACAGAGAAGGGACAAAGGGCCGCGTCCGGCCAGTCGCTGGGAATGCCCGACATCAGCGACAGGTGCAGAGCAGGGAACCGGAACTCTGCCGCGCATCTGCAAGTGGGCAGTTTGAGCTGGCTTAGCTGGGCCGGGCTGAGCTGCCGACCCAGGGTCTGGGGTCTCCTACTCTGGGGGCTGGCTGGACGTGACTGCTTTGGGGCATCCTTATTTCAGGGGTGCAGGGCTGGCCCAGTGGGTTCCTCACAGTGTTTGTAAGGGTCGCAGAGGCCTGGGGGGAAGCCCTATCCTGCGAGCACTTTTTAGGGATTATCTTTCCATCCTGTTTGGATCCTCTGTGCCGTCAATTCCTTTCTGACTCTGCCTGGGAGCGTCACCCATTGGGTGCACCACAGCCACGCATCCCCAGGGGTCACTGGATTGACACGGAACCACGGGGAAAATGCCCAAACGAAAGGAAAGCAAGGGTGGGACAGCTCGTTCGCCCCGAGGGTGGCTCGAGCAGCAACACACACGGGCCAGTGGCAGAATCCCTTTGCGCTGTCCTACTCTGCCACTCTCTCCCACCCAGATCTGCAGGTCAGCTGCTGGGAGCCCGGGAGGACAGGGCTGCCTTGCCCAGGTCCGAGCCAAGCACGGCTGGGCAGGTCTTTGGCCGACCCACAGCGCCTGGACAGCGGCGGTCCAGAGCCTGTTGGCCCCACCTCTGGAATCAGGGCCGCTGGCTGCTGCCCAGGCCATGCTGTGTGGTGGTCGCAGACGGAGGCCCAGTGACAGGCGGCGGCTAGGGATTCAGTTTCCTATGGAGGCCAAAGACAAATTAAATTAGGCTAGAGGTGGGTGGGGATGGTGTTTGGGCAGAGGATTGTTAGGGCGGGGGAAGAGATCGGAGGTTTTTCTCTTTAACCTGGCCAACGTGAGCTTTAGAAATGTTCCTTTCAAGTCAGAAATGACCATGCCGTCCACCTCCCGCCACCCCGAGCCTGGATCCGATTATTAGCTGGAGTTCAGCGCACGTCAAGGCGTTTCTGGTTCGGCAGTGGGGAACAATGACCCCTTTATGCAGAGAGGAAAAGCCAAGTCTGGTGGCTGAACAAGCCCGGCTCGTGGGCATGGGGTCAAGGCCACATCAAAAGGCACTCTCTCTCCCCAGCCAGGGCCCCCGGGCGCCCGGCCTGTGTGCGGTTCCCCAGGCATGGAAAACCGCAGCAGCGATCCCGGGAGCTGGAGCCGGGGTCTTGAGCTACAGCCCATGGTACAACGTGGCAGCCTTCCCCAGAAACCGGCTGTGTCCAGTCGAAGTGCTATAGGAACTGGCGAGCCCGAGCAGGGAGCCAGCAGCTAAATAAAGGCCTTGGTGGGGAGGCATCCAGCAAAAACACAGCTGAGGCCAGGGCCCGGGGTCGGGGATGAGACTCCCCTGGGGCCCTGGGCTTGCTGTGTGGCTCCAGCCACCTCGCTGCCCCTCTCTGTGCCTCACAGACTAGAGCAGTGGGGGCCAGGGGGTCACGTGCACGGGCACCTCACACAGAGAGAGCCCTGGGAAGCACGCTGGGGACAGCCCTGCCATGATGGTGTCTTTGCAGTTTCTAAACTCTGTACAACAAACACCTGCCCAGTTGGAGGCCCAGGAGACACTGGCCCAAGTTACAGCAGTGGTGTATGGGTGCCGGGTTGGGTCTTTGCATGCCAGCCACAGGCTGTGATGGGATGGAGGGGCCAAAGCAGATGGATCTGAAAGACTGCGTGGGGGTTGGGCAAGTTTCTAGAACATTCTAGGCTCTCATCTCTAATAAGCTGCCTTGTGTCTGTTGAGAGGATTAGGGACCACTTATCTAAAGTGCAGGCCGGGGCCTGTGCAATGCAGCATCTACCTTTCGAGGATGGGATTACTCCCTGTCCTCTGGCCCATCTCAACTTCCCGTTGGTTCTGCCCCAAATGGGGTCCCTCACTGTGCTGACCCCGAGAGCCCAGCCTGAGGACCCACCTGTGCTGTGATTAGTGTTGTGACACTTGACCGCATCGTGGTCAAACCGTGCTTCTGGATGGGGGTGTGTGTGTGTGCAGGTGCGTCCCAGAGAAACTGACGCTTGGAGCCGTGGACGGGGTGGGAGGAAGATCCACTCTCACCCAACGTGGGGAGCTGGGGAGCACCACCCACCACAGCAAACAGGCAGAGGAGAGGCAAGGCCTCCCCCCTCTCTTGGAGCTGGGACACCACTCGTCTGCCCTTGGGCCCCTGAGCCCTGGGCACTCAGGCCCTGGAGCTCCGAGACTCGCATCCGTGGCCCATCTTTTTCTCAGACCTCCACTCTCAGACTCAGTCTCAGCATCAGCGTCCCCATACCTGAGGCCCTTGAACTTGGCCTGGGCCACACCAGCGGCATCCCTGGGCCTTGGGCCTGCAGCTGCCCTATCGGAGGACTGCTCAGCCCCACAATCATGATCCGGTCCCCAGATGAAGCCCCTGTCATCGCTGTCTCTCGATGTCCTGCTGACTCTCTCTACCCGGGGAGCCTTAACCAAGCATCCCTGACACCCCTGCCGAGCGGAAGCTGACATGATGGGTGCATGTGCGGGAGCAGCCCACGCTGCACCACCCCCCAAAACACACACACACACAGGGCCCAGCCTGGTGTGACCTTGTGGACGTCCCCAGTGTGTGAGTTTGCTCTGCCACTGAGACACACACAGCGCTTGAGCAACGCCCATGGAGTCTTCTCCAGCTCTCAGATCAGATGTCTGATCCAGGTGTCAGCAGCTGGCTGGTCCTTCCCCTGGCTCTTTCTTAATGTTGCCTTTCCTAGCGTCGTGGCACCTGCTCCTCAGTCTGGGCCCCCTCCTCCGTCTTCAGAGCCCATCCCTCCAGCCTCACATCTTCACCCTCCTCCTTGGGCCATCTTGATCCCCTCCATGCATTTAGGGGCCACCTACACAGCCCAGGGCCGTATCCCAGCTCAGCCCCCCCCCCCAACCACATTGTCACAGTCTCCTGTTCCAAGGACTGGCAGGGGACAGCTTGGGGACACTACTCAGGCTGCCTCACCCAGCATCCCCCAGCTACTGGCATTGCCAGCCTTCAATTGGTCTCAACTGGGGCATGGATGGCTCCCGCCCTCTCTGCCTGCAGCAGGAGAGATGCCCCTTGCACCTGTCCCAAGCCCTGGCCCGGGGACCCCTGGGCTGGGGAGTGGTAAGGTGACCCCTCCTTCAGAGGCACAGAGGTAGCACTGGCCTCAGTGGGGAGCCTGTGGGGCATGGAGCTAGCCATGTGCTGGGGGAGGCTGCTGCCTGTGCCCCCAGGCCAAGCTGGCCAGCAAGTCGCAGGTGCACACTGGGGGAAAGAGCCCCTGACTGAGAGACAGCCAGGGCACTGAGAGCTCTTGGCTTGCAGGCGGGAATGCAGGGAGATTAAGGGGACCCAGGAGGAAGGCAGAGGGGCTGAGCAGAAGGAAAACAAGACGGCCATCCCCTAGGGCAAGTGTGACTTCTCTCTCGACATGCTGCCTCCTTGGCACCTGGACAGAAGGGACAAGCACAGCCATGGACACGCACGCATGCTGTGAGATTCAAACATCGGCAAACCAAGGGTTGCCTTTTAGTATGTGTATATCCCATGCAATATCTTGAGATATGCTTATAGCAAAAAATAACGTGTGCGCGTATCTGAGGTTTACATTTAACTGGGCACCTTCTTCCGGCCATCCTAAACTAGCAGAGCTCAGCACAGTCACCGCTGCCGGACGAGGAGAGGAAGGCAGGGTGTCATCACCACACGTCGATGGTGAGTCGGAGCCTGGGCCAGGTGCGCAGCACACGTTTTCCATTTAATTCTCTAACCCTCTGGTGTGACCACTGCTATGCCTAACCTGGCCCTGTCATTGTTGGAGGACCAAGAGTTGCCTGATTAGTTTCTTTTCAAAAGATTTATTTATCTACTTGAAAGACAGAGTGAGAGAGAGAGAGAGAGAGAGAGAAAGAGAGAGAGAGAGAAAGGAGAGAGAGAGAGAAAGGAGAGAAAGAGAGAGAGAAAGGAGAGAGAGAGAGAAAGAAAGAGAGAGAGAGAGAAAGGAGAGAGAGAGAAAGAGAGAAAGGAGAGAGAGAGAGAAAGAGAGAGAGAGAGAAAGGAGAGAGAGAGAAAGAGAGAAAGGAGAGAGAGAGAGAAAGAGAGAGAGAAAGGAGAGAGAGAGAGAGAGAGAAAGGAGAGAGAGAGAGAGAGAGAGAAGTCTTCTATCTACTGGTTCATTCCCCAGGTGGTCACAAAGGCTGAGGCTGGGCCAGGCCAGAGCCAAGAGCCAGGAACTCCGTCAGGGTCTCCCCCATGGGTGTCAGGGGCAGGAGGGGAGGGGAGGGGAAGAAGGGAGGGGTAAGGAGGAGAAGGAGGCAGAGAGTCTCCAACTGTGAAGTTAAGAAACAAAAGAGAGGAAGCAGAAAGGCCCAGTTATTTAAAGAAAAAATTACTTATTTATTTTCATTTTACTAAAAAGGCCGAGAGGGGGAGGGGAGACCTCCTGTGCCCTGGTCCCCTCGGCCTGGCGGTGACTTCTCATCTCCCGGGCACTCGGGCTGCAGTAGCCGCGTCTTTCTCTGACTCCCGATGCACTTGCGGGTCTGCAGCCCTCCCAGGCCACAGCAGGGCACAGCCCAGGTCCCGCCCCGGCCACCGCCCTGCTCTCCCCAGGCTCCCCTTGCTTCTCACAGGCCCCAGTGGGGAAGGCCGTCCCGGCTCTGGACGTCCCAAGGTCAGAGTCATTGAAATTCTCTGTGTGTTTCCCAATTTTCCAGCTGAAGACTCTTACACTTGTCAAGACACAGAGGCCCAGAATGGGCACTCTGCAAGATGACCACGAGTGCGTGATCAGTCCATTAGAATTGTCAAGATGCTACTTCTGCTTAGTTAACAGATGTATCAAAGTCATTCGTGTGTGGGTGTGTGTGTATGTGTGTGTGTGTGTTACAAATAAAGAAGCCGACTCTGGCAGTTTTGCCGCAAAGGAAGGCTTGAGATTACCGCAGGGAGCCTGGGCATTTATGAGAGCAGCAGAGGTGGCCACAGGTGCCCACGGCACCCCAGTGGCTTTACAAACCCGAGGCTGGCCAGTCCTGCAAGGAGAAGCCATTCTGTCTGGTCTGAGCAGTGCACCAGGCTCCTCCTTCTACCCCAGACTCAGGCAGGGGTGCCAACCCCCCCCCCCCACTTGCTCTCAGTGGCCTTGGCTGTTCGGCAAAGCCTGAGTTTGCTCATCCGTGAGATGGGAACCACACGGATTTGTCCTGTGGCAAATGAGCCCAAGCCCCCGTGGAAGAGCCTGGACCACAGGGCATGGGGTGGGGCGCTCCTGCACAGATCCCAGCAGGGCCCTTCCTGGCCTCCTACTCTCCCCTTTGAGAAGCGAGTGATCCTGAGCAGACAGAAGCCGGGGTGCCAAGTGGGCAAACTCAGCACCGTGGCTGCTGTCGCTGCACACCGGGGGGAGGGGGAGAGAGACAGCAGAGAGCGTCTGGGCCAATCAGACCTGAGGTCAAACTGCCTGAGCAGGTGTGGGGCCTTGGGCAGGGCCCCTGCAAAATGAGTCTAAGAACACGAATGTGATGGCTGTTGCTGTGTGTAAAGTGGCACCAGGTTCTTACACACAGTGGGAAATGGTTGCATAGGGAAATATTTTTTTATTTGACAGAGTTAGACAGTGAGAGAGAGAGACAGAGAGAAAGGTCTTCCTTCCATTGGTTCACCCCCCCAAAATGGCCGCTATGGCAGGAGCTACGCCAATCTGAAGCCAGGAGCTAGGTGCTTCCTCCTGGTCTCCCATGTGGGTGCAGGGATCAAGCACTTGGGCCATTCTCTACTGCACTCCCGGGCCACAGCAGAGAGCTGCACTGGAAGAGGAGCAACAGGGACTAGAACCTGGTGCCCATATGGGATGCCGGTGCTGCAGGCAGAGGATTAACCAAGTGAGCCACGGCGCCGGCCCAGGGAAATATTTTTAAGGATTATTTGACACATCTCCCAAATCCCTGTGCCTCCCCCCACCAACAGGCACACGCATGTGCACACACGGACATACACTACACTGGCTTCCTGCATGCCAAGGCTTGCCAGTCCCACAGCACCGGCCAGAGGGAAGGAAGGCACCCTGGCTATGGCTCAGACCCATCCCAGCCGACCCAAGCACGGAGCATCCCAGTCCTGGCATTCCACTTTCCAAAGCTGTGGTCAGGACGTGAGTCGGAAGAAAGACTGGAGAGATGCATGAAGAGGCAAGACCAGCTCTGTCCTCTAGTCCAACATTGCTTGAAGAAGCTTCCTAGGCAGGGAACATGGGCTGAGTTTTGTGCTCCCGATACTAGTGTTTAAAGTCCTAAGCCCTGGTGCCACGGATCAATAGGCTAATCCTCCGCCTGCGGCGCCAGCACCCCAGGTTCTAGTTCCTGTTGGGGCACCGGATTCTGTCCCAGTTGCTCCTCTTCCAGGCAAGCTCTCTGCTATGGCCCAGGAGTGCAGTGGAGGATGGTCCAAGTGCTTGGGTCCTGCACCCCATGGGAGACCAGGAGAAGCACCTGGCTTCTTGCTTCAGATCCGCTCAGCGCACTGGCCATAGTGGCCATTCGAGAGGTGAACCAACGGAAGGAAGACCTTTCTCTCTGTCTCTCTCTCTCTCACTAACTCTGCCTGTCAAAAAAAAAAGTCCTAAGCCCTCTAACGTGAGAATGTGATTGTATTTGGAGACAGTGCCTCTTCAAGAGCCACCAGGTTAAAACGCGGTCATCCGGGGCCCTACCCAACAGGATTGGTGTCTCCCTTCCATGAAGGGATCAAAGCAGGTGCTTGCTCAGAGGAATGACCAAACGGGACACAGCGTCCACAAGCCTGGGACAGTGGCCTCAGGAGGAGCCAACCTTGACCTTGGACTTCTGTCTTCCAGGTCTCCCAGGAAGTCAGTTTCCTCTGTTGACAAATTGAAAAGCAGGCATCATAATGGTCGTTCTGATGCTACTGCAGTACTTGCTAGTGGGGCGGCCCACTGGAGCAACGACGTTCCTGGAGCTGCGTTCTCCACTCCTGTGAATGCACTCTATTTTCTCAAGGTTTTCTGGGGGACTAAGTGAGCCAGCCTGCTGGCCTCCATAAGTGGCAGTGTTTTACACGTTTGTAGCTCAACAGCCTGCTGAGCCAGGCTCTCAAAGAGATTTTAAGTGGCATTCAAGTTCAATTGGAATGACTTATTTGGCTGGAAACTTCTAGTAGGTGGTAGAAAAATAAGACTCAAGCGTCTGCTGGAACCCCGTGTGGGCCTGTGGACAAAGCGCCCAGGGCATCAAAATCAAACCCAGCTCTCTCCTCCAGCGCACAGTTGCCAATGCGCGTCTTCTCCAAGTTGGCTGGGTGAGACCTGTCGCAGGGCCACAGGGAGCCAGAGGCACTGAGACAGAAAGATTAACTCCAGTGATCCAGAATCCAAGATGGCAGCGGCACCAGCTCCCCTCGGAGAGGACTCCAGGTTGGGCTGAGGGATCTCACATGTTACGCCCAGACAGGGAGCTGGATGGCTGCTGCCTTGGGGTTGGAAGATGCTTAGGACAGAATGTCATCCTACAGCAACTGACAGTGACTGCCAGAGATAGGGACCCCGTGGTACTTTGATGGTGTACGTGGTGCCCTGAAATCCACCACAGGCGTGCCGCTTGGCACCGCCGATGCAGCAGGGAGAGAACCTGACCTAAACCAAGCGGCGCGTGGAACTGTAGCGAGCGTGGTGGCAGCCCCTTGTGGGTACTGCTTGTCCTTTCCTGCAGTGACCCCGCGAGGTCAACACCACTAATTCATTCCCGAAAGAGAAAGCGAAATCTGCAGAGATCACGTGTTTCGCCACCATCCCCTTCACAACCCGGCTTCCAGAGACGAGCTACACAGCAGATAACCCTTCTTTCATCCAACACGGAGTGCAACACAGGACCCCACAAAAGTCCCCAAATTATCAGACCCTCGACCTTCTGCCTCGGAATATGATGACATCTGCTGCTGGCTCGGTAAGCCTCCGAATCTGGGCTGACCTTTGAACCCGTAATGGACCCAGAGATATGCGGAGAAGCCAACGGCACAACCCTTGCCGGGGCACCCGGAACACCACGCTTTGCCGGCAGAAGTGTGTTTCATTTTCCCCCTTCCCGAGGTGTGGAAGCCCTTGCATATGGTTGTCTTTATTTTAATGTGCATGAATAAAAGATATCCTCGTGGCCTGATGTAGTGTGCAGTCTTTTGAGATCAAACAGTTTTCTACTCCAGGTGAAATGTGGCGATGACAGATAATGTTGTCAATATGCTATATTTTTGTTAGGTTGAACAAACATGGCCACAGTAATCATTTTCACCATATATATGTGTGTGCATTTGTGTGTGTGTATAGATGGGGGAGTGTATTTAAAGAATAAGATTTAAGGAAAAAAATCAATACATGCAAAAGTTTCCATAAAACCTTCAGTGAGAAATATCCCTTGCACTTCCTCATGTATATTCAAGTGAACGGAATTTGCTGGCTTGCATAATGCAGCGCAGGGTGATTACTGGGCGGTATCTGGAGTGATTAAATAACCAGAGCATTTGGAGGCCCCAGGAAATAAATATCCGCGTTCGGAAGCCCGTGCCCCGACGGTACCGCGTGAGCGGGGGTTCCCTGCGTCCTGGAGCCTCCGTCTCGTTCCTTCCCTGCCCACGAGGAGCAGCACCGACGAGCGGGCTGTGGACAGTGGGTTGCACGCTGGGTGGTGAGCGACGGACAGGGGGTCTTAGAA